>JARDVY010000051.1:2894166-5298333 GCA_029030555.1 Ornithoptera alexandrae | reverse complement strand
ATTATTTTATGGACACTAATATTTTAAGATAACATATATTCTCAGTCCTGGCAAAGACAAGCAAGTCGCATTCATCAGGTGGCAAGTGAAACACTAGTCAATACAATAGACAATGCTTGTTTTTACGTCAACACAAAACATAGTCTACCTTATTTTTTTACAAAGACCTTTACACAAACCATGTTCTAAATACATGTAAAGATAAATAAAAATTATGATGCTTCACAAATTTCAGATTTCGACGAATGTGTCAGTCCACAGTTCCATGATTGTTCCGAATACTCCCAATGCTTTAACCTGCGAGGTACCTATACGTGCAGCTGTTTAGAAGGCTACGCCGACCTTAGTGTCAATCCACAATATCCTGGAAGGATCTGCTCAGGTCTGTTACTTGTACAAACCAAGTTCAAATTATAAATTTATATTTCTCCCGTCTGGTAGATAGAACAGAATATCTACGCTATATTCTTCACGTGCTGTAAAAGGCGAGATGAAAAAAATCCAAGGAAACGTCGTCAGCTTTCACTGAAAACGTTATCATGCGCATGCCATGCATAGGAGGTAGCATTAATATTGGTCCTTATTAAACAATGTATTGGCTCACTTAAATTGGAAAATTTTATAGGATAAAACGAACACGTACCTTCCAAGACTGTTTCGAGCAGAGCTTACTAAATGTTGGATAAGATTTCATCATTTGATACATATTCGCTTTACATAATTTTCAGCTGAACCAGTTGGCTGTGAACGTTGCAACTACCACGGTGCCTGCTACTCAAGAGACGATCACCGCGTACTCTGCGAATGCTTCCAATGGTACGCCGGTAACAGCTGTCAAATAAATCTGAAAGGTTAGCATATTTATATTGCATTCGTATATATTATGATATTTCTATAGAGAAAACATTTGGGATTTCGTATTAAGCACAAAGTTATGTCTCTATTATATTACATGTTATAAAATAAAGCATTTAATGTTTACTTTCATAAAAAAAAATTCTGGACTGTTAAGGATGGGTAAAATAGCTCGCTGGTCTAATGATTAGAGCGTGCGGCCTTCATTCAGAAGGTCGCGGTTCCAATCTCGGCATGTACCAATGACTTTAATATTTAAGTTACGTAGATTTGTGAACCTTAGTTACAACTGCGAAATACAAACGGTGAAGGAAAACATCGTGAATAAACCTGCACATGAATTAGAATTTATTCTGAGGTGTGTGAAAAGTTACCAATCCACATTGGGCCCGCGTGGTGAGATATGGCCCTGTCGTCGTCATACTGAGGGTAGGCCTGTGCCCCAACAGTGGGGACGTAAATTGGCTGTTATGAAAAATAAATTACGTGATTTTGGAGATTAAGTGGGCCAAATGGTTAGCGGCACCGCGTGCTATCGGTTCGAGCACGAGACTATAAAAAGTACGAGTAGATCGCCACCGTACTAAGTACGAGATACCTGTCGCTGCGGTGTTTTGTATACAGACCTTACTAAAAGTAAACCCTATAGTCGGAAATGCGTAGTCTCCGATGATATTTAAATTTAAAAATTAAATAAAAAATTTCGCTAATTAAACCATAGAATAGATAGTTTATCTGGTTAGGGAAACATACTTCTATTAGTTTATAATTTTTTTTTAATACAAGAGTTACGCAAATCTGAAAGACGATCCAAATTAATATTTCATGTTACAAAAGTCTTTACTCTTATTCTTCATTAATATTTATAATTTTTTGCAGTCGTACTAATTTCGCTGGTGGTGTTGGGTGCTCTGCTGACTGTGGTACTGGCGGTGTGCGCTGTAGTCGCGTGTTCCCGTCGTCCAAGACCTCAGCAACGTTCAATTGTTGCTTGTATACAAGGCATGCCCAGTTTGCACCAGGTTAGAATATAATTGTACAGTGTTCAAGCTCTACGAAAAATAGTATTGTTTTTTGTAATAACAAAGACCTACCACTATGTATATTGTCAATGTATACATTATTTATAACAATTCACAATTCTCACATAAATATTGTTTAAATAAAGTTATAACCGATTATAATGACCTTAGATCAAGAAAATTTGTTAGATATACTTACTATCAACATAGAACAACAAAATATCTCCATTTGGTTGCACTTCTGTTTTCACAACTATTTCGATTTGAATCACTGATAAATCTGATTAGAATAACATAAATAATAAGTTTGTTGATCTCATTCTTATACTAAAAATATACACACATTATTCTATAGAACTTTTACCTACAATTGCGCGAAACATGTCTATGCAAGCAAAAAATAATGTGATGTATTGTGGAAGTACTAAGTATCGTATCGTAATCGTATTAAATATACATATTGTAATAATTTATAAGGAATAGACGCATATTCCTTTGAAATCTCGATGAGATTATATCACGGGCTATTTATTTTGATATTTTTACACAGTTTTGACGATCAGAAATATTACGTGCACGAGTTCTAAAAGCGCAGCAATGCATTTGTGTACTATTTTGACAAACGGCCGCTATTTTAATGAATCACAGTGAAGCTTTGGAAAATCAACTAAATATGCAAGATGGATGTATAACAGTAAAAATATGCGCTGCCGTGGTAACAATCTAGATTAGAAGTCAAAGCTTCCACTAGTGATAATCATCAAAATTATTAAACAGGAAAAAAGAACTATATAGATGAAGATAATTCATTTGTCGATTATACGATGGAAGTGATACCCTCGACCATAACAATGTGGGGCTTGTTAAGACCATATATATATTGAACAAGAGATTCACTAAGACTTTAAAAATATAAAAAAAAAATTAAATTCTGTATATATATAAAAATATATATATCACTAACCACAGAGCCCTTCAAACCGTGAAACAATAATGTTTGTACGTTAGTTTTTAGCGCTAGAATAAGGAGCTGTTGTGGTATTTGTTAGTTAACCTTGGATGTCTCCGGAAAAAGAGGAAGAGGAAGGTAATTTTTTAGCGAGAATTATTTTTGATGTTTTAATAAACTTTTTTTTTATCAAACTTCAGGGGGCTGCTCCAACGAAGCAGAGGGCAGACCGCCGTGCGCTGATAAACGATCGGACAGAGAATGGTGACGCGTCTAGCGTACAGAACGCGTCATTGCCCTATTTACCGTCGAAGGTAAGGCTTCTTATTTATAAAAAATCTCAGAAAGATTAATATTTTAATTCTATATTAGTCGTTCCATCAACGGACCTCTTCCAAACTTCGGATGGGTACAGATTTTAATTAGGTGTGGCGGTGGCTGTGGTAGCATTCAAGGGTTTCTTTATGTCTCTCTAGAGAGTAGTGTTTCTTTACCTTAACGAGACCTTTACAGTTGTATACGGGTAAAATAGACTCTTTATCGTCTTCACCACGACTCTGAATAGGATGGTTTTACGTGGCTTCCAGCCATTAGTAACATAGTGTTAGTGAAGCCGCGTTTATTTCCAAACAAAAATTCCTCACAAATCTCTCTAAACGCTAAAAAGGACCGCTGAGCCGATTGTAGTGGACAAAAATCCACACGTAATCCTTCTGATAGAAGGTATTGGTTAAATTTAAAGGTAAGGTATAGTTAAATACAATTTTCTCTCATAGCGGCCGTCGTCAAGTAAGAAGTGTGTGTCGATGTCAATCTCGGAACCGCCTGCGCACGCGCCGCCGCCGCCTCCTCCCGCGCCAGCAGTGATTATACCCAGGGCTCGGCTACACCCTCACCATTCAGATAGGTAACTACAAATTCCAATGACAATCTAAAGAGAGTTTGACTCAAATTCAAATCGGATTTCGGTAATGTATGCATACTACTACTAACATTTATTATATTTTTCATTAATAATGTATTTAAGAACTATGACAAAGCTCGCATCATCACGATGCTCTCTCGCTCTTTTTTCTGTCTTGCGCTCTTTCCCGCTCTCTAAATGATACTCTCACTAATAAGATATTCTTTGCAGTCGTGATAATCTAGCGAGGAAGAGAAGCTTAGAGTTAATCAGCGAAGCGAAGCTTATCAGTTACTTAGAGTCTGGTGCCACCATAAATAACGATGAGGTATGTCATGAGTATAAAAACAATATTAGTAATAAAGTTGGACATATAACAATATAGATACAATATTTTTAAAATTTTCGTCACATTTTGTGGAAGTGTGCTGCTGTACCTAAAGTTTTTGCCTATCTGATAGACGAAAGGTCAGTTTGAAAGAATGACCACAGATTCTCAAGCTGCAACCTAAATAGACTTTCGGTTATTTATTTCAATGCTTTGTATGTACAGGCTTTTATAAACATTCCTTCTTTTTTCAGATGAGAAGAAAGCATAGTATAGAATCCTCATACAGTACGCAAAAAGATCGACACAATAAACAAGGTAATTATCGATATCTCACATCATTATACAACAGATAAAATTGTTTAAACTAAACTTAAAATCTAAAAGATCTCAATTTATCAAAAAATACAGTAAAATAGCTAAATCTTTGAAATGTACTTATTTTTTTGTCTAAACAGAAGTATATTGTCATAGAAAGTAAAATACAATTAACCAGAATATAATCTTCTATCTCTGATGTATGATCTGATGCTACGGTCAATATCTTAATTAATCTGGTAATATTAATGTAACTCCTTATTGCTTTTATCTACGATTAAGTATTCTACATTATTTGAACTATAACATTGTATGTACAACTTAAATTTGCATTTAACTACAAACATTTCATTAGTGTAGTTAAATTTTTTTTGATTCGACATCTTTACGACTTTATTTTCTATGTTATAGGAGCATTAGTATCGGCCGGCTTCAAAGTCTCGACTACAATCCGTCCAGATGAGACGGCAATGGACAGGGACCGCAAGGAGGACCGAGAAGACCTGTCGTCGATCAACAAAACCGACACAGAGGAAGAGCTATCCAGATTCAACACATTAAGGAAGTCATATAGGTATTGATTATGAATTCAGGTAATGTCGTGAACTAATACGGAATACTGGAAAGTTCTACGTTCATCTCATAATTTTGTTTCTAGAAAATGTTCTCGTGGCGCCGATTTTAAGGATTTGTACAATAGAATTTTAGTTTTTCTTATCTAAATTAGAGAATATTGTATAACTTGACTTTGGTATTAACTAACTAGTCTCTTGTTCTTCGGATTCATGAATGGAAAGGCTTTAAAAACTTTTTATTTGAAATATTTTGTGTAATAGTGTAGCCAAAGTTTGTTTCTCTTTGAAAGGTCGACAAGATTATACAACTTATTAAAAATTTAATATTAACTTGACTTTACAATTTAAGTTTTATTGAATGTATTTGAAATTGCTTTTAATTGTAACTAATGTGGATACGCCACAAATGTACTTATGCTATGGACTATTTCTGTAAAATATTTGAGATAGCGAAATGAAATTTATATAATGATGTAAAACACTAAAAATATCACTGAAACAACAGACATGGTGATGAATGTTTAACATTGTTACATATTTATAATATTTCCTTTTAATGTTCAGTCAAGAAGACATGTCCGAATGGACGGATGCCGAAAGAAGAATCGGAGAGTTGTGAGTATTAATCATTTGTTAGCTTATGTTGTGACGGATGCCTTAGGTTAGTAAATTTAAAGATTGATCAGGTATATAAATATAAAATATATGATTTAAATAAAAGACTTTTGAAAGAAATAAGTTTGAGTTATATATGTACATCTATTTCTTGCTACGAAATACCTTTTGAAGGTAATACGTTAAAATTATTGTAACTCTTTCCAAAGCGATGGTTAACCCTCTCGGCAGTAAATTAGAATAATACGTGCGACCCCTTTGCAATATCACGGGCCTCGTGGACGCTTAATCATGTACTCATTTATTAAATTACCCTTTAGGACCCTTTCGGAGGCGAGGTCTGTAGGTGGAACGCTCCCAGCGAGCACAGGTCGTGCTGCCTCCTCCACGCGCTTGACACATCAGGTAATTATACTTAAGTATACTTAACAGTTACCCGCATGATTCTTTCGTATAACATTCTAAGGTCGACATATCAATTTATTGTTAGTTAATGTATTTAACAAATTTTGTATTTAAATGCCCCATTTTAATTCCGTTTTGATTTTACATACAAATATTGGAATTTTTTTCCTATAGATTAAAAAAATTGCTTATTTTAGATATTATAATGTCTTATCTATTTAAACATGTTATTATTTTGATGTTTGTGTATGTTTGGTTTTCTTTTTTATAACAATCAATTTCAATTAGTCTGGTATAATTAAATAGTTATTTTAAAGAATAAACGATAATTTTACTGTGATCACCTTTTAGTACATATACTATAATCAACTGATCATTAAATCCACTGTCCTCACGGTATGTCCGCTGTTATCCAGGAGGCAAACACGATGGCTGAACGGGACCTGGGCTCCACCTTCCTCTTACCGCACGTGCATCTCTATAAACCTGACCTTGTGGGTATTACTGCACGACGTTCTTTTTGCACACTATTCTTTAAGTCCTAACATTAAATGTCTTTAAATCTCATTATACTAACAATCAGAAAAGTACTAAAATATTCACACAACTCGAAATTTATTTCACATGGTGATAAGTGAAAATGAGGCAGTGGATAGCAAAGCATGTTTATCTAGAATCTATAGCTGTGATATGAGGATAATCGAAAGACAGTGATGGTATCATAACGGCAGGTTTACGATATGTATGTACCAAAGTAAACAAATTAGGTCAAAATCGAATCAGAAACGTTCTAGTTACTAGGCAAGCTCTTAACTGGTATGCGTCAGGTTAATATTTATAGACACCACAGTTAAACTTTGTTGTCTTGTGTTACTTTATTTTATGTAAGTAATTATTACCAATCGTATTACCTAATCGGAGTAACTAAACTATAACAAAATGGATACAGGAAATCCATTCTACGAGCTCAATTTATCGTGTATACCATTTATGATAATCATTTAATGACTGTTAAAGTTGTTGTGTTTATCGTTATCATCATCAACCTCTATTTTTATTATCAAATAAGATTTCTACAATCAGATCGCCGATCGTTTATTATCAAAACCACTTCACTACGAAGAACCTTTGAGAAGAACTGACAAGACTCTTGGAGGGTTTGCCTTTTTTTCCCTGTTAATACAATAATAAAATGTTATATTATGTACATTAGAGCAGTTTATTACCAATTTTCATCCTCTTTCAAATAGTTTTCTAGAGATATATGTTTTTTTGTGTAAAATCTTCTTTAAAGCTCTATGCAATAATTATTATTAACGATGATTAGCTCTATTTTTTATTATAGGTAAATCGTAATATGGAATTAGGTATTTTGGTATTTTAATACTATAAATACTTTAAGTACCACTGTTGTTACCTAGTTTTTTTTTAAAGTACAATAAAACAAATTAATCCACTGTAGTATATATGCATGGAATAACTTGTACGGAGAATAGTAGATATTTTTAAATACTAACTTTCATTTCCTCCTTTCCCCTAGTTCACAATAATAACTAAATTAAATAATCAACGCATTGTTTCATACTAGTATTTTCTTCAAAAAGTATTAAATTTTTTTTATTCTAATTTTTTCAGACGAGCGACGTGTCGGAGTTTGATTCCCTTTAAATATTAAGTTCAGACGAAGTAGTATTTATATATTATTAAAAGTATTTTACTGGAACTAGGTATATCATTTGGTTTATTTATAGTACGCATTGGAAACGGTCTTTTTGTCTGTTTATTGTTGTATTAGAAAACTTAACGTGCCTATTGTTGATTTTAAATGGTTTTTCAATTATAAATATATTCATCAAGTCTTAGTTTGTGTAGACAACCACCAACATATTTGTCACATTGTTCATAAATTACATATTTTGTCATTCAAGTTCAATAAAAAAAATGTTTATTAATGCCATAATACGCGTAAGAGTTGTAGTTTGTAAGTACGTGAAAATAATTTGAATGGGAAATCGATTTTAATGTAAATTTTATAAAAAAAAAACGTTCGTACGATTTCTTATTTGAAGTGTTTTCATATAACGGTCGTTTGTGTATATACGACACATATATGTATTTATAAGTTTAAATGTAACTGAATAAAGTATTACGAAGGGTTGTTTAAAAATTTATATAATTGATTTAACAGAGGCTTATAATGCATTTATTATTCCCGAGTCAATCAAAGATGTGATGGAAATAATTCAACTTACTAGATTAATCTAGTAAGTAAATAGTTGTTAGAAAGATAAATAAAATTTTGCAGATGTAATAACATACTTAATTTTGTGGTGCTGTATTTATCAGAAGTACTATTAAGATATAATATTTTTCTACAAATAACTCGAGACGTATTTTTAAGACAATAAAGAAAGTATAAATTGTTGTGATCGAATAGATAGAACATTTCCTATACTCTTTCCCACCAATCCCGCATTGGGCCAGCGTGTTTGGAAATGGCCGAATTCCCCCCATATGAACCCCTACAAACGGCCTCCGGTGTCGGCCGGTTTTGCGGGCAGCGCAGAACTGATCAATGTAGGGATCTTTAGGGGAGGCCTGTGTCCAGCAGTGAACGTCTATCGGCTAATGATATAAACTATTAATATAACTTGAATGTCATCTCTTATTATCATAGCTTTTTTAATTCAATAAAGTGACGAGAAGAACAAGACGTTAGGCATGATGGTAAGTGATATCACTTACCATCAGACATGCCTGACCGTAACAAATTGGGGTTAGTTATGATGGTACACTACACTGCTTCTCGCCTTGACACAAGATTTGTCTCTTAACTCCAGTAACTGATGCTATAGCACCCTTCAAACTACAATACAGTAATATATTCACACTACTGTTTGATAATATGTACATTATGCGGACGCAAGTAGATGTTCATGTGCAAATTTAGTGCCAATATTTTTTTACTTAAAAAGTATAAAAAAGGAGACTTTTTCTAACAGACATTGAGAATAAATTTTTAATAAATTATTGTTATGAACAAGTCTTGTACAAAATATTATTTATTTTATTAATAATTATTATTAGTTTATTATAAGGATACTATGAAAATTCTTAGTCCTATGCATGAATTAAATTTTGTTATAAATTGTTTTATTTTATTTCTGATGATACCTTCATGTAGTTTAGAGACTAGAAATATAATCAACCTTCTATATCACTTTTGTTAATAACTAACACTACCATACAAACCATAATCTCAATTTGCTTGAAAAGGTATTCAAACTTTAATACTTTAAATGTCACTAAGATTTTCACGTTGTATTCACTCACCCCGCGACTCGCCGGTATTGGGATAAAAGTAAGGTGGACTTGCCAGGTCAGTCGGCGGCACCGTGTAAAACGTTTTTTCTGAGGTACTGGGTGGTAGGTCTCTATTGCCGAAGACTACCTAGGTAGGTATCACCCCAACGCCTTTTTCTGCAGTACTGTGCAAATTATCGTGCCCCAGTCTAAAGGGCGCTCTAGCTAGTAAAATTACTGAAGTAACGAGACCTAACATCTTATATAAAAGACAGGGAGGTGGAACGAGTCGCTGCATTTTGCGAAATTCCACATCCGGCTGAATAAAAGAGACTGGAAAACAAAGTTCAGCTTGATAGTCATAATATGCAAACGATCCGTATTTTCACGGATGGCAGTAAAATTGACAGCAGTGATGGAGCAGCGCTATCCGTATGGACTAATGATGTTGAAACTAAAACCGTCAAATTGTAACTGTCGCCATATTGCAGTTTACCAGGCAGAACTTCGCCATCAGCGAAGCTACTAAAATAGTATTAATAAGTAAAGAAAAGAGCTGCGGAATATACAGTAACTCGCGATCAGCACTGGAATAATAATAAACTCCAAAACAAGGAGATTTCCCTGTTCTGAGTTAAAGCACACGCAGATTTAACAGGTAACGAAAAAGCTTATTATCTTGCTGAAGAGGCAATGCAAAAATTAAAAACTAAGCCAAAATACGACTTGTGTCTGATTTCATTCATCAAACGTCAAATCCGTAGACTCGTTGGACGAACGGAATTGACGCTATAAAGAAGGTAAGACAGCCAGTATCACCAAGCGCTTTCTTTCGGATGCCATTGAGGCATATGAATTCATAAAAGAAATAAAAACAGACAAATTACTCACGCAGGTGCTCACAAGTCGTAGCGGATTTTCGGAATACTTGTTTCGCTTCAAGTGCAAGAATAGTCCGGCATGTTTCTGCGATCCCTTACGAGAAGAAACTATCATACACCTGATTGTGGAGTGCCCGGTGTTCGAAAGAAAACCAACAGATTTAAAAATAGAGTTAGACACAATAATAGATATAAGAAAATTGAGTTATTTAATTAGTAATAAGAAAATTAGAAACAATTTTCTAGAATTTTGTAAATACGTTGCACAGAGAACTGTAAATAGAAATAAGTGATTTTAAATAAGCGTGTAAATCCTCTAATGCACTGATTATGTATGTAGACAAGAACTCTGACCCGAGTCAGAAGGTAGGATAAAAAAACTTCTTGTCTTAAAGCGTCGAGCGCCATGTGTTGCCGTGTACATCATCGTCACTAGCACCATATTGTTATGGGCAGGCGTATCATTAACCATTAGGTGAACATCCCGCTTGACTTGTCACTTCGTAGCATAAGAAAAGAGTAAAATTTAAAGTTCGACATTTTTGTAGTTTCTTCAAACACCTTAAATATTGGTTAGTACGTTTCAACTCAAAAACATAACTGAAAACTCAAAGGATAACATAATAGACAATTTTGTTTCGTAAATTTGGCAGTGGTTATCAAATTTTTATGTACTGTGCGAAATAGATCTTTTGGGTGACATTGACAAGAGGGCGTGGCAGTGTTTTTTGGGTTACAAGTTTTTCCTACAACTTTGTAATTTTTACTTCCTCTAGTTTTTATTACAAGATTCTTAATATATACTTATTTATTAGAAGCTGCGCCTCACAGCTTACTATCATTCGTACATAATTTTATGTATGCCCGATTATGTATGTTATCCTTTTCCAGTGTATGTTCTGTGCGTGAACAAAAGATTATAAATAAATAAACCATGTCAACTAAGACCACATCAGTTCTACCTTACCAGGGAATGAAATCGTGAATCAAGAAACTGTGAATTATTGTCATAATATAGGCATTGACGGAAGATGCTTTGGCACCAAAAATAAAACAATTGTTTATTATACGTATGATGAATTGAAATAGACATTGGTAACCAGAAAAATAACCGATGTAAATTTTGTTTTTCCTGATTTTCTTGAATTGAATAAACTCTACCATTAAACAAAAAAACTTTCCGTTAAAGAATATTATATTAAGAAAATTTTTCTTATTTTTTTTTCAATTACTAAGTCATGTACCTTTTCTTTATAGTCTGCTTTCAACATGACATGACCAGATTATAAATTTCATACTGTAAAGACTTTTAGCTGTAAAATATTTTCAGATATAATTAAGTAATAATTTGTTTCTACAGATATTACTTAAATTGAATTTGTTGTTAAAATTACTATTACTCTTGCATTTTTTTAGTTAATTGTCCAAAGCTTTATTGTGATTCATTAAAATGGCGGCCGTTTGTCAAAAAAGTACACAAACGCATTGCTGCGCTTTTAGAACTCGTGCAGGTAATATTTCTGATCGTTGAAACTGTTTATGTCAAAAAATCAAAACAAATAGCCCGTAATATAATCTCATCAAAATTTTAAAACAAAATTAAAACAATATGTATATTTAATACGATAAAAGTACTTTCACAATACATCACATTATTTTTTGCTTGGATAGACATCACGTTTCGTACAGTTGTTGGCAAAACTTCTTTAAAATGATATGTGCATTTATTTTTAGTAAGAGAATGAGATCAATAAACTTATTTTTTAAGTTATTCTAATTAGATTTATCAGTGATTAAAATGGAACAAATAGTTGTGAAAACCGAAGTGCAACCAAATGGAGATATTTTGTTGTTCTATGTTGATGGTAAGTATATCTAACATTTTCAGTCTAAGGACATTATAATCGGTTATAATTTAATTTAAATAATATTTATGTGAGAATTGTCAATTGTTAATAAATAATGTATACATTGACAATATGCACGGGTGGTAGGTTTCTGTTGCTGGCAGCTGTCTGGGTAATATGCATACATTATTGTTTTAGTTTAAGGGTGCTGTAGCTAGTGTAATTACTGGGGTAATGAGACATCATCTTAAGTCTCAGGTGATGAGTGCAATGTGATGTAGTATATATCATCCTAAATAGCGTCACATTATTAAGGATAGATGTATCACCTATCATTAGTCGCACCTGTCTCTTCACTTAATTGAATAAATAAAAAAAATATATAAATATCATATAAAACCAGAAACACATTTGAAAAATTTCCAATAATCTTTTATTATATTCTGTATTTGTAATTGTTAGTTATATTGTAACAGTTATTTGTTGTTTTAGAAAGCCAAAATACTATAGCAACAGAATATACAAAGGTGGAAAATGTTCCACAACATGAAGTACAAGAGGTAGATGAAAGTGAATTTGTTTTAACTAATGCGGAGGGGTCTATAGAAGATTATAGTTCATTACAAAATTTGCAGACAGATGAAAATAATGAAATAAATGATGAGTGGAAAGAAGAGGATGTTGAGAAATTACTAGTATTTTATATTGATAATAAAGATAACTTTACAGGCAATGATGCGTTAAAAAAACATCTTTGGTCAGTTGCTTGTAAAACAATGCTTTATGATAAGAATGCAAAACTCTGCGAGACAGAATTCAATAACCTTAAACAAAAATATACTGAAATATATTACATAAAGCAACAAGGAGCAGTTGTGAAATGGCCTTTCTATGATTTGTGTCATCAAGCTTTTCATGATGATTATTTTATAAAAATGTTTATGGATGAAAGTAAGAGGCAGAACACAGTTAATCAACAATTAAATTCTAATGATGTTGGTATATTGGTAATGAAAAAAGATGGTCGTGGACGCCCTTCAACTGACAGAAAAGTTGAGCATATGTTAAAATTGTTCTTTAAATATAAGGATAGTTACAGAAAGTCTAACTCATTTCGCAGTATATGGGATACTATTGCTTTGGAAATAGGTGTAGAAGATGGAGATTATTGGCATAAGCGATTCCTTAACTTTAAACAACATTATATAAGAATGGTGTACAAACGTTATGAATATGGATCTGAAAAAATCAACTGGCCATACATGAAACTATTTGACAAAATATTTAAAGATGATGAGGAGTTTAAAAGAAAGTATTGTAAAAAACTAGAACCAAGGAAGAATATTGAAAATCATGAAGAAGAAAACATTTTTAATGAGACTGAAAGGACTGTTTTAGTGAAGTATTATATTGATTGCTTCCATGAATTCCAAGACCCAACAATACCTAAGAAATTTCTATGGCATGAAATTGGTCGATTGATAGATAAGAAACCAGAGAGTTGTAAGCAGAAATATAAGGAAATGAAAATGGAGCATGTTAATACGCTAATGAAAGGAGACTATGACCTTGCTAACAGGATACCAACAGCAATCATACTTGATAACATAATAGCACGGGAAACTGAGATAGAATTAACTAAATCACAGAACTTGTTTGATCAGTATGAAATCTGGAGTAACAGAGAAATAGATGAACTTGTTCAATTTTTTTATGATAACATAGAATGTTTTAAAGATACAATTTGTTACTATGTTTGTTGGCATATAATTTCTAAGAAGTTGAAAAAGAATATTCACAGTTGTAAAAAGCAATGGCAGGATTTGATTTCACTTTACAAATCTATATTGGAGGATAAAAAAGAAAATCCAGATATGCAAATTAATTGGAAATATATAGACTTATTTGATAGAATTTTTGACTATGGTATGGATGCCAATTTGCTGGAGGGATATGAAAATGTTAAAGTTCGTACTGTGAAAGAACTTTCTGATAAAGTTGGGGGTAAGTATACTTTTTTACAATAAGTTCTTACTTCTAATATGTAAATACAACAGTATGTGAACAACTTCTTGAGTTTGAAGGGAACTGTAGTTAACGAATATACTGGGGTAACAATTAACATCTTTTCTCCTAATTAGCACCACATTGCTATGAGTTGGAGTACCTAACATCCATTCTCTGTTAAGCTATTTTTCACTAATTAATGAGGCTTTATGAAAATTTATGTAAATGGCATGGAAAATGTGCTTGCATCATAATACATATGCTTTTTTTATGGTGATGTTTGTGCCGCAGTTTTATTGACAACCATAGCTGCTTCATCACACTCAGGGCTCGCGGATCTGGTATCCGCCATACAAATGCTGCAAGATTATTAAAATATACATTAGTTGAACAACATTTGTTCTATTCATTAGTTATAATAATGTTCTTTCTTCTATTGCAGTGAAAAAAGTGAATATAAGGGATGAGATGAATGAAATCTATTCTGAAGATGAGGAAAGCTATGACGAGAGGGGTTTCATGAAGAGATCTAAACGACACAGTGGGGACTCTAAAGCGTTTAAAATACTTGATTACTATTTAAAGAACAAAGAGAAGTTTTCTTGTTCATTGAGAAAGAAACTGTCCCTATGGGAAATACTAGCTAAACAACTAGGTATAACTGCATACCAGTGTGCACACAGGTTTAGAAATTTGAAGCAAGTGTACATAGGGTATGTACAAAGGGAGATCAATAAACCTGACATGCCAATTCTTTGGCCATATTATGCACTATGCAGAAAGGTCTTTGGATACAGGGCAATAAAGTCTAAATTGAAAAACGGCAAAATGGACTCGGACGATGCAGAAGATTGGATTGCCAGAGAAATCAAACAGTTGATAAATTATTTCTCAAACAATTATGAAGAACTGCACAACAACGTTGAAGATTTAAGTAGATGGTCAGACTTGTCACATGCAATTGGGAAAACTGAGAGGGCATGTAATGAGAAATTTCTAGAACTTCGCAAATCTTACAGAAAGTTAAAGACCATGAAGACAAGGAATCCAGACGTTAAAGTGTCATGGAAATATTTCAACATGCTAGATGATATATTTACTACAAGGGAATCTGAACATGTAAACAACTATACAGAGGCTATACAGATCAGCGATATTAGCGAACAAATGGATGTTGATGACATTAAAACAGAATTGACTGAAGGTAAATATAACTTTTGTTCAACTAAATCATCGCTTAAAGCTAAAAGCTTATTTAGGGTGATAATGACACTGAAACAAAGGGGTGGGATACAGTGGTAGATCACTACTGATATAAATTTTAAGCAATGGAGTGTTTTCTCATAAGCAAATTTTTGTATCTACAATAGGCTAAAATTTTACTCCATTTTTCACTGTTAAGTAGTTATTAGGCTGTGACAATGAAACATGTTCACTCAGAATACTTTGGCTCTCATATGTTGACAGCCTGAACATAGCTATGGTGTTTTTTTTTTACGTGGGGAAAATTGCTACGCATACTCGTTCTCGCGGGGGCAAGGACGGGTTATGTCGGACTTGCACCGAATGAAACCCCCAAGATGTTTCGCCTCATCGCCTGGTGGCAGGGTCACGGGAACACGCTCACAACCGCGAACCTGCCGGCGCTGACCGCTTTCGCAGCCCCACCTCGGATAGCTATGGTGTGGCATGGAGTTACTATATGAATGTGGTAGCTAGTCAGTTAGATCAATAAAAACCACAAATCAAACAGCATAACATTTGGCTTTGGAATCATATCAGATATCTTGTTACAAGGCAAGCATTTAACTGCAGTAGCATTTTAAAAAAACGCATCTTTAGTATTTACTTGAAATATTTGGATTAATTAAGGATGTCTTATAATATAGGTTTATCAATTTCGCAGATGACGACTTCCAGTACATAATAGTCATACCAGAAGACCAGGAATTATCAGAGAACATTGATATTCAAGATATAATACATGAAAGTGAAGATACCAAAAATGTAATCGATTATACAACCCAGATGACACCTCAAGTTAACAAATGGAGCAGGAGAAATAAGAAGCTGCTGTTGTTGCATTATTTGAAATATTTGCGTTTGCATAAAGGGAAGGAGATAGATCCAAGCGAAATGTGGAAGGAAATATCATCAAAGTTGATGAAATCGCCGCTATCATGCAGAAAAATATTGATCAAACTGAAAAATCAACACAGACTTTCCTCATCAGATGAAGATTTTAAAACAAAATCACTGTATTATAAACTAATTGAGAAGATATTGCAGTTAAAGCCGAAGTTTGCTAAAATCAACCAAGATAGATCTTTGAAAGAAAAGAAAACTTACAAAGATGTTACCATGTCAGATGAGAAGGTAGAACAGGCTTTGCAATACTATCTTGAAAACCTAGAAGAGTTTATCAGTCCTAAATTCGAAAAAAAATATGTTTGGATGGAGTTAGCCAACATTTTAAAGGAGCCAGTGTTAAAAGTTTTCAATAAGATCCATTACTTAAAAAAATCTTTTAGCACTGGAACAAGTGAAATGCCTTTTGGGCCTATAATACAAGAGATTACATCAAAGGAGCTACTTCTAAAAGATTTATTGTTAACAGATGTGAAACCTATAGTGAAGGATGGTAGTCTGGAGGAGTTTTGGACAGATGACGAGGTTGAACAGTTATTGACATGGTACTTAATCAATTTGGACAAATTTAAGAATCCGAAATATGTACGTAGTTACTTATGGATGGACGCTGCGGAAATGTTAAAGAAGAGCCCATTGATATGTTCGAAGAGAATGTCTGAGATAAGGTCTCAGTACAGGAATATGGTAAGGGAAGCACCTGAAGAGTTGAACAATTGGAAGTTCTTTGATCTCTGCCAGAAGATCTATGGCACGGGGAAAAAATCTACTAATGCAACATAAGTAATTTTTTGGTGTTTAATACTTAAATTTACTTGTGGTACAGTCTAGGCAGGTACCACCGCAGCTGTTATACTTGTGGCCAAACAGTGACAAGTAAACATTACTCTGTTATATAAATATAACCAGCAATGAAACAGTTGTAATGAAATTATGGTAGTATTTTTTTTTGTGTGAATACATACAGAGAGCAAAATGATAAAAAAAATGCCTTAAATATCTCTTACATTTTATTTTATAAGGTTGATTATGACAATTCAATTATTGTATGTATTTTTCATTTAATTTGTTTATCAAAACACTATTATGTTGTATGTTTAATATTAATGTAATAAAGGATTTCCTTAAAAACTAATAATAAGAATAAAAAACATAAAGGAAATATTTGTCTTTAATGCTACTTCAAGAGTTATGATTATTTTATATATTCAATGATACAATTGGGCCTCTCTAATTTTGTACTTTCATAGCCCTTTCTTGGGACTACAGAGTCCCTTGTACCTCTGCAGGATACAACAATGTTTACTGTATGCACTAGGTTTGTGTTCCTAATTCTTCTTTCGTTCTATGGGCCTACTAGAAGAGATTTCAACATGAAATAAGTCGTGCCCTTGTACTCTGTATCCTTAATGTCTTGTTTCTTAAAACAGCTGTGTGTACAAAATATATTAAATAAAAAAAAATGATGGCCAGAGATTACGTCCAATTATCGTCCATTTATGGGTCGTTATGAGAACCATAAAGACATTCTAATCGCTCACAATGTGGAAGGTTCTCTTAAGATAGACGAACACTTCATTCAAGAGCAGTGACCATACTCATTAGCACTAGAATGCCTTTTACTCAAGTGGGATATCATTTCCTAATTTCGCCTCGATAGCCTTCAATGTACCGTAAGTCTCATAAAAGATCTTTAAACTAATGTGACATACCAACTCGCACTTTGCTAGCGTGGTGAATAAATGGCCATGATTTTTAGAGAAGGCCCGAAGTACTAGTAGTCAGAACATTGATAAGGCTGATTTTCTGTTGATAATTATTCTTTTAATAACCATTTATTATTCTCTCCAATACCAATTCTTATCTGGTCACCGTGCAGAGATTATCACCGCAGGACGTATTTCTTCCGTTACATAAAAGTATAAAAACTAAGCTTTCAAAAGTCGTTATAAAAATCAAATTTATTGCAGTACGGAGACTAGTGTCTTAAGGGACAAGCACAATGTGGTGTAGTGTATATCATTCTAACTAGCTCTATGTGATTATGTAATGGAGTATGACTTACTATCAAGTGCTACTACGTCCAACACGTCTAGTAGAGTATGAGGACTGATTTAATATAATAATAACCAGCCTTGTTAATGTTGCTATTGTTGAGACACGGCATTCTCTCTTAAGGGATGACGATTTTTCATCCACGCTAACCAAGTGCTAGATAAGACTTGTCTGAGAAAACTGTTCTTGGACCATGTTGATTTCTTGGCAACGTGTCACAACTTGGCTGGACAACGAGGGACGCTCTGCCTCTTACAGGCGCGGGTTCGTAATCGAAGCCGCACCTGGAAGATACAGAGCGTGCGGCCTACATACTGAACCACAGCGGCTTCCAGTATTGATTTACAGAAGATTATTTCCACGTTGACTTCAGTGTAGCAACTGTGCCAATATCCTTCACTATCAAATAGCTCAAGGTCTTCACATGGCACACCGTCTAATCCGATTACGTCGATACCCATCTATTTTATTAGTGCAAAGTTAATGTAATGGCAAGTCTAGAGTACTATTTTCAATATGTTGGCCTCATAAGAAAGTATAGAATATTTTTTTAATTGACTAATCTCACAATTCCACGAGGTGTTAAACTGGTGATGACGCGGTCGATGATGAAACGTTCTCGCCTAGAATACTTTGGCTTTCATACATAGGGTGATACCTGTCTCGGTCAGTCTGGCGGTCAGGCGATCTGATCAGAATAACCTACCATTATTAAAATTCCACCTGTGGACTTCGAATTGTATCAGGAACTTTGTGTCACAGGACAATTAGTTAAGCATTAATAATATGCAGTGAATTAACTTTTTAAAGGATTTCATAGGTGAAGCTCGTCGTAAAGGCAACATTGAATTTATTCGGACCAAAAAGGATTTATTTTCTGATTCAGACTATCCGTTTTAATACTTTATAGACGTACAATGAAAAATCACTCAATTTATTGTAAAGGACTATTATATTTATCGTGATACTAGCCAACTGTTGTAAATTCACATAATTTCTTAGAATAATAGTTATTTTAAAACTACAAACTGTTTCAGTTATAACTTTAATGCTTAATAGATGAAAAATATAACATTTTTTGTCGATTCTTATATACTATATAACTTAAGAAAGTTTTAATATAAAATGTTAATTATATTTATACAATAATTAGTAAACAAAAGCGCGTTCAAGTAATGACTTATGAGAATATTCATTATGTATTATTGTGAAATTTTAACATAAATTTAGCTTAATCTATAAATAACATGTGTAATCATCATTTCATTCTAATGATGTTTTACTGAATACAGGCTTCCCTGAGACCAGGCCATTGCTATACTCTCTTACATCTGGCGGACACAATATTTTGGTTAAGATCACAAGAAAAGCTGCTGCTCTTGTCCTTGAAATAGTCCCGCGATGGTGGACGTTAAATTGTTTGTGTTCATGTATATCTAAACCTCCAACTTGTTTCTAATAGATACATGTATATATATAACATAACCGCTAACAGTGTTTCCCGCTGTGTCATGCACTTTTCAATCCCGCTCCGCTTGTAACTAAATGAGCTACCTTACGTTAAGGCTAATTTATTTAGTGTTTCACTATTACTACCATCAGACGTACAGTGCTACATTGTGTTGTGTATAAATATAATAATGATACCATTGTGCAGACAATATTTACTCAATCATTCCTTTAAAGTAATTTTGTGATGTAATTAGTTTAACGATGTTAGTAAAGTGTTAAAGTTTTTAATTTTAATGCTAGAGAATATATTTGTTTTTTTTTATGTATCTAACTATCCATAACATCTATAGTTAATAACATCCGATTTGTATAATTTTCTTATTTCAGTGATTATCAACTGGTTAAGGTATTATGAACTAATTATTTATTTTTATAGGAAGAGAAACCATTTTTGTTTGTTTATTATCCATAGATATTATTTTTAATATTTAAACTAAATTCTATGTTTTTTTAACGCCTTGTTATAAAGAGTTTGATTTCTCTTTCTATCTTTAAATGTTTCCTATGATATATTTGTTTTATATTAAGGCAAAATTTTGACTATTTGGTTTGAAAGTTATTGCTTTTTTAAACAAATATTTCATATTTCCATTTTGATGTTATAATACAGTTATTATTAATGTATAAAAATTAATATATGTTTCGATAAAAATTTGCTGTCACTTGCCTTCGAACAGCTTATTCTACAACCTTCTGGTACACAAGTGATTTGTATAAAGGTACTTCCAAAGAAACTGAAGAAATACTTTTAGCAATACTTAGTATTTCCTTTAAAGAGTTTATTCTTAATTTTCAGAGCAATAACAATATACGTAATTCAAATGAAGTACACTATATAGAGATTTACATATATATATATATTTATAATATGTGGTTTCTAGTTTCCTTCTAAGAAATGCTTGAATGCATAAAGATATTAGAAAAGCTATAACACTGTATCCCCCTATATTATTAGGAGATGAAGCCATATAATTGATTTTCAGTTGTACAGTACATTCTTATAAATAGGATCATATTATTTTAGATTCTTTTAATATTTTTTTTCTATAACGTACTAACACCGCCTCCATTTCATACGGGGTCATGAGACGCTGGGCATGATGAGGCTCCTCATCTAGTATACTCCGGATCTCGTATGTCAACAGCCGGAACATAAAGCACAACATATGGGTAATATCTAGCTGGGCCTGTATTCAACCTGGTCCCTATAAAGATTTAGTAAATCTGTTTTGTTGCATAATTAAAGCTATTTAAAATCACGTTTATGTAGACAGCTCTTGTTTCCGTAGAAAGTGTGGGTACCGTATACTTTTGCTGCCAAACAGTTGTGTGCAGACATTGGGTTTCGGTTTGAAGGTTACACGATTAATATTGTTGCGGTAATGAGGCTTAGCTTTGATGTCAAGGTTAGGAGCACGGTGGAATTCTTAAAAATCATCACATTGTTCCTAATGTTTACTCTGCTCATTTCAATGAAAAATATAGAAAATATTGTGTGTGTTCTCCAAAGATAGTATAGAAGTAGTACTTGGTTATTTTTATAGTATTTAAAGATTGTTAGTAAATTCAAAGTACTTTATTTTTTTTACTTAACGACTCTCGGACATACGACCTCGGAGGGTCTTCATTTGTCTTTTCCGCATGAAGACGCGTAAGCCTAACAAATATCGGAGTCCATAGACTAAATACCGATCAACACATATATATCAGTTAAATCGTATAACCGTAGTCATAAATTCTTTTTAATATCTTTTGATATATACATGAATGAGTCGTTTTCCTGATTGTAACGTAAACTGCATTACAATGAGGTCGTCGTGACATATAAAATGTTGTCTCGTTACCGGCCTTTACATCGGAACACAGTAATATTTGTATACTACTGTTTGGTAGCAGAAATGAGGCTACGGTGGTACTTACCTAAACAATCTCTGGCAATAGAGACTTACCACCAGTACTCATAATATTCACAGTATCTGTACAGATTAAGTGTGGCTCACTAGTTATAGGCCTACCTTATAGCACGAGGCATTCCAAGGAGTATCTTGTCGAGTTTTTAAAGAAATGTACAATAGCAGATTGTCGCACATACATACAATCACTACACACGGATAAATCGATACGTATAACTAAATTTATTTACCCCCTATGTATTTATAAACCCTTTAAGGGGATTATTTATGTAAGGCGTTGAGAGCTCGACCAACCTTTAACACTTGCAGTTTTGCGTTTTCACTGAAGTTGTTATAACAATTTGATAAAGAGGAATCGAACTGAAAAATGAAATGCACCATTCGATGATAGTGAGTCGATAAATGAAGTGACCCAATGATTCAATGATTGTGACAATGATCGTATTTGTGCGCCGGTTGTTGCTGTCCGTTGTTTTTCTAACACTACAACACAATATGGAAGCGAGCAGAGTACAGGCGGCAGTTAGTTTTTTGTAAGTCTTATTAAATATATTTTTTACTTCAGTTTCATTGCAGAATCTCCAATATTGGTCTTCTGAAAGGGAGAGGGATAAAGTTACTTGGGGTGTCTATATAATTCAAATAACCACCAGTTAAATTCTACTTCCACTTAAGGTCTCGGAATCGAATCAGTGATTTACATGTTATAAAGTGGTTAGCATGATGGCAGTTAAAAGTAAGGATGGTAGTAATTATATTTACTTAGCTGCACATTGCAGTTAGTGACTTCTCATATTACGATGCGTGTTTTCAAATAATTTTAATACCGGTATATAGTAATGTTTGCATATTGCAACTTGTGGGTTGTAAACCGCTGTTACTTGAATTTTATCTCCGGTAAACAAATCGTATTGTTAACTAGCTGAATCCAAAAAAAAACGGTGCTGGTGCTTACCCTGCAGACTGCATAATATTTCCTGTTAGAAGTCCTGATTGCATTGATAAATATACGGGGCTTATCTCATTGTATGGTAAACGAGATTCGTTTTTAACAGAAACAACTTTTACATATATACATTATATTTAAAAATTAACCAACCTCTACCGATCTGAATTTCGATAATTTCAGAGCAAATGCATCATATCAAGAGATGGAGCTGAAGTCGGAGTCAAGCCTCTCTCTGCGCGACATCCTTCCGGTGAAGGCGAAGTACTACGACAAGAATAGAGCGCCTAAGCTTCTAGGGCAACCTACCATTGTCTATTTTCACGTCACAGTTTTGTCTTTAGATTCAATAAACGAAGAAAGTATGGTAAGTAAATATTTTGTTGAAAAATAACTTGTAATGAATTAATACATAAATTAAGTTTTTCAAAATTATAATTTTACTTGGAAAGTAATTATTTTAGAGACAAAACAAGAGTAGCAAACCTAAATGATTGATTTGTAGAGGTTGGTAGATTTACACTGTCTAGGAAAGTACCATAGTGTAGCATTGCCTATGGTCTACGGCCATATGGCAGTGTGAAAAGCTTTCTGTAGTAAGATTTGAAGGGCGTAGTGGTTAGAAAAATTAACTAGGTAACGATAATTAACATCTACTGTCTCAAAGCGATGAGCATAATGTGGTGCAGTGTTCATTCTAAACAGCGTCACATTGTTATGGCTGTATATACCACTTCTAATTAGGTAACCATCCTGTTCCTTTTCAAGCTTCCTGTAATAAAAAGGATCTTAAAAAAAACTGGAAAAACGATGAATTAATTAAAAGAATAATTGGAAAAAGTTAATCAAGTTCAATTAACCTATTTAACACTAATAAGATTTGTTGGTGTTTGCAGACTTACGTTGCCGACATATTTCTGGCGCAGTCATGGAGGGATCCCAGACTACGTCTCCCGGAGAACATGCACGAGGAGTACCGCATTCTGGACGTGGCATGGCTGAATAACATATGGAGACCGGACTGTTTCTTCAAGAATGCGAAGAAAGTCACCTTTCACGAGATGAGCATACCAAACCATTATCTATGGTTATACCACGATAAGACCTTGCTGTATATGTCAAAGTAAGCTCTTTGCTATCTTTAATTCTTTATATATACTTTTTTTATTATGTACAATTTAAAATTGAATATTACAGTATAATTGATACGAGCTGTTCCCTACTTGCTTTGCTGGCCGTAGCACCTCTGCAACTTCCTTTGAGGAAGGTATTTGGTAAAATCCACTCTTAGTTGACCACTAAACGGCAGAAGCTACATCTCTGACAATTTTGGAGTCTTTACGTTCAATAGTTTGGGAGATGTGATGAGTCAATTAATCTTTGGATATCCCCTATATATACAAATAATTAGGAATTAGTTAAAGTTATTAGGTTTAAAAAACTTTTCTTTATCATTCAGATCCGAAATTATTATACTGTGCGGTAATGACTTAAGCGCGGGTAAACTTTGATATTGCTTTTTTAAGTTATTAAATTTTCGCTTAACATCCCTTGTTAGCACAGTCAGTATAAAACAAATGAAGCTGAGGATCGAATTGGTTTTCTCAATCTGGTCGTTAAACTTCAGTTTGAAGAGGGCACCTAATAATGATGATCAAACAAAACGATGGTTTACAACATTTGTTAGAACATATTTAGATACATTACTGCGTAGCGATAGAAATAGAAATATCAGTAAACACCAACCAGATTAATGTTCACTACCAGATAACTTAATAAACTTGCAGGTTGACTCTCGTGTTATCTTGCGCTATGAAGTTCGAATCCTATCCACACGACACCCAGAGCTGTTCAATGATGATAGAGAGCTGTAAGTGTTTAATTTTTTGGAGTGAAACTTCCTTTGAGACTTTGTGAACTAGATTTTATGAAACGAAAAAGTGTTACGAAAAAGAGACAAAATATATAAAAAATTATAGTTTTTGCTGAGAAAATATGTCCTATTTCTATATAGTAATATTTCTATACAGTATTCCTTCGTCTGCTTCTATATTCTTGCGTTTTACAGGGAGTCTCTATGCTTATAACTTTGAATGTACTCCAAAAATATGAAGAAGAGAGTGAGGAAGAGAAACGGTGAAAACTTTAGTACACGAAATTACTCTTGTCTTTCCTTTGTTCTTTTATCTATAAATCATTGAATAAATTGTTGACGAATCGCCTCTCTTTCTTCCCCTCTGTTTAGCACGTCCATTGTGTATCCATCTTTTTTCACAAAAAAAATCCTTTGCAGATAAAACTCTATAACATTCCATTTTAAGTTATATGAGTTTGTGCGTAATCATATCATGAACCTGATAAAGTGTTACATTAATTCCAGTGTCGCACACAGTCCACGATTTGGTCTTTATATGGAACTTAACGGACCCATTGGTCGTCAACCCGGACATTGAACTGCCGCAGCTCGACATCTCGAACAATTACACCAGCGACTGCACTATAGAATATTCTACAGGTGAACTACGCTAAAAGTTAACAAATTTTGTGTTTTTACTGCTGGAAAAAAAGAGGAAGTAAAAACTTAATTGCTTGCATGTCTCTTATGGATATTAAATGTATTATCTATTTTTTGTTTAGTATTGTTCTTTTTAATTATTCTACAAGTAAAGCCGTCCGTCAATAATAGATGGCGTTAGTTGTATTGCTTATACAAAGTAACGTTTTGTGCATTATTTATTATTAACATATATTAGACACTAATAACCATAGAATTTATCTACGATACCATTCCTTCCAAGTCAAACCTTAGAACTTCAACAACGTTTAATAATGGAAAATGACTGAAAACTTAACAATTAGTTAACTTAATTCACAATCATGAGGGATCATATATATAAATAACAGAGATGAAATGCTGTGATAGCTCTTTGGTAAATGTTTTAGATTTTCACGATGTACTACACAAAGATGAGTTGGTTCAAACATTGAGGAACACGAGCTTTAGTGAAGAAATAAATCAATGTTAGGAAAATCCAGTACTGGATATTCTGCTGAAGGGACAAAAGGGTTATATTGGACCCTTACTGAGTAAAACGCATGAGATTTCTTTATTATACTTTGAATGCTTTTACTTATTACCGTAGGATAATTAACCTGTGCTTATCCAGTAAAGTACATTTTGATTTTTATTCTCTCATTCTTCTCCAAGCACCAGCAGTGTGGACATGTAGTGCTTGTACTAATATCACTTCTTTATGAACCTTACATTTCTCAGGTAATTTCACTTGTTTGGCCGTGGTGTTTAACTTGCGTCGACGTCTCGGCTACCACTTGTTTCACACTTACATACCCTCGGCGCTGATCGTGGTCATGTCTTGGATCTCATTCTGGATCAAGCCGGAAGCTATCCCAGCGAGAGTTACATTGGGTGTCACTTCTTTACTAACCTTAGGTGAGTTTTAATACTACAGTACTTTAGTAACTTTTAAGTTTAGTGTTTCATTATCCTATGGGTATATATCTAGCCAGAACAGTCTGGTACTAGTAAAGATGATAATAATCATCGGCTACTGATGTTATAACTCGATACCCCAATAACTTTATTAGTTACACCGCTCTTCAAGGCAGTATTAGCTGCTATGGTTGTACCTATCTAGATAGTCTACTGCAGTATTGACCTTTCTCCTAGGTAGGTGTACCACAATCAGATAGATATTTTTAACATCTGTTCCGTATGTTACCTGTCGTTTAACTTTTACAACAGACTGTATCTTTTCAGCAACACAAAACACTCAGTCGCAACAAAGCCTGCCGCCGGTGTCTTACGTGAAGGCCATAGACGTGTGGATGTCCTCCTGCTCCGTCTTCGTTTTCCTCTCGCTATTCGAGTTCGCCGTTGTAAACAACTACATGGGCCCGGTCGCCACCAAAGCCATGAAAGGTTACTCCGACGAGGACCTGTCTAGAGATCTGGATGCCTTCAAGGTTCTCTTTAAACAATTTAAAAATCTTTAATAATTTTAATGGTAGTAGTTATCTTTTATAGATTGTCTTAGTAGTTAGAATACCGTAACTTTCTTTACTGCATTAAGCTACAGCTGCTTACACCAGTATTATCATTCTTTATAAGACTTGACATACATAGGTATAAAAATGTTATTAATTTAAAAGATCAGAAGCAAATTAAAACATTATTATATCTAAACTGATACAGATTAAAAGACTGACATAACATAGGAAGTAAATATTGAATGCTGTTTCATCCCTAATTAATATATAGATTTTTTATTTGGCGACGAGACGAGCGACACGTTTACCTGATGGTAAGTGACACGCCTGCGCATAAAAATGTGGTGCTAATTAGGATGACACTGCACCGCGTTATACCCGTCGCCTTGATACATAGATGTTAAGATCCGTTATCTCAGTAATTTCACTAGCTACACAAAGCATGTTTGTAAGGGGTACCGTAAAACTCACTGGACCCAAGCTAACCTCATGTGCTCGTCGTGCACCCTGTTAATCAACAGACAAGACTCTGGCTCTGACCAACCCGCTTTAGGCCAGCGTGGTGAGAAATGGCTCAAATTCACGAACCCCTACAATCGACGGCGCCTGGTGCCCGGCGATGCCAGCAGCGCAGGATCGATCGATGATCTTTGAGGGAGGTCTATGTCCAGCAGTGGATATTTATCAGCTGATGATGATGATGATGATTGGCAAGGATAGGAGCTGCAGTGGTAGCTACGTATACGGTATCCAACAAAAGAGACCTTCCACCAGTGTATTGCTATTTTACAATATCACCTACGATTGCTGGTGTCTATATTAGGAGCCGGAACTGTCTAGATAGGCACACCCCCACCACCAGAGCCTTAATCTGATGCTTAGCAGCAGTAAAAACCTTACCGTGTTCAGGTTTGAAAGGCGTTCTATTTAATGAAATTCCTGGAGTACCTAGACTTTACATCTTAAGTCTCACATCGTAAAGCACAATAGAGTGCAGTGTATATCATCTTAACTAGCGTCTGTTATCAGTAGGTGAATTACTTACTATTACGTGAGCGTGGTCACGATTTTGTTTTATCTATAAGAAATTATTTTAATTTTCAGCACATATTCCCAAACTCGGTGGACCCTCGCGCGAGCACGTCCGCCTCGCTCCCGCAGTACGAGACCTTCTGCAACGGGAGGGAGACGGCGGTGTACATCGATCGTTTCTCCCGCTTCTTCTTCCCATTCTCATTCTTCATTTTAAACGTAGTCTACTGGTCCACATTTCTTTGAGATTGTTAGTACATAGAAAAGTAAGTTCCTTACGTAAGAATTATTTTCTAACATCAAATACTTCAAGTTTAATATATGGGGGTACTGTCATATTTTATATTGAGTTCAAACCCTGTTTTTCTTTTATTTTATTATTTTAGTTTGGGACAAAGATAATTCTTATTTTCTACAAACACGAAAATATAGGAATATAATAGATTTAGAGACATATACAAAAAAAAAATGGGACCTGAACACTTTTGGTTGATCAGATTTTGTTTTATTTTTATATGGAATACGTAATGATTAGAACCGACGATCTGGTGAGAGTCGTGGGAAGGCATTGGATGCAAGCGACGTCTGCGCGATCGATGTGGAGATCTTTGGGGGAGGCCTATGTCCAGTAGTGCACATCTATCGGCTGATGATGTTGATGACGTAATGATTAACAAAGTTTATTTTTTCTTAGCGAAATTTTATGGTACAATTCGGCACCATCATCAGGCGACAAACGTCCACGGCTGGAAGTACGCCAATGACAATGCGACATGTAATCTATTAATTAAGAAAACTGAAATAATTACTTTTGGCTCTTTTAATAGATTTCTCTAGAAAATAAGTATACTCGACGAGACTACCGAGAAGTTATCACAGCAATTTGGGACTAATTGTTTGTAGGCTTGAGAGGGTGTAAGGGGTCACACACAATACCTCACAGGATCCAAGCCAACCGCACCTGCTCGTGCACTTTGCTAATCGACAAGCGAGGCTCTGGCCCCCACCGACCCGCTTTCGGCCAGCGTGCTGGCAAATAGTCCAAATCCCTATGAACCCTTACAAACGATGGCCTCTAGTGCCCGCCGGAGGCCATTCCGACTCTGACTTGGTGAAGGTCGCTGGAAGCAGCTAATCGATGTGTAGATCTTTAGAGGAGAGGCCTATGTCTAGCAGTGACCATCTATCAGCTGATGATGATGATGATGAAGTTTGAGACATCAGACGTTAAACCTTGGCATCTCAATAATAAAACTAGTTGTTTTGTGTACACACAATAATATATGCAAAAATATTATACCTGTTATGACTCATCAGGTCCATTCTTCAGCTATAGAAAAGTTCTGTAACTACTAAACATAGTTAGTACTTTACTAAAAAAAACTACGTTTTTTTTATTACATTAGGCAACTAGATGAGCGGGTCGCTCACCTGATGGTAAGTGATACGTCCGCCCATAACAACGCAGCGTTAACTAGAATGGTACACACTGCGCTTGTCGCCCTGAGACATATGATCTTGAGTCTCGTTACCCCAGTAATTAAGTGTAAATAGCTAGTGAGCTAAAGCGCCCTTCAAACAGGAACACAGTAATGTTTGCACACTACTGTTTCGAGGCAGAAATAAGCGCTGCGGTGGTACCCACCTAGACGGCCTCCGACAACGGAAACCTACCACCAGCCTATTCACTTGTTAAATAAACGTTTTCATAACAATTAGGATGTTTATACTATTATTATACACTTAGCTTAAAGTAGATTAAAGATTATATTATATTATATTAAACGCTTGCAGCTCTATAGTCTCGGGCTAGAGTAAGACTAAGGTAAGCCCTGCCTGTTGTAGAAGGCGACTAAAAGAGTCTAAGAGTTGAAGGTGGGGGCCTTTATCGCTCAACTAACGAACCAGCGAGAGACAGCGTGTGGCTCAGCGATGGTGCCTAGGAGGGTTTGGCCATTCCTCGGAGACGTGTTATCATAAAGTGTAGAGGGACACCGGTGCGTTCTATAAGAGATCTCGGGGCCTCTCCGAATGCTCTGATGCGGACCACCGAGGAGGTTTTGGTGAGGAATAATTTCACATAACCCTGACTTCCCCCCAGAAGCAAGGTATCTTTCGAAGATTTTCTTTCCAATAATAAAAAAAATGCTGTGTCATCAATAGTGCTGGTTGTAGGTCTTTGTCACCACTCTAGATAGGTAACCCCGCTGCTACTATTATTGCCGTCAAACAGTACTGCAATTATTACTGTGATCCGGATTGAAGGGAGTTGTAGCTAGTGAAATTACTGGGGTAATGAGGTTTAACGTCTTATGTCTTAGAGCGACGAGCGCAATGTGGTGCAGTGTATAACCTTAACTAGCGCTACATTGTGATAGGCGCGCATGTTTCACTTACCATCATTGGAATAAAAAAAAATAATCACTTAATATGAAGTATAATTAAGGTTCCATGACAGATGAAAAAAAACTGTCTGAGACAAAGACCTTTGTCCAGGGTTAAGTACGTAAAAAAAATCAACGCATAAGATATGCAAATATGCAACAATGCTTTTAACAATTGTACATTGCAAACGCAGTGTTGCTCGTCGGCGCAGACTTTTAAAAAGGTTATCTAGACATTACAATGGTCTAGACGCTAAAATTAGGTATGCAATTGAATTCTTTATTATTTAAGCTCTATACTTTAACTTTTGGTGTGTTAAAGGGAAGTTCGTTATGTTATTAATAAATTGTTTTCTATTACAAATTAACTATATCGGTTATAATAAGGAGTATCTTACACCCTTTCAGGAATTTGAAAAAAATAATGTTTTTAATGATTTTTGTGTTGCCATTATATTGAATTTATCTCCGTTATTACCAAACTGAGAAATCAATGCTAAGGATATATATTATATCGAATAATAAAAGAATTTATGTAAACATATTCTCTGCTCGCTTTTCTGGCCGTAACACCCCGTCAACTCCTTTCGGGGAAGGAATTTTATAAAATCCGTTCTTAGCTGACCTATAAATGGCCGAAATAATATCTCTACCAAATTTTGACTCTCAATGTCTAATAGTTTCGGAGATCTCGAGATGAATCAATAAATCTCTGGTTATCATACATTAATATTTCCTATATATACTCGCGAGCAAAATTTTGGAATCACTTACTTGAAATTGGTTCCGCGCGATCTTGCTTACTAAATAAATTTTTAATTATCATAAAAATTACATCAGTTTAAAGGTTCAACTGTCAACTTTAAATTGATACCAAATTCATTCCAATCCAGCCAGAAGTTAAGGAGCTATCCTGGATTAAGTGAAGGAGGTATGAAAACAAGGAAATATGGAAAAATAATGAATGAATAAAACAATAAATAAATATTTTATTTAGCTCTAAAATTAAGTGTCAGTACTTCGAGTTCCCTCCCCTCGCCCTAATAACTGCTCGAAGACGATTCTTCATAGACCTGATCAGTTTCTGAATTGATTCTTGTGGGATACCTTCCCACTCATCTATCAACGCAGATTTCAGACATGAAGGAGCAGGAGTTCTGGAACGAACCTTCCTTTTCAAGTCAGGACTGAGCGCTGGGCAGTCCAATGTGACAATACCGACTTCTTCGAGGTATTCAGTTGTTACACGAGCAGTGTGACAACGACCGTTATCGTGCATAAAGAGGAAGTCATCACCGATATATCTCGCATAGGGAACGGCATGTTCCAGCAGAATATTGGAAATGTACCAGTCCGAAGTTAGACCGCCTGCTCTTCTCCTGCCAGGCACGAAAACAAGCTCGGTTTTACCGTCGAAGGAAATGCCGGCCCACATCATACAAGAGCAGCTCCATAAGTCAATGTTTCAGCGAAACAGCACTGCACAAATCGCATCCCAGGCCGCCTGTAGGCCCGACCTCTTTGGTCACTACCGTGCAAACACATCCTGCTCTCGTCTGAGAACAGGACTTGTATCCCTTCCTCAACCTCCCAATCAAGATGGGTGCGAGCAAATTGAAGGCGTGATTGTCGGTGGGCTGTCGTGAATTTCGCGCTTGTGGCAGGCTTTTTTGGAGTCAGATTAACTTGCTCGAGTCGTCGACGAACTGTCCACTCGCTGGCTGTTAACCCACGAACATCTCGGAGCTCCTGTTGCATGTCGACACCAGTTAAATGCCGATTTCGGAGAGGTGTTGACGCGATAAAATGGTCATCCCTTTCCGATGTGCACTGGCGCCGTCCAGATCTTGGTCTTGTAAACTTTCGAAACATAGGACTCGCTTATGTGGAACCGACGAGCGACTACCCGCTGGCTGAGCCATTATCGTAAGGCTACGATTTGTGCTGCTTCTATAGGTGTAGTCTCCATTGTCGTACAAGGTAATGGGTCAAAAGTAGCGGAGATGTGTACCGCTCAACGTGTGAAAGTTGACTGATAAAGAAAATCCGATAACAGGTGCTTTTATAGGGGGTCAATAGGTCGCAACTCGCGACGTATCAAACTATTGAAACACGTCTTTTTCGTTATTCCTTCACTTAATCCGGGATAGCTTCTTAGATACCGGCTTGATTTTAATTAATTTGGTATCAGTTTAAAGTTAAGAGTTGAACCTTTAAAATTATGTAATTTTTATAATTATTAAAAAAGAATTTAGTACACAAGATCGCGCGGAACCAATTTCAAGTAAGTGATTCCAAAATTTTGCTCGCAAGTATATATATATATAGATTAACTTTTTTTTTCATATTTTTCTATTTTCTTCATGTACATCTGTGAAAGTCCCTTCGATATCGGTCCAGCCGTTTTAGAGTTCATTGATAACAAAGATGTACAGCTAGACACACAAGCTTATCTTAAATATTACTTTGTTATGGCTTATTGTGATGTTAAGAAAAAAATTCAACTACACTTGTAATTTTTTTATCGATAAAGTGACGAGAACATCTGAAGATCCTCTTGATGATAAGTAATACGCTCGCCCATAACAATGCGCAAGTTTGGATGATGTACACTGTACCATATTGTGCTCATCGCCTTGAGACGGAAGATGTTAGGAATAGTTATCCCAACAATTTCACTAGCTATAACACCCTTCTAAACGGAACACAGTAACGTCTGCACACTGCTCTTAATATCTATATCTATTGTGATATGGATATCTGATGTTAATGAACTATCCTGCGTCTTCCCCTTAAGTTAGTATTCAATTAGAGAATACCAAACGGATCGCCGAAAACCACGTCACAATTGTTTTTATTTGCATACAACACAACCGTCTAGACTCTACGTGATGTGAATGTATGTCTGTGCGGTTTTACGTATGCACACTACACCGTCCCCTGTAACTACATGCAGCGAAAAATGTATTAATATACATATTAATATTATCATCTGCACCTTTCAATTGACGGCTGATTAATTGTATGAAAATAGAAATCAAATGGACCACCCACCAGGTAGACGACGTTAAAAGAATCGCTCGATGCCACTGGACTCTTAGTAACTTAAACCAGTATTTTGTGGAATGCCTTACAAGGGACCTTTGTGCAGAAGTAAACGTCCATTGGTTATGATGATGATTTTTTTGATAATTACCTATTACACAGTAATTTAGCAGTAAGTAAAGAAAGTATCTGCACCATCACACCACTACATTTTCTTAAGTAGATCGTTGTAGCTGAGAACAAGAACAAAATTACCCGCGCTTTGGCAGACCTTCAACGGTCAGAGGGTGCGAAAATAAAAAAGGTACTTTAAGAATGAAAGTATTTAATATATTCTAAATTTCAAACACGCACACAATAAAGATATATAGACACATATATAATAATACATATATAAATGCAGCAAAACACAAAAGTACTCCAACAATGATTTTAGTTCCAACATTTTAAAATTAAAACTTTTATTATATTCTGGTTGTAACATGGTTTGTCCTTAATTATTCCCTACCATTAATATCTGCTGCATGAAGACTACGTGATACAGGTATCCTCTTACCTAATAGGCTCGTCACCAAATGTACTTACTACACATTTTGGTGATTTTGATGTAAAAGAAGAGGAGTTGTAAAATAACAGACTAGATTAGCTAAGCTTAGAATTTTAGATTTAATAAGTATTTATCATTAAGCTAATACAACAAGTTTAATATTAGAAGAAACCATAGAGATATGAATGGATATATTATAGTATATGTCATAGAAAGAAGTTTCAAAGCAGCAAGAGTATAAGGAAAGTTAAGGAGTAATAGACTTGAGAGAAGACGGGATGAGAGCCAAGGGAAATTTTTAAGATGATGATAAAATACATGAAGCAATAGATATGAATTAAGGAATTAAATATTGGTTTAAAAATACTAAAGTAAAAAAAGATTTCGCATTGTTTCTTATATGTTACGAAAGAAAAGAAAGAAGCGTTCTTTGAAAGATCTTTTAATATTATCGCAACTAATAATAATAATTAATGACCGAAATTAGACGCCGTTTGAACTAAAATTCATTTCCAAGCGGATTTTATCTAATTGATACTAATTAACGTTTATCACCGGCTGTCTGTCGGACTGTCTGTATTGAAATTAACGCACATATCGCTCCGACAGTCGCCGTCAATATACACTGATAGTGCAATAACACGTCATTGTATTAATTATTAATAACTTGAATTGATAAAATGCAAATGTGGATTGCAATTACTTTATCGTGTGGGGAACCACTTATATTGTTGAAAATACCATGTCGGTAAACTCTTCAGGCAGCCGGAAGTAGCGGCTCACGACGGCAATCCTAAATTGCCAGGTCGCCTCTTCGTAGTAGACTAGACTTCTAAATTAAGTTTTCTCGTCGATACTGGCTCCGATTTATCTGTGTACCCGCGCACGTTATTGAAGGAACAGCGAGTGAAGGCTGATTATCAGCTCTACGCGGCAAACGGTACTGTCATTCCTACTTACGTTTGGGTCTAGTCGCAACTTAATCTGGGTTTACGTCGCGTTTCAGCTGGAGATTTGTGGCAGCGAACGTCTCCAAACCCATAATAGGAGAAGATTTTCTGTCATTCTATAACCTCTTGGTTGACTGTCGGCAGCACTGGTTAGTAGATGGCGTGACTGCTGTATCCGTAACTGTTCCAAGGAGAAAGGGTGCATACTCGATCGTCTCCGTCAAAACAGCCGCAGGTGATTCCAGTTACCACAGCTTGTTACGCGAATACCCTGATTTAACACGTCCAGCTGGCACACACAGAGAACACAAGCACAATACGGTACATCATATCCGTATCGTTCCGGGTCCACCCGATACCAGCCGTCCTCGTCGTTTGCCTCCGGATCGTTTCAAGATCTCTCAGAAGGAGTTCGAGGACATGCTTCAGAACGGTACTGCCCGTAGGTTAGAGAGTTCCTGGTCTTCTCCGCTATACCTGGTTTCTAAGAAGGACAACGGATGGAGACCATGCGGAGACTACCAAGCACTCGATGCTCGCACCGTATCAGACAATTACTCCATACGCTACATCCAAGATTTTACTCACCTCTTGGCGAGGAGCTGCGTTTTCTCGAAGGTAGATTTTGTGAAGGCTTACAATAAAATACCAGTTTACTCTCCCGATATACCCAAGACAGCCATCACAACGCACTTTGGACTTTTCGAGTTCCTCTACATGACTTTTGGTCTTAGGAATGCAGCACAGGACTTGCTTGAAAAGACAAAGTACTGAAAGGACTCGCATTCTGTTATGGATACTTAGATGACATTTTAGTATTTTTGTCGTCAGTTGAGGAGCATCAGGAACATCTGCGTCAACTTTTTCAAAGTCTGCCGGACTTCGACATCCTAATCAATGCAGCCAAGTGCGAGTTCGGCTTGTCATCGATTACATTTTTAAGTCACGAGGTAACTGCGAACGGTATCCCTCCATTAAAGGATACAATTCAAGCCATTACAGATTACCCCGTGCCTACTAAAGTAAAGGACTTGCGTCGTTTCTTGGGAATGTGTAATTTTTACCGCCGTTTCATTCCCGGAGCATAGACAATACAAGGACCGCTTAACACCGCCTGGCTGGTCCTAGGAAGAGAGATCTGCAGAAGATCAATATGACATCGGAAATGTTGGTCTCATTCAACGAATGTAAGTCAGCGGGTACATAAGTCGCTATGTTAGCTCACCCTAACGCAGATGCTGAGTTGGCCATCCACACCGACGCCTCAGACAAAGGCACTGTTCTACAACAACGGACAGGTGACTCCTGGGACCCGCTAGCCTTCTACTCCAGGCGATTTAAGGCGCCACAGAAGAAGTACAGTCCTTACGATAGGGAACTTCTAGCGATTTACGACGCTATCCGACACTTCAGACATATGGTGGAGACAAGGATATTCACGATATACACGGACCACAAGCCACTAACGTTCGCATTTTCTTCACGTTCTGACAAATGCTCACTGCGTCAGTTCTAGTACCAAGACTTCATCTCGCAATTTACCACCGACATTCGCTACATCCCCGGCCCTGAGAATGTAGTGGCCGATGCATTGTCTTGCCGTGTTTTGCTGCTTCACAAGACGAGGACGCAGAACTACGAGAGCTGTTAGATCAGAGATCCTCGTTGCAATTGGAAAAGGTGGAACCTGAGTTTTTGCGAACAGCTCTGTATTGCAATGTTTCCACTAAGGTCGCCGGACCTTATATCACCAAACCTTACAGACGCTGCATCTTCAACTTGTTACACCAGTTAAGCCAGCCAGGTGCCAGAGCAACTACAGTGCTAGTATCACAGAGGTTCGTCTGGCCTGGTATAAGAAAAGATTGTCGTCAATGGACAGATTCCCAACGTTCCAAAACAATTCGTCACACCTTTTCTCCTACCTCCCCGTTTTCCACCCCAATCAACGCTTTTTCCATGTTGACATGGACATCGTGAGACTATTACCATTGTCTCATTGTTTCAGATATTGTCTTACGGTAATTGATCGATTTACGAGATGGCCTGAGGCATATCCATAAAAGGATATCTCAGCAGAAACTTGTGCACGAACCTTCATCGTAGGCTGGGTCGCTTGTTTTGGCGGCCTGGAGACAATCACTACCGACAGGAGCCGTCAGTTTGAATGTGAACTTTTTGGCGTTATGTCGTCGATTTTGGGGGCGCGACATCGTCCCACTACGGCGTACCCTCCGGCCTGCAATGCTATGGTGGAACAACTACACCGACAAATAAAGGCGGCGATCACATGTCATAACACATTTTGGTATGAAACTCTACCACTGGTCCTTCTCGACATGCGCAGCGCGTGGAAGGAAGACATTAAACCTTCAACGACAGAACTGGTCTACGGAGAACCGACGCGTCTTCCTGGTGAGTTCTTTACTCCAAGCAAAGACGTCACCGTAGACTACACCGATTTTGTAGCAAAGGTTCGCCACCACATACGAAGCTTGCGCCACATTAAGCAAGTTGGCACACGTCCTGCACCTTCTATGTAACCAAAGCCCTGATGTCATCCGACTACGTATTCCTACGATAAAGTAGAATGAAGAAGTCACTGGAGCCACCCTACACTGGACCATACAAAGTATTACAGCAAGGAGAGATGTACTTCAACCTGGACGTCCAAGGACATGAAATGAATGAGACCGTGGACAGATTGAAACCAGCACATCCGGTTACTGATGACATCAGGACTGATAACAATATATCAAATCCCGACAAGGTACTACCTACTCCGACTCCTCAACAAAACGAAAAGAGGACGAAGAGTGGTCGCGTGGAACGCTTTTCTGATTACTATCTACCGTAGCAAGCAACAGTCTCAACCGGGGAGTAACGTGAGGAACCACTTATATTGTTGAAAATACCACGCAAACACAGGCGACGAGACCATTATTCAGCAGTGCCTGGCCGCATATTTCGCACCATATGGGCAGGTCGTGTCTGCACCAGCGTGCATCAAAGAACTACGAGCCCCTCGAGCGGACTCCACAGTCGTACCTGCACAACAACAGCGAACGCAAGGTTACTTCACCATCTGTTCACGCGCCTATTTCTATTACCACTTTACAGTTGCGCGTGGTGTTATCATAACTTAAAAACTTAATCATCATTTTGTTGGTGTCTACCCGACTGTCATTTATTCTCACCTTGGTATACATCCACAATCGATTATTTTAAATTGTACTTAATTTGTATAGAAATACATAATTAAGTAATTGAAAAAAAAAATATTGTTTTTCTATGATTAATTTAACGTAGTACTACGTACTATAATAACAAACCTCGTAGATAGGACTATATTCATCATCAGTCGATAGACGTCCTCGGCTGGATATAGGCTTCTTCCAAAGATTCCCCTTCGATCAGGTCAGGATTCGCATGGGGTGATTTGGGCTATTTCCCACTACGCTGGCCTAATGCGGGTTGGTGGGAACCAGAGCCTCGTTTGTTAATTAGAGTGCACCACGGGCATGACAGGTTGGCATGAATCCCGTGAGTTTTTGTGCGGGTACTCTTATAGCCCTATATATGTATATACATATATATATATATTATATATGTAGGGGTATATAAATATACTCTATCACTTAGATATTAAAAGAATAGTGATTCGGATGACCTCAGAAGTTTGCAGTGTTTTCATTTATTTATATGCACGTAAAGTTGGTATAGGTTGAGTGGTCTACCTAAGGGTAGTGACGTATTCTTTATAATAATTTTTTTTTATACAACAACAATTAGAGGAATAAGTTTAACTGCAAATAAATAATTGCGGCTGCATACGGACAGGAATTACCGATCCGTCTTTGGGGAAGGCATTTGTCCAGCAGTGGACGTCTATAAGTAGCGGATGATGATGGAGTAAATGGCTATGACAGTAAGACGCGTGTTAAGATGTTTATACAGCATCATATTACGTTCAACGCCTTAAGGATTAGAATAGCACTACACCTTACTTTATTTTTATTAGGTACATATATCGCCTTCGAGTGTAGCAGTAACTGCTTAGGCGGTTTTCGCCAAGAGTGATCTACTTAGTGCTTATTGACACTATTACTTCAAAAAGTACATACCTTAACTTTGAATCAAGTAGTATAAGTAGACGTATGGTTTTCAATTTATTTATACTTTTACTGTTAAAAATAGAATAATTACTTTAGGTATAATTCCGGTCTTTTCACTTCTGTTTCTCCTAAGTTTTCTTTACTTCTCCTCTCAGTAATAAATACTAATAAAAGTCCGTCAGTCAACAGAATTGACTGCTGCTCTATCATTTCATCTAAATCAGTGAATATTTTGTTTATAAACAATCTTATAAGTATGACTAATTGTTGTGAAAATCAGTGATAATGTATGTGTGTATATGAACAGGTGTTTTATATTAAAATGTTTTAATTATAATCAGTTTTAATTGGTATGGAAATTTAATTTAACAATGATAATTGCATGCATGGTATAATTGTATATGGACTATTTGACATCCGTGACAACTTCACTCCATTGGCTGGCACTGTTATGCAAGAAACCAATAAGCTATCAGCGACAAACTGACACACTTAAGCTGCATATGAATAAAGAGAAGGTTGTAGCTATATTTAATTCTAGTATAGGACTTTATTTCGTTTCGTTAAAAAGCCTGATATTCCATGTGAGAAAAGTCCATGTCCACTAATGGGATATTGGATGAGGTGTTCTTATACTCAATGCTTATTCTATCTGGTTTCAAGTGCATCAATATCGGTAAACTAGTTCTGTGAGGTGTGTATACGTGAATCATATTTACAGTTTACGCAGAAATATCGCACATTAAATATCTAACCCCATCTCTTTGCGGAGCCGTTGTACTCATAAAACTCGCCCGCAGGGTTATTATGTATCTTCCGAACGATTAGCAATAGCGTCAACTGCAATTATAGTAAATGATAACAGCACGTGAAACCATGTGCTGGTGTCTGCAGCCGGAGACCAACAAACAGTAATGAGCATTACATTACTGTGATCCGGATTGAAAGGAGTTTTAGCTAGTGAAATTACCGAGCTAACGAGACTTACCATCTAAAGTCTAAACTAGTGTAACGTCTAGTTCTTATCATGGCTGTATTGTTTAAAAAAAACTTGAGTTAATAATATAATCTGTATCTCAGAGATAAGTTCTAAGCCTCTTTCAGTATTGCCAAAATTTAAAGCAAATAATGTTTAAGACAGTATTAATAATTGTAGTGTGTGTGCTTATGTAGTTTCATCTGTGTGTGATTAAACTACGATTATTATTAGAAAATAATGATTAATTCGGTAATAGTAATTAGTATTATGAATGAGAGATAATTGATCAAACAAACAAAAAGTGTTTTTCGAAACGCAAACGATTGTCAGCGATCACTTAACAAAAGTTATATTAATTTTATACATAATAATACCACAAGTTCGCGGACTTGACGTTGTCCAAGATTAAAGTTTTACAGCCGGTAGTGACATATATCATGCTACTTGTTTTTAAGTTATATTTGGCAAGAGTTTCACGCATATAAAACGCAATGAAGTCTTATTCACAAAATAATGATAATAAGGGAAGACAGTTTTCTAAAGCTAAAGCTTTCTCATTGAGATTAGTATGAGATTTATCACCAATTTAATGACGGTAGATCTGTTGCCGGAGATCGACGAGGTAGGTACCACCGCAGCTCTTATTTCTGCCGCTAAACAGTAGCTTTCAAACATTACCGTGCACCAGTTTGAAAGGCATTGTAGCAAGTAAATTGCTACAGATTAGTATCAAGGCTTAACCATCTCATGTCTTAAGAATACATCTTTATTATGGTGTCTATCATTTTAACTAACACCGGTATGTTGATGTCACAAGTTTAACAAATGGCACTGACATAACTATAACTTTAGTTATAGTTTCTATGGAGCGACTGTATATTGGCATAGTCATGTAGCATGGTGACGTAAGTGACATGTAAGTCTAAGCACCAGCCGAAAACACTGTCTGCGCGACGTCTGGCCGAGCAGGAATACACACAAAAAAAGAGCTCACACTTGGCCTTGAGACTGAAATTTGCATCGAACGGACTTACTTGAACTGTCGACATTGTCTTTGCATATATTAAACCGGTGCATATAAACATAGTTATATATTACAGTTAAAACAGACGACCTGTATACATACCATCTTTCTCTGTACTGTGCTTTATAAATATTCTCTTTTTTTTTAACGCCTCGCTCTTTACATCTCTTCTAAATTTTGGTAATTAAATTCGTTTGTTATATAAACGAAAATATATGTAATCATAATTAAATACAGAATTATATGTATTTCTTGAGATATACGTACACGGAAATACACATACAAATTATTAAAAAAATGTATGGAACAAAAGAGAAGCTTAATCATAAAAAAGTTTTCTTCCATCAAACCCTGGCAAAGGACAACAATTATAATAATGTATATAAGTGGACAAGAACTTCGTATATAGAAGAAAAGGGGTGTCATATATATAGTTACATATATTATATATACATACATATTATAGTTACATACATATATACATTAGATAATAGTCCTTTACTATCTTCTTAAAGATAACTAAGTAGGGACAGGTATGGATATCATGAGGGAAAGCATTTCAGAGTTTCACTGCTTTTTCAGTAAAAGAATCACTAACGTTTAGAAGAGTATGTTAGTGATATAAAAGGTGAAGAGATATTTATATATATATATATATATATTTATTTATTTAATTAATATTTCTATTGTATTTTAGTATATCTTGATATATTCAATAAAACGTCTGCTATCATATGTTTATACATAATACTTTTATAACAAAAGAAATTTGTTAATATATTCAATTTGTATATTAAATATAAAATTATATATTTGTTTAAATATTAATAAATAAATTCTACGTTTTAATTAATATTTGTTTTTAATCATCCTTTTTTGTGTCACTAGTTCTCATCTAGTTATAACCATAACATTATTAAGATGTCATCCGGTATAACTGTTATTCTCTAATTACTCACCTGCTATGAAAAAATTGTATATATATATATATACTATATATATATACAATTTTTATATATATAATATTTATTTATATCTATATAATATTATATTTTACTTTTTTTAATTTTTTTACTGAAAAATTACATTGATATATGGTGGCTTTTTTTTAAAAATTCTAGATTGATTTTAGTGCTTAATCTCAATTGCAAATCATGTTAAGTAATAAACAATAAGGCCGCAGTTGGTGAAGTATGCTCGCCCAGGTCATTATGGCTCCTCTTGATATCCGGGACACGGCGATGCTGTTATGGAGGTGGATTTATTGACCCTAATGCTTGTAGTTCATTGGGTTCAGTGACGTAGAGAGGAGCGCGGGGAAACGGAAGCTAGTCCGCGTGGGGTCGCCCGCATAGTCATCACAATTTCCGCGTACACTTCAATGGGGGTTGAGAGATAAAGACCTCCGTGGTTGTTGGCCGTTGTACCTCAGGGTTAATGACATACGTTTTTTATATATTTTTTTATTTGCAAAGGATATTAACTTTTCGCCGCTACTACTCCACAATCACTTGAATATCATATTTAGGAATTATACATTCCATGTTGTGTAAACATCTTAACCAACGCTGGCGTTGTAAATACGTAAAACGGGAAGAATAAGAAAGTGAAGATTCATATCCTTTTATTCAACGATGAGATCGGAAGTCGGTGAATGCAGATAATATGGCGCTTGTTAGGATAATATACACTGTACCACATTACATTTATCTCTATATACAAGATATAAAATTTTATTACCCCAGTAATTTCATAATGACCTTGTGAGCCCACTGATCGACCTGGTAAGTTTTTCTTAACACTTTTTTTTAATATATTTAAAACATAGAACATAAGGTTATTTGGCAAGATGATGATGGTACCCAGAGAATCATGGACTCATCATGGGATCTTGGAAACTATTAGACGTAAAAACACAAAATTTGATAGAGATATTGCTTCTGCCATTTATAGATCAGCTAAGAACAGATTTAGCAAATTTCCTCCCCCAAAGAGAGTTACGGTCTTGTTACAGCCAACAAAATGGACGGGGAACAGCTGGTATATTATAAATATGTATTACGAATAACAAAAAAAATAATTTCATTGAGAAATATATAAAGAGACCAAAAAAGAGGTCATATTTTGTGTTCTGTATACTTTTATAAATATCTAGACATATAACTAAGATCAAACATTCGTTAAAACTTAACTAAATGAATATTAACTGCACGTTAACGAATGTTTAGTGATTAATTAAACATTACAGAATAAAGTTAAGCGTTTGTATTATCATTTAAACCGGATATTAGTATTTTGTATCTGATGAAAGTATTCGTTATGATGAATAGAAGATATACCGATATTTATATTGTGTGAAGTCAATTAACTCTGAATTAGTTCTATTATTTCCTTCCCCTTTCTCCAGTATTGATGGCAGTACGAAAAGCTTTTCGTACAAATATGTGCCATATTAGTACTGATGATTATGCGACAACGAGCTGTAATTAGTTGTGATAAGGTTAAAATTACGTTAATGGTTCGGTTGCAAGTCGTGAGATTGGGCCGTGTAGTGTAACACTCAGCATCGGACGGGAACATTGTCCTTCGGTAGCCTTGGCTCCTTTTATCGCTCTGATTGTAATCAATCAGGGCTGTCATGCGGGCACATTCATACTTTTCTACGTGAAATTGAAATTTATTAACAACGCCAATTCGGATATTATCTACAAATTAACAAAAAAAAAATCTTTATTGAAATAATTGTTATATACTATTTATAACAGTTTATATCAATAAGCATTTTCTTTCGACTCTCTCGTTTCCAAAGAAAGCCCAAGTCCCAACAGTGGAATGCATGTAACGCGCCATTTATTATTATTTATTGTGAACATTTCTAAAACTGTACTCATGTTAATGGGATACTAAAAAAAAAAAAATCGCAATTTTCTAAACGCTTATAAACGTTCCACATATTTTGATATAAATAAATTACACACGAAATTTGCATGACCCAAATCCGATGTACAATTCGGAAATTTCTCTTGACCCATTTCTTGAAGAATGACCGCATCCTGCTCTCCTTTGAGTCGTTCGCGAAAAAAAAAATTAAACAAGGAGGTCGAAGACCGTGCATCTCCCGCTACTATTGGTCAGCGACAACTGGGCGGCCATTTGCATTATTGTTTAACAGGTTATGATGGAAGGAAAGAAGAACACGCACATAATTAAAAATGATTTGTTACACGAGGGTGAGTGACCCTATTTTTTAATAGTAAGGTTAAACTGTCGATAAATATTTGCAAGATATTAAATTTTCGCAAATCAACTCATTGAAGTTAATTTTTACTTGTGACCGTCTAGGTCGTGATAGTCATGGCAGCTCCTACTTCTTTAGCAGAATAATAGAATGTGTTCCGGTTTGAATGGCGTTGTATCTGGTGAAATTACTGAGGTAACGAAACTGGACATCTATGTAGTGTATATTATTCTCATTATCGGCGCATTATTATGGGCGGCTGTAACATTTACCATTAAGTAAATGTCTTCATGAATTATATTTATGTTAGAATATTAATATGAATTAGCCCAGGATTGTGGAAAATGGCTAAAATCCCCCCACATGAACCTATATAAATGAGGGCCCCTAGTGCCCGGCGGTGCCGGAGGCTGTGCTGACTGCAGCGTAGGACTGATCGATGTGTACATTTTTAGGGAGGCCTATATCCAGCAGTACACATTTATCTGCTGATGATGATGAATTGCAAATGAAATGCTCAATACACCACAACAGCCATTCGACACATGTATAGGAAATTGGTTCACAATAAAGCTCTTCTGAACCATCATCAAAATTAAAATGTTATTCAGAAAATAGTGTAATTTGTTGTATTTGTGTATTAGCTGTTCCTGACCCGCTTTGCTGGCCATAATACCTCCAGCAACCTCTGGGGAAAGAATTTTGAAAAATCCATGTTAGCTGACCGTTGAATGGCAGAAGCGATATCTCTACCAAATTTTGAGTGTTTACGTCTAATAGTTTCAAAGAGTATCTTTTTCTTATTCTTAGGTCGAGGGATTTCATCATTAGAATCTTTAATATACAGATTCAATAAAAATTGGTGATATCAACTGTTCCACTGAGCTCCATAAAAATATGCAATTTGTAGACGAATTAAATTTTATTTTCTTGGTTGTAACTCAAAATCTAATAGTGCTGCAGCATATAAACATTTCAACTATTCTTTCCAAGGTTTCTTCTAACAATGAAGGAGTTAAGAATCGTTTCTTATTCATCGCGTTGGACAAGACTAGACTAATGCAGAAGAAGCTGATATTCCATGTCTTTAATTACAATATATCTACTTTGAGATCAACCGGTGAATATATAAAACTTAATCCATCGGTAGGAGATGTTGTCGATATCGATTGTAATCCATCACTACTGCGCGTCACTGCACTGGTAGTGACCTCCGCATCCGCCCGCCGGCCGTGGGAATGGAGCCGATTCCCCCGACACAGAAGACTCCTCTCATATCTAGGCAACTAGTTCTTTCTCGGGCACTAGGGTTCCCCACCGTCAATAATGATGTAGTTAGATTATTCAAGATAATATTTTTATTACACTTAGCATACCTTACTAGGAAAATAGTTAAAGATTTTGTATTTTGATTTAACATAAGTAAAAACAAACAATAATTGTGACATTTAAAAAAAAAAAGAGAAGAATAAAAAAGAAGGTGCACATACAACATACTTATCAGACAGGCATGGTAGATTTGCCTTAGACAGCGAAAGAGATTTTTTTTCCGACTAAATCAAAAACTTTCAATACTTGGTAACTGTTCTATCTCTCTCTCTTTCTACAAGTATCTTCTGTGCCGAGTCTTTAATGATTTAAAGACAGTAATAATAAAAATCTTCCAAATATAAAAAAGGTTCAGCTTCGAAGTCGAAATTCGCATGGTGGAAGGCTGAAGATACTAGACAAATAGAGATAGAGTAGGACCAGAAAGAGTCGTGAGCACACTAATAATCCTTACAAATATACATAAGATGTACTCTGCAGGTGATGCCTCATAATTACCAACAATCAGCTAACCCACGATTGTTGATCTAAATTTAACTGATTTGGTGACAGCTTGGTGTAAATTGACGTCACCAAATCATTTTTTGTTCAGTATTACGTACCGCAGCGGTGACTTTGAACTTTAGTCATAAACAATAACAAATATCTTCATTCATCCATCGGAATGCATCTATCCCCGTGTTATGGTCACATAAAGTCGAATATTGTTCGATTGGTATGTTACCATATGGGATGTGGAGTGGCAATTTTGCATGTGCGGTTCGCAATATTGGCCGTAATTGTTTAATGTAGCCGACATTTTGGTGTTCGGCGGCAGGTCAGCGGTGGCCGGTAGGTGCTGTTAGGTACGAATATAGCCTTACGGTCATCATTGCTCTAATCATCACGAAAGGTTTGCTGTGTGAAGCAAGTCTAAAGGAGGATGCAACTTGTTTTCGTTGAACACCTAGTGCTGATTAGATAACTGGTTGAATAATATTTATATAAACTTTTAAAGTTCACAAATTGTGGTAGATTTTGCGTTGATCCGTGTACTGGCACCAAATTTTGGGCTTCACCAGCAGTGTGATAACGTTTTTGCATCATGTTTTAATGATGTGGTTTTCGAAATATTTCCTCTCTTTCATAATTCTTTTCGGTTTCTCATTCCCTTATTAAAACGTTTTAGGATATCCGGGTCATAATCATCATCTTCATCACTTGATAAACATTCTGGATATAGTCTTACTCCAAAGATCTTCTCACTAATGGGTCTAGTGCTATCAGCTTCCAGTACTTACCTGAAATCTTCATCAGATCGTCGGCCCACATCTCATTACCTTTTATTAATTTAAGTAAAATTCTTTTAGACTTGGTCATTGCACCTCAGTGCTTACATCATCAGATTAACATGTGCTTTAATGTTTTCTTGTCCTTGAAAAATAACGATAATATTTATTTGCAACGTCCGGTTAACAAATTAGTTGTAATTTCATCCCCAACAGTTTCATTAATTTCATTATTTTCTTTACATTTATGTTATTTAGATTCAATAATATGTTATACATATTTAGATATCTTTTTAATGATCAGCTTTACTATAATTTTTTTTGTAATAGTCTTTTAGGTTATTTACTACGTTACACTTAAGTTAATTTTGTTTTGAGCTTCCAAATTACAAAGCTTTAGATACGTAATCAATGTTAGTTGCTTGTAATGATGTTGTTTCCCGGAAAGGTATTAATTACAGATTCAGATTACCAAGATGCCATGGCTGCACAAGCCGGTCTTGAGATTACTACGAACGTTATGGAAGGCCTCAACCGCGGGGTTTACTTCCAAACAAATTATCAAGGCACCTCTTCTCAGAATGAAAAGTGACCATTGAGTCGAGTTAGCGAGCGTTGTCCCTGATTGTGTCATTTGGCAAGGTTTGTGACCTCCGCCTGCCGAAAACTAGCGGTCATTGAGGATCGACGGGTGGAAGAAAAATCGAAGTTTTACTCATCCCGTTTACTATTAAAACAATTCTTTGATATTCTGTCATTCTTTTTAAAACAATTAAATACCCTTAAGTTTCAAATTAATTATTAATAAGAATAACCAATTTTTTTTAACTTACTGCTCTTTATGTGTTGTTAAGAGATGATGTACAGAATACTAGAAAAAGGTAATTTTTAAACATAGTATAACATATATATAATATAAATTAAGGTTAATTAACATTTATGAAATTTTGGCATTGTCCAAATAATGGTTTATGGTTAAGGTTCTTCTGTACCCTAAATAAAAACAAGCGATAATAATAAAATAACTGTTTGGTTCTCACAAATATTAATTGATTAAGTTATTGAGAATAAAGCAATCTAGGATAATTACTTAGAGGAGAAAATATGTCCCAGGCTGAGGTCAATGCCGGCCAGTATTGCCAGGGTTCCTGGGTCCAGTAGTGAATGACCCCAGGATCAAAACATGCGCAGTATGCACACTGTATAGAGTTGTCCTTCAAGTGCGCGGTAATGTGACCATACGTTACTTATGAAGAGTTTTTCTAAAAACACATTTTTTTTTATAATTTTCTTGTGCGACAAGTTTGTGCGTTTCCTGTTTCATATTAATTGCTATTGACCCCTAAACTAGTTCAGCTTGTGTGTTGGAGATGATTTTCATAAACACTTGTCAATAAACATTTTTAATCTACAAAGCGAAAGGCTAGAGGGACGTTCACTTGATGTCAAGTCGCGTTACTTAAGTAATTTCAATAGCTACAGCATCTTTCAAACCGGAACACAATAACGTTTGCACACTACCATTAGCACCTACCTAGACGATCTACGGCATCAGATATCTACCACCAGTGAAACCGAATGATACATTGTGTTACATTTTTTTTTTTACAAAAAGAGATGAAATAAACTAAACCAAAGCTTGCGGTACATTAGAAGAAATAATTGATAATTCAATCTATTATTAATGTTATTGTAGTTAGTAATTTTTATTAATCTTTTGCTTATTAATTAAAATGGTCACCCCATGCGCGTACGCAAAGCGTCGTATGTGTGTGTGCGTGTGGCGACGCGGTGTCTCACAGTGACAGCGGGACAGTCCGCCAAGTGCGGGTGCATGCTTACCGCTGACATGGAAGCCGCGCAATTTCTGTTGTCCAAATACAAACAACGAACAAAAAAAAAATATAATAATTAAACTAATTATGTACATTAGTAAATACTATATTAAGTTATAATATAAAAGGTACTATAGTGCCTCTCACTAATCTGCTTCCGGTGGTAGGTGTTTGTCGCAGGAGACCGATCGTCTTGACCGTAGTGTACAAACATTACTGTGTTCGCTATTACTGGGGTAACGAGACAACATCCTATGTCTAACGTGATGGAGACAATGCGTCACGTCGTTATGAACAGGCATATCGCGTCATCATATAAAAAAATAGGTTATAAACTCTAGTAATTGTAGTCTAGGACCAGCACGTGCAGGACTTGTGCGAACTCAGCTTATCGTAGAAGGCATCTTAAAGGGTTTTGAGAGTAGAGGGTGGCTAAGAAGGGTCGTGTTCTCTCACGTGATGTGCTGAGCAGCTTTAGTTAACGTAGTTAGGGAGTCCATTGCAGTTTCAGTGGGAGGAAATATCCTCGACTTCCCACCAGAAACATGGTAAATGACCAAAAATAAATGTAAATCGTTTTCACACAATATTTAAATATGTCAGAGTATTACACAATGCTGTGTAGTGTATATCATCCCAACTAGTATCATGTTTATGGGCTGTGTTAGTATACCAGGTGAATGCTCGCTGGTCTTATCGCTCATTTGATTAGTAATAAAAAATAATTCTATTACAAGTAATTAGCGTCATTTGCAACTTTGTTGCACGGGCGAAATGACGTTACGCTTAAGTAGATAAGTATAAAAAAGTAAGCAGATAAGTAATAAAGATAGTATTTATAACTACAATTAAAAGAGGCAGATAAAATGAAAAGAGTTGCTGTGTGCTGCTGTGATTTGCGATAATTTGGTTCTTATCTGAACGTGGTGTAGGGTTCAAATTGTGGCGGTTCCCGCTCCGCGAATACAATGATTCAATCTCCTTTGGAGCGAACGTAAACCCACGCGTTTCAGTTGGCGACGGGCGCGGGCCGGCTCCCGAACCCATCAGTTCGGCGCAGGCGGCTACCGGCTGCGCGCGCGCACCGACGTTATCCGCACCGGCGTGTTTTATACGCAAACACATAAGCGGGGATGTCGGAAACTCGTGTCGGACAACGGCCGACGCGTTTCAATTCGTGAAATAATTATGTGAATCTTTTTTTTTGTCTTTTTCTGAAAACAAACGGGTTTCCTTTGTTTGATCGAGCTCACGGTTTGTATAACGATTTATTATTATTTTTTTTTATTATTTATCAAATAATTCATGTTATGTACAGTTTATGTATAATGTAAGACCAGATCTTATTGATTTTGTTTAAAAAAAATGATAATTATTCTAAAACTAAAAGTATATATACATTACATATATATCTAGTTATTATATTGAAAAATAGAAGAAATTAAGAAAATATTTATTATACTTTCAAGCATGGGTATCCTTAAAAGATTCATAAAATAGCTTTGAATGTCCTATTGTTATTATAACTTGCACATAATAATGATGATGATGAGGATATCCTAATTTTACATCACAACCCATTTCTTTTGAACTTTTCGCCACCGTCGGCATTGAATTAGGAAAACATCCTTTTGTTTAGGAGCTTTCGCTCTTAATCTTAATATAAACATTATTACATCTTTAAGCAGATTTAAATAACTAACAATATTTATTACAGAAAGGATAAAAATCAGGGTTCTCAGATAAATCCATGGTATATGAATATATATGAACTATTAATTACATAATTACTTTTAAAGTTAATTTAGGGAAATCATATATATTATATGTTCATACATAACATTGAAAAGTCTAAGTAATCCTTTCATAAAGTAGCTGCTAGATTAAAAATGTAGGAAGTATTAGTATAGTATACACAGTACTAATAGTATAAGCACTAATATAGAGTAAAGTACAAAGCAAGCTTGTAAGTTGAAACTTGAAGTCTTTTGATTTAAAACTTTTTTAACTAAACTAGGAAGAGGATAAAAATTCCATTGCTGATCAATATTAAAAACAGTGCATATACAAAGAGCTTTTATGCTGCTTAACATTTCCAAGTTCAGGACCGTGCTGATCTCTAAGTCAGATAATGCTCTAGAAAGGTATCAACTCTGTTAATTTGTATTGAGCGAATATTGCGGTAATGATACAAATAATTTAAAAATTTATAATAATATCGATAAAAACGAATACTAGAACAGTTCTTATTCACAATTAATTTAAAAAGGAAAACTATTATAAACCCAATTACAACATACTATATATATATATATATATATATATATATATACATACAAATTCAGTCTTCTTTATTCTCTCATCTTTTATGTGAAAAATTATATTTTAATATCAACCCTTCTTTCTTCAATTGCTTGAGTATGAGTCTGCTCCTGTGGCACAGTAACCACTTGTCTATAAACACACAGGACACCGGTTCGGTTCCCGAGTCAAACGTTACGTAGTGTGATTGGTGGTAGCGTTTTCATTTAAAAAAAGTTGTGATATAGGAACACTGTTTCCGGCTATCACAACATACAAAAGTTAAAGCATAGAACACACTTCGCCATTCACGGTTCCATTATCCGGATACACCGTGAGAAATTAAGGTCATATTAAATGGACTACATTGGAGATAAAAAACCCGCTTTCGCTGATAGTTAAAAACTAAAACTAGATGTAGAAATATTATTCGGAACAATATCTACTCTTTTTGTGTAAAAGGAAATAATCTGTGCCTAAAACTTTTTTCTATACACTTTTACAGGATTTGATTCCAAGAGAACTTCAACTTCATTAGATCTTTAGTGCTTATAATAAACTTCGTTAGATCTCTAGTCTTTCTCTCCTCTGCGCTTATTAGAAATGAATTAATGAAATGACTGAATGTAGGTAAAATATATTTTAGTGAGTATATTCGCATATATATGTTTGGGGCTGTAAGGGGTCCCGCACAGCAACTCACGGGACCCAAGCTAACCTCACCTGCTCGTGGTGCACTCTGCTAATCAACAAACGAGGCTCTGGCTCCCGCCAACCTGCATTGGGCCAGTGTGGAAATGGCCCAAATCCCTCCATATGAACCCGTACATACGACAGCCCCTACTGCCCAGCGGTATCGGAGGCCACGGTGACTGTATGTGGAGATGTTTGGGAGAGGCCTATGTTCAGCAGTGGACGTTTATTGGCTGATGATGATGATTCCCATATAATATATATTTTGGCCTAAGGAAGATCCGATTTACATAAAGTTTTATAGTAACCAAAAAAAATTAATGAACAGGGCGTTTAACTTGTTATAAGTTAGACAGGATGTTTACAACGTAACTCGGGACTACTTATTTCTAAAATGACTTATTTGTGAAAAACTTTGACTGTATGATTTATTTCTTTATAAGGACATCCTAAGGACAAGACATGTTGACCTTTATTTCTGAATGAAGGAATATTTTGTAAATTTAAACAATATAATTACATACACTACCTACCAAAAAGGTACATACTTTTTAGTAAAGTAAAATAGTAGTTTTTTTTGGGAAGGCTAGCTTCTATCAGCCAATGATGATGGTGATGAAGTAGAGAAAACACAAAATCATTATATTCATATTAACAGAGGCCCAGTGCTGGAGATGCGGCTATTAAAAAACTCAGTATAACAAAATATACACGAGGTCGAATATAATAATGCTTTAGATAATTGAAGATTTTACTTGCACTCTCTTCTAGTCAGCCTTTGGGATATTAAGCAAAACAAACTATATCACAATTAAAAGTAAAATATTATATTACATTCAATATAACATAATTTTCTGTACTATCCATAAGTATTTACATATATAAATAAAGTAAGTTAAGCATTAATTTATTTGCGAAAGTTATAGTGTGTAATTTGTACCTGTCAAGTATATTTCTTTACACATATATTGACTTAAACGTATTTTTAAAATATCATTATCAGTCGGCAGACGTCCATTGCTGGACATAGGCCTCTCCCAAAGATCTACACATCGATGGATGCTGCGCTGCTCGCATCCAGCTGCTTTCCGCAATCTTCACCAGATCGTTGGACCACCTTGTAGGGGGCCTGCTAACACTACATCTTCCGGTACGCGGTCGCCATTCGAGGACCTTAGTGCCCCATTACTACTTGAGACTAGCAATTTTTTGGACTTTGTCGATGCCCTTAATTCTCCTACGGATCTCCTCATTTCTGATTCGATCACAAAGGGAAACCCTTTCTATTGCTCTCTGTGCGACTGGAAGCCTTTTCACAAGACCCACTGTAAGCGGCCACGTCTCGGTGCCACAAGTCATCACTGGCAACACGCACGAATTAAAGACCTTTATCTTTAGATACTGCGGTAGTTGGGACGAGAATATGCTATGCAGCCTCTCGAACGCAGCCTAGCCGAGATGGGGTCGTCGATTGACCTCATTCTGGAAGTTTGACTTACCAAGCTGAACTATTTGTCCCAGATAAATATATACGTCAACTTTCGGTACAGAGCCTGCAATCATAACTGGCGTGGATCCAAAATGGGCATTTGTCATAATTTTTGTCTTCTCCATGTTGATATTAAGGCCCACGCGTTGAGATGTTTTACAGAGGTCGTCTATCATTTTGCCAAGGTCTTCCAGTCTCTGCCATGACTACGATATCATCGGCGAATCTAAGTTGAGTGATGTATTCGCCGTTTATATTGATGCTAAGTCCTTCCCATCCAAAATCTGGAACACATGTTCCAGCGCAGCTGTGAACAGTTTCAGCGATATAACGTCGCCTTACGTGACACCTCGCTGCAGCTGCATGGGTTTTCAGAAACGGTCCTGGAGACGCACTGTCATGGTGGCGTTTTCGTATAACGACTGCAACACTTGGATGTATCGATAGTCTATTTGGCACCTCTGGAGGGCCTGAAACACTGCGCAAGTCTCGACTGAGTAAAAGGCTTTTTCATAGTCCACAAATGCTAAGTATAGAGGCAAGTTGTACTCCTCTGTCTTTTGTATGACTTGCCGCTGCATATGTATGTGGTTGATGGTGTTGAAGCCTTTTCTGATTTCGGCCTGTTCGGTAGGCTGGAAGTCGTCCAGGCTGCGTTCAAGACGATTCGTTATGACTCTTGAAAACAGCTTATATATGTGGCTCAGAAGTGTGATGGGTCGATAGTTCTTCAATTGGGTCCTATCACCCTTTTTTGAAGAAGAATTTTACCACACCTCTATGCCACGCTTTTGATGTTTTTGCCCTCGAGTACGACAGTGTTAAATAGCTTCTGAAGACACTGGTCGCCGCCTGCTTTCGAAAGCTCAGCCGTAACTCCATCATCACCCGGCGCCTTATTGTTCTTAGATCCAAGCTAATCTCGTACAGGTTGACGTCCGGGATATCTTCGGTATAGTGTCGGGTTAATTTGGCTATTGGATCGGTGGCCTGATTATTGATAGGTGCTTGAGATGTCATGTAAAGTTGTTCGTAGAAGTCTTCCATCTCAGCCAGAAGCTCAGTCTTCAGCTTAGTCACTAGGCTCTGCTCATCAGCAGAAACTCTAGCGAAAACTTTGGAGCCATGGTTACGCTCGGTTGCGAATACAATTTGCATTAAATCAGCGTAGGTTTATTTCTACCAGTTCGTACCGATTCAGTTCTACCGATAGACGCTAACTGCTTGATACAGGTTACTTTGTTTCTTGGTCTCTCCACATTTCAGTTTTTTTTTTTAAAATATTTGCTTACTGTTCAATAATCATTTGCTTGCTATTGGAGATAATTAATTTTTAAGAAAGTCACTGTCGATAATTTTCAAATATTTTTAAATGTTTTAAAATATTTCTTTCTCTTTATTGGTTCTCTTCCGTTAGTCTACACTAGCTAATACAGCTCCTATACTGCCATCAGATCTGTTTATTTCCACTGAGCTATGCGAAGATACTGTTTTTTGTAAGGAGATAATGTTACAACGAAAACAAAATGATACACTAGTCACAAAATTATCTAAACACGAGATGTTTAGTTCCATTGCTCTCAACAGCTTCATTAGGTAGCTATAGCACCCAAAACACCGATGCACAGTCGACAGCTATATCCGTGCTCGTACCTACTGATATATTACTGAGTTCTTACTTATATTTTACAAAAAAAAAAGTTACTAAAATCTGTAGTGACGTCACAGCAGCCCAATCTCGCTCTCTCGCGTCTCTTTATCCCTCACTCAGCGTCCACTACGGCCTTGTATTCCTTCCTCATACTTCTTAATAAATTCTTCCCGAATGTCCGAGCCAACGGATGTTATTTTCAGATTGAAAAAGTTGCTCAATTGTATCAAACGAGCATATTCTTAGTCATTTTATGCGATACGGTTATAAAAATAATGCAATTGGAATGAGCTTTAACTGAACAATGCTCTCCACCTCCTTATTCATCAATAAACTCTTTCCAAGTATTGGAAATGTTTTCTGCTTATTATTGATGATTGAATTTACTAGTTAAGAGGTAGCTACAACAAGGTACCGTGTAAGAACTTTTAAGATAAGAATGAATAAGCTTCTGGACCATCTGCTTCACTATTTAAGTCTATATTATCGTTTACCAGCAGTTGATGTCGTGATCAATCGCTACTCGACGTAATGATAAGAAAACACCTAAAAATTGATGTTGCACTGAATCTAGAGCATTCTCGTCGACCATATCAATATCGATTACATAGATGAACGTTGTATTCAGGCATTTTTTAAAAAAAGAACTATGTGCTTTATTGTTAGTAGGTTTCTATAGTTATAAAAATTAAATATGTTAACCTTGCTCTAGATTTTAACTATCTAGAATAGTTTATAAATATTAAACCTAAGACAGAAAGAAAAGTGTATCTTAGTCTTTTCGTAGTTATCTACTTTTTCTTGTATCTTTACATTTCTGTTAACTTCATCACTGAATTGTTTTTAAGGATTACTTTCATAAAACAATATAAAGTTAAATTTCATACAACTAGGTAAAAATATTTTATTACCTTACTCTTCGGTAGAGATGTTTATTAAAAATTTTATATCTACGTTCCAAACTCCATTCTGCTCTCTCATTCATATTTTTAGCTCTTATGTATACATAATTAGAAACCTAAACATAATGTATTGTGTTATTACTAGTCTAAAAGACAGCTTTTCTCCACGAAAACATTATAATAAAGAACTGAACAAACGTAGAAAAAATATGAGTAATTAAAAAATTTAGATTCTCGTGTAATGTTAATAAATGTATAAGATTTGTTTGCTTCCATATAGATATACTTTACAAAAATTATCGTTACGAAATTAAAGTAAAACAAGAAAAATTTAGATTCAATGGAATAGAGATAAGATAAACAAGTGGATTTGAAATCTAAACGACTAAATTCACAGATCCTTAAATTATTCTACAACGGGAATAATTCTTGGTACATATGTTCTGTTCTGTTCTGTTATTGAGAATCTACATACAGGAGATATCCAGAGATTCATTGACTCATCTGAGAATCTTCATACAGGAGATATCCAGAGTTTCGTCATCACGGGTTCCCCGATATTATTACACGTAAAGACTCGTAATTTGGTGAAATTATTACTTCAGCCGTTTAGAGAACAGCTAACAATGGATTTTACAAAATCCATTCCTCAGAGTCTTGCAGGGGTGTTACAGTCAGCAAGGCCGGCGGGGAACCGCCAGTTGCTATATAAAAGTTATCTTATGGATAAGTATAATAAATGTGCGAGGTATATATAATAATGTAATATCTGGATTATAATAAGTGCCGGTGTACCGGGCAGTTATAGAAACAAAGATGTAACCATCGATAAAATCAATGGTCCATAGACACGGGGTCGGTAAACAAGCGCGAAACAAGTCAACATTGTAATTACATCGGTGTGTTTATTTGTTTATCGTTATATAGTTATACGAAACACTTCAGCCCGCTGGTGCAGTGTGACATCACCCGCAATGATAACACTGCCCAATTCACTTACCTACCTTCGCATGTCGTTATTGTTCGTACGTAGGTCATGTCCATTTGTGAATTTCGCGACCAACGTTTGTTTTAATACCAAGGTCCTTTAATATTTCTATATACGCATGTATATATGTAGCTATTCCTCACCAACTTTGCTGGCAGTGATATAGTATTAGATTGGAAATTTAGACTTGAAATTTGTCTGAAATATTCCTTAAGAGCAACCGCAACCGCACACATCTCCGGTTATCAGTACCTCGCTACTCCCTTTGGGGAAGTAATATTGTAAAATCCATACTTAGCTGATATCTAAATAGCAGAAACAATATCTCTACCAAATTTAGATTGTCTACGTCCAATAGTTTCAGATCTCGTGATGAGTCAATGAAACTGTGTATGTCTCCTATATACATGATTAGTTATAAATTCTACAGTTACTGTAAATTTACAGTGTAATGTATATATCATATTAACCAGCCGAACCGAAAAACAGCACAAACGTCGAACTACCTTGGGCCAGTTTTACACCATGTGTCGGACCCGTAACAACCTTTACCATAGGTTATTACACCAGTAAGCCCTCCCTCCCCGAGGCGGGCCCGTTCGATCCGGACGCCGATCGAGGGTCGCGGAAGAACTACTCGGTGTTATCCTTTGACCCTCGTGCATATCTTCGGAAGTGATTGGAATACCGTGTGAAGCTTTTTAGTCGGTTTGAGTCCGACACTACCCCGTTACCGACCCTTCTAGTTTCGGGGTGTGCGACCATTAGCATTTTATTACACAGGTTAATAAAAAAAAAACAGCAGTGAACCCTATTATCATGTCAATACAGTTAGCAAAATTTTAAATAAATATAACTATGTCTATTTTACCCCTTTTGGTTAAATATAAATAAAAAATAAATAATATCCCCGTTACTGGGACTTCTGGCCTCTTCTCTTTCTCACAGAGAGAAATATAACCACATATCGGCGATAGTGACCTGGTGCGAATTGGTGGATGTCAATATCCAATCCAAAAACAACAGCTTACGGACGATAATTGGTGTTTTCAGATTTCCAATTTTCCATTTGCCGCTGCGCACTGCCCCGCTTCCGCCTCCGGCCCGAATTATTGTCGATGATACTCCCGGAACACCTTTTGGGGATAACATTTCGTATAATCCATTCTTACCTGAACTGTACTCGGTAAATAAAATAAAAAATATCCTTTGAGAGCAAACGCAATCGCATATGACAATCTATAACAACCGTTACTATAGCAACCACATAAAAAACTAAATGGAAATGTTTATAGAGACAATTACAAATAAAACGATGAAGGATCTATGAAATTCAAAAAATAAATAGCCTGTAACCATCTACAAATGATTCTGCGTCAGATGCACGTTCCCATGTCGATACTTTCACCAGTTTTCACGTGATTCGCGAATAAATAAAACCCATTTTCATTATACACGTTACGTACAATATATAAAAGTACATGCTATATATATGCATACGTTGTACTCGTACTTAGAGGACATTACAACGTTGCACTATTCCGAATGTCTTCGCACCTTAATGTAAAATTCAATAATAGTCACGTATTCGCAAAAAGAAGATGAACTGGTAATTTGGTGTTTAATGATCTCTCCTGCTGTGGTCTGTTCTATTTTGTTTATTTCTCTGCTCTTCTATTCTATTCTATTTACGACGACCGTGACGTTCACCAGATGGTAAGTGAAACACCTGCCCATAACGCCATTGCACCGGTATACACTGCACCAAATGCTCGTTGCATTTAAACATAGGATGTTGTCTCGTTACCCCAGTAATTTTACTAGCTACAACTCCCTTCAATCCGGAATACAGTAATATTTGCACACTACCTCTTTTCCATTTTAAAAAATAAAAATAGGTTATCTTATTAGATTAGAATAGATACTTATATATTATTTAGATAGGTCTAGGGAGCGAGGGTAGGCAATGCTTTTTTGCATGCCCTGATCCTCCTGACTCCTGCTTTTAGCAACTATTTTTTTCACTTATTTCACATTTTACCTTTATGTTTGTTTTGGTTAACTTTTATATTAGTGAAATATCTCGTTATAGCATCAAGTTTATGTTTCATTTCTATCATAACTCTTCAAAACTGATGAACCTCACAACTGAAGATTTGATGAAGTAACCACGGGGAGAGTTCGTTTTAATATCATTTGAATGAAACAAAATGTTTTAGTGTATTTTCATTGAGTTGCAAAGGCCAGGAATGAAGCTTTGATACACCTACACGAATGTATAATAGTAGTTTAAAAATTTTTGTGAGCTAGATAAATCTAGGTCTAGCACGCTGAAACGAACAATAACCAGAGCATGTTTCTGCGTTGTACCAACAAACGTTTCGGTATTTAATTGTAAACAGTCGACGAAGGATCCTGTATACACGCTGTCAACTCTCCGCGGGATTCATATGCGGTACGTAAGATTTTCTAAATAGTTTCGGGCGAAAGAAATTGCTTCTCCAATCAGGTGGGTGGCGATCGACCTTCCCAGTTGGATGAACGGACCTGTTATTTTTAAACATCTCTACACCTGCCCGGTTCGCGAACTTTTATATTTCGATATTTGACGCGTTTGTGTGTACGAAGTGTTGATCTTCGCGATAACCGAATCGATGATGAATAGACACGATCCTCACTGCGCATGAGCTACTGGGAAAGCATTGGTGTATACAACATCCACCAACCAGCAGTTCATCAGTGTAGTTGGTAAATGATTATGACTTTCTCCTTATCAGAGAAGGTGCCGAATCCCAGTAGAGACAATGTTGATTTTTTTCTATTTATTCTTTATGTACATATATTGTACTCATATATGTAGAAAAGACAATTTTGTATTTTGAGAGAAATTTGGAGTCTTCTGGGCTATATATCATCATCTTCAAATTGAAGTTGGTCAGTTATTCTTCTGTTTTCTGAAGATGTTAAGCGCTTGAAAATCATATTGACTATTAAAGCTCGTCTGTTCCTGGGCTCGTGGATTTGGATTTGGATTCACGGTCTGTTATAAGTTGGTCAGTTGGAGAAATCTTTTTCAGTCCTAAAATGCTTTGTACGTTTATATGTTATTTTACTATTTTGTAATATATTTTTTAAATAAGAGGGAAACTGTTGAATAGACGAACTAAAACCCTTCCCGTAAAAACTTGACTAAGACTAGAGTATGCGAAACGTCTAACAAAGTAACTTCTATGCACCAATACTGACTAAGTTTATTTACAAAATTAATAAGTTTACTGCAATTGTTTAAACATAAAGAAACCTTATAAACGTCAGTGACGATTTAAAGTAGATTCTTTAAGGCTAATCACTTCCGATTTCCCGTTTCATTTAAAGTTACATTCCTTTAAAAAATATTTTCTTTATTGAAGAGTTCATCGTCTTCGCAATTGCAGCGAATTGCTTAGTTACTCAGGTACACTAACCAAATAACCTATATAACCTGAGTCATACGCATGTACTCATACAAATAGTGCGTAATTAATTAAAGTACAATAAGCTACGCATTCAGATCTGACTTTACATCAGTAAAGACGCGCCCTGCATACTCCGGTGACGGACACAGTCAACATAAGTAGTTATTGTGTTGCTATCACAATAAATAAAAAAAAACAACATTTGTTAGAAGTATTGTTTTGTAATAGTTATTAAATACACTGAGGAAAGATACTAAGTTTTATAAATATTAAAATTCCTGGATAGCCTTGAGGATAACAAAAGGATTATGCATGGTTCAAGTTGGCTGTTCATATCAGCTCTAGGGTAATGATATATAGTGAATTATGATTTACTTCCTTAATATATGTATTCTTAATCAGTAGTAGAAAGAGTACCAAGACAAAAGTATTTAAGTATAAATAATTTTAGGTAAAACATTTTAGTAGATATTTTTCATTAAAAACATGTACATTAAAAGTAGTATTTTTTCCTAAAAAAAATTTAATTCACTCCTAAACTCAATCATCTTCAAAATTACGCTGAATCATCAGACCAGTACTTCTTTTGTGTGAAATTTATTTCTTTCGAATCCTGGTTGTAGTAAATATCGCAATCGAATCAATATTAACGACCCGCAGGACTAAGGACATATCTGGTTCGAAGGACTGAAGGCCGATGTGACAGTAAGGTTTTCGAGTAGTGGCCGCGCACTGTTATCGAAGATCCTCTGTAAGGAGGACCGACGCTCTGGTGGAAGAAGTAGAAAACCGTTGGATGTTAGAAGTAGATCTTTGTTAGAAGCGTATAGGTTACAGTGAAAGTAAGCTGATTGTGATGATTCGGCGAAGTAAGGAGATGATCGAGATGTTCACCTAATGGTAAGTGATACACTTGCCCATAAGAACGTGGCGCTAATTAGAAATAGCCTGTAGAATATTAGGTAATAGTACTAAATAATTAATTAGTAAAAAACCTTATTATTTCAGTTAAAGCTCTATTTCCTTTGAGTTAGGTCTCATTATTTATTTAGACAATGAATAAATTTCTTCATTAGTATGTTGTCCTTATTTCTAAAACATATTTATGAGTTTATTATGGAACAGATATACGTACTCTCTCGATTGATGAGACCTGTAGTGATGATGATCATCCGTACTGTTGTATGTAACAGTCCTACGTTATCTAAGTTTACAAACGTAACACATTTTTTTTGTCTTTTCAGATCTTTCTGCCTGCGGGGGATCAACGCTGTTTTTTAGGAAGTTCTGAATAATTGATCACATCATCTGTCAGCACTACGGAGGATGATATATCTCGCCAGATGCTTGAATACTATTAACTCAATTGTAATACTGTAAATAGTTGAAAGAGACTGCGCTGACAATTTTTTTTAGTTATGTTGTCTATAAAAAATTAACAAACGTCGGCATATTATTTATAATCTTTCACAAAGGATCAAAATTAAGCAGTTGTCACTAAAGTATGAGAAAAATATTAAAATGTATCTAGCACATTCGTTGCTGTATATTTAGCCGCAAAGCATATGGATTAAAAGTATTTATGTACTGAACTTTTAGTATTTTGGCAACATGTTGCATGAATATAAAAAAAGTCGACTCACTATTGCATACATTTGTTTGTGGTTATTTCAAGGAAACGGTGTAGTGTATCGTATTGTCTAATAATATACAAATTGATTAATAATTATTATTTATTTATAAACAATGTATAGTTAAGTATTGTTTGTGTAAACAAGGACATCGATTATTATTTCGAAATTTATCAATTTTGGTGGCATCACTGATAAGTGTGAAAGATGCTGTTTGATGTGGGGTATAGTTACCGAAGTGGCGGCTTCGGATAATCATACTTCCAAATGAATGTGTGATGACGTTTAAAGATGATCAGATGATGTTGTTGAAAATGTTAAATTTTGATTTGGTAATGATATCGTTGAAGTGTCGTTACGTTTGAGTACGTTTATTACTTACTTAACGATAGTTTCAGTATATTCAACTTAGCTACCTGTATAAAGTTCGTTGATTAATAATTGATTGAGATCGAAAACCCGCGAAATTATTCGTTTGTAATAAAAATTTGCAATGTATACCGATTCGGCAAATCGCTATCAGTTCCCACTTAGTCCGCTATATCGCCCGCTGCCGCTTGTATTTACGCCGCGGCCAGATACTGCGCGTGCCTCTTCACACATTACTTCCCGATAGAAACGGTTTGTTGTAACGATTAGGACCTTTTGTGAACTTGAAAATATTTATATCGTATCTTAAATATAACTAATTAACTAGTTTATCACATTAATTGCCTAAATCCTTTGTGGGTTCAAATATTATTATTTCAGAACCTGGCTCTGCAGTTTTTTAATAACCATATCCATTGTTCTAAATTTTAAACCCAAAATGAACACATTTTGTTTTAACGAATTCGCAGATACGCGGCGTCACAGCCACTTCAAAGGTTTGAAGGTTATCAACTTCAGGTTCACGAGCAAGGTACTCCAGAATGAGGTCGACGAGGCCTTCCTCAACATCCACGTGCAGGAGTTGGAGCAGAGACTGAACGTGACACTAGGACCCGAGGAGTTTTACTCCATCGGCCTCCAAGTCAACAGGGTGACGAGGAACAGTCAGGGGAGCAAAGCGTCCGTTCCATACACGGAGAGTTCCGTGAAGATGTCCAGGAAGGAGCTGAAGATCGGGAAATGGGTCAAGATTAACGTGACCAATATGGTGGCGGAGTTCTTCAGGCTACCGAGGGAGAATCTAGCAATAGTTGTGAGAGTACAAGACTCGAAGAATAGAATGAGCTTAGTTGTTCCACATCCGAGCTCTGAATCAAATAATGCATTGGTAAGTGTACTACTGCGCAGTATTGATGAGATAAAAAATACAGTAACATCTAAGTATAAGAATATAAGATGAAGAGAGAGCAAGTTATTATTTATATTTCAATTTACTAGTGAAGTCTGTTATAAAACTCATCCTACTATATTTGGAGATAAAAAAATTTACCCTTACGCCCTAGTTAATCAAACTAATTGACAAATCGATATGATTTATTAATACGGAAGAGAAATATTGCGATACAATTTAATTTTTATCAACCCTAGATACCCCTAATTAACCTCAAGCAACGATTATAACATTATTTATATAATTATTGAATTTTACGGGGAAATATAATGCATCATCATCATCCACCTCCTCCAATGACTTTCACATACTGTAGGCCTTTAACAAGTTATCCTCCCGCGGAATTGAACCGGAAACCAACGTATTATAAGGCGAATGGCTAGACAGTTGCGCGGGTAAAGTAAATAGTAAATATTTATGTGAATTAAGTAAAAAGCTTACCTATTAATATTATCAATACTCGCCAATTTTATGTATTCGTATATAAACCTACAAACTTTAACTTAACACAAACTATGTCTACGTTTAAAGATTTCTTGTACACAAAGTGAATGCTTGATTCAAATCGCTTGGTTCCGTACACTTCAACTTTTTTTTTGACAGATTTTCTCTTTTGCCGGAAACTGCGATGGAGTAGTTTCTTTAAAAGTGTCACTGCCACCCGATATTAAGCATTTATCTTGGCTACGCGATTTAACCTTTGGACCCCTACAAAATATGAATTGATACAAAAAAAGATTGAGATCAGTAGATACCGTCCTGTATGTCATTTTAAATTTTCGGTATATTATTAAGTTATAGTTTAAAAAAAAAAATCGGAGAGAGGACAAGTAGTTCAGTGACGTCAAAGATGATCTGCAATAAAAACTTTCAGTTTTAACAACTTTGTCATTGCAAGAGAACTTTAGTGGAAATAAATATATATATAGTTATTTACACAAAAATTTAGTATGATTTTGTAGTGATTAAGGGTAAGAAAAGGTTGATGTATTAGATAAAAGTATTTTAGGACTTAGGTCTTAAGAAGCAATTATGTCGTGTTAAGTTTAAATAAAAATAATACTAATTCGTGTATGATTATGTTAATGTTATATTTTGAGAAGATTGCTGCAACAGCACATATTCAAATCAAATCCTTGCACAGTTAACTACTATCTAGTATTGTTTACAGTCTGACGTTTCCTTACAGATGCCATACATAGAAGTAAGTCTTAGAGACAATGCACACAAACGTACGCGGAGGACGATCGGCATGGACTGCACAGAGAATTCCAAGGAGGTCCGCTGCTGTCGTTACCCTTTGGCGGTCAACTTCGAGGAGTTCGGTTGGGACTGGATCATCGCGCCCAAGCAGTACGACGCAAATTACTGCAGCGGTGAATGCCCTTACAGCTTCCTCCAGAAGTACCCCCATACCCATATAGTCCATTTAGTGGCGCCACAAGGCAGCGGCGGCCCATGCTGCGCGCCTAGGCGGATGAGCAGCATCTCTATGTTGTACTTCGATCACGACCTGAACATCATCTACGGCACCATACCGGGGATGGTCGTGGAAAGTTGCGGGTGCTCATAGCGACTCCCCATTACAGCTCCAAGTGGCTCTATATTTGATAACCTTATACCTTGACGTCCTGTTCGTTTGTTTGTAGTTAAAACCGATCATTTATACAGGAAATTTCATATATAATCTTGCGACACTATAATTTATTTATAACTAACTGTAGAAAAAAAAAACCTATAAGCTTTAAAATTAACGAATTAATTAACAAATAACTTTTAACAGCCTGGCATAACAGGTGGCCGTTTTGCCTGCTTTTAACCACTTGGAGCAGCGTGCTGTGTTGCCAATGTAATATATTCGGTTGAAGACTGCGAACCCTTTGTGATGTGTGCCGTGAGTGTATATTTTATACGTTTTGTACATCTAGATATAATTGAACACTATGCGACTGTTCTGTAGATTTAAAACTCGATTATCGACAAGTTATCGATAGATCGTCCTTAAAACTCACAGATTCCGTCGCTTCGTACCAAATAAATTCTCCATCAAAAATAAAAGTATGGTACTTATATACCATCTCCACGCTTTGCTGACTTTTTGCTGATAATCATTTTAAGTTCGGAGGTCTTCTCATCCATACTACATAGAACAGAGTGAAAAAAGAAAATTATGCAATATGAGGTAATTAAACAAAATTTAACTTAAATTTTAAGATAAATATACCTAAACCTAGTAGACTAGTAAATCTTTTCTATGGATCGTATGATATGATTTTTTTTACTTTATATCATATTTAACACCAGAAATATAAAGATGTTTTCTCTACTGTACACTAGGTAGGTATTTAAAATCAATCAACTGAACTTTAATAGGTATTTGACCTCCGACTCCATTGTGCCCCGATAAAAATGAAATTAAACTTGACTTGATAATGCACTATCAATCTTTTTATGCAACAATAACAATTGTAACTCGCTTCTGGAACGATGTAACTAAAACGACTTGTATCTCAATATGGCATTTATACTTTCAAAAATAAGTCTTAAATTCTAAGGTTTTAGGTATCCATTACGATTTATAAATAAGTGATATTGTAATTTCATAGGCACAAATAAACTTTTATTTTAATTACACTGATCATTTTGTAATCGGTTATTTATAAAGTGGTATTATAAGTAAATCGATAAATGCTTTATAATTTCTGTCATTGCTATTCATTTGGCGGCAAAAGTTAATGTCAAAAGTGACTTTTTTGGGGTTTACCGTTACATGTGCCTTAGTATACAATTTAAAAATAAATATTTATTAATTAACACTAATAAAATGTCTTACCGTTATTATTTTAATTAATAAAACAACAACATAGAGAAAATTTTGATTAATTCTTTACAGACCTATTGGCTCTATGGCTATACAACCTATTATTTATTTTTGTTCAGTCTTAAAAAAAATAATTTAGTGGTTCCATTCAAAGTTTAATTTTCTCATAAAGTTTATGTTTTATTTGTGCCTAGGATAAAATGGGTCAGTGGTTTAAATATTTCTTTTACCTTCTGGCATTCTATACAAGATAAAGAGTACGCGCCATCATCATGTTTAATTCTAAGTAGCAAGTTAGTTTATGTAATTCGACGTGTTTACTTTAACAACGTACTTTTGAGGCTCCCTTCAGATACAGTTCGGGATCTCGTTCTAAATTATGCTTTGTTGTGTAAAGAAAATCCTTTTCGATAGCTCTTTTAGCGGGTGGTGCTTAACATAGGTCTTTTAATTATAAAAAAAAGCAAAAGTTATCGACTCAGTACCTACCCATATATTATGTTAGGAATATAAATAACGTATTATTTGAAAGTGATTGTTTTTTTTTTAATGTTTCGTAATTTAAGGTTTAGAAAAATTTTCGTCGGTTATAGAATTTTCAAAAAATTAGATCTCATTTACGGGCAACTATTTGTTTGTATGCCTTACAAAGATCTCCCTTTGCTTTTGGATGTCAGTTTTTTTTATATAAATTTTTTTTAGCATTAAGTGATTTGTTCTCTATGGATAATGGTCAAAATTTTTAAACTAACAATCACATGTCATTAAGGTGTATGAAATAAATTTTCAATTCATGATTTGTTCTGTTTCTTTTATATTATTGTAATAATAATACCTATATTTTAACTGGGGGTATAGGGGGTCCTGCACAGCAACTCACGGGTTCCAAGCCAACCTCACCCGCTCGTGGTGCACTTTGTTAATTAACAAACGAGGCTCTTGCTCCTACCAACCCGCAATGGGCCAGCGAGGTGGCAAAAGGCCCAAATCCCCCCATATAAACGCCTACAAACAACAGCCCTTAGTGCCCGGCGGTACCAGAGAAAGCCACTGGATACGGGTAGCGTAGGACCGACCGACGTGGGGACTTTTGGAGGAGGCCTATGGCTAGCAGTAGACGTCTATCGGCTGATGATAGCATTTTAACTACAATGGACTCCAGTTCTTATTGGTTCCCCTAGCACCAATTGATGTTTTATTTTCTTTGTAAATTAAATATTTTTTTTATTTGACGCAGCGACGATATGAGCAAGAACAACTTCTGTGTAAGTGACTAGCCTTTTTTTCTCCTTTCTCTTGCTTTCTTGCTTCTTTCTCCTGCTTTGGATACCCTTCTCCTGTGGGGGCAATGTCGGACTCATACTGGTTAAAACCACGCGGTGTACCTCTTAACGCTTTTATTCGAAACCACGAGACCGCTTCTGCACAAAACTGTGGTTCTAACAGCAAGAGCCCTTGTCTCAGGATGCAACTAGCGTTTCATACTTGGCGACGGATTATCCCAGAATTCGCCACCATGGCCTCAGTTATAGGGGTTGGAGGACGTGACATATCCTCCTACGACACCCAAGTATCCCTGAGGATTGAGTGATGAGTGTTCCCCATGACACAGTGCTAAGTTGTACTTGTTGCCTTGTGACATGAAATACTGTTTCATTATATCAGTAATTTCACGTGCTGTAGTGCGCTTCAAAGCCTAGCACAGTAGTTTTTGCATACTATAGAGTGGCTTTATAAATACGCGCTACGGAGGTATTTACATAAAAGGACACCTGCGGGCTACCTTGATATTTACTTCGCTGCAGATGAAGTCATGGTTAAAGTCCGGTGTTGCCATCATTGATAACAATAGCAAAATAAAATAAAAACTAATGTGCGGATGTCCTCACAGGACAGCCCACTCTTTATTTATATAAACTTTAAATTATTTACACATTTTTGTTTGTCCTACTTTACATTAATATACTCGTCAACGTTCTTTAAAAATACAATCAAAACAAAAAAAAAAGAGTTTTGTAACATAAATACACGAGACGCAGTTAATGTACAGATTACATTATATTTAGACAGTGGGAGAGGAGGTCAGACTAGTATATACCGATTACGAAAAATAAACCGTCCCACGATATTAATTTTTTTTTAATTTCTCTTTAACCTCAAAATAGAAAGTATTACATAAATTTTGGCCTGGCTGAACCGATACAAACATACAAAAGGCCAACAATTTATCAAATACTTCAGTCTAACATATTGCTTCGCCGATCCAAAATTTCATGAAAATAAAATGCATAGTTATTGTACTCGTATCAATTCTAAGAAACAATTCCTTATATATGTAAGTTATATAAAATTAACAGTTTATCCACGGCATTATAATTAAATCTACATTGCGTAGACTGTTTTTGAAGGTTTTTTTTTTATATTTTCACAAGGTTTTCAGAAAAAAGTTTTTTTTTAAACACTAAGTCCTAAAGTACAGGAAAGTGCACAACATCAAATGGTGTCAGTCTATAATAAGGTTGGATGGATTTCTTTAAGACGCTTACAAAAAAAAAAAAAAACCGTAAAGCTGCGCAACAAACCCGCCGGCCGGGGGGGTGGGCCACAAGAGAACACCATAAACGCCCAGCTTAGGTACAAGTCTATGGCAGTGTTAGAAAGAGCATCAACAAAAGTCTTGACTAAAGCAATAAATGATACATCACAGATCATTAAACACTAAGATAACGAGATGACGCGGTACACCGTGGTGATGCCGTGATAGTACGAAGAGGGTCCGTCAGTAGAAGTAGTAAGGTCACACCGGAAGTACATTCACTAGTCACTAAACGCTAAGTATGTACAAAAACATGGTGCCGCGACGCGCACTGAAACTTGAGCCGTTACATTTAAATAGGATCACAGTGGAAAAAGTGATTTAGATTTACGCTTTATCATCTAACCGTCTATAAATATAATATTTTAAAGTCCGCGTTATGGCAAGTTTCTACGTAAAATACTATCACTTAAACGTGTCACTAATCTTCAGCTACGTCCATAGAAAAACTCGATATATCTGTACAATGTCTTCGATTATGGAAACGCCGCCGCCGGACCGCGCAGCGCCTCGGGCGGCTCTAGAAGCTGGGCTGGGAGACCGTCCGCGGGTTCCCGCTCTGCGGCTGGTACACGTCGTAAGAGTTGTGCGGCTCCAGGTGGCAGACGACGTTGTTCTCGCCGTTAAGAACAGCCGCCAGCGCTCTCACGTTGCTCTCCTGCGGCTGGTGGTACGGGTGCACCAGCCTGCCGCTCTCGTACGCGTGCCTGTCGTACGCTCGGTCGAGGGTATCCCACTTGCCGTACTTGCCGTAGTGCTCCTGTTCATGATGGTGCCGGTCCCCGGGGCTGTAGGATATCAGAGGGCGGTGATCGCCGAAGAATTTGGAGCTCGATGAGCCGTGGTGTCCGGGGTTTTGTCGACAGTTATCGGGCCCCGAGTTGTCATCGGACATGTCGGACATGAGCGTCCCGTTCCGCTCGATCTCCTCGTACACCGGATCGTCTTGTACAACCCGGAACTCCTGCTCGGATCCCCGCCGGTACATCCGGCCTTGCTGGGACGCAATCTCAGAGTACGTGTGGTTGACGTTTTGACTACCATGGTGGTGATGATGTTTGCGCCGGTCGTCCTTGTAATGCTTGCGGAAGATCATCTCCTGGCTGCCTGGGGAATGTTGCGACATGTATACGTGAGGATTCCTGAAGTCCTGGTTGTAGCTTCTAGTAGTTTGGTAGCCTTGGGGGTGGTGAAGAGGACTCTCCTCGTCTTTGATGTGACGCGGCGAGCCCGGCGCGAGCGGTGCCTCGCATTCGTACGGGCTGTGCATGTGGTTTTGTTGGAGTTGCCTTGTTAAGGTGTCGTGGTGGGGTAGAGTCGACGTGTTCCCTGCGTGGTGCTTAGAAGAAGTGTTCTGAAAATTATATACTTTAAGTAAGTTACTGAAATTTTTTTTATCATATTTCTTTATTCCAGTGGAATCATATTATTGATGGACTACTATTATTAGGTAATACAAATGGCGACTTTCAATACAATTTACTTAACGGTCGTATTAGAGCTATAAATAAAGAATTCTTGATACACGCACATTTCTCAAATGAAACAGCTCATTTCATACGTCTCTGTAAAGAGTAAGAGATATACATAAAGATTATCAAGTCATTTGATATATAATCGATTAGTTAATAGTAAAAAAATATTTGGATTTCTGAAGAGTTAAATTTGTTTACAAACGTTAACATTATTGAAAAATGTTAGAGTTGTCAGTATTTAATAGTGAATGAAAACCTAAAATTACTTTTTAAAAAAGTGTGAATAAAGTATATTAGAACTTTAGTACTATGGACAATTTGTTTCAGACTAGCATAGCAAAACCGTTGGTTAAGAAGAATATCAAACATTACAAGAGTTATCCTTTTTTTATCTGCTCGTTAGTGTCTAATACTTCTGATAGTTGGGCACAAAATAGCTTAAAAAATTATAATAATAACGATTTTTAATGGCGACAAAGCTTAAATACTGAAAAATGAAATTGCAGATATTTCTTCTCGAAGCAAAGCTTCAATTAATTTGATTGTAAATAACTTCTCTCCATTCTATTAGCATGCCTGCTAAGAAGTCTTTGAAACTATGAGTGAAAAGTTGTATACAGAAGGAGGTGGGACGGGCTAATGATGTATGTACAGAAGTGCGATTTAGGAATGAATCATGCATTATTATATAATGATCAGGTCGCATGCAGTTATGAATTCACCATCACCTCGGTAAGATCTCTAACGCACAATAGCCATCACCTGATAGGATAATACAAAGGTATACATTATTGTTGTCATACTATAAAACACTATGGTTGCAAACTTAAGGTATAGTAATCAATATGGATCATCTACAGGATTAGGTTATAAAATATATATATATATACATATAATAATTCCTTTTATTTATTTCATTAATACATTGATATATCAACCAAAACGTTGAAACTAAAAGCAATATGCAGAATTTGTTAATTTTACTTGTAAGGTTCTAAGCTAAATTGAAAAAATATTAGCAATTACACAAACGAACTTGACAAATACTGAAAGCATTTTGGTCACTTCCGGTATGTCCCCGTGGAAGAGGTATGTGCTACTTTCTTACTGTAGATTTTGTTTGAATATAAAAATATTACATTTGAGCGCTTGAATATTTCACAAATTTTTTATAATTGTCTATGACTGGATGAAACTCGCTGGCGGTTGGCTATATTTACGAAAACCTTAGCTTTACGAGATCTTACCAAAGCTGCTATGTAAAAGTGAACGTCACTCTAGTAGTGCCCACACAAGCCACAAAGCCCTCCCCTCACCTTCCAAACATTGCCACCGATCGTGTTCGCCATTAATGCCCAGTCGTTCGTGCCAATCGACGCCGCCATCTTGTTGGAGAAACAAGATGGCGAACGCGATCTCAGATTCTGGTATTCGTTGGGTACTTCGATATTATTCCTGTAGCTATGCATTGACGCTATGCTTTGCGTGTGCGATGAGCTGTGTGGTATGTTTTGTGGCGTCGGTGCGCGGACTGATCTCGTATCGTCACTCGGTACATATATCGGTGCCGTCGGTCGGACATTCCACCTTGATGACTCCGGTTGAATGTTGTAACTCTGTTCGTATAGTTAGAAAATTTGTATACAAATACAAGCATACATTTACATACATATATCTACATAAATATATTTATAGTCCTACATATAACAGACCCAACCACGGACAATCTGAAATAATGGAAACTCGTCGAAAGTGATAGATACAGTAGAAATAAATATTATGATGAATTTTGGAAATTCACTACTTGTATAGAAAAAAAAAATACGCATCACATTAACTAGAGATAGGATTTTTGTATTGCCATGTTCGATGTAAGTTGTAATTTTGTTAGAACATAAGAACAAACATGGACTCTGATTGGATGCAATACAACTACTTTGTAACCACCACACCACCAATTGTGAAAATTATATTAAATAATTGTATTAGTATTAGAGGAAGTAAAGCGTTAGTTGTATTATGTTATGGACAGAAGAAAAAGAGTAGATAAAAAAAAAGTCAAACTTACCGTTAAAATACAATTCACTAACATTTTCTTCCGGTTTATAAATACTACTGTTAGTTACACAGCGGACATAGACACAAAATAAAATAGTTAAAAAATATATAGACGAATGAACTGAGCTGTCGACAAGGCCAATTAGTTACAACGAATAAAGCTTAAAGTGGTGTATTTTGGTGGTACTTCGAAAGATTCTTTAAAATCTTTTGTTTTTATACAAATCCTATCTCTATAAATGCGACACGTACCTTGTTGGACATTTTGCCGGTATCCTTGTGGGTATCTACCACTTCCGGGATTAATGGGGCTCCTTAAATGTGTCATGGCAGCGGGCGGTTCTCTTTCGGGGATGTTGTGAGCAAAGTTAGCCGCTGAGGCATTGAGAGTGGGACCAAAGTTGGATGAGGGAGCGAAACTCTGATTCTCCTGAGAATTCCTTCTGTTTCTATGGGGATGGTAGTTGTGAGCGGCTGCAGCGGCGGCCAAGGAGGCCACCGCTGCGTTGTTGATGACGTTATTATTGTTGTGATTGTTGTTGTTGACGACAACGTTCAATGTGTTGATGACGAGGTTGTTTGTCGTTGATGCTGCCACCGAAGTGTTCGTTGAGCTCTGTTACAACGCAATTTACACATTTTCATCTAAAATACCTCTATTTTATTCAATGCATGATAAACTTGACCATTCTGGTGCATTTAACGGTTATCGAGCTCTAAAATGTACTTGTGTCCTATCGACAAGAGTTTTGGAGAATATCTTCAAAGATATAAAATAAAAATATAAAAGCAAACCGATTAAATTATCAGAAGCGTTGTTGATGTTCCCATAAAAATTATGTACTGGGGCAATATACAGCGATGTATAATGTATATGTTAACAAGCAAAAGACATACTAGGGTTGAAAATTTTTAAACACCCTCCACCTTTGTATAAATATACAAACTAAAACGTCGGAAGGCAAGTTGTGCCATTAGTAAGGAAATTTATAAACCAGTATTCTTTAATGTAACTTATGTAGTAATTGCAAAAAAAAAACCACGGAGAATGCGTAGTAAGAACTAAAGTAGTAACAATAAAAAAAAAACAAAATATAGTTTTAGTATTACGTGTTTGTTCTAACTAGTAATAATAAATTAAATAATAATAAAAAGTTTTTTCCGGAACAATGGAGAGTGAGAACCAGGTTTACTAAAAATTGGTTTTAGTGTGATACCGTTTGGTTGGAGTAATAACCCATCAGAACTTTCTTATCTTAAGCCTATTAGGAAAATCTTACCGTCACGTCTCTGGGATCAACGACGTCTTCATCAGCCGCCGTGCTCTGATGATATCTTCGACTTTTCACCGAGCCCTGGCGTGTGTCGACGTGGTTGGAGGATGAGGCCGTGGCCGGCATGTTGTGAGGCAGGGGCTGCGACGACTGCGTCGTGAAGTACAAGCAGCAGGAGAGCCATGGATGCCTGCGGCTGAGACGCGCGCACTCTTTCTGGAACTGTTTTATAACAAAGCTTGATATAATTTTTTTTTATTTGACGATTTTGTTACCTAACAGATCGGTGCGTTTAGCATCATTCATCATCACACCACACACCACCTTTTATTTATATATAATCCATATAAATAAAATAGTCTTGGATATGCACCATGGCAGACTCTTTTTGCTGCTAAACAGTAGTGTGCATACATTACACTTTTCTGGTCTGAAGAACTTCATAGTTAGATATTACTATTTATTAGACATTAGGATGAAAGATGTTAATTTGTTCCTAGAAAGTAACATTTTATATCTCAAGGCGACGTGCGAAATAAGGCGTAGTGCATGTCACTTTATCGTTTCACATCAGATGAAAATTCCGCTCGTACAGTGCCTTCATCAATTAATCAAAACATAAAAAACTTATTTGTCAATAAATTATTTCATTCAATGTTAACTTTAACGATGAAATAAAATAATAATACTCACGATCTCGTTAAGCAAGCAGTGGAAAACGAAGATGAACAGCCCTTGGAATGAGTTTAATATAGTGAACGCGTACGCCATGCCGACCGTCTGCTCGTTGAGATACAGCACGCCGAACGTCCACGTCAGTCCTAATAGAACCGCCAGCACTATCGATGTGTTCAACCAAACCCTGAAAAGATTTTTACTTCCGTAACACTTGGTCTTTGTCATTGGCGTAAAACTTCTAACTTCCGGCAGAAGTCAGTGATGTAAAGAGATTTATATTCTCCCTGTGGTCGCCCTCAGCATGTAGACAAGTCATGGGAATTCTATTCGGAACACTTCCGCGGTTTCTCTAAACTTTCTTATAACTCAGTTATGGGGATAATTAGATTTAATTAAATTAACTACATCTTAGTTCATTCCTCATGTTAGATTAAAACTTTTTTTTTTGAAAAGGACACATTTAACTGTTGATAGATACTATCTGATTTTATTTAGTATCTGAGATTTATTTATTGATTACTTACTTAATTTTGTACAACTTGGAATTCTCTTTGGCTTTGATTGACACGCTGGTGTGATGACACATCATGAATACCACCATACCCAAACAGATCCAGTTGGCCTGCAATATAATGAGTATCACTAGAATTGTGTGATCATCTACAATAGATAAAGCTTGCATCTTAATTTCACACGGTATTAAGTGAGAATGAAGCCGTTGACGGTGAACCGTGCTCACTTTGATTACCCTGACATTTATATGATGATAGTTGGAAATCAACAAACCTTTATCACCGCAAATTTACAATATGAAAATGGTAGCAAGTCAGGCGAGCATTTAAAAACCATATCACTAACCAAAGTCTGTTTCCTCAGAATCGATCTAGAAATCTTTAGGTCCAGCCACTGTGTCACGAGGCAAATATTGCTTTATAAGAAATTAAAAACATACATTTAATATATTTATCCAAAAAAGTGTAATATCTTATATCAAACTTTGATTAGGCTAGTAAAGAAAAGTATTTAAAAAAAATTGCAAGGGATCTGTTATGTATGAACAATTTTTTTTCTCTTTATTGTAAACCCTTATAGCGAGGTATACAAAATGCGGGCTTAATGCCTGTTGGCATTCTCTACCAGCCAACCTTCGGTGAGGTGCAATGTTCTGGTAGATGATAACTATTGACTTAAACTATATTGTTATATTTTTATACATATAAATAAAACATATATGCATATACATACATATAAATAGTATTATACTAATATGTATATATAACACTAAGATGTTTGTTTCTGCTTAAGGTATTACCGGACCTTTATTTTAAAGAGAAATTTAGTGGGAACATTCCGAATCTCTTCAGGTAAGATGTTCAAGAGTAGTGCAGCCTAAATTGTAATTGACTTCTAAAAGAACCCAGAGGCATGACCAGGAACAGAGAGAATTTTAAGGTTTAATGTCTCGTAACTACTATTAAATTGTTTAACAAAGAAGTCAACATTTAAAAATAAAACCTAATAGTAGTTTTTAACAAAACAGTATAAATAAATGTTAACTAACCGCAACGACAATTGCGACGGGCCCGACAAAGCTCATGATGAAGAGGTGGTCTGTAGAGAGCCAGCAGCTGTGAGGCGTGCCGTAGCCGGCCGGGTGCGCGGCCGCAGACGCGAGCACGGTCAGCGCCGGCGCAAGGTACGCGCCTGCGCAGTACCAACGCGCACGCGGCCGCTCCGGTTCGAACACCTCCACCAGCATCGTATACAAATGGAATCCTGTAAATTAAATCATCATCATTAATGTCATTTCAAGCTTTTCGTGTCCAGTGCTAAGCTGTATCTAAATAGAAACTGCAGTAAGCTAGTAACGATCACAGGAAATGAACCATTTTGTAGGAAATATTACTTTCTTAGTACTCTTTTACGATTCGACGCACCAGTAATATGACTACAACGTCTTTTAAACCAGAACATAATATTTCCACACTAGTGTTTGAACAGAGTTTTGCCATCAGAAAAATTATAGATGAGTTTAGCGAAATAAATTATGAGAATTATTCTAATGTCTGCAGATAACTATTATATTCAACGTCATGATTTACCAGCCGAGTTCCGACTTTATCTCACCTTCCAAAAACATCCAAGCGAATGCCGCCAAGAAGAAGTAATGCAGTAAACCAGCGATGATGCCGCACAGGATCCGGTCCTGTGTCTGGTCGATTCCGACCATGAATATGACTTCCGCTATCAGGAGGCACCAGCATAGATGTTTGTGAATTAACACGCGATCCGACTGGAATCGAAAACACTTTGGTTTATTCTCTCATCATCAGCCGTTAGACACTACTGGATATAGGTTTTTTCCACATATTTTCTCAGCGATCAATACGAATATTGAGTTTTTGTTATGCTTTATGTAAAGCTCTGTTTGCAAGCCTTAACTTGAGCTTTTGGCCAAAGAAAATATCGTTAGAGGAGCGACATATTTCAAGGACAACAGCTTCCATTGTTTTGGCTCATTTGATCTTGTGACAGAAGAGAACGAGTTCCAGTGGTGAAAATAACAAGAAAGTCGTTTAATATTTCAAGGGTGAATCAACGAAAAGTGTTGATTATTTGTTTTAAAATGAAACTACCCACCTTCATGTTCCTGCAGCACTGGAACACGATGATGGCGGCGACCAGGGCGACTGATGAAACACCGCAGCCGATCAACGTTATGAGACGCAGCGCCATCTCGTGGGCGTGGCTCAGCGCAACGCCGTGCACGTCCATAAGTATAGCGAAATTCGTGAGATGGGAGCAGGCGCACCCAGTGTGGGTTAGATTCGACCACTCCACCTGACAACCTTCTGGTGACCAGCCGCTGTGACAAATTAGTAATTCAAAATAAAGTACAAGTAAAATAATGCTTATATGTTAATGTACTATGCATATAGATTATGCAGATGATAACTTACTGCAGTGTGTAATCCCAAAACACGCAGACGGGATTAGTGACGTTTTCAACCTTCAAATGCTTCATGGTGAGATGAACCATCTGCGACAGCTGAATGTGACGACCGTTGCCCAAACTCGCTGATATCACCTGAAAATTTTAAATTAAAAGTATAGATTAGCTAACTAAACTGTTTGTATAAAATATCAATATTAATGTATCTAATTTGCATAATTTTTTTTTTATCTGTGTTAATTGACAATGACGCCGTAGATAACAAAGCATGCTTATGGGAGTAGATTTACACAAAACAAACTTTTTGGACTTACATGCCATGCTGAGCACACCATGGCATACTTATGAATTATTTTAAATAATGCATTTTCACAGACCTTAGAATTTAAAACTCTGGAAATGTTCTTTTTCTCCCTCTCAGAGTTAATACTGGTCGCGGAGGAGGAGGCGGGCTCGGAGGCGTACGCAGCGAACTGCGGACTCTTGCCGAAGGTGGGCGGCAGGATCTGCTCGAGGCGGTCGAACGCGAAAAACACGATTCGCACCAGGTCGTTCTGGCGGTTATCTGTAAATGCGTTTATAGCTATAACGATCTCCGTACTAATTGTGTGACGGTAATAGTAATAAAGAGCTGCATGTAGATCAGAAGTGTAGTAATCCTCAAATGTACATCATATTTTCGTAACTGAGCCTGAATAAAAGGAAAAAATATATTTAGTTATAGTTTTTCTTGAGGTCATTAAAGTCTATAATAAATTAATTAGATTATTTCTTTGAATTGAAGCATGGAGCACACTTACCTAACAAAGCGGCTTTAGGTATGGTGATGGTATCCTCCGAGGCTTTCCATTGTTCCTGAGCAATAATCGACGGGAATGTTTCGTCTTCTACACTTTTCACCTCCAAAACTCTAACAGAGAGACCTGCCAATACAAATACTTGTTTATCTAATATGTTTAATTATAGCTGCTCTTCTACAGTTAGAACGATTTAACGACTCCTCTTGGGCAGTTTTGTTGGTGATAGGATTTTTTCTAATCCTCTTGGCTGGCAGCTATCATCCTCCTTTTCATAGTTAGCTAGCTACCATCAATAGTAAAGCGAAAGAAACTTCTCGCCAGTAAATAAAATATATTAATTATTTAAAAAAATTGTTCCCTTACATATATTCTTAACGATTTGTAATATCGTCTTCTCTTTAGTAACAGCATCTGCTAGAAGGAACGCGTTTTCTTCTAACTGCGTAAGTAGGGCGCTTGCTACACGATTCTGTGCCTCCGTGCTCAGATCCGACCAGGACGCGCGTTGACTCTCCTCTAAAAGATTTGAACCTGTGTAACAAAAAAAAATTGTATTAATTAATAGTCCGAGACTACATAGGTGGTGACTGATTCCACTTAGAAGAAATTTCCGATTAAAGACGTACATAATAGCATATAATGACTCCAGTATTTCATTAGCTTACCAGTTTTGATGACCCCCAACAGCATGTCGGCAACGAAGGTCTCCCTCTGCCGGGGATCGGGAAACGTCTGCATGTTCTGAGACATGCGTTGCGCCAGTTTCTTCATTATGCTCGTTGTTGTCATCATGTCACCTCCGTAAAGGGTTTTCGATGAGGTGACCTAGGTTAGATCAAATTTAAATGTTAAATTTAGTTTAACATAACAACTTTTGCTGACCATATTTTTTATTTACCATATGGTAAGTGATACACATGACTGTAATAATGGCATTAGTTGTTAGTATTATATACTCTAGCGCATTCTCTCTCTTTCTCTCTTTCCCGTCTCCGATCTTTAGAAAAAAATGGATTTTAGCTCAGCTAATGTATTTTGAGTCAGATTAACATTAAGATGACCGATATTAATTAAAGTCTCACCTGCGCTAGATCGTTGCTAATACTGAGGAGTGACTCGCCCTCTCTCACTCGCGCCTCCAAACTGTTCAACCAGACAGATCTGCACTCGCTGAGATCCGGAGTAACTCCGTGCCATTCGGGGATTACGTCCGCTGTTGAGAATATGATATTAAATAATATTCGGAAACGTCATAGCTTGATAAAGCGATAGGGTGTTCAGTTTTAAAGGCCTTTTTTAGAGGCACAGGTTTGATTCCCACTAAATTTGTGCTTCCAGTGTAAAGGGACATATATGGTAATTGACTGTTCTAGGAATGATCATAGGACATTTGACATCCACCAATTTGCACATAGCCTCCTTTTGAGACAAATCTTGGAGTATAAGTAGAGAGAACAATAAAGGAGTTTATTTATTTATAACTTTTTTTGTACCAATAAGAATAAATCGACTGAAATTAATCAATGAGAATATATATGTGCAGCATCTAAAAACGTTTACATATTTGTAGAGGTAACTTACTATAGCCGACGTCACCATTAGAGATCACACTTAAGCCCGACGCCTGTGCATCCGGGATGTTAGAACTGCCACGGTAGTCGATCAAATGCTCTGGAGTATCGCCATCTCGACCTGCAGTTATATGCAATACATTTTACTTATTTGCTTAATTGGTTAAACTCCTATAGTCTAATATTAATATAAGTCTATGTGGAAGCATATGAAACTCTTTGATCTGCTTTCAAGAAATAGATAGCTGTTGACCGGAAACGGACATTGATAAGAACGTAAAAATATTTTATACATTAGATACATACCTTTCAGTAAAGCATCCGAGCCGAGCCTCCTTATAATTTGCAGCTGTCTATCGTTGGGCTGATCAAGTCCCAAATCGTGATAATTCTCACCAGATTGTAAACCCACGCTGCGTCTTTTTGACCTGTCGTCTTCCACTGGATGATCTTTTGATGTCATTGTGCATCTGAAAGTTTGTAACTTGATTAGACTAAGATAATTAACGTCTGTATATAATTACTGGTATATAGAAGGTAACAATGCTCAGGCTCTTGTATGTGACACCCGTTACATTGAAATGCTATCATTTGTAATACAAAGGAATTAAACAAGGCGCGCTGGTTCGAAACAACCTGCTACTGACTAAACTCCTAAATTTGTGGCCACGGGATCGAAACGGAGCCCTCTTTGTTAAAAGAGAAAAGCTTGACCATTGTACAAGAAAGTAGGGTAAGATATTGTTAACTACAATTCAATTGTTGATTTAAAACTATTAACAATCTCCCAAAAACTTCAAAAACTCAATTTAACAATAAATGTTTATAGAAACACGGTTGGCATAAAAAAAATTGCTAATGTCGTTCTATATAATACAAAGAATTACTTACGTCCATCTCGCCAAGCCAGTCGCGCCTCCTGGACAAGGCTGGACAGCATACTGACCGGCTAAAGTCCAGTTCCAATGTAGCCCACGAGCGTTCACTTGTGGGCAGTACGCCGCCCGTCTGCCCGAGTTTGGTGTTGAGCTTGTTGCTGAAAAAATTACAATATTTCTGCTAAACCCAGATAGCTGAGACTATTTTATACTATATTAGGAAGAGAGGTGAAGGATCGCTATTTACTTCAGTGATACTGTCGCTAAATTGAAATACTATTGTATGGTGGCTACAAGTGTTGCTGCAGCAGCTGCAACATTACCTGCGTAATTTCCGATTTGTATCATCATAGATCAATATTTATATTTGAAATTTCTTTGCTATTACCATGTATTTATAATTTATTGCAATAATTTATAAAAATTGTTTGTTGAATGTTATCATCATCATCAGTCGGCGGCAGGCCGGCAGTCTTCGGAACGCCACAGGAGTTTTTGAAAATGATATTAAACAAATTTACTTACAATATATCTTAGTATCATAAGCACTGCCTCCATCCATCTCCGGTGCACGGTTTTCCTTTGGCGGCATGTGTACTGGTGAAGTAGAGTCCGAGTCTTCGTCTTTTGCCGGCCATTGCATGGTCTCCTCCGTTACCGGTGCTACAAAAGCACGTTTGTATTATTTTGCTTGGCATCCTTAGCTAATGGGTTCTGGATCCGCGAACCTCGAATCCGATAAAACTGTGATTGTGATTTGGAACTATTTGCTTTATAATCAGCAATCAAGGTATTCAAGAAAAGATACAAAAAGTAAAGAATACTCATGAGTACCTCAAAGTTGAATCCACTGTAGGATCTAAATTATTATCGTGTAAATTCATCAGCGACATGTTTGTGCTGGTATAAGTGTACGTGTCCCTATAGACCATGATTATCACCGTTCCATACTCTTGATGGTGGAGAATTTCCAACCACTCTTGAAAGAGTTGTTGGAATAGTCTTGCATGGGCACAGAGAATATTTCTTTATACTCGTAGATCAAAAGACTGAAATCCTGTATTTTCTCCAAGTAATTGAAGAACACTTACCAATTCCATCATCTCGTTCTTTATTAGATTTTTCATTTGTAGGTACGTTTTCCGTTTCGGGTACTTTAGCAGTTTCTTCTTTAACTTCAGGTATATTATCCCGTGGAATTTGTGGTGGTTCCCTTTCTGAAGATGAATCCGGTTGACGTGTAGTCGTTTTCTGAAAGAATAATTTTATTTACACGTTTTCTTTATTTGTTTTAACTAGTAAAGAATTTCTAAGAAATTTAGTCATCGTTTCTAATCAGCGTTTTCCTTGGTCATATTAATAATATCCACAAGAAGTAGTTATAATAACTGACTTTGGTTCCAATGTCTCCAAGTTTTACTTCTGGCGGCAGTGTGATGTGGGGCCGGAAGGTTGGTGGCGTGATGACAGTTGGCTTCTTTCTCTCTGTCTGCTGCGTTTGTATCGGGCTCTTAGGTATCGGAGGAAGAGTTGATCTCCACACAGTCGGCTGTGAGGTGATCAGCCAGGGCGGCGACGGTCGGTTTGTTGTACTAGTTGTCGATGCTGAAATACGATAACAGTGAATTAAAATTTTATACAAATATGAAGGAAACTAAAATGATCTACACATTTTGTATCTCGAAGCGACGGGAACAATGCGATGCAGTGTGTAACACCTAACAGGCACCATGTTTTTATGGATAGGTGAAGCACTTATTATTGGGTGAACATCTAGCAAGTATCGTCGCTTTATAGAAAACAGCCTGACATCTAATTAAAAAAGGAAGTTAGAAGAATGTATAGCGTTTTATAAATACGTTGTATAAGGAACTGTAACAAATAAATAAATAGAATGAAAAGCGGTTCTTCATATCAGTTGGTATTAATTCCTCAAGTAATAATGAAATATTATTGATAAAAATTTATATGATTTTAAATAAACAAATTATATTATTAATAAGAGAAAAATAAATACCTTTGACGGAACTGTCAATTAAAAAAATATATCGACAATGTTACCTGGTACGCATTGATAATGTGCCTCGAGGTATTTCAGAGTGTTCGGACAAGGGTCGCCGAACATATTTGTGCTGGCCAATATGCTGCAGTTCTGGTGCATGCTGCATCTGTAAGGAGAACGGGGTTAATTGGGTCAGTCGGGCGTGCGATCGTCTCTTAAGCGTTTAAATTGAACCCACACACCTCTAATGAACATACCGTTTGTCCAAACTTTAATTGGTAGTTTGCGCTCGAAACAAATTAACTACAGCTTTCGTACGTACAAAAACTTTTTGGTATTTGATAGGTGGTTCTAAGTTCGAAAAACTTTATGTAGCACAAATGCATAACTATATACATTGTAACAACTATACGCTCTTCAGATGGTAAATGATACCTGCTTGCTCCTAACGTCGCTTTAGTGAGAATGACATGTGAAGTATCATTACCCCGGGGTAATTTCGCTAGCTACAACGCCGTTCACACCGCCACACAATCTCCAGAAACAGAAACGTTTTTTTTTTTGGGGGGAGGGGGAAAATCTTCGAAAGACACCCTGTTCTGAGGGAGTCAGGTTTACATGAAATTTTTACTCATTAAAACCCCCTAGGTGGTCTGCATCGGTGCTTTCGGAGAGGTCCCGGGATCTCTTACAGAACGCATTGGTGCCCCTCTACACTTTGTTAGCACGTCTTTGATGAAAATCCAAACCCTCCTAGGCACCATCACAGAGTCATACGCTGTCCCACGCAGGTTCGCTTGTTGAGTGATAAGGGACTTCCTGCCCACTCTCAAGGCCCGCGAAACTCCTAGACCCTTTTAGTCGCCTTCTAAGACACGAAAGGCTTACCTTAGTCTCATTCTTACTAGCCTGAGACTACAGGGCTAGAAACAGAGATCTACCACCAGTAATATATTTTATATTAATGAGTATATGTTACATAGAAGAACACAAATATTCCACTTTATATTATCACTAGATAAGACTCAAGACCATTTAAAGAATGACAGGAAAAGCTAACATCTATCGCAAATTGGAAGCTGGTGTCTTAGGGTTTGAATTCCACGCATTTTCAGTTTGTATAGATTATATTTATCTAACAACTGAGCTATCACTGTTTTACTTAAAAGCAATATATTATGTACTGTCGGTAATTTTAACAATAAATTAAAATGAAAATTCGTCGGTACTTTTAAAAATTCTTTAGGATTGAAAGATCCTTAAATGTAAGTACTATGAGTTATAATTTATAAGGTCAAATATTGTGTTAGATCTATTGATGTTAAATAAATATGAAATTGGATTTTGTGTGAATGTGTGTATTAGGTCTTAGCTCAAACGTGGTGCTTTCAAACGCGTTACAAATTGAAATCGCATCACGGTAAATGTCGACAATCAACTTTATTTCTGTACGTTGATGGCGAATGTGCACCTTAAGTTACAGAAAACAAGTGGGTAATGCTTAACTGTAATTAATATTTACTTCTTCGTTGTAGAAGCCAGGTTGCAATAATAGAAGATTAGTTGCAGTACATAACGATTTCTCACTTAAAAGTGTAAGTCTTCTTAAACTCTGTCTCATACATATTACAGAAATGAAAAGGACATGACTCAATCTGCCTTTCGATGATCTTTTTACAAAACTTTTAAAGTAATCTAGATGTATAACAGTAGTAGTAACAGCAGAACAAGTAAACCGATTGTAAATAATAAAACAGAACAAACATTTTATATGTTTAAATTTACTTTACTGAGAAGTAAGTTACGGTACTTTAATATATTCACACGCGGCATACATCCAACTTAACACAAAGTTAATTTAAACAAACAATAACTATTACTATTAAAAGTGTTAGTTTCGTCAATTTAAATTCATTTATTTACTGTTTGTTTTCACCCTTCTCGAGATTTAACTGCAGCAGAGTTTTTGTATAGGTTACGATTGTTGGATTGTATGGATGTTATTTAGCTGTAGTAGTTTGCAGTTGTAGGCTATTTCTATTAAGTTATTATTAAATAGTTTTTAAATCAATTTACGGTTAACTTTCCGAAGCTTTTAAATAATTAAAAAATAAAACGTTTAAGTTCATCGCTTGTCCCGCGCGTACGGTCCACGCACTTAGGCCGGGCGTGGGTCCCACTTTATTGGCAATCTCGCGGGTCTAACGCGATAAACTTGGGCGTTGAGAATATTTAATTTTCCTCAATTTTCGACACACCCCCCAAGGCCCGGGATAATGATGGCAGATTATAATTGAAGGACACATTCACACGGCAAGGGACGGTATAGGTAACGCGTGTTACACGCTGATCTTCAATTAATGGTAGTTATGAACAAACATTAATACTTTAGGGTTGTTATAAATCGATGTAGGGGAAGCGGTTATTTTTAATGATTATCGTTATGAAGTTATGTTTAATTACATGTTTTAATAATGTAGCTAACGAAATTACATTGGTGACGAGATATAAAATCTCAAGTTTCATGACGAACAAAATATGGTGCTGTATACATCATCTCAAGTAAAACCATATTGTTATAGATAGGCGAATCTGTTACCATCAGTTATCAAATTATCCTATAAAAAATATTGTATTAACTTCGTTTGATAATTTTAAAAGGAAATTATTTATCTACTCGTTATTGGGAACCGTAAAAATATATTAGGACTGACAAGGGGGTAGAACTTGATATTTGTGATATTATCTTCTAGATTTAAATAACTGGTATTAAATTAACTGTGGTTTTTTTACAACTCTGATAATTACAAAATTTTCTTAAAACTTAATAGGTTAAGTTAAACTTAAGTAATTCACATAAAAATCGGGATATTACTAACATAACGCTCGAGCAAGTATTATCCATAATACCTAACGCTTTGCATATGTAATTGAGTTTAATAGTAATTTTAGGTTAATTTATATTTAGCTATAATGTTACCATTACTATGATATATTTAGCAAATATACAATTCTTTTAAAAGCTAAGAAGAATCCTTTTGTCCTGTCACGTTTTGGACATTACAAGCTCCGTACAACTTGGACATCAAATGTTATCCTCTTTACCTCCATTGCGCAGCGTCCGTCCTTACTTATACGACAAAATAAGATTATTTTCTAAGAATAAGATAAACCGTGAGTGCATTTTTAATTTATTCACTTACTTATGCATAAACATAAAAAATTATAGTATTAAAGTTTTACAATAATTCAATTAATAGGCGCTACTTATTTGAAATGATGAATAAAAATTTAACATATATCTGTATGTATAAACAGTTTTAGCTCGCTGGCCTAATGGTTAGAGCGAGCGGCCTTCGTTCCGAAGGTCACGGGTTCGAATCTCAGAATGTACCGATGACTTAATATTTAAGTTATGTACATTTGTGAACTTTACTTACAACAGCGAAATACAAACGGTGAAGGAGAACATCGTGAGGAAACCTGCACACTGAAATTATCTTTGGGTGTGTATGGTGGCCCCATTAAAGTGGCAACAGGCTCGCCCCCTATTACATGGGACCTAATCTGACCACATCTGATGAAAAGTGGGTGTTTATTCGCCCCTGCCTACTCTTACTGGGAAAAAAGGCGTGATAATATATAAAAAAAAATAAACAGTTTTAATAGCGTATAACCACCGTCATTATTATTTTAAATATGATACCCACTCTGCTTCATGGAGGAAGTTAGGTGAGATTTCTACTTATTATAACTCAGTCATCTGGTGAGAAACGCGGGCACCCATTGGATATGACTAACGCGGACCGATCGATGTGGAGACATTTGGGGGAGGCCTATGTCCATCAGTGGACGTCTATCGGTTGATGATGATGATGATAAATCAGTCGATGTTCTCCTTAAATATGATTGAAGAGGCTCCGCGATCTTTAAAGTAACCCACCGGTAGGCGGATGAAGGCCGATGCATCTCTTCGACGTATATAATTTTCCTATTATCTATGATATGTAACAACAAATTGCGATATATAAAAAGCGATGAAAATAATGTGGTGGATTTCTCTATTTATGTTAATAATTTTATTGTATGCAATTTAATTTAAATTATGGTAATTATTGTACATTACAACGAGCACAAACAGAGGGTAGTGTTTTTTATATTTTCCTGTTGCATTATCAGTTGTTAGCGAAAGAAGAATTTCACAGAAGAAATTTATTAAATTTTAATAGAAAAAACTCGGGTTCTAATAAATGTACACAAACGTTATTTCTTTATAGTTAAATATCTGCTCGGTAAAGTGGACAAATCAATTATTGCTCAGAGCGAAGTGGAGGGTCCCGAGGATATAATTTCTCGCTTTATTTGTACAAGAATGGCCCGAACGACGTTAACGAGCGCTCCGAGGTCAATAATCGTTTATTAGTATTTTTATCATCTCCATTGAAAATTATCAAATAAAAAAACGTATTACGTTTTGCTTCTTCCCGCTCACAGATTAAATAAATCTAAAGCTATTTTTAAGTCTGATAAAGCTTAAAAATAGCTTAATTGGTGCCCAGACAAAGTATAGCACTGTCGTATTCTCTAAGTAAAACGGAATATGTAAATTGTCTTTTTCGAAAATTTAAAAACTTCAAAGTCCAGTTTATAGTAAGAAGTTTACGTTAAGTTAGTATATATTCAATTAATAATGAATAATTAGGTAATATTATATCATTGACAAATTTAGACTTTTTTGCTATTGAACTACTAAGAACATCTATCAGGATGGAGATCTTTTAAGGCATACGTTTGTTTATAACGAAAACTCTAGGTTTTGCAAATATCTTTAGACTAAATAATTTTGCTTATCTCCATGGCAGAGAGCCGCCGCTAGCTTAGTAAGACTTGAGATAGTTTATTCAATTCTGAATACATAAGTATGGTGGAGTTTGGATGGTGGTAGAATAATTTCAAATCTAGCCACTCTCATTACCACTCTACCTGCATATCACCATTGCTGTTTCAGCAGACGTGCATACGAGAGGTATGTGAGTATTTTTCAAGACATAATCTCTTAATATCATGTTAAGTTTAATTCAATAATAATAAGTTTTTTCGTTTTATCTGCAATCACTTTTCAAAACTTGATGCAGCGTGGAAAGTTTAAATTTGCAGAACGACTTCTTCGAGTAACTTCTCCTTTAAAAAATCTATTGATTCCTTGTGAAAATAGTATATATATATATTAACTATCTATTACTCTATATCTTCGAAACCCGTTAACCAAACTCACCAATTAGCTCGAATAACAAATTTTACGGCGACAAATTAAAACCGCACCCCTGCAATACGCGCTAGTTAGTTTCAGCTGATATTAATTTAGCTATTATTGCAATTTAGCTAAGCGCAGATAATCGGTATAGAGATAGTAATTTAATAATACCATGCTTAATTGTGATAAACGATTCAAAACAATTATCATTGTTAGTATACAATTAACTAAAAATTTATATTTGTGACTATAGCCTAAATAACTCCATTTAAACGTAATATTTAAGGAACTTAACAAATATTTACACCCTTGATAGAGATGATGGAAACCTTTTTAAGATATTAATCAGATCTCTATATACGTGAAGTATTAATAATTTATTTTCTACTTGGTAGTAACTAGCTCGTGACAGGAGCGCAAGTATTTCGTAGTAAGTTCACAGGCTTATATGAGCAAATGACCGGAAGCGATCCGAAGGTTGAGTCCTGTGGTTTATATTTGCGCAGCGATTCTACTGATAACGACGTACCTGCTATGAAGAACCCGCAAGCTCCTAGTCGACATACAGTTGACACTCCAGTCGGTGTTGCCATGGTCGTTGCAGATGGTGATCGAAAACCTGCCGTAGTTGGCCCTTATGAGATGGATCACGGAGCCCTCCGCGCAGCCAATCTTCAACGTTTTTCCTTCACACGCGTACGCCGTCTCGTATCTTGGTTCTGAAACAATTATTGAATATTAAGAAACTGTGATATTGTTATAATTTCATCCAAGTTAAAATATGTTTATTGGGCAGTGATGTCTCTTACTGGATAGCTTCTAGATATGTACCACCGCAGCTTCTATTCCTGCTACCAAACTAGTGTGGAAAATTTCTATATTCTGGTATGAAGGGTAGTTAGTGAAATTATTGAAGCATGAGACTTATTTCATCTCATTGCGACGAGCTCTGTTTTGCAGTGTAGATATCCTAACTAGCACCAAATTGTTGTAGAGTAGCATATAGCGTCTTTTTTTTCCGAAGCGAGCGACGAGACGTTCATATGATGGTAAGTGAAATGTCTGCTGATAACGATGTAGCTCTAGTTAGGATAATATATACATCACCACATTACATTACTTAAAATAGAAATGGTAGTTGCGGTGATACATACCAGGGTCTGTAATCAAAATCAGCAATAGAGATCTACAACTTTTAGTTCACCAGGTAAACTTTCGGCTTGTCTCGTTGTAGTACAATAAAAATTCAATACTTCTATTTATCCACAGTCAAAGGTAATTCAAATTCGTTGTACGATTTCTATTGTATAAGGTTGGTATTAACAGCAGCTGGCACATCTGACGGCATACTAAAGTATTCCTTCCTGCCAATCCGCATCCGCACAGTCGAAAAACAAGCCCGATATCGGCTCTCACAAATAAATCCAATCAAACCGAACCCGATATTGTTCGAGCGATCGTTACTTTCAGAAACCATTTATCCGTCCAAAAGCAAACATCGTCCGAAGACAAAACGAAAAACCGTCGACTCAACGTTTCATAATCAATTCCTGAAGGTTCCATCGGCCGGTTCAGCTGACGTTATCCAACTTTCCTGTACATCGATTCGTGTCGATGCGAATTAAAGTAGCCCGAAGAATGTTCGGGAGTGCATCGCGCGCGAAGATTTATTGTGGTAAGTTCCTCAGCAAAGGGGTGTTAGGTGTGCATATTCCGTGGCTCCGGTATAATAAATCTGGCCAAATTAATGGCGGCACGGACAGATCGTTTAACTCGTTTTCGCTACGTCATACCGTAAAATGAGGGGTTTCGCACAATATATAATACACTAAAGTAAATCCTCGCGCAGAGATGGTAACGAGAAAAATAATGATTTATAACTTGAAAACAACCTAATGCAACACACTATAAAGGTTGCCGTTTTCAGTATAATAAACCAGTATATTTTTCTTCTAGCGTATAAAGCTGATTTCGCGGAGAAGTGGCTAACCGTTTACTTTATAACACGTATTAGTTTAAATTCCTTAACCATATAACGGATGAAGTTTAGATGTAAAACTAGGTGTAAAGGTTTTTTCAAAATTTTTCGGATTAATTACTGCGCTCTCATAATTGATCTACCGTTATCAGAATAAAGATTAAATAAGTTAATAGTTGACACCGATCCCACCTGATGTTAAGGCAAGTAACAGCTTATTCATTCTACTCTAGGTGATGTCGAATTTGAATGGGAACACTGATGCTGGCACTTTGCTGTTCTTATCAAGAAGGAGCTAAGTGTCTTAATATGTTTACAACATATGGATGGAGTTAAGTGAATACGCTTAACCATCTACAGTATCATATATGTATCACTTAATACCCAACGAAATTGAAGTCAAGTAGCAGCCTACTATATGTATAAAAATGCTAATGAATTTCACAAGGAATTTCTGTAACGTCGGTGTAACATTTTATAGATTCCCGCTACCGTTATTTTTTTTACCTTTAACTCAATGTTCGTACGGAAACGTAGCTATTAATCAAAAATTCGAGAGCGATTTAACGTTGCTACAGATTAACGATAAGCCTCCCGCCCTCGCAATAAATTATTCTGGCCTTTAAACATTGGTTTAACACGCGCTATACGAAACATCGTCATACAATATGCCAGTTAACCGACACTTTATTATTTTTGTATTGACCATTGCAATAAATGATATTAATATACAAAATTAAATATAATAAAAATCTTAAACAATTTCTTTACATAACATGATTATTTTCAATTCATATGGATAGAATATAAAATAGATATATTAGTTTGAATATCGCAACAGTAACAGGAGAAATGGGAGAGGTAATAATTTGTTACTAGAAGATTTATATCAGCCGATATCTAGAAGACCAGAGATTAAAATTATTAATTGTAGGTTAACGAATGATAGAAGGGAATACCAATAGAATTGTTATGCCGACCCTACATTAAGAGAGTAGACGGTAGATGCTTTAAACTAAAAAAGAATGGCACAGGACAGAAAAAGTTTCCACTGACTGTTCGTCCAACTTCCATATGAAAATGGCAGTTAATAGTATTGAGAATTATTTGGGAAGAATCTACACCCTGGAGTAAACGTCTACCTGTTGATGTTGACGCAGATAATGATGAAGGTAGCACGTATAATCACATCATACACCAGAAGTAAACAGTAACTTATTAATTATAAAATATTTATTGGTTTTTATTAAGTTTAATAAATGTTAAGTAGACATTTGTTTATGATGACCAGGAAAATTACTGTAAGCTATTAAGCTACATGCAGCGCTTGCATGTTAAGTCATGTAACGAAAAAAGATCGTTACTGAAACGCCTTGGTGTAAAACCACTAAGGCGTGATCTAATTTATTTAAAATAAAAGTTATCGATGTTTATACGGCACAACACTTTAGACACGCGAAAGTGCAGTTTGTATCGATATTCGTGATAGCATCGATATGTTAAAAAAATACTTATTTACTAAATCCCACGAATATAACACCTCGGGTTAGGGGTGTTATTGGCCAGTCACCTCCTTTGAGGGTCGGAGGGTGGGATGGTAATAAAAATGATTTATAGAAGATGTCCGGTGGTACTCGTTATGAAGGGTCGAAAACAATTTACGAGGCACTTCTCAAAGGGATAGGGTAATTATTTGTGCGCTGTATCAACCGCCGTAATTATCGGATTTCGTTTAAATTGTATGAGAAAATTTACGTATATCTCATTGTGTTAGTGAAATTAAAAATACTATTAAACATTTATACAAGCATCAAACAGCATGCGATATTCTAGAGAATCCAGGATACAGCGCAGAAGGAGAAAAACCTAGAAACTGTCTTCATCGCAAGTTAGGATCAATGCTAAGACGAACGAAAGCAACTAACACTGAGATAATGTTATTTAACATGAAAAAACACTTGTCGAACAGAGAATCTACTTAACTCTTGCTGAAAAGCAATGTGTAGGTATATGTTATATATATATATATATGTATATTGCAAATGATACATACATATATGTATATTGCAAATGATACATACATACGTTATTAATAAAAAAATTGTAGGCACTGATTTACCAAATTTATTGACTAATGATCTATTCAATAATTTAAAGTGAATTTAATACAGAATATAAAGTATAATACATATAAATATATATATATATTACAATGAAAATATATCTTACTCAAACGTCTTTATACTTCATACTTTGGTTGATTATTAACAGAGACCCAAAATGATTTTTTTTATTTATTTCCAATTTTCCCTGATATTATTGGCTTTGCCTTATTCTATTATTTACAACATATTTGATACTAATATGGACTATTTACATTTTTTCCAACATTGTTTCTCTCTCTCTCTCTCTCTATATATATATATATATATATATATATATATATATATATTTTATACATTATACTTATGCTATCTATTATTCACAGAAATAAACAGAATATTATTGTGTATATATGTATAAAGTAACATTTACTTATCCTTATTTTTATCCTATACTATCTTACATATTTTTGAACAATAATTTATGAACTTACTTTATTTTTTTATTATCTCGGGTAGATTAGCTGTATCTATTCTTAGGCCTGTCTCCTACTCAAAATCATATCGCAAGCCTCTACGACGCACCGTCAGCAAATGAGAGATCGTCTCCGCCACGGCGTCATCACATTTGCACGACGGGATTGGCCCAAAATGATTGCCGACTCATAGATTATAACAACCTTCATAATTACAAATAAATACAATTTAACTGTCGCGTGTTAACCATAAAACTAATGGACGGTTAAATTAAAAACTAACATATCGGATAACATTAAATATCTATTGTTAATTACCCTCACACTTTATATTATAACAAGCAACTTTTAAAGTTTTGACAAGTACTTATTATTAACTTCGCTTTCTATTATAATTATACTATTAAACTCCTAATGTTTTAAATAATATTACAATATTTCTATATTTACTTTTAAAATAGATTTTTTTTTATTCAAGCAGGGAGACGGGCGGGATGTAAACCTGATGGTAAATGACACGCCTGCTCATAACACCGTGGCTCTAGGTAGGCTTGTATCAGCCTTGTAGTCTCGGGCTATTAAGAATAGAATTAAGGTAAGCCCTACCTCGTCGTAGAGGCGATTAAAACGGTCTATGAGTTTCGCGGGCCTTGATGGTGGGGGCCCTTAACGCTTAACAAGCGAAACGACAGCGTATGGCTCAGCGATAGTGCCCAGGAGGGTTAGGCCCTTCCTCAGAGACGTGTCAATACAAAGTGTAGAGAGGCACCGGTGCGTTCTATAAGAAATCCTGGAGCCACACTACTACTACTACAGCGCAGGAACACAGTAATGTTTACACATTACTGTTTGTTGACAGAAGTAGGAACTGCAATGATACCAACCAAGACAGTATCCGGCAATAGAGACCTACCCCTAACAATACATCATGAAAAATGTATATATTTTATTCTCATCATCAACATTCTCTTAACTTCTACGGAGAGACTCAGTAGGTAAAACAGTTTGCATTATTAAAAATAAATATATAAAGTACGTACATACGTCCCTATTATAAAACGCTGAAACTGCAGGAGGGGAGTGCAAACAACTTCACTTACGACCAGCACGTTGTAAAACTGTAATTATTTCGCCAAAGTACTAAACAATTCCTTTTCAAATGCTTTAACAATCCCCGCCATGCTGGAAATGAAATTACACACAGGCTGTTGCAACTGTCATTGGCTTAAAATAAAGTATGATAGAGTTTAAATTCGCTTGCGCCAGCTTAATTGCACAAATTGGTGCTATCATGGAAGCTCGTTAGTGTATGTGACTGTCATTTGATATCCCACCGGCGAATGGTAGCGCCGAGTGCGACGTTCAAACCAAAATAAGTTATAAGCCGTTAATCATAAGGTTTAAATTGTGCTTAAGTTATTCAATAATGCCGCAGATGTATAAATGGTGAGTTTAATTTTGTGTGCCATTAATCGGCGTCAGGCGTGGTGGTACCGGTTCGAGGATTAGAGCAAATTTTATTGTGCTATTACTAGCGCTGAGCTGCCCATGGGCTGATTAGCAGTTCTGAAGTTTTTGTGACCGTCATTTTGATATGCAATGAAGCGACGAATGTTACGTTCACCTGATGGTAAGCGATACGCCTGCCTGTATACCATCTTAACTAGTTTGCACAAGAATTTTTGGTGGCAGATAAAGGAGCTGTGGTAGTACCTACCTACAACGGAAACCTACCACTAGTGAACTCACTAGAACAATGACCATGGATTCAACCTTCAGTAACGGAGAATACAGCTGCGATGATTGAAGCAGTGGCATTTAATAAATTCCAGTGCAATGCGCTTAGTTCACAGGAAAATAAACCTTCATCTTCATCATCAACTTGCGGTTGTCCACAGCTGGACATAGGCCTCTCCCAAGTCTCTTGTAGGCGACTAAAATGCGCGCGTTCCTGGGCGTTGATGGTTGGCACCTTCATTGCCCACTAAGCGAGCCCGGGGTGGACAAGGAAGAGGTGATCTCGTTCATGTCGTAGCTTAGTTACGGTTATCCCTGGGACGTGTTTAGCCGTAGTGCAGAAAGGCAACAGTGTAGGAGATTCTGGAGCCCACAGCATCGTACTGAGTATGATCACTGAGGTTTTAATGGGTTAGAATACCACATAACTTGTCTTCCCTCTAGAAGCAAGGTATCTTTAGAAGAAATATCCCCAATAAAAAACCGGACGTTCCCAAGAAATGCTACTAAGTTATTAAATACGACATGGATATTTAAGTTATATTATAGTATATTTCTAATAAGACAGCAAATGTTATAAATATACTTAAAAAGTACATAATTTATTTGTACATAAGTATAAATGTATGTAACAACTCGGAGTCAATTGTAATGTTTGTACATAAATATTATTATATTATATATGGGTATATTTATATATATACAACAAAAAAAAATGTTTAACATTTTTGTAACTTCGTATTTTTTTTTAATTTCAACTGAATAAACCGATATTATAGAAACATTATAATACTTGTAATTCGTAATTTGGTATACATACTTGAAGGTTAGATGATACGAAATATATAGACCTCGAAGTATAATACATATTTGGATTTATATATATAAACATATATAGAATAGTCTAAAGTATAGAGTTGGGATTCGATATTAAAATGTGGAGCAAAGTAGATTGCTTGTCGCGGATGTCAGTTCAAATTGGAGCAGAAGAACCAATTCCGTTTTTGTCAGGAGCGAGCGGGCCGTACATATTTAAGACGTTCCCACCAAGCAATGTATGCTTTAATATCCGGTGTTGCTTTCGAAATAGCACATATTTTTTTTCAAACTCAACCCCAACTTAGACATTGATTTAACATGTTAACTTTAAACAACAGACAACTTGAGAATTGTTGAGTAATAAGCCTGTCTATGTTACCGGAGACGATCTAGGTGAGGTGGGTTGTAAATATCAATGTTCCGGTTTGATGGGCGTTGTACTTTATGAAATTACTAGGGTAACGAGACTCAACAACCTATGTTTCAAAGCGACAAACACAGTGTGGTGCATCCATCATCTCAACTAGCGCCACGTACTATGGATAAGCGTATCAATTGCCCACAGATGAACGTCTGGCTTATCTCGTAATTTCAAAGAATATTAAAAACAATCATTTTGAAATTATGCCCTCTTTAGTCGACTTTTATGAGTTACGGTGGGGATTATTCTAATCCGTCTTCCACGAGCAATAAGATTAACGTCAAACGTAAAGAAATATTCCTTGGTTGCAAAAGGGACGTGAGGTATGTACAGACAGTATATTTATTCTTCCGGATATTTAATACAGTTATATAAATAGATACATATAAATTATGTTATACTACAAAATCTCTTTAAATTTTGAAACGTTGCAAACTCACTAGGGGTTGGGAAATTATAACTTCGTCACTTGCTTACTTAAGAGCAGTTAAACTTCCGCTACTACAATATTATATTGAAGAATAAGAATAATGTCTTTATATTATAAATTATTCTTAATCGTTGTTGTATATATTTATATATTCCATCAATCAATTAATTAATCTCTGAATATGGTTAGGAACTTCCGACTTCTTTGTTGTATATATTGGTATTGCATTTTGCCACATACGTATAAGATTATTGTAAATTAAAGAAGCTGTGTAAATCTTTGTATTGAACAATTTATGTTGTTCACCGATAATCAAATAAGTTTCAAGAGTTCTAAACTCACCTGCTCATTGATTATAAAAACGTAAAGGAAAGCAATTAAAAATGCAGTAAAGAATTTGAAATATGGACATCCGGTAATAACGTTTCGCACCAGCCCTACAGGAAACCATCGAAAGGTAAAGTGACAAATTGAAAAAGCTCTTTTATAGTGTATTTTACGAGCTGCCTCAGGATGCGCGCCGGTTGACGACCGGGGGTTTCCCCGCAGCCAGGAGGCGCCACTGTAATGGACTCCCAGCTTCCTATCTCAGACATTCCCCTTCAAGTGGATAGAAAATATCTTGAGGGGACACGTAGTTATAAGAAAACAAATAAAAATGAAGTGATATGAAATCCACGTCTGAAAGTTAAAAGCAAATAACTATATCAATTATATGTATTCATAACATGCATATGTATGCAGTAACGGTTTAACTTGTATCACCTTCATCAGGACAAATTTCTGCTCTGAAGCTCTCTGCACTGATCGGTGCTGCATTGGCTACATTCCGCGGTTCTCAACACGGAAAATCTTCCACGACCCCATCTCATTAAATAATTTTTTTATAACTTTAGTATGTGTCTATTTCTAACGTAGTTTAAGTCAAAACGAAGTAAATCAGCAAGTTGACAAGTCGAATAAGTGATAGTAACTGTTTCTATTGTGGGTAGAGACGTTTTAATTTGTTCGATTTATATTTTATTCTATTAAAAGTTTCAAGTTTTTCTTTCTTATCTTAAAAGTGTTTTTAAACCTTCAATAATGTTTTAAGAATCCTCCTCTAAAATGTACACGTGGTGTGGGCTTCTGAATCCATACATTTCTTTTGTATTATTAAATTTTTACATTCGATAGAATTACAATCGACGGAGTATCGAGTAAAATATCGAGTTAATATTACGCTAAGGATTCAATACAGAGTCTAAGCTCCAAGGTGCATTTGAAATTTAAAAGATTCTGGGGAACGTTAAATTCGGAACGAACAGGGAGCGTCGGCCGGCCGGACGTTATACACTTCGCGATCGATTCCGAATCGAAGGAGACGTTTCACTACTTACTTTACGAGCTAACACGGCAGCGTGAGTGACACAAGTTTTATAAAATACCAGCTAACTCCAAGCTGTGTCTTCTTAACACCAACATTTAACAGGAAGCTTGATCACAAATCGCAAATCAGAAATTTGTATTCGACTCTGACTGAAAGAAGCAGTGTAAACAATTGCTATATTAGAAATAATATATTTGTAACATATGTGTTGTGAAGCTTCTCACGTACCTGAAGTGATGACCACTCTATTATAAGTGATACAGACGAAGACTTTAATTTTATATGTACTAAATAAAGCAGACTACTCTAACTGTCATATGTTGATCTGTTACACACGGCAATGCTGTTACGGAGGTAAACTAAAAATATAAGGGTTATCTACAGGAATTTGAAAACATCCTACAATTTAACAGACCCTTGTCAAAATCGAACCTGGTGCTGAGCGTTACAAGGAAAGCTAGACCAGATATTACACAACAAGAAGATTTATAAAAGCGGTTAAAATTGTTCTTAAGGTTTAGATCACGGTATTCTTAAACAGTGAGCGTCTATCGGCTGATGATGATGATTCTTAAACATAAAGACCTTGAGGTCATTCTTGAGGATATAAATAACTATACGGTTTAGTGTGAGTTAGCAGATATCCGGTCATATAAGTTTTATCACGATATTTTCTTTATCCGGGCAAATGATTCATAATATTAAATGAATTAAATAGCGTTTGTCTGTTAAAGTTTCTCGTCAACAAACTTCCGCTACCGCTACCTCCTGTTACTTGTGCAACAAAGAATCGCAGCGCAAATTGTCGGCAGGGAAATTCCGAAGTAAGTTGCAAAGCACTGATAAAATAAGCCCATTGGGGTTTGTAAGGAGAGGTACGAACTAACTGTGCGTTCAGGGGCCTTCGGACGGGGGAAATATGATTGTAACTATTTCGAATGCAGTTTAAGTAACAGTGAACTAAGTTAGCAAGTTGACAACTCGTTCAATAACTGATAGTAACTGTTTTTACTTTTGCTTGTTGTTTTAATTTTTCAATTCATACTTCACTTTAAATTACTTCAGTTGTGAGTTTTTCTCGTCATATTCAATTACTTTGCAACATATTTTACTTATATTAAAGACTTGATGTGAGATGAGAGATACCTACACCTGATGTTAAGTGATAGTATACATAACCACGTGGCGTTAGTAAGGAAGATATACATGGCTCCATATAGTGCTTGTCGCCTTGATACATAGGATATTAAATCTCGTTAGCTAGAAAGCCGATCAAATAGGAAGATATTGTTGTTAATAGGAGATAGGAGCTGTGGTGGTGCCTACCTGAACGGTCTCTGACAAAAGCGCCCTACCACCAATAATGAATATATAGTGAATATGAACAAATTAAATTTTATATATAACACACACTCTTTGAGGGACGTCTATCGGCTGATGATGATAGAAAATAAAAAAATTTAATCGTATTAAGAAATTTTTGGTCCTCTCTCATCTTCCCAATGTTTACCAACTCAATTTCCAAGTGCCTTCATATTTTAACGTCGCACTTCGCCAAACAGGATTATTTCGCTTGGACAACTGAATCTAATTGAGACATCACATGTGACGCAGGAGCTGGTGCCGTGCACGCGAATGTAGCCGCTCCTGACCACGCATTAGAGGATAAAATATAAAATCATATCTTTGATTGAAGCGAGGTGGCGTATATCGTCACGCAGCAACAATGAGAGCTCGGGGGTTGGCGGCGGAAGAGAGCCCTTAGGGGTTTTTTTAACAGTTTTCGAACGATATATGCACCCCCGGGTCACGTATCGTATGAAGTAGCTTCCTGGATAAGCGGTTTCATTTTTCTTGTAGGGAGTCCTTGAGATTTTTTTCGGCGACCATCGAATTTTATTATAGGGTCCGAATAGTTGATTTATATCTATGTACAGATACCTAACGTCTGCTGCCTTGTTTACAGTAAAAAAAAAAAAAAAAACATTTCGTTTTGCGTACAAATATAAAGATAACATTTGTAAATTTTAGGAATGTAATATCTTAAATAATGAATTAAATCTAGGTTTATTACATGCGGTATAGAATACGTTCTAGTATTTACAGCATCCGAGAAATTAAGATTTCTGTATTTGATAAGTTATCATAGTTAATTTAAGAAATTAACTGATATCGAAAATGGTAATAATATTAATGACCAGCAAATATTTATTTTATATTTGTATATTAGAAAATTTACTATTAATGGTTAGCATTGGCTGTAATTTAAAAAAAATATATAAAAACTTTGATTCTTCTTGTGGATTATTATTTGAACTTTAAATTTTTTACATCAAGGCAAAATTTATAGCATTTTTTGATAGGAGGATTACTTTTGCGCCACATATTTTCTTTTTTCTTTTTCTTTGTATTTTATTTATTTATTTATTTATTTATTGATACACCAACAGCATAACATATCATATACTATATTTTCTTTGTGAAATAGCAAAGTGAAAGCACTTACTTAGCATACAAACAAACAATTTATATCAACGACTTATATATATGTATATATAAAGGTGAAATGCATCTCGGCGTCCCTTCCTCAAAGCAGGCACTCCCATTGCACATGATTTACGCACTCCCGCACGTGAAGGCGTGAGGAAAGGAAACCTCTGGGGAGGAGAGGACTGTGGGGTGGTTGTCAAATAAGATTTTTTCTCAATCGAGGGCCAAAGGAAGCCGGAGGGGCTTTTTCACGTCCGGTTATACAATTTGTGATGCAGACGTTTGGTCGAAGTTAAAGGAAATGACGTAGTTTCGAGTTGACAGGCAATTCCGATTCGTCATATGATTCCATGAGTATCTAGAGCATAGTCATGTAATTTGGTATATATTTTAACAAAAAAAAACGAGTATGAATTTACTGTGTTTTGGCTAAACTGTTTTAGATGTTATGGTAAACAGAGAAAGAAAACGCGGTTGATTGACAATATTTTTTCTATTGATTGTAGTAGGAAAGAACAAAAGAGAGAGAAAGATGGAGAGAGACATGGATTTAAAGACAGAAATTGGTGGATTCTATATAAAATAAAAGTGTTCAATTTTTTTACAACATATGAGTTCATAAGTCCATGTGTTGACTCCCATGAAGTTTTAGAGCAGTGGGAGCATTACAAATCATAGCAAAAAGAGGAGACAAGCTATATAAAAATGAACCTTATCTCGTTCTGTCAGACTATCTATCGTTACACTTTTTCGTTTCATAAAATCCAATTCACGCCGTCCGAAAAGAAGTTTCACATCAAAAAAACTACTTACACCACACTGAGTACATTTCGTTGGCTTGAATTATCTTTTTAAGTGTTAAAGGTTCTTGGGGGGGGGGGGGGTCCTTCGGAAAGAGGTAATAAATAAGGCAAGGCCTCCGCTGTTTTGTTGTACATTGTTGCCAGCTGTATTTCAGGCCGCGGGTTTTCCATTCAGCTCCGGCGCGAGAATTCTGACCTTTCGCCGTTTCGCGCTGTGAGGGAGCTTTTGTGTGATAATAGCCTTTTTAAGTGTTATTTTTCGTAGACTACCACTAGATTATAGAGCATATTTTTATAAACTTTTCATTATTAGTTTTTTTGTAGGTTTTATCAAAAGTAAATTAACTATCTGTTATTGTTGTTTTATAGTATATAAAAACATGTATTCCTTTTAATATATTTCCATACTTTTATGTAACTTCGGAGACATCTATTCATATTATATAGTAGATGGAAAATATGTTAATGAACAACGCTCTCATTGAAATTTGTGTTGACTTAAATCGATTATTTACTTACAATGTGATTGTACCGAAAAACATTGTAAAATAGGCTATACGGTTACCACACGAATAAACTGTGTAATGCTAAAACAAGCACCACTACAAACGTTGTAAATTGAAAACCAAAGTAATAAATTACCGGATAACAAAGAGGAACGGGCCTTTTATTTGTATAACTGCGAAATTAATCAACCGTTATGGGGGGCATGAAATGAAAATGGAAGCCCTTCAAAGAAACTTTCAACATTACAATCGTGTACATTGAACATCCGAGGCTAGACGGTAACGCAAATACTAGAGTCAATTTAAAATGTAAAATTTTCGCGAGTGTAGTTATATAAGTATATAGATTTGTAATTTTTCATTAATAAATAAATAAAAAAAATCATCTTGTTTTCATAATATTAAAGTCATTCCTGAATTCGTGGTAGGTCTCTGTTGCTGGATTCTAGGTAGGTACCAATGCGGCTCATATTTCTGCTGACAAAGCATAGTGTGCAAACATTACTGATAAGGATGGAAGGGGTTCTGCCTAATATCTTACGGAGCCCAAGTCAATCTCATCTGCAATCACCCTGCTAAATAACAGACAAAGCTTTGACCACCCACCAACCCGCACTGAGCCAGCGTGGTGGGTTATGGCCCAATTCCCCTCAATGAACTCCAACAAATAACTTGGAGGTCTTTGGAGGAAGCCTATGTCCAGTAGTGGACGTCTGTTAGTTGATGATGATGTTGATATTGATACTGATATATTATATCTTAAGGCTTTCGAGCTCAATGTGGTGCTGTGTATATCATCCTAACCAGTGCTACGTTTTTATGAGCAGGCGTATTACATACCATCTCGTGATCGACTACCTCATCTCGTTTCGTAGAATGACAAAAAAAAACACCCCATAACTTATTTTTACTGCCTGAAAATATTTAAAAAAATTTTTGTATTTTATGTATTCAGAACATAAAAAAGCTTCGAGGTTAGCAAAGCTCTCAATTGTGTAAATACCCTTCAATGTAACAAAATAAGGACAGTGTTGGTATTTAAGAAGCCAAATAAGGGTCTCGATGACCACAGGTAAGTGTCCGAGATCGGGTTACTGGGTTCGCTGTTACGTTTTTTTGCGTGCCTCTGTAGAAAGTGTGAAAAAAGATATTATTTGTCATTCGGAAACAAACGGTATATTTGCATTTTAAAACAATACAAGCTTAAAAGCTAAAAAGCAAGCTTAAACGAAATATTCGTACGAAACAACACTGCTCTATTTAATATATGTTTTTAAACTTAAACTTAATCTTCCAGCACACTATATCTTTTTATATACCTGTATACTAAATTCAGAGAAATACTATCTAATGTATATGATATGAGTGAAGCTGATGGACAAAGTGAGGAACAGTGTGATAAGGGAGCGTTGCGGCGTGGTTGAAGATGTAGTGACAATGATAGAGAAAGGGATGCTTAGATGGCTCGGCCATGTAGAAAGAATGGATGAAAGAAGAATACAGAAAGAGGTATACAACGTAAGAATGATTGGAAAAATCGGTGCAGGTCAATCTGGCGAGCATATTCCGATCAAATCGAAGATGTCGTAAAGAAAGATCGGGTCGAGAGTACTTGCAACCGACGAGCATGCATGGCGACGAGGTGTGCCAGGATCGTAGCAAGTGGAGAGAGGAGGTCTCTGCCTACCCCACTGAGAACGTATGTATGGATATAAAATATATGACAAGAAACGGGTAATGTGTCCAAATTACTCTTCACCATTTTTCTTCTTTCACTATTCTTTTATAAACTTCTTTATATGGAACTCTCCTAATATCATTTTATCTTCTTAATATCAAAATCATCTTAAAAAGCGTAAGAAGACTAATCTGAAAAGCGTGCCTTTTAATCAGGCAAGCGATGAGATGAATGATAAATGATACATATACATAACAACGTGTTGCTAGTTAAGATGGTAGACACTGCATCATAATGTGTTCGTCGCTTTGAGCAGTGGTAATTTCACTAGTTACAGCACCCTTTAAACCGGAATACAGTAATATTAGCACACTACTATTTGCTTCCTGCAATATGAGCTGCGTTGGTATCTAAGCGGTCTCCGGCAACAAAGACCTACCACCAGTGCTTATAAAGAAATTACATGAAATGTAGCATTGTTCATAGATACCTCAAAGCTTTTGATTGGAAGCTAATATTCTGCGTAGGAAAAAGAAATTTATACGTTCGGAATGAGCGGCTCCATTGTTTTTTTAGTCGGCTATATGTAAATTCGGCCCAACGGCGGGCCGTAAGGTGTCGTATGACGTGCGGTGGTAATACAATAGCCGGCCGGAATTATGCGGTCGAATGTACGCAGGTACGGGGCCCGCTTTGTCTCACGCAATACCGGCTTACTGGCTCGGTACGCCGTACCAATTGACGACCAATCGGTTCAGTATTATTTTTAGATGATAATTGTTGCTCCAGTGATAGAGAAGTTGAGGAGCAAGAGGTTAGCGTGGTGCGGGCATGTTATGCGGAGGGATGAAGGACATATAACAAAGAAAGTAATGAGAATGAATGTGGATGGTTGTAAGGGTGGAGGAAGGCAGAAGAAAGTGTGGATGGATTGTGTGAAAGATGACATGTGTAAGTAGAGAGTGAATTCAGGTATAGCGGCTGATAGAGGGATGTGGAAGAGAAGTACATACTGTGCGGACCCCACATAGGTAGAAAAAGGGCAGGAGGAAGAAGAAGAAAAATTGTACTGGTTTCTTAAAACGTCAGTAGTTTTGGTTCTGGTAAATAACGCCACTAGCAAGACGATGGGAAGAATACACGTGATCATGAGAATGAGCAACTGGTTATTATGACTGCGTTTCCTTAGTAATTACAGCCTGGTGTAATAACATATTAAACTTCGTTACCGCAGTAATTTCACCAAGTGACCTTCAAACTGTAATACAGCTGTTTTAATGTCACTGGTACAAGAAATAGGAGCTGTGTTGATATATTCCTTGATGGATATAAGTATTATAGCAATAATAATCGTAGTACAGTAAAAACATTACTGTGTTCCAATTTGAAGAGCACGGTAGCTGGTCTAGTTACTGTGGTAACGAGACTTAAAAATCTTATGTGTCAAAGCGACGAGCGCAATTTTGTGCTGTGTATATCATCCTAACTAACACAACTTTGTTATAGCCTGGCATATCACTTATCATCAGGTGGAGATCCCGTTCGTCTCTTCACTCCGTTGAATAAAAGAAAACACTAGTCTTTCGGTTAACATCCTAGAAACGTGATCCATTTTTTCTTATTCGAGCCTGCGACGAAACGAGCGAAAGGTTCGGCTAGTTAGAATGATATACAGTATATCACATTGTGATCGTCGTCTTACCTTAAACTCGAACACAATAATATCTGCACCTACTTAGACGGTTTCAGGTAACAGTAACATACCACCAGTAACAGATAACATTTCAAACATCTAAATCGGTACAAAATTCCACGACACCTTTTATATATTAGTCTTCACTTTTTAATGTGTGAGTAGCTTAAAGTAGAAGCAGCATCCTGGTGTCTGTTCGCGTGTGTGTGCCCCGGTTTGTAAACTAGACAGCTCCTCCAGCCAAGTTAGGTAATAAGTTTTGCAACGAAATTGTCTTTTCCACGTATTTGGTGAAGCGATTAAAATGTTGCATCTATTTTTTCGCAGATAAAAAAAAAATTGCAAAACAAGTTAAAGGAAGTTAATTTTACATTTAATTCAATGAAAGAAATATTGTCGTACATCCTTTTTGATTCTTAAAGTAAAATTAAGCAAAATGATGAAACAATGAAACTAAGCTCTACTATCAATACACGAACGGTAATAAAAAGGAAGATATGTTCACAATAATCTAAAGTGTGGAGTTATTGATGGTTTATATATTTTTTTTCTTCTACCGGAGACGGTCTAAGCAAGTATCACCGCAGCTTCTATTTCTGCCAGCAAACAGCAGTGTGCTATTGTAGTGTTCTGATTTGAAGGGTGTTGTAACTAGTGAAATTAGTAGGGTAGTCATACATAACATCTTATGTCTCAAGGCGACGAGCACAACAGGGTGCTTTACGTTGTAATGGGCAGACCATATCACTTATCATCAGGTGAACATATCGTTCGTCTTGTAGCTTTTTAAAAAAAAATTCATTTATTTGTTTTATATCAGATATCATGTCACATATTGCTATTTACAAAGAAGGACTATATAAAGTATATAATGTTATTTGTCTTAGATAAAAGATATAAGTACTATATATTAAAAAAATATTTTTTTTATATAATTTTGCGTAAAAAAATATATGAATTGAGTAGGAAATCGTTGATATTAAACATATTATGAATATATCATTGCTAAACAGCTAAAGTTACAATTGTGTTTAAATAGACAGATTTACATACGCCCTATAATATTTGACAATAAAACTGGCACACGCACAGTAAATTTATACGTTAACTTAATTCACGGAATAAAACGTGAAAACGGAAATGAAATGCAATGCGAATGGATGAAAAGAAGCCAAGTACGTTTCCGAGTAGGGTTGCCCACTTTAAAATTTCAACTTTTAACATTCTATAACAGAGTTATTGCATACAATGAGTAACGGGAAGTAGCTATTGTATATACTTACTACTTAAACCCAACATATAACATATATTTTTTTTATATATATGTATGTGAATGGTATTTACACCATCATCTCGAACCAGTATATATCTTCTTCCTCCTACCCTTTACCCAGCTATGTGGGGTCGGCACAATACTTCTCTTCCGTACCCCTCTAACAGCCGCCATATCTGAATTCACACTCTTCTTACACATGTCATCTTTTACTCAATCCATCCTCACATTCTTCGGTCTTCTCGGAACCGCTGTATATAACAAATATAATGACAAAGATCATCAGTTTAACTTTTTTTTTCATTCAACGAAGCGACAAGATTATCTATACGTTCATCTGTCGGTAAGTGATACGCCGGCACGTAAGTGGTGCTAGTTAGGATGTTATACACACCATCACGTTGTGCTCCTTACCCTGAGATATGAGAAATTTTGTTGCTCTAGTATTAGGACATCTACAACACAATTCAAACCGGAATATAGTAATTTTCGCACACTGCTGTTTGGCGGAAGAAATACCTAGAGTCTCCAGCAACAAAGGCCACTTGTTGTCTACTTCTGAACATAGACCAATATTATATAACCATACTACAAACTTTCAACTATTTTCGTAATAAAAAAAAAAAAAATTATTATAAACAATTACTTATTCTTTTTCTATGTGATATAATAATAAAATAATTTTACAAATTTCAGTCTAAAATATCGATACATAAGATGCCTTCATAATTTAGAAGAGCACACCTATTTAGATATTATGGTTTCTATTCAAATAATGTCCTGAAGTTTTAGTATTAAATTAACATTAACAAACAAATGTACTAAATTCGTAAAAGCTTACAAAGTTTAGAATATGATAATACAAAATATATCACATAAGTATGAAATAAAAATATATTACATAGATTCAATGCAACATAATATATGTAGCTGGAGACGCTAAAAGTAGAAAGTAGTAAACTTGCAGTTATTGCTTATATCAAAACTGAACTGAATTTTCTTTTCAAATCAGATATGAATATTTTCAGTGAAATTAAAAATTTTACAGTTTTCCGATATTAATAAGTTAAATGTAAGCTAACGTAGGACTTGATAGGTGTGCAATAAAAGAATGGGTTATGTAGAAAAGTATAATTTATCGAGCATTGTGATAATAACATGGTCTAAATAACAAATCGTCTGATTTGTTGTTAATTATGTATTTTTTTATGTTAACTTAGTGATAAGCAATAATGTTTCATTACATAATCTAATCTAATTGTGCGGTGCTTTGTTTTCTCCTTCATTTAATAAATTGAACGATATCGAAGCAATAGTCCCAAGTAATATGAAGTAGTGTTTTAAAAATAAAAATATCTGTAGCTATTCGTGGCATCCTGTTATTTGATTACCCTATCCACGCCACCGTTACGCCCCCGGAGTAATATAGTGGTCACCATTAAAAAATAACGAGTTCGTTCACTATAAACAACCTAAAGCTATTAGAGTTATGGCGAACGAAATTTCCCTTATCGCGGCCATATTTCACCAGAGAGCCTAGCATTAAACAGGAATAGAAAACATCGCTTTAAGGAAAATGTTTTAAATACCAAAAAAAAAAAAAAAACAACGCCTAACAAATTACGTCCCTTCACCCCAATTAAGTGATCATTATAGCAGTAAACACCATTTATATTCCAGGGTTGAGATGATGGTGTAAAATTTTTCGTGAATATCCTTGAGGGCGAAAGAATTTATATGGGATATGATTTTATCACTTTGGCTTAATCCTGTTTCAGAGATATTAAAATAAATAGTCCTTTTATTGTTTCCAAGATTCGGGATTAGAATACAAGTTGAAAATATTAAAAAAAATTATAGTTCGTTTAACGTATACATGTCTGATGCCAGGGACCGTCTAGGTAGGCACCACCGCAGCCAAATAGCAGTGCGCAAACATTACTGTGTTCCGGACTGAAGGATGTTGTAGCTAGTGATTTTTTTTTAAACTTGTTGCTTCGTTAAACAAACAAAAAGGCACTCTAATTTCATCACACTAAACCAGTGCTGTAACATTTTTTTTAAAATATAATGAAGCTACGATATGAGCGAAACGTAGGTAATACGCCTGCCCGTAACAACGTAGCTCTAGTTAGGATGGATGTACTGCACCATATTGCAGTCGTCGCCTGATACATAAGATGTTGAGCCTCGTTACTCCAGCAATTAAACTAGCTAAAGCGCCCTTCAAACCGGAACAGAGCAATGACTCTTTAACGGCAGGAATAGGCGCTGCGGTGGTACCTACCTAGACGGTCTCCGGCAAGAGAGCTGCAGCCAGTAAACATGTTGATGAAAGCTCAGGTTCAGTAGGGATCAAATCCACGAGTTTTGTAGAAGTATATCTGTTTCAAAAACAGCTATTGCGTCTTGCTGAGACATTAAAAAAGTCCTTAAAGTCGTGAGGAAGTTTAGACTATAAAAAGCAGCGGCAGTACGTTTGACGTGCCGCGTCCGCCATCTTGAATCATCTTCTGTCAAGTGCCGGCGCTAAGTCGATTGAGTCACGTATTTTCAGGTTCTTTCAGCGAATGTCGCTTGAGTTTCTCGCTTTAGCATTCAATTTTTTTTTTCACAATTTCTCTATTAAGCTCGTGGAACGGTGATTGTTTTCGCTCGTACATCGTAATGCTGACATGTCGACGTTTGTTAACAGAACAGCTAACTATGTACATTGTTTAATCAGAGATCGTTTCTGTGAGATGAAAAGCTTCAATACAATTCGCGGAAAACGAAAAAATATATTTGGAAGGCATTCTAATAAATTTTCAGTATTATTAAATTCCATGTATTTCACATCAATTCCAAATATCGTCAGAGTAATCCGAAAATAATTTAACTGATGGTTAAGATGTAGCTGAAGATTAACATTACTTAAATATATAAGTTAGTTGAATATATAAAATTATCATTTAAATTATTTTATATCGCTGATTTTAGACATTTTTTAAGTATACATTTATTACATATTTTATTTAAATCAATGCCTTTGTCGTACTCATTATAAAATAGATGCGGTTGTGTATCAACCTTTACATCATTTAACAAATTTTCATGACGATAAACATTAAGATAAAACAAATAAATTTTAGTAACTCAACAACATTAAGTTATCAATTAGTTTCGAATTTAATAAAGGTATATAATACTATACCTTTATTAAATTATAGGAATATTTTCAATAGGATTATAGGAATATAATACTATTGAAAATATTCTAGGAAATTTAAAATCTTATAATCTTTTCTTAAGCTCGAGGATTCGCGGTTACTGTACAAGTACTATCCAAGAAGATAACTTTGTAAAGATCACTAATTTATTACTCTGTAAGAGCTAGACAAGTTTTATAAGAAAGTAGCAGCGAGCTAAAGCTTTAACTAGTACTTGCTTAGGAGAAACTAAGTAACATACCGAAATACTGTACATACTAATGGTAGGTCTCTGTTGCTGGAGATTATCCTGGTAGGTACAACAGCAGTTCCTGGTTCTGCCGCTAAAAAGTAGTAAGGGAGCATCACTATTATACGACTCTAATAGCTATTAAAATTATTGAGGTTACGATACTACCCGAACCCGTATACGAACGAGATGAACACAATGTGACTCTATGTATATCATCTTTAATAACCCTACGTTATTATGGACAGGCGTATGTATCACTTAAGAACAGGTGAAAATGTAGCCAAGCATGTTACTGGGAATTATGAAGGTGACCGAATCGCAAAAGTAAAAGAGAGATGATATTTCGAAAGCCAATCTGTGTGTAGCACTGATCAAGAATTTTTTGACTCGTTTTATTATCAAGATGTCATCAGATGTCAAGGATACGGAAGAGACCTTCTTCACCTATTCTAGGGAAATTCAAAGTTTAAAGCTCCGTGGGCAATCGGATTTATGTTATTGTTAGTCAATTAGAGCAAAATATTAAGAGAAATCTAATAATATCCGCTGGATTGCTTTACTAAACAAAAGTGAACCAATATCTATATAACTGCGGTGGCTATTCAGAGAAAAATAAACTTCCGGTGTAATAAAAAAAAATCGGAATTATTTCCTTCAGACGTAGTCAACATCACGTCCTAATGTGCAAAATAATATTTCTCCCCCGTGAAAGAGGGCGCCGCGGGCGCTTGTCATGAGTGTTCGATGTTTAACAGGGTTGTCGATTTTCACAAATCATAATAATACATTCTATTTTAAAAAAAATAAAGATTCAGTATTTTTTAAATTCCTCGAAGGGACTAGTTGAACAGATACACTAGACGTTAGTGCTTGTAACCCTTGTAATTACACGGGTTACTATTATAATTTATTCCACTCCAAGTTTTCAGTGAGGATATATTAATGTTGAAGTTATAGGAGCAATATACTCGTAACTTAACATTTTAAGTCTTAAGCACAATAAGCTACAATGTATGTTCTCCTATGGTTGATAATAATTTGACTGTACAAAGATAAGATGATCTTTAGATGATTTTTTTTATTTTACGAAGTGATAAGACGCGCGAAACTTTCAAATGGTGGTAAGTGATACGCCTGCCCATATCAATGAGGCGCTAGTTATGATTACACCACATAATGCTCGTCGCCTTGAGACATGAGAAGTTAAGTTTCGTTAACCCAGTGATTTCATGGCTACAACGGTCTTCAAACCGGAAAACAGTTATAAATCCAAAGTAATGTTGGGCGGTAGAAATAGGGACGTTGTGGTATATAAATAGACGATCTCCGGCAATATAAACCTTACCCAAATTTTTGATAAAAAAAAATATTTAATATATTTTGATGTTCGCGTGGCAACCCTATGCGATGCGCAGACACAATCCAGCGATCGGGTAATTCAATCCGCGATATTGCCGCGAGGCGCGACGAAAAGTAAAGGTAAGCCTTCGATAACAGCGGTACCCACTTATTGCGCTCGTTCGTATACTGATAAATCAATTATTACTTGCTAATATCCTGTTACTCTTCCTTCTAGGGTCCGGAGATGGTGTATTCCATATCATATGACAGCCTCCACGGCGCAGCAGCTAAGCACCGGTTCGATTATTAAGGACACATATTTTACTGTTGATAGGTCTATGTTGCAGGATACCGTCTAGGTACTTACCACCGCAGCTCCTATTTCTGCCGCCAAACGGTAGTTTACACATAACTGTATACCAATTTGAGGGGTGATGTAACAAGTGAAATTACTGGAGTGAAGAGATGTAACTTCTATCATCGTAAGGCGACGAGTCTAACCTGGAGCTGTGTATGTCATCTTAACGGATTTCTAACAATGGTTTTAGAAATCCATACTTAGGTCTATCGCCACCACTTACTTTATTACCCCATCCATCGCTAGTTCCTCGAGCGATATACTCTGCCAATTGCCACTTAAGTCAAGCTATCCTTTGGGCTATGTCGGCGACTTTAGTTCTAATTAAGGAAGCGTAGCTATTAAATTCAATAAGCGAATATGTTGAATAAAAAAAAAATACTTTTATTTTGACTCTTTCAAGGATTTCTTTATTTCTGAATCGAAGAGAACAAAACAAATTTTTAACGTCTAAAGCTCCTTAAGTGTCAGCCGTATTGCACTGCAGGAGATTCGAATAAATGCAAACCCCACCGCCGTTCGGGCATTTGAACAATTTATTGCACAATCCCGTACAATGATTGCGAGATTAGCTTGTCCTATCCCATTGGAATACGTTATTCAGGATATATCCGGCTTGGCGCAGAGGAATCTTGACGCGTAACTCTAACTAAACGATTGGAAATCGAAACTTCGCTCCTGGAACTGTTCAACTTTAAACCTCTCGTCATCACGTCCCAACTAAACTTATTATCGCAACACTTTTTTTAATACTTACTATGTAGTAGATTTTCCAAGTTTTTTATTTAAAAAAAAACCTATCCAATCCTAAGGATAGTAAGCTTTAACTTAAACAATAGAACTACTCGATTTAAATGCCTAATCGTACCAGTTGTTAGGAAAATAGTTTCTGGATTTTTTTTTTATTTTTTTTGTATGATACATATTCCATTATTAATTAGTTGACAAAATACAATAATTATTATATTTTGTCAGTTAACTATTTATTGTTATTTTGAGTGAGTTAATAGAAATGTGTTTACTACTGCTACTTCCTAGTGTTTATTGGACGGATGTCTAAGTAAATTTTTAATCTGTATTAATTTTAAATGTTTTTTTAGAGACCTGTATGAATATTATTTATCTTTAGCAAAAACATACGTTTTTTTTTAAACTTCCGTGTTTGCAAATATTCAATTAAGTCTACGTATAATACTTAGAGTATATTTGAAAAAGTATGTCGAGGATCAAAAACTTAATGATAAATTTCGTTCGTCCTTTCGGTGCGGTAATGCGAAAATGTAAAATGAAATTAAAAAATTTAAGGACGTTAAAAAAATTGACAGCCGTTGTAAATTACCCCACGTTACAAATTTTTGATGCGTTATTTTATAATCTGTGACGACGATCGCCGAGTAAAAAAGCGGTCAAGTGCGAGTCGCGCTGTAATTAGCCGGTTCTTTAAGTGCAAAAATAAATACATCAAATAACAACTTCATTCATAATCGAGAAACGACAAGCACGATAAGTGAGGAAGAGTTCGAAAGAGAAGAGGATTCGGGAGACAAGCTTTCAAGATTCAGTTGCTTAAGCATATAGAAAATTAAAATTTTTGCCTGTAACAGTTTAGTCTTATCGATATTAACTGTAAACTCATATTAAGAAGATAAACAAGATAAAAGTATATTGTAAGAGATTAAAACTGAGTGTAAGTAAATATAGTTATATAAAAATCTATTGTAGCAGTTATGTGTTACCGGGGTAAACTGAAATATTCACAAAGGAACCCAAAAAGCGAATAATTAATGCAACCCGTGGCATAACAGGATTCCAGGGTCGTGTTACACGTTCGCGTGATTTGACGGAATAAAAAAAAAAAACAGCGCTGCAAGCAAACTTGATACACCGAATACTTAACTCTTGGAAATCTTTATCTAAATCGTGCTATATATAACTTGAACTTTAAGGTTCGCTTTTCGTGACACGGGCATACATTATTAATAAAATTCGTTTTAGAAAAAAAAAAACATTTGTCGTAAGGACGAGACGAGTACGACGTCGACCTGATAGCAAGTGATACGCTTGCCCATAACATGGCGCAACACTTGTGTTCATCTACTTAAGACATAAGCTGGTAAAGTTCATTCTCCCAGTAATTTCACTAGCTATAAAGTAACCGGGAACATAGTAATATTTGCATACTACTGTGTCGCGGTAATAACAAGAGCTGGTGGTACCTATCTAGACGGTTTGCTGCAACAGACACTCACCACCAGTAAACAGACTGCTTTCTTGCTAAAATATTAACGTGAATACTACATTATTTAATTATTTACTTTACTTACATTTCGAGTGTTTTGCAGCAGGATAGTCACGAGAGGATTCAGGTGACAAATGTCCTGACATCATAATCATAACGGAGTTGCTAGCTTGCCAATTATTATTCACATTCCGATCTACGTAGAATGAGCTCATTGTGACTTGTAGTCTTCTGGTGGCATGGTATTTCATTATATTAATAATAAGATTCCAAGCTGATGACTTTAACACCAATATTGAGAGGAGGTAAGTGGTCCCGCACAACAACTCACGGGACCCAAGCCAACCTCAGCTGCTCGTACACCCTGCTATCAACAAACGAGGCTCTGGCTCTCACCAACCCGCATTGAGCCAGTGTGGTGGGAAATGGCAAAAATTCTCTAATTTGAACGACAACCCCTAGTGCCCGGCGAATGGGGCAGCGCAGGACTAATCGATGTAGGCACCTTTGGGGGAGGCCTATGTCAAGTAGTGGACGTCTATTGGCTGAGGATGATGATGATGATATTGAAATTAGAGTATTTTCTTCGATAGTTTGACGAATGACCTAAGGTAGGAATCGTTATCTTCTTCAAGTATCTCTGGTTTATCAAACGTTATGTAATGGTTGGAATGTTAAAAAAATATGGTTACAGCTTACAGATTAAAATATGTATAATTGTTGTAACAAATTCGCGATTTAGAAAATACAATAAAAAGGATATACACACGAAGGACATTTGTGTATATTTTATTTCGTCTGCAAACAAAGCAACGTCTGAAGTGAATTCGGCCGCGAAACCAATTCACGAAATATCAGATCCGACTGATGGCTGCTTTTATTGGATTCCTACGTAAATTCTCCTTTTGTTGAGCTCATTTGTCGGATTATGGATGCTAATGTCCGCTTTGGATGGTAGCTCGATTTAAATGTACCGATAACAAGTCGCCGCGACACCGCCTTGCTGAAGTATGCCGCAGTGGATTTGCAGCGATTCATCTTGCTATTAACGGGGTAAGCGTTAATATCTTTATTGTGTTACGTCGCTTTGTTGCAATATATTACAGGTAATGAGCCGATACAGGAGAATTACGCAGAGGTAAGGCGAATCCGAAATTAAGGTAATATTCCTACGATTTTGTAGGTAGCAAAATTATTTATTGGGCCTGAAGGGAAGTTTTCATTGAATAATTCAGTATACGATATAAATACGTTTGTGATTCAACGATAGCGAATTTGAGAAACATATGTATCGGAGTGCTTTATTATAGCGAATCGATATTGAATTTCGAAAATATATAACGGTAATTTAAGAATACGTAATACTAGGTTTTGTTTAATTTGTGTAAAATGATATTCGAGGGAGGGAGGTGTCGATAATAAAGGCTTTGTTGTCAACCCTCCACTGTACAGTTGTCTCTGGTCACGAATATCGTAACGCCTTAAGCCTTGCCCATGCCCCGGCTCCGTTTTGGTGTGAAAATGGGGATATAATTTTGGTAGGAATAATCAAAAACCGGTTCGCGTGCCCACCGGGCATTAGCTCGACCCTGGGTAGGGCATGTTAATGTTGCCTGGTACATATAAAGCGGTGTGTACGTAATGAGCCGGGGAAAATTGTGTTACCATAAAAATAATTGCGTTTCTCTCCCCCCTCGAACCCTCCTCACCAGCCGCCTCGGTTCTTATACGTCACTCGATTAGCTCCCGGGGTCGGAGGTACCCTTGGCGAACTTTATGTAGGTACAAAACTCTTGTTCAGTTTTTTTTTTGTTCCTCTTTTATAACCAGGAAGGTAAAATGAAGTTTCATTTGGCGATGGTTTTCGATGTGTATGCGAATATTTTGCATTAGTAAAATACACCAGGTTTTTTATTAACGACCTTATGTATGACTTTCGACTTTGTAGTAGCTACAATTTTCAAACAACAAAAGGAAATTAGTTTAATTAATAACCTATTAACAATAATTTATATTAATAAAATACTTGAAAGAAGAAGATATGGATTACAAAATTAATATAATAAAAAATCTTTGTATTAAAGATATAGAGGATAATATGCCCTGATGATGAAGATAGTGAGTAGTATCGGAAGTAGATATGCTTGTTCGTTATGAAAAAAAAAAACTTAACTAGATAATTTACATATTCCACTAGAAGCGGATAAAAGGAAAAAATCTCTTTCATTTAAAATTAAGAAAACTTTAAACTGTTTCGAAGAGAGCTTTTGCCGCCGACTTTGTCTAAAGTCGATTTTTCTTACCTCGAAGTATTAGAAGCTTTTAATGTCTATGAAAATATTAAATGCTCAGTTCCTTATTTTTACTACTGATGCCATATTTTAGGATTAGTCAGGATTTAAGTGTTTGTCGTCAGTGGTTTGATGATTGCTTATTCGGAACACAACCGCAGGAAACAAATTGTCTTAAGGAGATGAGCGCAATGTAAACGATACATAAAAAAAAGGCGCTGGTTAGGATGGTAAACATTGCATCACATTCTGCATGTTGCTTTAAGGTATGGATTTAATGTTGTTACCAGTAATTTAACCATCCTCAGTATAGTTTCGGTGAACTACTTAGGTCTTTAATAGACACCTTCCTCCAGTAATTTGATGAGTAATTTTGACGCCTAAATATCATTCTATATATACATACATCTTTGTTTCTCTCTTTTGTGTGTTGATTACATTATTTTCTCATAAGCGAAAATATGTAAAATTAATATTTTTTTTATTTTTGCTATATATTTAATTTATGTTGAATTATTTACTTTGTATATAATAAATAGACTATAATAAATAATAATAATAAATAAAATAAATAATACTAGAGATAAATAGTAAACAAAAGGTGAGAAGTGTACATTATAAGCTAACAATATTTACTTCGGTTGTTTATAATATGGACTGATACAGTCTAATAGTGGGAGCAGTAGTAAAATTATTTTGTAGGAGAAATAATAAAGATTTCTATTATTTGTATTTTCATGAAGAGTTTTAACCGTGTTCGAGTTATATTAAATATAAGAAGGGGCAGTAACAAGAACGGTATAGAAGCTTCGATTTACTTCGATTTACGATACCGGTCACCGGGCTGACTTTTATAGTTCCAACCATACTTAGTGCTGTCAAGAACAAACGAAAGGCGTCTTTTTTTTTTCTTGAGTTATTTCCGGTGGTGCCTCACGGTAGTACGGACTCAACTATTTATGTTTCAGATTGTTTGGACGCGACTGTTTGACGGCCAGTATATCTGGCAAGCTTCATGGCAAATGAGAATTGTTAGTATATTTTTTTAAAAGCAGTGTTTGGTGTTTAAAATAAAACAAAAGTTTTTAGTATCGATCAAACGCATGACGGTTTCTTTCTACAGAATGGTTACTTTAAATGAACAGGGTTCAAAAGCTTTACTAGAAACATTCTTCTTGATAATCAAGTCAAGAATGCAGAATGCAAAAGTTTTTACGGAGAGAATCTATAAGTTATTAGAGTAAATTTTTCGTATACTAACTTCGATGTTTCTAGTAGTAAGGAATTGGAACGCTGTTGTATAGTGAACATAATGGGTGGAAGAATGTGTGAAGTGTTGGCCGAATAATATGAGACTATATTTATACTTGATAGATATAGCAAACAGGCGTTAAAGCTTAACATATTACAAATGTTTCCCGCCAATTAAACCGATCAATTGGCCACGCTCGCAGCCAGGCCAGCAACAATGGCTAACACAAGTCCGATAACGCAATAATAATCCTAACGAACAATCGAAATTAATTTCATGCGATTCGGTCAACCCTGTAATTCCGGCGCTCTCCTAACGACCCCGTCCACCAAAACTTAGTATAACCGTAATAAATTACCATCCAATCCAAGTTGCTCTAATAAGATGCCCTGGGAGGATTTCATTGGCTGCGCAACTCCTGCTGCCGTGGAATGTAAGATAATCATTAATTTAATTGACTTTGGATACACTTTAGGAAACATTAATTGGAATTATGTCCCCCTAGTTTGATAAAGTTATGAATAGGACGTAAGAATTCGTCGGCCTTGGGTCTCGATTAAAGGAGGCGATAGTTGATTGAATTTGCACTATAACGTCACATAAATGGATTTTCGACCGAAATATGTAAGTAAAAACCACATGAGAATCATTTTCAACTGTTATCAAAATAAATTACATAGTATTTAAAGTTTCTAAAGCTTTTAGGTGCGTGACAAATTTATTGCTTATTATACTACAATTGTTAAAACATTGAGCACTACTTCCGGTGATTATTTACTCTTATCGACAATAGAATTAACCTTGCTATTATTGTGAAACAAACTTCTGTTCAGTGCATATCAACATTGCAATCGTCATCATCAGCCGATAGAAGTTCACCGCTGGACATAGGCCTCCCCTAAAGCTCAAGCTCCAGCGGATTCTTGCGACCTACCGGGCATGATGAGCCGTCGTTTGTTGATTAGCAGGGTGAACAGGTGAGGTTGGCGAGGGTCCCATGAGATGTTGTGCGGGAACCCTTACACCCTACCATTGCAAGATAATCTCATAAATATCGATACAACTTAGGTGTAGCCAATATTTTTAAATAATTAACATAATACCATGCTTGGCATATGGCTTGCTGAGTACAGTATACCAGTAAATGTTTCTCTGGAGTTGTCTTCTTATTTCTTAGTTTTACTACACATGGTTAGAATGGCAGTAAAACTGTAAAAATAAATAAAATAAAAGCGTCCCATAACTATTTTCCTCATAAAATACTTGGGATAAAACTATTGTAAACTGTTTCTATTTGTTTGTTTTAACAGTATTTAGTATAATTAACGTCTACCAAAGAAATACTAGAAAATAATGTTGTGTAAAGGGTCTAAATTGCCTCTTTACATAGAACCCAAAGCGGAAACATAATATATACACATAACGGATAATTATATTTCCTCTTTAAACTAAGCGGAAAAGCTAAATAGCGGACCTATCGGAGTTCTCGAACAAAGCGAAAACACTCAAAACACAATTACACTAAAATTATTCACGAAAAAAACTCTCATCATCAGACGAGAAATTATGGCTCTAAAAACCATTACCACACATACAACGGTGCATTGAAGCAAACTGAAGTATGGGGGTGGGTCGTGAAGTGGATCGAGGCGAGGAAGAGGAGGGAACAGACGTATGGGGGGAATAATCTCGTAATTATCGGCTTAACTCCAGACGACATTTGCAGGTGGATACTGTAACGTACAGGCGCACAGTGGAAAGGAGTTTCAGGATCACTTTGTCAAGCTGGAAACTGATAATTGATTTAGACGAGCAGTGACGGGATTAGGTCTACGAATCAGAAAAATACAGGGAATTTTAAGGGTTAAGACTGTTAAACGAACGCATTGAATAGAGGGAGAGAGAACTTGAGAGGACACTATGACTGTAGGAGCAGAGAGGGTGGTGATTAAATTTAAGGAAAAATAAACAGTGTAGGTGTAAGGTAAGTGCCACCACAGCTATTTCTGCTGCCTAACAATAGTGTGCTCGTCTGGTTGTTGAAAAGAATAAAAAAACGTAAACACTGTGGTGGTATTTTGATAGTTGTGGATACTGTTCACCAATAGAAACAAAATGAGATACAAAAAAAAAACATTTCATACAAAAATTGAGGTTTTAACAAAAAATATATGAATAAAAAAGTCGAAAGCACTATCACGAAGGTTGGAAAATAAATTGTAGCAAACGCATAAGTTCGCCGACGTATCTGACAGCGAGGATCCTCGCTGAAGTCTGCTGAGAGCTCGCCGTGTTGAAACGCTCCCGGTTTATATGCGATCATGTACCAAACTACACGGTAAATTAAGTTAAACGTTTTTGTTTCGCAGAACGCTGCCTCGGCGCTTAATAACATGGAAACGGATATGTGAAATGAAATGACGTGATACAGAGAGCTGGAAATGTTTGCAAAACTTACGTATGGAAATAGATGAAGCTCGATAAGTAGACACCAGTCGGAATAAATGGACTACGAATTAAACATCACTATATGTACTTCCCTTAGTATGTCATTAAAGAAGGTACAAATTCAGGGAAAAGTCAGCAGCTTATCATATGATCCTCACCAGCATACAGCGGTTACTAACCCGCAAGACAATATAGGAACGATAATTCTCAAAGTTGAATAACCAAGAGTTCATTTATCCGTAAGTTGAAATTACGATTTTGCGATATATTTAAGTACAGTATGTTTTGCTTATATCTGTAGGTAGCTGACCTTTCTTCCAACTTGCCTAATACAGTTACAATTGTAGCTAACCAAACTATCAATCAACGACACTATGAGGAGCGACCGCCGGCCATACCGTAAAATAATCCAATCAGATCCGAATCAAATTTACCGAGTCCACGGCTAAAACGATTCCTGTGTAGCAGCGCTTGGATAACGTATGGTCGATCGAATTTTAATACCGGATTTACCTACTCCATGGTAATATCAATCTAGGCATTAATGCCGGTTATTTTAAGCTATGAATTGATGGCAAGAGGGGTGTTATTTGAGTGCATCCGTCTTGATTATAGCCGGAGCCTGCACTGCGTCCCTTACCTATTCAGCAAAACAATGCAAGAGTTGGAAATTGTTATCATATTATTCTCTGGGACATAGTTACGGTTTGTGAGTAAACCGTACCTGTAACAATGAACAGAAATACGTTAAAAATAACAATTATTTACATCGATAGTTACAGTTCAGTAAAACATCAAGAAAATTAGGGAATATTTCTCTATGAAGGGAGTATAAAATAAAAGTTCGTCCCAACTTCCTAATATTCAAGCGTAAGTTTAGATTTACACAGGTTTGTTCCCGGATGTATTCAAATTTTATTTTCTGTCTCATTCGCTAAACTTTTACGTATCTGTCGTAAGGATTACATAAAAGAAAACAAGGGTCCGATAAGAGAACAAATACAAAACATTGAGAAATGTGACGTTGAAACTTATTTCCGGTTATATTTAAATGTGTCTATATTTTGTAATTCCAATATGGCTAATGATGTGTTGATTTAAAACAACAGTTTAACTATGAAGTTGTGTACAATGCTTAATGTCAAGTACAAAGGAGATTAATTGAGGAAATCTTATAAAATTACTAAAAGACACCAAATTTTGTACCGGAAACAAGAACTCATTTGTCAACAAAAATAAATATATGCGCAATAAATCATACGCCTTTATCCATATTAATGGTTTCTCCAAACGTATCATTAATTAAATATAAGATGTAATGAATTTTTTGGCCGTGCGATACGGTCTCCGGCTCTACATCATGATGAGCAAGCATCTCCGCAATTATCATATGTTATTAATCGCAACGTCTAAGAGTAGGTAGCAGGTAATTAATAAATGGATGGAAAAGATGGAAGATTACATCTAACTGAATAGTTACCCGTGCTGCTTTATTTGTACATAAACTAATAACTTTAAATTTAAAACTACGAATACTTTTTTGAAGTTAAAATTATTCTTCTCATAAAGCTTTCCTACATTTAGAAGCTCAGCTTTGGCAGAACTTCTTCTATGTAAATAGATTACATAAAAAGAACTAGCCTCTGGTCTCAAACAGCGTAAGGCTGTGTTTTGTTGAACACGTTACAAGGAGTCTATGTCCAAAAGTTATTTGGATGAGATGATGATATAACTTACAAGCTAAGTGACTACTTAGCACTTTAGACTTCATTACCAAAGCACTTGTGAAATTAAATTGATAAATTTAATTGGTACAATATCTTGAGATGATAAAGTTACATTTGTTATGTAGGTGTGCAGTTAAGTATTGGAACCCGACTTGTGAGGACTCTAAGATATGGTTCTTTGCAAGACACCAATTTTCTGTGATGGGCCGGCGTAGGGTTACGTATTATTTAAAACATTTGCATGTTTATTGTAATATTTATTGGACCCTTAAAACCGTCAGCGCAGTAAAACGCGACCGTCTTTGTTCACAACATTGTACCGCGTACAGAATTGCTTTTCGCATTGATCGTTTTATGGTTATGCGTTTTTCGATTTAATTTCATGTGGCCATTTCATATGTACCCACGAGCTGGCTTCGAACAATGTAACGGACGGTGAATTGGAACTGCAAGTAAAGTCGGATGAGCTAAGAGAAGTTGAATACTCTACATGAGTGGCAAAAGAATAGGACATCGGCGTCCTATCACTCAAGAATCCTATAACAATCCACTCCTATAACAAGAAATCTGTAGACGGTTGCATGCATTAGAGATGAAAGTATCGCGCAAGATGCATAAGATGTAATAAAAATATTTCCTCTCAAATACAAAAGTACTACAAATGATGACAACCGTCACTCAGACGTAGGTGGAGTATTTCGACCACATACACAGGGCTCTTTTTTCCATTTCCTTATACTACTTCTAGAAGGAAGACAACAAAGAAGTTCGGTTCGGTGACATAACGTTTTAATTACTTAAAATTTAGAAGAATGGCACAGGATCGGATGAGAGTTCTACGATTGATTGCCTCAATTTGAAGATGTCAATGATAATGATGATGAGTTAATACCGGAACGTGATATACAATTTTAAGAGTAAACTAACTAAACTAGTATAAACTTTATCGTTTAAAGTTAAAAGAGTTCTGCAGCTAAAGAAATAGCATACTTCTCTCGACAAGCTGCATGCTAAATCGTTACACAATTGAGTCTTATTAAAATGCCGGAAAGAGAATATCGTAAATAATTAAGTTTTTGTCGTGTTATTCAAACTCATATCATTATAACAATTAAAAATTCAATCTATGTTTGTTCGTATTGAACTATACAACAAAAAAAAAAAAAACTAAAACAATTCTTCAGAAACAGCACTAAGTTACTGATTTAATGTGGCAATATTTTAGCCTTAAAACAATACAACGCTAAGAATAGAGTAAAAATACGCCGGCAGCGTTAAAACGAAGGCTTTATAGCAACTGGGAAGTGGGTTAAGCGTTGAGCTAATGAAAAGTAATGTTTTCTTTGTAAGGCTCTAAATAAACGTTAGCGACCAAACGAAAAACATCTCAGTTATATAGCTCAGGTGCCGTTACATAGCTTCGTTTGATACCACCATGTATATATATGTGAATATTATCTATCTCTGTATAAATAAGTAGAATCGATAACCAAAGTTACAACTTATTACTCTCTGTACAATAAAAATTTTTTTTTTTTTATTTGTTTAGGTTAATCTCAGAAAGGGCTAATCTGATTTCAAAGGTTCTTTCGTTGGCAATTACAAAAAAAGGCAGAGATCCGCATAAAAAAATTAAAGCTCAAATAAATCGAGGTTAAATTATTTCTATGGCTGCTAGGAACCAGTGGAGGCAAACCGGTCACCTCCAGACAACAACCCTAGCGGTGACCACGAGATGTCCCTATAAAGATGAGTCCCAGATTCAACCAATTGGGGCATAGTTCTCAAGTTATACCTAACATATACACTGAGTTCCTGTAGGAGATGGTATATCACTTCTTCAAATAATCGCCCTGTCACTACAAAAAAAGTGATAATCTGGAGTGTGAGAAAAAAATAATTAAACTAAAACTTTATTAGAAAAAATATATACACCGATTATTCAGTGTATTCAATTTGTAATTTCAGTGGATTTTTTTTTAACAGCCAATTTACGTCTCCACTGTTGGTTTTTTTTTTATGGTGATGTTTGCGCCGTAGTTTTATTGACAACCATTGCGGCTTCGTCGGACTCAGGGATCGCGGATCTGGTATCCACGAGCTATCCACTGTTGGAGCCTACCCTTAAATATGAGGGCGACGGGGATATAGTCACCACGCGGGTCTAATGCGGATTAGTGACTTCACGCACACTTTAGAATAAATTCTAATTCATGTGCAGGTTTCCTCACGATGTTTTCCTTCACCGTTTGTGTTTCGCTGTTGTTACTTAAGTTCACAAATGTACATAACTTAAATATTAAAGTCATCGGTGCATGCCGATATTCGTACCCGGGACCTTCGGAATGAAGGCCGCATGCTCTAACCATTAGGCCAGCGAGCTACTTGTAAATTAATAACAGTAACAACCTAGTAGAAGGATTTTAGTTTAATAGCATTCTAAAAATATCTACTGACTAGTATGAACATATTGACTGTTTGACGCCAGAAATAGGGGCTGCGGTTGTACCTACCTATACGAGCTCCGACTAGAGACCTCCACCGGTAAATGTTTATTAGTTTTTATTATGTTTAACATTTAACTGATAGTAACTGTAATAGTTTTCCGAGATGAAAGTTCCAAGTGAACTGAGACAGTCATTGCACGCTGTCGGCGCGGTTTCAAGTGACGCGCGACGCAACGCTCGTGTTATACAATTACATTGGATTCCAAGTTCTGAGGATGCAGAACTGGTGCCGCTAATTCAATATGAACTAGATTTATACGCCTGACGAATAATATATGTGCGAGCATGCGTTGTATTGTAATTTAATTTATAGTGATAATAAATTGTTAACTCTTGCAGTAGGATTACATCATTTGATGATAGTATTCGAAAGTTTAAATCTAAATATGATTTAGATTAAGTATTCATTGTGATAAACTTAATATAATACTGTTGTACTCATAACTATATACAACTACAATTACAATTTTCTTTTAATTAAGATATATATTCTGTGATACAAACTTCGAATCATCGACTTCGAACCTTGTGCACAAAAAGAACCGGAAATAACTAAGAGGACTAATAAACTAATATTTTATATTATTCCCGATATTCACTTCGATCTTTACTTCTAAATGTTAAATCCTTACTATTTAACTACTGTCATTCGTTAAGTCAATTTAACTTTTCACTTGAGCAGTATAACTTACTATTAATTTAATCCTTTCATTTTAAAGAAAGAAAAGTTAATTTTGAAACCTAACAAATTTAAACTTTCTTATTATTTCAAACTGTTCAGAAAAAAAAAACATTTGACTTTTAGCTCTGTTTATACCTTTGGTTGCAGATCGTAGTGAAAATATCGAGTTATAAATAGTATTCATATAGACTAAAGGTTATTTTAACAAAATAATGTCGGACGTTTTCAAGGGATATTTCACAGGCGACCTATTTCAAACCCTGTACGGCAAGGGTTCGATGGGGTTGAAATAGAGCGCGGTACTCCTCGGACGAGGCCCGTAAACGTTTCGAACACACCATGCGTGATATGGGGCTACAACTTTATGGGTTTTATAGCGTTATAATAATTCATTTCCATAAGCGACACCTTAAACCACCCCAACTTGTTACGGCAGCTTTTGCTTGTTAAATTTTAGTAATCTGTATGATACTAACTATATATATCAAAATTTATTACACTCGTAAAAAAATGTTGAATCTTTATAAATGAATACTAACCTAAATTGAACTAGATACCTCAGAGTTTATCAAAGATATTGTTATAATAAAAAACACATTCCGATTGTCAATTTATAGGAAAAATTAGAGAGTACAGTAACTTAATCCTCGCTGATTAAACTATAACTTAAAATGTAACGTAAACATCCCACATAGGCATATATTCACGACTTCAAATATATCCGAAGTCGTTACAAATTCCGACTAACAGTGGTATTAGTAGTATCTATATAAATATATATCTGTAAGAAAATTTTTAAACTTAAATATCTACAACAAGATTTGAAGTGAGATGCAGTTTTAAAATCGATTATAAAACTAATTGTATTAACTACTATCGAAATTTAAAACTGAACAAACAAGATACAGTGTTATATTTAATTTGGGAGTCATAATATATCAATTTATATTTGAAAATAAACCCCACGCATAGATCTTTAAGAGATCACTTGAACGTATCACAAAGAGCGTGAAAAGCTCGACACAGCAAACGCATTAACGGTACGCGATCGGACCGAGGTGAGCGGCATTATTCATAAATGCACTTAATACGGCTAATTTACATAAACATCGGGAGTCAGCTTTCGCTGCTGCCGTGCCATAGATCATCGAGGCCCCTGCCCGACCGGTCCGACCTGGGATGAGCGATGATCGGCCCCGATGCTGCGCGGGTTACCATTCTGATTTACTGGAGTTAAAGCGCGCCGCATAGTTTAACACGAGTGACACACGGACACGACCGAACTAAAGCTTTTACATACAATAACTATACCACGAAGTACACCATATTAAATCTTTCAAATTTCCACTCAGTATACATGCAATAAAAATATCATTATTATTAGGAAAATAGAACTAGAATAGAAGAATATAAAAATAGCCTTAGACCGTCACAGTCTATAGACTGTGACGGTCTAAGGCTATTCTATAGAATACAGCAGTTCTAGTTCGTAGTAGTACAATTATACTTTATACTATAATATAATTAGCTATAATTTAAGCTAACAAATTCATAGTAAAATTATAGTTTGTTCTAATTAGAGAATACGGGAGAAGATCGGCATCACATCCGCTGACGAACTTTTTCACATTCCGCAAAAGAACTGACTTCTTTCGAAGTAAATACCCAACCTCTGGGCACAAATAGGCTTAAGAAGAAGATAGCTGTTGATTATTAATTTCAAAAGATTATTATTATACGGTCCAATTAAACAACATGATCTATATGAAAATTATAAAACCCTAATTTTAGGTCTTTAAATCTGATTAATTAAAATTTAAGTTTATGACAACTAAAAAATATATATGAACATTTTCTAATTTTTTTTAATTTAATATAAGCCTTCATATGTTATTACTTTATTCATGTCTCAAAACGATAATTTTGCAGTACATCTAGTATTATTAAAATAAGAACTAATATTGATAAGAAATTGTAGTACCATAAATTTACAAATTAAAACCAGTACAATGTTATGATCATGGACGAACACGTGAAAAGGACATCCTACTGATACATATATCATACTTTAATAATGTCATTTAATATATAAATATATATAAATCAACAATTTCTCTTTTAATTTAAAATACATGATAAATGTAAATTTCAATAATATTCCTGTTTTAAAATATATACAGTATATTTAAATAAATGCTTGGTTACCAGTTTTAAAGATATGATATATCACACAAGAAGTGTAATAAACAGTTGGTGGTATAATATAAAAGTTTTTATTATCGCAGCAGTAGTGTTCGCGTTAGCGCTCGCCCGCCTTTACGACCGTATGTATAATTTTAAGACGAGTCTAACGACCTTCGCAGTGATGTCACGGGTTCGCTTCTAAACGTAAGTGTATTGGTAAATCAAACGCCATTGTTGTTGTTGTCTATTGTTAATAACTTTATGTACATTTTATTTACATGCCCGTGCGTTGACGGTGTACTGTAAATATTCAAAGTGCGCTCGACGAACGCGAACTGTGAACGTTCGTTGGCTGCAGTTACCGCCTACGCATTGGCCATTAGTTCAGGTTCGATTTTCTACGGTACTGTGTAGTCATCGTATTTAAGGTCTAAGAAGGCAAGCCTTTGCCTATTACTTTTTATGCATGGGATATTTATAATATATTACTGTATTATTGTAATAAATAAATATCCATTTTAATGTTTCTCCTCTGTTGGATTTCAGTCCTTTCTCCAACATGGAGACCGTGAACGCTATCCACCACTATAAAATACGTGAATGTACGTGGTCAAGTTAGTGGATAACAAATATTGGTTTCATAAAATTTTTCTTCATCGGAATCTGAAACTCAGTGGGAGACAAACGTGAAACTCTTCGGAACGTACATCGAAAAAAAGGTAAATATTCTTAAATAAAAGAGCTTTTATATACTTGTATGCAACATTACACGTAGCCCAACAGAGTTACCTAAAGTATTAGGTTATAGACATTTAGATTTAGATAAAGTTATACTTGGTAATACTGCATATGGAATACCTTATTGCCAGCATAAAAGCCATATTTAGTTCGGCCAACCGGAATCACTTCGATGGTAAATAATACGGAAGCCTATCTTTAATACTGGCGCCAATTAGGATGATAGACACTAAACGACTGCTCATCGTCTTAAAACATAAAACGTTAGGATTTGTTACCGCAGTAATTTTATCTGGTACAGCTCACTTTAAACCAGAACATTAATGTTTGCACACTACTGGTTGGCTGTAAAAATATGAGCTGCGGTGGTAACTACCCAGACAGTTTCCGGAAACAGAGGCTGAAAGTTCCTATTCTAATTATAGGCATATAATTTTAAAGAAATTTAGTGTAGCTTTCTACATATTTCATACAAATGAAAGAAAATCACGGTAGTATATAACCTCAAGTGTAATTATATAAGTAAATCCATTTACCTCTTAATAATATTATTTAACAATTAAAATTAATAAGTTTGCAAACCGTAATGGTACCTTACATGTTCATGACATTAATTGAGAGTATTAATTATTAAAATAATAGAGCCTATATTAATTACCTGCGGTAACGTTCACCTTGGAGCTGCTCGCGGCCTTAAGAAAGGAAAGTTGAGGCGACAAAGGATGACTATTGAGCCAATCCAAATGGCGGTGGCAAGAAGAATTTATGGTCGCGTTGAACAAAAGGGGATAGGGAGCGCCCGCCCACCAACTTTCGTTGAATACCTTAATTTCCTGCAGCATTCACACTCGAGACTGGTACCGACAAAGATTTGTTCCCGCCCGCGGCTCGCGAGGACCAAAACCTCGCTGAATAATGACCTCGTTTTGGGTACGCGAGATATTCAACGTTTCACGGTTACTTTACGCAAAACGAAGCAGCATAAGGCAAAGAAGTTTTCATATTTCGCAGCTACAATAATATTTTTCTTTATTCACTAGAATAGAGGTGATATGTTATCCCATAACAAAAGTGCTGGTGATAGGTCTCTGTTTGTAGACCGTCTAGGTAGTTACCACCGCAGCTCGTATTTTTGCTGCCAAACACCAGTCTACAAACATTATTGTGTTCTTGTTTGAAGGGTTGTAAGTCGTGAAATTATTGGCACTGAAGACTTAACATTGTCTCAAGACGATGATCACAGTATGGTGCAGTGTATATCGACCTAACTTGCGCCACATTGCTGTGGTCAGAAGCATCACTTACCATTAGGAACGTCTCTCATATCATTGGTTCGTGGAATGAAATATTACATTAGGCGCCTGGAAACAAATCATTAAGATTCATCTCCGCAGTTATTTCATTAGCTACAGCGCCTTACAAACCACGTATATATGCCAAGATGGTAACCTGTCTAGATGATTTCCGGCTAAAAATACTTTCAATATTTTCATGTCTGAAAATAATAAAATTATGTCAAAACCTAAAGTCCGCCTTTGATGAAAGACATCGACGAAAGGAGAGATAAATGATTAAAGGCCGACGATGATGATGATGATGAATAATATATGTAACCTCTAGATAATAATAATTTATTTTTACATTATTGTTCTGTAGTACATCTGTATATATATGGGATTTCCAACTATGTAAAGACTCATCAAAAGGTGAAAGGGGTACCGCAGTACACTCATGCGACCCAAGCCAACCTCACCTGCTCGTGGTGCATTCTGCTAATCAACAAATGAGGCTCTGGCTCCCACTAATCTGCATTAGGCCAGCATGTGGGAAATCCCCCTAATATGAATCCCTACCAGATCGATGTGGGAATTTTTGGGGGAGGCCTACGTCCGACAGTGGACGTCTATCGGCTGATGGCTATGATGATGATAGACTTTTGATGATAGATATTTCAGTAACCATAAGGCCTGATGACTTGATAATTGATAGGGATATTCCTTTTACCGACTAAGATTATATAAAATTTCTTCCCCAAACGGAGTAGCCCTTTAAATAATTCGACTAATAATATAATATGAATTATATTATTAAAATGAAGTAAGGCTAAGTATGTATATATTCTAATTTAGAGAAAGTATATTAATATATATATATATATATATATATATATAATACTTTATGAAACTTGTCTCTCTTATCAGCCGGATAACGTCCACTGTGTGTCATAAGCCTTTCTCAAGGATTCTCAAGATTTCCTTAACCAATGGTAATAAACCCGAATTTTTTTTTTCAACAATATTTTAATCACTGCGTGGTCGTTTTGAGTTCTTACTTTTCCTTCGACGGTGGGCGAATGGTAGCGATGGACGGATGTAACGAATTGAATTAAATTAAGTTTTAAGCTGTTTTTTAATATAACAACCTCCACTGATTTAAAGGTTATATAAAATAAGACTTAATATCTTACTTATAATATATATAAAGTTTTAAAATTTTAGTTGATATATGTTTTTAAATTGTAAATATATATAGAGCGTGCCTTCAATGTAAAAAGAGCAACTATACCGTATTTTAGATAGGATTCGTAGTTATCTTTAAGCTAAAGAAGGTTAGACAAATTTTAGTATATCATAGTAAAATTTATTATATAACAGTTTATTTTGAAGTTATTAACTGATATATATATATATATATATATATAAGTGTTACGCCAGCCGATAACGTATTGCTAGTTAGGATTATACACAGCACCGCATTATAGTCGCCGCTTTAAAGTATAACATGTTAAGTCTCGTTACCACTTAAATTTATTAACTATAACATCCTCTAAACCGGAACCCAGTACTCTTTAGCGGCAGAAATAGAAGCTAATACCAACTTAGATAGTCCTACCTCTTCGTACTAATAAGATCCATGGTAAAACTTTAAGATGGTTGTCACTACCAAATCCCTACCCACCTGTCATTTTATAAAAGACAACGGGATAATATCATATCGTTTAATACGAGTATATAATAACTACGTTTTCTTTACTATTAAATAAACCTTTTAGAGCACAAAAAAAAACTTTACTTGTATTCAAGGCTAAGATTTATATTCTGAAGTCGAAACCACAGTATGGTTACGACTTCACACTTCACTAATGCAAGAACAAAGAGAAATTAATAACGGGGTTGGACCATTTTTCATTTTCCATTACCACCCTTTCAAATAAACGTCGTTTAAACTTTAAATATCCAATATAGCTGCGAGCAAGACAATCAATCAACGTTCCGTCTCATTAAGAAGTTTGGGGAACAAACGAAATGCATCTTCCACCAATTAATCCCCCAATCTGCAGAAACACAAGGATATCGGGTGAACGACCGCATTCAGGTGCTTGTAAAAGGGTGGCAAAAAGATGAGTTTTCTTATAAACAACCCTTAAACTGTATTATATCTTGAATATTTCAAAAGTTTATTCAACTTTATAATCATTTTATTTCACTCCGTCCCTTTTATAAAAGTGTCTTCATCAAAGAATCGTTAAATCTATTTTCGTAAGATAATACTGTATAAAGATAAATCTTTATGATAAGAACTTAAATCTCATATGAAAAACAAATAAAAAAAAATCAATTACTACCAGTACTACGTTCACCAATTATTACCTACTAGTGGTAACTCTCTGTTGCTGGAAACCGTCTACGTAGGTACCACCGCAGTGTTTAGATTTGAAGGGCTTTGTAGCTAGTCAGTTTACAGTACCGAGATTTAAAATCTCTCAAGACGAGGAGCACAATGGTGCAGTGTATATTATCCTAATTAGCGCGATGTTATAGGCAGATGTATCACTTACCATCAGGTGATCGTCCCGCTTGTATAGTCGTTTCGTCGAATAACAAAAATTGATTTTTTTTTAATTATAATAAATATGTAAAGATTATACAATAAGCCTACCTATAAAATTTCAATGTATTAGAAAAGTATGAAGATATACATTATTAAGTAGAAAATGGGATTCTGTATTTATTTTTATTAAAACTAATGAATGATACTTATTTGAATAACACTTATTATTGGGGCATATAGATATTACTATTGAATAATAGTATTATTGATGTTTGTGAGCGAAAAACCTTCATCATCATCACCATCAGCCAATAGACATCCACAGCTGGATATAGACCTCCACGAAAAATCCCTATATCGATCGAGCCAGCGCTGCCCGCATCGCCGGGAACCAGGAGCTGTCGTTTGTAGGGGTTCATATGGGGGGACTTGGGCCATTTCCCACCACACTGGACTAATGCGGGTTGGTGGGAGCAAGAGCCTCGCCTGTTGATTAGCACGGTGCACCGCGAGCAGGTGAGGTTGGCTTGGATCCCGTGAGTTGTTGTGCGGTACTCATTACACCCCCGAAAATATCGCGAAAATCCTTATCGTAGTTCAAACATAGAAAGACATAAATAACTTGCCTATACCATTAATTTCTTTTCAAACAAATATTTTTATAAATTGGACGAATTTTAATTAAACTTTATAAATAAGAAAAAAACAACCCAACAACACCAGTAGAGGAACTCATAGAAACCTGAAAACAGTCTGAAGCCGTACAAAACTAAATTGGACAGTGAAACTTTCTCCTAATCAAATGGTTCTGAAAGTAACTTATCTAAGTTCAAATCATTCCACCCCGGGTTCCGGATACCCGGATAGCGGATACCCGGCTGATTTATCGAGCGGAGACACGGCCGGTTGTTCAGGTGTGATAGATTTACAACCGGGTACGACGCTAAACAATTAAGACCGTTGCCGGCCCAACGGTTGTTTTTTAACCGGACAAGTTGCTAGAACGGGTGAACTGGGAAATTAAACGACGATGTCACTTGTTCCTGTGTATAACAGCATGTATAGAGCGCCCAAGAATAAATAGAACCTATTGGTGGACAGCATTTTACTTTGGTTATATAATTTATCAAATTTTTAAGCAAATGGAAGAATATATAAAAGAAAGACTGACTTAAAGTCTTGGAGAAAAAGTCAAAGATACAATTCAACCATTATATAGCACGTGAGCGTATGTCTTGGAAAATTGTTGTTATCAGAATATATCGTTTTCCATATGACGTTCCACCTCGATCGGAAGCTCATGTCACCAAAATACTTTAACCCTCATTCGGTGACAACAGGAACACAGCAAAACAGCAGAAACAGAAACGATTCCAGCGTATAACAAGAACCGTATCTCACTTGTCATCTATTTAAAAAAATTGAACAAAAGCCAGTATTCACGACTCGCATGAAAATGATGTATTTACTTACATAAGTTACAAGTGCAAAAAAAAAAATACACTGTAAACAAATTTGAAATATCGCGCAAAAATAGTACCGCTATTTCCAGCTGTGCGTGTATAAGGAGTGTTCAGCGGGCTTATATACGAAGCGGCTGAGCAATTATGACGAGTGACCATTGACCCGGTTGAGGACGGCAATGCCTCGTTTACATTGTCGCAGTAACTCAGTCCACTTACAAAATAACTACACGAGTAGCCTGAGAGCTACGAGCTAAAATAGCCCTTGCGAACTACCGCGCCTTCGCGGATTCGTATCCTTCGTTAAATTTTTAAAACCAATTGCGAGTCCATCGCTCCCTGTATACTTCAACTTATAATCTAGCAAGTAGTTGATTATTAATTTATTAAAAATGATAATAAAAGGACTTTTAATAAGACCAGCGAAATGTACAAAAGCACATTAATTAAAATCTCTCTCTCTCTGTCTCTTTAAGTCGGCGCTTCAATCCTCGACGTCGTCGAGTCGTGACTCCTTATCGATAACCTGCTCTTAATGATGTTACATCAATTACCTTTATTTGATGTTTGCTGTATAGCGTCATATACGGATGTTTCAATGGTCTTCTTCACTTAGTCAGTCCAGAGTTTTGGACTCCGTCCACGCGGCTTCTTACCATCAATCTTGCCAGTAACTACAAGTTTCTCCAAGTCGTTACCATTCTTTAAAAATCATTAAAGTGCCACAAAGAGAAATAACAAGAGAATTGATAAACTTGTTACAAGATGATACAAAATTGTAAATAAAAGAAAGAGAGAGGAATTGCGAAATTTACGCATGGTGGAAGTTAGGAACTTTGGTAATTATTAACATAATCGTCATTAAAAAAGATTTAGCCATTTCTGGGCTATGGCAGACGCAAACACACACTCTATGTCTTTCTCTCACTCTTTCTCAGCTGTATATCCCCATACTATTCCTACGTCAGCTTTCTCTATTTTTCTTCTCCACTTCGCTCCTTATATCCCTTAACACTACATTTCTCAATCTTAATTTGAATCCACCTGACGGTTGTCGAGGTCTGCAGTACCATGTTGCCAACGCAGCGAAGCGGCATTCTTTTTGTCCGATCACCGCTCCATCAGTTGGAAGTTGTTACAAATATTGCAAGAATCCAAATACTCCAAAATTTCATATTGATAAACATTCACATTCATAAATCACACTTTACTACACTTTAGGGCAAAATTGATATCACTGTAGCTTTGTTTACTGGCCACCGTTTCGAAATACATGGCACTGAATATCTTCTAGATTGTTGCTGCGATAGAGTTATTGCGGCCGCAGTCAATGCAAAACTATAGTGTTGGGTTATTTATGAATATTCTCCAATAGATATATGAGCTTCCTGTTGCAACTTACTGAACCGTGTACATTATATATGTTACTTCGCTTTACACAAGTTCCTGTAGTATCCTCCGTGGCGCAGTGGATGTCCGGTTACCCAATTACACGGAAGTCCTTAGATTCCGATGTCACTAGTGCGGTCTGGTTTTGGCTTGGATTTTTTTAATCGATCCAGCTAACTATTACACCTTTCACACCATCATTGGTATTAAAACCACAAAATTAGCAGAAGCGATGATAGTTTGGAAAAACTGATTGTAGTTGGGAACGCCAACAAGACACATCGAGTTTTATATATTTTACACAGTTAAAAGAGACCTGCTGGATAGGAATCGGTGGAGACTGAAAGTCCACTCTAGATAGGAACCATTAACATTAGCCATAATACTCAGAAATGTGATGCCGGTCGTATAGAATAGTAAGTCTACTACAGATAAAAAAGCGAGTCTTGTTATATGTTAACAGATACAAAAATTAACAAATAAGAGAGACAGGATCATTTTTTTTTTAATTCTTATGTAAGGTTTAAATCACACATCCATAGTGTTTATGATATTAATGCCAAACTCATAGTAATGCCGAGCTTTCTGATCTTCGTCCACTTTTACATCTATAATTTTGAGGTCGAACTAACAAACTATATATAAAAAAAAATCGCGGTAAATTAACGGTTCGGAGAGAAGCAAATATACAAAAGCGCGAAAGCTTTTATTTTTGTATAAACAGCTTAATTGGATAGTAAAAACAGGAACACTTTGAAATATGACCGGATTGATAAAAGGAATCAAACGGTACGGATTTATCTTTAGTATTTGTAAATCCTTTGAGTGCTACACGGAGTAAAAAAATATGAATATCTAATAATTAATTAACTATATCTTGATTAACGAAAAATGCGTTAACACCTTACAAATGTCTAGGTTTACACTTACATTAAAAAGATAGATTTTATTATACGTTTACAATGAATTTTATAGTTAAAGGAATCAAGATGAAAAATTGTGATGATCTTATAACTATATATATTACCACTATACATTACTTATATATATATTAAGTTAATGTAAGTGTGAATCTAGTCATTATATATATAGGCGAATATAAATTGATTTTTAAGGCTTGTACAATTTTTATTCATTTATCATCAGATAGAAAGCATCTTATGATTTATCTGATATTAATAATATTTAAATATGTATGTACTTCGTGATATACAATATGCTAGTTATTCCTCGCTCGCTTTGCTGGGCATAACATCCCGACAACTCTTTTTGGGGTTAATATTTCGTAAAATCCATTCTTAGGTGACCAATACTCGGTAGAAGGAATACTCTTATCAAATTTCTAGTCTCCAGACCTTTATAGTTCTAGAGATATCATGATGAATCTTTACATAAGTGGAAATGTCTTATGTATATAAATAACGTCAGGGCACTAACCCTCAAAAGCCAGGTAATAAATAATTAAATAAAATAAAACCCCAAAAACTTCTTTTATGAAATGAAAAATTAGGCTATTAAATGTTTTATTTATCGCATCCTTTGGTTATTTATTCCTACTAGAAGTTAAAAAGGAAATAACTAATTAATAGCTTTTGGCTAAAGCACCTTCCAACTTAACCCTTCAGTATATAATTGAGTTGGTAATTGAATCCTTGGATATATCACAAGAGACAAATTTCTCGTTATCTAAATAACAATAACCAAGTACCAATCTAGTTAAAATCTTAACTGTAGTACGTGCACCGAATGAGCTTCATCTCGACTTAGGTTCACTTGACTAATTAAGGTTACCACTCACCACCTTATCCGCAATCAGTTCTGCGTTTCTACCTTGTCCCACTGAATTACGTTTGATACAACCGCAGCAGCTTAAATTACGAGCGAAGGCGAAACTTGAATTTAAAATATAACATAATAAACTAAAAAAGATATGAGAATATGAGAGTGGGAAGAAATTAATGATAAGACATACGAGTTCATAATTTTTACTCAAATGTCGCATTTTAGTTATCAACTTAATTTTAATAATTAAACAAAGCTAGAAAATAAACAGTGAAAACATTTTAGAGCCTATGCACTGGATCGATTCTTGTTATAGGCTTTCTAGGCAAAGGCAAATTTAAAGTATTACCTGTATCGGAAACATGTTGGCAACATTACTAACAAAATAAAAGTCAATAGTCTTAATAAAAAATTATTCAGAGACCTGTGTCGTGTACTATTAATAATAAAGTAATGCAACCTTGAACATTATTGATTACATTTACTGGTAAGTCTCTGATGGTTGAAGCGTTAGGTACCACCGCGACTACTACTTCTGCTGTCAAATAGTATTGTACAAACATTACTGTGGTCCAGTTTGAAAGGCGTTGTAGCTATTGATATTTCTAGGGTAAAACTTGATAACTTCTGTATCAGAGCGAGCACAATATCATTAAGTGTACGTCATCCTAACTAGCGTCAAATGCATAGGTTGGCGTAATGATCGTTAGGTGAACAGTTAGTTCATCTCATTAATATTTTTTTTTAAAGACGTTGCAAATTTTAAGGGTAGTATATAACGTAATGATTACTTATAAACCGTAACTTCTTCCACAACATTTTGTTCGTAGTTTCAGATAATAGAGATTTCAATTCGTAGTAAAATTTATTTCATGCCTCCATACAAAGTGCGCAAGGCATTCAACTAACAAATTCACTATCATATTCCCGAAAATAACGTCCCCGCTAACCTGTTATTATTCACACCACGTAGCCCCATCTCCCTAACAGACGCCGAGACGGAAATATAACTGTCCAAATAGACGAGAGCCCCGGCAGCGAGAAGCGCGCGCGGGCGCGGAGGTACAAATAAAACGGACAAGGTGTATCTTTGATTATCGACGTGGATTCAAATCCGGGTGGGTTCTGAAATCCATCTCGTTACAGCGGTGTTCGCGGCGTGTCGATTAAATTATGTAAGGCTCGAGTTGAAATTACATAAGCGTTAGATAAACAAATGTCATACGGCGGTGTAACCGCGAGCCGAGTTCCACAGCTCCTGATGCTGCAAATTGCTGAGCTGCTTCGCGTATAAATAATTAATTTAATATAATATCGTCACTAATTTTATATCTTAAACATCCTTACCATGTAATACTTCAGGCGTTAACAAGTCAAGCAGTTATTAATTTCTCCCGAGTTACTGTTGACAAATTTGTATAGAATCTAACGTGCCAATTACTGTTCCGTAGTTTCGCGTACAAACTCCATTCAAGTAAGATTAATTGTACTTAACCACAGACGTTAACATGACGAATTTTTTTTTTATTATTTAATACTGTAAATAATATTAAAGTCTATAGTCTTGATTAACGTTTACTAATCACATTAGAAAGAGACAGTAAAGTTGGTACAAAACTTCTAGTAAATAAGACATTAATTTTCTTAACACCAGCAATGAGACGAGTCGGACGTTCACTTAACGGTAAGTGACCTGCCCATAACAACATGTTAGGATTGTGTACATTGCACCACATTACGCTCGTCGCCATGAGACAAAGGATATTAAGACTCGTTAGCTGAATAATTACACTAGCTACAGCGCATTCAAACCGGAACACATTAATATTTGCACACTACTGCTTGACGGTTGCAATAGAATCTGCAGTGCTACATACCTAGACGGTCTATGACAACAGAGACCTACCACCGGTAAACATGTAAGTTTAACTTATTTGATGGAGTATTACCGTTGTATGGTCTATAAAAATATTGAATAGCCAGTTTTCAATAGAAAAACTAATAAACAACAATGCCTTCTAACAGTTTAGAGCAATCTATAAAATTTTAGATTCTAGATATTTTTTCCATGACATTAACGTTCAAACGAACATATATCGTGAAGTACATCCAAAGAGATTTAAAAGATGAACATAATAAAATTATCTGTGATCGAAATAAACTCGAATGAACATGTTTAATGCAAAAGACATTTTTTTTATAGATATCCTGCCATAGATATAGGTTACAACCATTGATCATTACTAAGACGTTATCGACCTATCGAATATAAACCTTCTTTCTTCTTAAGCTGGCAGTAATTATTTCATGCCTAAGAGCTGTCTAGACTTGGCCATTGGCCATTAAATGTAAGATGGATTACGATGTACACCGATCTGTTACTCCCGCATTACAGATGACATCCAAGATAATTATAAAAACTTCACCGTTTAAAAGCAATGTCAGTTTAAACGGTGAGATAAATAATATCTACCGTTGGGGTATCGTGTAAATTGTATTTATACTGTATTCTATATTCTTTGTTTAATGAACATAAAGAGAATTTATTAAGAGCCAAATTTGTTTTTCAATGAGATAAATCAAAGCAAAGTGATTTTTATGGAAACAGTATTAATGGCATCCAGGGACTATTTCATGATGTTGCATCCTATTTATTGTGGATCTGCTTGGGCAATGAAGATATTTTAACATGTGAATCGAATTACGAAAGTGAAAGAAAACTTAGAAATTATAAAATTTATACACGAAATAATAGTTTTCTGGTCTCTATTAGAGTAGAGAGAGAGTTTAGAGAGTTTCTAGTATCTAATATAAATTTGAAAAGCAACTCAATATACAATGATAAACATTTTGATGATGATGAATTTAAGAAATGTAGAGAGGTGAAAAAAAAAGGTTTGCTACTGACGAGTTCACTTTACAGTGTTATCTTTGTTTAGTCATTTTACTTTACTGTTCTAGTATAACATAATAGTTAGAAGTTGTTATTAAAGTGAGAACATAGCAAGCGATAACTTTTCTAGTGCTTCACATTCTCTTTGTGTGTATCCAAGTTACCTAAACCCAAATTTTCCACGCCTGCGAATGTCTACGTTTATCTGTTAAGGTCTTTCTGAACCTTTCAAAATGTCGGTTACACGTGTGACGTGGCGAAAATGTCACGATATTTGAAAATAGGTTGCTCGGTACATTATTTGGTGCCGAGTCACTGCTTTCGGTCATAAGAGCACCCGGTGACAAAGTCTCCGATTTTATTACCAATCGTGAAAATAACGGATAGTTTAGTAAAGCTGATTCACTAATAAACATTTTCTATTGCATAAGCTTGCAATGAAGAATTTACAACTATTAAATACTTCTCTTTTCATCACAACAAATAATTTACAATTATGATGTCAGTACTAATAAATAAAACAATATACTAATAAAACCAACTATTCCTCTGTCTTCTTATTTCTAGATGTTATTTTTCCGTTAATAATTAATGGAGATTAATATTAAGTAATATAAAGTAAAAGTAGTATAAAATGAAGACCAATTCGTACGCCTTATAGCCACCTACTCTCATACGAAACAATACTAATAAGAATACTAAATACTCATCACTCTGGATTTGCTTCTATCCAGTATTGGATATCAGTAAGTGGCAAAGGTAATATTAAAATATCTCTGCTTATCAATCTATATAAATAAGTTGATATTGAAAACAGAAAATTTGAAGGAAAACAGTTCGAAAGGTTGACGAGAATTTCATTAATGTAATCATCATTACAAATATTCTGTGATATTTTTTATTAATGGTAGACCTCTCTTGAAGACATGGAGGTGACATCCGTGATGACGTCTATTTTCGTCGTCAAGCCGCAAACTGTAAACAATGCCAAATTCCGCCTCGAAGAGCTCCGTATCTATTAAAATTACAGCTGAAGTGAGACGTTGACACGTTTTACTCATGTTTTTAAGTAAAGTACACAGTGTGGTAAAGTAGACAAATGTCGAGTGCCACCACATCGTTATAAGCAGAGCGTTAATTACCACCGTATAAACGAAAATACTTCTTACTGATTACTACTCACTGATGGTAGGTCTCTTGCCGACGACCGCCTAAGTAGGTGCCACAGCAACCATCGTTTGAATTTCTGTCGTGAAACGGTAGTGTGCAAATATTAATGTTACAGGTTAAAGTGCGTTGTACCCAGTGAAACTGTCAACAACAAGATTTAACATCTATGTCTCAAGGCAACGAACACAACGTGGTGTTGTGTATATCATTCTTACTAGCGCTGCGTTGTTTTATGGAGGAGGGGCGTATCACTTACTATCATGTGAATGTCTGCCTCATCTTGACTTTTTTCAGTAGCCAATTTACGTCCCCACTGTTGGAGCACAGGCCTACCGTCAATATGAGGACGATAATCCATAGTCACAACGCAGGCCTAATACGGATTGGTGACTTCACACACACTTTAGAATAAATTCTAATTAATGTGCAGGTTACCTCACGATGTTTTTCTTCACCGTTTGTATTTCGCTGTCGTTACTAAAGTTCACAAATGTACATAACTTAAATATTAAAGTCATCTATACATGTCAAGATTCGAACCTGCGGCCTTCGGAATGAAGGCCGCACGCTCTAGCCATTAGGCCAACGAGCTACCAGTCTCGTCTCTTAGCAAAATAAAAAAAGACATCCGTCACACGTAAACTAAAATAACATTTTCCCCATTTTCAGTGAAAATGAATCTCGTTAAGTAAAAACACGATTTTCGATTTGCGCAAACTTCGACGTTGTTTTTTTTTTTTCTTCTCGCCGCTGAAACTATAATAATTGGAGAAGTTTACTCATTATTTTTTCGGCTGAGTTTCATGAGGACACGTGCGAGTAGGATATATCAGTTTTATTTTCTGCAATTATACCTTTAACGCGCAATTTCGCAATCGATTTATTACCAATGTATCTTTAAGAGAGGGGCGGTTGACAGTAAGGAACGAAAGATGATATGCTGTGCTGACTCCACATGAAGTTAGGATGATAATAATATTTTTTTTAAAGAAGTAGCGATTATTGTAGCTGCTCAATTTGGTGGTGAAACTGAGACCTATTGATTACAACTCCTTTTCCTATAATACAATTGTTTGACATTATTGTTTCGGTATAAACTGCGCTGTAGTCATAAATTTGTATACTAACAATTTCATCATCATCATCATCATCATCATTATCAGTCGACAGACATTCAGTACTAATAATTTAAATTTATGATTTTCTATAAATTTATGTACGTAAACGAATTTTATAACAACTAACCTAAAATCAAATTGGTGATATAGTATTACATTCTGTTATAATAACATACTGTATTAAATACACTTGAGTCCATTTTTAGAACTAATTAATATAATAAAATCATAAACAAAGAAATACATTATTGATATTTAAAGCTATTTAGCAGTTGATACAGTGAACAATTCATTGAGAGACATTCATAATAGGTTCACCGTCACTAATATAGCACAGAAGAGCACTAAATTATAATTCATTTAGGGTTAATTAAAATAAAATAAAACTACTAAACATGAAAAGAATTTAGGGTAATTCGAGTATGTACTCTTAGGCCAGGAACGATCAGTAGAGTTCATCGGCTGTTGATGATGTAGATACACGAAATAATATAAATAACTAGATAGCACTCGGGACTTTCCCGCGTATTGTTGACAAGAGAAATTAATATAAATACGCTTGAGCGGTGGGATTTTGCCGGCCGCAATTTGTGTTTCAAATGCATTTGATTAAATTTGGCATGCCCGAGAGACAAAGCGAATTACGGAGCCGGTGACTCGATGTGTCAAAGTATCCATTTTATTCGGTACATACATCTGTATAGAGTTCAAAATAGTACACTCTTTGCGCAAACGGTTTATTACAGGGAAAAACACGGGGAGAGCTAGTTCGGGCTTGTAACACAATTAATATCAATTTGGCGCTGGAGGGCGCACGCTTATACACATACTGATAGAATGTTTCTTTATTTTATGTAAAATACATTAATAATGCATATCAAACATTAAAAGTTTTAATTGTTTTTAAAAGCTTGCCTCTTGTAAAAGTTTTACATTTTCTTATAAAAATATCCGATAGTCGAAAAGGGAAGATATAGCTGCTGTTAACGGTATGAACAGGAATTAAAGGCATTCCTTGAAAATTTTCGTTAATATTACAAAGAAACAATGTCGCCGCCGCGTCTATTTAGCGATACTTAGCATAACAAAAGCGCACCTCGAAGAAATAACAACAAGCAAAAACGCGTAAGATCCGTGTCATTCGCGAAGAAATAATTAACAAAACATACAGAAATGAACCGAGAAGTACGTTGGCGAAATCTAATTATTTTCGCCGCCATGTCAGCGAGCTTCCCGCGCTATGGCCCTAGCAAAATGGCGGCCAAAAATGGCGGCGCGGTGTCAACAACGCGGCGATATTATGAAGCGAGGACACGACGGTCGACAGCCGCTAAGCCTTCAAGCTTCTCTTATTTATATTTAGAAACAAGAAATGTGACGGTAACAGGAAATTAATTTTCATTTTTTTTACGTTTACCCTTGTTTGAGTTTGAAGCCTCTTTGTCTCAATATTTGCATACTTTAATTTACGGTACGGCTCGGAAATTATCTTAGCGTTTTGATCGTTCAATCTCCAGTCTTTTTGACTGACTTACAATTTTGTTCAACAACATATTGATTAGGTCCTGATGGACTGGTCCGCAATCTCTTCTGTTAAAGTCTGTGACGGCAAAGTGTGTAGTCTAGACAACAAATGATGTTAGTGAAAGACTGTTTTGATGAAATCCACGATTTATTTGGGAACTGGAACACTACCGACGGTAACTTGATTTACTCTTTTGCTATATGTATTATAATTGATGAAGCGAACCTTTTCATACGAAAGCAAGTATGTATAATGCCATTCTCATGTTTAAGATAGATAAAGAGTTTATCTCATGAGTATTCCTGTAAATGTATCCGGCAGAATACCGCGAAGTCAGGAATCATTATATGACTAGTTAATCTAATAGCAAACTTTCTTAATTATGAATTAGACAAACTAGCTAATAAAAAACATCATAAAATTTTTGTAACAGTACAATTCGAATAAACGTAATACACTTGAAATTATGTAGCATAAGAAATCTTTGTTGTTTGATGATGAAGTTCGAATGTACTGTTCATGCCTCCCAACGTTTTTGAGTAAATCGTAATTTTCCTAATAAAAAGGTTGACCTTTTTTAATAGTCAATCTGTTAAGTTAGTTTTATGAAAACTTTAGTATAATTTACCTCGTTCGTGCCACTCACTCGTATGGGAGTGCATCGGGCGCAGTAAATAAACACAGGGTGTACCGAAACCCGGCGAGAGTCATTCAATGCGTCACCGCGTCACCGGCCACATTAATATGTATGAGCATCACAACCGATTGTTGTAAATGTGCCAACTTTATACCAGGGCGCTTTTATTGTGCTCGGCGGCGAGATAACTTATGAATTGTAAATTAATCAACGGCAACTGCGACGGTAATAAGGAAACATGATAAAATCTCTTACGAAACTCACAACTCGTATTTCATAACAGCTTCTCTATCAACACAACATATATACAAATACAACACGTGAATGCGAAGATTTCATTCCTAATGAACTTGAGCTTCCGCTGAAGAAAAATATCGTGAAATAATTGATATGTTCCAAAAAAAAAAAAAATGTTTTCAAATACATCCGCCAACCTGCACTTTGACAGTATAGTGGAATTGGGTTTGTTTCTCTACTGTCTCAGGGATAAAAGCGAGAAATATCAATAAAAGCTTAGCATCAGCTGCACACCATTCATTGCGAAACAAAATCTCTTTCTAGAATAATCTAATAAAGCGAGTCAGCGGTAACCATTGACAGACGTAAGTGAGCAAAGACCATCGCCCATCCACATCACCCCCGTTGCACTTAATTACTGCAGCATAAAGGCATTCCGAACTAATGTGCCTATGCAAACCCATTTATTCAGCCTAACTCGGATATAACGGAATTCTATTTAGGTTCCCTACGTACATGTACGTTAGACCGTTTAGACGGATACCGGTTATAGCATTAGCTTTTGGATTTAGTGACATTGAATAATTAATCAATAAGGTAAGTAGACTTAAAGCAAGAATTAATCGTAATATATTTCAGAATTAATCTTAAGGTTTGATAAAATTTCACAAAATAATACAGCCGATAATATATAATAAAGATTCAATAGAGGTTACTAAACTACCTAATTATCCCAATTTTTATTAAAAAGGATTTTATTTTTCAAAATATACAAAGATTTTTCATAAGCACCTTGTCTAACAAAATAAAAAACACTAAAATAGGATAAGGTTTAAACAAAAACAATAAATTTAAAATTAGTCTTCCCTATTATCTCACTGTTTAAAGTCAAATAATTTGCTCCAAAATTCTATAGGACCTAAGTTAGACGACTATAGTAAAGTTATATAGATAAAACAAAAACACACACATCGTAATGTAGACCTGTGTTTACATAAAATAAATATTCACGATGATAACTAAGACGACAAAAGCATATAAGGAATACATATAGACAATCCTAAATTTATATATACCGAGAAACATTCCAGTGATGGTAATCAAGATTTTCAAAGCAACAATTGTACACAAATAAGTAAGGTATAAGGTAGAGGTATGTGCGACATTAATAGAAACATATTCAACTATTATTCCGTAAAATCCATTGTAAATGTTTACTCTGAAATCCATTACGCTGGAGTATCAAAGCATTAATAACCAACAATGTAACACCTATTTGATACGGGATCGGGACAAAAGAAATCAGCGCTTTCTCCCCGAAACTTACCTTGCATTCACCCCTCTCTATAATTAGCCGTTCGTATAAATGCATTCGGCTGCTAATGGACATTTTGAACGCCACCCCCCACACTGCGACTGAGTGACCCGGGCCTTTCATTATAGTATTCACTCCACCGTTCCACTTTGCACGAGCTGTATTAGGGTCTGTGTGGAACAATTGTGTACATGATATACTACCAGTGTACATTTTTTGTGTCACTCTGCTTCTATACACATTGTTCTAAGTGACCTAAATTAATATTAATAATAGATGCTGTTTTGTACTACAGTGAAGTAATTAAGTTTTGCCACGTCTATATAGTTAAAATAACAATGATCCAGTTTCAAATCGTTTTGCTGCTGGCGTGGATGTATAGTCTCAAAACTACTACAGATAAAACATCTCATGTTCATTTCAATAACTCTGCCCACCCCTATTAAAATTGACATATTGGTTCGTTTCACTAAATCTAGCATTGTATCCAACAATTCTTTAAGATTTTAACCTAGTAGTTGAAGTTAAATCAATGGTAAATTTTGGAATATTTCAAAAATAACCATAAAATAGACCATCTGATCATCATCATTATCAGCCGATAGACGTATATGGACCATTTATGTTATAATAATGGTAAATAATTTTATTATCTTTACATATATAGAATAGATAATGCAGAGTGATTATTATTCTTACTTAAATACTCAAACGAAATCTGAATCATATAGATCGTCGGCAAACGTCAGCTGGGGCCAGGGAGCAAGGCGGTCATTCGATAAACCGATAGGCCTAAATAAACAGGGAATCCTAATTTAATTAACCTTTGTGAGCAATCAGGGATTTGCAAAGGCATTGTTATTAGAGAATCATTAGTTCTACGATCTTTCGACGGCCAATTGAACGCTCCTCCAGGATACTTCGGCTTGTCTAGATGAATTTTCTAAATTAAATTTGTCTTTATAAAACTAATACTACTACCGACCATTTTAGTTTTATTACATGATTAGACAAGAGGTAAAAAGGCGTGATTAATATTAATTAGTTCTATTAATCAACATTTTAAATCAATGAATTTACAACTCTAACATAATATGTTTTTTTAAAGAGTGATGGTTTTTGCTATGTAAAAAGTTTTGCTATAAATATCAATATGCATATAAAATTACGTGCAATTGGACTTTAATATTTCATGTAATGATTTTAAATAATATTTAAGTAAAGTAGAGTGAACTTCGTTCTGCTTTAATTTATGAATTATTGTTAGTACTAGAAAAAAATATTTACTGCCATTCAGTCGAAACTTTCTATCAAATAAATCCTATATAGGAAACATAGTAAAAATTCAAATTGAATATTTAATATTGATTAAAATTGGATAAAAATATTACATAAGTGACCCTCGCAGAGTTGGGGAAACTCAGAAACAATCACGAGATAGAGTAACCAAACAACTGTAAGTAATGGGGTATAATCTACAGTGGAGCATGTGGCGTACTCATGAACTGTCACTCACTTGATTAATGAATAAACCTCCCCTCCCGACCTTCGCCACCACCGTATCAGATTGTAACAAGCGAGGTTCAGTCTCCCATTTGATGTTGGTTTTCAAATTTCCTTAATTATAAGGCGGAATCGTTTAGACACCCTACTTTGTGTCTATGGCTCGTGTGTGGGTGGGTGAAAGTTCATTTGCGTTAATTGTGTTTGATTTCAGTTCAGATTTAATGTTGTATTTAGTTTTGTGTTGTCTTAGTACTCGTATACATTTATCTAAATTAAGATCAATATCCAAACGACATTATAACAAAGCGCCTAGTAAGAGATGACGTAAATATCTCTTTATCTAATTAAATGAAATTTATTATTCATAAGTTAATTGCTATTTTTGTGTTGGCTAAGATTCGAAATTAAGTAATTAGCCAATGACTCAAGGTCAACCAAGAAAACTTTCGAGTATGCAAACTGAAATGGCAGAAGACCGGAAGATTACAACTGTCTTAGAGTAGTAAGTAACTAGATGCGTATATTCACGGATCGCGTTAAATAGCGTTCTCTGGGAGAGGCCTATTTCAAGCACTGAACTATCACGTGCTGATAATGAAGTTAATAGAAAAGAAATAAACAGAGTGCAGTCAAGTTATGATACTATCTAAGTGACTAAAAATAAGGGAACAAAAGATCCCCTAACCATACTAACAGTCGCCCGGTAATGTATAATAATTTTTTAAATCCAGTTCAAAACATCCCGGTTAATACCCCCCTACCCTGCATTATCTACTATTGCAATCACGGTCGCTATCACTGAAAACTGCTGCTGATTTATACGTCTGTGCAGTTTCACCGGTTATAAACGGTTTCAGACCGTGCGATGTGATTATCCCAGTAATAACTACGTAGGTCGGAGGACTTTATTAGGGCTTTCGCTGATGTTTTGTTGCGATCTCTGTGATTCACGTATTTCGAGGGTACTGATATGTTATACTTTGCCGAAATTAGAGAACTGATATATACTTGATAAATTTATATCTGGTTCACATGATTTGATTATCAGCGAAGCTACTTGTATATGTTGCTAACGATTACCGATTAAGAAAATGGCACACTCATCCGCCTTAATATGTTTCACCTTGTGTTTCACAACTCTCTCAATAATCGATATATACGTACTGTTTATCTAAAAACAATTATTGTCAAATTTTCGATAATCGTATACAAGATATATACCCAGCACGATACATCGATATTACTGTTTTATAACATAAAGGTACTTACTATAAATAATTAAATCAATACTTCTTTTAATTGAATGCAGTACTGATTTGTAATTACCTGTAACAAAAAACCATAATCATTAACAAATGCAAGATATATATTTTTCAATGATAATAGATTAAACTCTTACATGTTTGTAGTGATCATTTGGGAACATAGAATTGCCGACGTAGTATTCTTTATTATATCCTAGATAAATCTTTGTTATTTTAAGACAATAGTGCATCACCGAAGGTGAATGTTACACGAAATCAGTGAAGTTTTTCATTATAGTCATTACAAATAGCCTGCACCTTTACACTTTAAAGAACCTATAAGGAACCTAAATCATTTGCAAAATTATTCAGTCTAAACTAACTAAAAAAATTGAAGTACAAAAGCAATTTTTTTAATCAAAATATAGAAATAGGAATAATAATAAATATAAGTTTCATTACTGAATGTCAACTAGTTTACTGTTAGTAGCTCGTAAAGAATTGTAGAAAAATTATAATAATAGATGAACTAAATCATACAATGGCCCGTATACAATATGACTGTTTATTGCAGACGAATAAAAAAAAAAGGGAACGAATGTAAGTGAAATATTACTGAACAAAATGGCGATGTATCCGGCCGGACGCCGGATATTGGAGAGAGAGGAATCGAATATTCTATTTTATATCTACCTTAATTATCTTTGGCAAGTTTCGCGCCATTGCTCATGGCTTTAATATTTCGCCTGTTTTTTATTTTTGTGCACTCGTAGTTCCCGTGCTGCTTCATTTCGGTCCTTGAAAATAGGTCGTCGGTTGTATATTTTCATTTCCATTTGTCCTCTATCGTTGAAAAAACACAAAATTTTAAATAGAACTACCCCACTGGTTTTAGGGAACTCGAATGATCGAAAAATTTGTTTTGATGAACGTTGCACTCGTTTTAGATTTTATGACGCGTCGCACCATTAAAGAATCGTAAGTCTAGATTCTGCCTATAATAGATATCTTATTTATTAATATTTTACTTTGTCTTTTGGACGATATTTTCCCTTTAATTAATGTATGGACAAAAACAACTGCATTTCTTAAAGCTTCATTTACTGACCTGTACATCATTTAAGTCGTGTCTGAATTTCTCGATTAAAAATATCTATTGTAATTTTAAAACAATTCATTTTATACTTCCCATAAATATAAAATTATTACAATATTCTCTTTTTAAATTGACCTTATTAGTCGTATGGTTATGTTACAACAGAAATTTTGTCCAAAAATTACTCTTCCATTATACATAAGTGTATCACGAGCATAACCAGTACTTGCCTAAAGATTTCCCCGGAGGCAGGATGATATTTTTAATCATTTCTCTTTACTTTTTGAGTATATGTGTAGTATATGTCTGCATCGATGTCGTATCCGGTACTTTTAAATTTAGATCTATTTAATGTACTTATGTAAAATTTATCATCAAATATCAACTTACAACTAAAGCTTGAAGAGTTTAAAAAAATTTTTATATTTTTGTTTAATTTTGTTATTTTAATACGTGTGTATAAAGATTACAAAATATGACTATAATGAAAGCTACAATAGATTGAGAGTCAGGACTTAAAACAGTTTTATGAATTAAATATGTAATACACGCCTATGCAAAAAATGGTATTAAGTATGGAGAGCTGTAAGAACAAAAAGATCAAGGTGCTCCCTGCAAAATGAATTCAAAGGAAGCAAGAAGGCAGCATGCATTGTCCTAACACAATGCAAGAATTTCGTGGTATGCCTTAATGGCCCCGCTTTACCGCTTGACGAACAATGTCTCCTATAGCTGCGCTTCCACATTCTTAGCGACGACGGGTTTTTGCTTTAAAATTATAAATTACAAGCAACGCCCGGTTTATTATAAACTGTCAATTATAATTACCTGTCATTAAGTTCTTAGTCCTTATCAATTGCTCTGTACATACAAATAATGCGAATACCAAGTGCATAAACGGAAATTGAGGAAGTAATCCAGACAAGCATAACTTACGTTAAATTTTCAGCTAACTTTATTTCAAGAGTATGCCTATATGAGTAGTTATAAACGGAGAAATTGTAGAGCATGCTAAAGAAAAGAAAAGCTTTTTCACTATAACAATTCGTTTCGATATAGAACGAGTCTTCGTAATATAATTTCGCAAATTAGACTTTAGAAATATAAAACCCAAAAGAATCACTACGGCTCTCGTCAACGAATATACGTAAAACTCATTCCCGTGATATAATAAAATTAAATATGGCCGAGATAACACGATATCCGGCGGAAATCATACGAATACGCCGGCAAATGGAACACGATATGTTAAACGGGATTGTGAAGATGTAAAAATGCAGTCGAGTTGCCCGACGTCTGACGTACGATTACCCGATTCAATCTAAACAGGGGGAGTCGGTTTGTTTGTATGCTAATAGCTTGTTCATTTCTGCAGAGGCGTCACTTTTGGTTTCACATATGTACGAGAAACATCATTAGTATTATAACATAATATACACTTTTAGAAAAACAAAAAGTGCTTGGATATAGACGTGGGAGATGAATTATAGTATTCCGATTGTTATCTTAATTTCGTCTCACAGCCTCTGTGGACACGTTACCTGTCAAAATAATTCCAAAGAGCGATTGATAATCCGATGATGAATTACCCATTAAAGACTACTTTGTGTATTACCAACACAACGGTCTAGTAAAATCACTCACTAACATTTATATAATAACATGTTCACAGTACATCTAATGGAAACCGGTGGAAACAAATTGTAGAAACAGGCAATATTCCATGACCTGTCTACTGGAGCGTATACTAAAAGGCGATAAAAGAACAACTTCAGAAAAGGAGCAGCGAAATTTCCTATAACCATCACCAACTGCGTTTGAGAACCCGTATACAAAGTGTAACGAGAACGGCGAGTGCCTCCAAAATTAGAGATCTGTTTAGCTTGGATCATAGGATAGATCATTAATAGGCTGAAATCATGAATATACTCGTATATAAGTTAAAATTATAATCTTAACCCTGAAACACGTTGAGATCGATTATAAATGACGACGAAGAAAAGTATGAAAAAGAAAATGTTAATATTCTTCACCTCCGCTTTAAAGGATTCTCTTGTAGGTGATGAAATTACAAAACTTAATATAATAAATATGAACAGGTTATTCTCTCATCCTTTTGTCAGTTATAACATTTCCATTTTTCACTAAGCGTAATTAATAGAGCAGCTCGAACCATGGAAAGCGATTTAAGCAGCGCCACAAATACACACGAACACATGTTACTAATATTTAATTATTTTCGGTTCACAACTAAAATTCTTAATAACCAACACATGTGATCGCCGAACAGTTGTGATACTAATATCTGAGCCGCATGCGAATCAAATTGCTACATTTCGGAGGGCATTTATGATGATATCTTCAAATGAAACTAGCTCGTGTATAGCACCAAATAGCGGCCATAATCCCTAATCTCCTACAAAATCTACCGTTAACGAAATAATTACACACTAAACGCACTTAATGTGTTTTAAGTTAGTGCAGACGATATGTATGTAATAGGCGAAAATTAACACAATTAATTTCTATCTAGTTTCCGTACGTTGTAAAGGAAGGGGTATATAGTTATGGGAGGCGTTAGAAAGAGACGGATGTCACATAAAATATGTGTAAAGCACACTTGTTCGCAGATAACGCGTCTAGTCGACTTGTTATGGTGCTATCAGCGCATTCATTATCGTAAAAGTCGGGGGGGAAACGAATTGGTGTGTCTGGGCCATAGTGCAGCTAACGCGATGTTTCGGATAAATCTATGGATTAGGTTTACAACGCAACTACACCGACAAACTTTATTGGATTAAGCAGACAAGATTTACTGATGTTGAATCTCCCTTGCAGATGGCGGGTACCACTTATATCTCTGCAGTCCAGCGGTGGTTTGCACGCGTTACTTTTTCCTACACACATCCATTTCTTAATATACATTGAACAGATGTTCTCAGATTTAAAACATTTTATAAAGATTTATAATAGAGATCTACAGCATACAGTGGCTCTTGTACTCCTTTAGTAGTAAAGTCTCTACTAAGCTCTCTAGATTAAGATTATTCTAGTAGAGGCTTAATTTAATTAATCAACGAGTTAATTTTTTAAGTACCAAATTTCATCATCAAATACGAAGTCTGTAAATTAAGAGATTTGAAACTGAGTTCAAATAGCATTGTATGTATATGAAACTATAGCAACTATAGCTATTGATGATGAATACTTTACAATCAAAGATCTCATTGCCATTTAACATCAGGTTAAAACACTGTAGACAAAATCATTGTACGGTATGATATCATAAGCGTTATGAGCTACTAGGTGTTCCGAACCGCTATCTGTCTTACAATGGTTCATCTGTGACGTTTACTCTGTGTCGACGCCAACAATGTCACCTCAGCAGTTTCGCTCAGCAGAAAATTACATATTTCAAAGGACTCGGCTGTAATCCCCGCATTATACATTTTATCACGAAGTCGAATAAGAACGATTACAAGCTGCGATAGCAGTGAATTAACTAGACTTAGACTTGATGCTAGCTGATACGTTTTTTAAAAACGACCTCTTTTAAGTTATTCTCCCGAACTACTTTAATAATTTATAAAGTAAATATTTTACTGAACAAACACGGCGGCATGTTTCCAATAAAATCGGAAACAATTCCGCCATTTAGAGTTCTGAATTAAGACTACAGTTTTAAAATTGTGAGAAATTGGTTTTGTTGTAACCTTAACATGTTTATTTGATCTAGAATTCTAGGGTATGATATAATGATCATGACGGGTAATATAAGAGCAAAAATGTACTGTCAGGAAGTGGTTATATAAATAACATAAATGTAAGAACCAGCACAACATCCATCGAGAAACTTTTCTATTTAGCTGAAGGTTCCTGAGTTTTTCAGATTATCTCCAACCTTTAGAAATGAAGAAACACAAGAAGAGGATCAGTAACAAAGGTTTCTTATTTATTAAGATTGTATCATATTCCTAACTCGTGTAGTTTGTTTTATAGTTGTCCGTACCATAGTTGCCACCGTTACAGAATTAAAAATTAACAAAGTGAAACGTTTTGCCGACATCACAGAATGTCAACATTGAAATAACAAAGGACATCAAATCGAGCCGTACAAAAACGGCTATCGTTCGCTAAATTACGTTCAAAATTACAATGTACATATCCAATGATGTCTTTGTACGCGACGACGTAGAAATGGCATTGTTAATGGGAAACGAAAGCGACATGTGTCATACACCGCCTTGTTTACCGCTAACGAGGTTGGTTACATCGCTTCGCTGCTAGCCAAGATTCTCCTGCGGCTTCTCTAAGTAAAGCGATAACATATTGAAACGCAAGCTGCGCACTTTTATACTTAAAGAAGATAAATTTAAATAAGTTGAAAATAAAATATAGATGCCCTAATACAATAATTAAAGATAAACGCAAATGAATGATTTACTAAACTCATACAACAAATTCCCTGAAATATGACTTAGAAAATAACCTATTTACTAATCTATATCTGTAGCTATGTGCGTGTGTATGTGTTTGTATGTCTCTATGTATAAGTGTTAATCATTGCTTGGATAGAATTACTGTTCATACTATACTTACCGAACTTTCATATTTCGAGTAAAACTTATAAACAATTTTGTAGATTTAATCCTCAGACATGTCTTTAAAAATAGGAAAAATTATGTTCATTTCAAATTTCTTTTCAGATCATTAAATAGATTTTTGTCATAATCATCATCAGATACATTAATGTTGTAAGATTATAACCAACACAAACAGACCAGCATTATTTCTCTGTGTAGATGTGGTGCGCTGAATTGTTAATAGTTATGTTGGAGGCGGTACGAAATTGTCTGGAAAACGTATTTTTAAGGTTGTTCACCCACAATCCGTATGAATTAGATATTAACTGTTTTTTTGAATACTTAAAAGTCATTATACCTAACAAGTACTGTTCTAGCGTGTAGTTATTATTTTACAGAAAGAACCACAGTAACAGTGCCAAATATTAAAACTTCCTGTGACTCTCTAGAGTAGATTTGTAGCAATTCGAATTATTTGGTAAGATTATCAATACTGTCTTCATCCTGCGAAGGATCACAATTAGACAAAAAAACAAAAGAAAAATGCGGTTAAAAAGCTATAAAGCATAAACTAACGACTGTCCACGAACCTACCTGATGTTAAATAGTTAAGTCTACTATAGTTAAGCCACTAGCTTAGAAAAAGTCTATTTACTATTCTAGCCTGGTCTTAAAAACTCCTAACCTCGAGTATGCTTATGTAGTTGACTATATATTAGAACTAATAGATTTTTTGGCCTGCCTGAATTACTCGATCGCTGATAACTTTGATACCCATTAAATTCCAGCCAGACCGACGGTTTTAAATAAAGCGATCGTTTTCGTGGAGCCGGGCCAAGTTATTAAAAGTTATTTTTTTTTTACAAAAAAATTATTATAGATGCGGATTGAATTGAATTCAAAAATTGTCTTTTCTGTAATGTTAATTTGAATTAGCATTTTCAATGTAATGGAATAATTGTAATTGTAATAAATTTGAGACACTTCAAAACGTATCCTTAGCAAAAAAATGTCATAACTACCTGAATATATTATCACATTTAGATAACTTTATTCTTTCCGGTAAAAGGTTCTACTTGCTGTGGACTATACAGGAAGAAGACATTTATTCTACTGTATATAGAAATAACACCACGTAATGATTCTTAAACCGTCAAATACATCGATTATATAACGAAATAACTTTACGTAGAACAAAATGGACAAACGTAGGATTGAATTTTCGTTTTTTTTTTTTAATTTAAATCCGTCAAAAAAAAACCGCTTGGCATGAAAGTACAGTAAAAAAGCCATGTCCAACTGTCATTGACAAGTTCTGCCAAGTTGCTATAGCTTTATCAAAATTTTTAAATCACCAAGTGTCGAATATGAGAATATGAGAGATCAATAAAAAAATATTAAATTCATTTCTACCGGCGATGTATATTTCAGAACGAGGAAATTGAACGTCGAGGGGATAAGGTTTTACATCAAGGAGCTAACTTGGCTTTCCACGCTTCTGTTTACCACCTCCGAGCATTACTATTGAACGGTAATCTTTATGAGAAAATTGTATTAAAATGAATGTCAATAAATTTCACTGTAGATATGAAAAAAAAAATTAACTTTGTTTTTTAATTCTTGGAGACCAATTTGTGTTTTGACAAATTTCACTTTTACATAGGATACAGGAATATAGAAACTATAGTTGTAGTAGACATTATAGTTTTAAAATACACTTTATACAAATAGATAGTAGCTTATGCAAAAAAAAATCGACTCGGTCCGATAGAAAGTTCGAGACAAGATGGAAGAAATTCAGAAGAGGAAGAGGATTGGGGTAGATTGCTCGAACAGATTAGTCGTTGGAGATAGAGATAGCGACCCCGCGCAAATACCCTGGGAAAAGAAAGAACATCCAAAAGGTGGAAAAGTGACATGTGCCGACTAGTAGGTAAACGATAGATACAGATAGTAAAGGGTGGGCTGACTTGGAAAAATAGAGGGCAAGCCTAGATCAGGACATATTGGAGCTGATAAAAGTAAAAACTGTCTGGTGGAATGTCTCTGTGGCGGATAAATGTTAAAGTACATAGTACCGCAGTGCTGACGTCAAACAATACTTTGCAAACATTACTGTGTTCTGGTTTGTAAGGGTATTGTACCTAGTAGTAGTAGTGGGTAGTTTAGTAGTAGGGTGTATTTTTAACGACCTATATCTCAAAGCGACGTGCGCAATATAGTTATGTGTATATTTTCCTAAATAGCCACATTGTTATGGGCAAGCGTATCACTTATCATCAGGTGAAAGTCCCGCTCGTCTCGTATAGAATCGTCTTAATTGAATAAAATAAAAACTATTATGGTTCTTCATTGTTATTGAATAAATTATTAATATTTTAAACATACTCTTTACGTACTCGTCTTCTATCTTTTGGCTACACCAGCAGCGTAAGCAATCTTTAAATTTGTCTAATAATTCGTTACTGATTCGATTCCTAGGTCACATATTAGTGTCAAATCAAAACAAGACTTTTTCTCTATCATCCTCATATTGTGAATTTGTCGTTATAACAGCATTGCTGTATTTCAGCTGTCATAATATGTTACCTTCTATCTTCGTCCGCATTGTCACTTATATTAAGTTAACGTCATGTCAAACTTAGTTCAAATGTTAGCCTGTAATAAATAAAAAATATACTGTTTTTAGAACTTAATATGATCAACCTAATGTTTTCTAATATCTTAACCACAATATTATGTATACTAACGCAATTTCGGGTTTTAATAGTAAACCATATGTGAATGAAATAGAATTAAATCGAAAATTCAGATTTATGTTGTTATAATCAATGATTAAGTATTTGCCATAAAGTAAGTTTCTAAACATTTCTCTTCTATTACAGGCCAATATGAAAGTGTAAGTAGACAGATGTTTAATGATCTATGATAACGTTTTATCAAATATACATTTGCAACGAAAATCTTTATATATAAATACACAACATTCACTATGCTATTTATAAATATAATGTAATAAAACTTGCTTCAGCTAGATATTACCAATGATAGTAAAGACCTAATTCTTACCATTTCTGAAGACAAGTTTCACAGTTGAGTATATACAATAATTATTAATTATAATTACTACAAATAACAGTTCAATGTAGTCACATTTCTATGTCACAAACGCTTAAGTCAATTATACTCTGGACCCTTTAATCAGGGATTGTTACTATAAATTCGCAACGAATAAAAAGTGCCTCCCCTACAATATTAGCCAGTCTTCGGTACTATAATTTTGAATGCAAATGACATTAATGAAAAGAATAGGTGTTTTAGAAATGTCCAGACTGAACGATTATATATAAGTTTCAGCAAAAGAATTTTTTTTATGGACTAGTGCTTTAACAGGCACAGATTTACGTTCAGGCATAAAGTTTAGAAATATGTAGAGTTTATGTATTCAAGCCCATTTGACTAATATATTCCACCTTCTCTTAAATACTCCACGTCATGTTAGAAACGAGATTTAGGATATTAAAACGAAATAAAATAAATATTGATTGTAACCTTTTTACCAAACAAAACAAATGTTTTTATAACAACTAATAGTGGTTGCGTTTTAGAGTTTAAAAAAAACTCCAGCATCAATCAAACTCCGCAACATGGTTAAGAATCGAACCTGGGACCTCCGTATAAGATAGCGTCACGATAGCAGTAATGCCTATAATATTGGTATGAAACAAAAAGTACGATGGGAATGCGCGAAAATATTACATATCCAATTTCAACCCGGGACTACATCTGGGCTGTGCGTAAAAAATGCAAAACAACCCGACGCCGGCCACCGATCACAGGGTGTTTAAAATAAATATTACATTACCATTTTCTTAGCGGCGACTTTAAGTAGAACGACTTTATGACCTCGAAGCTTTTGTATTTTTTTTGAACACGTACAAAATATATATTTTTTTTCATCTCAAGTAAATATAAAAAAGTATTATCGTCTTAAGTACTCGTTTCATAAATCCAATACAGAACTGGAATGAACTGGTGCTGAATGGATACTATCAAATGAAGAATGAAATTACTAAATAGTGCTTGTTACTTGTAACTTGTTCTTTACATTACACTCACACGATAGCAGAAATAACTTGTAAATAATTTAATTAAAGTCTTAATGTACCACAATTTAATTTACATGTAAAAGTATATTTTATAACATATTTTGCATAACTGATGTTTTCAACGAACGTTCATCTTCCGGTTATGTGGCAATCAAGACACAACCGGAAGATTATAACCGGAGATTTTTGACTAATATTTATCTCTTTAGTAATCATCAGTTCATAAAAAGATATTTTATCTTCAGATACATATGATATATATCTTCTATTTGGAAAGACTAAATGATTCAATGAGTTTGAGATGCAACCTATACAGTGTTCGCTCTGATCTGTATACACCACAGACTTAATACTTGCTGCATTCGAATGAAACCTTTTCGGGCTCCGCAATTTGGATATGGTCAAAACAAAACAATAAATTTGATTATTCATTTATGCGCGCTCCGCACCAACGTTTCCGCTAAGGGATGGAAGGAAAAACGAAACAGCGGAAGCATAAATTGAACTCAGCACTGTGACACGGCACGGGCGGTCGCAGTTCGAAGCATCCATTTGCCCATCAATCAAAATCGTCTGCTGCTAACATTCATCTTCTTTTTAAATTGATTCGACTGCCGATTTTTTGGGGATTACCCTTTCATTATTCGTTTTAACATTCAGAAGCGCAAAAACATTCACATTTTGTGTTTATATGTGAGTTTCTTTGACTGACGAAGCGCCAAAAGAAAAAATACTTTCACTTGGTGGGATGAACTCTTATTTACCACAATATTGCTATTTTCTCCGTGCTTGGGCTAGAAGGCTAGAGAACTGTTTATTTATCTCCCCAACAGGTTCCGGCATTGTCATGGCGAAGGGGCTTAGTCGCCGTGGCTGGGTCGCCCACGGTGAAGCGAAGAGGAACCTACCCGGCCGGCCCGAGGCGGCCGCTCCAGGTTAAGGTTAAGGTTAGAGCTCCGGGACTCCGTGAGCTCACCCCGGTCGCGTGCCGATGGGCTGCAGGGACTGTTTTATACTGCCCTTTGCAACCGAGGTGGAGTCGCGGAGAGAGAGTAACCTCTGCGATTAAGCGGTGCCGCACCGCTGATGCGGCGGTGATGGGGCCGCGGGGGAAGAGGAGTGTCGGTATTGCGATGCGCCGCTCTCCCTATCCTCCGCGGCCATATAACGGGTGACGGCGGGCCTAAGATCGAATCCGCCGCAGAGAGTCGGGAGAGTTTTTTCTCTTGGCTCCCGTGTCCTCTGGATGACGGTTTCCGGGGAATCCGTTGCCCGCGCGACTGTAAGAGGCCGAGGAAGGGGCGCGCTGTGTGTCCCGGCGTGCCCCTATAGAGGTGGAAAGGGAAGGTTCCTCTCTCCCTCCCGAGGTGAGGCTGCGTTCTGCGGCCAGTGCTGGCGGGGTCGCAGATGTGTGCAAGAGCGTTCCCGTGACCACGCCTTATAGCGACGAGGTGGAACATCGTGGGGGTTTTAGTCGGTGCAAGTCCGACATAACCTGTCCTAGCCCCGTGAGCACGGGTATCTTAAAAAAAAAAAACGTTTATTTACGTTCTTAGTTTGTTAAAAATTGGATGCAGCACTAATGTGTGAATGAAATTTTATTATGGTACGATAGGATAGGATCTGTATTAAAAGTCCCTAATTAAATAAGGAGAAAAATAATAATTTGACTTTGCTTAAATGATAAACATTGCATCAAAACGTGCTCGTCGCTTAAGACACAAGTAATTTGCAGATGGAAAATAAGCAGGAAATTTCGAAAGAGACTACTCTGTCTATTTATTAAGAAAATATTATGAATGTTGTGACTAGATCCATTTAGCGAATTAATATCATATTAGTATTTAGTTTATTACTTTTTTCCTTCTAGATATTATAATAATTATAAGTCTAAAATATGTTAAAGGTACGATGGAATTTCCAACAGCCAATTTACGCCGCCATTGTTGGGGTAATGCCTACCCTCAATATGAGAGCGATGGTTCATAGTCACCACGCGGTCCCAATGCGGATTGGTGACTTCACACACACCTCAGAATAAATTCTAATTCATGTGCAGGTTTCCTCACGATGTTTTCCTTCACCGTTTGTATTTCGCTGTTGTTACTTAAGTTCACAACTGTATATAACTTAAATATTAAAGTCATCGGTACATGCCGAGATTCGAACTCGCGACCTTCGGAATGAAGGCCTGACGCTCTAATCATTAGGCCAGCGAGCGATGGATTTGACATGACCCTGACGAGCCAAAAATCCCAAATACAACTAAATGTTAAATATCGTTATGCTAGTTTAATGTTTGTTAGATACTGTTAGGCGGAAATAGACGATGTGGTGGGTATCTATAAAGACGGTTTCTGACAACAGGTACTTACCACCTGTAGAGTTGAATCGTGAAAATATTATTTCATTGAAGAGTTGGAACTAGTCAAATTAGACTGATCCATATTGTTATTCGTAAGTCGTATGTCGTAACACGCGATAGGACGTATAACATCATCACCAACAAGTGTTGCTTGTCTCTCCACTTTTAGAAACGTTACTTAGCTACAAGTTAAACAGGTGTATTCAAATAACAAAGATGCATAATCCCGCTTGTGTTCATAGAACTTCTTCAACTTTGTAAACATTGATTACCTCGTTTGCTCAAAGGTTATTTCATCTTAAGAGATATTGTTAGCTTAAAGTACATTAAGTTTGTTAGGTAATGTTATTACACTGTTCCTACGTTTAAAATGGAGTTGTTACCAACTAAGCTAAAAGGATTTGGAGTCCACAATTTCTAACGATCATGATTCTCGTATTCCCTTTACTTCCAAATGCACCATAATTATACATATAGTTTTAAGTTAATATTTGTGTTTTAAATTCGATAGCAAATTTGTCTCTCTTAAAATAGGAAAAATATTAGGGTATTTCCGTTTTAGTTATCATTGGTTTGATGACGGTGACTACCATTTGCGTGTTTGTATATTCACATTGTAAACATATCGATCGGTAGCTCAAATGTACTCCATCCGAATGGAGAATAGGATATCAGAATTATTTATGTCGACAGCGATGAAGGTACTAACGGACATCTGGTTGATCCGTTGACTAAATTGAATGACATCCTGTTTTACTTAACATTAAATTGATACAAGATTGTGTTTAACTTGTTCAAAATGGACAGTTTATAATTTATTAAAGCTTAAATTCAGAGATTGAATTGAAATTCTATTTTGAGCCTTATATTAGGTAAGTTAAGAATTTTAAGTGAGTGTAGTAGTGTGAAACGAATTAAAATAAATCTCGAAAAATTGGATAATGTATATTAAAAGAAGACTTGTTAGAATACCGGCGTGAACATGCTCCCGGTCTTGGAAGCTCCGTCTTTCCAATAGTAAATCTTCCAAAGTGAACAGCGGACCAATCTTGGAGAACGATCTTCGTATAGGGTAGCGCAAAAGTAATCCTCCTATCAGAAAATGCTATAAATTTTGCCTTGATGTAAAAAAATTAAAAGACCAAATAAAAATAATCCACAAGAAGAATCAAAGTTTTTCATATTTTTTTTTAAATTACAGCCAAAAAACATCGGAAGGTTATTTTTGCGCCACCTTATATAACTCCCGTAGCTATCTTGATGTCTACAACGCAGCTAATACTGTCCTTGGCCGGAACCGTGGATATGATGCGACCCAACTTTAATTTATGTAACGATAAATAACAACTTTGGTATAATAAGAGAGACATACTTGATAAGAGCTAACGCGTTTGATTTCACGTCAGTTTTACTTTCCTTCCATTTGTCTCTTGTTTATGTATATTCAGTGGCCCAACGTGACCAGAAGTTTTGTCGACCATGTCCTCTTATTTGGTACTAGACGAGTCTCACCATAGGGACGTCAGAGAGATCAGCACTTGCAGGCTATGTCAATGGTAGCTCGATCAAGAAATCACCTCGCGTAAATTGAAGAATCAGGATTGCTTAAATTTACGCGAGTGAAGTGCTCAGTTTCTCAAAAGTAAGATGCACGTTACCCACTGATCGCAATTAATGATACCTACATGATTTCACTTCGGTCTTCCAAAGGCTACTAAAATGGGGTGAATAAAGCGGAAAAACTTAAAATCACTACTTTAATTAGTTACGAATTCAATAATCTATTGAGAACAAGCCGAAAGAAATCGAGTAAAATCAGACATAAGCCCTACAAATCTCCTTCCGTTATCAGAGAATATCTCCGATGGTCTAACGCGGTGTGATATAAATCATTTAAGACGAAGTAAATATATGCCTTTAGAGGTTACTAGTTCGAGACGAACAACTATCGTTTTTAAGCGAAATAGCTATTTCTGTTAATGCGAAAGATAACAAAACCAACACGCGCATGCACCTACTTTGCAACCGGTGCAAAGTACGAGTAGGTGCATGCGCTTGTTGGTCTTCTATGTATGCTTTGTTAACGTGGACCAGCGAGGCAGGCTCGCAGGCGAGAGCATGATGTACTGTGGTACATAGTTGGCGGAGAGAGGTGTTGATCGGGCACGTTGCTATGAATGAGTGAATTATGTTTTTTTGCACAGACCGAATCTGTAGCTCTCCAAGAAATATGATATTTTTGTACGTCGATTAAATTTTTAGAATTATAAACCAAAAAAATATAAGTTTCGCGAATCTTAAGTAACCCCTAAGTACCTTCAAAGATGAGTATAACGATAGGGGGAAATTTTATAGACGAGTTTATTTGTTTGATTTCGGTTATTTGACTAACAACAATATTTTTACTATATAAATATTTTGCTTACGTCAATAAGTTATAGTAACAATCTTCAAATGCTTCGCGTTGCGAAAGCTGTTCGTCTAAATTGGATTCATATGTACCCTCTTCTAATTTAGTTTGTATAATATTAAATTCTCACTATAAACATCTGGCGCTTTCAATGTGTAAATTTAAGTAGATGTTTTGAAGCATTTAAATTGTCATTGCAACTAATTGAATTCAAACATTTTTAAAATTTTGTCCTTAAACCCTTGATTTCAATAGAACGTTTTCTGATGCAGTCGCATATTAATGTAACATTACTATCATCTTTATTAGATCTATCGCGCTCTACCTGCGCTTTGTAATTTATCTGACAACCCCATTTTGGTGACGAATAAAAGGTGCACTTACGTTTTAATTTTTAGGTATGGGTTAGAAATTACTAACAATGGTATATACTTAGCTGATTGCAATCAAATTGGTAACGCACATGAAGCAATACAAAGTTAGACTTTATTTCTCCTCGGTCCGGCATGATCTACTATCCAAAAGAGGGCTGCAACGGCGACGGTAGCTTGATATCTCCTCTTGACATCTTGTTGTTTCTTCTTTTAATTGTATACATTTGCGCGTAAAACTTTCCAATATCTGGCTATTGAGGAACAATGTAGTGGCGTGAAGTGAAGTAATATAAGACTTACAAAATTGACAACGTATTTTAGAACAAGACTCGTGTGTTACAGAAATGGTTGGGCGTGTAAACAAAATAATGTTTGATGGTACGATGCCGAAAGAATTAAGAACACAGGCGCCGCCCCGCTCTGCGTGGGCGCCGTGCTCCTCTTCGAATACCGCCGTGAACAATGAGCGTTATGAAGGTCTCTATTATACTTGTAGTTAACTTAGAACTGAATTATTTATACCATAACATTTACGTACGTACAGTTACAAATAAGAGACATTACTAAAACGAGATGCAGCCTTTTTGGTTTGTTCTTACAATTGAGTAGTAAAGTTGGTGTATAAAACTACTTGAATTACTTAAAAGAATACAACTATAAATGCAACGTTTTAAGCGTCAGTGCCATCAGCGTAACTTGAAACGAAGTTTTGCACTTGAATTCTTAGTAATGTAAATTGAAATAAAGTCGGGGGCAGCCAGTATTGTTAACTTTGCAACTTTATCAAAGACGAAGCTTCATCAAAGCTAACCTAAACATATTTGAATGCAGGAAACCTGTCTTGGGTGCTTCATGTTAAGGAATACGAGTATATATATATATATATATATATATATGTATTTATAATATGGTGCTTTTTTATACGTCAGATTGAGAAAACTTTTTACTATACTATTTCATTATACTGTAGTATCTATATGGAAATAAGTACTCTGTTCTAAACTTGCGAATGCAACCACACTTGCATATTCAACTTGCATACTTAGTGACTGTTTTGCATACCATTATAGTGTACTTATGTAGATGTCAAGATGTGCAGAAGAATTACGAATATTACCAATAAAAGAAATTAATACCGTTATAGATATATATATGTAAAGAAAAATTTATTAGAAATTTGCTTTAAAGAAATAGTGCTATTAAATATGCTTGTAGGCCATACAGGCTTTTGGTTGCAATGCCATAATGCATGCAGTAAGAATATTAACATACTAAGTTGGTATATATGAACCTAATTCATGAATCCTTCCGTGTAAACTAATCCTAACAATACGGTATAATGATTTAGCATTAGAAAAGTTTCTTTAATAAGAGACGTGGAGACATTTTCTTCAAGAATTTCGGCAGGGAGTGGGAGTTTTCATATTTTTCACAGCTCCACAACTAAGACCATATATCTGAAGTGCAGACAATTCATTTTTCAAATGGCGGACCAGAACGGCCCTTGGAGTTGGCGCGACTTGCGAACTTTGTGGAAAGTTGTTCGTAAACTTTTGATATTCGCATCCGGTCGATCGATACGACTTCACGTTAAATTCTATAATTCGTCCTCGGGAGCTTCAATGCGGTATCTTCATATATCTTAGTAGTTACAAAGCGGCATTATATCCAAACGGTACATATCTCTAAAGTATTCCCAAACTCAATGTTAAGTAGGATGTGATATTTCAATGACAACTTTATTTAATACACGTAACGGTAAAAGACCAAATAAAGGAGATGAAAGACTAGTAGTTAAAAATTGATGCAGGTGAACAAATTAACCTATATATAAGATATATTTGGCGGCCTTCCTATATGCTAAGGATAATCACTACAAGAATTTTAGTGTTTTAAAATCCTCGTATAATCTTGTTTTCCGAAAAGACAAAGTAACTTTTCGAAGATGTTCTCTCCCTCATACTGTAATAAAGTGGTTCACGATAAAGTACAAATGTAGTGAAGTCAATCAAAGAGATCATGTTATTTAACAAAAAAAAAAAATTAGTAATAGTTATAATATTAAAGTTAGAAAGGTGTTCAAAATATACAATTTTACATTTTTTTTACAGACTTTCAATAAATAAATAAAAAAATGATTTTTTTTAAAGCATCATACTTTCTTCGAACAGCCGCCGGTAACGTCGGAGACTGTAATTTGATTCTCCGGAATGTTTCATACAACCGCCGTGGAAACGGAAGTGGGAGGGGGCGAACAAACGGCTGGTGGTTGCGGTGTACCTCGAGGAGGTATTCCAGGTTGCGACTTATACGGTTATACTATATTACATTTTATAAGTAATAGTAGACAATCGAATATTCTGAATAGAAGGAAGCTTCTGAATATAATTAGTTAAGCATTTAAATTATTTACAATACGAAATAAAAACTGTGGTTTAAATTATTAATTGTATGTTTTTGTTTTATTTATATAGAAATCGCCTGAAGGCAAAATTTTATACTTTAACTTAATTTATTTCTTCAAAAACAATATGCATAAAGTTATTACGAGTGTGAATCCCAAATTAGAAATAATTCGAGAATCCGTTTTTGTTACAGTTCAATGGCTGATTAATATATTTTTTAGAAGAAGTAATTACTTTAAAAGTATGATAAGGAAACGCCGAGTACCTTAAATTCAGCTTACCAAGATGGTCACCAACAAAATTCTCAACACATGAACATAACAATACTATTTTAATTATGACTAACACATTCGTCACAAACAGTTAACAAGGTAAAACCGTAATAACTAAATGTGTATTTAAATTAGACATATGAAACATATAAATTCACATGTGTACAGGAGTAAGTTACAAAAGAGCCGTCACAAGTTGCGGCACACATTAGCTAAGTTATACAGTTTCTTTGAGTATCACACGTCTAATTACTGTATATGCAATTACTAATGTTCCAACGTCTTTCCATAGCTTCATGTCTCGCCATCGAATTCACCATAAAATCATGAATACCATTCATTATCGGTTATTTTCTTCTCGGTCATTATCTTTATTGGTTCATCGCGTATTATTTTTTTTTTAACTAAAAAGCTTAACCAATAACCCGCCTCGTCTTAAGTTGTGATGTGGTTCGGTGTAGGTAAACCGCACTAACCTAGAAACAGTCTATCCACTCTAATCTTCGCCAGGAAGCTGTTCCACTCCTTTCGTGTTCTTAACAAAAACTACCTGATAAACCTCTTTGTACCAAATCAGGAATATTTAGTTTGTACGAGTCTTCTGATGGTAAACGATTACTAATATGTTTAGTTGTGTTTAGTTTCATAAACGCTTATTTACTTTAGTGATTTTCTGTTTTTCAGCAGTGGGCTTCTGTCGGCTGATGATTAGTTCTGTTTCAAATTCTATTTTGTATATTGATATTTATATAAATCCCTTAATAATTGAGTTCATTGCACTTGTAACAAATTAGTGGGTTAGACAGATATTGAGACTGACTGGCGGTAGGTCTCTGTTGACGGAGACCATCTACGTAGGCGCAGTAACTCCTATTTCTAACGAATAGTAGTATGAAAACCATACTGTGTTCCAGTTAACAGTAAACGCGGCTCAACATGTTATGTATCAAGGCGACGACTACAACTTGGCACTATGCACATATAATGAATGTCCCGCTCATCTCGTCGCTTCTTAAAGTAAAAAAAAAAGATATATTTGTGACATGAGAACAACATATTTCACAGTAACCTAAAAGTGTTCATAAATAGCTATCTGGTAAGGGGTATGGCTGGGGGTAAAGCTTTGCCCTACGTATCCCATTTTAGTCAACGTTCGTTCACTTTATTTCACATTTAATTTACGTACAGATTAAAGAAACCCTCGTCTGATTTCGGACTACAAGTGAAATTGCTAAATTAAATAATTTAAATCCCAAGTGATACGACCCTCGCGATTGATAAATCTACTTAGTCCTAATGTGCTCTGAAATTTTCATTACGTACATATTTAAAAACAACAATAATTTAAATTCCATTTCAAAACATTCCCATGTGATCAATGATTTAAATCGGTTTATACAAAACACAGAAACATGTGAAATATTTTTCATGCTCTGTTATAAATATATCTGTTAAAACTACCAATTTAAGATGCAAACTTTGTTACATACATTATTTCAATATTGAAGTTACTAATACATATAAATCTTAAGTATATCTTTATAGCCGTAAATTTGTGTTGCGTTAATGAGAAAATTTATATATTGAAACTTGTTATAAACTGTGTTATCTGGAATAAGTTTCCTTTAAATTCACAAAGTGCCCTCAATAGAACACTCTCTGGCCAATATCTCAAGGAACAAACAAGAACAAGTTTCTAAATCAGCGTAACCATGCGCACAACTTTACCGGACTAATCCGGTTTCTATTCCAGTCCGCGCCGGTTGTAATCCAGTTCGCAGCGGTTTTGTCCGGCCTTCGCCAGTTCGCTCCTGTTCTATCTGATTTAAAATTATAAACAAGCATTCAAAGTTAAGATGTACGGCCACAAAGTAACATTAAAATTATATTGCTTAATGTATTATATAACATACAAAAATCTAAACTGGTAACGTCCAAAACAATGGGATGATATTAATAGCATATATACATGCAATACACCTATACAGTCACTTACGGACAAAAATAGTTTGTAGGTCATAGTAATGCTCGTATGATCAAAGAACACAAAAAAGAAAGTAATTATTGATTAATCAGATCTGAAATATAATAAGTAACACGGTGTATATGTTTTAAAGAGACTATCATAAATAGTCTCACAAAGTAATAAGATTTATGAAAATCCATTGCATGGCATTATATCTATAGAGATAGAAATACAAAATATGTGAGTTTAAATATTAGAGTTCTAACTAGAAATATAAATAAAAAGGAATAATAACATAACGCCCAAATCCTTTAATACCATCCCCATAATAGAAGATTCATGTGAACGGAATAAGAAAGCTCAAAATTTACAGATTGCCTACTTTTCTGATTCGCTCAAAGCTACTCCGTCTGAAGAAATAAATTCAAAAGCTCTTTTTATAAAAATGCGCCATCGGAAAATAATCTGGAATTGTTCAGTTATACAGTTTAAATTGTATCAACAATACCACCGCAGGATTATTTTTAGTTATCACATAAAATTGTTTGACCCCATAAAAATTCGCAGGTCAACTGAAAAATGTGGTTTATGTGAAAGATTTAATGATTTAAAACGATCAGTATCGTAAATTTTCTAGGTAAATAAAAAGTTAAGCTCACGACGGACGCGCATAAATTTTATTGCTTCTTCAAAATAAGTTTTAAAAACAGTCTCTTCGGTTGTAAGGAAATAACAATATGAATATTTCCAGCGAATGACATCACGATATTTCATGAAAATAACTGAAAACCTAAGCCTTACAGCGCGTTACTTCGGCAGTGACAAAGGACGGGTCGCAAGAGAATACTTGCTCTATTCAGGTCACCTGAATGCACTTTTTTACCAACAGTTTTAATAAAGATAATGAATCTCATTTCAAACATATAAGTTGCAAAGAAAAAATTACGAAGTTCATCATCGCATTATACGTGATCAATAGTACTATATAAAGATCTAAGCTGAGGCTTCATTGTTATGCACTTGTGTATCATGTATATCCAGATAAATGCCCTTCTTGACCTTTACTGTATATACAGATATGCGTAATGATTAAAGAAACGGACTACAATAAAACTACAGCTTCAAACTTTGAAAATTTTTACCTTGACTGATTAATAAACAAAGGTGATATACGAGTGTGTAATAGTAATAATAATTTACGAATGCTTACGCTAGACTTTCTATTTCACTTGGGTCAGCTAGCTACTTCATTTGAATTTGATGAGTTTTTATATGAAATTAAAATAGGTGGAGACGAAATCACTGAGGAATTCAAAGCAGATGTAATCAGGTCAAACGACAACACTATGAGCGGAGTTGAACAAAGTCCGTTTACATCTGGTGAAACGTAAACCGTTACACAACCGGGAATCACATTTAGCTAACAGTCGTCTGCGAACGATAAATTTAATTCGGGCAACACGCGAACCGGGTTAATCCCACCCGTGATAGAATGCGGGCGCTCCCGGGGGATCTCGGGGACCCATTGTTGTTCTAAATCATTGCATACTGAGGACGCCGTGGACGAACAGCGAAACTACTGTACTTAGTTATGTTAAAATATTATACACTAACAATAATTCAACAAAGCAAAAATTTGATGAATTTCGTCAGAACAGTTTTTTCCGTTAGCAGAATTCCAAATTTCTAGATGTTTATAATCTTAATATCATCATTATCTCGATAACGTATTGCCTTACTGTTGAGAGTCTAGCCGCATTATAATTGGACAAATGGAAACAATTTATGTAAGAAAATCCGCTAGTTAAAAGATTTATTGTTTAAAAGATCGAGATGAGAAGATATACAAAAGATAAAATAAAATACCGAGTGAACTCTCTCTGAATTACAAAACCTTAACAATTGTATTTCAAGTATTGTAAATACCATTCTCAGCTTCTTCATAGATTTATTATTAATAAATACTAGTGGTGACCTTTACGTTACAAACTCTAAAAAATATATTTTATAAATGCTACAAGGTAATAATTGTACTCGTGCTATAAATAAAGTGTAGAGAAGGAAAAAAATATATATATCCAATTAACCGCGGACATGTTCGCAAAATAAGAAATACTGAAAAATACTACAACGTATTTGGGAAAAGCAAAAGTTAAACCAAATAAAACTAGATTAGGTAACATATTAATATACTTCTTCAATAACACTGAACTCGGTAACAATTATTTAAGTTAGAGAATTTTGTTTGAGGCACTCTTGAGTGATAAACATATTGATAGCTAGCAAAAGTTGAAAATATAACATTCAGTATTAATACAAAAAAAAAAACAAAGCATCTGGGCATAGTTACGACGAACGATGTCTCCCATATGACATCGCTGGGATATATAACAGCTGATTGTAAAATTTATATTGTAGTGATTTAATAAGCGTCCGACACCAAAAAATATAGAATTTCAAACATCGTATAGAAAGACAATACTTTACAGTAAAATCTCTATATGTTTGTAAATAGACTGAAAAGAATACCTAAATGTAATACAATTTAAAACAAAGCAAACCCTTCCTTTTATCGTTGGTTAAAAGGGATGGAGAGGTACTTTAAGAAGAAGAACAGGGTAATATAAAACTAAATGAGCAAAACGTGTGATTATTATGTATCTTAAAAGTGCTGAACTCGTCAACTTTAGGTAATCAAAACAAACAGGATATAGGATTGTAATAACGTACTAACGCAATCTAAATAGATAACGCAAGCAGTAGAGTAGAACAATTCGCGATAACATTTGAACCTGACGGAAACGAGAGAGCAATACCTTACGGTAAAGGTCCATAATGTGCTCTCACTCTAGCGCAACAAAGTAAATGATTGCTTCTTCGAAGCAACAACCGCATCTTAGAGAGAAATTCAAGAGACTCGTATGTAGGGAAATTCAGAGAAATAAACTGTGAGCGAATCTACAACTATGTTGAAAGTCTTTGAGTCAATATGGAAAATACTGGAAACTGAATAAGAATTGTGAACCATCTGAGGGAATAAAATAAGAATAAACTTTTAAAAATTTTACATAATGAAATGTATTTTGAATTCTTTCAAGAAAAATTTATCGTTCATTCAATTGTACTATCCTATTTGGTATTCTTATTAACACAAGCAAGGTTAAAAACTACTTTTTTTATTCCACATAACAATACAAAAAATGGGGTATTTTAATGATTATTAGATGACTATGCAAAAGACAAAGAGGATATAATCTTTACAGATATCGGTCTAAATAGCCTAGGGCTGAGACAGTGGAAGAGTACTATACTTCAGTAAGAAACTGAGTGTGAACGTTGAAATCTTACCGTCAACGTCATTATGATTATCGGCGATAAGGTAGCAATTACAAAGCAGGAGAAGATATCAGTTATTATAATTTAATGTTTGACAAAGGAAATTATATCTTTGTAATAGTAAACTAAAGAAATTAAATCAATAACGTTAATTGTTAAGATTGACTCATTGATAACATTGTACTTTATGTGACCTTTGATATTTAGATAAAGCAGAAATGTAAAGCTTTCACAAAGATCATTCTGGAGAAAGACACTGAGTTTAAACATATAATAAAGCAAAAACAACGAAGCAATAAATCAAATGGGCCATCAACAGAAGGTACCGTATCCGCGGGCAGAGAGCGACGGCTTAAAGAGGCATTCTGATGCTAAGCCGTTGAAGTCTTGCTGGAAATATTATTCCCTTAGCAATTTCCCGTAAATCGCGACCCGACGTGCCGCTATTTCAACAAAATCAATAGGAGACACATATAAGCTACGACGTAACTTGAGATCCAATACGGATAAGGCATTCCCATTGTCTTAACTCCAATAGATAAACCTAGAGATAAAATTCAAACAGTAATTGGATTTCATTTTTATGTTAAAACATTTGTACGTAATGTGTACTTTTAGCTTAAACTTTATTGCGAACACAGACTCTTGTAAATAAAGACCTTTTCATTATTACTGATATTATTAAAACAGCAGAATTATGGTTAAGATTAACACTTATTCTTTATAGTATTAATAAGATAAAATATTAGCGGCGCAGCGACTATCCAACCTTGAAATACAGAGATCATTGGATCAATCGAGCCGGTTTCATGAAATCAGGATAGTGACAGGATGCTTTCTAATCCGCATGGTTAGTCACCATCCAAATCTAGCGCAATAATAATAAAGCTGTTCCGTTTATTAACATTTGTATTTTAATACTTCACTATCCTTTATATTGTCTTTCACTATCCTCGTAGTCGCAAATTAAAAAGAACTACCTAGGTTCTATGTTACATAAGAAGTTGCCTGCTCCTGTATAGGTTCTCTATTTTCATAGCTCCGAAATCACATTTCTCTTCACTACTGCTCGGGTAGCAAACTAAATCCAACACTAGCAAATATAGACTTGAATTTCTCGACTGAGATCCGATTGACAATATAATGATGTTATTTCGCCGTACAAATATTTTGGTACAGATTAATTTGTAACAAATCTAATGATTTTTAAAAGCGTATATTCGGAAACAATAAATGGGTATAAAAGATAAAAGAATGATATGACAACTTAATGTTAAGAAATAAAAAAAAAAAATATTTTATGCGACGAAACGAACGAAGCGACGGGCGAGACGTTCAACTGACGATGATACGCCTAGCCGTTACCACGTGGCTTAAGTTAAGACGGTACCCCTCTAACGGGTTCTCGTCTTGTCGTGGCGGAGGGGCTTAGTAACCGTGATGTGGAACACGGTGAAGCTAAGTGGAACCCACCCGGCCGGCCCGCGGCGAAGGGCTGGCCGAAGCGGCCGCTTCAGGTTCGAGCTCCGGAGACCCACCGAGAGCTCACCCGAGCGGCCGGGGACCGCAGGGGCGGCGGTGTGCTGCCCTAGCGGCCAGGCTGCAGGGGCGGTTCCTATCGCCCCTCACAGCCGAGGTGGAGTCGCGGAGGGAGTACCCTGTGCGGCCAGCCGGTGTCACACCGTAGATGCGGCGGCGGTCGGGCCGCGGGGGAAGAGGAGTGCCAGTATTGAGATGCGCCGTTCTCCCTATCCTCCGCGGCCGTTGACAGGTAGCGACGGGCCTAACATCTCTCCGCCGCCGGGAGCCGGGAGAGGTTTTCTCCAGTGGCGGCTCCCATGGCCTCTGGGCGACAGGTTCGGAAGAACCGGTCGCCCGCACACGCATGAGGTCGAGGAGGGGGCGCGCTGCATGTTCTGGCGCGCCCTGGAAAGGGAGGGTTCACCCCTCCCTCCCGAGGTGGGGCTGCACAAGCGGCCAGCGCCGGCAGGGTTGCGGTTGATTGTATGCGTTCCCGTAACCCTGCTATCATGACGACGAGGCGAAACATCGTGGGGGTTTTAGTCGGTGCAAGTCCAACATAACCCGTCCTCGCCCCCGCAAGGTCAGGTATGCGTAGGCATTTACCCCACGTAAAACAAAAAAAAAAAAAAATTTAAGACGGTATGCACAGCATCACCTTGTGCCAGCCGCCTTGAGACACTGAGCATGTAAGTCTCGTTACCCCAGTAGTATCTAGCTCCCCCGAACAAGTTCCCGTGGATTGATCACCCACGGTGAAGTCAAGAGGCGCCTATCGGGCCGGCCCAATTTAGCCGCTTTAGGTGAGCTCCGTAAGTACAAATATAAAACAGCTCATAGTTTCTCTTTACTTAACATCAATTTAAACAATGAAAACTGAAACGTAGTAAGCAATATCCATGAAATTACTTTTAATATTATACCACCATGAAGCGCAGTGTTTATTATCTGGACCCACATTTTTCGCTTACCATTAAAAGGAATTTTCGCTCGGCTCGTAATTTAAAAAAAAATATCCCACAAACAGTTAAGTTTAATTACAGAGTAATACATACAGTTCACCTTTACCATGTGCCATGATAATGGTGATGAAAGTTTGTCTGCATTGTTCCCCTAGCGTCGTACAAATTAAAATATTAACTTATTCCCTCTTCAGCAGCCGTTCGGATCTACAAAACGAGGTGGTAATCAATTTTGAATGCATTGCATTAAATTTTTTTTTGTTAAATTTAAGAAAATAAATAATAACTATGTTTTATAGCAAATGTACAAAAGTAATTACCAACACGTTAATATAAAATCTATACCATTATATCACAGATGAAAATCCTTTTCAAACTTTTAATCTTATATCCCTACAAATTAACATTAATGGACTAAGGACTAAGAGTAAGAGAAATGTCCAAAAGAATATAAGAAAGATTATCATATTAGAAATTGAATAACGGAAAATGTAAAAAAAAAGTACATAAAACAACGCATAGCGAAGTGGAGGAGAAAGACAAACCTGAATCTACCACCATACTAGACAACAGTTGAGAAAAGAAAGATACATATACATAAAAGGATGCAACTATAAAGCATCATAGCACACCCTTGAGCTTTTAGAATCGGTTGATATTATATATAATATCATTATCACCATCATCAGCCAATAGACGTCCACTGCTGGACATAGGTCTTCCCCAAAAATTTCCACATCATATCGATATGGAGATACGTCATACATACACGATGAAAGAAGCGCTACACAATAATTGAAAAAGTTATTAAATAAGAAAAATATCAGAACACAGATTAATACAAAAAAAAATCTTATATCTCTTTTTTTAGTATATTATCCAATTCAGTAGATATACATTAAAAATTCACAGTATGAGGACGTTGGTGTGAACTGTGAAAATATCTTTATTCTATGGATTTAACGCAGGCAATGGACCCGGGTGAGGTTTCGGGCAGAAATAGCTAATGCATTTAGTTGGTATAACCGAAAAGGTTTGAATTAGTAATGGCGTTAATTGAATAGTAGAAGAGTGGAGCGTAATTAAGGATACAGGGATACGTAAATATTCTAATACGTATTGGCATTTTGAATAAGAGATCATCGAGTTCGTATATTCACATACATAACTAACGACCAGATGTTACTCAGAATACTAAAGTAATAGTCTATGGTGCAAAGGCTCCCGCATAACAACTCACGGGACCCAGGGCAACCTCATCTTCTCGTGGTGCATCCAGCTACTCAACAAACAAGTCTGTGGTTGCTACCAATCCAACCCGCATTAGGCCAGCGTGGTGGCAAATGGCTCTTATTCCCTCATATGAAGGCATTGGGGAAGGTCTATGTCCAGCAGTGAACGTCTATCAGCTAATGATGATGATGGCGAGTCTAGTATTATTAGCAATAGTCTAGTATTATTATGGAGAATTTTAGGTAGATTAATAATATAGTGACTAATAATAAAATTGAAAAATATTTTTGAAGATTGCCTTTATTACAGTTCTCCAGCATCTTTGAAGGGAAATACCATTAGCCTATACTTTTTTCTCTAGGATCAACGCGCTCTTGGTACTACAGAGTACAATTGCTTACTTTGCGACCATTTTAATAGTATAAAAAAAAAAAACAACTTCTTATCTACTTTAGACATATATGCTCATTAATCTTACTTGTTTGTTAATATCGATATTCTAATTGATTGTAAAGATCTTGTAAATTGTTAATACTTTAAAATAAATATATAAGACTTGATCAACTTTTATTGCTGGATTGTTATTTGTAACATAAGCTTTGTTTTTCCACAGAGTATCATAACCGAAATTATTTAGATCGCTATCAGGGAATAACGTTACAAATAACCGTATTCACAATTTATTATGACCCGATTACAATATCCCCTTAACGACTGTCTTATTCCCAGTTGTTAGACTAAAGCGATGGATATAAAAGGTCCTTACTTAGCTTCTTGAGAATATATCGATCAATAAATAAATTAATATCTTCCAAAAGTAGATAAAGCTTCCAGAATTTAAAACACTCGTTTATAATCCATGTTAAGTGTTACAATAAATAAACAGTTTACCTTAAACAGAGTTATAATTATAAACTAGTTATTTGTATCTTTGTCAACATCAGCTCGCTGCATTTGTGATAGGTCTCCGACGCCAAAGATCGTCTACATAAGAACCATCAGCTCCTATTTCTGCCGCCAAATAGTAGGCATGCATTGCTATGTTCCGGTTTGAAGAGCATTGTAACTAGTGAAATCACTGGAGTAACGAGACGAGGACAATGTGCTGCAGTCTGTATCACCGTAACTAGCGCTATGTTATAACGGGTATAACTCATGCGGGTAACTTACCACCAAGTAAACTTAACGGTCGTCTAATAAAAAATGTTATAATGTATATAAATTTAAAAACAAAAATCGATTTTGTTAATACTATTATTGAGCGAAGTCATAAAATAAACGCTGGTCTCTTCTCACTTGCGCCATACCATAAATTCTTTACTAACTTTTAATATTAATGTGCATTTGGCGTGCTGCCGAAGTAGGTTTAAGCATAGATTAAGCGAAAAACAACATAAATACGTTAATTCTGAGGATATTTAATACGACTTATGCGGACTACTGCGACTAACGCTGGCGAAACGCCGCTGAAGGCGTTTATTTAAGGTAACATTTTATTATTGTTGTTTGCATGTTACGCTAACTTTGTTAAGTAAGCGAAAATAATAGCAAACTTTATATTAGCTTTGCCAATAGGAAATATGGAAATATTGTTGTGTGAACAATGGTTCAAAGAAATTCCCGATTTAAAAATGCAGTCGCAATATTTATGTGAACGGAAAAAAAAACAAGGTATTTGCTTAATTTGTCAGTTTTATTGGAAAGAGTGAATATTTTAAACAAACGAATTAACGAAGTTTTTTTAAACAAAATACTTATCTGGCGCATCTACCCAAAGCGAGTCTTGGCCTTCGACACAAGAGATAGCTCCACTGCTTGAAGCTTGCATAGTTCGTGCTCTACGGCATCCGTCCAACGATATCTGGAACAGCCGACAGGACGGCGGCAAGTTTTCAGACATTCGTACAGTCGGATTTCTTCCGTCGCTCTGCCATGGATGGTCCACCTAGAGACGCTCAACTTCTTACCCTAACACCTTCTCACATAAGTTTGCTTTAACAACATACATACAACAATATCCATACAAAGTACGGGTATGTATGGGAGCAGTTGTTTTCGCGCAAACCTGTATGTTACGCATGGAGTAGGTAAGTGTACGTTGTTTTTACGGACACCCTTCTACCCCGATGTAAATCACAACCCCGGCATAAATGTCTGAGATTTTTCTGACAGGTCCAGTAGTAAATCTCCCTTTTGGCAACAGATTATGCGCGGAACGAACGCCTGTTTCGTGTTCGCCGTATATTTACGGCACGCGTGACACCAGCCCGTGGGTGGTTTTCCTTGTTGCCCTGAGTGCTGTTTTACCTTTGTTACACTTTGATGGCGTTTAGATTCTAATTATCATGACGTCACTGTACATGTCAGGGACACAGACGGCGCCGCTGTAACAACAGCTTTTAATTACTATAATATATTAACATTTACTTAACACACATTGTAATCAATGTCGCAATACTAGTAGGCAGTAATAGTGTTTGATGTTTAATTACTATTGTACAGTTAAAAAGTTGTAACGATGGAAATAGTCACTGCTGGTAAGTCTATTGCCAGAGATGGTATGGGTGCCACCGTAGCTCCTATTTCTGCCAACAAATATTAGTATACATACATTACTGTTTTACCATTTGAAGGGCGTTGTAGCTAGTGAAATTACTGAGTTAACGAGACTTAATATCTTATGTGTTTAGGACGAAGAGCACAAGATATTACTATGTTTATCAAGAACTAACGCCATGTTATAAGCAGGCGTATCTCTTACCATCAGCAGAAACCTTCAAAATAAAATGTCCTCACGGCTACACCACTATATCGCTTCTAGACAAAATAAGAACTACAGCCTCTTTTGGTCACTAACGTTTGTATACTACTCTACAACTCTAGATGATTATCAGCAAGAGTAATTAAGGGATTAGTAATGTCTTAGGTGACTTGTTACGATACTGTTAAGTATTTAATAGTATTAGTATTTATCGTTTGTATTAGTTGAAGAGCTAATGAATTCGTGTAAAGTCGACAACCGGAACTCCACCATGCTGTTATGGCGGAAAATTTATTATATAACTTTGATTTGGATGTGGTAAGCTTATTTTTGTACCAGCTCAGCTAGTTACTGCTTTCATATTGTAAATCGGTATTCATGACAGTATTGCTGTTCCAGTTGTTAATATATCTATGGATTTTTTGTCAATTAATACCATTAAGGTTAACAGCTAACCCATGAAGACACAAATGATATGTTCATCTGATGGTATGCGATATGCCTCCCAATAACTACATGGCGCTAGTTAGGATAATATATATAGCAACATATTGTGCTCGTCGCCTTGAGATATGATATGTTCATCATCATCAGCTGACAGATGTTAAATCGGAATAGGGTAATGTTTGCACACTACAGTTTGTTGGCAGCTACAGGAGCTGCGACGGGTACCTATCTAGACGATCTCCGGAAACGGAAACCTACCACCAGTGAAGGTATAACTTACGTAATAAATATTTATAAATATGGTCAGAAAGTCTCAAGAATAAGATGTTAAAACAGCTTTTGTGGATATTAATCATTTCGTAGTAAACACTTAAGACACCGTCCACGACAGTCTCGGGCGCTCTATTTTAATAAATAAGTGTTAATTTAAATCAAAACCAATCCTGATACTTCTTAATTACAACTTATAACCGTCCCCCAGAGCGCCTGAGGGTAGATAATACAAATTTTAATTGCCACTCCGCTGCTATCTCCCCTACAGTCGAAACCCCTTTTCCTGCGGAACTCTAATGGTGGTGACGAAATTGTCTTGTTTGCTTGTAAATTGATGTCTGGATCACGAGGAATTACTTTCAAGGGGGTATTGTTTAATTGGCTATGTCTTACATAATGATGGCTCTTAAAAGAAAACTTACACAACGTTGCTGTCCGTAATACCTTCCGCAACTCCTTTTGGGGAACGAATTTTTAAAAGTCCTTTCTTAGCAGACCTCTAAACGGCAGAAGCAGTCTCTACCAAATTTTGAGTGTTTACGTCAGTCGCCGAGATCTCGTGATGAGTCAATGAAACTATCTCTTGTACACATATATAGATAGTTATATATTATAAAATGAGTGAGTTATTGTATATTATTCATTAATGAATAATATAAGTAGTGTATATTATTCATTTCATAGAATTCGATATGTGAGTATAGTTGTTAAAATGATTGGTGCGTAATATAACGGCAGTGGAGTACAATGGCTTTGTGGTTATATATTTAAAAGTAAACTAGTGTCCGATTAATTATTATAACGTGACTTGTGAATAAGGGGAGGGGAGGAGGGCTTTCGCATAACAGCTCAAGGGACCTAAACCAACCTCACCTGCTCGTGGTGCATCCTGCCAATCAAGCTCAGGCTCGGGCTTAGTACCCGGCGATACCGTAGGCCATGCTAACTGGAAAGCCGCTGGTTACGAGCGACGAGGGACCAATTGGTGTGGGAATCTTTGGGGAGGTTTGTGTCCAGTTGTGGATGTCTACCGGCTGATGATAATTTGTCAATATAGGTATGTTACCAGTGCAGGGCTGATTTCTGTTGCTATACAGTAGTATACAAACACTACTGTGTTCTGGATTGAAGGTCGCTGTAGCTAGTGAAATTACTGGAGTAATAAACATTAGAAGGCAAGGAACACAATATGGTCCTTTATTTATCATTCCTAAACCTATTCTTAAAAGTAGATGTATAAATGTATTAATCATTTTATTTTTAGGATTAAGGATGCGATTGAGTCCTTAGTTAAATATTATTAGGGAATTAAAAAAAATTGTCGACAATATGAAAATATAGAAGTGAATAAGTTGAGACAGAATATAAATCACAGACTGAAATTAAGAGAGTTCGAAGAAAATACACGTTGGTTCATCTCGATCGGAATGAAAAATGCAAGTCTCAGATTGCAGGCCGCTGTCAGACGCTGGAACTGTGTAGCCAGAGCCTGAAGCGGCTGAAAAATAATATAGATGGAGAAACGAAAAAAAAACAGTATACTGGGGGAATAATTTAAAATATAACCATTAATCTGGCTCGCGTACGATGCTGTGACATCGCTGTGGACCGTCGGCAAAACAGGGAATTAAAGAGATGGATGCTTCGAGATTTATTACTAGATGTTTATAAATCAGATGAGACGAGCATTTAATGTGGCGATAGTTAGGATTATATACACTACAGCACTACACTGTGCTCGTCGCATTGTAACATGAAATTTCCAACGTCTATCAAACTATAATACAGTAAAGTTTGCACACTACCGACACCTAAGATATGGTAAACTTTTATTGCAGAATTGTATAGTTAAATATTCGAGTGATAGTTAAATATTTAATAGTTATGATTTTTGAACGCAAGTTTAAATATAACTGTAGCTTTCATACGACGTCTTACACTATGCAATAAAATATTCTTATTATGAGATAGTAAAGTCGAGTATCAAATGTTCTCACCAATTAATATAAGCAATAATAATTACAGCAGAAATACATAATGAAGTCGAGACCCGAAATGGGAATAATTAACCAAATTACAGCTACAAATGTAGCACTGTAAAATCGTTACGTTTTATTGTATTACAAAAGCCGTATTAATGTAGATAATGGAGTAATATTGTAGTTAGTTTATGAAACATATACTAATATGATTTTGAATTTGAAGTAAACTCTAACGTGTCTGTACCCTATAAACATGGTTGAGATTTGTCTATTATACGGAAAGTTTTTACGAGAACAATAAAAACGTGCTATTCATTTAAATAACATCTTAATAATTAATCACACTATATAACAGTAGAATATAGCAATGCTTTGGAGTGAAGAGAGCACCACCTTCAGCCTCATCGGTAGTGTGCAAACATTACTTCGTCTTCAAAGTCTTTGTAGCTATTATAATTAAGTAAAGAGAGTTAATTGCTAAATGTGTAAAACAATGTGGTGCAGTGTATATCATCCTCAATACCTCCACATTCTTAAAGACTAACACAGTCAGGACAACTTCCTATCCGTCTCCTTGCTTCAGTAAAAAAAAAATGTAACGACGAAGTAGTGTAAAACTGTTTATAAGGGCTATGCGCGGAGTTTCTCTGCGCGATCGAATCAGAAATATGGAGATCCGCAGAATTAAAGTCACCGACATAGCCCAAAAGATTGCTAAGCTGGATGACTGACGGCCGATGGGGCAGTAAAGTTCTCCAGTGTTGACCCTGTACCGGTAGACACGTAGTGTTGGGAGGCCCCCCATATGGTGGACCGACGATCTGGTGAGAGTCGCGGGAAGCCGCGGGATGAGGGCAACGCGAGACGATCGATATGGAGACCTTTGGAGGAGCCCTGTGTCCAGCAGTGGACGTCTATCGGCTGATGATGATATGTTTATAACAAAAATTACTGCTAAATGATAAGATAATTAAAATGCTACACAGTGAGTCAGTGAGAAACTACGTGAAAGAAACTTCATCGAACTCCAACAAAGTTAATTAAAACTTCATAGCTTTTTTTTTACAATTTTCGTCCGCTCTTTTTTGCCGACCGTACCCGCGCCTCCGAAACTGACTTATTAATAGATCGGAGATACGTCGCCGTTGTCTTTCCGTACACTTATCACGGATTTAATAGAAAATTTACACAAGGCACGCGGCACCGTGCGTCCTGATTAATACGACTGCGTATCAGCTGACGCCTGCTAAATTAAAACCAAGTGCTCGGTTCAACCACTACGGTATACAGCCGCGTAAGTCTACGGGCGGTTTAATTAGGTTTCTGTTCACGGTTTGAAGGTGAAACGATTGTGTCGCGTAGTTAATTATGGTACAAATCTTAGTTAGTAGTTACCGAGTTAGTTAAACGGTGCGCCAATGTAGACAGTTTGCCTTGACGTACTAATTGTGTATAAAATTTTTGTGGAAGACATGTAACAGGGATTTTTTTTTAAATTAACCATAATCTTACCAGACTTTTATGGTTTTATTAGTAAGGCCATGGACAGTAAAGCGAGTGTGTCTTGAATGCTATGGCTGTATTATATTGACACTGTCTGGTGGTAGTTTATCGTGGCAAGTGATTGTCTGAGTAAATACAGCCGCAAATTATATTTCTACCTCCAAACAGTAGTAAGCAAATATTACTGTGTCCCGGTTTGAAGGGTGTAGTAGCTAGTAAAATTGGTATGGTAATGATACTATAGATATATTATAGATGAGAAAATATCTATGTCTCAAAGCGAAGTGCACGATGCGGTATTGACCATGCCATCGTACTAGCACCACGTTAATATGGGCACAGCATTACTTACCATCAGGTGAATGTTTCACTCTATTGCTTCGTTGTATAAAAAATTATGTTAAAACAACAGATTTTCAAAATGAGGGTCAAACTCTCAACAAACGAGGCAAAAATCGAACCAGACACCTCCAAACAAACCGTTTCTAGTAAGAAATTTCTTAAAAATTTAATGTCTAAGTATGTTTAACCTTTTCAGATTTATTTATAAAAGAAAACAATGCAAAAGACTATTTAAAGATAAATCACTTACAGTACTTATTATACCATACCAATTTATCTTACAACTTATACTCTTCTAAAAGACTTACCATAAACCCAATTATAGAAAACACCGTCTTAACTCTCAAGGGTAACATCTCATCTACAAAGTCACGGATGGTACAGGTAACAGTTACCGTCATGCATACTGAGTGATCCAATTCCATATAACAGATCACTAAATCATCAATATTAATGATTTCTAAGTTAAATAGTAGCGTAGTTAAGTTTCGTTGTTATACTTACCTTCAAATCTTAAATGTTTTTTACGTGCCGGATGTGAGTTAAATCTTTAACTTACCTGTAACAAAAAAAAAACAAAAATTACAAGAATTAGGATTGAAAATTTTCTAACCCCAAAGTATATTTTTTTTACACAGGTCAGTCCTTTTTTTCCTCTTTATTGTAAAGGCTTATAGCGAGATATACAAAGGGCAGGCTTAATGCCTGTTGGTATTCTCTACCAGCCAACCTTCGGTGAGGTGAGATGTGGTACTGCTGACTTAAACTATATAACAACATATATATATATATATATATATATATATAGATAAAACATATATACATGCATATACGCATATAAATAGTAGAAATACATACATAAAAAAAATAATTAAATATAAATAATATGTATATATAACACTAAGATGTCTGTTTTAGCTTAAAGTATTTCCGGACCCTTTTTTAAAAAGACATTTAGTGGAAATATTCCGAATCTCATCGGGCAAGGAGCTCTTCGTTATATATATGAAAAACTAAGCAGTTAAATGACACTATAGTTAATTGTGGATAGTACAAATGATAGTCCCAATATGGTGTTGAAGATACAGTCTGGTATTTTAATTACTGAATTGAACGAGCTATTGCACCCCTTAGCCGTGATATTCATTTATAATGAATACCGTTATTTAATCATTTAAAAACTATTTTAAAACCCTAATCATCAAAGTATAGCTAGAAGCCCATTGTTGAACATAAGCTTCCTCCAAAAATCTACCTAAGTCTACATGATCTAGACCAGGTCTTTGCAACCTTTTTCATTTCTTTATACGTATATTTCTCCCCTAATTACTCAAAACCTACTAAAAATACCTCACGTTTCTCTTACGCTCTAATTATTATCTATCTTATTTTACAAACATACTCTCTATTTCTCTTTTAATTCTCTAGCACCTTAGTAACTAATTATGTTTTTTTTTTATTTGAAGAATAGTCGAAACGAGCTAGGCATTCACCTGATGGTAAGCATCTGCCCATAACAACCTGGCGCCTGTTACAATGATATACAAAGCACCAAATTGTGCCCAACGCCTTGACATATAAGAATTTGAGTATCGTTACCTCAATAGTTTCACTAGCTACAAGCTCTTCAAACCGGACCACAGTAATGTTCGCAAAGTACTATCTGTCAGGAGATATTGGCGCTACGGAGATATCAGTAACACCTTTAGCATGATCAAGATTTTCGAACTTCCTTCTTACTTCTATCACCCTGCGTTGTACAGTAATTATGAAATAATTACAAATACCGTTAAATGTGGAATGTGAATATTCTTTTAAGACTTCATCGTAGTTAAGGAGTAAAGATTCTCCAAATAATCCATTATTACACGAGCCGGTACTCAACTTAACGAAGCTCACCCTTGCCCGGCGGAGTCGTGCTCAAAAACTTGGACAATTAATAAACCATTAAACTGCACCCACTTGACGTTGCGACAACAAAGGGTTGTAAGGTCAAGTAGCCAGGGGTCGTCAACGTTTGTTGCGTAACATTTAAACGTACTTGATATTATAACGCAGTACTCTTATATTTTAAAGTTATATTCTTGTAGTTTTGTACATAAATAGATTATAAAATAACTTTAAACATACATTATATAAAAATTCGAACTGTTGTCAGTTAGATCTCTTTGTGAAATTTGAAAGGCGATGTAGCTAGTGAAAATACTAAGGTAACGAAACTGTAAATTACTAGAAAATTTTGAGGATGACTTGAAACAACTAGGTAATTCTAGTGGTAGGATTCCGTTGGCATAGATCGTCTAGGTAAGTACCACCGCAGCTCCTATTTCCGCCCCTAAACAGCAGTGTGCTAATGTTACTGTGTTTCGGTTTGTAAGCCGTTGTAGTGAAAATATTGGAGTAACGAGACTTAACCATATTATACCTGAAGGCGACGAACACAATGTGGTGTTGCATATATCATCGCAACTAGCATCGCCATCAGGTGAACAACTCGCTCGTCTCTTCGAATAAAAATATTCAGATTCCGAGTGTAATTTAAAAAAAAAATCAACTGTTAATTAACAAAAATTAAAAGTTTAATTAAGTTATCAAAGTAGAATAATTATTGCCTACTTAAAAATGATATCGGGGATATGATTAATCATTCCGACCTTTCTTTCTCCACCCAACAAATTAAAAAATAAACAAACTTTGTCAAACTTAAAGTAATTGAGAAAGTAAAAGTGATAAACTCCAATTAAACGTAGATTAATTTGGCTTTTGCAAAATTTTATATAACGTTTTGTTTGAAACTAATAAAAAACAAAAGTTTGGAAGGTATTCTTTGATGACATAAATACGCCCCCCGTCTGTTTTTCATTACCTTAGTTACAGTTTTATATATTTTGGTATTAATCGCATCTGCTTTGTGAACCTAACTACTCCAGCTTCTGTCATCACATTGAAGAACAGCCGTCATAACAAAATTATTCTTCTGGATGTCAACACGTGAGGGTCTTAAGAGAGAACGCTTTACCATCTTCCATCTATATAAGGTTCAAAATAAAGGTGTTACTGTCCGGGGGTAGGTCTCAGTTGTCGGGGACCGTGTAAGCACCGCAGCTCCTATTCTTACCGCCGCACAGTAATATGCAAATGTTACTCCTAATATAGTTCCCGATTGAAGAGGTATGTAATCTTGATGATGATGAAAATTTTGATTTAACATCTTGTTTCCTAGTGATGAGCACAATGTGGTGGTGTGTATAACATAGTAACTACCACCACGTTGTTATAGCCGTCTATTTCATGTCATCGCTTTGTGGAAAAAAAAAATCAACAGTGTTAATATTATTAACATTGTGTTTTGGATACGTTGCCATAAAATAACAGCGCTTTTTCGAGTCATCCATTTCCCATATGAATGTATTAAATCCCGCTTGCGCTATTGAGAGCAATATTGTGAAAATATCGCAATCTCCAGCGAGGTTGATGATATACGATCTTCACAGTAAAGGAATTGAGAGTGGCTTACGAAGGTACTCGCGACCTTGAAATATGGTTTCCATTGTACCTCATAAGCGGTGCGCCAAAATCCACGTACCTTAGATATTTTCTCTCGTAAATTATAAATGATGCACAGTCAGTGAAAGGACTGGCTGAAAGTCAGTGTCTTTTGCTTACTTTTAACTTGTAAAGGTAAGTAAAAGACACTGGCTTAACTTGTATAGTATATCAATGTTACGGGAAATAAATTATTATGCCTCGGTAACTGCAAAAATATTTAGCAGTCACAGTGGAAAATAAATACTTAAATAACCAATATCTTCAAATCTATCTAGCTCACCAATTTTAACATTTTAGTAAATTTCTACTCGTAGATTCGATATACAGATTTTGGTATTTCAGTTATTTTTTTGTTTAGTTTTTTTTTTCGAATTTTAAACGTTAAGATTACTAAAAGCTTCGTTAATATAATTATTAGATGTTCAACGCTCAATACCGATATACTTTGTCCAACCAACTTGACCTCAATTTCATATGATGATTAAACATATTTTTTGTGTCTGGGATGAATTGGTTTAAAATCGTTTTCGTAGCTTGAGCAAGCGACTTCACCTGATTTTTTTTATATTCAAAACAAACACACTGACAGGAAACATTAAACTGCTGCCAACGCGGCAGAGATATATAAATAGCATAAAAATAAAATCGCAACTAAACAGGTTTTGCTGTATTCTTATCAATATTAGCTACAAGTTAGAAAACATCAACACAATAAGCTATCGACCCTTGTGTCGTTGGATATAGAGCGTGCCTTCGACAGCGCGTGGTGACCTGCAACCAGAGTCAGGCTGGCCGAGGAAAAGTGTTCCGTAAATATAAAGAAGCTAATAGATAGCTACTTGAGTTGCAGAAAAGTCACAGTAAGGTTTGCTGCGGAGGAATGCACGCGCAATACCACGAAAGATTGCGTGCAAGGGTCAATTGGCAGCCCTCTTCTATGGAATCTTCTTAAACCCGCTACTTGAAGAACTCACCGCAAGAGGGGACTACTGTCAAGCGTTTGCAGATAACGTCACACCTTTTTTTGGTGAAGACACTGCACACGAGATAGAGGGACGTGCTAATGCTACCCTCGACTATATTCAACAGTGGAGTGTCCAAAACTAGTTGAGGTTCGCACTGCATAAGACATGTGCAATGGTGATTATAAACAAACCCAAGTACAACACCCCACGGCAAGGAAGACAAAATTTTGAGGCTATTGATGATCTCCTAACGTTTAATAGCCACGTGGTGAATCAGTGAAAAAAGGCATTGGGATTGTATAGACAAATCGCACGGGTAGCTAAGATCTCCTGGGGCTCCATCTACATAGATGCGATGGAGCCGATTGTGCTATACGCAGCTGCGGCATGGGCACCAGCAGGCAAGAGACTATGGATTCAGAGGCATCTCAACACTGTAGAGAAGATTTGCAATCAAACTCTGCAGATCGTACCGCGCCGTCTCTCTACATTCAGCTCTGTAGTTGTCGGGGATACTGCCTGTGCATCTTAGAATTCAAGAGGTGTTCGAACTGTATAAGACTAGGAAAGGGTTGTCCCAGACACTTCTGAGCGATATGGACGTAGAGCGGGATTTGCAGGTACTCCTCATCCCGCTTCGAAAATGAATCTTAAGTATATATGTTTGGTAGATCAAAATTCTGTACATGAGCACAACGTGCAGGCGGTGAACATATATACCTACTGCAGTAAGCTTGAGCGGAGGGCAGGAGCCTCACTCTCCATATGTAAAGGTGAGGTCGAGGTCCAAAACCGGAAGCTATGTCTGTCCGCGTACTGCACAGACTACCAGGCGAAACTCCTGACCATATGTGAGGCAACCAAAATGATCCTCAAGAGGACGGAAGCAAATTGTGGTTTGTACAATGACTTTAAAGCCGCGTTACGAATCATGATTCGCTCCATCCTCTTGCCGTGGTGGCCAGGGAGAATTTGAGGAGGGCTTCTACCGAGAGTAAAGACGTGTCTTTGCTTTGACCTAGCTCACGCGAGGGTTCCTGGTAATGAACATGTTGATGAATTAGCCAAGCTGGTTGCTCTTAACGTCAGAAGGAAGCCAGATCATGACCAGTGCCCGGTGTCATATGTTAAACGTTTGCTTCGAAATGCCTCAGTTGGGAGATGGAGCGCCCGATAAAGCTATTTTTCTCGAACTCAGCAGGGACGTATCAGTTAACAAGGAAGGTCCGGCCAACTGGTCAGTTAACCCAGATATTCAGTGGCCACAGCGGATTCTCCCCATACTTGAACAGTTTCAAGTGTCGGGAGACCCCGTCGTGCAAATGTGATGACGCCGTGGAGGAAACGGTTCCTCATTTGCTGACAGTGTGTCCTATACATAGATGCCTAAGGTATGACTTTGAGCAGAATACAGGCCTTAGAATAGATACAACCAGCCTACCCGAGATGATAAAAAATATTAGTTAAAAATAAGTGAAAAATATGTGAAATAGTAAACAATAGAAATAAATACAAATAAATGTTACTTTACACATATCTACACAATAATATTGTGTATCTCTGTGTATATTAGATAGTTATATAGCATAAGTTTAGATAAAGTAAAAAAAATATATAAATTAGTTGTAAATATTTTGTAAATGTTTTAAATAAAAGGATAAAGTAAAGCCCTAAATAATATCAAGGAAAATTAGAAATAAATAAAAAAAAAATAAGCTATCGAAGTCGGCCACTGCCGTCAGCTATGACAGTAAATGTAGGTTAAAATTACTCCTTTAAGTCAGTAAATATTTAACTTAGTATTACTCGAAGGAGGGTGGAGCACACTCCACGTGGACCCTACATGTTTCGCAGACCTGGTACAAGTCACGGGAGCGGCGTTAGTATTAGAAGTTTTTAATATCACTTACTGTGACATAAAATTTGGGGTAATAACAATAATAGTAATAATTCACATTGGGTTAATATAATTCTAAAATTTAACAAACAGCTTTATCAAACATTCATAAATGATGAAGAACCGGAGCGTAGCAAATAAAAAAAAATCATTACATAGAAATTTCGAAAATGACAAGGTTTTAAATAAACCTTGACTACTTTCTAAACCTAAATTATATGTATATAATGGATTTAACTTTAAGGTGAAATAATCTTTTAGCTAACAAGTAACATTGTAATGTGTTACATGCAAAGGACAAAAATATTTTTCTCTCGAAGAAGTTTAATTCAGATACTTCCGTTGTGAGTCTAACCGGTATCCTTGTAACATTGAAACCTTGGGTACCTGGCTAACCAATCTCTACCATATTGTAAATCTATCGTCATAACAGTTTGTTTCGACCGTCAGTATATATGCCATAGTATTCTCAACGAGTATTATCCGGGACTTCATTGTTACTTGGAACTCATTGAAAAATTGTCATCATATGTTAACTTATTATAGATAAAGATAATTACATTTTCAATTATCAAAGCGCACATTAGAAATCTATAAATCGCTTTCTTTAAACACCTCGACCGTTATATATTTGAAAATACACGGACCTGTAATACGGCGCGTCCATTTGCAGGATTGCTCCCGTGTCCAGCACTCATAACTTGCAGTAACGGGGGAGAGAACGGCCGGTAAAAGACACGCGTTTAAATATTTAGAGCGGCCGCCCCGGAAAAGCGAGTGTACCTGACAGTGATTCCCATAACAATTTATAGAAAAACCTCGCTTGTTTCCCAATGATATGTACACGCTCTATTTGCTATTGAATTGTTTATTGTCTGCTGGAGACGTTTGTCGTAAAGCCGTTTCCATTAAAAATATCATCATTCGTTATTTTTTTTAGTTTTTTTTTTTTTTTTTGTTTAGCGTGGGGGAAATTCCTACGCATACCCGTCCTCGCGGGGGCGAGGACAGGTTATGTCGGACTTCAACCGACTAAAACCCCCACGATGTTCCGCCTCATCGACATATTGGCAGGGACACGGGAATACAGGTGCGCACTCAACCGCGACCCTGTCGGCGTTGGCCGCTTGCGCAGCCCCACCTCGGGAGCGAGGGATGAACCCTCCCTTTCCAGGGCGCGCCGGAATATGCAGCGCGCCTCCTCCTCGACCTCATGCGTGTGCGAGTGACCGGTTCCTCCGAACCTGTTGCCCAGAGGCTATAGGAGCCACTGGAGACAACCTCTCCCGGCTTCCCGCGGCGGAGAGATGTTGGGCCCGCCGCTACCTGTCAACGGCCGCGGAGGACAGGGAGAACGGCGCTTCGCAATACCGACACTCCTCTTCCCCCGCGGCCCCACCGCCGCCGCATCGCCGGTGCGACACCGGTTGGCCACAGAGGGTACTCCCTCCACGACCCCACCTCGGCTGCGAGGGGCGGTATGAAACCGCCCCTGCAGCCTGGCCGCTAGGGCAGCACACAGCCGCCCCTGCGGCCCCCGGCCGCTCGGATGAGCTCTCGGTGAGCCTCCGGAGCTCGAACCTGGAGCGGCCGCTTCGGCCAGCCCGGTGGGTTCCACTTAGCTTCACCGTGTTCCGGATCACGATTACTAAGCCTCTCCGCCACGACAAGGCGAGGACCCGTTGGAGGGGTCATTCGTTATTTAGATTAGATACTAATAGCTCTTGTTTTAATTAACTGTTCCTCAAACCTTAACGTCGAAGTCATTATCTCTCTTATATATTAAACTAACAATATTATTATTACGGTTTACTATTTACTTACTATTATTATTTTCATCATTTAAATCTACTCTCTCTTTACTTTGGTTCTCTTATCTAAGACTTGCATATACTTACTACTATACTTTCCCTCAGATACTTATGCTATTTATTCTCTATCGCTGTTTATTCTCCTGACATACTTTGACGACTGTATTTACAATATTTCAAAAAGATTTCTTTAGTATTCTTATTGTATATTATTGTGTCAGTAAAATTAAGAATCATCGTTGTTTCGTTACGTCTTCCGCACACTTATAGACGTTTTTATGAGCTCGTCAGTGTTTGTTTGTCTTGGAGAACTTCGCTACTAGAATATATTGTGGACTAAATAATGCTAAATTTAAAAAAAAAACTGTTGTCAAATTGGTTTCTGATGTAATAAAATATTTAAACCCAGTTTCAGAGTGCGCTCACCTAAAATAATCAGACTTAATATGTTGACAGCCGGAATATAAAATGTAGTTATGGAGACAGATTTACAATATGAAGATTTTAGTTAGCCAGGCGAGTTCGGAAAAAACTTAGCAGCTAACAAATTCTCCAATATTTGACCCTGAAATCGAAGCAAGGGCTTCCATATAACAATTAACAAAGCTTATCTACTACGCCATAGAGGCAGATAAACGAGTCAATAAAGAAACATGAGTAAATATTATACTTAATGTTGTTAACCATATTTTACATATTGTTACCACATTTGTTCTAGCAAATTTTGTATAACAGCATATTACAGATTAATTGCAAACATTTTGTCTATGTTAATATATGTTTACTATGCTATAATTTAATGGACAATTAATTTCAATTCAATAAAATTCGCGCCGAGTTATTAATGAAAGTAGGTCAAAGCTGCAACAATTTGTATTGAATACAAATTTAGCTGTTGTAATATACTCGATGTACTTTATATTAAATGTTTTGTTATCATCAGTAAATATATCCTTAGTTTCTAGCATATTTTTAATTTATCAAGATAAAGGGCGGTCGCATCATACACAGTGAGTGATACGTTTGTCTAAAATAATTTTTTCTTAGTGAAGACAGTATTAATTGCGCTCAAGTTGATACTTAAGATTTCTCTTTAGCTCAGTAAAATGGGTATAAAGTGGTTCGCTACACTACTGTATGGAAGCAGATTTAAAGACTACAGCGGTAGCATCCTAAACAGTTTTTAGCAGCGGTGACCTAGCACAAACAAAACATAAATGTGTAAGAGTATCAATGTGGTAGGTCTCTGTTGTCAGAGATCATCTAGGTACCATCGCACGTAATCCTATTTCTGCTGCCAATCAGTAGTGTGCAAATATTACTGTGTTTCGGTTTGGAGGATGCTGTAGCTAGTGTAATTACCGGTGTAACGAAACTACATCTTATGTTTCATGACGACGATCAAAACGTTGTGCAGTGCAAACCATCCTAGCTTTTGCTTTTCTTTTTATTTTTTGTTTTACGTGGGTGAAATGCGTGCGCATACCTGCCCTCGCGGGGCTAAGGCAGGTTATCTCGGACTTGCACCGGCTAAAACCCTCATGACGTTCCGCTTCATCGCTTTATGGCAGGGTCACGGGTACGTTTTCGCTCAGCTCCGCGACCTTGCCAGCGCCGGCAGCACCATGCAGCTCCACCTCAGGAGGCAAGAACCTCTCCTTTCCACCTCCGTAAGAGCACGTCAGAACACACAGCGCGCCTCTTTCGACCTTTTACAGTCACCCGGGCAACGAATCCCCCCGAATCCTTCACCCAGAGGCCCTGGGAGCCAAGAGAGAAAACTCTCCCGACTCCCTACGGCGGATTTGGCCTTGGGTTCCGCCGCCAACCGTTATATGGCCGCGGAAGGTAAGAAGAGCGGCGAATCGCAATACCGATACTTTTTTCCCTCCCCGACTCCACCTCGGTTGCAAAGGGCAGTATAAACCTGCCGCTGCGGCCCACCGGCACACATCCGAGGTCAGCTCACGGAGCTCACCTGGAACGGCCACTTCGGGTCGGCCCTACAACTCAGGCTGGCCGGGTAGGCTAAGAGCTACACACAAGACACAGCCACGGAACCTGTTCGGGGGGAAACCATCATAGCTCGCACCACGTAGTTATAAGTATGCATATCCACGTACCATGAAGTGAACGTTACGCTTGTCTCGACGCTTGGCTAAATATTTTTTTTATTATCTAATAAATAAATTTTTTAAATAGCCCAGATTTTCTATGACAGTCTTGCGTGTAATCCCTGACACAATTCCCCGTACGGACTTGAATTCATGTCAGCCACACCTCCGCTGGGCTATGTGGCGCATAGCTCGAGGGGTGAAGATGCTAGGGATACTTCAATCAGGCGTCTAATGAAATTTTCCATTTATTAAGGCATTAAAATAGTGTGACAACAATTCTTGCATGAAATTAAATTAAATTTAACCTGGACCAAAAGCCTGGTTACTTTAACGAGCTATGAGAATAGACTGATACACATTCCATCGGAAAATCCCACCACCATCGAAACTTTATGTAGTCGGTTGCCAAAGAGTTATTTGAAATAACGTATTTAAAATTTTTTTTTATTATAATTGTTTTATATTAAAATCAGAAAACTGTTGCAAGAAAAATTATTAAAATCAAAACCTTACAATTAAAACCTGCACTAATTAAGAATAATATTTAAATCGAATTAATGTACTTACAGCATATAAATGCTACTAATGCATTCATTCGTTTTTAAGTGTAATTACTTTAACTTATTACAATGCAAAATACAAAGATATTTAAATTTTAACCTAATACCATTTTAAAAATAATTAAAATCCCTTTTCTTACATTTTTCAATGGGAACAAAGCGCTCACGAGACAAAACCCGTCTCTCCGTTTCCACAAAGATATTAACGTCGTGTAAAATACTGCTAAAGTAATAACCGTCTGGATACGTTTTCTAAATTTTTGCTCTTATGTGCCATAAAAAAAACGACGGAGCTAACTTTCGCCCAACTTTATTGCTTGGCAATAGAAAACCCTGAAAGAGACACTCCGGACAGTCTAACTGGATAACAAAAAGAGATAACGTTCGGCTTAGACTGTTCGCTTGTCTTTTTTATATTAAAGAGCAGATAATGACGTATATTACGTATAATAACTATGTTGGCCTTTAAAGAATAAATTCACGAGGGCCGCATTATGACGTAGCGTATTTTATGAAGGTAAAAGAGGCTGCCATTACGCCGCAGGAAGATAATCATTTTTGGGGCGAAATTTCTTTGGGACACATGCTGCACACGGCGGCTGTAACACTTTGTTATTCCACTGATCACCATCGTTAGCGCGTGCAAATACATATTTATAAAATAATTGCGGTACAGCAACGCCATTCGTTATTCCGCCGAGATCTCATTCTAGATTAATAAAAATTTTATCGTTTGTCACTTCGCGGGTAGGCGCCATTTTGTTTGGTGCGGAATTAATTCAAAATGGCGCCCGTAAAACCGCGTGGTTACGCGCAGCGATGTGCTTAATGAGCGACGATTAAAATTGCGTCTGGAATGACGATAGGAATGCAAATTTTTTTGGATTAAATTATCGGCCATTTGTTTGGGACGCCTTCGAAGTAATGGTTAAAATAATAACTATATTACCGAGTATATTAACATACTGATGTAATCTTAATTTTTTTGTTACAATAGCTTAACTTGAATACAATTTCACAAGCTGTTTAGTGAGAGCGAAGCTATAGATGGTCAAGCATGCTCGCCCAGAATACTCTGGCACCCATGTTTGTGAGAATTGCGAACGAAACAACCTTTCTATCAGCCAACTCCATGCTCAAACTTTTCACATTTAGCTTTAGAATCGAACGGGAGAACCGTATTACAAAGCAAGCGCTCAGAATAAATAGATTACATATTTTAAAAATTAAAAACAGTTTGGAAAGTTTGAATGATAAATCATTTTTTTTTAACAATTACAACTCATACTTTCTAATCCGAGCGCAATTTACATAATACCTGTTACGACGTTTGAGACAATAAATCATGAACGCTGCCCGTGTATAATGTATTAAATTAAATAAACTCATCAGGGATGACTATTAAAATTTGAATAAAAATGAAAAGTGCCGTGGCGTCGTGTAAATCTCCCGGTTCGCGGTGTGGGCGGGAGATTGATCGCTCAATATGAAATATGTACGCTCTCCACTGATGTTAATGTATCACCGGAGACTTTCGGATGCGGTATTCTACTCGTATACTGCCGTTGGACAATATATTGTCTGTCTATACTGTCCGACGTAATAAAATTCCCCGGTGTGTCATATTATCATTCGTGTATCGACTATATTTGAAGTTAAGAAAGTTACTTAACAGGTACATGTAAATTGTTTTTCAAACGCCGACATAAGTGTTTACATGAACTTTGTTATAAATTCTAAATATCTAAATAATCGAGGATTACGTTTAAATAGTTAATATGTTGAAATGATAATTTCTGAGTGTTGTATACTATATTTTTTTTTATTAAACCATTCATTGATGATACGTACAATATCTACATACAGAACTGTAAACATGACTAAGTTAATAATCAATGTTTGACTCTGATTGATTTGAGCTTAATTAGGTGACGAGGATGTATAATCAATTTCGTCAATATTTTCTAAACGTATACTAAGTATATATATATGTATATTTCATTTAACACATTTCCTCCGGTTTAAAATGGGCGACTTTTCTGTAACTTAGATTTTGAATTAGATTTGTGAATGTGACGTTTTTTTAGCAAGTTTTTTAAACCCTTCAAATTCAATGAGAACATACTAATTTGAGGTAAGACAAAAGCGGCAGCTCAAGATGGAACACAATTCTTCAAGTGCTACAGCAGGTACAACTGCATTAAAAGAAAATAAGCCTTCACCGCTTTTTGATATAAAAACCCCGCCATAATAGTCCAGTACATTCTATGACTACAACTGAATACTACTTGGGTGTTACTTTTTCTTCTGCGGTGGTAGCCTTACCTGCAAGAGAAACCTTTTGACAATAATATACCCCAATGATTACGCCTATATAACGCCATTGAGATATTAATTAAACACCGCATCCATTAACCCCGAGTGCATTCATCGCCGCAGTGTATAAAACTGTCGCCCAACCGCCCATAAATCCGATTCCCCACTAATGAGTTAGATTATGACGTGGTTTTTAAGAATCTATTAATCCAAGCCCACTCTGGTGGTCCTAAATGATCGATGTTTGTACATTAAAGAGCTGGTGCTGCATTTTATTATGTATCATTTCGATATTAGTACGGCTTTAGAAAACAAAAATTAAACATTTTGTCGATTTAGTTTCATGTGTTTCATTAAAAAAAGACTTCGGATATGTTATTTTAGAGAATCCAAATAATTTTATAAAAACCATCTCTAGATAAAAATAGGTAATCATTTCAAAAGGAATCTATCGAAAGGATTATTCAAACGTAGAAATATTTTGTATCGACTTAGGGTTTTAAACACTTGCACAAAAAAAAACTGATACCATCTGGGATGCTGACAGTTTCAGTAGTTTGTGATTTGTATCAACAATTAACAAAGTGTTTAACTTTAATATTTTTTAATTTACAAAATGAAATTGTAAATAAAAAAAATATTAACGCGGAGATCTTGTTACATTAAAACCAAAACGTGGGTGATGTTGATGTAACATATTGATCTGATTACTGGGGTTATTATCTGTGTACACTGAATAACAGTTAAAATATATTCTTAGGTAGGATTTAATATGACTCTCTCTCTTTTCCCAGCCATTATCCCATGTGGCGGTTGGGTCAAGTTTCTTTATTTTTCTCCTTCACTTCACTCTGTCATATCATCGGGATTTAATACAACTAACTTCTCTAATATCACTTTCAAAAATATAATTTAATGTACTTAAACATAACATTTTCGTTATAAAGCTCTTTGTTTGTCATATTTTAATAGTTGTTTTGAATCTGAAAGCTTTACTTCAACTAATGAATGAAGATGATTACCAAATTTTAGGAAGATTCTCTAATACCCAAAATTGAAAAATAGAGAAATACCTCACAAATTACAGAATACATAAAAAAATTTAACACATCAAATAACTCTTGCAATAGACAATTTTTTCATTCCATTTGAGTTTTTGGAATGTTCTTATATTAAAAACGAGTTACAAGAGATTTGACTGTATATATAACAAGAGATAATAATTTTCTTAATATCTCCATTAATATCTAAAATTACTGTATATTATTTGACCCTTATAAATCTGGATTGTAATACGAATGAATCACATTACGGATACATTTCAAAGGAACGCGAATTAAGGTTAACATCAGGCTGGGGCCCTTTGTAGCCAAACTTAATGCGGTAACAAGACTAATGATCTGAAATTTAGTTCGCTACAAAGAAATCATATTACAGTACCTCCGTGTAGCCGAGCCGGTGTATAACGACTATCATTTTCGTACCACTGCGTTCTTGGTCCTACGCATTTAAAGTTAACCCCACGATCAGAGACTTGGATATTATGATAGTTTTTTAAAATTCAAATAATCAACGGGATGACTAGGGTTTTCACTGGATAGTAAGGATCACGCCTGCCTAAAACAATGTAGCTTTAGTTAGGATTTGTACAGTACATCAAGTTTTGCTCTTCGCTTTGTTTAAAATTTTGTTCATTTTAACTTAGTGATATCTGAAGAAAAATTGCCATTTAGATCAGGACACAGTTGTATATTCAAATCATTTTGTGACTCAACCATTTGTGATTTAAATCTACCACCAGTCGAACTAGTAACTTCATTGTTAAAGCAGGACACACTAGTAGATAGATCTTTATTACCGTCCAAGTAAGTTAAGCCATAGTGTGCCTAGTGTACAAGCATTACTGGTAACAGGGCAATATGGTACTATATAATTCTAACCACCACTATATATTACAACATTAACAGGTTTGGAACAGATTCAATCCTCATTGAGTAATGATTTTTTTATGGACATGGTATCAGTACTAAATCAATATGATGGATGTATGTCTTTGATATTATCCTTGTATGAGTAAGTCCAGAGTCCCACCAGTGGGAACAGTTTGTATATATAATTATAATTTTATATATGAAATATCGTGAAGCTAAACACCTTTATTACTCCCGTATATTAACAGCGACAGCTTACTTTATTAAAGTAATTAACATATTTATTAAACAACATAATAATTATTATTGTTATTGATAGATCGATTATGTTAATGTGTGTCAACCTGTCCGTGATAATTACGTTACTGAAATTAGTGGGCAAATATAATATGACCCGCCCAACATGATAACGGAAGTTATTACAAAGGTGTTCGGTATTAGATTTGTATATGTTTTTAGTTTGTATATTAAACATACATTATACTAGAAGTTGAGAGAAAAAAGGCGTTTAAATTAAAAAAAAACTTGGCTGTGAAATATAAGAAAGTGGAATGGATCCACTGGAGAACAACAACTGGTTTCTGGTACATATCCGCAGCTCTTAATTTCACCACTAAACAATACTGTGCAAATATTACTGTGTTCCAGTTTAAAACGCGTTGTAGTTAGTGATAGTATATATAACGAGACTTTATTGTTAGGGGCAGATGTATCTCTATCATATAAATATCTTGATCATCAAATAAAAATACTACTCATATGATTCAAGAGAGAAACAAATTTGCTTACCAGTCATCTCCCATAATGGAAACGCACTAAAAGATATAGGGAACCATTTCATTATCTTAGTGTTAATGCTTTTAATTAGTATAACAAAAACCTAGAAGCAGACTAGCTTTACATTTGAACGACTAATTTTACAGAATTTTAGTCGGGACAGTGTATTTAGCTAAACATGAGCTTTCACGGCTGACGTCGTTAAAGTGATACGCCATCTGGGATTCATGAACATAAATACACTTGACATTTACTCATTTAGTTTAGGCGACTAAAATATTTACATTACTTTAAAATATTAAAGGGATTTTTCATCAATATCAATTAAAGATAATTCGCAATATAACGTCTAAAAGTTATATGGTCCTTTTTCTTCATGTTAAGTCTTGCGAAGTAATTATAATAGCATACAACCTTTTACAAAGTGCCTTAGGAATTTTTTTAATTATTTTAAAAATTTATTGTGTATGTCATATATTGTCGTTATAATGAATACATAATTTCTATATTTAATATAACCATAAGATTCAATTCTTTTTTTTTGTTTGGAAAAAGTACTTATGCAGGCTAAAGCATCAGTTTATTTGAACCTAAAGAAATAATCAAAGCTGAAGGAGATTCGAAGAAAATTAACTTGTTTTCCATATCAGCAGTTTTCTATTAAGTTTTAAATGTTAGAATATTTAACAATTTGTCATTTGTGAATAAATAAAATAAAACTGTAACTCTGGGATACCTTACAAAGTAACATTTCACGTAAACTTCTACAACAATGGATATCAGGGGATGGTGAAAAAAATCGTCGTGATTTTGTGCTTTGTTAGCATATTCTTTTGTACGTTTTCTGTCTGGAAAAACAAAGGTCCTACCCTAAGCTCTTGTTAAATTCAAATCATACGTACCTTTAAAGAAGAAAATAACAGATGCATATTCAATGTAACATGCAATTTTAGCCTTAGACAGCATGAGCACAGAAGCGGGATTTTAGTGCATTTAGTGTTCATCAAGATGTCTGACGTTGAGATAAGACGAAGATACATTCTAAATATTTCCTTTTGTGTTCGTCTACTCGTAAGTTATCTCTTGTACATTTTTTTAACTGCAGGGCAGAACTTTCAAATATATGCGTCTGGGGAACACAGGGTTACGCGGGAGCCCTTTAAACCACCCTGGTTGTCATTTTCAGCGCTTTGCAAGAAGCCCTAGGATCTCCTACAGAACCAACTGGTGCCTCTCCACACAAAGTTTGGACACAATATGTTCTAGGTAAGACTGTAACCCTCCTCAGCACCTTCGATATGTTATTACAGATATGAACCAATCTTGTGGTCTATAAAGATCTTCGTTTTTAAAGGCAGCAAATTCGAAGACTGATTGTAGTCGCCTTCTACGAGAGTCAGGAATTACTTTAATCCTTTTATTGATATGCTGAGAGACTATAGGACAGGCTCTTTGGTACTTGAAGAAATATTGAACTTCCTAACTGGTGGTCATTTAGAATTTAACGGTATACAAGTAGATTTATTATACATAGTACGTTTGTTGAATAGGCGTCGGCTATGGTATGAGAAATTATATATAGTAAAAAAAAATTACCTAGGACATGCTTAAAAGATGCAATGTAAATATTCTAATCCAATTTCCTTCAGTTAATAGCAGTAAATTTGTTGTTGTTTCATAACATTGATTTTCTCTTGTAGGAGGCCTAGCCAAGGAAGTATCAGTCCATGTTCCAACCCGCAGAGTTGTATTGTGTAAACATTATTTCCGGTTTGAAGAGCGCTGTAGCTAATGAAGTTATTGAACTAATGAAACGTAACATCTCACGCTTCAAAGTTAACAAGTGAAAATGTTGAACAAAAGGGATTTCTTTTAGTATTTTAATACTATTGTAGACAGGTATTGTCAACTGCAGTTACAGTTAAACATACTGGTCGACATTTCATAATTATCATCATTAGCCGTCCGTTAGAAGTGCACTGATGGACATTGACTACTCCCACAGATTAGTTCTTTTCAATATGTTTTATAATCTTAGTGACATCAAGGATTGAGAAAAAAATAGACACTACGTAATAATTATCAATTGTCTACGTGAGAAACTCATCTACTCTTCCATCTAATCTTTATTGTCACTTCTACTAAAAAAAACCGTCTAGTGTAATAGTCGTCAGATATAACAAATGAAAACCCTAGATAAAAATCAGAAAACCCAAATTACCTATCAGAAAGCCCAAATCAGCTACCAGAAATTTCTAGAATAAAAGGAGACGAAAAGAAATAAAAATAACGTTAATCGCTAAGTAAATTAAAATTTACTCTCTCAAATTCAAATTGCGATAGTCGTTAAAGAATTTAAGACGGTTTTCCTTGTACTAATTAAGAAATCAAATAATTTGCTAGAAAATAGCAAGGGAGCTGAAATGAGGATTACCAATTTATCTTCATTAATCCATCCAAATTAAATATGTCTTACACCGGAATATTTAAATTGTAACGACTTTAAAAATTTAGATTCGCTTACAGTTTCGTTAAATTATTGGGGTGTTTTTGGTACTATCATCTTTAGTAGCAGGTCACCATCACACATGACCACTGCTTATTTTTTTCAGTCAGTGTGTTTTACAAACGTTATTGTGTTCAGATTGATTACAGGGAGCAAATTGTGTTTGTGTTATGGTTTATGTGAGACAATCTAGTAATGAAACAAAGCACTAAATTGTTATAGGCAAGCGTAACTTACCATCAGGCGAACACAAGAATATACACGAAGATATGATAAAATTGCGTATCCTCGGTAATAAATTAATCGTTCACTATATTTATATTACATGTGTATGATGAACAGGAAGTAGTAACGAGGATTCGTACGAACTTCAATCAAAACAAAAGAATAATAGTAATTTTCAATGAAAAAAAAACAGCTGTTAATATAATCATAGAACAGTCATTGTTGAGCAGAGTTTTTTTTTTCGACGAGTAAGATGCTCAACTGGAGAAAAGTGATACATATCTGATGATGAGATGAGATGATATACAGTGCATGACATTGTGCTCGTTGCCTTCATAAGTCTCATTACCCCGAGTAATTTGACTGGTTACATCGCCCTTGATATTGGAACACAGAAACAGGAGCTTTGGTGGTATGTACCTTGATAATTTCCATCAATAGAGATCTACAACCAGGGATCAATTAGCAAAATTGTAGATAGGTAAACTGCCTGCCTCTATAGCACAGCGGTTAACCGATTTCGGGGCTACACGAGTTTGGATGTTGGTGAAGTTTTTTTCCACGTGCTTAACTACCATCTTCATATAGGAGATCGGCCATAACAGCATCACTGTTCCGACAGTGAAAATATGAGGGCTAGAGTATTTTAAGCAAGAACATTTCACTGTTTGCGGTATCATCGTCTTCACATCTCATGAAATGTTAGCCCATTGTCGCCAAGAGAAGCCAAAGTCCAACAACCATAGATTTCCGAAGATATAAAATATAATCGCAGTCTCTGCCCTAGGGCTGCTCTATAGCTGAAGTTATTACACAGCGAAGGGTCATAACACCGGCGTGAGAACGGGCGAGTGGCAGTGACTCAGCGCAAAACAAATTAAAACCTTATTACAAGGCAAACATTAGCGCTCGTGATCTGAAGCTTTCAGGCGCAGGTGCTGTTTGTGCGGGTAGAAAGAAAATTTTGTAATTAAATGTTATATAATATAATCATTCACTTGAAGGTTGCGTTAGAAAAGAAACAAGCTTTGCAAAGGTCTAACCGATCAAAAGACAGGCAAAATAGAAGGAAGACATTGATACTTTCAGTGTTCTTGAACAACTGTCGAAACGGCAATAAACTCTTTCATTACTATCATGTCAATGCTACTTATTGATGTCCACTACTGAACATTAGTTTAATCTATTTTGAGGGTAGTCGTCGTATTTCGCTAATCTTGAAATGTGGATAGGAGAGCGCAATATATGGGTAATGGACAAGGAAAGCTACCCCTTTTCCAAGCGATCTTTCTTGGTTGCCTTTACCGAAACAATGGAGTGGCAGAAAATTCTAAGCACCCAAACATGAATATATTCATCTGAATTTAGTTAATTGACAAATATAAATTGTAATATATCCAAGTTATGGAAAATACGACAATCTATTAAGTCATCTAATTCAATACAAACACATACATTTTTATTCATGTTCACATAATTATGAAAGATAGTATACTTGCTTCAATATTTGAACATTTATTCTGGATATTTCATTAAAGTATATGCAGTAATATCACTTTTGTTTCTCTCATTAATAAGTCTTAACTAAACATTTGCTGATTAAATAATAAAGCTGAAAATGAAATAACCGAACTGCATTATTCGCCAGATGCGACTGGATTTTTAGCAAATTAATACCCAAAATATCAAAGCAATAAAATAGCAGCTTAGTTGTGAGGACATAGAGTATAAATTGGAGCCAGCATCCCGTCTAGCTCTACTCATCATTCCACTTTTGCTGGCGTGTACCGATGTTACTCCCTGGTGGGTTGTTCGCTTTCGAGCGGGAGCATTTGGCCAGGACGGATGTATTCAGAGTAAGGGCCACCTTGATTGTATTGGATAAGTTTTATTTTATGGTTACTGACTATGTTTATACTTTGCCGATGTATTTTTCGTACACTTTATGGGACGGAAAGGTACTTAGATATATCACTACTTCTTTATAAGATATGGAAATTGCGTCCGAACATTATATTTATGCATTACTCGTTTATCTCAGTGCGATACGAGTAAGATATTTTATATTCAGCGAAAAAATTATAATATTTTTGTGATTAATATAGTGATAGTTAAATAAATAGAGTTACAATTAAGTATTTTCATCACGGTCAATTTACAATATGTCCTAACGACGTCATCATATTTTTCTAGTTATAGCTGATTTGAAATAGCCATTTAGCTTTGCTTTTATGCAACTAAGGCAAAAAGTGCCTAATTTACAATTGTAACTTTATAATGGTTATGTTATCATAGTCACTTCACATATTAAGATAACAAGAGCAGAGATATATTCACTTGTTCTTGATAATAATAACTTGCCGGCGTCAGTGTTCCCATCCAATAACGACGTGGGTGTTTTTTAAGAAAAGAGTAAATAGACTTTTAGTACTCTAGTAAGTTTTCCATCGCAGACTATTAACGATTAACTAATAAGCTAGCTATTAAGCAGTAACCCATAAAGTAAAAAAAAAGCGCTTTATGTTGTAGGCATTTGTTATTATACTGCTCCCACTGCAGGCAGGCAGAGAATACCACCTAGCCATTAAATATGCACTATGCCATGTATGGCAAAGGAATAAAGAAATAAAATAAGATGTAGCAGATCATATTACTTAATATGTAACAAGACGAGCGGGACGTTATCCTGGTGGTTATTGATACGGCAGTCCATAACGTGGCGCTAGTTAGAATGATGTACACAGGACTACATTCTACTCATCCCATTGACACATAAGATGATAGGTTTAGTTATTCCAATAATTACCATAGCGGATATGTCATTCCAAGCGGAACTTGTGGTCCTTTGCTGTAACGTATGCAAACTACCGTTTGGCGGCAGAAATAAGAGCTGCGGCGGTACCAGTAAACTTCCAAGTGAATGTTTTGCATGTACATTGTATTTTCTAGCCGTCAACATTTGTTAAGCTATTTTATAAATCGACGAACAAAGGCCCGGCCGATTTGTTTTTATCGGCGAACGAAAACATCGCTTAAACGCAAGACGAATCGCCGGGCGTGGGAGGGAGAGGGGTCCAATGAAACGACTTTCTCCGATGTCTACCAATACATTAGCGGCATTCATTGGAAAAATAAATGATTCCACTTAACCGAGCTCAATGTAGCGCGAGGAAAAATCACATTGTAATCTCACCTCGATGAAAGGAATACCTATTAATATTATTCCCTTTGAGAGTTTCTAATTTGCGATTTTCATAATTGAATGTTATCAAAATGAATGTCCGTTGAGTTTTCCACCTTAAAAAAAAAATTTATGCTCCAAACGAGAAAACGACTCTTTTTCCCTTTAAATTGCTTGTTTTGTTCGCTGCTGCGAATGAAAATGGCTCTTAAGCGTTTAACATTAAGTTGGGAGTTCGCTCCGTGAGAGATATTTTTAATGTGATTGTCTCTTAAAGGAGCGTTTTTTATTATCCTTCATTATTTTTCGCGTGACGGTTGTGCCAAGCACGAGCCAGGGTACGGAAGGCGTGGAAATAAATTGTTAAATACTATTTAGTTAGGATTTAAAAGCTGACCTTTTTGGATTCAGCGTGGATATCTTTTAAGTAGCTCGTGAATTGCTGAGAGTCATCTAGATTTAGTTTGGAAGGGACGATTACCATCTTGTTTAATTACTTTTCTTCGTTAAGTTTCGAATGGAACTGAATTGGTTAACTTTTACTAGCTATTTTGTTGTAAAGTGTACTTAAAACAGCTACGTAGCTATAATATATAAGTACTAGTAGTAAAACATGAGTAATAAAGTTCTATCACCGGCCTGTAATTTTGACGATTATTACGAAGACCACAGTGATTTCAATGCAGGTATAATTAAATATATGTTAAATAATAATATATGGTCGTACATCCTTACGTCATACATGTATCATGCTCTTTACAGAAGTCGGTATAATAATCACACGGCCTGGTGTTTTACAAATAAAATAAAATCATCAAGATCAGATCCCAATGTAAAAGATATGTATCGAATTGAAAACATCATTCATCTCGTTGGTCAAGTATAATTCGATTAAGTGAATAAGATTGTAAAATAATTATTTTTACGTTTCACGTAGAGCATAGCGCGAGTTATATCTATCTATTTAAATATTTTACCGCTGATAGAATTACAAATGGGAAAGCAAAAACGACCACTTAATAACCATAAGCAAGCCGTCATCGCAACCCTTTGTCTGTACCTTGAATCACAAAAGACTTTATCTTACACAAAACCTATTGTCCTGCACATCAACCAGCTATATATCCGATAAATTGTCCACAAAGCTCACCAACAACTGTGCAACTTATCATACAAAGCGTAAGGACTAAGTTCGCCTGCTTTAAGCTTAAATCATTACCGACAATTTTCAATTACAGATCCCGAAGAGCTTGCACGGTGTTGTCATCTATAAAATTATATCTTAGTTTTCTTTACATTTTACAGCAAAATGGAAGCTCGATAAGTTGAGTTCACTTAGAGACATAAAGTACCTAAAGTAGTAACACGCTGTAAGAAGACTGTAAGAGGTTTACTTTTGCCGTCACCCATCTGTACTTGATGGTGCGTCATTAAGGCTGACTCTGAAATGACATTATCCTTTATAATATCGCGGCGTTAGCTAGTATTTTCCATATTACCCAATATTTATTACATTTATTATTCCTATAATGATTTCAGTTTTAAAACATGAAAGTACAAAAAAAAAATGATTCGCTATTGCGCCTATTTGAACTAAGATATTTAAATGAGATATCAGTGAAAGTATTTGTGAATTGTAGTTCAATATTTCGAACTGTGTTATGGATTCGTGAAAACGATGTAGTAGTTGGACGTTCTTGGCAACAATTTGTGCAGAAAAAGGTAGTCACTAAAATATGCTAATGTAATATAAAATTATTTGAAAAAGATAGTATAAAGCACAAGTCATCCTTAGTGCCTTACATTTTCACTGTATCAGCGCCACAAGTAATGTTTATTTTTGGAAATGAATGAAAGACACTAGATCTATCGCTTATGAAGGCTCTCGTAAAAAGGTACCATCGAATGACCATTTCAATTCTTACTGCGAAACAATAAGAGCCTATAAGGCAGCCTATAAAAGTAACGTACAAATAAACGTAGGAATGTTTCGGGAAAAAATGCTTTATCTTGCTCACTGCAACTTCCATATTTCATAGCGGAGCCCATACCAGCATCTGTGAAGCGACGTGGGCAATACCGATATATTTTTTATCCGCGCCATAAAATGTCTATAGTCGGATCCGTGGTATTGTTGCAAATACATCGGTAACAAAAAGTTTTCGGAGCGATATACGACGGGTCAATAGATACGCATAACTCTCTCTGCGCATTATCATCTAGGTAAGAGAACGGACAATGATGAAGCTGAAAATGTAGTCGTAATTAATGTATTGATATCAACTGTTTGGAATTGAAGTTTCTATCAACTATCTTAACCCCATTTTCTCAAGACTTAAACATACAATGAGACCATAGATAGTCAAGCGTTCTCGGCCAAAATATTCTTACTCTCATGTGATGACAACTAGAATATAGCATTTTCTATACCTAAAATATTTTAGTCGAGCGAACCAAAGATTTAAATCCCAAAATGCATTGGAACTTTATGGTATTAATGTCGGATATACTCGAACGTGAGATCGATTGACTAATAATGAACTTGTGCTTTCGGTGGAAGAAAACATTTACATTTGCAATCTTTGATACTAAGGGCACAATCTAGAAGTAGCTTATTCACTCCTGTATTAGATTCCCACGTGGACAAAAATACTGACACAGACGAGACTGTTTCGATCCTGCATTATGACAGACCAAGCGGAAAATCGTGAGAAAACCGACATGTTCTCAGAACAACTGCTTCTGAGGATATTCGGTTTGTTCAGCATTTTAAGGCTTTGACTCTTTCCGTGTTTCTATACCGGACACAATAAATATCGTCGTTTAAAGTTTATATTCCGATTTTACTGATCATTTTACATTTTCGCACACATGAATTGTATGTTCTAAGGTAATTAAGTGGTCGTTATTTCAGGTTATGTAAGGTTATAATATTTGGCGCTCTAATATATAATTGTGAGTTAATGTAGTAGTGAGTAACATGCATTGTTAACGACGAAACTTTACACAGACCTGTCCCCGGTCCAACTGAGACTCATCAGCGATTCGAAACTGTAAATGCGTTTCGTCTGTACTTGTTCCAACTTTTTTTTTAGTTAATTCGCCTGTGACAGACCGACGGACGGCCGGTCCCCGCGTTCATTAGCGCTGATTGCAACTCTGCCCTGATAAAAGAGGCCGTTTTTGATTGTAACCTTTTATTTGACTTTTACGAGGGCTAATAAGTTGAGGAAACATTTGAATGCGGGCCCTCCGTTGATTTTCTTTTAAATACGGTTCAACTTTCATTTCCCTTGTTTTTAAATAGTTTATCAGTGTCAACGCGAAAAGGTAATTCAGCTGAAGCAAAAATTGCATATGTTGATCACAATCAATTATTTTTAAATTAACAAGCAATAAAAACAAGTACAATTTTTATATAAAAAGCAAGTAAAACTATATAGCAGAAATAGTCATCTTCTTGCCCATGTACCAATATTATTAATTTAATAATATCTATAATATCAAAAACAACAGAAATGAAAATGTTTTTGATCTTAAAGACGCGAAACCAAGACCTTTCGGAAGATTAATATATTTTCCATATATTTTGATAATATCAGTAAAATAGCTTTGTATCTAGACATTGTTTATTATCTACGTTAAAATTAGGAATGTACATAACAGTGGTGGGTTTTATGAAATCTGATTCACATCTTAAAAGAAATTTACATAATAGTAGCGAAACCATTAGCAATGCACAAAAGTAGTAAAACCAGATCCTTAGATGTTTTTATTTTGTTTAATACTTGATTAAGTAAATAATATAAATCTAAGGATTAAGAATTAAGAAAAGCGTAAAGCGAAATTCCCATCAAAAATAAAACAAAAGGAATCTAACCAGTCGGTTGTTTACGAAATCTGTAGTAATCAAAACGTTTCCTGTTTCGCATTCCGTTAATTTACTTTCTATCCGTCAGTTATGTCCCAAGTACTGACTAAAGCGACATTGGTACATCGGTGGTACACAGTCATGGGAAGAAGTTCAAAGCATTTTATGTTAATGTAAACTGAAAAGACGCGCGACCTGCATCGCAACCAATAGCTAAATGACTGTAAGAATCCATTCCACTTTCAATTTATCACCGAGAGATGGCATTGAATGTATGAATGAATTGAAAGTTAGATTACACAATTTAAATTCCCCCTTCATGCAAAATAGGGACGGAAAGATGAGGTCTGAGGGGGCGGCGTGGAATACATTACAGCACGGACTGGTGGTGGAGGTGGTGGGTGGTGGGAGGTTGAAATATTTACTTCGCGGGAGTTTGGAAGTGCGTTCGTCGGAGCGGCGCAAAATCTTAATGGATTATGTTATGATTACACCGGTTAGTTTACCTGCGGATATTTCGCACGTTTTCCGTACACGAGCCGTAATAGTGGCCACGACCTCGCCGTATCAAGCCACACAAACACCAGGCAATCAAGTTTATCAAACAGCAAATAATTTATTTTACATGATTTGATATAGTTTTTTGTACCATTGATCATTCATTGTTCATTCATAACAGCCATTTTACATCCCCACTGTTGGGGCACAGCCTTACCCTCAATATGAGGGCGAGAGGGCCATAGTCACCACGCGAGCACAATGCGGATTGGTGAATTCACACACACCTTAGAATAGATTCTAATTCATGTGCAGGTTTCCTCGCGGTGTTATCCTTCATCGTTTGTATTTCGCTGTTGTTACTAAAATTCACAAATGTAGATAAGTTTAAATATTAAAATCATTGGTATATGCCGAGATTCGAACCCGCGATCTTCGGAATGAAGGTCGCACGCCCTAACCAATTAGGCCAGCGAGCTCCTCCATTGATGTTATTGATAACCAATTCAGTCAGTTTTGACAATGCTGCTTTCATATCACATTGTCTAGTCAAACATGTTAATTTTTTAATTTTGGTTAAAGTTTATTATTTACGCAATAAATTAAAAAAAATATTTCGACTCTTCAAACAGTTAAGCTTTAAACAAATTCTATAGTTAATAAATATACAGCTGTAAGATTGAAAATCTATTTCAAATCCAATATTCTGATTAAATAATGCATCGAAATCTTTAAATCTTTTAACTCAGTTAATTTTTTTTTCACTTCGCAGAGGAGAATTTTTAACAAAGTATAAATTTATGTTACATCCAGATATCTGTAGTCTCTTCGATCCTCAATGACGAAAACATCTCTCGTGCTAGGTAAGATTATTCTAACCTTAATACCTAGAACATAATGATCTATATGGCTACAAATTTTCAATATGAAAGTGAAATCTAAATAAACGTATTCAAAAAGCCAATGCATCTTAGAGGAAGCTTCTCCTCTTTCATTTTAATCATTAACTGTGATCGTATTGAAATTAAAAGTTAATATCAAACTAAAGTATTCATTGGCGTTAGTGTTGAACTAGATTCTCCGGCGCTCCTAACTCCTCAATAATCAAAGTGCGAACTAAGCATAATGGTGAAAAAACGGGTAACTTTGTTCAGCCGTTCGTTAGCATACTTCCGATAACTTCCACGGTTTTGGCGCGGCTTTCCAACTAATTTGTGTGTGCATTTTAAAGGTTTTTGGGTCAAATGGAAACTGCACAGTGGGTAGAAAATAAAATATCCAGTTATTTGGTAAGTTACAGTACCTTTTCAGCGATAAACTTTTTTCTCTTGTAACTATTACATGTTTTAATTGATTGCCTTTGTTTTAGTTTAAGATAGCACTATCCTATTAGTCATGAGTATGTATAATGTAGGATGGTATTGATGTACCCGTTTGTGTTACTGTTATGAATTACGTACTTCTATGACCTTAAATTAAGATAGTATCTATAATGAGACCACTACACTCATTTTCTACGGAGTTTGTAGTGTTTATGAGAACAAAGATGAAGCTTGCTCGCTTTTAATTCTCTAGTTATCATATGTTTACATTTGTAATTCAATAGTACAGTTATAGCGAAGGACTGCCAATATGATGGATAATAGCTACTCATGAGGGTGCAAAATTATTATAAAATTAAGCATCAATATTTATGATTTTAGTTTTCACTGCTTCCGTGGTTAATTAACTTCTAACATGGAGAAACTACGTTCGATCGGGGTCCACGTGTTATGGAATGTGACTAACTTGGCTATCTACCAAGTTTATATTGTAAATCGGCGTTCATAACAATATCGCCGTGTCGCTGTCAACATATGAGAGCAATAGTATTCTCAGCGTCCTTCAAAGGCCTCATTGTCAATACACCATGTGAAATTTGGATCAAATGGATTACATTTGTAAATAAATAGTTTTTTGCTACTTCATAAATAGACAAGGGTAAAACGTTCATGTGATGGTAAACAGCAAGTTCGCTCATTACAACGTGGCGCTGGTTAGAATGTTATACATAGAATCACATTGTGCTTGTCGCGCTGAGACATAAGACATAAAGCCTTATTACCTCAGTAATAACACTAACTACAGTGCCCTTTGAACCGGACTATAAAAATGTAGGCACAATACTTGGCGACAAAAATAGGAGCTGCGTTGGCACTTAGTTTGTCTTCAGAAATAGAAACATAACCAGTAAAGTTGGTGTAATAAATAGTTATAAGTAATGTATGACGTTTATAGTTACTTATAATAAAAGTAAGGATGTCTGAATCCTATGTATGTAACTTAAAAAACTAAGAGCTGCAAGTGATAGCGGCTAGCTAAACAAAAGGCGGGCGAGAGGAGCGCGAACTTTGTTCCGCAGTAGTTTCTTTGTATGCACAATGGTAGGAAGTATATTTGGTAAGTGTGCTCGGGTCTTAAGTGGGATTTTAAGCTCTCGTCGAGCTCGCGACCTGATTTATGTCGCTTACACACTAGGGTGTAACGTTGAAACATTTTTGTAGTAGCTAGCAAGGAGTTTAATGCGTTTACAGGTAACCATTTAAGGCGGCAAACAACTTGTGCAATGGGCGAATGCTTAAGGTACTTTGCGATCTCAGGATTTATTTTCATTTAGCAGTGTAAGCAACAGCTGTCCGCTTTAAAGTATTATCTTCAGAATTAAGTTAGTTTCAACAACTAATTTTACTTTGTCTTATAGTGCTAATTAAATAACGTTATTGATTTTTTTGTCTTACATAGAGCGAGTTAAGGTTATTTAACCAGCACGCTGTTCAAATAAGTGTTGGTGGATGTCACCTGCACAAGAAAGCTGCCGTTATAGGAATACGTCGGTTTATTCACGTTGTTCTCCTTCACCGGAAGTTCAAGCTCAGGTGCTGAACCTCCATGATGTATAGCGTATACGGAATACTGACATAAGTCTTTTGGAGCTAATTATTATTATTTTTTTAATAAGAATAACGAGTTACGTCCACTGTTGTGTTTTATAAAAAATTACATGGTAAATATTTATAATAAATACGGTACACGTCATATCTATTAAATGCAAAGAAGGGTCTAACATTTTTTTTGTTAGAATTAAAGGGAAGCTGTTTGTAACAACCATTGATGATTTTTAGATATGGAATTGAAGTAACAGTTCACATAAAGATATCCGCGAGTTTATTAAGTAAAAAATGAAATGTGCACATGATGGATGGTAAGTAAGCTGATGGTAAGCGCTGTCTAACGCTGCCTTAAACGGAACAACGTCCGCACAGTTTCCTGCACTGTGCGCTTGTTTCGCATTATTTTTATTCCGAGACGCGTAAAAGCTTGCGGAGACGCGGCGCGGGCTATTCGTTACAAACGGACAGTTCCACATCGCGCCGCCTCCAGGGATATGCAATATTACTCAGCGGGTTTACCGCTAAGCTTTTTGTTTTGGAAAATGGAACGAAATAGCATTGCTACACTAAAGTTTTTTTTTAAAACAAAGCGGGACGAGCGGGACTTTCACCTGCTGATAAGTGATACGCCTGCCCATAACAATGGCTTTATTTCGCATTGTAACAATATACGTCGAGTAATAAATATTGGAAGAACTGAATCTAGTCTCATCTGTAAGTTTTTTACCCTTTAAACATTAGAATCTTTAAAATTATTTATTTAACAATAATTAAATTAGAAATGTTATGGTTATCTTAATATTCTACCGTCTTGATTTATTGCTGAAAAGAACCCTGTGAAAAGCAGATAATAAGAATCCGGTAAGAGATATATTAATCAGGTATACGTCCCTACAGAAAAAAACATTTCCACAACCTTAAACCAGAATCTATATGAATCTAATTGCTAACAAGTATAATTCCTTAAGATGCTCAAAACCACAGTTGAGGTTTAAAGATAAAGATTACCGCTAACCACGAAATAAAGTCTATTCAAATCAAAATAAACAGACCGCCTTTGTTTATTAAACAATGTGTAGGATCTTAGTAATAAAAAATTTCCCTTCTTAGTCATTAGAGGTAAAACGTTAAAAAATCCTAAGTATGTATCATCTATTTACTTAACCTTGTTATCTCTTTCCGTAAGTAAATTTGTACATGTTAATTAACACCCACGATTTCCGATGAGTAAGTCCGAGATGAGTAACCTAAGATTATGAATTAAACTAACAAAAGAAACAAAACTGTTTTTCTGATCATCTATTCATATCTCTTAACTTTACTATCAAACAAACTTTCACAAGTGCTTTGTTTTATCTGACAACAAAAGGATTGGATATGTTTAAACAATGGTTAATGGCTTCTTTATAGATAAATAGAAAGGATAGAAAAAAATTTGCACATTCTCTGTTGACCTCGATATTAATTAAAACTAATTGTAATATACAATAAGACAGCAATCACTAACCTGAACTCCTCGCTTCAGCCTGCAGCCTCGTGTCAACAAATATCGCCACTAATAACAAGAATATTAGAGTCTTTATTCTACTAAAGCACCATCTTCCCTTCTCGTACCTCCCTTCACATTTTTCTCTATCACCATTTTCACTTACAGTTGTTTCACCAACACTAACTTTATTATTTAAGCGATACAATCTATTATTGCTAGATACATTAGCGTAAGTAGCTTCAACACATTCTTTATTATCATCTATAGTGCCCCCTCTGTCTTCTAAAAGTGATTTGAGATCTAAAAGACTCTTTCTTTTACTCAGTACTTTCTTCTCTAATGGTTTTAGAACATGATATTGTATCCCCATCATTGTTGTCTGGCGACTGGGTGTTGTGTTGGTTATGTACATTTGTGCTCTTTTGGTCAAATTACCCCTTCATCTTGTTTTAACATCTGTAAACAAAAACAAAATATTTCATTAGTAATGCTATTAAAAAGTAAACAAGATTATATTCTTGTATGGGAGTGAGATAACAGCAGTTTTAAAAAGAATAGATTTATACAAAAATATAATAATTCAAAATATTCTAACAATGCTTTAAATTCTCAACAATATTCAGTTTAGCTACATGTTGGATTTTACCAGCTATTGGTGATTATAATTAATCTTTAAAACCTCGATGAGTTCATAATCGAAACTAATTTACATAATTTACTGGTGGTAGGTCTCTGTCGGCAGTGACAAGGTAGGTACCACCATTGGTCCTATTTCTGCTGCAAAATACTAGTATGCAAGCATTACCCTGGTCCATGTGCTGTGTACTTGCTATCGAGTAAACATCTCGCGTGTGTCCGTGGTTTGCGAAATCAAAAAAAAAAATGTAAGTACTAAATCATGTATCGTTGAAAGGACGTTTAGGAAAACACGTAACAGCTTAATAAGGCTACATAAATTTAGCCAGGCAAAAAGCTTACCAGAATTGGGTGGTGTACAAGTGCAAAACACGAGACAATCCCGCGGGCAATTTATCAAGAGATGTGACGGTATATGTTATCGTTGGATGCTTGCGGACGCAGAGGAGCTTGGGAGGGGAAGCAGGAGGAGGGCGAACGGAGGGCTTGCACCGAAGACACCTGCGTCCCACTGACGGAGATAAAAGAGGCGAGTAGGATGAACTTGTTTTAAAGCCGCAATAACGATCAGGTCTAGACTTGTACTAATGAGTTTTTGTTAAGTGCTCGTTATTTTTGATCGATCGATGTGTCTGTGAGCTGTTACATGGGGGATGGCTGACGTAATTAAAAGGTGCATACTTACAGACGATAAAGATATTACTACTGCCGGAGTTAAACTGGCCACGCAGAGACCTTACCGAAGTTTTGATGTATGTATCTTTTATTATAGAAGTTGAAAAGGTTTGTAAATATTTAGTTCTAGTGTTAAGACTATTACTTAGTTCAACTCTATTAGCCTAATCAGTTAATACGCACAAGCATAAAGCAACACCAAAGCCGATATCTTTTTTTTTTGATATATTTAAAAAGCATTACTATAAACCATTGGACTTTTTTTAATGAATACTTTTGCACTGTGATGATGTCCTGTATTCCTAATGAAATAAATAATGTAAATTGAACTAAAAACCAATTCAAAAATCGGGAGAAGTCGAGCTTTTTCAATAAAGGTCAGCGCTCCAAGCGCTAAAAGAAATCAATCAAACAGATTGTTCCGCCTTACAAGCGATAGGGAAGCGAACGGTGCAATTTTTTACAAGCGACCGACCAATGGGGGACGTGAGTCCGAATTGCAGGTCCAGCTCCAGCTATCAGAGACCAGGTGCGATGGCCCCAGCGCTCAAAACTGTCTCATTAATCTTCCCGGGAAAACCGTTCTTACCCGTACATTACCCCTACCTGCTCTGCGAACGGGAAAACACAATTCTTATATCTCTTGTATTTAATTTTTACACGGTACAGTGTAATATATTGCAGCTGCACCACCTCATACGTTACGCTCCGTAAACTCCACGGAGGAAATTATGTTTAGTCTGTGGTCGGTGTCCGCCGCCATTTGCAAATTCATTTCCTTTATTGGTCACTGTTATGTATCTAATTTAAAGGCATGATAATACAGAAGGCTTTAGTTCGATTCAAGGAGTACAAGTATCGGGGTTTGGTTGGGTTTTTTAAACACGCTTACCATTACACAAGCGAGAGCTTACTCCGCTAGTTAAGATGCAGCACATGCACACAGCACCATATTGTACTCATCACTTTTTACTCTAGTGCTTCCACTAGCTATAACACTCTTCAAATCGAAATACAGTGAAGATAACACACTACTGTTTTACCGCAGAAACTGGGGCTGTCGTGGTACCTATGTGGAATATCGCTGGCAACGGAGACCAGCTACAGCCCTCGTATAGCAAATCAGCCACCGTAACAGCATTACCGTCTCTATGGGAGCGATTAACCAATACTCTTAATCATATGTGGTTCTTTGTTTCTAAAGTCAAACTGTTATCACAAGCTAGTATTTGCAGTAAAACAAATTTATCTAATATTTTCACTGCAAATTTAATAAATTGAAATATGAAGTCAATAACTTTCTTCCTTTTAATAACATCGAGGACTGAATGACAAGTAAGACGTGGAAGTCTATATATATTTCAGAAAAAAAGATATTTAAGAGAACGAAGTAAAGTCTTATGTGTCAATGAAATGTTTGAGTTCCGTGTATAAACAGAAATTAAGTCTAATATTACTTAGTTAAAACTTACATAATCAACAAACTCATTAAACCATTTATCCATTCCAGGTAAGAGTTCTTAATATTTCTCTAGTCATAAATATTTAATGTGAGGTAATTTCAGAGCCGTAGTTAAGCCTTGAGTGAGGCTGAAAATTTGCTAAATACGATTTAAAAGTTTATCTCCTCTCTGTTTGAACTGATACTTTTATAAGATTTCGTATATAAATATAATATTTCAATCTAAAGTCATTTATTAATGGAGGAATAAAACCTCTAAGTATTATACCTGAAAACTCTTTAAAGCAGTAATAAAATAGTCAATATTTTTTTATATTTCCTTTCTAAGTTACTAATACAACGTTTATTTCTGCTGCTAAAGAGTAGTTAGTGAAATAACTCGGGTAATAAGACCTAACTTCTTGCTTTTCAAAGCGATGAGCATAACTAGGTGCTGTGTTAATCATCCTAACTAGCACCTACCGTCAAGTTAAAGTCCTCGTCTCATCGGTTTGTCGATTCTTACCGATATTCACCTAACCAAAAATAATAAATTATATTTCAAACGGCATTACAACCGGATGCGATTATTGAAAATAACTTACAGGATATTACTTAAAGGAGCGCCAATATCGTTAAAGCGGAGCATCGACGTGAAACAAAACGTGTTCAACTATTTGAGAAGATCAGACTCACGTCTGAACAATATTTTCATTGCTAACGACTAAAGGAAATTCGTTCGCACTTGTCACGGCAAAGTAAGGGGTCCGGTAAGAGATCGTAACTGAAAATTGTTTCTATTCTCCGGGGCATCGGAAACTTCAGGTGGGGGCCCCAACTTGCTCACCCTGAGATCTTTCGCAGGTGTCGTGAGTTACCGCGCCGACGCCTGCAATTTTATTGGCCGTGAAAATATAGTTATGAATTCATATCCGTTGCTCCCTAAAAACATTTAAAATGCGATATGCCTTCGGGTATATTCTCGCGAAAGTATGTAACACGCGTCACGTAAATATTTTTTGTAGTGATATCAAATGCTGGGGTACGTCGGTATTTGAATAATAAATAAAATCCTTTCTTCGAAGAATAAGGTAATTTTCTTCATATATACAGCTCTTTATATTCCCTGTATTATCAAAATCCCTTCCTGAGTAATATAGAATCGTAAATAATTTGAAAAGTAAATAACAGTCGAATGTTAGGCGAGATTATACAAAATCGAATTAAATTTGAATAAGTGGCTGCAGACAGCTCAGTAAGGAGCTGAGAAGAAATATAAACAGTCATTTATCGTCACAATCCGGCTCCGGGTCCATTCCTCTTTAGCCCTCATTGGGGAGGGAGGACTGGGCACAGGTGTAAGTTCCTCCCACCCCGGCTGCTTGACGGATTGTTTGTTTTGCCTTTCCCAGTTTACTAGCTTGTTTCGCGTGGAATTTTCAATTGCGACTTTGTTAAGAGCTGAATAGAAAAACTGCCATCAGTTTGAAACTGAAGCTTGCCGCTGTTGCATCCTATACTTTGCTAACGGGAGAACTAAAGTTATTGAGGTAGTTTTATTTAAAGACGTAGCAGAGCTATGTTTTGTACAAAATAAAGATATAATAAAATCCTTGCAAGAATTATATATCTACTCAATATTTAGTGGTACTACTACTAGTGTATTAAGTCTTCTAATGACGCATAGAACTCTTCTTTTGCTTTAAGACGGTCATTTATTCACCGAGCCTAAACGCTTACTCTAACTTATGTATAAGTATATGATATAAGCGTGCAACACGTATGTATAAAGTGAGCCATACACTATGTTATAATAATCATTAAAAATTTTATAATATACAAGATATAGGGTGGCCGCAAAAGTAATCCTCCTATCAGAAAATGCTATACATATTTTTTTATTTTTGCGCCACCTTGTATACCTTGTATACAAGGTGGCGCAAAAATAACCTTCCGATGTTTTTTGGCTGTAATTTAAAAAAAAATATGAAAAACTTTGATTCTTCTTGTGGATTATTTTTATTTGGTCTTTTAATTTTTTTACATCAAGGCAAAATTTATAAGCATTTGTTTGATAGGAGGATTACTTTTGCGCCACCCTATACAAATATTTCACGATAGAAAAGGACTCCGTCAACATTAAAGAATAAGTGTAATGACTTTTGTATTGATTTTTTTCAGAGTCCTAAGCAGAAGAAATTTATTATTTTAACGTAAGACCATTTTAAGTTCACCCCCACCTTAACATAAATGCCACCACTAACTAATATAACCACGACGAGGATCCGCATGTTTTTATTGGTCTCATTAGGCCTCAACGCGTAATACTAGTTGTGTACAGCAAGTTCTTAAAAGGTAACGTGGGCAGCACCAGCTAAATTTAGATACGGCGTTGCATTAAGACCAACGCATATCTCTTAAGGGCTGGCGTAAGTTATCAACGTCACTCATGATGACCATACATTTCCTTAAAAGACGCCGACAGATATATGATCGCGACATGAACCCTTGTATGCTGGTAAGCAGAGGGAAAAAAATCTATTGTTAGTAATGTTTATTGTTGATTTCTAGATCCTCGAAGATTAGATCAATAATGATAGAGTACACTGTATTATCAACATCACTTTTTTTAAAAGAATACCATGATAGTCTATATATCGATATTGAAGAATGTTTCTTCTCTCTAAATATGTTATTTTATTTTTGCTTTATATATGTCGTTATTTAGAAAATTGTTTATTCTCATTCTGTTTTTTCTTTAATATCATAATAATGTTTTCTCAATTTTTAAGAGGTAGAGAAAATTAACGGAAACTGATCCCAGCATCATATTGTATACATGGGTAAAAGAGAGTGACACTTAATATAAATTTTATTTTGTGATGTGGAGGCTGATGACAACGGAGCTTACTTCCAGAATACTCTGGCTTTCATATGGTAACAACCGGAATATAGTAGTAAACGAGAATACAGTATGAAACAGAATTACTAGGAAATATGGATTTTCTTTTAGTAAAAATTAATAAAACAATCATACGAGTCAAGATACTAAAGTGGAGAGAGTTAAAGTGGTGATTTAACGATTTCACATCGGAAATCACGGCGTTGACAAACAAGTTTGTTAGATGACATCAAAAGAATCACAAGAAGCCACCCAAGCAGCGCAAGACTTGGGGAATACCTTACCAAGGATCTATGTCCGGCACCATCATCGGTTGGGATGATGATAACCATATTACTATGCAAAAGAATGTAACGAGTTCAGATGAGTGAGAAATAATTTTATAAATGAAGATATTAGGCGCGAGGGTGAACGCAAATTTGAAGACCGCCCCTTCCATGTTGTATATCATGGGAGGTGTTTAAACACGACGCCCCAGGGCTCGTGGATCCCACCGCTAATCGCTGCCGCGCCTTCCTTAATACTCACGGCTCTAAGTAGTCATGTTTTCTTGCGACGCCGGCGGTTGGGTTTAAAATTTCATGTCCTTTAACGGCGCAGTGTACACCCGCCCGATGTTTATACTTCCTGTATGCAGACCTCTATTGTTTTTACCCTACCACTTACTACTATTTTCTCGTTTGGTATGTCATCTTCATCTGCCGATAGGCGTTCACAGCTGGACACGGGTCTCTCAAAAATCTCTGCCGTTTACCGATTTCTCTGTGTACCCACATGGTGTTAAGTGACAATGATACCGGGGATGGTGGAGCGCGCTCGCTCAGAATACTCTGATCATTGCATGTCGTCAGGTACAACAGAGCAATGCTGTTGTGACGACATATTTACAGTATGAAGTTGTTAGGCATTAAAACCCGCCTTGCTAGCTTACATCAATATAACTTAACAGGGGACAAAAGTTTCTGCCCAACATCTTACGGAGCCCAAGTCATCCTAACCTGCACGCGGTGCACCCTGCTAAATAAAAGACAAGGCTCCGACCCCACCAACTAGACAGACACTAGGTCCAGCGTGGTTGGCTAAAGCTAAATTCCCTTCGAAGAACGGTAAGACAAGCGTTTCACCGCACGAAGGCTGTCATGAAAAATGTATATCCTAGACAAATGAGTTCTAGCTTCTGAAATATTTTATAGTCATTATACGAAATTGTTTTTTGTTTTTGGAAAATTTTGTAATTTATTCTCCTAAGCAAATAAATAAAGTAACAAATAGATTAAAAATATTAGTAGCAAATAGTATAAAAAATAATCTTCTAAGTTTCATTTAGGACAAAGTAAGATATGTGTAACCATTACTATAAAATTTCTAGAAAGTTCAATAGGGTACGTAATAATTTTGAATGGAAACCTAGATATGGAATGAATTCTAAAATTGTCGAATGCACGAGCAACTAAAAGATCCGATAAGGTCTCTATTAAAATTGTTCGTTACATTCAAATGGGTGCACTAAGGCCGATAGCGTGGTTCATGATGTCCGTAGCCCGATAAGCATCTATAGATTCTAGACCATTTCCCACTGGAGCTAGACTGCACTGCAGTTCGATAGAGTTGCGAAAGATTTAGAACAAGCGAAGACTTATTACAAAGAAGTATTATCGCTCTCCACGGTAACTCAATACTCAACTCTTTATACCTTCTGGAGAGTTTAATATAATGGAATTAAAGTTCTGCGAATCTATCTGACTGAAAGTCTTCTAGATTTTCAAATGATAGTGACCTTAATATCTTAAGTAGACGTTTGTACAGGCAATGATTTAAAGAATTTTTGAAAAATCATTAGGGTTTTTAAACGCTATTATTATTTATAACAACGTTTGAAGCCATGATTCCTCAGTTATCAACGATAGCATTTCGTAATTTATGGCACGATGATCATCATCATCATCAGCCGATAGACGTCCACTGTTGGACATAGGCCTCCCCCAATGATCTCCACGTCGGTCGGTCCCGCGTTGTTCGCATCCAGTGGATTCTCGCGATTCTCACCAGATCGTTGGTCCATCTAGAAGGAGGCCTCCCAACACTGTCTACCAGTACGCGGACACCACTCGAGGACCTTAATGCCCCATCGGCCGTCGATACTTGAAACAATGTACCCTGCTCACTGCCACTCAAGTCTAACAATCTTTTAAGCTATGTCGGTGATCTTAGGTCTTCGGCGGGTCTCCACATTTCTGATTCGACCGCGCAGAAGAACTCCGAGCATAGCTCTCTCCATTACCCTTTAGATGACTTTCAGCCTTTTTATAATGCCAATAGTAAAGGGCAACGTCTTGAATCCGTATATCACAACTGCCAACACGCACGAGTTGAAGACTTGTTAAACAGTTGAAGGCACAATGATACATAGTGTAGATTCCCATTGAGCTGAATTTATAGCCAAAGATATTATAAAAAAAGTTAACTAATTAAAAATGAAAGAGAGAAATACCTTATATCAACCATTGCGTTGAAACTGGAGACGTAGTTCTTCACCTATCAGCGTCGTAATTTTGCGAATGCATTCACCCCCACTGAATCGTTGTTCAACTATCGAATGGTGCCATGGAATTTTCATACGCTAAGTGCCCCCCATTAGCCGGACTCGTTAAACATACGATGAACAGTGGCAATCCTGAAACCGCACCTACAACTTAGCTTTATTGCCTCTCCGAATGACGCCTGCGCAGAGATCTACTGTACTTTAAACTACACATCATATAGACTTGAAATCTTACTTCCAAAGCTGTTGACGGCATTGAGCGCTGTCGTGGTAATTACATAACTGGTAATAAAATGTTTTATTGCTTACAAATTTGGTTTTTACTCAAATGTATAAATTAACGGCATGTCAATAGTTATTTGTATAGACTCTCTCTGGTTCTATTTAACTTTGTACAATAGAAACTTTTGCCGTTTTATTTCAAACACTGATTGAATACACGTACTTTCCAGTTTTCATCTGTTATTAATAATTAATTATTGCAAGTAAATCAAGACCTCTGGCAGGTTGGACGGAAGTCAAATCTAAAATGGTGAATACCACTCATTACTCTGGCGGAGGTGTACGGTTTTACTTCAACCCCCGTCAATAAATTCCGTATTCGTTTAGAGACGTCGCATTCAAATTATTGACGGCGATATTTCAAAAACTACGTCGGATGTTATCGCAATTTCGCTTCGCCTCGAAACGGCAAACATTAATCGCTTCGCACGGTATACGAATTAATTCCGATTTTTTTTTTTTTTTCCTATCTTGATAACGACTGTGTGAAATTGGCTCTCCCGGAGAATTATTAGAATGATCACTCATATTTATAGCTGGTGTACTTTTGTAATTAAAAGTAATATTTTAAAACATGATTTATTAGTTTTTTACTATACAGTCTGCTGATTGATGATGATGATAATGAATTGTATAATAAATGTATAGCAATTAGAATTATTTCAATACTATGACTTTTGTTATTTATTCAATAGCAATTAAAGCTTTGATTGATACACTATCAATGTAATATAATATATGTATTGTATTATATCGTGAAGCAACTTTATGCCGGAGATCGTCTAGTTAGGTACCACTGCAGCTCATATTTCCGCCCTCAAATATTAATGTGCAAACTTTACTAACTTCAGTTTTAGTCAAAGGGCCTACCAGGTACGCTAGTGAAATTACTAGCGCAACTAACTAGACTTAATATCTTACGACTCAAAGCGACTCGCATATTGTGATGCAATGTAAATGTCATCCTAATTAGCACCACATTGTAATGGGCGAGCATATTCATTTACCATCAGATGAACATGTCGCTTTGTAGAATAAATGAAAGAGCTGACGACTTTTTTACAATTTACTCAAAACTATACTACTACCGGGGTGTAAGGTGTACAACAACTCACGGAACCCAAGCCAACCTCATCTGCTTATGGTGCACCCTGCTAATCAACAAACGAAGCACTGGCTCCCACCAAACTGCATTGGGCCAACATGGGAGAAAATTGCCCAAATCCCCCCAAATATTAATCCCTACAAACAACGGCCATATGTGCTCGGCAGGTCGCAGGAATCCGCTAGATGTGGAGAGCCCAGGGCCTATAGACGTGGGGACCGTTTAGTGAGGCCTATATCCAGCAGTGATCATGTATCGGCTGATGATGACTCGGAATGAAATGAAAAAATGAATTTTCTATGGAATAAGAACTTCAAAACTCTTATTTAATTTATCATTAGCACGACTAATGGTTACAGTTGTAGTAAGCGACAGTAACATTTCATCATCATTATTTCAACTGATGATCGTCCACTTTTGGACATAAAAACTGTAATATTTATTCAATGTGAATGTTAGACATCTACAAGCATGCACTAGGTCAGACTGAAATTAATTTTACCGGCGGAACTGCTCGCCGCGGACGACAGGTGCCGTTTAAAACAACACTTCGCCAAGAGCATAGCAAAGGAATTCCGTCCACGCAGCGACGTCGGCTATAATTACGCGTAATTGCCTCGAAAGCGAGCGAAAACCTAGAACAACACAAATGTTAAACTCATTAACCGAGCTGAACTAATGGGATTTGATGGAAGCGCGGGCAAAAACGCGCGCGGGCCCCGGGGGCGCGGTTAAGCATGATTTATGGTGCCCGTACTGCTGCAGCGGAAACAGCGTCCTACGTATTCCAGGAAAAACCTGGCTTTTCGTCGCCCGTAGCCCGTAAGTAAAGTTATACATACATATCTATATTAACATTACGAACAATGGTTAACCTTTGTTATTAGATTATGTATAGCGCGTTACTCTTTTTATATAACAATGCTGCGGGAAAGTAAAACAAAGTTCATTTGCTGGTGTAACTTAGCAACCGTTTGGTTACCACCACAATGCCCATATTTTGCAGTATAGCAAACTTAAGGGCATTATCCGGTGCAGTGTTCGTAATCTTAACTACCATTGTTAGCAGGCGTATCACTCACTATATATACTAGTACATAATGATTTGAGAGTATTTGATATCCCAATAATTTTGTAAATTAAAGCGCTATTCAAACTGAAACCCATAGATATATTAGAAAAAATAATTTTTGTCTATTTGAAGTATTTCCTCATAAGAACGTTGCCAAATAAATATTTGCTCCAAATTCAGTTGAGATTTGAATACTTACATAACCTTACGTTATACTGACTCGAAAATTCCTATGTACATTTCAACGTTGTAAATTTATTTATTAAACTCCACGTATTGTGTGAAATGTGAACGCTTGTTACGTTGCAGAATAGAATTTGCGAAGTCTCGCAGCCGAGGCACCAGGTCGGAAGAGGACACTTTGTTTCCCCACCAACAAACGTCCGACGTTTTGTCAAATATTTTACATATATACCGCGAAAGCTCCCAACGGGACACCAACAAATGTTACTTGGCATTAGCTCCAATTGTTCTAAGGCGCACAGGTGCTTCCCCTCTAGCGCACATTTCTTCCTGTCGAGGGTATACCTGTTTTTCTTTTGCAACCCTGTTGCGGTACGTGACACAGTTTTAGTGCAGCGCTTAAAGCGGATGCAAGAATATAAATTTCCCGTTTTCTTCTTACCATCGCTGCACAACAAGCTGTTCTCTTGTTCTGCAGCAACATTCGTAGATCTATCGCTACTTTTTATTCAACAAAGCAACTAAATAAACAGGACGATTAGTGATACGCCGCCTCAACATCCCGTTAGTTTTTGTTTTTATTCAAAAAAGCAACGAGATAAAGGCGACGTTTACCTGATGGTAAGTCATAGCCCACCCCCGTAATGTGGCGCTAATTAGGATGACATAAACCTTCAAATTCTCGATCCATTCTTGTTTCTTACAAGTCAATAGAATTACTATTTCTCTAACAACATTTGTCACACTAGTCAGTAGAATTACTATTGCTGTACCAAAATACTTGACCATTCCATAACAACCAATTTTCTTCCCCACTGTTGGGCACAGGCCTACCCTCAATATGAGAGCGATTTTGTCACCACAACTGTTTTTCCTAACAATAATATTCTTAAACCGTAGTGTCCTTATAAAATTTTTGTGTAATTTATATTTAAAAAAAAAGTAAGTTAATATTTCAACTAGACATGGTTATATACTATAGTCCTGTCTAGATATATACCTACCTTTTATATTGAAAATCTGCCGACTCAATAACATTGCTGTGTTCCGGTTTTCAACATACGAGAGTCAGAAAGGGTATTTTCTACAAGTACGCTTCTACTTCTTCGGCCTAGTTTTCATTTAAGATAATTTAAAATAAAAATCAATTATTAAACCCATTATCGTTAAAAGTATCTCATAAACAAGAAAACCACTTTGTTACAAATATTATTGTTTATCTAGTACCAAACTAGTACGCAGTAAGGTTAGTATAATTATTTTTTTGTTCTATATCAAACCTTGTAGGTTAAGTTGGCTACTACGTAATTAATCATTAACTTTAGAGAAGCTGTAAACAAAATATCAATATTTAAAACAACCTCTAAAGTACACAGATGTAGTAAATACCTTATGATTTAGACAGCACTTTAAATTGTAAATCTTATACTATTCATGTTGTGTTGTGCTATTAGATCATTGTATGCATATAACTTATGTAAATTATGTATGGAAATGTTAACATGACTTAGTGATTTTTTAACTTATCCTTTGCCAAGCAAATTTAGTGTATCTGTCCTTTGGGAGCAGGTTTCATTTTAGAGGAATGTGATAATTTTTAAAAATTATATACGGTGGCGCAAAAGTAATCCTCCTATCAGAAAATGCTATAAATTTTGCCTTGATATAAAAAATTAAAAGACCAAATAAAAATAATCCACAAGACGAATCAAAGTTTTTCATATTTTTTTTTAAATTACTGCCAAAAAACATCGGAAGGTTACTTTTGCGCCACCCTATATATACCGTAGCAAATTGAAATCACCAGGATTTTTGACATAAACAGAAATATGATACGTTATTTGATACTTATCTATATTATCTGATCGAAACAACATAAAGAAATTCGGTAAATTCCTGTACAGAGAAAATTATTAAAAAAACAATCATTCCTGGTATATAACGCTTTTCTATAATACGTTATAAGATTAAAATCCTTTAAGCTTGGTAAAGATAGGAATGGATTTGAATATTTTGAAAAATTAAATGTACTTAAACCTCGACAAAGTAACCAAATGGTGTATGTGAATATGTAGCATTCAAGTTAAAATAAGATCATATAAATTATTTCTGTTATAGTCGAATACCAAAAAATTGTTATTCAATTACTTTTGCACATACGAAATCCTTTTCAAAAACGGATATGAACGTGCACGTGAAATACTTCGTATGCAATATCCAACGCGGCGTCGCTAGTTAGGATATACACTGCACCACATTGTGCACGTCGCTTCGAGACATAAACCTCGTTACTCCTGTAATTTCACTAGTTAGTAGTAGTTATATCGCTCTTCGAAGTGAAACACAGTAATGTTTGCACACTATTAATTGCCGGTGGAAATGGGAGCGGCGGTGGTACCTACCTAGACAGTCGCCCGTAAGAAAGATCTACCATCAGTAACATGGCGTTATGTCCCAACATTGTTTTATTTTTTAATTGCACATCTACTTTATTTTAAAATGCGTTATTTAATAATAAAATTAATCATAATCATCAGGCGATAGATGTTCACTGCTGGATATAGGCCTCCCCCAAAGATCTACATCGATCGGTCCTGCTCTGCTCTCATCGTCGGGCCCCAGATGCGGTCGTTTGTAGGGGTTAATATGGGAGTATTTGGTCCGATTCCCACCATGCTGGCCCAATGCGGGTTGTTGGGAATATAAATTTAAACAAACGTTAAAATTATAATAACATTCTCTAAAACTTTGCAGGTTTCAACCAGTAGAGAATATGAAAAAGAATCGAACTACAATCGTATAAAAAGTAGAGTAGTAAAGTAATCCTTTTACAGACGATAACACTTGAAGTCTACTCGTGGAATATTTAGCCTCTGTGAACGGAAAAACGGGAATTCGCATAAACAAAAATATATATTATTTTCCGGCGACGGGCGAATGTTTCGGATGGGGAAATATCTGATTCATTTAAATATGTATAAAGCCACATAAAACAGATATCATTTTTAGGGATCGAAGCTTACTCGAAGGGGCATCGGGAAGGTAAAGTCGATATTGGGATCAAGTCCCTAACTGATTTGGGTCCCTTGCCTGTGAATTGTTGACGGCATCAGCTTCCTTTAGAAATCACATTGTATTTGAATAATGCGATCGCAAATAAGCGAATGTCACGCAAATATTTTGTATCCACGTTAAACGGTATGATATAAACAAAAAGACATACCTTCAGATTGTTAAGATTTACATCTCTCATCTACGTAATGACAATGATATGACGTAAAAAAAAATCTTTTTTACTTTCTCAATTAATTTATTTCCTTTGAGTATAATAATAGTTATTGGTTGGTTTATCAGTTTTTTATAAACCACTGTTAAAATACAAGCAAATGTTAAAGTCTAGTCCGGTCAGGTTCAAGAGTTGTTTTCTTCCCAGAAACTTGACCAGATACAGATTGAGCTGCTTGCTGACTTACTTCCTGAGGTGACAGTGTGTAAATTTTCAAAGAACGCGTGAAAACAGTTCTGTATCGTCGGCAACACGTTGGAAATATTTTTGGTGTTGCTGGCATTTGTATAGACAACAACACGTGGGCCTAAAACCTTAGTTGCATTACAGGAGTTCAGATAAATTTTCGATGTACTAGTTCTTTACGCTAATTTATATAATATTTAAATTACAAATAATTAAGAAAACAATTATAATATGCCATCAAATGTTACTAAAGAACAATTACTCGCTTGTAAAATAACTACCATTTGCGTGAATACATATTCCCACTTACCGCTACCACCAGTATAACTACTTCCCCCGCAATTGGATGATTAAAAGTTAAAATATTCTATTCTTTAGTTACCACATCCTTATTAGCATAGAATATTCTAGAACGTAATGCGGTATCATTAGCCAATAACGGCATTGAGGCAATCGAACAATTCCAATGACAGAGAGTCAATATGGTTGTTTGTTCGTTGGAAAAATAACATTTCTGTTTACCACTACTGGTGGCAAACAAACGGAATTGAACCCTGAACTCAATCGTCTTTAGCTATGCTGTTTGTTATTCCCTTATTGGAACGATATATAACTTGATGTTATTTAAACTTATGCGCATATTTTATGGTTTAGCTTCAACAAAATCACCGGTGGTAGTTATCTGTTGCTGGAGACTGTCTAGGTAGGTATCACCGCAGCGTTTTTTTCTATCGCCAAATAGTAGTGCGCAAAACACTACTGCTGGATGCTGGAGCTAGTATAATTAGCGGAGTAACATGACTCAACATCTTATGTGTCAGACGACAAGCGGTGGAGTATATATCATCGTAACTAGCGCCGCATTGCTATGGGTAGGCGCGCGTAACTTACTATCAAATGAAAGTAAAAAAAAAACTTGATAATACTAGAAATACTCATAGGATACCTATGAGAAAAAGGAATAAAAACAAAATGGTAACAATACAGGATTCCGTTTTTTTAGTTAGTTAAGATATAAAGCAGTAAGTAGCACAAGATAAACTATAGTGCGCGAAGAATAGCGACAGTTTGTGAAGTTTGCCGTTAATACTAACACGACGAACACCATCACTCAGCCAAGAGTGCAACGTGGAAAAAGAAGTAGAGATAAAATTGGTTCAACTCGATTCGGTTTTACGAGGCCGTGCGATATTTCAGCGGCGCTGAAACCGAATATTAGGTTGGAAGTATTTTCTGTTAGCTGAACTCCACGGCCACAGCGAGCCGTAACTCTGCGGAGGACTATATTTCTAGACGCACCGCTATCAGGTAATGTATGCGCATTCAGAGTGTAAGGAATGCGAGGATGTTGCGGCTATTTTACACTGATCCATACTTTGCCGTGAGATTATGTACAGAGACAAAAATATAAACATTTGTAGAGTGACTTCAAAAAGTCTAGCTTACTTGCCTACTTATGCCGCCAAACAGTAGTGTGCAAACATTACCATGTTCTTATTTGAAGGGCGCTATGGCTAGTGAAATTACTAATCAGGGATCTATCACCATTGGTCTTCCATTCAACATTTTTATCTTTACGGGGTAACGCTACGGCCAATTTAGTATTTATTTACATTAAGTTCTAGCTCTCTGTTGTCAGAGACCGTCCCGGTAGGTACCACAGCATCTCATTTCTGCCACCAAACAGTAGTGTGCAAACGTTACTGTGTTCCGGTATGGAAGGCGTTGTAGCTTGTGAAATTAGCTAACATCTGGTAATGATACTCAACATCTCTCACTAGGCGACGAGCGCAAAGTGATTCTGTGTATATTATCCTAACTAGCATCACGTTGTTAAGGTTAAGAGGATCATATATCTTCAGGTGAACGTCTCGTTCGTATCGTCGCCTTGTTTAGTAAAAAATATTATTCCCAATATAACAGGCTAGTGTGGAAGCTCCTTAACCTGATGTATCGGTTGAGGCGAGTATCAGGTAGCCGATGTCTGTTAGTTGCAGTGGGTGGATGAATTTACATGAACATTACGTTGCCGCTACGAAAGGATTCTTTTAAGTGCAAACTTAAATGTAATAAGTAACGAAGTAAAAAAAAAAAGATTTTGCTTTCGAGCTTTGTTAACATATTGAATTTATTTAAAGAAGAGAGATTTATTTATAAATCGAAATCGTTTGAACATATTTAATTCCCTTGTTTTTGTAAATGAAACTTAGTTTAAGTTAATGAAATTTATTGTCATTTTAATATATACACTTTTACATTAGGTTTTAACCATGACGCGATAACTATCGACCTCATAAGAAAGCTCTGAGTCACACAGCGAGCGATGGAGAGGGCGACTCTCGGAGTATCTCTGCATAATCAAATCAGAAATGAGGAGATTCGCAGAAGAACCAGGGCCACCGACATAGCTCTACGAATCGCAAGGCTTAAGTGACAATGAGCAGGGCAAATAGCTCGTAGAACTGATGGACGTCGGGGATTTCAAATTTAGGAATGACGAACCTGAACTGGAAGGCGCAGCGTTGGCAAACCACTCACTAGGTGAACAGACGACACTAAAAATATTGTTTAGTGGAATACATTACAAGAGATCTACGTCCAGCAGTGGTCGTCCATTGGTTGAGATGATAATAACTATTATAATTTTTTTATTTATTAAAGGCGCAACAAACAATTGCATCAATAGCTTACAATGTATTACTACTTTCGAACTTATTTATAACTTAACATTACCAACGATATCACAGATCAATTATACATAAACCGCTTCACGAATATTATGTAAATAGTTTTTATTAATTTATTGAACTATGTTAAGTAAATACATTATTTACTTTAAATAGTACATTCAAGTAAAATTTAAGGTCGATACACAACTTATATCAAAATAATACCTTTGTGCCATATTAAAAGTAAATTACAGGACATTAAAAATGACCACATGGTAATACATTTTATGAATCGACATTCAGAGACTATATTTAAGGTCTATTATTATGCGATCAAGTGAAATTATCTTTTGGGGAACTATTACTTGAAGCTTTAAATTTTGATTTGCCTTAATGATTAAAAGTAGCTTTATAAAATTCTTCATTAGTTGGTACCACAGCTGTTATTTCTGCCAGCGAACAGTAAAGTACATACATTATTGTGCTTACTGAAAGGCGTAGCTAGTGAAATTACTGGGATAATGTAACTAAACATCTTGTGTCAAAACGAGTACAATGTGATGCTGTGTATATCACCCTAACTAGTCACGTTGTGACGTGCATTACTATTACTATTATGTGAACTCGTTTATCTCGTTTGTATATCAAAACAAAAATTCTGTAGGTACGCTTAAAATAATAACAGATTTGCTTTGCTTCAATAAAAAAGTTTCGCTCGCATACACTGAAAACTAGTTTCCGATTCCAAACAACAACAATTTTCTAATAAATTTTGCACGATCATAGATTCATTTTTTTTAACCCACTAACTACTCTCTCTTTCTAAAAATTATAAACTAATGCAAAAGTTACGTTATTGATAAATAGCATTCGTTATTAAGCAAATTTTAATTAAACTTATCAATGCTAAAGTAAATTTTTTTTCGCCATACGTTCACTTAATGAACGTCAAAATCTTTCAGCTGTTCGCAAAAGACACGTCTCGAACCTGAGTATAGCCGCGAGAATCCAGCGAGCTATATACGATGCCCGTATATACATATATATCTCACACGCGTCACAAACATATATAAGTAAATACATATTAAGGAAATTTTTTTGTTAATCATACCGCGTCTATGTACTTTCATTAGGATCGATACAAGCTGTGCTTAGTTTGGGACTCGAGAGATATCATATGTTCGGATGTTTGTAAGTTTGAATAAATAAATAAATAAATAAATATTTAATATGCCATAACATTCTAAATGTCATATTGTTTGAGAATAAACATAATTTACTTCCGTACGTTATTGTCATTTAAATACTCATCTAGCGTTGGCGTATGCCTTGCTTGTAAAACATTTTGAATTGATTTAAGTAATTATCGAGATGAATATGTGGGTGAGATATTTCGATGAGGTTTCAAATATCTCGAAGGCTGCGGTAATGGAATCGTACCCAAAGTCAAATAACTTTGGCGTTGCCAAAGCGCGGTTTCTTAGAAATTTCAATAGAGGCGCAGACGAGTCACGACCGGGGGGACGTTGGCCTTTATCGCACACTTTTCTCCGGAGATTATTTCTTTGAAATTAAGTATATTACAACAATATATTATATAAAAAATTAGTTTGAAATATTTTTACTATCAATTTTAAACGGAATTTAATGTTTTTTTTTTTATATAATACTTTAGAGTATTTAAAAATATCAATCATTATCTGGAAGAAATCGCTTTGAGCGATGAGACTTTTGTTGCCTTCATTGTAGTATGTCTTTGCCTTTTTTAGTTATGTGCAAATAAACAATATTAATATAAAACAATAAATAAATTAATTAATATAAAGGCCTTTCAAAAGCTCTTCTTTTGAGAGCTCTGCTCTTGAGATGGATTTATAATACTCTATGCCAGATTTCGCCGAGTGGTTGGCCGCGGACCTCAAGCGAACCCAACGAAAATTTCACTGGTCCACAGCAAAGTTTGGATTATACTTACCACGGTAACTTATTATTTAAGATGAAACTTAATTCGTATTCACAGATGAAAATAGATGGCTGATAGAGGGATTTGGAAGAGAAGTATATACTGTGCCGACCCCATATAGCTGGAAAAAGGGCAGGAGGAAGAAGACATCAAAATCTTTTAATAAATATTTTTAACACTAAAAATCCTGTTAGCGGTCTATCGGATTTAAATTATGAATTTACCGGTCGGTGAGGTCGAAACTGACGACTGCTACTCTATTGTGATTGGAGGTCTACCCATACTGATGAATTATTGTGCTGGAGGCCAGTCTTTAGTTTTGAAGACCGTTGTAATCATAGCAGCGCCAATTGGTACAGCTGAACTAGCTATAAGCAAATTGTAGCGCTTTATAAACATTCTAATGTATCGTTGCTGTGAACTTTAATATCACTTACCATCACGTAAAAGTCACTTCGATGTATACAAGTTATATTTATTCAGAAAAGTCGTCTTGTTCTTCTAAAATAAGTTTTAAAGTTAGTAATAAGTATTAATATTTTTATTATTTTTTAACTTATCATCCTTTTTTCATTTCAAACTTTGTCGTGTATGTGGTGAAAACTTGATGTTATATTTTGTTTAGAAGCAAAAAATATTAACTTAACAATTTTTTTATTTTACGAAGGGGTGAGACGAACGGGACGTTACGCTGTTAAGTGATTCGCCTGCCCATAAACAACGAGGCGCCAGTTAGAATGGCATTCACAGCACCACGTTGTGCTCGCCCCTTGAGACACAAGATGTTATGTCTCGTTACCCCAATAATTTCACCTGGCTACAGCGCCCATCCAACCGGAACGCAGTAATGTTTGCACACGACTGTTTGTCGTCAGTAATATGAACTACGGTAGTACCTACGTAAACGGTCTCCGGCAACAGGGACCTACCACCAACACATAAAAGTAAGTGTTTTCAAGGATTAGCTATTAAAAATGTAGTATTGGGATAATCACAATTTTTTTAAACGAAATTCTTTTACCAGGTTTTGAGTGGAAAAAGGGCTGCTACCTTTTAGTACGGGAAATAGCGCGGCTAATTTGATAGCTATGACAATGTGTACAGAGATAGTCGAATGAAAGCAAAAATAACATTCCCGTTTTAGTCGCTGTAACCTCGCCGTGGAATAACGACGGAGCCTAACACGAGAATTCCATTCACATGGAGCTGTCACTCATTAGCATATGTACATAAAGAGACGTTCATTGGCTAAGCGCGCCGCGCTTCAATTGCAGACATTTTGCGACGCCATTTTTATTAATTAAACCACCGCGGTTGTTTTTTTTTTTGTACCCTCAAGGCGATTGTTTCAAAAGTTATCTTAATGTTGCGCTACACGGGATTTAACGGGCTGACAATTTTGCGGGACATTTGAGGAGGGAACCACCGACACAGATAATTCGTGCGAAAAAATCGCGCGATCTGGTCATTTCAAGGTCCGAATCCGAAAAAAGTTTTAAAACATTCAAAAGAATATTTTCAGTACCGTACATATAACTATATGTAACTTAGTAACCAGTGATAAGACTTTATTATCGTAGACCGTCTAGGTGGAGTTATCGCTACAGGTCCTATTTCTGCCGTCAATCCGAAATATGCAATAAATTACTGTGTTCCGGTTTAAAGAGCGTTGTAACTACTGAAATTATTGGCGTAATGGCACTTAACATCTTGGCTGAAGAAACAAGCACAATGTGCTCGACATATCATCATAACTAGCGCCACGTTGGTACAGCAGGCGTATCACTCAACATCAGATGAACGCTAATCTCGTAGCTTTGTGTTACAAAGTTAATAATTTTTATTCAAAATCAGACAAATGAATGAGAATTATCCTTATATTATATTTTATGCATTGTCCTTAATCTTTTAAAATCGCGGTTTTATCCACTTTAAAATTTAAGCGATGTTAATTAAAATTGTTAAAAAAGTGAAAAATCCCTATTGTGTACAATTTAATGACATATGTTTGATTATTCTGCCACGGATCCGTTACTGCCGGATCGGTTTCGCCTTACGGCGCAGTCGAAAGGGATTCGCCATAATACTACCACGATCCAAGTGCCTAGAGCCATTAAGCCATTAGATCTGAAAGGGGTACAAACATTTAACTCATGAAAAATAGTAAAACATTATGATATAGATTTTATATATCATGAGAAATGTTGAGATGATAATATCGTCAGTCTAGATAGTGTTATAATCATGTTACACAGCTTCCATTGATTTTGTATAAACTTTGTAAGACTTTCACATAAAATCCGATCCTGGGTTTATAGAGCCGTGTAAACCATGAGTAAGCTTTCTTAAAATTAGTATAAGCCTCTCGAATGCAACGTAAAGGGCAACCCCGGAGCTATTAGCCGCACAGTGTCCCCGCTTGCGATGTGAAAGAGTCCGTAAACAAACGGAACGGTAATATCGAACGTTCTAAAGACCGCCGAGTAAGCGCAGATTTGACAAAATAAAGTATTCCGCACCCGTTCCCCGGCCGCGACACAAAGCGGGTAGCCTGAGCGAAAAGCCTCTCCTTACGAATAAATAAAAAATACTCGAATATATTGAAAGCCCAAGGGATGGCCGGGCCCTCTGGCTGGATTTGTCTACGGTTACCGCTCGAGGTAAAGCTGCGGAGAATTTTCTACAGCGATATGTCTTAAAACCAAAACAACAACAGGTATTTTATAGCTTTTCTTTGCAAAAAAAAGTAATAAATAACCAGTTATAATATTCTGTAAAACTTCGAACGAGAAAGAAAATTTTGATTAGATTATGGATGTTGATAATTTAATAGGATCCAAATGTCATTGAAGAGTTAAATTGTTTCCCATTTTACTTAAATACAAAAGAATCTAATCTGCATTTTAAAGACCACAACGATTATCGTCAAATCAATGATGCAACAATTTCCCTCTCGATGTTACAATTTTCTCCATCGATAAAAATGCTAATGTCCCATCCCTCGGAGGCAAAAGAGGGGTGGTAAGGAATGATTGCATTGGATGCTCCGGCCTCGCCTCGGGACTGTAAGTGGATTCAGGTACTGGTTGCTTGCACAATGGAGCTTTTTCCTCTTGACTCCCCCAGGTTCAAGTAAATTTGGAATTTAAAACTGTAGCCTAAATTCTACGAACCGATGAAAATTGCTTAGCTGGTGAGGGGAGATATTCAAATAATTCTAACATCTCATTCAAATATCAAACAACTTGATGAATTGATATTTAGCAATGAACAAATAATTGGATATAACATCAATATTTCATCATGATCATCGTCTCAATAAATGGACAAAGTAATAAATAATTCAGTACTAATTTAAAATAATATTAAACAGAAATTTTTAAACACTTTTTAGAAAATATATAACAAATAATGAATTTTTGAGGCTATGAAGCTATCGTTTGAATTACACAAAGAATAAGAGTAATTGCAAGTGTTAAACCTTACACAGCAAAAAAAAAAAAATAAGATGATAGGTCTATTTCATAGTGCTAAGATTTTCCTTTAATGGTCTAATTAAATACATTTGATAGAATCAGTTCCTCTGTACATTTGGAAGATGTTTGAGGAATAGTGACGGTGGTGTTGATAATATCAATATAAAGTATTGCTTGGATGGTGGAGTTGCATCCATTAACTGTGCCCTGCATCGGTAAGCGATAAAAGACGAAATTAACAAGACATAAAACTTTAACGTCTTCATAAACATAAATTGTGTCATTATTGGCTCGGATCGGACGATTCGTTGCCGACACAGCGTCAGATCTTTCATTAATTTCTGTCATAACTTACGCATTATATTCGGAATTTAATCAGGCATCGGGCCGATAGAATCGTTAAATCATCGGTAAAATCATCGTCACACCGCCATCGCCGGTGTGATTCGATCGTGAATCGAAATCATATAATCTCCTGCAGTTTGATTTGTGTTACTTTTATCACTTATTTTATGCCTTCGCATGAGATCGAGTGACTTAAGTTAGGGGAATAATTATGATCGTGATTCGTAACACACGTTTTATTATTTTGTATTTGAAGACGGTTAATATTACTTTCTAATCGAGTGTAGAGTCTGGTTAAATCTCTCCGGTGGCAAGCAGTATCTTTTTAATACATCTATACTCTTTGCAATGACAACACTACATTGCGCTCTGTTTTGAAACATAAAATATTAAGTTTTGTGTCTTCAGTAATTTCGCTAGCTGAAGTGCTCTGCAAAGAAAAACGCAATAATGTTTATGCACTAGAATTTGATAGTGCTCCGATACTAGTAAAAGTAATATTGCTTTATAAACCTAGCGGAGCAGAAGAACTACTTTTCACAATTAATATTGATTGGAAACTTATACTGGATTAGAGGTTGCAATTACTACTTTTATCTGTTTTTCTATTATTTCGAGACCATTGCAAACTGCACAGGCACAAAAAGACTAAAGCAATGTGCTAAATGGCGTCATAAAAGCTGTAGCGCGTTGGAAATTGTAGTTTTACGAACAATTATCTTGATTGAAACAGAACTTTAAAGCTTCGTGTGTATTTCTGAGAAAGTATATGCGGTAGAACAGATTTTAATTGTTGCCGAGCACTCTCTCGGTCAAGTCACTTTTCTAAAAACAAAGAACTTAAATCATTATCGATTCCCTTGTTACGCAACCAGAATACTACAGGTGAGTTGTAAATTCAGAGGTTAAGTTATGAAACCTATTCTTGCAATTAAAAGCTACACCAATATGTAGGTAAGTGCTTCTCTATTTCCCTCGTGTTAAAATGTATTTGAAAAGGCAGACGTTAAGAGAAAATGAAACAGTTATATTATTTAAGTAAAACCTCGGGTCCTTATGGTCGTGCACCATTTCGTCGGGTGCCGTACAACCTAGGATTACGCTCGGCTTACCTGGTGTACCGGATGAAACTTATGATAATGTGGACCCTTCGCGGGCGTAACGGGTTTAAAGCCGGATTTCGGATTTACGAAATCCAGGTGGCGATGCAAAGTTTGGCAATACATACAAACAATGGACGTTGAGTTTGTCCCCACTTTTATGGCTTTGTTTTCGGTGAGGGCCCAAAGTCGATGCTAGTTTCGACCGATTTCAAAATATTTCACTAACGTTCACGCTAAAGAGAAACCTACACACTGTGTATTGAAGGACTACGCTAATTGATATAGGTCAAACATTTAAATTATATAATTCCCCCATCCCCGTTTTACTATCGAACGAATGGTTAACATCCCCACTTTACGAACAAAGAGGTTTAACTCCACATTTTTAATGAGAACAGCAAAGAAGTAGAACAATTTGCTAGCGTCAGCGTTGCTGTTTAAATGTAACGTGGGTGTCTGTAAAAAAAAAGAATGGGATATTATTAGGTTAATTACCATTTAGAGTATCTATGCGATAGTGAAAACATACTTTTTTAGTGAAATGCGTAAAGCAGGCGCAAAAAGTTATGAAACCCTTAATTTATTGTAAAAGAAAAATCCAGTCGTCGACTACATATTCTAGATATAAAAGTACAGTGTTCAAATATTGCCTGAATGTTATAGGCACATTATTTTCCACCGTTATACCTTTATTTTCTATGTCCAACAGTGGATGTCCATCAGTTGAAATGATGGATGATGAATGATGTTCATGAGAATTCAAGAAAAAAATTATCGTTTGAATCACACAAGTTATTTTTTTTTTCCAGTTTATAATTTGTGAACTTAATTCAAGTTATAACATATAATATATATAGCACAGGGCTTTATACATAAACACCGCTAAGTCAGTAACAGCGGAATATGCATACCAATACTTAACGTATGCAAAATAGTAAAAGCAAGATAAGTACAGCGTGTCACGCGATTCCGACATTTTGTTAGCATTTATATAAGCCGGGAATCAACTGAGGGAACAGTCTACATGGACTCGTGGACTCGAGGCTAAACGAAGGAAAATGTACTCTGTCATCAAAGGCATATGGCAGAGATTTACATGACGGGAAGCTACTTATAAGCTGCTCTTGAATTAAACAGGAGGTGACTAATAATAACAAATGACGGGTCAAGGGTGAACGGCGATGAAAATCAGAAAGAAAAAAATTTGAAGTCTACGTAGCGAATTCGCTGGGTATTACAGCTTGTAAGTTCCAAAACAGCCATTCTTTAGATTTCCTGGGCGTGTCCTTCCGCTGTTTCGAGATTGGAGCAATAAATCTGTATGAAGGCGGCGATTTATTCTTTGAGGTTATTTATATAATTTGGGACACGATCAAGGCAACGTCCGTGGCGATTGCTGCTCTGAACGGAAAACGGCTTAATTGCAAAATTCTTGGCGAACACCAGGATTTTTAGAGGTGTTTTATTTAAGTAACAGTCGTTTAAGTTGTACGCAATTTGTTGTAATTTGCAATATGTCTTATAAATTACCGAGGTTAGGAGGATTTATATCACCAAACAATTACTTAACAAAAATGTCCTTCAAAACCAATGGTTTAAATAGGGATGTTGCTAGTAAAATTGCTGGGATAAAGAATTCTAGAATTTTATCTCAATGACGAGTACATTCTGTTGCAAAGTATATCATCTTAACTTGCGCCACGTTGTTATAGACAGGTATATCACTAACTAATAGGTAAACGTTCCGTCCGTTTATCTTTCCTTATTAAAAAAAGCGGTAAATCTATTTCATATACGTATTTAGATATGGCGGCTGATGGAGAGATGTGGAAGAGAAGTACATACTGTGCCGACCCCACATAGAATAGGAAAAGGGCAGGAGGAAGAAGAAGAAGAAGATACGTTTTAATTAATCATTAACAAATGATGAAAGTTAACAGCTTCTATCTACTGTATATTTTTTAATACTGAAAGATACCATTTACAATCGCAATGAGTATCATAGGAACTGAACCCTACTAGGGTTATTGTTCATTCTTTAAACAAAAAGATCTAACAACCCATAAAGCTTAGTAAGTTTTTTTTTCTTGTTTTGTGACAGTTCATTAAGCAGTATTAAATTATCTAAAATTCTAGGAACCTTTTCGCTATCCGAAGTGTAAAAGAAAGCGTAATAATAGAAAGGGGATATAACTATATACAATGGCGCAAAACAACTTTATAAAAAGTACCTTATTTCCTGTCTAATAAGGTACTTTTTATAAGGTTATTTTTGCGCCACCCTATATAATCAATATGGAGTAATAAAATATTTTACGTATCTAAAAGGTTGATCTTCATCAGATGGTCAGACCACCTAGTGGGGCCCTGCCAGCACTACGTCTGCCGGTACACAGCCATCACTCGTGGACTGTACAGCTCCATCGGGCGTCAGTCCTTCAAGTGATGTGTCTTGCCCGTTGTCATTAGGATACGGGCAGCGCAGAATCGATCGGAGTAGAGATCCTTGAGGGAGACCTATGCTCAGCAGTGGGCGTTATCGGGCTGTTAATGTTGAAATATATATACCAATTTTTAAAGCTTTCGCTTAAACTTTACCGCAGTAAGTAATAGATCCATTTCAATATAATAGACAGCAATGTAACTGAATATTCGCTGAAATATCGTTGATCGATTAATTCGGAGGCTTCGTATCATCTCAACTTTTTCTAATAACATCGGTAAATCGACACCATCGAAGTTCAGTATTTGAATCCACTTTAGCTTAGACGGACACTTAATTAACTTAATATTACGTTACAATCTCGTAAATTGACTAAAACGTTTGTTTAATAATGTGACAATAATCGAATTACATCTATTTAAATTGGTGTTCTAAGTTTACTTTTAAATTTATGTTACTTAAACACTACTTCCTCCCCCACAACTACATGAATTAAGTCATATACTTCAACACCATATGAACCGAATGGTCGTCAATCAGTTTATATGATGATCATCATTTAGACCAATAAACAAGTACTAAGTTAAATCGAAAAATAATTTAGATAAAACAATACGCGGACAAGTTTTTTGTACACATAGCCTGTACATCATCATCTGTCGACAGACGTCCATTGCTGGACATAGGCCTCCCAAAAGATCTCTACATTGGTGGATCCTACGCTGCCCGCATTCTACATAGCTTGTACACACTTGTCAATGAAGTGGTGGTAAGTTAGCTTGTAAGACATTCGATAGTACTATACGTCTCTTCGGTTCCGCCCAACATCTTACGGAGCCCAAGTCAACTTCCCCTGCACGCGGTGCACCCTGCTGAATAACAAACGAGGCTCTGACCACCCACCAACCCGCACTGAACCATCGTGGGCTAAAGGCCCAATTCCCCTCAATGAACTCTGTGGAGATCTTTGGAGGAGGCCCATGTCCAGCAGTGGATGTCTATCTGCCGATGATGATACGTCTCGATGAGACTCCACTGACCTTATGCTTTTGTTTGAAGCCTACTTGCTTGAATTTTGAGAAAAGGAAAACATTGGTAAGAACCCGACATGTTCCAAGAACAGAGGACATGTAACATCCTCTAACCCGCGCCTCTTAATTGATAAATAAATTGTCTCCTTTCTCTTTTTGCCACAAAAGGCTCCAAGTCCCAGCAGTGGACAAATTAAATGTATATTTTTTTAGGTTTATAATTTTCTTCAACATGATACAATTATAATTTTTCACGGAGACAGTTAACTTTATCTCTTATAATATTAGCTTGTATTAAATTTATGTTAAGTAATAACATGAGTAGTAATTAATATAATCGGTAGTGAGTTAACTAATAGATTTAGGTAAACCCAAGTTAAATAATTCGATAGCGTATCCTTTAATACACCTCTACATAACAGAAGTTTCTCAGTCAACTTGAGAGAAACTTGGTCACACTTGCCAACTAATACGCATAATCACCAGGTCACGGATCCGTTAGGGTTACGTTGTTGTGTGGTACAAGGTGAAGTGTGTTACATTGCATATTAAAAAAAAAAGATATGATAATGATTAAGAAAACTTTCAGGAATGTCTTTGATTAACCAAATATAAATCGGCGAAAAACGAAAAAAAAATTTAAATGTTAACAGATAAGAAGTGCCTCAGAGGTCATCCCTATCTGACATAAAAGTTATTAGCATGGTTATCAACAGCTTTTTCTTTCTTTTAAGTAAAAGATTAAATATTTTTATTTATTTTCTGTTCGTCAAACATAAAGAAGCAGGACTTCTATAAGATGATAAAGGTCCCAGGGTCATCAATTATATAAAATACATATTTTCTTTACTTGAAGTTATTCAATTATTCTATATACAACACGCCCTGTAATATCTCCAGTGTTTCCGGCGGTCATAGGCTGCGGTTACCGCTCAAAGTCAGGCGGGCCGCAAACCTGTTTGTCACTCAAGTGGTATAAAAAAAAAATACTACCCCTGCACAGCGTTGGAATAATCAGACTTAATTAACATCATATATCTCAAGACAACCATATTTTACTGTTTATATTATCCTAACTAGCGCCAAATAGTTAAGTACAATATTATCGCGTATCAGTTTAATATCTCGCCGGATGCGTGCCTTCATTGAATAAATAGATAAAATAAAAAAATAACTTAACAACATTCCAAAAACTACTTGATACAGATTTTTTATCTCCGTGTTAGAGATAAGTAGAAATAAAAAAAATTAAGTATAAAATCAAGAAAAAAGAAATAAATAAGGTTAATTTTAGTACGCCATTTAAATTTTAAAGTTAATGTATATACAGTTTTATATATAATAAATCCATAAGTACATAAATTGGACCACACGCAGGAATTCACAAATTTGCATACGAGATTTACTCAGCCCTTACAGTTGACGTCAAGTTTAGGTATCAGGATATTTTAGCTTATTTCGCTTAATTCTAACTTGGTAAGATATTATACTTATACACCAGCTGTTACCAGCATCCCTTATTTGGACAACAGGGAGCCAACAATAGAAGAAATGAACATAGTCGGCATTTTTTTTTTAAGAAGCAATAAGATGAGTCTTTTGGCGAATGCTAAAGGATACACAAAACAACGTGACGTTAGTAGGTCGAAGTCTTGAGAAAGCATTTACTGGAGGTAGCTCTTTGTTGCAGAAGACCTTCTGAAACAGGAATGTGCAAATATTACCGTTCCGGTTCGAAGGTCGACGTAAGCCAATAAAATTACTGGTTTAACGAGACATAACATGTTTCAAGGCGACGAGCAAAATATGGTGCAGTGTATATCATCCTAACTAGCTTTTCATTGTTATGGGCAGGGGGCGTATCAATTACCATCAGGTGAGCATCTCGCTAGTATCGTCAAAAAAAAAACATAAGTTTTTAGGTCCCATAATCGTCAGTATTTACACCAACCACAACACCCTTCAAAACGAAACTTGGTAATGTTTTCTCACTACTGTTCGGAGACAAGAGCTGCCATAGTACTTACCTAGACGGTATGAGACCTACCACCAGTATTATCAGAATCGATGATAAATACTTATTCTAAATAACAAAGCTTCAAAAGGAATGAATAAAAAAAATATAGTATTATTTTTCTAAGCTCAAGAGAAGATCTTTCTCTTATTCCTAACTATACTTCAAAGAAAGACATAAATATATATAATAAAAAAAAAAAAAAAATTAAAACCAACTTTCTTTTAAAATCATGTTTAACATATAGCGTTAATTAAACCTTTTTTTTAATGAGAAAAAAAAACAATTAGAAGTAATTGATATACCACAGTGTTGCTGAAAGTATTACAGCCTGTTGTTTTGGGTTACAGTGGTTATATGCATCATTAATTATTCACCTAATTTCACGTGAGCTGTGTCAATGAATTTATAATGGTGTTGTTAAGTATCATCCATATCGCAGGGACATTATCCATGATAGTTATTTAATTAAAGTGAACGTATTTATAACATCTATAAAGCATTAAGGGGGTTGATGCATTTTTAAAATCCCCAACGGAGCCCCAACCGCAACCCGTGTGTTGTCCCTTAATATTTTATTTGCATTGTAAAACTTTTTTTTTTATGAGGGTATATAAAGGCTTTTGATGTATAGTATACGGACTTATTCACTAACACCTTAATGTATTTCAAGGACGCGAGGATCTATTTCACTGGTAAATTTCTATTGCTGGAGACAGTCTTAGGTAGCCTGTCATGGTAGCTCCTGTTTCTGCCGCCAAACAGTAGTGTGCAAATATTACCGTGGTTCATTTTGATGAGTGCTATAGCTAGTGAAATTACGGGAGTAATGAAGCTTAACATCATATGCCTCAAGGGGACCATGTGGAGCAGTGAATATCTAACTAGTAGTAACTAACGCTGCATTGTTACAGGGAGACGTATCAGTTACCAGGTGAACGTTTTACTATTCTTTATGCTTCTAAAAATTACTGTGCTCTAGTATAAAGAGCATAGTCCATAGTGAAATTAGTAAAATAAAAAAAATCGGACATTATCTCAATGAGCTATCACTGTTGTTATAAGGAGACGTATATCATCATCAGGTGAATGTTGTTCTAGTCTCATCGCACCATCAAAAGAAGTTCTATCTTAAAAGCACGATCAAAATATACTCGTATTAGTATGTTCTCTAAGCTGATGCTCTGGTAATACCCCATTTAACTAAACAGAAGTAAATCCGCTGCTGAAATTCACGTTTAACACAAAGGACGTTACGTGCTCTTCAGTTATCGCAGCACGTTAACCCAAACATCGAAAGCCTTTCTCTAAAATGTAGGTTACCTGGATTCACACGGGCAGATAGCGTTGACGCCAGCGCGGGCCCGGGGTACTGAACATTCGTATGTAGATAAGCGGCGAGTTTAGACATTTCACACGTGAAACGGTGTTGGACTTAGAAAAAGGATTGCTTTATTAGAATGGGTTATATAAAAGTTAATGTGACGGTGTAAATTTCTTAAGGTTACAAAACAAAACCTCTGAGATCAAGAGCCGTTAACATACGTAGTAAGTTTAAATGGCTAATCTCTATTGCTTTAACCGTCCAGGTTCTGACTTCCTCACACTAAATTATTAGAGTAACAAGACTAGTTAATTAATGTCTAAATCCGACAAAATGTATGCAGTGTAAATAATACCATAATATAGGTATATATGTGTGTATATATATATATATAGGGTGGCGCAAAAGTAATCCTCCTATCAGAAAATGCTATAAATTTTGCCTTGATGTAAAAAAATTAAAAGACCAAATAAAAATAATCCACAAGATGAATCAAATTTTTTCATATTTTTTTTTAAATTACAGCCAAAAAACATTGGAAGGTTATTTAAAAAAAAATATGAAAAACTTTGATTCTTCTTGTGGATTATTTTTATTTGGTCTTTTAATTTTTTTACATCAAGGCAAAATTTATAGCATTTTCTGATAGGAGGATTACTTTTGCGCCACTCTACATATATATATATATATATATATATATATATATATATATATATGTATGTATATATGTATATATATACATGTATATATATATATATATATATATATATATATATATGTGTATATATATATATATAATAGAACCAGAATGTTATAGCCGGCATATCATTTACTATCAGATGAATGTCTTATTTGTCCAGGACCGATTTGAGTGGAGATTCTTGGGGAAGGATACTTCCAGCAATGAGTGTCTATCGACTGATGGTGATGATGAACACCCTGTTCATTTCAGTCCTTTTTTTAATTAAAGACAAAAATGTTTAGAGATATGTGTAATTAACAACTTATTAAGATACAGACAATCTTATATTTATAGCCGTATTATTTAGTACTACGTTTAAGTGTAGTTTCTTTGGTCCCTGTCGGTTAATGACGTAATGTTTTTTTTTATTTGTGTAAGATAAGTCTTAAATTACGCATCTCTTGTCTGTGTTTGTATCTTCTGAATAAACTTTTAATGTAATCTGTGCGCAGTGATGTAGTCATACAAACATGCTAACCGTTCACAAAGGCACTTAAAATCACGCCGGAAACATCAATTTGTACCATAAACAACTTTTAAAGAGCCCCTAAAGCGTTCGTAGTCCCGACTATTTTTCACTTTAAAAACAAAAAAAAAGAACTATGTACTTATTTGCAGTTGAAATGCGACAACTTCTTTTTTCCTCTTTTACACCTCGCGGGGAAGTTTACGCGAAACACTCAGCTTTAATCCGATCTACATAAATTTAAATTACTAATTGAGACACTACCTTTAAATCTTGCGGCTGGGAGTATCGGGTTTCGGAAATGCATTTGTATATAAATAAAGAAAAAATACAAGTTTTTAATTCAAAGTGTTTTCATTATACTTTAATAGGAGCTAATGTAATACATAGCTAACAAACCGATAATGAACTTTGTTAATATCATCTGATTCAGTTCTGACCATTGCAGCTGGTAACTCTGCCGTCAAACACTACTGTGTTTAAATGGAAGAGGTAGTCCGGTTTAAAGGGAGTCGTGGCTAGCAAAATTCTTAGGGGAGACGTAACATCCTATGTCTCAAGTGTAATGTGAAGCTGTGTACCATCAGGTAAACGTCCCACCCTTCTCGTCGCTTCCTTAAATATAAACCACGGATGGATTATGTGGAACAGTGGATGGGTATGGAAGACCGTAATAGTTAGCTTAATCCGCTAAACAAGATTAAAGAAGATATTTCATAACAATGATATGTATTATGGTTGGTAGCAAGGAATAGAAGACACAGTGTAAACACCATATGAAGTGCGAAAGGGACAGCGATATATGTAAGGATTATCTTAAATGTGAAAAAAAAATTAAAAATAGAATATGTGATTAAGACACAGGATTAGAATATATGAATTATTTAGCTTATAAGTTAATAATAGTCAGCATCTATGATAAGGAGTCCGCACAGCAACTGTTCTGCGACATGACTTAAGCGAACTTTACCTGATCGTGGTGCACTCTGCTAATCGACAAACGTAGATCTGGCTCCTACCTACTTGCATTGGGCCAACGCGGTGGCAAATAGTCCAAATCTCCTCATGTGAACCTCTACAGACGACGGCCTCTTATGCTCGACAGTATCAGAGGCTACGGTGACTGTGTGAAGGTGCGGGCAACGCAGGACCGATCGATGTGGAGATGGTTGGCGGAGGCTTGTGACCAGCAGTAGACTCCTATCGGCTGATGACTGATCTATGATGTTAAACAAATGAAACCTAGACGTACCGATGTTGACACTGGCCGTTGACATTTTTCCACAAATGCGTACCTGTAAAAAAAAGATATGATTTTTTTAAAAAAAAACAAACTACTGGCCGGCAACGGGGAGCTTAAAAATTCATCTACCCCCGATATTTGTGTTCAATGTTCTAATATTTGAACGAACTTACGATTCGAACGTACGCCAAATGTGTAATTAAAAAGTTCATGAGCTTTTTTTAAAAATGCAAACAGTTAAATAGATAGTCGGTGACAGTCACAAAAGGAAAGTTCTCGAGCAAACAGTGCGATAAATAGTTAAAAGCTCTGCTATGATTTTTTTTTATATTAAATAAAAGAACCCATAGCTTTTTATAGATAACTAACTGTTCCCCGCCCGCTTTGTTTGCCCTGATATAACATTGAACCGCAAATAACTTTCTATAGTAGCCGTAGTAACTATATATAATACGAAATTGAAATGTTTATAAAATCTAATTAAATATAATATGATTATAGATCTATTAAATTAAAAAAAAGTCGAATGCTTATGTTCCCATGTCGAAATATTCACTAGTTTTCACGTTATTGGCAAACGAAAAAAAACATTTACATTAAATATATAGACTAACTTATATCAGATTGTGGGAACTTGATATTAAGTAAACAAATTTTAGTATCACAAATTAAATTAAACTTTAAATGTAAAATGAAGTCAACTGTCTATTTTTTTTATATTAACAAATGTGTAAGAAGTTCATGAACATCGCAGTATATGGAAAAAAAAATTTGCATCATATTTAAATATTCCTTCAGAAATACTTTAGTTTCACAGTCAATATACAAATTGAGGAATGGCCGCAGAATTATACTAGATTAAAAATTAAAATTAGTTCCTAAGAAAACTGAGTACCATTTTCAGTTCTTATTACATTTACACATTACGTCTCGTTTACGTACAGTCTGTGAAACGAACTCTGAAAAAGAACTTGAAACGAAGCAGAAGCGTGACATAATCGGACCGGTAATAACCCTCGGAGCACTATCATTAAATTCATGAGGCCTTTAATCCGAAAAGAAATCCACCGAAATCCCAGATTGGGGGGCCTTTTGAACAACTTCAAAGTCAATCGACCCCCCGCTTCCGACGGGAAAAAAGTTGGACCTAAAAAGCGACGACACTAAAACCGATTTTCAAATCCCGCATTCAGCAATCCAAGAAACAAATGCTCACCCGTGCAATTTGGACTGTATTTCCGGCAACACGGGTTACATTTTAAGTTAACAAATATTTAAATTTATTCATTGAACTTGACAATAGAAAAGCAACTTTAAAATGATAACGCGTGAGTCGCAGTCGGCGAGCTGGCTGCGGGTGCGCGCCGGGGGGTGCTCCAGCAATGCGATTTTTCAACGCGGCTCGCTGAATGACGTCTGTATATTTTAGTAGTTAAGTGACAGATGGGTGAGGGCTGCAAACTATTTATTGTGCCATTACAGTTTGGTTGGCAAATGGCTCGCTGCGAGCGCTCGGGGCCGACAGTTCAAAATCGCCCTGTAACTCGCAAGGTACCTTACCCCCCACCCCGCTTTGTCGCGGATTATAATACAATTGTGCGTTACTCGTGTATCAGTTCGTAAAGTTATCGGGCCGGGTTATTGCCATTTTATTTGTTGCGCATTGACGGATAATAAAACGGGACCGAAAGGCAATTTATTTTTATTGTCTCGCTCGCGATATAAATTTCAATCTGTTTATGATTGATGCGGACGTAAAATGTTCTCGACTTGCTAACGTATGCCATATCTGGTCCACCCACTAAATAAACAAAATATTATATACATCCTATTGTTTACATTGAAGCTGGATATGTTCCACTAACAAAACATTTTAATATGAAACTTTTTTTTTTACACAACCATCTTAGTTCTTTCTTTTAATTATAGTAAGATGTTTAGTTAGAAACAATTACATTACTTGTTAACAAACAAAAAAACTAGCTGTATAACTACTATGCTAAAGTCATTACATAAGTAGTCATAGCGACTTAACAGTAGTGTGACGTATTTATAATAAATTTATATTTGATTATACAGAGATAATATAATACAAACAGTGCGTTTTTTTTTATGTAACCATATAGTATAATAAAAACGAAATAAGTAATAACCGCGTTATTATCACTAAACTGCTGTTTAAAACCGCTGAGCTCGTTAATTGTTATTATTAGATCAATTTAACGTTTCCAACAATACAGATAAACGTGCAGAAGACAATAACTCACTGTAATAAATCAGTAGTCATTATTTAACGATACCTCGGCCAGCATCTATCAATTTTACGACATTTAATAAATGTCACATAACTATGCGGGCGCTGGGGAATCACCGTTGCTCTATTCGATACACGAACAGAATGAGACATGTTAATTTGGTGACGACGAAACACTGTAAAAAAAAAAGCAGCTAATCAAAAAATTTAAGAATAAGAAGAAGGCGATCTTGTGGTTGCATGAAAAGATAATGCTACTGTTGTTGATAACAGACACAAGATTTCTATAGTCTTGTCAAAGAATAGAAAGAAGGAAAAGATAAGTCATGATGATGTGCGCCAATATTTGTTACGAGCGGAGAATTTTAGACAAGCAAACCCAGAATTCTTCCACTATCAGTGGATAAAAATGTAGATATATCATTTCAATCAAAAGTCATATCAGGAAATAATTGTTAATAGTAACTTCTTGCCGGAAATGGGTAAAAATTTTTTAGGCAATATTTACGTGTTTTCACACAGATATGTCTCTTAGTAAACCTTGTTCATGAATATGAATGATATATATTTGTAGGACTTTGGTCATTTCGTACATTATAGGAATGTGAAAGAACATATCAAATATAAATACTACAACTTATCAAATAAGTGCTTGTGAAGATTTTAATTTATAAACATATGTATTTAACATTTCATAGCTATGTTCAGGTAAATATCATAGCAGGTAGAGAAAAACGCAAAATTTTAAACACAAGCCCACCAGTGAAACTTCTCCTTATCTGGTGATTTTGATGTAACAATAGTCATTCTAAGTAGCAACATCATTCTCTGATGCCGTTTGTCGTTTCATTGACTTACACAGATCATCGGACCCAGGGTCCGCTTCCTAAAGGAAAGTGTAACGATAAATATTTATAAAACATTAAACTCTGACATTCGCTATGAAAGCTATCATTACGCGTTTCCGAAGCTATAAAGCACGCAGCAGCATCAACAGACGATAACGTTAACGAGCTAACGATAATAATAAAACGAGAGCATAGTAGCTGCTGCGTTTGCACTACGAAGTGATCTCCGCAAATAATATTTCAACTGATCAAAGGTACACATATTGCTTTTACAACATCCCTTTAAAACCGAATATAAACAAACTACAGAATTTTTTACTATACTTTCTACATTTATTTTTATTTAACGTAAAAATGAGCAGGATATATCCTGATGGCAAGACATAGGGGACAATGCTAGTTAGTCGATAAACAATACATTATACTGTGCTCGTTTTAGAGCGACGACACAAGATGTTCAGTTTCATCCCTTCAATAACTTTACTACCTTTATTAGCCTTTAATAAGAGCAATGTTTGCATACTACTGTGTCGACAGCACAAGGAGCCACGGTGGTATCTAGATGATATTCGACAACAGAGAACCTACCAGTAGAAATACTTGGCTATATTAGATATAGATATTTTTATCTATAACAATTCTATTCAATTTCATCAAATAGATGTGGAGTGATAAATGAGTAATTTTTTTAATACGAGAAAACGAGGAAACTTGAGAGACGTTTAACAAGTGATACTCTTGTCTATATCAACGTGGCACTAGTATGACATGAGATGTTAAGTCTCGTTACCGCAGTTATTTCACTAGGTACAACGCCTTTAAAACCGGAACACAGCAACATTTGCACACTGCTGTTCGGCGGCAGAAATAGGAGCTGCGGCGGTAAATACTAAGACGGTCTCCGGCGACAGAGACCTACCACCAGTAAGGTTTGGTAAAGCGTTCCAGTGCAAAACATTCCAGCAGACGAGTTTATGAAAATAAGTTCTGTTGATATGTCTGTAAGCTGAACTTACAGAACTTAAGTCACTAATTATGAGGAATATCATCTGTACACTTCATAATCACTGTTCTCGACGATTATGATCGTCATAATGAAATTGCATAACTGTGTTATAACGACTATATTCTTCATGAGTAATAAGCTGTCACAGCAGCTTATATGTTATCACAACTCACTTTAATATTACTTATACATCATATTTAATGCGTACATGAGACAATGGTTAATGGACATCAGTGAAGATTTATTTTTCTTTATGTTAAAATATTAAAAAAAACCATTATCTGAATAATTCATGCATTCATTATTTGCATCTAAGACGACGATCAGGCTCAGGGAGAGAAGGGCTTCTAAATCTTTAAATCAAAGTAACACGGAAGACTGCAATAAAGCCTTGAGCTCACCCAGAATCTATTCAAACAACGGTAAGCAAATTTCCCTTTTGTGAGGGCCCGGGTTAATGCAAATACTTACGAAAAAGAAACGTATTCCCAAAGAATCAGTAGGATATTGCTTCTTAAAGACCAAATCAAATGCAGGCCCCTAAAGGACCTGATACTTTGACAGACAATTACTGACTCTATCCCTTGTGCTATAGAAGTGAGAACTGTTTAAAAGCTTATTATTTAAGCTTACTATCAGTTCCGCGAGAGTGAGCTACAGAGTCGTTACTATTGCGATATTGACAGTCATTAGTTTGACGGTGACTTTGACAATAGCGTTAGATTATTCCGCTGTTAATGATCACGGTCTACTTAATTATTTCTACACCATTTAAGAAGTGCGAAGCGAAAATGTAAGATAGTGGAAGATAGATTTTGGTTATTTCTTGTTTTGTTTTGTCGCGTTTGTTATTGAAAACATTTATAATCGATTAACTTTCTATCTCGGCCATTTCGCTCAGGGATGGTTGGTTTTGACTTGAATTTATCGCACCCCGTATTTCGACACAAGCAAATACTTTTAAAAAACATTATTAGGCACTGTTCGAAATCTACACAAAAACTTATTTAAAAACTGATAGTTTTAGATATACAAACTGGTACGTATAATAACTATTCGTAGTGAAAACACAGGCGGTAGAAATATATGACAAAAACGTCAAACTGACAAAATCATCAAATGTAAGTAGATACCAAAACTGGAAATTAAACCACATTCAATGGAACTGACAGATCAGACATCCATTCACGTCATATCAAAACGCTTCGTTTGAAAGCTTAACCTAGGCATTAACCGAAACAACCATAGAGGGAAAGACTAAACGGAATTTGTGTTAGATTCAGACTCGCAATTGTGAAAACAGGACCATTTACTAAACGAATAAACAAAGAATAAAAAGTTACCCTATTTGAAGTGTACCTTTTTTCGCAACCCTTAGATTTTTATTCTAGCAAATACATAAAATATACTTGATATGTTGATGTGATTGATGATGATGAACATTATTCTATAAGTAAGACCATAGTTAACGTTTATTTGCAGTCAATCGCATAAAATCAAAAAATATACACGGGAACAAAAATTTCGTAAATAACATGGAAAAGTGATATGAAATACATACGAATGATAAACCCTAACAGGTGGTTATGTGATTATCATTAAAGCCTTATTACACCATAAATATCTATTAAATTATAAATTCCGTCGTCTTCAGAACGGGAACTTCCGTTACGGGTCTCCCGCGACATCGCCGAGACTTCATTAAATTTTTATCGCCTTATAAATTATTTTCTGTAAGTGACCGCTACCGACGGATCTGACAATTATCATACTAAATTAAGTCATACGTTATTCATTACGATTTTAAATAAAAAAAAAATTTAAGAGAGAAATTTCTTAGTGAATTTATTAAATAAGGTCAGAGGTTAAGTTGAAATTATTTATAAAACCGTAAAAAGATTAAGCCAAAGTTTGAAGTACAATCAATAACTGATTAAAGTTTCAAGATTGATTACACTTTAATTTAAATACTAAAATCTAACTTTTCACAGCATTACAAATAAGGCTAAAAAATTGTGACAAAAATAATTGATTAATTCAATCATATAATGAGCAATATTAACTGACTACCTGCTGCAGCGTTGTCAACAATTTCTCTCGCAAATAAATTGATTTTCAGCAAGTATTATAAAAGAAACATTATTGAACGAAATGGTTAAGTGAATATTTAAATAAGTTCATAACAAGCCACCGTTTTCACCCGAAGTGAAATTAAGGAAACTTGTAACAATTTCTGCGAGCTAAATGATGGGATTAGTGGATTATTGAAGGCATTGAATATTTCAAGATCTGATTGGTTAATAAATTATTATTTATCAGTTACAAAAATATAAGTAAATGCTTCTAATGTAGATATATATAGAATTAAAAACGTATGTTAATTTAATGGAATCAAAGACAAATCTGAAAAAAATCATTTTCGACAATGTTTATAAAGTATTGATATCAGGTTTTAATAGTATTATATAAATTCGAGATCAAGTTTAAATTTATTACTGGCTAACACTTGACATTAACTTAAGATGATGTCTAGTGACGATGAGGTTAAAGATGATGAAGCAAAATTATCCCGAAAATTATATACGTAACCGTGATGACACAATATTGCAGCAGGTTAGCAACATGGTCGAAACTAGATATATCCAATTATTTAAACATTTACTTTGCTTGTTAGTCATTGTATATTTTTGAGCAGTAGACCTATCGGAGATGATGATTAAGAGCAAATAGTTTTCATAAATTGATACCACTGCCAATCAATCTCTAACAATAGCGCCCTTCAAACCGCTATACGTTAAAATTTACATACTGCCGTTTAACGACAGAAATAGGCGCTGTCCTGTACTGTCTCCTGCAACAAGGAGTTACCACCAGTAATAATATAGTTTTATATGTATATAAAAAAATTAAATATGATATTACATTGTTTTAATATTTTTTCAATAAATAAAATATTCCTTCGAGCCATTGAACTCTAAAATTTGGTGAAATAAGATACCTATGTCTAGTAGTGGACGTCTTTCGGTTGTGATGATGATCATAATTTTGGCCTCCCTAAATTGTTATATATATCCCAATCGTTCTCCTGCGTGATCCGAAGCCAAAGTCATCATTCAAAAGCTTCCTCACTATGTGATCATTCGTCGGTCTCTCCACTCCATGATCTTTCCGGCTCAGAGATGATGATGATGAAGTAATATCAATAAACTTGCGATCCGTATTCAATGTACACGAACACTGAAATGCTTTCAGATTAAACGTGAATCGAGCCGTTGGTGCGTAATGTTGGAGCGAAAATCTTAACCTCCAGCCGTCACCCTTCCCTGAACGTACAACCAATCAGCCGTTCCGAACAGTCTACGCATATAGATTAATGCAAACACCAATTTACAGCCGCTCACACTTTACTCCGTGTCCATAAGGTTCAAACTCGTGCAACAGAAGCACTTTGCTACTTTGTTATTTTAACGTAGATTAAGTGGGCGAAGAGGCAACTTTTGGTATTAAGACTTAGAAAACCGAACAAAGTTGCGGAACGGAAAGCTTATTTCAAAAGTTTTCTAGTTTATAATTACATGCGTGCGTGTTTTCTTTTACATTTAACGTTTATACAGTTTCGCAAACAAAGTACACATTATCGATACTTAAAAAAATATTATCACTAACAATAAAGTAATACAATTAAAGGCTTATATCAAACTATATTCTGATCCTGTAAAAGTTCATTTAACACTAATTGAAAGTTAAATATATGTCGAAACCCTGCACTTATTTTAGATGAAAAGATCTCTAGTGAAAGCGACAAAAAATTTGGTTATCATGATAACAGAGACTATATTTGAAATGGAAATTTTACCGAAAAGGATATTCGGTTTAATCAGTGTAACACTACTTATAATTCATACAAAAACGCTAAGTGATATTCCTTTGTCAAGGATTCCAAAGTTTCTTTGAACTCTTTTCAATACCGAATAAAATTAAGAAAATTTAACCCTTTTGTGATAATCTAGGCAGCTATCGCTGCAAAGCCTATCTATTACTTCAGCGAGGTAACTTAAATTTCGCACTTTAAAAATAATTGGGGTACCGTACGTACTTCAGCGATAGAGCAATGCGGTTTAGTTGTAAACGTTGCCGCATTACTCGCGTTTAAGATCAGAGTGAATTACTAGACTAGTGCATTTTATCATCAAAGACTATATTGCCATTCACCATCAGGTACGATAGTAGTTAAGCGCTAATCTAGATGATTAAAGAAATAAATGTTATCGTAAACTGAAGTATTGTTTATCACCGAAAAGCTTCTCTTATCTAATTGTTAAATCGATCATCCTCAATCGATTTCCAGTGCGACCGCTCCGATATCAGTTACATCCAACGATTCTCTGCGATCTTCACCAGATAACCGTCCCACATTGCGCTTGCACAATCACGGTTAATAAATAAATAAAAGATTATGTATTTATTATTTCACATTCCATTCTGCTCTATGCCATCTTTGTGATCGCATCATCCCCTGAGATTCCGTACAAAGTGGGGTGCGTAGTTTGGCGGAGGGGCAATCGTTCCGTGCTTATGTTTTTAATGGCTCATACCGCCTTGAATGGAAATATTACTGAGCATTGTATTCGGAGTAGACAATGCTTTATCTGCTCCCGTCTGGATTGGGGATGGGATTCTAGTTTACGGTTTCGATTGTATACTTTTGAGTCAGTTGAAAGACATATTTAATATTTGAAGTAACTCATTTTTATACAATGCATTTTCGTTTATATACATGAACACGTCATAAACGAATCGCCATCTGATTATACCAGCTGCTAGAAATTTATATATCGATGTACAGCAATACCGAGATAGGAAATTAAAATTTAATCGACGAAAGTGTCTAATAATACTATTTGGTTAATTTACTAAGAATAAGGTAAATTTTTTGTATGACATCATATTTTACCCTTTGAATCTAATCCAGTGACTGACACAGCCGTAGGGAAAGTTCAATATCAGTGTCGAGGCACTCAACGTGGTAAAGACTGTCTATGAAAGTACCACCGCATACCCTACATAAGAGCTGGAGTAGTAGAATCTAACGAGTGAAATTACCTGGATTACGACGAGGTATCTTGCCACAAGCCGATTTACAAAAGTATATATTTACGTCCTTTTTATTTGGATATCCAAAAACAGTAATTCAGAATACAATACAGGGATATGGAAATAGCAATACTTATCGCGTAATCACGTCTCTATCAACTTGTCTAAAGTACAACGAATGAACGGAACCCCATTTAGAAACAAGTACAAACTGGAGCGTCACTCACACCGTACAGCCCTGGTTAAGTCCGGTAGTCCTTTCCGGGCGCGATATTTCACCAGTTAACTATGTACGTGAATTCGTTTCGATCCGCTTCCGGTTCCATATTATCATGTAATGCGTTTACTAAAAAAATATTGGTAAAATGTATAAAATACTAAAATTGCTACCATTCTACATTGTCACATTACTTTTTGAATTTAACTACACCAGAATATAAACTTGATGTTAACTGATACTGTACAGAAAAATTAGACTATAGTTGAAGAGTTAGTAAAAAAAAAATTTTAATTACTTATTATGCGTTTTACATTTTTAAAACAAAATTTTAGTTTAAAAAAGGCACATCCGTCTAAAGCAGTTATTTATAAAAAAAATGGCTATTTGTTGTTTAAATCTACAATTTTAAAAATTGTTTACTTGATCAAATAAATTTACTTAACGACACTACAAACATTCAGTTATATAAAAGTAAATTACATACTTACTTAAGTATATTATATACACGGAAATGATGACATTTTAAATTATGAATAGTGGTAGGTCTCTATTTCCGGAGAAAGTTTAGGTAGATACCACCACAGCTCCTATTTCTGCCGTCAAGCACCAGTGTGCAAGAATTGTAGCCGATTGATGTTACAGAGGTTACGAGACTTAACATTTTATAACTTAAGGTACATAATGGTGTAGTGCATGTTATCCTAACTAGCGTCAATTGACCACTCCAAGAGTGATACCGACGAAGAAGCGTCACGCTGTTATAGGAAGTACTAGATAAAAAAATTATTGAACAAAAAAAATTGTTCCTACATAGTCGCTTTGACCAATATATAATATCATATCCAGAAAACGAATCTACAGAGATTTTTTATTATTACCTAGATTTGATTGTTGTTGATATTCAATTAACAAAATATCTAAATAACTTTCAATATTTAATGGTTGATAATTTGGGAAAATCAAACGACCATGAATATGGCTAAACGCGTAAAACATGAAGAGAGAGAATCAGATTCTTTGTTCATATATTATTTCTTCGTCTCAGAAAAATATTTAGGGCGAAAGCGCGAAGAAATATCTACTCAGCCGCTTGAGGAGTGATTTACGGGTGAAGTCGCGAGCTGAAAATGAAAATATGGCGGTTGTCAGACGCGTGCTTGCTTATCTTACGTACTCGTGAAGAGCGGCACGGGGAAGCCCATTAACGTGATGTGATGATAACCCGTCCACAATTTGGGAGTTACTGATAAACGAATGCATTTAAAAAACACAGAATGGCTAATTCCGAGCCTTGTATGCAATAGTTCTTGGATATTTCGTTATCGTTTCCCTGAACAAATAGCACCAGATTGTTGAGGTGTCTTCTACTAGTTGGTGTTTACTGGTGGTGCTCTCTGATGCTAGATCAGTAGCTACCACGTTGTTGTCGTGTATATACTATCAGGAGAATAGCCTGATCCTCTCGAAATTTTATAGAATACAATAAATACTGTATTATGTTGCTTTAGATTAATGAAGCACAATCAGGTTGTGAAAGTCGTCTCTTATTAGAAATTTATTTTAAGTCAGATTTTGTTGTTTTGTGATAATAAATACATAGTAAACATGCGATTTAATCCTAAAATCTAGATTTGGTTGTATATTTTAAAAAACTTGAAATTATTTAATAAATTTGTCAACACAATTACATTTGTTTGCTTATTATCATCTGAATATAGACAATGTATGATATTTTGATCTTACATCTGACAATCCTCCTAAGCACCACGACGGATTATTCCCAGTGCCGGTAAAATTAAGCGAGCTGCTTATGACATGCTTATGCTTGAGATTTTAAACAAGTCATGCCAAATTTCTATTATACAAATGTAAGACGTAAACCAGTGAAATGCAACAGTCACCGTATCTCTTAATGTTATGCTAATGTTAGAATCAATCTCGCTTGGTTCCTTGAAGACGTCTACGTCTAGACTAGACTTAGTGTCAGACAATCTGACTGTTACAAATAGAGCTGGGAAGGTTCCCGCTTAAGTTACTGGAGACGGATTGCATTATGCTTAGTTTAAATCTTTATCAATCTTAGGTTGATCTGAAGCGTCAGGTGACTGGGTTTCTAGTTGAGTATTTTCCGTAATTTGTTCAGATTTGTTAAGCTGTGCTTTTTCTTATGAAAATAATAGAGTATGGATAAATATAAAATATTTCATTCTCTTATTTGTTATATTTAGTTCTTTCCAATTTGTTTTGTCTAGATTTTTGCAAGTATTTTTAGATTTTTTGTATAAATCTTTAGAGAAAAGTGGTGGAATTCGTTTTTGGAATAAAACAGAACATATTATACAAGTTAACATAGTACTTCACACAGAGGAGCGTTAAATAAAAAAAACAGCGAAGTAATTCGATTTTAGAAGTACCCGCACAAGCTTAGCAACAAAAGGTCCCCAGCGCTGAGCTGATCCAATAATGAGACCCGTGACAGGTTGCAAGCGGAAAAGCGTTTTTAATTGCAGACGAGCGGCCGACAGCGGGAGATTAAATAGCTCGAGTTATTTTTACTTATTAACTCAACAATGACTTTAATGAATGTGTGAATTTCGCGCATTAGCCCCTTTATAAAAGGGCTTTACAAAATATTAGTGAACCCGACGCCTGAACCGATTAAAGGCCATGGAGTACTCAATTAAACAGGTTTCATTTGTGAGCCTCCCGACACCTGCTCCACCGCCGGCCATCTTCTCACAAACTACACTTTATTGTGCATTTTTCGTATTTAAATCGACATGTAACAATAATTATAAGGTATGCCGGAGGAGCAGCACCCCACCTTTCGATCAGGCAGGTGTGATGATCACCTTTAGCACGAATTTAGGAGTTACATCGTTTCATTACAAGTACACTTGCATTCCGTATAATCGATTTAAATTTCAATTTTGGATGGAAATACAATCTTTGGTACCGGTCAATTACCGGTAATCATATTAGTGTTTTATACGTGTAACTTAACTTGTAACATCACATTACATTTATGTTTTATACTAAGAATGGTACATCATTATATTCTCATAATAACGAAAAAAAAAAATTTAAGTACTTTTTTTATTACTTTGATTTATATTGCTTAGTGATGATTTTTTTCAGCAATTAACATTAAAATCACCCAAAGTTTGACTTACTGTGAAATGCAGTATATATTACTATTACATACAGCAATATTGAAATAAGTATAACTTCATACATTATTGAAAACAAAAGCAATAACTCAATTGTTTAACCTAAGAAATATAAATATATAATACAATAAGGAAACTAATTTAGGAGAAAAATCAAAGCAGACTTAATGCAGCATCTTAATGGATTTAGTGTGCACCAATAAAATTGATGATCTGGCCATATCCAGCAGTGAACGGTTATCGCTAGGTCTCTGTTGCTGGAGATCGTCTAAGTGGGTACCACCACAGCGCTAAGTCTGCCGCCAAACAGTAGTGTGACAAACATTACTGTGTTCCGGTTTGAACGGCGCTGTAGCTAGTGAAATTACTGAGGTAACTAGACTCAACGTCTTGTCTCAAGCGACAATCGCAATGTGGTGTAGTGCATACCAACTTAACTAGCGTCACGTTGTTATGGACGGGCGTATCACTTACCATCAGGTGAACATCCTGGTAGCTTCGTTGCCTAAATACATAAAAAAAATGATGAATAAAATGGTTATTTCAATGTGGATTGTTTTCTGTTTTAAATTTCGAACATATATTGATTATACTGTGTTAGATGAATTTAATTTTCTAATTGAAAATTCTCAAAATAGTGCCCAATGTGTAATCCCAACGTTTGTACAAGCTCGGCTTACCACCGGCGGGTGCAATGACCTGGTGCCCCCACAATGGGGTGACACGCCATTGTTTGAGGATTCCAATATTTGTTAGGTGTTAAAGTTTATGTCGTGTAGCGAATTTTAACGCTACAAATTAACATCCAGTTGTAAGTCAGCAGTGATTATCACCATTCCTTTCTTGAATACTTGCCAGTAGGAAATAGGTTTTCCGTTGATATTCTTCTTGTTCTTGCCGTATCTTAATGTCTGAAAGGTGGATGTTAATTGCGAAACTAGTCGGGCCTCTTGTTAAAAGTGCAATAATTGACATTTTCATATAATTATATATTTTAAAAAAAGGCTCATGCTATGAAAAAAAAAAAATCACGTTACTGTCATGCACTTCAAGATCATGGTGATAATTTATAGTCAATCAATATTTTGACTTCATACAAATCTGTTTTACCAAAGCCACGGATACTGGATACTGCAAATGGACCCATAACAAATAGAAATGCACATCATGATCAATACATCCGTTCGTTTAAAGGCCCGATATTGATTCTGGCAGTGGCCCCTTACAGTCAGTAATCACACTCAGCGGCGGCCCTGTGCCCGGGGGCTCAATTACGTGTATCTAAGGCAAATTTCCTTTACCCTGACCCACGGTCAGTTATTCTAATGCGGTAGCCGAACAGTTATGGAGGCAAATTAAGTAATATCATGCTATTTGCTTCTAGTATTTGCAGTTGCTCTGCCCTGTAGGCCTCTCTATTGACCATAATAGTACAATTGAAAAAAGTAATAAAATGTACAATTCTTTGTATAGAAACATTCTATTTTGTTATCTAAAGTTAACATGTGCGTACTATTTTAAATTATGATAAAATACAAAAAATCGGAAGATGGAGAAGAGTAGATTAATGATATGATGATGGTTTCTTGTCAGACAGGATTTAAAAAACCGTACCTCTATCAAACTCGATCACGCGTGGACTTAGAATCAAAGCATGGACATCTATGTTTGCCAACAAGATGGTGACAGGGTATCAAAGTTTTTGAATAAGTTTAAAAGTATTTACATTATAGTATAGTTCCTCTAGAAGTTAAGAATATTATTCGATTAAATAAACTAAATTTATTCCCAGTGATTGTTTATTCTATTCGACTTTTATATAATAATATCTGACGCTCGCAAGCATTTATTGAAAAGCCCCATCCTCCGGACTAATAATGCAATATGAAACCAAATTAGGATATACCAGACAGCAAAATCCATTGAATACGCTTTCACGAATCTAGAATCAGTATTGAATGGCGTCGAATGCGACCGAGTGTTGGAATTTAGCAAAATATTTGTCACCACCCAGACAGGTAGAGCGCGTGCCTACGGTTTACGCTGGATCGATTATTGCTGACTCAGGAATCCTAATTAGTACTGTTATAAACCTTTCCACTCTACCCAGGAATAGAATGTGCGCTTTCAGATCTCCATTCGTACGTAGCTTTCATATAAAGTATTTGGCACATCTGACATTTGGATGATTCTTCTGTTGTGTCTTTAACACGATTTTAGTAATCTTAATCTTTACCCATCACAATTTAATTAAACACTTAATCCTTGACCACACTAATTTAACTTAAAATTTTATATTTAACTTAATGGACATGCTATATTTGTACTACTCATTTGAAATTATTTCATATCATATAACGTTTGAAGAATGTTAGTTATTTAGTACAAATGCTTCAGTGAATGTAATATATGTTTCAGTGGGGTTGCACTATAAAAAATTTTGTTAATGGAAAATTTATCATCGTCATCTTCACCGATGGACGTCCACGGTTGGATACAGATTACTTGTAAGGTATAAAAAAAATATTATATATAACTATTTTTAATATGTCTCAAGATAAAATGCTAATTCGGAGTGTCCTCAGATGAGAGTCGGGGCCACTTTTTATTTGTGCTCGTGAGTATCAAAGGCCTTGTTAGAATCAAAGGAGCGCGTGGATCGCGAGAGGGCGGGCGCGTGTCTATCATTTACATATATTAGGAATCAGAGCTTATTCAAGAATGAAGACGTCTTCTCCGCGATTATCATTTTGTTTGGGAGTGTTTTACAATTGAAATGACGGAAGCGGGCGCCGGGAAGTTCAGATTTCACATTAAACTCGCGCGTTACGCGTGTACCGTGTTAACACCAGGCTGAATCATTATTATAATTTATGCTTCCTTTTACTATTACCAGACTTGAGAATATTTTTAATACCTTTATAAATGATGTTCCAAGATATTTTTTTAAAGATATAGTAACAAATTTTAATATTTTTCTACGTGTACAAGTTGCACTGACGATCTGGTAAAAGTCGCGGCAAACGGGCTGTGGGCAGTGCGAGACAGACCGATGTTGAGATCTTTAGAGCAGATCTGTGTCCAGCAGTGGACCTTTATCGTTTGATGATGACAACAATGTATACAATTTAAGAGCTTCATTCACTCGTCTCACTTTCTATCTATGCAAATAGTCGTCTGTTTTGACTTACTGATACGTTTATCTTTGTCTTTCTCTTTTTCTCCTTCGTTCTATCTATCCTTCCACTATGTTCTTCATACAGTCGAAGTATCCTTACATCCTTCCTCTTGTATTTCTAATATTTCTCCTACATTTTTGTTGTATCTTCTATTTAGAATTGACCATACGAAATTTTGAACAAAAGTAGAATAGTAAATGTAGATAAAAAAAATGAATAGATTTGACATGATAACAAACACATTTGGATCGAAATTATATGTGACGGAATATGTTTCGTTGTAACTTATATGACACGATATGTTTCGTTAATAAAAGAATATATTTCAAGGTTGGTCGAAAATGTCTTAACATACTGTAGTCGCCGTGAATAAGCAGGAGACAGCCCTATCGTTTGGCGGCGACGAGGCGGCGGCTTAGAAGTTGCCAGGGTTGGCAATTTTTAGGCTTTGTGGTCTTAAGACAGAGAGAAACCTTCCCTTTGATATATATATATGCGATCGTTGTGGGAGGCCTATGTCCAGCAGTGGACGTTTATCGGCTGATGATGATGGTGAAATATATATTTTAAGATTTTCATTACTTTGATATTGATACTATAGTTTCATTTTCTATAGAAACCTACGCCATAATATTATAGACGAAGAGCTTTATCATTTTGATGTATGTTGCGAATTGTAAACATAAATTTTGTAAATACTGAAAAATGAGTGCCATATAAAAGCGAAGGTTTTTATTCCACAACGCGACGAGACTATCAAAAAGTACATTTGACGATTGTCTATCTATAACAATGTTGCGTTTTTAGGTAAACAATGTGGTTTAAACTGGATCATATGTTTGCATACTACTGACTGTAGAAATGGAAGCTGCGGTGGTATCTATCTAGTTTTCCGGTAGAGAGACTTAGCTCTAGAAAAGCATTTTCTGTAATTGATTTTGTTCATTACAGAAAATTATTAAAAGATATGTTTGAAACAATTTTTTTTATAATTATTAAAATTTTTTGCCAGCCCTATCACAACCTGTAGCCGGCGCCAAACGGCTTCGGCTAGGACTTACACATAGAAATTTATTCAAACATGTTTACTTTTATGTACTAAGTTGATTGGGGAATAGAAATAAACTTTAATAGTGTTCGTTTTAATGCCACGACAAATAATGTTATGTCTTATACATACAAGATGTTATGATTGCATATGAGGTCTAGGTACTATTCTCGATTGTAACGAATAAAAAAAATTTTGGTCGCCATTAAAAGCAATAAGACGATAAACTAACTTTTAATAAGGTGTAAGGGGTCCTGCACAACACGGGATCTAAATTAGCTTCACCTACTCGTGGTGCTTCCTGTTAATCAACAAACGAGGTTCTTGTTGGGAACTGGCATAAATCGCCTCACAACCCTACAAACGACTGCCTCTAGTACTCGGCGGTACCGGAGGCCATGCTGACGTTGCAGGTCGCAGGAACGCTCTAGATGCAGGCACCGCAGGACCAACCGGCCCATGTTCAGCAGTGGACGACTATAGGCTGATGATAATGATGATGATGAAGTTATAATAATCAATTAGCTTTATGTGTACTATTAGTTGAGGATGAGTCCAATGTGGTATAAAAGCGAAGACCGAATACAGCAAAATTTGTATATACAAATTTTGCTGTATTCGGTCTTCGCTTTTATGTGATATTTTCTGCATTTATATAAATGCAGGAAATATCACATATATATAATAAGATATACATATGACAAACATACGCTTACAAAAGTAGTTTAACTGACTACACTCGTACTATTTGTATGTTTATTATACAGTAATTACTACGCGAACACGTTACACGAAACTTGAATAATAAAAAGCACTAAATCACTTCTTTCATAACACGAGACAAAAGATTAATTACTTTTTTTATGACAATCGCTGTAAAATATTATGTCCCACAGATAAAATCTAATTTATTATAGTACAGGAAAAAAAAGGAATGGAAATAATAAAACAAACTCAGGCCGTACGACAATTAAAACTGCTTTTTTTTATACTAGTTTCCATTTCGAAATAACTCATGTTGAAGACACGTCTGGTCTAGCTATTAAAAAAAAAAAATCAGTTTTTATTTTTAGTTTATCCGACGTTGGGCTTTCTGTCTGTGCTTTAAATTAGCCGCGACGTTCACTGTTCGAGCGCATAATTTACAATTCTCTCATTGATTCACAACGCGAATCGATTTTAAGCTTTATCAACTTAAAACTTAAAGTTACCTTTAAGTTATTACTAGCCGCCTTTCTTCTCCGGAGTGTAGGACAAAAAGATCGACATATGGTGATTTTTTTTTTTCATCGTTTTTCATCAAGTCAATCTCGAAGCTGCAGTCTATATTTTGCCAGAGATAATGAGGGGATCAAAAAGGTACGTCCGCGGACTGATTGTTTCTTGTTGGGATTTTCGATTTGAATACAATTGAGTGATAGTTTCGTATATTTTTCTTATTGGAACGCGACCCTTTTTTTGGATTGATAAAGAAACTTTCTATAGAAACGTTCTTGACAGAGCGACAAAGTAAATCTCTGAAAAAAGTTTGTGATGTCGGAATGTTAATAGTTTTTCTCGTTATCTTAAACAGCGATATTTACTTGTTATAGAATAGTATAAATGTACAATATCTGAGATAACAGTAGCTCGCTGGCCTAATGGTTGCAGCGTGCGGCTTTCATTCCGAAGGTCGCGGGTTCGAATCTCGGCATGTACCGATGACTTTAATATTTAAGTTATGTACATTTGTGAACTTAAGTAACAACGACGAAATACAAACGATGAAGGAAAACATTGTGAGGAAACCTGCACATGAATTAGAATTAGTTCTAAGGTGTGTGTGAAGTCATCAATCAGCATTGGGCCCGCGTGATGACTTTGGCTCCATCGCCCTCATATTGAGGGTAGGCCTGTGCCCCAACCGTGGGGACGTAAATTGACTGTTATGGAGATAATAGTAGGTCAAATAAACAAACAATTCTCTTCGATAATAAACTAGGTAGTAAATATTGTTCTTTTTTTTTTTAAGTAACGAATCAACGAGACGATCACCTGATGCTAGTGGTTCATAACAATGTGGCGCTGATTATGATGATATATACTACATTATGCTCGTCGCTTTCAGGTATAAGTTATTAGGTGTCATCAGTAATTTTAGCTACTACAGCGTCTTTCAAACCGGAACACAGTAATAATAGTGCACTAGGGTTTGTCGGCTTAATGGACGCTGCGGAGGTACCTACCAAGACGATCTCAACGACAACAGAGAATCAGTAAATGCTTCTACTTATAAAAGCAAAAAAGTATTTTGAGTAATATGTAAATAAGCTATTATAAGTAGTTATTCATTTCATATATATATAATAATGTTTTAGTATATAAACAGTAAAAGTATTAATTAATAGTATTTGTCAAGAAATAAAGTAAAACATTATCATAAGAGCAGAATTCGCGAAATCTATCTTCTGTATAGAACTTTTTTGATGCTAAGCATTTCGTAACTTTCCGTTGAAATTATGCTGAAATTATTAATCATCCCGTCGCTAATTAGTAAGATAATATCGTCACTAAATATACATTAAAGCGTACATATAAAAGGGCTGATATAAAAGATACAATGTCAGAAAGTACCTCATGTTATAATACTCATCAAACTGCTAATAATCGACGGATGTAACGTTTGATATCCGATACTTGAGCTGCGTCAATTCAGCTTTTATTAAATAAATCATTAAACATACACCTATAACATAATGAGTCAGATATGCTGGCTAAGGGATGTTCAACGCTAACTGAATTTATTGTAAAAAAAATTAATCACTTTCCGTATACGGAAGTTAGTAGACGAACGAATGTGGATACATGATGGTAAGAGTTTCTTTAAGTAGTATTTTAATTCGTCAGAGATCTGACTTGGCGAATTTGAATGACATTAGTTTTTCCTTTTTTTTTTAGTTTAAATATATATTTGTAAAATGGAAAAGTTATGTTGATTCTGATACATCTTAAGATTAACCACCCATAACATATTTTAATCTTGTAATCTATGTTTACGTGAGGATTTTTAATAAAACTTTTTGAATACTGAAATAAAGAAAATTTTAATTTTTCTATAGATTTCTACTTATCTAACAGGTATATTTATACCCGTTTGCTATATCAACAATAAAAATCTATGTAACCCAAAGATTAATAAGAATTCATACTTTTGTTAAACTGAAGCGCATCACTATTAACATGAAGCGAGACATGGCGGCGTGAAAATACTTAACAAGTAGAACTAATTGTCAGGATGACTTTGTTAAGGCGGCTCCAAACAGAAATAATATTGTAAAAGGCACTGTCAGCTGTCAGTTACATTGCAATAATCTTGGCTTTAGTAACTGAAGCCTTTGAATATCGGATTTATTCAATCTGCGTCGTTCGGAAACGTTTTTCGCGACGTCGATATTGTTTTATTATAATGTGAGAGTAACTTTTGTATTAAACCTATCCCGTACTTCATATAAATATTAAAGTAAGTTAAATAAAAATTATTAGATTTTTTTTTTATTAAATGTAAATAAAATGTACTTATAAGAAAAAAAGAACCCTGAATGTGAGAACAAGGTCATGCGCTCCATACGCGCAAATAAGCCAGAATACCCTAGCTTCCGTAAACCTATCTAAAAGATACACACAACTACGCTTTGATTATTGATAAGTTGATGCTAAATTACTAAATTGTTGTTTTTTTTATGTATAGAGATTTTGGGTTTGGTTTGCATCATAGCCTACCTGAAATTTCTGTGTACGTCCGTCCCTGTATGAGGGTTATATCACACAAAGCTTTCTACTACTAAATATATGAGGGGATATGATATCTATACAATTATTTATTTAGTAAACAAAAAATTATCATATCCGAACAAAATTTTAAAAAGATCGATTAAAGAATTTTAAGTATTGTTGGCAATTAGATAGGGGGTGAAAAAAGAGGGGTCTTCATGAAAGCGTGAGCCATGGCGGTCCCGATTAAGAAATATGACCGTCGGCGTGTCGAATCCATGGGCATAATTGATACAAATGCTTTGACACAATTCTCACTGAGCGGAGGGACCGAATGCTTAATGCTTTTAACTGTACCTTAGGAATATATATGACATAAATTAACTGTCCGATTTATTTTAAAAGGCGCTGTATCAGAAAAGTTGTAGGAATTTTGGAAATAAATTACAATCTACAACTTCCTAATTTTTATGAAAACAATTAAGAAAGTTAGTGGTAGTAGATCCCACTGAAGCTACTATTTCTGCAGCACAATAGTAATATATAAAAATACAATTAGAAGGTGTTATAGCTAACGAAAATACTGGAGTAACAGACATCTCAAGGCGACGAGCACAATGTGCTGCAGTGGATAACATCCTAACTAGCGCTACGTTTTTATAGACATATATTAAATACAATCAGGTGAACGTCTGGCTCTTGTCGACACTTCGTCGTTTAAAAAAAATTACGATAGGACACTACTCCAAATTAGCTGTATCAGGGTTATAAAAACGAAAACTACAGGAAATAGTTTATAATTCGAAAAATTTTTAGTTAAGAGAATATATATAGCTCCACAAAGTGGCGTTCCTTGAGAGAAATCTTTGTCCAGCAGTGGATTGCCACAGACTAATGATGATGATATAGCTCTTAAGGTCAAAAGCGTGCCACAGATATTTTATGTAGTTTGTATACCCCATCCGAAATCTCTCTTATTTTGATTCAGCTTAGATGCCATACCGTTTGATAAACTGGAGAGATCATTACGATTAGGTGAATAAGATTTTTTATGCCTATTTGCCTATATGAAGCGCACGCCCCTGTTCAAGGTTTGTATTGATCAATGAAGAAGACCTTAATAATCGCTATTAATATTTTACCTGACAAATCTGTTGACAAAGCGAGATGGAATGGATATAAATCATAGCAAAACAAAATTTCTCAGGTCCCCGGGCGGAGTAATTAATGTATTGTACAAAGAAAGTATTTATTGGGCAACCGCCTTCAACAATGGGTCTTCCCGCGACACCGTTGTCGCCTTTCAGCTAAAAATTAATAGGCGTTCGTCATTCGTCGAACAATCAGCGTCGACGGCGGCCAATCTTTGTCCCCGGTACAATATTAAATTAATGTAATAATAAAGTTTAATTTCGCACCTGTCAGTCTGTCACCGCTTTGACAACGGGGAACGTTTCCATTTCCGAAAATATTTTCGGAAATGTTAGACTTGGACGAGCTTTTTGAGTTAACAAAATTGATTTTGCATTGTTAAAATTAATATCGAATTAAAGCGCCGCGACAACAACGCTGATGCTGATGTTTCGATCTTGTACCTGTCGTTACGGTATCGCTCGACCTTTACCTGAAACAAACGATATTACCATCAAAGAGAGCATTCAAATGCTATAAAGTTATCATTGAAATTTCTTAACGGAGAACTTAAAAGGACTATTTTAAGGTGTTGTCTGAGACCGTTATTATCACGGCAGCGCCTATTTCTACCCCCTAGTTATAATATGCAAATATATCTGTGCTCTGGTTTAAAAGGCGTTGTAGTTAGTGAATTTTCTGATGTAACGAGACTTAACATCTCATGTCTCAAGGCACAATATGGTGTTGTGCATATCATCTTAACTAACAACATACTCTTTAGAAAACCTATTACTTACCATCAGATAGGATAGCCTCGCTCTGCTCATCCTCCGTCGATTAAAAATAATATATACTTAGGTACTTAGGTAACATGTTTCATTTTAATAGCTTAATTACTTTAGGGTAAAATTCATATCATACTTCTGAATGTAATGAGCGCAATTTGGTGCTAGTGAACGTTCTAAATAGCGCCCCATTGTTGTATTATATGTGTGCGACTGATATCGTTCATTCATTATAGCCTTAGATTAAATGTCTAGCAGTAGACTTCTATCGGCTGATGATGATAATTGTGAAGACTAAGTTAACTCCTGGTTGTAGTAGAAGGCGAACAAAAAGGGTCTCTTGGTTCGCGGTCTTGAGATTAGGGTGTTTTATTGTTCTCGAAGCAACAGTAAGTAGTCTCAAATCTACCGCAGAACAGCATGAGTACTGAGAAGGATGTTGGGGTCTGTCTTCGTAGGTCGATCCGGTGCCACTAAAAAAAATCTTCGCCATTATATAACTTCTACAAATTATTATACCGATAGAATTTATCTTCTTTAACATTTCATGTACAATAATGTAAAGTTTCAAATAGCAAAAATAATATGTTATTAAGTAAACAATCTCGTAATTGGCGTATCTTACAGGACTCGAGAGTATACACGAGTGGTAGCGCTGCTGCCGTCTGCTCTGTGACTTATCTCGCAATTCCACGTCAGATGCGTACATAAAGCTCTTTAACAAAAGAATCAAGTAATACTAACAAGCTTGATACAATTGAAACGGTATATGCACGGTGTTCGTGTAACGTCGAGCGTTAGAGAGGGAAATGTAATTTTGTTAAATAATAAGATTTAAAATATGAAAGGAAGACGTAGAGTAATGGTAGAACGGAAAATACTTTTACGCTTACGCTGAATGTTTATTCATTTTCGGGTTTCATGAAACCACTCTCCTGCTGATATTTTACTCGTAGTTGCGTCGCACAGCATTTTTTCTATAAAACAACTATATGAAGAAAATGATTCCTTCATTATACGTGAAATACGCCATTGTGTTTAAATTCACCACCATGATTTGACATATTTCAAAAGCTCCTGCGTCTTTCAAACCAAAACATGATTAACTATATTCTCTCATGCTATTGTACGTAAATAGGCTTCTGCTAAGTAAAATTTATAACGAGTTTAGTATACATTTTGCTCTAAAAACGACCATGACTTTGTAAATACCGGACCTAGTTCAAACCACACCAAATCATCACATTAACCAAGCTCCCAATGTCGCGAAGATGTATCATTATAAATTCAATACAGCAGCGTGCAACATTTAACTAGACGGTGATAACAACAACGCTGCAGAGTAAACGTTCATAATCGCTCTTATTCTGTTATGCTTCAAGTATAAATCTAAGTTAAACACGATAAAGTTCCGTCGACAGTGGGGACGCCTATGCGGGGACCCCGTCGCCACTTCCGCCGCTTACTCTGAACTAAGTTTAATTGTAATCCACACGGTTAAAGCTTGCGGGGTTACGCCTCGAACAGCACCCCTATATATCACTAACATTTGCTTAGACGATTTTGGCGGAGCAGTATTTTGTCTGATAGGCAGAACGGCATCAAGAAATATTCTTGAATGTTAGATTAGAATACTCCTAACCCAATATGCTTTATCTTAATATCATCAGAAGACATATTCCGCTTAATTCAAAAGGAATGCTAACATTATGTATACAATACTAAAATCTACATAAAGCCTTTCACTTAAACTTTTGGCAGTTCTTAGAAAATAGATCAGGACTAGTCGAATAGCAGACTTGAAGCACATCTTCAGCTTGCATTTCATTAGTAGTGTTTTAAAGTATTGGCGTTTTAAGATACAATTTCTGAACATTGAAAGAAACAGTTTTTATTCTACTTCTATAAAATAAATGTTTAGCTAAGAGATCCCTTGAGTTTATTGGTTTAAACATATTTTATATTAGAAGATAAAAAAGATGTACTGTATTATACTCTCTGTGAACTGTGAAATAGTATTGAGCTATGTAAATAAATATGTTGGTAGATATAATTAATAATAATTAAACATTTAAACTAATAATGTAAAACTATATAAAATACTATATATAAGTGATATACTCGAGTAGATAATAGATATTGTTATTGCAGTAAATGGCGAACAATAACGTTGGGTCGGCTAGTGCCTGAAACGGACAGCGATGCCGGCGACTACCGGTAAGTTCCGGCTATCCATCATTGGTACACGGTTCCTGAACGTAATCGGTAATGAAGGGGAGGTGGGAGGGTTGGCTAATACCGATCAATGCGGGTCGGGGCGGCTGGGAGGTGCGCTTGTATCTACAGCAGGAAGTGTAATATGGTTTGAATTTTAAGTCGTGTTGTTCTGAACCCTCGTCTTACATACAAATCTGCCGGTATTTCCTAATCAGGACGTGCGATGAGAGTTTAATAGCAGGCACCTGTGCGAAAAACCTTCAGCTCTAATAATATTAATTTAGAGATTTTTTGTGTCTTAATTATGTATGTAGACTACAACCAAGGAGATGGTGTACTGCGTGGTACAATGTCTTACAGGTTCTTTTCTCAGATATTTTCTTATTATTATTAGCTTAAGCAACAAAATGCATTACTAAGGGCATTTGCATGCAACTTGTTAAAGGTCCTTCTATAATGTACATAAAACATTTTATTTTTATCCCAGAAGTGACGAATCGTCCACCTTTAAGCCGGAATACAGGAATGTTACAGTTCGGTGGCGAACCTAAATGGTTTCCGGCAACAAAGACTTACCTCAGCCCGGTGATCATCCGATAGACATCCAATGCAGGACATAGGTCACGCTCCAAACATCTTCAAGCCGAATGGCAGTTTTAGTTATAGTAAATCAACAAAAGATATAACATAATGACTAAAGCTTCATTCGCTTGTCCTAAAGTACCTTTTTTGCTGAAACAAAATATACCAGCGAGTCAATTAGACCTCTTTGTATATAATATAACAAATGGTATACCAGTTCGCCAACGCACCACCAGAGGTCATCAGGTTAAGATTTATGCGGCTCACATCCGCGAATATTACCGTATAATTAGCATACGATCCGCTCTTTGTTCTGGCGGAAGTTGATTCGGTTGTGCTTTGCCTCGACGCCTCAATTGTTTCACAGTTGATTGTTTTTATATCACTATAGAAATTGAATTCGTAACGGCCATAGAATCCACTAATTACATTTTCTATCAAGACGATTTGTCATTAAGGAATGACCGTGGAGGATTATTCAAATAAGCGACCAAGAAGCGGAGAGCATGACGTCACCTAATGGTAAGTCTTCTGATAACACTTAACTGGACGGTTACGGCAGCAGAGATCTACCACCATTTAATCCACTGAGTAACTAGATAATAGTAAAAACTTTGTTATTATTTATTAATTATTTTTGTTGTTTTTAAATACATTTTTGTTATTATTTATAAATCTGTAACCACAACTGCTTTAGTTTAATATTGTAGGAAGTTAAGCAATGATGATAAGTGACACGCCTGCTCATAACAACGTGGTGCTGATTAGGATGACATACACAACAACACATTGTACTCCACAACCTTAAAACTTGAATAAAATTTACAGATTAATGTTTAGTGGCTAAAATAGGAGCCGCTGTGCGACCTTGACGGTCTCCGGCAATGAAAACCTACCACCACTGAACTGCTGCAATTCTACTTTGATTTACTTTGATTGTATCATAGTAAATACGCAAATTAATACAATACAAACAAATTACTACGCTTTAGAAACCGGATGAGGGTTTGAGAAATTTGTCACGTTACATCCAATTATAATTCTCCTGCTCGGAACCATAACTCAAACGGAATTGATGCTCTACCGGTGGTATATTACAATTAGTTGCTTGGCAACCATTTTAAAGCAATTATTAGTTTTCATTACTATTAAAAAAAAAACACTGTAATAAATACGTATGAAGAGATCGCATTACAAAGCGATCCAACCGCTTGTAAAGCAATGATTTCATTTTGTAATCAATTCGAGAGAATAGAGCTTAAGTGATGATACTCATTCTCTTTTGTCAATGTCGGTTTGTATTACAATGCAACGTTACTATGCATTTTCATAATCAAAGAGATATTACCGATTATTTGTTAAGGTTCTTTAACTATTGTATTATTAGGCAATTTTCATATTAAGCATTTAATGATATACCTCTACAAGCTTTGATGGTCTAGTAATTCAGATCTTATAGCGTTCAGTTAAGTTGTCGCTCATTTGTAGTGCTTCATTTAATCACCGAAATGACGCAAGTAAGTTCCCCTGTTAGTAAATATATACTGCACCACATAATCTTCATATACTTGAGATATGGAATATTAAATTTCCGCTACCTCAGTAATTTCACTTGTGCCCTTCAAATCGAAGCACAGTAATATTTGCTCACTACTGATTAGTGACAGGAACTGCGGGAATACCTACCTAGACAACAGAAACCTACTTGTAAAATTCATCTATAAATAGTTCTATGAATAAATATTTCGGTGATAACATTATTAGCGCTTTCCAACAAAAGAGACCTAACCACCAGTAAATATTTTACTTTAACGTAGTTTACCCCGTGATTAGAAGCAAATATTTTTACAAACTCATTATTCGCATTTAGGTTAATCAAGCATAGTAAGCATTGAAATGATCAGGGCCGAAAGCGAATTTAGACAGCATAACTGGATCGCGGAGCAATTATCTTCCCCTTAATCGAGTTCCCCCGGATGATTTGCCGCAATTATGAAAAGATTTTGATTGCACGAATCTCAAATGATATTTATGTAATTACGTTTCATTATGAAGTCGCATCAGAGCCTTAATGGAATGTGGCTAATTGGGGTATCATTAGATCGCTCTTTGCTTTATTCCGATGACTAAGGCCAACTCTTAATAGAGCCTTATAGTTATTTAATATTCAATTGTTAACAGTCGAAAGCGATGCTGTTACGTGCGAGCTTTTGATTGGGCTACAGGTGCGCTCTTTGTATCAGTAAAAATTTTGTTTGAGATGATCACAATAATTTATGGTATTTAGCGAATTTTAACGGAACCCTTTTCATTTATATATTAGTGCCGTTTTTTAACTAATTTTCAAATATCGTAGAACTAAATTTTCATAGCAATAAACCAATAAACCTAAAGACTACTGCAGCTTCCGTTTCTACCGTCAAGTTATAGTGTGCAAACATTATTCAAGTTTAAAGGCGATGAGCAAAATATGGTGCAGTGTATAATATTATACCTAGGTCCACATTGTTATGGGCAGTTTTTGCAGGTGTCATCAGATCAAAATTTTCCTGATATGGAAAAAGTTAATAGAAATATATGTTACTTCAAACAGTTTATAATATATCTTGTATTATTGCATTATACTAACATTACTTAGTATGTTAGGATACGGTATCAAAGCTGAAAAGATGTCGACTTTATTACCATCAAAGGAAATTCCGGGAAGAGTCAGAGAGGAACCTTACTTAGCCAATCGTCCGTTTTGTATGTAACGAATGTGAATACAGACATCGTACATGTTTATAATATACATCGTACATAATAATAAACATCGTACATATTTGTATATGTACGATGTTTCCAGGTTTTTGATATAAACAAATGTGTTTTAGTTATATTTTATCTACCGTAATAAAATAATACATAAAGGGCCTGAAGTTTTTGTAGGCATTAATCTAACAGACAACTTAAAGGTTTTATTTTTATATGATGGGTGAACAAACGAGGGGACAGTTCACCTGGTGGTAAGTGATCACTGACACCCACGGACAGTCGCAACACCAGAGGGGTCTCGACCGCGATGCCGACCTTAAAGAAAATAATACACTCCTTTCTTGAAGGCCATGTCGTATTGTCCACGGTGATCATTGTAATGATTTAAAAAAAAATGTATTTCTCAATTATAGCTTGAGAAATTCCATAAAAGACCTATAAAATTAAAGTATTATATTTCATAAGTTACACGTAGTTTCCTTATCCGGCTTCTGTACAAAAACAGGCGATCCTTATTATATTAATATGTATACACGTATGGACACAATATATAGGTACGTATGTGACCTAAGTGCGGTCCCCGATGTCACCTGGGACCCCTGCCGGTCTGTAACAAGTGCTACTTCATAGTATACGAAACGGTGAACAATTTACCCTGCCGTATTAACTAAAAGGCCTCATTGTGGTATAATTAAATTATGCTCCTTTATATATTAAATTAAACGTATTCCATTAGCCTCCAACTTTTTTTATTGATGTTCACCTGGGGGTAAGTGATACGACTAATTACAACGTCGAGCTAGTTATGATGATACACATTGCACCACATTGTGCTCGTCGCCTTGAGATATACGTTATTACGTTTCGTTACCCCATTTTATTAGCTACAACACACTTCAAACTGGATTACAGTAATGTTTGCATATTACGTATATGTGTAAGAGTTCCTTTACAACAACTAACGGGATCCAAGCCAACCTCATCTGCTCGTGGTACACCCTGCTAATCGACAAACGAGACTGTAACAGCATCGGGCCAGCGAGGTGGGAAATGGCCCAAGTCTCCACATATGAATTCCTACCTGATCGATGTGGGAATCTTTAGGGGGAGGGAGACCTACGTCCAGAAATGGACGTCTGTATGCTGATAAAGTGATGATTGCATACTACTAATTGGCGGCAGAAATAGGCGCTGCGATCTACCTACATGGTTTCCAGCAAGGGACACCCACCACCAGTAAAATATTTGAACTTTTTTTATTGTTGTAAAGCTTGTCCAGACTATGGCAAAACTTCTAGCGAGCTCTGTCATATTCGAATAAGTAACCCTTATTAATAGTAAAAATACAGCAAGCCATTGAATATGCTGGATATTAATCGATAAGTTGAAGGCTTTCAGTATATCTTGAAGTTGAAGAAATATGGCCGATTCTTTCACTATTATTTTATAACAACTCGCAAAATACAGAATCTCACAAAAAAATTATGGATTACCAAGTACCAGTGAAGACTGAAGCACTGGTAGTAGGTTTCTGTTCTACCCTCCTATATAGGTAGGAGCTGCGGTGGTAGCTCCTGTGTCTGACGTCAATTAGTTGTATGTAAATATTACTGTGTTACAGTTTGAAGAGCGTTGTAGCTAGTGAAATTACTGGGCTAACGAGATTTGCATACATCTTTAGGCGACGAGCACAGTACGGTACTGTATATACCATCTTGACTGGTATACCACATTGTTTTGTACGAGCGTATGTCTTACATTATGCCCAGCAGTGGACGTCCATCAGTTGAAATGATGATGATGTATGTCTTACATACTCTAATTCTCTAAGTGCTTTTACGTTAGTTAAGTAAACAAATTTGATGAGTAATTTAACGTAGATTAGTTAAATGACTGCGAAAATTTTTTTGAAGTTAATTATGAAGGAGCTTAAAACTTGGGGTAATTAGAAGTTTTAAGAGTTCTAAAACAAATCTTAAATTTGAATATAATTGGAATGGAATAGTAAAGGTATAAGTCAGAATAATTTTTTTATTCGACGGAGCGACGAGACGAGGAAACGTTCATCTGACGGTATGCCTGGTAATAAAAACTTTGTGCTAGTTAGGATATACACAGCACCCCATTGTGTTTGAGACCTTGAGACATAAGATGTTGTCTCGTTACCATAGTTATTTCGCTAGCTACAACGTCCTTCAAACCTGAATACATTAATTGGCGGCAGAAATAGGAGCTGCGGTGGTACCTCGCACGATAGTCTCTACAACCAGTTAACTACTACTGTTATATTATCGACTTATTGCTGTAATCCTACTGTCAAAACTTGAGAGTTAATATTCTGAGCAAACACACTCCTTCATCCTCGGCATCCGTATTAATTAATACCTCGTAATATTTAAGCTTGGATTATCTCTGCGTGATCAAATCAAAAATGAGGAGATCCGCAGAAGAACTATAGACACCGACATAGCCCTACGAGTCGCGAGGCTAAAATGACAATGGGCGCCACATACATCGTAGAACTGATGGATGTTGGGGTCTTAAATTGCTGGATTGGCGATCCCGCATCGGAAAGCGCAGCGTTGGCAGACCCCCCACTAGGTGGACAGAGGACATAAATCGTTGGGAGCCACAGGATTCAAACAGCGCTAGACCTTGGTTTGTGGAACACATTACAAGAGACCTATGTACAGCAGTGGACGTCCATCTGTTGAAATGATGATGATGATGATGATGAATATTCAAGTAAATTTTTGAGCTGCCTGTTGATACAAAAAAAAATCTTCCACGGTAGAAAGCTTTGTTCATAAATTCTTAAATCAGCAGAGCTTCAAAGGGGCTCATGCAATATGTCAAATACGGAATAAGAGTCCGAACAACCTTGGTGTAAACTTTTATTGCGAAATTTAAACAGCCATTGGAAGTAATAGCCAAAGTTCTCACACTCCTCCTATCCGCTTTAAGAAGAACAAGGAACGTACTCCTGAAGATCAATCCAACGTTATTGAAATAAGGTTCAAGTTTATCCTCCTTTCCGCGATTGAAATATTGTAGTTGTGTTTCAATGGTGTGTTTAAATTAAACTGACATTTAAAAATTTATTCAAAGTAAGGTCATTTGGACTCTTTGATCATTTATAACATTCAATTCAGTTGCGAAAAAGCGAAATTAAGGAGGAAAAATTTGTCAAATGAAATTACGTACTTTGCAACTTTTCATCTGTGCAGTAACGATTGTGGTTAGCGAATGCTTTGTATTAAAGGAATGTTGAAAATTCAAAAGTGACGATGCGTAAAACTCAGTGTAGATAAATTAAAGCAATCCACGACGGAGCTGGTATTAAAGTGGATGCCCTTCTTTCGCCCCCCTTGTGGAAAAGTTTATTGAATGTCTAGATATTGAAGCTCATTTGCAACGAATCACTTACTTGAAATTTTATATTTGTTCAGTCTGTTACCCAAGCCTGTAGACTGTACATACACTTTATTACTTTGGAATGCACGAGCGATGATGACTTGAGATTCTTACATAACTTTATTGTTTTACTGTGCAGTATTTTTTTATATATTATATATATATATTATAAATATATTAGTATTATATTGTACATATATTACTGTGTGTGCAGTAACATTATAAACTTTGGCGAATAGCAACGTTACTTCCTTACAAAATATGAGATGCTCAAAAGCGAGATTAAGTCCATTTTATACATATTTTGATTTTAGTAAATTTGATGGAGTCAAATAATATTTTTTTGGTTATTACAGGATTTACTCATTGCTTTGCTTTAATACGCCAGGTAACTGTTTTTCTGCAGCTTCCGAATATATCTATGTATATAAATGTATTGGAGATACCCGGAGATTCATTGCCTGCCTCATCACGAGATCTCCGAAACTATTAGACGTAAAGACTCAAACGTTAGGTAAAAATATTGCTTCTACCACTTCCAGATCTGCTAAGAATAAACTTTACAAAGTTCATTCTCAAATGGTAGTTTGTAAGTGAGCGGTGAACAGCTAGTTGTGTAATAATTTAGAACCCTTGGCCGTTAAGTTCACTCTTTTTTAAATAAACTTTGTAAAAAAAAATCTAAATTTACCTTTAAAGAACGCGGAAAAAAAAAAGATGTTAAGATGAATAAACATAACATATATGACAATAATTATTATTATCGCATAAGTCCTTGCTCCGTCGTAATGGTCAGGTGTATCACATACCGTCAGGTGAACGTCCCGCTGATTTCACCACTTCATGGAATAAATCTAACTTTTTGTTTATATATTTTGACTTCTGTACGACTCTTATATATGTCAAGTTTCGACACGAACTCGCATGGAGATATAATGTTGTAGACAGTAGAAAAATAATAGAATCCAGATTGTATTCAGAGGAGTCAACAAATAAAAGTTTCACAATAAACATTACGATTAAATCCAGACGAACGACTCAACTCCGCGCGATGTTTGCACAGATTTATGTGAAAGTGAAGTGAATTTATATATAAGTGAAGATATTTTATACACAGGCGGAGACGGGTGAACTCTTCGGCCTCAGCTTCGGAACTTTCAGCACAATATTTTTTAGCTCCACAATTTCATTGACACGAATTGAGAGTTTTGTTTCTGTCGTTTGTTTGGTTTGGGAATTTGTTCACATTGTTTAATACTAAAAAGAAACGTAAGGTATTATCATTATTTTTCTATTTTATATAGACTTGTGTTTGACTTCGATTTTAACTGGTGGTAAGTCTTTGTTACCAGAGACCATATAGGTGTAGCAGCTTGCAGCTGCTGCTTGTGCCGCCATACAATGTTTGCACACATTACTGTGTTCCGGTTTGACGGTAGTTGTAACTAATGAAATTTCCGAGTTATAGAGACCTATCATCTTACCTCTCTTATTGGGCAAGCACATCAGTTACTATCAAGTGAATAAAAATTTCAAAAACATTAACTTCCTCGTTATTCATGAGAACAGCAAAAGAGTGGAATAACTTGCTGGCGTCCTTGTTGTGGTCCAAATACTTCAAGGAAAGAATGAATAGGTTGGATTAGTGCGCTTTCCCACCATAGACCACATCATTACCTGACATCATGTGAGATCATCGTCAAGAGCTTATATAAGAAATTTGTTTATTTATATATAAAACTGGTACGTAGACGCAGTGTTGTGAGGCTTTCCACAAGGTGGACCAAGGATATGGTGAGAATCACGGGAACCCATTAGATGCGAGCAACGCGAGACCGATCGATGTGGAGATCTTTGCGAGAGGCTAATGTGCAGCAGTGGGCGTCTATAGGCTGATGCCGATGATGATGATATATAAAACTAGTAAAAGCCTGGCAGTCAACAGAATTTACTACTTTTCTAGTTACATTAAAATCCAATTATTATTAATTTTAATTGCAACTGTGTATATGGACTATTTGAATTCCGTGCCAACTTCACTCCATTAACACAAGAGAAAGTCTTCACTTCAGAGAGGAGGAATGATAGAAAGAAAGGAATGTAGAATGACAGAGAAGAGTATTGTGTGAAAGATAAGGAGAGAATAAAAGATGATAGTTAGGCAAAATAGATGTAATAAATTTTTTTTATGGTAAATGAGAAATGAAAATAAAAGGCCCTGACCCAAACCTCTGGTGAAATTATAAAAAAAAAGAAACTTCACTCCATTGGCTGGCACTGTTACGAAAGGAACCAATAAGCTATCGGCGACAAACTGACACTCACTTAAGCTGAATATGAATAAAATGTAACCCGTTTTCCACGAAAATTTTCTTCACAAGGCTCCAATTCAAAATTCTTATAATCTAGAGACTTATTTTTAAAGCAATGGGTGTCCTACAATGTGAAAGGTAGGTTTTAAGAATAAAGTTACTTTTATGTACAAACGAGATTATGTAAAAATGTTCAGTAGTTTCGGAATGGGTCCCCCGTCCTTGTAGACTCCCGATGTGAGTGAATTTTAGCTTTTATTTACAACTTTTTTTTTTTGGGAACGTAAGTGGAATCACCTTTGCAACTACTGTATTTACATATAGTTTCTACTTTGCAACTGTTTCTTTTTTATAGTATATGTATTCGTTAGAAAATACAAGCGAATAACAAACGGGAATGAATTTTACCTCTATATTCATCATACTAAGAAAATAACTTCACAGCAAATATACTTAAAACTTAGTAAAAGGTTTAAAAAGTGGTTATACAATATTACGAGTATAGCTTCCAGCAATACTTTTCAAAGAGATCGTTCACCATAAACTCGACCTTTTGATGCTGAAGTAATTTTTCAAAAATTTCATTGAAAGCCAGGTATTATCATATAATTAGAAACACTTATTGCCAAAACATACATACACATATATGTTACGCCTCGTTCCCAATGGAGTAAGCAGAGACCAAATCTCTCCACTTGCCACGATCCTGGCACACCTCTATCGCTTCCTCGATTTTCATGAGCGTCTTCATGCATGCTTTTATTACAATTTTATTTATATGACGAAGCGGTGAGACGAGCTCAGCGTTCACCTGATAATAAACTATACCACATCACACTCGTAGAGACATAAAAGGTTAAGCCTCGTTAACCTAGTAATTTCACTAGCTGCACCTTTTATAACGGAAATACAGCAATGTTTGTATACTACTGCTTATTATCAGAAATAGAGCACCTACTTAAACGGTATCTGGCAACAGAGACCTACTACCGTTCTGTTATTCTTTTTATATCAACATGAAAACATTGAATACCTTGAAAAGCCTCCAGACATGAAATAATAATAGTAAAAGTTATGATTAATTTCAATTATTCAATTCTAAACAACCTTGAAATCAAACAAGTCTCGCAGCGGTTGCGCCGCGTCTGAGCTAACAAGATATCCGGCGAACGCTAAAATCACAATGCCTCACCACCGTGACGGCAACTTATAATCGTCTCCAGATCAACTTAGATCAACTAATTGACATCAAGTAGAAAACATCTAGAACTATTACTTAAGCAAATGAAAACAACATACGAGTATTTTCGCCACCATTCATATCAATATACATTGAAGAAAAATTTTGTTACTGAATTGTACCTACAATTAAATTTCTAATTAGTTCATATGTAAGGCCACGATTAGGTAAAAAAAACTACTACTACTAGGTACAATATTAATGATACTAAATAATAAGGTAACGATTCACAAGCGAAAGGTCTTAAGATTGAAGACCTCAAAGAAGCTATCGTTAAGGTAATGCTTAAAGCACTAGTGATATCGCTGAGAACTTTCTTAATTTTGACTTCTATAACAAACAAAAAAAAATATATCAACGGATATATGTCCCTCTTTCTTTCTATTGAACATCACCATCATCATCATGGCAGTCTATCGCTATACAATAGCTTGGTTGTTATTGAAATCGCTTAGAGGCCTATTAAGACCTTAGGACCATATACACTGCACCGTTTGTGCTCGTTGCCTTGAGACGTGAGACTTAAGTAGCTTTATCCCAGTAATTTCATTAGCTACAGCATCTTTCATACCGGAACACATTCAATATTTGCAAAGTACTGTTTGGCGGTAGGAATAGGAGCTGCGGCGGCTTACTTAGACGGTCTCTAAGAAGAGAGATCTTCCATCAATAAACCAGTAAGTGTATAGTAAATTATAAAGAATTTTTAACAAAAAATATGGATTAGTAAGTTGTAGCGAGAAGTCTACTTGATAATTCGACCCGTCTCCTCGCGATTTCGTGACGGATGCGACCACAACCTCAGCTTTCTGTACGCCTTGCACCATTGTATGTAAGGATATCCGATTACGCCCTTCGTCACGTATTAAACCGCCAAATAACAAAAATAAACCCAATTGCCACCGCGTTAAAGTATAAAAAGGAACCGCTGAACTGAATTAAGGCATGCGGTCATTTGTCACTGCCCAACGGAGTTTCCACGACGGCAAAAAGCCATTCCCCGGCACGGAGCACAATCAAAACGAACACCAAAGTTGGCGCACTGTATATCTAATCTATTTCAAAAGTAAAGGTAAAAAACCCCTGCTATCTTTAATACCGGCTATAACTGTCCGACAAGTGTTGAACAAGGTGGTGGATGTAAACTCCGTGTCGACAAGTTTTATTCGAAATTAATTCAATTATATTCAAAGTTGCCCATTCTTGTTGCTAACGTTTCGTAAGAGCATCCAATACTGTTAATGTTTGGTCCAGGCCGTGAAATACGTTCCGTGGGTTGCGAGGTGACGCCCGGCACAGTGGAAAAGGCCCGTGTATTTGAAATGTTAAGGTTAGGGTTCAATGATTTACAATGTACCATTTAAACGTCTCTGAACTTTTATAGCTACTTTTTCCCCTTTTATGTGTTTATTAAATTCAAAAAAAAAAATCATGAATATTTCATTTTTATATACCTTTAACAATTTATATCGGTTTTAAGGGATATTAAGTGAAAGTAACACTGAAAACATTTAAATGTGGTCAGCCAGAAGTGGGGTGAAAGCGGTCTCGCGCAACAACTTACGTAATCCAAGCCAACATCACCTGGTCGTGGTACACCTTGCTAATCAACAAACGAGGCCCTGGATTCCACCAACCCACATTGAGTCAGCGTGGTGGCAAATAGGCCAAATCCTCCCTGAACCCCCACAAACGACGGCCCCTGGTGCCCGGCGATGCGGGTAGCGCAGAACCGACTGATGAGGGGATCTTTGGGAAAGGCCTATGTCCAGCAGTGGACGTCTATTGACTTGTGATGATGAACCAGAACACTCTAGTTTTTATATTCATGACTACAGGTATTTAGGAACTATGTTAGAGCTGAACGTGATAATATGATACCATCTAAGTAACATGAGTACGTTGACTAACTTTAATTAGCGAGTACATGTTACTTTTAATTATAATATAACACATAATTACTGAAACTAATATATATACATTGCCGTAAACTAAAATGATTATTATACACTACATTTTTTTGGTTTCTTATTGGTTATATCTTAGCTTGATTGTCAAGTTAATATAACGAAGCCGTCTTTCCTGTACATTATGTGAGATTTTTCTCCCCTCTTTCATATCTATTATAGTCACCCATATTGATGTAAGAGCTTTCTTATTGCAACATAATTCGGTGAAGGGTTTTTTTAAAGGATCTCAAAGGTGAAACTTTAATTACGAGTGGATTACGAAATGCAATATAAAGCTCAGGGTCTGCATTGTTACGTCTCCGCGGTGCGATATTGCATTTCAAATTTGCTGCGCAAACAAAAGGAACAGCGGATTCCCAGCGGCCATAATTCAATGTGCAACCGAGTTATTTCTAATTATATACTGTCTATATAAATTCAACGAGACTAAGGTAATTACTTGGGGCGTTTCGCTAATTAAATTAAACTTGTATCACAGCTCCTCGCTGGACTAGGAAAAGCAAACGCGACCGCTTGAATTAAAGCAACGACCGACTGCAGTGCATATGTCCCAATTTAATTTCTTTTGAATCATATTATTTCCTTTTGTTACATAGTTTAATAAAAATATATAATACTGGCTGTTCCTGGCCGTAATATAAAAAAAAAACACACCTTTACCCCGCAACTTCCTTTGGAGAAAGCAATTTTGTAAAATCTATTCTTGGCTGACCTCTAAATGGCACAAGCAATGTCTCTACCAAATTTTGAGTCTACGTCTAATGGTTTCAATCTCTCGCTATCAGTCAATGAATATCTGAATATCTCCTGTAGATGAAGAAACATATATAGATGGATATACTTTTTCGGAGGTGTGGGACGCTGTTATCTCCAGATAAACCAACGACATCAAAAGAGCGGTCGGTAGTGAGTGGATGAGAAAAGCGGCTGACCTCATTTGGTAGAAGGTATTGAATAAGGCATACATCCAGCAGAAGATCAATGAAAGTTGATGACAATGCTTTTTAAATACATATATAAAAATTCCACCCAATGATCCCATAGGTTAGAATTTTCTGAAAAGGACATATCCTTCAACGCTCGCCTGGTGCGGGTTTACAGAAGTTTAATATTAGTTCAGAAAATTTTCACTACTTACTGAATAGTTTTTTTTTACAAGAGTTATTACTACATATTCTTTCAAATATCTAGTCTAAAATTACAAGTAATGTGATAAGAGGAACAATAAAATATGTATAAAGGAGTACCTCGAAGTGTAGTCTTTAGGAGAGATCTACATCCAGTAGTGGACGACTGTAGAACATTTCCTGGTCTTATTTCGGCAAAAGCTGCTGCCATTGATCGTATATATAAGTGTCTACTTTAACTTTTTCTATAATATTTTCTATTATTATTATTTGGTTCAAAGCATATTGTAACGCAGTAACAAGAAACAAATTCAATCGAACTAACCATTTGCCGGTAAACCAAGTTCCCAGTTCTGATTAAAGTTATTCAAGCGTCAATTTTGAATGAAATGACGCGTCTGTCAAAATTCATACTCTATGACAGCCGCCCAACAAACTATCGTTGGTTCGTTACGAAGCAGATTAATATTTCGTCGCAGTTAATACGTTATGCGCCGGACAGTGGCTAGAAGTTGCACGGGCAAATTGTCGAAGTTAGCAGCCCTGGGGGTAGCGCGCTCCAGGGTTGTCGCTTATCAAAATTCTTTTATTCGCCCGAATATAAATTTACTGGTTAGTCTGATTTATTCCGCAGTTTTACTTGAACAACAATTTTGGCGGTGTTAAAAAAAACTATAATCCTGTTCCAGTAAAAATAGAAATCAGATAAGCTTTGCCTGTTGTAAAAGGCGACTAAAAGATTGTCGAGATATTGGGCTTTGAGGTCGGAGGCCGCTGAATGAGATCAACAATTTTAGTGGGTAGGAAATTAGGTATCACTCCCTTATAGATATGTTAAGACTTTCATTCCTAAGATTTAAAGATCAAGAACCTCCGATTCTTTTTTATAAAAAACCATGAGTTCTCCAACTTCAGTGCTCTGTAATTTACTTAACATCAGAAAACAATATTTATAAGTATAAGATGACAAGGTATTGTTATAAAGGCGATAATAAATTACTTGTTTATTGATAAACAATATTTTTAATCGAGAAAAATAAAGCGAAGAGCATACTTAATACCTTAGAAGAGTTGTTTTACTTATTACTGTGTTCCGGTTTAAAGGCGCTGTAGCTTGTGAAATTACCGAGATAGCGAAACACATAACATCCTGTCGCAAGGCGACGAGCGCAATGTCGTGGTGTGTATACCATCTTCACTAGCTTCACGTTGTTATGGGCGGGCGTATCACTTAACATCAGGTAGCTTCGTTGAATAAAATATTTTTTTTTTTTAAATTAACTCAATCTACTGTGTGGGACGACGATACATAATGCTTTATAAATTGGGTGACCGTATATTACATATTCATATATATTTTTTTAATATAAGTGTTGCCAGTTATCAAGCTTCTTTGTTGGTATATGAATATATAAAAACTAAATAGCATATAATTTAAAAAATACGGTTACACGTGTTCAAAGAACACGCAATAGCACTTACCAGCAACAAAGTATATTAAGATAACATTTGGATCGAACCAATATATTCTACAGAGACCAGTTTAGTGTGTTCCAACCTTATTTACAAAGTCATTTAAATATATCACTTTGGTAAAGCAAAGATTATATTTTAAGTATTAGACTACATTTGTTACAAAACGCTACAAGACGATGCCCAGGATTCGTCTGAACACAATGAGACAGTAATTAGAATGTTTCCACAGCAACGCTGCCACCGCTTTAAGGCATGAGTTATTAAATAAGATTACTAATATTCATAGTGACATTCAAAAAGTAACATGTTGAATGCACAGGAGTTTAGCTGCAGAAATATGCAGTACCTTCCAAAAAGAAACTTACCACATGTGGTCTAAAATTATGAAAATAGTAATAAACTCCTGATATAGTATGGAATTGTGATGGCAGTTGTAAGTCCGACTTATTATGTGTCCGTCACATCATCATCAGCCTGCTACAGTCATGTTTCTCCCGAGGAACGCTACGGCCGTCAGCCATGTACTTATTTTATACTACCTACTAATGATACAACAAATATTCGTGAACCCGAATTCGTTCTCGAACATTCCCTTCCACATTAGTACCGAATAAAATAAAAAGCAATATCCGTGCGAGGATTTTAGATGTGTACTCAAAAACTACTGTATCACCCAGGATTTAATTTAATCAGACATCTAGTATTTAAGTGGATGTCTCTCCAAATACGGTTGGGGTTGGTTGGTTGGGTATTGGCGTTAACAGGGTTGTCACATGAAGACTTCTATCTGGAAAAATAAGATGCATCTGTACCTGCTACTTTGTGAAAGGCTTCAAGTCCCAAATATGAGGACATTAGTTCGGCCGATTAGAATATTTCATGTTACAACGAAGTGACATCTTTCAATAATCACAACGAGCGATGGTCATCGTTGGCGGATGTTCTTCCACGTTTAAACTCAGCACAACAACATGCAATTAGGGGATAAGTGGGAGCATTATCTACTGAAATAGATAATATGTCTTCGTTTGACTTGATTTGCAGTAAAATATTTCAAATACAGATTCACATTAACTCCGTGCACAATTCAGTAGTGTCCAATTTCAAGATCACGCAACAACACACTACCAACATATGTATACATAAAAAAAAACTATAGATATTATTCTTTTTTAATATAATCAATAATGTACCTCATTTTATTATTGAACGCCCTTCATATATATATTAATACTATTCCCTGTCTGCCACTACCGCGACTCCCTTTGGGGAAGAAATTTGTTAAAATTCGTTCTTAGGTGATCTTTACTTTGTAAATGGGATTTTCCTATCTTAAGTTATCTTAAGTCTCCAGGCTTTATGGATCGAGAGATATTGTGACGAGGCTCTACATTAGAAATCATATATATATATATATTTAATTATGATATGAACACAACTCTTGTAAAGTTATATTTGTAGAGTAATCCTTAAATATAAAAGGTGCAGTAGCCCTATATGTTCAGTAGTCATCATATGCCACTTGAAAATATTTCCCGCGTTAAATACACGAACTATATCGACATGACATTTGCTGTGAATCGGATTTGTGGGTATGTCTAGATAATAGCGATAGGTAACCTACAAAAGCTGAATATTTTTATATGCAACCATGACTCTCTCGCTTTAAGTCCTTAATGCTGAAGGTCGTGATTCCTTATCGATAACCTGTTCTTAACGATGCTACGCCATTTACTTCTATTTGAAGCTATCTGTATAGCGCCATATACACTCTTACCACCAATCTCGCCAGTAACGACATACAATCATGACACGGACAGTAAAATAAACCAAATAAGTGTTACTTAGTATAGTAACACGGCATTCGAGGTATTAATTTGGATAGATCACCTTTTTTCACGTTGCCCAAGATTGTCTAGAACTTAGGTTCCCAACAAAAAGGGTATAAGAGAGATAATTAAATTTTAATTAGTATAATTGGCTATTTTATAAGAGGGAGCGTTGTAAGGTTTATTTCCTGTAAAGGGAGCGGTAGTTCATTACAGGTTTAGATGTTATGGTCCAGATAGATATAACCTCAGTTCCTATTTTCGCCGCTAAACAGTAATATCCAAACATTGTTGTGTTCCGGTTTAAAGGGGAACGGTAATGTTTTGAAGCGACGATCAGGATATATTGCAGTGTATATAATTCGAACTATCGCCATCTAACAATATGTTGTATTCACTAACCATCAGGTAATGATCTAGCGCGCCTCATCAATTCGTCGAAAGGAAATATATATTTATATGTTATATATATATATATATATAAATATAATAATAAAATATGAAATATATATATATATATAATATATAAATATATATTTCCTTTCGACGTATAACGAATATAAATAAATATCAGTAACGAAGACTTTATTCAAATGGAAGTAGTAATCCTGAAACACAAACCACGGAAATATTTTACTTACAAAGGCTTTGTATTTTCACCACTCGGAGCAATGGTATTAAAAATCAAAACTTTTAGAACTGAAGTACAATTTTTTTTTTATTTGTACTTAAAACAATTGGAGCATCGAAATACGTTGCAAATGTATAAAAATCAAAATATGAAAATTATATTTTTTTTTATTAAAAACAAGTAAGCCCGATTCATCTAGCCCATACTAGGCCATAGCAGATATTATGTTACAATGAAAAATAACAGGAAATATATACGGGAAAACGAAAACTCACATTGTGAATATATTGCATCATTTCAATAGTTTTATGAGTTTTTTTTTTTATATAATATAACGAAGCGAAGTATTTTATTGTATAACGTTATTGTTGCCTAGACAATAGTATAAATATACTACTAAGTATTAATAAAAATATTTCTTCATCACATTTGGATTTACAAACTTAACATCTTTTATAAGAGATGAAGAGTAGTTGTTTATTTAAATAGATTTATGTATCTTTTGGAGTTAAGTGGTGAAGAGGTCTGTGATGGTAAAAAGCAGTATCAACAGTCTTTTCGTTAGTGTTGCGTTAAATGCCTAACTTCACATAGTTTCGGGTAAACGTATTATATATAATCAGGTGAAAGGCCTGCTTGTGTCGTCAATATAAAAATATATTGTTTTTTTCTTTTTAAAGGTTTGTACCTTTAAAAAACCTGTATGTATGAAACCTCCGAACAAGTTTCAGGAATCGTTTTTATCATACAAGTAGAATATTTTTTTTAAACATGAAGCATTCGCCGATAAAAAGAGAGCTATAAATAAAATCATCGCATCGCAAAAACGCCGCTGCTTTGTAATCAGACAAAAGAAAAAAAAAAAGGAACGAGTCCAACAAAATGACCATCAGAAATGTTATCAAGCGGTGACTGGGACAGTACCACACACGAGCGATATTTTTTTTTTATGTTCGCGGAATGGCGACATCTTAAACGTTTGAAAGACGACTCCGTCTCAAGTACCGGGAATCATTAAGCGTTGTGTTTCGCAATTAAATGCATTGCATTCGCATTACTCTCGGCCACCCATAGCTTACGGTTGCGCAACAATCACGTTTCCCGTTGTAATTATAAAAACATACAGCGCGATTAACTTAAGAGTTCAGTAGGATTCATTTGAAAACATCTCAACGATGTTTGAAGCTAACTTAACAACTAGTTTTTAAAACTTTCACTTTTAAATAATGGAAAACGGCAAATATGCGAACAGTCGACTTTTTTTATTCTAGGAAGTGACGAGACGATAGTATGTGATGGTAAGAGACGCCTGCCCATTACAACGTGGCGCTGGTTAGGATAACATACAGCATCACTCTATAGATCACATCATCTCCGGCAATAGAGACATATTGCCAGTAACTGATGATAAAGTCTCTGTTGCCGGCGATCGTCTAAATATTATCACCGTAGCGCGTATTTCTGCCGACAAATAGCAGTGTGCAAACATTACTTCGTTCCGGTTAAAAGGGTGCTGTAATTATTATAATTATTGGGACTGTAATGAAACTCGACATCTTATGTCTCAGGAGACGAACGCCATACTGTTAAAGGTAGAAGTGTTATTTACAACTAGAAGAATATCTCGTTTGTGCCATTGCTTCGTCTAAAAAAAAACTGAGTATAACATACTATAAATAAAGGACTTAAAATGCCTACTAAAATAAAGGACTTAATTAGTGAAGGTAAAGAATATTTATATTTTAACCGTATTAGGGAAATGGTTTATGTCCCCGCAACTATTTTATTCAATTTCTTAATTGGCAAACGTTGTAAGGAACCCTCCGCTCCTACAATGGAATGAATCCTCGCTTAGCAGCCTCACACGTAGCTGTACGGATTACAGTTTCAATTTACTAATTCCCAATCAAATTTCTTTCAACAAAAGCCTCCACACAAAGACGGCTACCCGGCACATCGCTTCTCTCTTAATGACTGTCTGCCATTGGGAATTGTAATTTCATTTGGTATTGAAATCATTTCAAATCGAATTCCACTTTGAGTTACTTAATACTTAGCTTCTTTAAATTAACAATATGTAAATGTGCTCCGTCTTCCTCTTTCTATATTTTACTTAACTGTTTTAGTTTAATAATAAAATTTTATATTTCCTCTGGCACCACCAGCACAGAGCCCACCAAGCTAAGCGTGCCGATATAAATACATACATATATATACTTATATATATATATATATATGTATATTTATATACGTAATGACATTAGAATCAACTCTCTTCTGCTTTGCTCTATCCTCTATATTACCATCATTTCATTGACACCACTCGTATGTCCTTATATATATATATCTATTCAGTACTGGACATTAATAGGCATAGTGATTTAAATATACGCGTTTCCTTTACTTAGAATAAAAAAAAACGAAAATGTCCAACTGTGTACTGTATCTTAAATGTTTACGGTCATCTAGTACATAAGATGTTGAATGAATTATACTAAAGGATCTTCTAGTCGTAAGTGACGATAGAGATGACAATTAAAACGTTCACCTGAGCAGACAAATGATCGCGAAGACCTGACTTAGGGTGTTCTGTTTGTCCCATAGCATTTAAGTTTGCCACCGCACAATGTTGGTAATATTACGCAAATCATTTTATAAGTTTCGTCGTTTCGTCTAGGAACGACAATTTCACATTTGTTATGGGCGACTTAAAGCAATTCAGCTCTACACGGGAATCTTGGCGCCGTTTCAAAAACATAGTCCAATAATTTCGCACAGAACACCAGGGTCGTTGAAAATATTTCCTAATGGACTACAAAGTTTTAATGTTGTCATCATATTATTAGTCTTAGCGAACGAACCTAAGCACAAAGTTATAAATCAAAAAACTTTAGCGTAAGTTTTGTTCATAGATAGACTCAAGGAAATCTGGAATCATTTTACCTTTAGAAGACAAGTAGTACAAAAACCTTGATTTTTTATAAAATTTCTGTATCAAAAATATAATAGTAATAATACACCATACATCATAGTTTTTGAGAAAAAAAAATTTAACTCATGAAAATGTAAAAACAAAAATATTCGCTGATATATTGTTTCGATCTATATAGTTCATTGACTAATGATATTACCAAAGTAATGACTTTTAAATCCCTGTTTCCTCTTATTGGGGACACTATTGAGACTTTATAATAATAAAAAATGGGTTAAGTATAGATAGAAATAGTATACAAGATCGAATAGAAAATATATTAGTAAGAAATAAGTCTACTAAATAATTTCTAAAGGATGTAGCGCAGTGAACAATAAAAATAAGGACAAGTGTTGTAAGTATTAATAAGTAATACTATAGCTTAAGAAAAAGAATAGATATAAATAAATGTAAGTATAAATATAGTGTAAATCTATATGTTTACATATACAGGTCTCCACAGATTCATGACTTGTTACAAAATCTCTGTAACTATTAGACGTAAACACTCAAAATTTGGTAAAGATTTTGCTTCTGTCATTTAGAGGTCAGCTAAGAATGATTTTTGGAATTTACAAAATTCCTCCCCTAAAGAGAGTTGCAGGAGTGTTACCACAAAGCAAAGCGGGAAGGGGGGCAGTTGGTTACATATGGTGTAAATAATAGGATAAGAATAATAAAGCCCTCAACGACAACATCAAGGCGAAACAGAGAAAAAAAAACTACAATTAAACTACTACTGAAGAAAGTTTCTAAAGATTATTGGTTTTATCTAAATTAACGTTTTCGAAAACTTTACAAACTTCTAGAATATTCTATACTTTATGATGTACCTGACGCAAAATCCAGGTTCAGTACTAGCATATAATGAAACGTCATTTATAACACCTAGACAAAGGTAGCCAACACTATCCAAACATTGTACAAGATAAATTGTCAGCATCCGCACTTTAACAGATATAAGTAACTTGTAAGTTATGGGCTAACCTTTACACCATGCAACAACAGGCTGTACTGAAAGTGCAGGCAAATACAATATATTAATGTTAAGTAAGAAGTTGTCAGGAAACGTAAATTTTAACCGTCTACTAACAAGTTGGTTAAACAGTTGCTTAATTTTAAGTTTACAGGAAAAATAGGTATTTAAATAGATATTCTAAATATGCATTAGTGTGTGATGTTACATTGTTCGTAATTAAGTTATTTTCCGTACAAATAAATAAAGCGACAACCTTCGAAGTTTTTTCAATCGACCATACAATTGAATTACGGAGGAACACAAAAACGTATTGCTAGTGCTAGACCTTAGAGTATCGCTGTAAACTGACTGTCAACATGAGAAGAAGAGGTTAGTGGTCGACGGTCCCATTGTTACTTAATACCGTATGTAATTTAGATTAAATTTTAGTTCTTAAATAAAAAAAAAACATTTGCTATTTTTCAATAAAACCTACCCAGCGTAGAGCATAAAGGTCTGATACCTCTCAGCGATAGAAGACTCCGAAGCCCAGTAACGAGAACGTTAAATAAGCTGTTTATATATGTTATAAAGAATTATCAGAGCAATAAATTATTTAAGTTATTATGAAACCTTACGAGATATGTTTTAAATACAGAAATTTATTTGAAAATAGATAAAAGGAATAGATTTAATATCTGGCACTAAAAAATCTAAAAATAAACTTTGAACGAAGATGTTATCCAGTATTGATCTTGATGTTTGATTAACTTAACTGGTAGAAAACATTGCAATGTTTTTTAATACTACAAGTACTGAAAAAGATAATTGAATCAGTTAAGCCAAGAAATCAAATAAACCGATAGAACTTAAGTTAATATCAACCACTGGGATGGTATCGATATCACGCGATGAAAACCTCGTATCTATTGTGAATCTTCCTTTGTAAGCATGAAACCATTATTTATGAATTATATAAATAGCTTCATAACGAAAGTACACATGCGCGCATTAAGTCGACTATCTCCGCATCTCGCTGTGTAGCCGCGCTACTAGATTTATGTGTGAACCGACAGTCGCGTATTACGTTGGAGCGAAAGCGAAACGCAATCGAGTGGAAGGTGTACAATGCGAATGCGGACGCGGAGGCGGTGGCGGAGGCGGAGGCGGAACGCGAACACGGAAGCAAAGGAGAGGCAGAAACAAACATGCAGACGTACCGCGGTTTACATTAGCGATAAAATTATGAAATATTGCAGCGGTTAGACGCCGACGGTGGAAGCCGGGTATGAATCATGAGCAGTTTTTGCACGGTAATGTTCCGCGAGCTTCACGCCGGAGCGGAGGGGGGCGAGCTTCGAGATTTTATACAGCTTTTTATAATCAATGATGAAGGTGATGCGAACATTAGGAAACACGAGCGAGAAAAACTAAATTAAACCATAATCCGCATCAATATAAAAAATGTGAAAAATTGCGCCTCCGTAATGGTTTTCACGCCATAACCGATTTATGTAAAGGTCTTTACGCAACTTAAAGTGTGTAAAGACTTTATTAAAAGGTTATAAATCATATCCACCTATCATATACATAACCTCAAAGTGTTGTCGTATTTTTTATAGTGGTGACTGTCCGGTAGGTTCCACCGCAGCTTCTATTTCTACTGATAAACAGTAGTATGCGAACATTACTGTGCACCGGTTCAAATAGAGTAGTGATGAGTGAAATTACTACAGTAACGAGAAATAACATTATGTCTCAAGGCGACAAGCACAAGGTGGTGGTAATATGTGTGGTGTAATTGAGTGGTGTATACCATCCCAACTAGCGCTATATTATTATACAAGCAGACGTCACTTACCATCAGGTGAACGCGTAGCTTGTCCTTTCGCTTTCTTTGAATAAAAAAATTAAGAAGTCAAATAAGCAAGCCTGAAATTTAGAGTTGCATTTCTAATCTCATCATTAATTCATAATTAACATAGGTTATACTTAAGATGAAAGCAAAATTATTATTAACAAGCACGAACTGATATATTATCCATAACACTCCAAAACAAGTTTAAGTAATAATTAGTTCAAATTTTATGTTTTATAAAATGTTACCTATAAAGATTTATCATTTACATAGTTTACCACTTATCTACCATTAGTATACCTAAACAATAATAGGTTTCCTATCGGTAAAGAACAGGGTTGCCATATTCTCGAATTCCTTTACCGCACCGATCTTATTCCTTTATCTGTAATTGCTTTATTTTATAACCTTGCTTAGTATCTTTGATTTGTTTATGGATACAATTTTATACTTGACTTGTCCAGATAAATTTTCCCGTGAGACGCCATTTAAATTTATTTAATGCGGCAACATATTTATGAGTCTATAAAAATAAAAGCAAAGATAGGGTAATCGATTGATTTTTAATTTCCAATTTGAATATTAAATTTGAAGAAAAAAAAAATTATATTAATAACATGTTAGTTGTTAACAAAGGTCATGGGTCTCTGTTGGCAGAGACGTCTAGGTAGGTACTACTACAGAGCTTATTTGTACAATCAAACAGTAATGTGCAAACGTTATTGTGTTCCGGTTTGAAGGGTGTTGTAGCTAGTAAAATTACTAGAGTAGAGATTTAACATCTTATGTCAGAAGGCGACGAGCACGTAGTGCTTTGAATATAATTTTAACTAGTGCCACGTTATTACAAATGATGGTGAATTTGATTTTCAAGTTACTAATCTTAGCTGTTATGATCAAATTTTTTTTTTATACAGAAAACAAATCATTGCCTGTTAAATATCGGTTACAGTAATGTAGTTTTGATTGGATTTCAAAATACAAAGGCCGCGAAACAATGCGATTGTAAGGCAAATCCATTTCGTTCTAATTAGGCAGAGCCTTTTATTGCTCCTGCGGTCATTACTTTATGCAATTTACAACTTCATAAGTTAACTAAATGAGCAATGAATTCTATTTATATTAGATTATAATACACCGACGTAATACATATAAATTTGATAGAAACATAAAGTTATTTAATATTATTACTATACAAACTTATGCAAAGAAGGTATAGATTAGGAAAAGAAAAGGACTCACGATATCCAAAGCAGAGACCGTCGTAGCTTACACTCCTATCTCCCATATAAAAAAAAACATAAGTTTAGTTTTAACGTAAAAAAAACTAGATATTTTGTAACATTTTATATGACAATATCTAATAGTTTTAGTGTTTTAATATACGAAGATAATACTTCAAGTAACAGCAATGCCGATACCGCCCACAATTTGCGTCACTATAATCAGATTTTGTTTACTACTAAAAATAGTTAAAATTTTCCACTAATCCATCAATCGTGCAAAAATAGGTTCTATAGTAACCCATCATGGAGTAGCCATAATATCAATATAATAAAATTTACTGAAATATTGTACGGTTAAATAAATATAAGCAGTTCTTATCACAAATCGTCTGCATCGAGTTAGTATAGGAAAGTGGTTGATTGCAAAATCGATTATACTTTTATATCGTAAAATTCGATACTTGGATTTATCGCAAATAACCGGTTATCGATAAAGTCCCGCGAGTCATAAAATCGGAATTAAATCGATATACTCGGTTATTAACTGTTGAATACGTAACTAAGTGAAATTAGCATTTTGCGAGCTGTAAGTGGATACATTTGAGGATGAGGTAGGATGGAAGGCCGATTACACCACCGCCATTATCTTTACGATGCGCTAAAAGTTTTTATTGAACTGAATAAAATGAGATTCGCATATAAATCGAAAGTTAATTGTTAAAGACTTCTATAAGATTGAAATTGAATATTTCAGTGATGGCTCAGTGAGCGCGGTGGAATTCGGAAAGGAGTGGGTTCGGTCCCAATTGAGTTTCATCATAAAGTTTTACACTATAGAACTTTATATAAACCTTTACATACCTATAACAAAAATACTATTTATTTTCGTAACAAATTGTGTAATAAAACAACAATAGGAAAACTATAATAATAGTATTATGGTCAGTTAATTACACATGAGTAATTAACTGACCATACCTAAGGCTTCCGTTGCGAGACTTGACAACCCAAATGGAATCAAATACATATAATCCGACCAAATAAAACCGTATTAATGTTCCAGTATTAACGCATTGACCTATACGTCTATTAGAGTTGGTTTCATTATATTTGTATGGTTTATCATTACATTACTGAAGTGACTTTAATAAATAAAATTAATTTATATGAGATGGATGTAATCGTTAACTTCGTTGTTGGTTGGTTTCCGCTGCTTGAGACCATCTAAGTAAATATTACTATCCATCGGAACTCCTTTTTCTTCAATCTCGTGCTAATATTACTGAGTTCCGGTATGAAAGAGACTGATCTTCTGTCTCAAAACGATGATTATAATGTGGTGTAGTGTACGTCGTCCTAACTAGGGTCGTATAAATATGAACTTATAGTTACGATCAGTTGAAACGTTTAGGTCGTCTTATCGCTTCTTGGAGTAAGATAAATATGTTGCTAGCTTGAATGACGTGGAGAACGTTAAGGATGCTCACGTTGACAGCTGTCACACAAACCGTTGAATACATTTACATGATAGCGCCACAACAGTGTTACGAATCGTAATGTCGATGAAAAATTACGAATGAGAGAGGCTAACAGAGCTAATGTGTCAACACATTTACATCGAGCGCCCCCACACGACGGATCTTTAACGCTACCGGTACACTATACGTTACATGAAAATGATAAATGAAATTCGACGTACAACCATAAATTGTGACGGCGAATAATAAAAGATTATCTGTCCCCGAAATAAATACAGGGGGGGGGAGGACAATAGGTTCTTTATTACGGGAACACTCTATGATCAAAGTTTTGTTTCCCCGATGTGGGACGAGCTCAAAGGGGACAGCCGGTGTTTTGTGGATCACGCGACGCGACGCCTAAATAGCGAATGTAAAAATTTTACCCTTGAAAATTTACGAGGACGAAAGAAAATATTGTTCCAGTGAAATTTTAAAAATTCGATTTTAATAAAAAACAAAATCATTGTAAGTCTCTGTCGTAGATTTGATTAAAAATGTATGGAATTCATTTCGACTAGACAGTACAGTATGAAATAAATTTCAAAATGTGCATTACTAAGAGAGAATTCTTTGTTGTAATAGTGTTTGACAGACATTTTAAAATACTATTCTAGACAGCCATTTTAAACTACTATTTTATTAATTAAATGAAAACAAAATAAATATACAACCCTTCTAATATTACAATTGCTGCGACAGAATTTTCTATTAAAAAGAGAAAGCCAATTCTTTAATTGGTGTATACCAGACCGACAAAGTGCTAGTCGGTAAATGCTGGAGTTGATAAATCTACGGAAGCTGTTATTCTTAAAACATGTCGGTATCATCACAATGGTTCAATCTTAATAAGAATTGAACCTGCGCTCGATCTATCAAACCGGAAGGACTTTTTTGCTGGAGACTATCTAGATAGGTACCACCATAGTTTTATTTATGTCGTCCAACAGACGTGTGTAACCACTACTGAGTTCCACTTTAATGTTGTAGCTGGTGAAGTTATTGCATTAAGGAGGCTTAGCAGCTTATTTACTAAAAGCTACATTGTTATGAGCAGAGGTTTGACTTACCATCAGGTGAAGATTTGGCTCGTCGTGTCACTAATCACGCGACTTCTTGTTCAATGTATTTACATTGTTCACTCTGTATGGAATTTCACTGTGCATGTACAGAACTCTTTGCAATGGCATAGCACAGATAAACAATATTCGCGTATATCGTCTCATGTCGTACGCGTGACGTGACGCGTGTCGGACCCCACCCGCTCGATAAAGCATTTTATTTCGATTGTAAATCCGAAGGGCGATTATGAGTGGGGTCGCGTGCTGGCCGTTAGCGAACCTCGCCGCTATTAAACGTCCTCTGCGGTTCCAATTTCAAATTCGAACGAGAACGTTCTATAAAATAATGTTTATTTTTGAATATCGAACGCGCTATTCTAGTACGGCCTTCGCAATCAACAACATATGCTTTATTAAATACTGTGATAGTGTGTAAAATTGCTTTCTCCCTTCTGCAGGTCCTACTATAGAAAACATTCGTGTTTCAACGGATCTGCAGAGGAATTCGAGGAATTGGTTGACTGGGCTGAACTTGCTTTTTCGCGAAGCCGCATATACTGAAATCTTTATTAAATAAGCACTTGTTAGAAGATAACGTATTGAAATTGTATTTGGTAAAATATATTCAAATAACATTGCGCTTACGAACAAGTTCGACTAAGAGACAAAGATGTGAAAACGAATGAATGTGCTTAATCTTTGTGTGTCATCATCATCATCAGCCGATAGACGTCCACTGCTGGTCATAGGCCTCCACCAAAGATCTTCACCAAGTTCATTGAGGGGTCTTTTATATATAAATTTTTATGATTATTTTATAAGTAACTGTTAATGTTAAAAAAAACAATAATGTTAAATAGTATCGTTCGTTTGTGAAGCTCTCTCATCTAAAATGCTGCCACACATGAGATCATAGAAACTGGTTATAGATTAATTTTTCAAGCTTAAATTTACAGGCGAAGTATTAGCTTTGAATTATACTTTTTATTCCGTTCTTAAATTAGCTTTAAACTTTGCAGACTGCACTTATTAGTCAACATATAACGAAAAACAATAATCTCATATAATCCTACAATCAAGAAGAAACAGCAAAACAATACAGAATGTAAAAAATATAAACAATAATTCAGTATTGTATCCGCGCTGTAACATCCACTTAGGTGATTAAAAGAATTAATATGGCGTTAGGGTGAATGGTGGGGTGTATACGATGTATATGGGCTCCGTCGTAAAAAATATAATATTAACGAGATATATGAACAGATAGATTATCGGATTTGACGTTATTGACGCTTACGTACGGGTGGCTGCGCCTTAATGCCTAACGAAATCTTTATTACGGGAGATTTATGACGGCCGTATTGTGTATTCGCTCTTTTGTAGATGGCTCTTCGCTTTATGATGAGAGGCGGAGTGGATTATGAGATTATTGAATTATACGCTAAATTAAAGCGCGCCGCGCGAAACGCAAGTATTCGCTTCTTCCATAATGAATATACAATATAATGTACATCCCTTTTAACTGTCCCACTGCTGAGATTCAGGACCTTCTCTTATACGAGATTCACGGTTATTTCTTCACGATGCTGAGGACGTGTAGATTGATACCTCTCTTTACCGGAGATAGTAATTGAGTGGGAATCGAACTCTCCACGCTGATACTGCCTTCTTACGATCGTCTTTCTATTTAATCTATCAAGGGTTTAGTCAATGCTCCAAAAAAAAATTATGAGTATTTTCTTATGCAAACAGTTGCCCGTTTTATTATACATAAGGAGTTTAAGTTTAAACTAAGTTTGTATTACATTATAGAACGAAAAATGTTCTCTCCTGAGCATAACTTGTCCTCAAGGATCTTTTCACTAATCAGTCATGTTTAGCTGTAGATGGAACGTTTATTATTTAATATTTTCAAGTCAATGTATCATCCTCAGCCAATAGATGTCCATAGCTGGACATAGGCCCCCTCCAAAGATCCCTACATCGATCGGTCCTGCACTGCCAGCATCGCCCGGCACTAGGGGCTGTCGTTTGTAGAGGTTCATATGAAGGGATTCGGACCATTCCCTATCACGCTGGTCCAATGCGGGTTGGTGGGAGCCAGAGCCTCGTTTATTGATTAACAGGGAGCACCACAAGCAGGTGAGGTTGGCTTGGGTGTCATGAGTTGTTGTGCGAGGTTCCTTACGTCCCCAAGTCAATGTATACAAAAAGAAAATTTTTGTATATTATAATATATTTCAGTAACTTCTTTATAGATTATTAACAGTTTTTTTTTAATAATGTTTATACACATAATAATCAATATTTAAACAATGTAAATAGCTTAAAACTAAAGCGTTTGTTTAAACAAGAGAGAGCAAAGAGAGTTTTGAAGAAGACATTCAACTATGGCCCGCTATAGTTTTTGTCAAACTCAAAAGCGGGTCCCGGAGACCATTCCAGTTGGAACTGGAGCACCTAACCGCCGCTCAGCGACGTCTTTAAATAAAATTCTCTCATTACAGCGAGTACTTCAGCAATTACCCCAAACCGTAATCACTATAACATATTTAAAAAATTACAGATAATGAATATGTGTAGCAGTAATACACTCTGCTCATAAGATAGGCTTAATTAGGGTGATATGCACAACACTTCCTTCCGCTTCGCCTTGATATATATGTTAAGTATCAGCAATTTCACTATCTTAGACGCCATTCAAACCGGAACACAGTAATGTTTATACACCACTGTTCGTCGTCAGAAATAAGAGCTAAGTTGGTACCTACCTAGACGGTCTACGGCAACCTGTAATCAGTAGAAGTCTTCTTCTTAAAGAGTATTATTATCTCTATTCGCCACGCTTATATCATTCAGCTTCACTGATACCGGTCAAAGCGATCTCTTTATCTCTTCACCTGGAGTTAATGCCTTTTGGCCGCTTTTTAAGATATGCCACATAAAAGTAAAAATGGAGATAATATCCTGTTTTTTATACGGTGGCAAGACTGTAATATGCTCATTATACTGCCTTCTACTTTGAAGTGCGCTTTGACTAGTATGATTTTATTTTTTTTTGTTTCGGGGGCTTATCTTCGAAAAGATACAGTCTTCTGAGGGGTAGTCAGAATTATACGGAGATTTTTACCCACTAAAACCCTTTCGCTGGTCATCTTCAGCGTTTGGGGAGGTTATGGGATCTCAGGTCGGAATGCAACCGCGGCTTCTGTAACACTGCTGGAGTAGCTCGTCCTGAGTGCTGTTTTATCCTGTTCCTACTATCCTCGCGAGTACTACCTTATTAGCGGAAGACCACGGCTAGCCTTTGTCCTTCTCCAAGTCGTTTATATGGCGATGAGAACCTCTATCCTGACCACCAATGACCCTAAAAGGCCGCATTAAAGAAGGGGAACACTATGCGCCGGCTTCGTCTCCGAGCAGGATCTCTCTCGATCCTACTCAGCAGCCACCTTTGGACCATAACAATTTCACAAAAGCAGCCTAATCTAGTAAGATTACTAAGATAACGTAACCTCTTGTCTCTAGAAGAGTTAGACTTACTTCTCGTAGCTTGATTTAATATAAATAAAAATTCCACTCGAAATTAGCTCGTATCCAAAACCTTAACAAATTTTTTGTTCCAGTTTTACAAAACTTGCGCGAAATACGTACACTACTTATTTTAGCGAAAGAAACATTTGCTTTAGTGAACTAACCGAAACTTTTGCTTCTTAGAATGTAAAATTTTCATAGAGCAATGTTTTTTTTTCGTTATAAGTAGTAAAGTTTAAACAATGAAATGTATATTTCAAGTTTATTATTGTAACAACCCTTCGACCTTTTCGTTCGTCACGCGATAATCTATTTGTGCTTTTTTTTCTACTAATAATCAAAGTTTTCTAACTATAGCCATTGTTAGTAGGGCAATAGAAATAGACTCATGGGGTTATTGCGTAACAAGGTAATAATATATAGCGTAGTTATCGCTTATGTGATAAACGAAACAATGTTATAATGTGATTGTTTAGTATTTTTTAATAAATAACATATTAGTCTTTTAATAGGGAATAGTGTGCTATTTTCGTGAAAGTTAGCTTAACACAAGATATATCATAAAGGGGTGTAAGAGGTCCCGCACAACTCACGGAGCCCAAGCTAAGCTCATCTGCTCGTGGTGTGAGAATCAACAAACGAGGCTCTAGCTCCCACCAACGCGCATTGGGCCGGCGTGGTGGGAAATGACCCAAATCCCTCCATATTAACCCCAATTAAACGACAGCCCCTAGTGCCTGGCAGTACCAGAGACCATTGTGACGGTTGACGGTCGCGCCACTGAATGTAGGCAGCGTAGAACCAATCGATGTGGAGATCCTTGGGTTAAGCCTATGTCCAACAGTGGACGGCTATCGACTGATGATATTATAAACCAATCGATTATGTTGATTTTGATTTAAGACGTATTTTCTCAATCAAAAGTTGGTGGTAACCTCGTTATACTCTATTAGTGTATGCAAATTAGAGCGATATATATATATATATATATATATATATATTTCATAAGACCAAGCGACGAAACGACCAAGAAGTGTACCTGGTGGTAAATGTTGCACCTCTCCATAACAACGTGATGCCAGTTAGGATGATATACACAGCAGCACATTGTTCTCGTCGCTTTTAGACAACAGGTGTAAATTTTCGTTACGTCAGTAATTTCACTAGCTACAACACCTTTAAACCGGAACACAGTAATGTTTGCACGCTGTTTGACGGCCGCAATAGTACCTACCTAGACAGTCTCCAGGAACGAAGACATCTATTAAAATTTCATTCACATAAGGTTTCTTAATTCGTAGATGCCTATATATGTTCAAGAGCTTATTATGGTCAGAGTAACTGTCCCTTTTTCTTTATTTTCATTACATTAAGCTGTCGTTTATAGCTATTACAAATAACAACAATAATGGTAGCGGAATTGGGAATATAATGGCGGGCCATTTGCCATTCTTTAGCGTACTTCATTGTACTCGAACGCAAGCAAGCACTCACTCCTCGTACAATGGACGCTGATACAATTGAAACTCATATAATCTGAGAACAGTTTGAAACATTAATATTTTTTTTCATTACAATATATAATTTATAAAAATATTGCTAATCGAATGTAACCAGATTAAATGCAGAGTCGATGAAAAATTATCTGTCGGTATCTGAACTTTGTTTACTGTAGCCAGAGACCATCTAGGTGTTATTACAACGCCTATTATAGCTGCTAAACAGAATTGTGCAAAAATTAATGTGTTTCGATTTGTATGGCGTTGTAACTAATGAAATTACTGCGGTAACGATACAACGTCTTATGTTTTAAAGCGACGACCACAATGTGGTGTAGTGTATATTGTCCTAACTAGCGCCACGTTGTTATAGACAGGTAGATCAATTCAACAGTTGAATGCCTCCCTCGTCTCATCGCTACGTAGTACATATAATATGTATCTTTAGTTATTCATTTTGCCTAGAAAATATAAACACTTATGTATCTTTTACAGTAACTTAAATTAATCTATACTATATCAACATAAATTTTTTTAATATAATATAGAACACAATCAAGAAAAAATTATGAACATGAAGGCATCATTACCATCATAGGTTTTATCACGCGATTAGTTTCCATTTTTGTTATTAACATCTTCAGTATTCATTTAAGGGAACTACTTGACTTTTTCTATGTAGAGCGAACAAAGAAATATTGAAATAACTTACAAGCTGGACTTTCCGTCTAAGTACAACGTAGGTCCTCAAAAGCAGAGGTTAGTTTAAGTACATCATCATTGAACATCTTTTAAGAGAACTTAGAATAGTTCTATTTAATTTTAAGTCAACGAACTAATAGGTATATTATATATGATTAATATATATATTTCTTTTCCTTAATTAGGTTAATGCTTAAATTAAATTTCACTAGATATGTGATAATATAGTGAAACGTATAAAGAACGAAATACTTAGCCGTTCGTATATTTTTAACCGGAAGCGGCAGCAAATTTATAAAATGAGTATGATGGCACTCCTTGGATATAATCTATCGTTAACGGTATTCCTCTGCCTGTAGCCTTGGAATCGAACCAGCGACCTCTTTGTCCGAGGAAGATTAGTATTAAATAATTATTTTTTGTTCAATAATCTTGGATTTATAATACATTGGGAGAGTTTCCGCTAAAACTTATTGGCGCGTTTTATTTATTATACCATTGACTTGTGACTCTACTGTTTATTTTTAATAAGTTATGATAAAATTGGCTGCGCCCTACGTCGAGTGCATCGCGGTGGCACAATGAGCTCCCCCTGGCTCCTGACCTAGTTACCAGCGTCATTGTGAAGCAAAGCGTTCCCCAGGGTTGGCAGGTGATTTTATAGTAAACATTCGTACCAATGAGTTATCAATATTTCTAATGCTCGTAATAAATAACACATGAAAATGAAGTTTATTCGGTTATTTCATCACTATATGATTTAAATACTAACCACGAAGACAAGAGATTTTAACCTAGCAATGTTAGATTATCAGTTGAGATTATTATTGTCTAAGGATTTGCAAACGTATATGTATAATAGACATTTGATTCCCAGCTTTAGTCTTGCTTGTTAGCTAGAATTTTCAGTGAGATGACTTTCTCTATACATCTTGTTAAATATACAATTATATATATTTATAGGACGGATCGAAATAGTATATTTGAGTATGTTGCTATCATAAACCAAAAATTTTTTTTTTATATAAAAAATTGTTAAATATATATTTCTGTAAAAACTGGATAAAGTTCAGCGGTCCCTAAGTTATAAATGTATATCTGACAGTATCATAAAGATACAAACGTGTATTTTGATTTTAGGTTTTTATCTATTTTCATCTTCTACTTTCACTTTAGTTTCAACACATTTAAAATTTTTTGAGGAACTGAAAATATTTATAACCTCATTTAATTAATATTTATTTATTCGTTTAGAAACCCTAATCGGAGTGATGTTGTTCAGGACCTGTTCCATTGCGTGCAGCTATTGTTTTCGCAAGGAAAAACCTAATGAATTTGCAATGTAACGGGAGCGAACTAATTACGTACTCCATTCATGGGGAAGTCAAAATATTACCCCATTATACTGTTACAGTTAGAACGTGGTTATGAATGTTAAACTAAGCAATAAGTTTACATCGATGAACGCCATTCAAAAAATTGATTTCGACACTACCATATGCGCAATACTTAACCCTACTTAAAAGTTATATTCATTTATGTAAGTATAACAACAAGTCTAAATAATAAACATCTGTAGTAAGAGACAAATTTTAGCTGCTATTATGAAGCAACGGTTGGGAAATGTTGCAAACGACTTATACGATAACGATGCTAAAAGTAACTTGAGATAAAAAAAAACTAAGCGAACTATTACTATATATGGTATCATCATCTATCATCATCATCATTATCAGTCTTTGTTTATCCACTGCTTTAGGCTTTCACTGTATTCCACCAAATGCGATCCTGCATGCATGCCCAGCATGGTGACTTATGGGCAATACCCCCCCAAAGGAGAGCAAATGAGAATATACTGTATTTTTGATATTATTATCAATAACACCTTTACTTCTAAATTTCCTATGAACTTATTCGACTTGTCTTTATCTTATCCCAAGGTTAACTTAAAGCAAGTAGACATTTTAATCAATACAGTGATTGGTGAGAATCTGCGATAGATGTGGTTATAAAAAAAATAATCAAATTTTGAATATACCTATGTACTTCAAGACATATAAATGTTACATACATACGAGATATATTTATGTAGTACGAATGTGTGTGACCTAAAACAATTTCAATAATTCACTGGACGGTCGCTAGTGTAACGCGGAGGTCCCGGGCGCATTTCCCTCGCACAATAAACTTCCTACAGTAATAAAAGACGTGTGAGGTCAATTTACACGATATATTTAGTTAAACAAAACACTAGTGTGTAAACTCGCGCTGTATGCACCAACAATGACCCACTTTGCGGCAGTTTGTGCTGGTGCGAACAAAACAATATAATCCCATTAACATATGCGGTTTATCTTTATCATGTACCGATGTTTGTTGCTGAAATTTAGACAGTATATATATATATAAAACATATTAATATTTTGGTTTAAGACTGCACTTACTATTAATTTTTGTAATATGATTTATATCTTATCTTTGCCGTCAGTATTTGTAGCTATAGGTTTTATCCCACTCCACGGTTTCTAGAGTTTCTCCTTCTTCATCTTGTCTAAATTAATATGGCACTGGCAATCTTATCATCTGTACGATACAGGATATATACTGCTATACTAAACTATACTTCATATACATATTTATATCACCGCTGAATATAATTCTTCCTAATAGGTATTTGGCAAACACGCGCATTAGCTATTGTCGGTAGGTTACTTCTACCGTCCATGAATAGATAAGACCAATTGTCTACTCTATAGTCTCTGGCTATTAAGTATAACACTAAGGTATGCTCTGTGTGTCGTAGAAGGCGACCAAAATTGTGCTTTGAAGGTGAGGGCCTTCATTGTCCATTAAGTGACCCCGGGGTGTACAACAAAGGCGTAGCGAGGGTACCGAGGAGGGTTACGGTCATGTGTAGGACGTGCTTATATGTGGTACAAAGAAGCAACGGTGCCTCCTGTATATTCCGTTGTTGCCTGAAACGTACTGAGGATGACCACCAAAAAAAAATTATAGATACCATCATTTCCGTTATCAAACAGTAATGTGTAAACTTTATAATGTTCCAGATTCAATTGCGTTGTTGCTAGTGAAAGTACTAGACAACATCTTAGGTCTCAATGCGACAAGCAGAATATGGTGCTGTGTATGATTGTAACTAACACCATATTGATTTGGGGCAGACGTATCACATCAATCATGTTAACATCACATGCGTCTAATAAAACATAGGATGTTAAGTCGAACTTGTGTTCGTTTAAGTTTTCGTATCTGAAGTAATACATACATATACATACATAGATACATAGATACATACATACATACATACATACACATTACGCCTCGTTCCAAGTGAGGGTAGGCAGAGACCACCTCTCCTCACTTGCAGTAACACGTTCAAATTTCGCGAAATGGGTAACAAGAACTGCGATGTAAGCTGCAGCTTATTTTAAGCTGGATAAAAAATGAGAAGTATTTTATATATGGGTTCGGCGTGAGAGCCTCAGTGCACGTCCACAATAGATTGGCGCGTCAATACAACGCAGCTAGGTTGCGGACTAATGCATCGGTCACGTATGAGATACGACGTCGCGGCGCTGTTGCGAATAAACGTTTGTCTAGTCGTCTGTCGCATTTACAATGGAATCGTGCTCAACTGTAACAAAGCACCGTCATACGAGATTTGAACCTACTCCCCCTACCTGCTATACCGTAAGGTCATTAAAAACTGCATTTTGCCCGCAAACCACCATAATTCTCTCCGCATTAAGATTTCTTCTTATTCGACAATTTGAGTAGACGAGCGAAACGTTCATCTTACTCGTAATGGTCAGTGATTACACCTGCCTATAACAACTTGGCACTAATTAATATGATATATCCAGCATTACGCTGTGCTCGTGCTTTGGGATATGAGTAGTTAAATCTTGTATTATTACCCTAGTAATTTGACTAAATATAACCCGGAACCGGAAAACGGTAATGGTATTTACCCAGACGGTCTTCGGCAACAGACACCTACCAGTAAGGTAGCAGGTAAAATAACTTTATCGGTGTTTTAAATAAAAAAGTAAATAAACTCGTATTATTGTTGCTACTGCTGGTTTTCATCACGCTGATCATGTGCGGGTTGGTGGATTTCATGTGTTCTCGAAAGCTGTAATTTTTCAAACAAGTCGATTTCCTCATGATGTTCCTTCACCAGAAGCTCAAACCTAAGTGGATAGAACACCTGCTTCTTACGGGCGTAAAGCGATTTGCTTTCCGAACTGAGCTATCACGGCTTCACCGCTGTTAAATTCGCCTTTAAAGTAGAAATAGTTGATAATCATCTAACATTTTAAAAGATTTTTAACTATCCTCCGTTAAATTTAAACCAAAATTACTATAACTTAAAAATGAGGTTTCTAATATAATCTAAGATATACATTTAATACTATTACTTATCTACCGATAGACCTCCGCTGACCGTCTAGGTAAGTACTATAGTATTGAAATTACCGAAGTAACAAGATAACATATTATTGTCTCAACGCGACCAGTACAATGTTGTGCAGTGCATATTATCTTAGCTAGCGCTACATTGTTATGGACTTATCATCATCATGTGAACGTCTTGCTCGTCTCATCGCTCCGCCCAATAAAACTATTATTCTGTAAGTTAAACATGTGATAGCAAAAAAGAACATAAGTGTTAGCTTTATTTTAACTTGCTCAAGCAGTTTATAAATCTATGGTAATATTACCCGACGTTACTGCTTGCTTGAAATAATATAGCTGCAATGATACGTAGAACGGATCGATACTAATTATATATCGGTAAATGTGCGATAGTATATATTGGTGAAATACTAGATGCTATTAATCACGGCGCTCTACTCTCAGTGGACTGGAGAACGGGAGTTAGAAGTTTTAAAAGAAGTTTCCTTCTGCGAGGTATTAGCAGCAGCTACTGAATGGAAATATCGATAAAGAGAAATGTTGCGTGAGTTAAGCCATCGGGTTCGACGGCTGACACGCGAACAGAAAGGTTCCGCGATAAGTTCTCTTTGCACAGAAAAGGGAATTTTAATATCCTTCTTTTCATGTGGTTTTAAATTAGAGACATCATGTAATCAATAGCTGATAACCCATACATAGAAAACTTTGATACCCCAGCTTGTATGGTCGTACGTCTCGAAGAGACGCGGGTTAGATCCCAACGGAGCTTTATAAATCTATACATAGTAATAACTGATGCAGTGATTAAGCACTTGTCTAGTAATTTGAAAGCTACAGGTTCGTTCCCAGAGTAAATCTAGCAGAGGTAAGTACTTGGTAGGGTTTTTACATGCCTTACGTATCTTGATCGTATTGTAAATCTACCGCCATAACAATGTTGCTGTTTTGTATTAGAACTGGAATGTGATGAGCGAGCAAGTTCGACCAGCCACGTACTTGTTACTTAACACCATGAAAATTTGAACAGCACGAAATTGAAAGCATCTTCGAAGTTAGTGCTTTAGAATATCGACTGCTATTACAGATTCATAATTTACACCAAAATAATATTTATAGAGATGTTAATTATCCTTATAATATAAACGAATTCACCATTATATTTAAATTTAATTTGTCTCAAAGAACCAACTTAAAACTTACAAGTTTCAGAACGCGACGGTGGCAGCCTGCTGTGAACTTTTCTTTGTGGCAATTGTGAAACTTGCGGGATGCATTTTATAACGGGAACAAGTTGTAATGTGTTGATTACCCCCCTAGAAAGTGGTGTTTTGGATACATACCTGAAAAGAAAGCGTTTATTTAAACTTTAACATACTATGCTTAAACGTAACTTATTATTAATGCTGCAATGTGTAATGAATGACTTATGTGACCAGCTGAGAACATATAAGTGCCTGAGTATTCCGAATGGACATTTTCACCATTCATGGCTTGATAGTACGTGAAGTTGAGTTGGAGTAATTCCCACGTATACGTATATAAAAAAATTATCTAGTATCAGATGACGTATTAACAATAATTATGTACGTTATAGCATTGTTTCTTGAAAGTAATTACTAAGATAAAAAAATAACTCTAAAAGCAAAAAAAATCTTTAAAAGAAATCACTAAATAATTTTTCTTCTTTTAAAAAAAATCTCTCAGGCGTTATAAAAGATTCGTGCATCTTAAATAATTAATCTCTTTATTCATTAGGTTATAATCTAATGAAAAAGTATATTTATCGTCATTATCACCAGCCCATAAATGCCCATAGCTGGACATAGGTTTCCCCTAAACATCTTCATACCAGTTGAGCTATGCCGCCCACATCCATCGTTCGCAAGGAAAATGATACCATTAAAATTATTGAACACAGTTAAGAAAATTTATGTTGCGCGCCACATTAGTGCTAGAGCATACATGTAGGCGTACATGCGGTCTAGACGCCTAGATTCTATCGCTAGATCGTATCAGCTGGGCAACACGGAACAGGCACGAAGAACAAATGCAACGTTGGAAAGCGAACATTATTTGTAATGCAAAAGCAATAAAGGAAAGAGGTCTTATAAGATAGGAAACCAGATGAGCATTTTTTTTTAAATAACCGTATAATTATATATTGTGTATGATCTCTTAATGCGTAAAATAACATACTTAAAACACTCCTTAGACCAAGATGTATAAGTATAGAATAATTTACATCCTTATCCCAAGTAAGACTGACTTTGTCGTCAAGGTCGCGTGTTGATTGAAGCTTTAATATAAGTTGAATCAGTTACTAAAGTAATATCCAAGTGTTGTATAAATACATAAATGTTAAACTTAATATATTTTCACGACATTTTTCGTAGCTATTGCCAATTGTTGTTATGCCAGAGTTAAATAATATGCTCAGTAAAACTTTTCATATGGAACTATGTGTAGTATGTAAATTTCAAATTGATCTCAGCGCACGCATCGATCACTGGGCTCCATTTAATTTTAAAATAAAAGAAGGGACGGACTTCGCGACGTCTAGTCCGCCCCCGGGACGTCCCCGGACTACACTCCCAGTTATTAAATGCCACCTGAATAATTCATATCATGAGGGTAGATCGCAATAACTCGGCAAATTTTAGTATGAAACGCAACGACAAATTGTAAACTCTATTTTGGGATCCGAAAGTCTCGTTCAGTGCTTTAACAAACAATAGCGAGCTTTCAAACATTTCCTGAAAGCTTTGTTGGCCAATCATATTTTCATTAGTATTGGAAATCTAAAATTTTTAATGACACAATTTGTGCGTCTGTAGGGATTTACTTCAATTACCGTTTCATATAAAAAATTTCAGATGTTACTTAAAATATATCTGAAAATATAATCTCTTTCTAAGTCTATGTAAAACCAATAAAATTCAAGACATAAGATTTTTAATAATATTTCACATACACATTTCTTTTAAAAGAATGTCTCGAAACTTAATAGTGGGAACATATAATCATCATTACAACCGATGGATGTCCACGGCTGGACATAGGTCTCTTGGAATGTGTTCTTTGAATCCAGTGGCTCCCAGCAATTTTTTTTACGTTCTCTGTCCACCCAGTGAGGAACATTTAGTAGGTGGTTTATTTATCTGTAGTACATACTTAACACGGTATAAAACTCTACTTGGGAGACTTTAAATTTGCTTTATAAAATTACACAGTAAAAATGCACGAAGGCGAACAATTAGAGCTAAGTAGTGCAACAGGTAAAGTTGATGTATAAGTAAAGTATTAAGTAACGCGGCGCGGCTCGCAACTTTGCTGGAGTTCGCGGCGACCCAGTTTTAGGTTTCTAAGACATGTTTTAATAACAAAAGTAGTGGAAACGCTGAGCCTGAGTTCTAGATTCGTATGAAATCATCTAGACGCCGTGGCTAAGAATTACGATTTTTTTTTATTTACGCGTAATAAGAAAACAAAAATTTGTTACAAAATATTATACTGTTTTTACGCGACGTGAGATACGTTCAGATAATGGTAACCTGCTCATAACAATGTGGTGCTAGCTAGGATAATATACACAGCACCACCACCCTGTACTGGACGCCTTGAGACCTATGTATGATATTTAGTCTTAATAAATAAACATGTTTTTTTTTATTTGTATATATATTATTTTGTTGTCTACCTTTATTACCGGAAACCCTCTGGTACCAAAGCAGCGCTTCTACCGGCAAACATTGTGCAAATATTGTTCTGGTTTGAATGGCTTTGTTGCTAGTAAAATTATTGGCAATAACGAAATTTAATATCTTGTCTCAACTCGGCGAGCACAATGTGGCAGTGTATATCATCCTAACTAGTATCAAATGGTTTTATTACATATTGATTATATTTTCGTTTTGATCACAAAAGCGCGTAACGTAACGACTCCTGGTTCCGCTGAAAGTGTCACGGAGAACCCAAGAGTAATTAAGTTTAAACGCCATAATTCAAATGAAGTTAGAAAAGATTCCGGCCAAAGAATTAGGGACAAAGGCCTTTACGGCCGGTTTACATAATAAAACAATGAGAGGGGATGAAACGGGGGAAGTCGGCGGAGCGGACGGGGGAGGGCCTTCCGCAACACTTTCGCGATAATACGTCATTTGACGTGAATAATGTGAATTATTCGCGTTAAAGCGACTCGAACCGCGAAATTTTAATAATGAATTAAAGCATCCTTTCAAAATGTAAATTTTTAATTAGGACAACTATGCGGTGGCCCTCACCCCTGCCCATCCAGCCACCCGCCCCTCAACAGAGCTCTGGTTATATATTTACCATCATTTCACAATTAATTCAGTGATTTTTCTAGTAACGTGTCTGTTACCGACTAATTAATTTTACTACCGGTGTATTCATTAATAATTTACCATTGCCTTAAGACTATTAATAGTACTTTTACTATTGACAAATTCGCAAAGGCGTTGCTGAAAATATATAGAATACGTTTTTGAAAACACTGTGTTACTAATAATCTTTAAAAAAACTTTATGGTGCGATATTAAAGTATTATTTCCTAATTGAATTGAACTTGAAATAAATAACATTATGTACAGTTCTATAGCCATGGATATGTTAGTAAGAATTCCTATTTTTAGTAAGCCTACGTCCATGCCGCGAGATGTTGATGATGATGAAGCCCTGCCTGTTGTTGAAGGCAACAAAAAGAGTTTAAAGGTGTCACGAGCCTTCAAGTAGGGAGCCCTTATCACTCAATAGATGAATCCGTATGGGACAGCAGAAGCGACGTGGTTCCGTACTTGCTGTAGCTGAGCGATGGTGCTAAGGAAAGTTTGGCCTTTACTTGAGACTTGATAAACCAAAGAGATCCTCCGAGTGCATTTAAGAAAACCACCGAGAGGGTTTTAGTGGACAAAAATGTTATATTACCCAGATTGCCCCCCAGAAGCGAGGTTATTTTTCAAAAATTTCCTTCCCGACATCAAAAAAGGAACTTCTCCATTTCCTTAATAATTTTCTGTTAAGTTCAGGTGTTTACGTGTGATTGGCTAATTTAGTCAGTCCTTCTCTTAGCTTCAACGCATCTCTAGAGAGGTTCAAAGGCATAAAGAAGTTGATCTCTAAGTTACATTAAAACCATTACATTGTACGTTTCATGTTCAACCGTATCAGAATTCAAATCATTAAGCACTTTCTGAAAATTAAATAAGACCCGATTTAAGTTGCTCTTACTAAATTAAGTAATTTAGAAAATGGCCGCGCTTGTTAAATGAGTTCAATTACAGAATTATCAACGGAGCGTTGCCAGCGTAATCTCCTGTGAGAACTACCGACCTCGCCGAAGGAGTATGTATAATAAACAAGTTGAATGGGCGGAAGAAACAATTGCATAAATTATACAACTCCATTACAAGTGTATATTTAAATCGGTTATCATTTTGTTTTAAAAAGTTATTAAGTTGTTACGGCTCTTTATAACATTGTTAGTGATGGAAGATAAGCCGTTACGAATAATAAGAAAACAACGGATATTAAAAACATTCAAGAGATTTCTTCTCTCCTTTAGAAATGAATTAAACATTTTTTTTTTTCATTTGACACAGCGGCGGGTCGATTGGGACGTTCACTTGATGGCAAGTGATTCGTCTGTCCATAATAACAAGGCGCTAGTTAGGATGATATACTAAGCATCACATTGTGTAAGTCGCAGTGATGCAAGATGTTAAGTATTTCCTAATTGTAATATTTAAATATTACTGTTTGACAGTATAAATAGATGCTACGATGGTTTCCCAGATGGTAAGAGACTACCACCATAAAAATATACAGTGACAATAATTTTATGATTGCTGAAACATACAGAGGGTTGTTTGTAAAGTAGATAGAACGCGAGGTCCAACTCAAAATTGTTAGTTCCGAACCAAACTTGAGTCTCTGATGAAGGAAGACTGAAGAAACATGTTCTAAGATTTAATGCCAACCTTGATTTTGCTACATGAGTCATTTTCTCTTGCAGCTTTTCTTCTTAAAAAAGGCAAGTCCCAACTGTGGCAACAAAGTGGTAACATAAAGAAGCATTTTATGTTACATACCGAAGTAATAACAAGTTGTTTACAATTCTACAACTTTTTGGTTCACATGAGCATTATTACTTGTATTTTTTTTTATTTAGATCCTTAATACAAAGTATAGAACAGAATGACAGTAATAAATATTTTCGTTAGTAATTAATTTATGTCTGAATTAAAGGAGCAATTACGATTTAAGCAAGCAGAGAGTAACTTGCTTTAGTATTATATCGCCAAGTGAATACAATTGCTTATTGTTAACAAATTATGTCGTTTATTTAATAAATTGTTGAACAAACGGTAATAAATACGGACAGACTTGTACCAGGGGACAGTGAGAGCAATTACATTGTCTACCTACATTAATAAATTAAACAAAACTCATTCAAATCCGTTTCATAAAATGGATGTAATGAAAATCAAAATTAATATAATATAAACATTATAATAGGAGGAAAGTTTGTTGAGATCACAGACAATAAATTTGAAGAACCTAATGACGAAAATGTGTCAACAAACAAAGGTCTTTTCAAAGCAAACAACTTTTAAAAGCAAATTGAAAGACTGCCCGACATCCCTTTGTTTCCACAAAGCTGCAGAAAATCGATTCCCCATCATTTAATAATATTTCTATAAGAAAATTACCCTTTCCTCATTCAAGGCAACGTTTTAAGTCCTTTGTTCTTTAAAAGGGACAACAGTGGGTCCTCGCGAAAGTTTTCGTAATTAAATTTTTATATCCCCTTTTGGGGGCTCTCGTGTATTTAATGGAGCGAAATATTCTATCCCACATTTTTAGAGACACAAATCGTTGTTAAATTAGAACAGATGAACGGTTATGTTAATGTAAGTAGCCCGTGAGGAATTAATTAGGAGAAAAGTGGCTTTTCCATTCGGCTGGCTTACTTTTTGTGTTACGTAGAACAAAGAGTATATACAGCGGTGTATGTACTCTGCAATATATTAATTACAGTTCAGATACCTTTAAGGATAAATTATTAATATTAAAATAAATATACAGTCACCCATTTGCTTACATTAAATCAAGTCACAAGTTCTTTCTAAAGCAACGGTGGTAGGTTTCTATTACTGAATAACGTCTAAATAGGTAACCATTTCTAGGCATATTTCTACAGATAGTAGTGCAAGCATTACTGTGTCCCGGTTTGATAGAGCTTTATCTAGTGAAATTACTGGAAGTAACGAACATGATCATATGTAGAGATATAGAGATTATCGTCTTAACTAGTACCACATTATTACGGGCAGGCGTATTCTTGACATCAGGTGAACTTATTTGTATCGGTCTTCCACGGAATAATAGAAACTATGAAATGTGAAGCAACCCTTACTTGAAGTTATATTAAAATCTTCAGCAAATATAAAGAGGTATGCACACCGGGACTAAATATATTATTTGAACACTTCCCGACCGTCCCCGCAGGCAACTTTCTTAAATATTGCAGATTTATGTTAAACGCCCGCCGCCGACTCCGGTTTCTTTATAGCGGCATAAAAAGTTAATTCAAATTAACTCTCGGTGTAACTCCGTCTTACTTTAGCCCTTCTTGAGCGGAATTATTGTTCTTTTAATAGCTTACATGAACAATAAAAATTAAAGTTGCAAAGGATTTATGTTGAAAGGTTTATTAATACTTAGCCTTTCATTCAGAGCGACCTCGTTGCAGTACTTTCATAAACACTGCGTTTCGCTGCTGTGTTTATGTCGTGTTGTCGCCTGATCATTGCCATTAGGTGAAAACAATGTAGAGACCTCTGTATGAGAACAATTTTCCTATGATAACAAAAACTTTTTCAATTGCTTTGTAAAACTCCTTCCGTGCCACGAAGACATAGCATAATCGCCGAGCTGAAGTTTACTACAATAGCATAAGCTCTGAACATAAATCAATTGCTCAACTTTAGAATATTGATTGATGCTGTTCATTGTACGAAAAGTATTTTTTTAACGATCAAACAACTGATAAAATCGGAAGAGAAGGAACATGTAGTGATAGTACTTTTACTTCATTTAAACTTGCCAATATAACCTGGGGGTTCGAAAACCGTTTGATCAGTTGTTTTATGAAGACAGAACAACGCTGTGCCATTTTGTTATAAATCCATTACTATTAGCCGAAGTAAAAATATATAATGGCAGCAATTAAAATTCTAATTATAGTAATAATTCTTCAGAGTGCTATAAAATACAACTCTTCCTAAGAAACACGAAGTAAATCTTTTGATGTACAGTCAGGCCTATAGAAAGAAATAACGAAGATTAAAAAAGAAATATATAATGAAAGAGTGTAAACTTTATCTTCGACTGCATTCGTAGGACAGGGGCTAATCGGTTGCCTTGTAAAGTTGAGGTCCCTTCCACCTTCACAATGTAAAATTATCGCCATTACTACATTGCTACTTCAATTGTTGAAATAGGAAGATCCAAATTATACTGGATCACTGGTGTATGATGATGACGCTTCACCATCCACGGCTTCACATCATTTAACATCTCTTAAAATTCGGGTGAAGTTGGTAACCCATTGGCGATAAAAAAAAAAACAAATTTAAATGCCACGCTTATGCCAAACGGTGTCATCGTCCGACGGGAGACCTTACCTATAGAAAATGTCGAAAAAAAAAAAATCATTTCAATGAAAGGCGACTCTATGGTAAGCGGAATAAAACTCATCCGCATGTACCTAGAAACCGGAGAATATTAATATTGAAATGAGAACTCGGTACCATTATTTCGAAAGCCTTCATTGTAATATCGCATGCGAAATTTATCGCACGATTTACCCGCTTTTTTATAATAAATGCATATCTTAAAATATGTTGACGGCACGTTTAGATATTTAAATTATTAGATCGATGAATAATAATTAATAAAATAAAAAAAAAACATTTTTAAAATGAACATGTAGACAATATAATAAAGACAGACTCATGACAAGATTATTAGAATAATTGACAGCAGGAACACAGCAAGTGATGTTATAGTAACATATATACAATATGAGTGTGGAAGCTAGCTAGAGGGTTTTAAAAAATCTTAACACATTTTAAACTCTACCACCTACAGTCCTCGAAACCAAAACAGGTACGTACGTCAGTGTTACAAGGGAAGCGGTTAGCTAATATGCGTCATGGCATTTCAAAGCTAGGTACATCATTGCAATAGATACAAGGATATATTTTTATAAGAAAAGTAGGTAAACGAGCAAACAATTCACGTGAAGGAGAGTGATCACTGTTACCTATAGACAGTCGCAAACTCTTTGGAAGTCGCAACTGTATTATCGATCATGAAGAATATGGTATGATCTTTTCTTGAAGGTTCTCAAGTTGTAATAGTTTGGAAATACCGCTGAAGACAACCGATTCCACGAAGCAGTTGTACGTGGTAGATTGTTGGTGTGCCATGAGGTCAAACGATAAATAAGCCACGTCAGGTCTTTATTGCTGGAGACCTAGCACCAGTACTACCTAGTACCTACCTAGGTACAACTGTGGGTCCAATTTCTGCTGTTAAATAGTAGTGTGCAAACATAACTTTTTTCCGGTTTGCAAGGCATTGTAGCTAGTGAAATAACTGTAGTAACGATACTTATTAACACTTGTATCTCTAAGCGAAGAGCATAATGTGGTGCAGTGTATGTCATCCTAATAAACGTCACATGATCACGAGCGATCGTACTACTGACAGGTGGAACGACGCTCTCATCACGTCGCTTCATCAAATAAAAAAAAGATTAAAGTAGAAATTGAAAAACAAATACATTAGCATATAACAAAAAATTTTATATTTGTTTGTTTATGTTTAAATATAAATCGTACGACAGCATCTATGACGAAAATAATAAAGAGCGACTTGGAGAGTAGTAATCGTGAAGCTTACTCCCCACTTGTTAGGGATTAAGGTATCCTTTTGTGGAAAATATTGCAGAATGTGCGTTTAATCTGGACCGGGGGAGGGCCTCGCTATGCTTGCTTTTTTTTTGTTACGGGAAATTTTTATTTTTATTCGGGATAATCTCGCAGCAATTCCGCCGGGCGATTGCTAGGCACCTCTTGCGCTTAACGGCGTTACGATCTGCAATTTGTCCGTTTGTAATATCTAATAAGCGGATAAATTAATACGTTTAACTGTCCAAATTATGTCTTTTAAGTGGTACGTGACAGTAATCCATGAAAACAGGATTTTTTTCATCATTCTTCGGAGGCTGGTAAAATATAATAACTATTAACAGCAGCAATGCGAAGATGTTACCGTCTTTCAAATTGAATTGTCGAGCGCATTATTGCGACATTAGCAAACGCTACACAAATATTAGATGAAATAAAGTTAATGTTAAACAATATTTAGCTACTTCTATAACGTATAAAAATAAGTTATTTACTTTATTATTGATAACCTTAACTATAAAGAAGAAACTAGTAACGCTTCTTTAAAATAAACTTGAACTGGCAATAAATGGAAGCTGTACAAACATAGTTAATTAAATAAAATGATTAGTTTAATTTTTATTATATAATAGTTTTACGAACATACTTTGTAACATGATAAAATAAAAAGGCAAAGTTTATAACTTTATTATCATCATTATCAGCACGGCAGACGTCTACTGCTGGACATAGGCCTCTCTCAAACATCTCCACATCGATCAAGCCTGCGCTACTCGTATCCAGTTACATCCCGCAACCTTCACTATCTAGTGAAGGTTGCGGGAAGCGACCACGACGAGTCCGACGATCTCGTCGGACCACCTAGTGGGGGGGGGGGCTGCCAACACTACGTCTTCCGGTACGCGGTCACCATTCGAGGACCTTAGTGGCCCAGTTTATAACTTAGTAGGTTCAATATCAATCTTTCCTATTTACCATCCACACATCAGACTTTTGTTTTATAACTATTGTAGGTGACTTTAAAATATAGTAAAAAAAATATCTAATTCTTTCAGCCTCGGAAGAGACAGAGTGAGGACATGGTGAGCAGACTGACATTCTTCACTAATCGGAGAATTACTTTAAGAAAGGTTTACTGGTGATAGATCTCTATTACCTAACACCATCTAGATAGGTTCCACCGCAGCTGCTACTTCTGCCGCCAAAGAATCGTTTACGAACATTGCTGTGTTCCGGTTTGAAAGGCGCTTTTACTAGTAAAATTACTGTGGCAACAGGACTTAACATTTTATGTTTTAAGGCAACGAGCACAATACGGAGCTGTGTATGTCATCCTAACAAGCACTACGTTGTTTTAGGCAGACTTATTACATCAGGTCGTCTAGATCATTATGTCGCTTCATCAAATCAGAAAAAAGATGAAAATAATCATCAGAATTTGCCGAAAAGGTTGTATATGTGTTAAAAGAAAAACATCTTTTATATTGAGATTTATTTGCAGTTAAAAAAGTAGTGCATTCATCGAAACAAACTGCTAACGCGATTCAATGATAAGTGTAAAGATTGATTGAATTATGGCATAAAAGAGTCAGAAACGATGTTATAAAATCCACATACATCCCCGCATTAAGTTAATGTGTACAATTCTATCGGGGTAATTCAGAAATAACATAAAACAGTGAGGAGTGAGCGGTGAGGGGCTCGTTACGTATGCGGATGGAGCCGAACGCAGTGCCCCTACAGCCCGATTCAACTTTTTATTGTCTTTTGATTTGTTTCTCTTCGTTTTATTATGAATGTAAAATATTAATACGATACGTCTTGTCTTCATTTGCCAATACAACTTTACGGCCATTCGTAAATATGGTAATCTCTGAAAGTATCTACGCTTTTGTTATCAGCAGTCTGTTGACAGCATTGTGTTTGATATTAAGAATAGGATTAGAATGACCCATGCCTATATCAGACGAGAGAAAAGATCTTTCGGTTTTGGTGGATAGCAACTCCTCTTGCACATTAATCGTGAAAGAAGACGACAAATAAGTCGTAAATAAGACAATTTGTCGTAATATAGTGAGTGCGTTAAGTTAAGCTACGGCCTTCCCCGGAGCGGAGACATAACGAATATGGAGAAAGAACGTTTCGTAGAACTCATAACAAATATCTAGTTTGAAGGGCGCTGTAGATATTCAAATAATTAAGATACGGGATTTGACATCTTTAGTCTCAAGGTCCTTACTACGATTACATTCTGACAATTATACAACCGACAAAAGTTATGCTAAAAAATCGCAAAGTTTCAATAATAAAAATGAATATAAAAAACCTTTTAATACATCCATCACGCGATACTATTAAACAATAGAAAGAGATAAAAAAAAGTGTATAATATATTAATATGAATGAAGGTGGTTCTAGGAAATAGAGAGTACCACCTTCTAAAATTTCATATAATTTAGCTGATGACATCATTGAAATATTTGTAATACCAAACCAGCAATAGACATTAGAAAAACCTTTTTATTAACGTTGCATTGCTAAAAACATTAACAACAAGTCCCAGTAGAACAAAGTCAAAACAAATCCCGTTAAAAGAAATTGAATAACAACTCCATTCCGATAGGGGAAGTGGAAAATAAACAAAAATGCTTCAGTGTCCAACTTTCGGAACAGTAATAATTCTACTTCGACATTGTTACTAGAATAAAATCCGAAACTAAAACTCACAACCGCAATACATTTGTGTTATATTCCACCTGAGGGTTTACTGCACTTCCGCAGACTAATATCGCGAATAAACGCTTTCTGTCTGACGAAGTGAAGAGACAGGCGAGAGGTTCATCTGATGGTAAGTGATAATACGCCTACTCATAACAATGCGGCGTTAGTTAGGGTTTCGGTAGGTTATGAATTTCTTCATTTCTCATAGACTTCTATACAAGAAGCAAGGTATATTTAAATGATTTCCACCCGACTCCAATAAAGTACAGGAATACAACAGCGATTAAAACAGACTATTCTATTGTTCTCAATATAAAGTTACACAAGGTTAAGCTATTGATTCTTAGCAATGAAAGTATTTTTTTTAAGTCACAAAGCTACTAGACTCTAAGAGATTGGCGACTTGAAATAACGTTCAGTATATCATAAAATTAGATAGACGCAAGCATCATCACAAATCAGGAACATCATCCTAGTTATGGCGTGCTCGATATAACAGTTAAGATAGGGCGTATTAATTCGTGTAATTTATCTCGAATACCTCCATATCTCATCGCAGCAGTCACCTTAATCACCACGGTACGTCGGGATACGTCGAGATATTGCGCTTCCAACACAAATATAATAGTCGTACAGAAAAATGTACGACTACCGATGCAACGAATAACGTGCCATATTTGTACGGAGAATAAAATATATTATTGTATACAACGTCTTTCACATACTGTCAGTGTTTCATAGTCTGTGTCTTTATCAATATTATAGTAAAATGTAATAGTTGTTGTTGTTGTTACAATTATATACAGTTTATTATATAACAGATATAGAAAAGTAACGATAAATCAATTCGTCATTAACTTCATAAAATAAAAAACATTATATAAAAAAGTCGAGAGAAGGAAGGAGATAGGGGACTCTCACACAGATGAGAGAAATTAATTTATCCAATATAAAAAGTAGAATGAGGATAGAGAGATCATAAGATTTGTCAAGGAAATAATATAATGATGATTGACTTAGAGAAAAAAGTGAATGTTTAGTTTACAAAGAGAAACTTTTTTTTGTTCCCTAAAGCGACGAGAAGAGCGTGACGTATATCTGATATCATCATCAACCGATAGACATCCGCTGCTGGATATGAGCCTTCCTCAAAGTTCTACAGTAAACATGGCTTCCGCTGCCGCCGGGCTCTAGGAATCTTCGTTTGTAACGTTTCATTTGTGGAGATGGGAGCAATTTCCCACCACGTTGGTCTAAAGCGGGTTGGTGGAAGCCAGAACCTCGTTTGTCAATTAGAATTGTGTACCAAGAGCAGGTGAGAGTGGTTTGGGACCCCTAAGTTGTTGTGCGGGGCACCATAGATCCCTCACATATCTGATATGCCTGTCCATAACAATGTAGCTTTAGTTAAGATGATATGATCATTACCCCAGTAATTTCAGTAGCTACAACGATCTTTAAACCTGAACACAGAAATATCTGTACACTAGTGGTTGTCTGCAGAAAGATGCTGCGGTCCTACCTAGACAGTCTCCGGCAACAGAAACTTACCGCCAGGTTATAGGTTGTTCAGCTAACAAATAAGTTTATTAAAGAAGAACTTTGACTGGAGATCATGTCGTGGTAAACTCAAGGTGGGACGACCTGGTCTAAGGGAAGCTGTTGGAATCGAATCGGTAACGAGGGAAGTTGACCAGTGAGACATAACATCTGACATCTGTGTGACATTCTGGAGTGGAGGATAAAAAGTTGAAATGATGAAATATGTGGACTTTGTTGTTTCTCACATACTCGTTTGATTTTAGTCAATATCCAGGCAATCTACATTATAGTCTGGATAGTAATTGTGGTGGTTATGAAATATGGATCCTAACATATTTACTACTAGAGTTAGTATCAACAACAAAAATAGTATTGTAGTAGAGTGGTTAATGCGATGTTATCTGTGATTTATGGGCGGCCGCGGCTAAGATCTTATCGGCTGCGTTTTGACAAATTAATTGGTATCATAAAATGTAACGTGATACATTTTCTTAAATAAAAATACATACGTCCTAGACGTGTTAACCGATTTATCGTAGCTTAGCCAAACGGCAAGGGAACGGTCATGGGTTCGAATGCGAACACAATATTACAAGGTGAGGTCGTTTGTTAGTTAACAATTATCTCATATGATTTAGAACATTTGAACAAAACACTAAAGTTCCTTTTTCCATTACAAATTAAGTTCAAGTTTAATAAAAATTATTAGGTTATTGAAATGCACCTAAAGCGCAGTAGTTAAACGCTTCGTTTCCAACTTCAAAATTGAGATTGATCTAGAACTGTCTTGTGCAGTTCGGGTTGGTGACAGGGTATTTTCGATCCACCTGTCTAGTCTAGTTTCAGTATTGTAAAATTGCTGCAACTGTCAACATGTGTGAGCCGGAGTATTTTAGGCAGGAATGATTCATCATCCACGACCTTACTGTCACTTAACACTTTCAGTTAAAGAAAATAGAATCGTTAACAATTATGTTAAATAATATTATTGCTTTGTTACATTTCTTGTCTGCCACGTTCGTTTGAGATGTTTCGAAGCTTGTTTTTACAAAGCAACGTATAATAATACATACAGTAATCTCAATTCACTTAAGATAACTTAACACGTTCATTCGATAGATCCAATGTGAATTTATTTCACTTTGCGGAACGGCACCGTCTATAACGTAATAAGTAAGAGAAATAAATTCAAGGAGTCGCACAAAAGTCGCTTATAAAAAGATATGTAAATCCGTGTATAAGCTATGTATATAAGGCTGGGGGCACACTGGCGCGACTTACACGCGACACGAGCCGAGCTATAGATTCCCGTCTATTGACGCAGCGCCGTCAAGCGTGCCTCTTGCCGAGATAAGAAGCGGGTAGGGTTGACACTGACAAATTTATTCAAATTTTTTTTTCAGGTAATTAAGTATTTTTATAATAAAAAGTAAAGGAAGTTTAATGGGGTAAAATGAATACTAAATTATTCTGAAACATCAAACACGGAAAGGAACAGAACGATTGCAATCTGGGCTTGGCAGCTGGAAAAAGCGCTGAAGAGGTCACGTTTACCTTGGATAGATACCATTCGGTTGTTCTTATGTTAAGCACTATATGGTGTAAGCTTAAACAAGTACTAATTATCTTATCACTGTCTTCCCAGTTATTCAGAAATACATCCGCTTTCGCATACGTCACATGTTAAAATAATGATATTGTTATTGTCGGCAATAGGTAAGGGTACATTTTAAATTTTGCAACGTGCAATATAAAAATTCTAAGAAAACTTACAATGGCCATTGTATGTATATGAATGTGCCAAACGATTGCAAATTACAATGTCATTTAAATATACAAGGCGCGCGCGCTAAATTGAAAAGGACTACATTACAATAAAAAATTTATGTTATTACTTTTCTACTGGAGTTTTTTTTAAATTGCAAAATATTAAGAAACCTAACATATAAGGAAAACCATAAAAAAACAACACTACAGGACTGCTTTTTTTGCTGATATGAGAATGTTCTGTGCTTTAGTATATTTATGTTTACACATTCTAGACTTAAGTAATTACAGTATTGTATCAAATTAAGTAAAGAGAATATTGTCATAAAAAATCATTAATATAAAATGGTAGCTAGGCAGCCAAATTTGAAAAAACCTTGACACCATTCCAACCCCACAATTCGTGGACCTGGAACTGAATCAAGGATCTCCCTGTAACAAGGCAAGCCTTTCGCCTCTGCGCCATGAAAGATTTATTAATTAGTTATATTAATTAAAGTGAAGATGTTTCGGGGAGGTCTATGTCTAGTAGTAGGCGTCTGTTGGCTGATGATGATGATTTATTAAAATAAAAGAATATTTCTGCTACGTGGCAACCCTGACCGGCAATCTAGGCAACCGTGCGGGATCCAGAGCCGCTGTACAAGCGTAGTGCACACGCTCATATTTTGAACTTGCTACAGCGCAGTGAAATCATAAGTTGGGATATAGGGCCTCATACATTTATATGAAATTTTGGACGTCCTACTTTACAGCTAGTGTATTCATGGACTCTGGTTACTATGCTCTGCCACATCAAACTCGCCTTCTATATATTAAATATAGACAAATGTAACTTGAGGATAAGATAAAAACTTTCTTCGATAGCTCTAAACTTAACTAATTTAGGAAATTGTAATATGTGGCGAAAAAATAACCTTCCGATATTTTTTGGCTATAATTTAAAAAAAAAATGAAAAACTGATTCTTCTTGTGGATTCTTTTTATTTGGTCTTTTAATTATTTTACATTAAGGCAAAATTTATAGCATTTTCTGATAGGAGGATTACTTTTGCGCCACCCTGTACTTGAAATAATGTTATCGATGATAAGCAATAATTTTCAGAAAACAAGGATTCTGCGTTTTTCTCTCCTTACGCAAATTGTTACAATATGAAATACACTTAATATTTAACTTTAAGTATTAACTTCCGAGGAGAACCGATCGGTGCGAGGTCTAAGAGCCTCACCTTGTGTCCAACATTAGACTTCCATAGGCTGACGATGATGAAACTCCATTACTTTTAAAGAAGCGACGAGACGCGCGAAAAGTTCACCTGAAATTTTTACGATACGACTCCTCAGAACGGGACACTAATTAAGATGGTACATACAGTACTTACTTTAAACGTAATATGTTAACTCGCGATACCTCAGTAATTCCACTAGCCACAGCGCCTTTCAAACTGGAACACAGTAATGTTTGCATACTGCTGTAACGCGGCAGAAACAGATGTGCACAGTAGTCTCCGAAAACAGAGACCTATCACCAGTTAGACCACACACAACTATTGTAATAAATAGTGCTTGATGCTTATTTTTTGTTGTTGGTAAATAGAAGTTTTTTTACACGTTGGTAAGTTAAATGTAAGTACTCGTAAAACTTCCGTCTTAATAGCTAGGTAATCGAATTAATATTCGCGTCGGTTAATTTTTTCTGATGCAGTATGTACCACCTCAATCCCAATTTTTATTTTCGTAGCATTCATGATAATGCTTTTACCTTACCTACTGCCCAAGACCAGGTCGTCCCACATGACATGATCTCTCCACTTAAGGTTCTTCTTTATTAAACTTATTTGTAAGCTGTACATACTATAACCTGGCGCTATGTTTGTGTTGCCCGAGATTGTTTAGGTAGACCACCACAGCTCCTATTTCTGACGCCAAACAGTAGTAAGCACAGATTACTGTATTGAGATTTGTCGCTTGTGAAATTACTGCGGTAACGAGATTTAGTATCTTATGTCTCAAGGCGACGAGCGCATTGTGGTGCAGTGTATACAATCCGAACTAATGCCACGTAATTATGGGCGGGGGATACCCCCGATAGCATATAAGTGATAACTTATCCTCACGTGAAAATCCCGCTTGACTCATTGCTTCGCATAAAAAAAAGCTAAAAATAGTTTCGTCATTTATTTATTAGGTAATGCTAAAATAAACTAACTCGAAACGTGAAAAACCTATCAACTGAGCTTTGACTACTGAAACGTCGGTGGGGGAATCGTTTATAAAAATAAACTCTTGCTACATCGGAGTTTACAGACATCTCCTTTCGGTGCATACAGAAAGATGTTATCTCGCTGTATATATGTAAATATAAATAGTTATGAATATAGCATAGTTGATTGCAACGAACACATAAATTGTATGAGATTACTTCAGCAAGTAAGAGTTATTCTTTCCCTCTTGATGTTTATTTTATACCGTATTTAGTGAAACATTTTTTTTAATAGTGAAACTGATCAAATGAGGGAACAGTTCTAGTGAGGAAAAGTGGTCACCGTCGTTCACGAACAGTCATAATATCTGAAAGATCAACGGTTCTTTTTGCCGATAGATCTGAAACAGGTCTGAACTAGTTCTTATCTTGAAGGTCTCCAAATCGTTTTGGTTTGAAAAGAATGAATTGTATACATTGTGTATATAATTTATACTTCTATAGTTCTTTTATTTACTGACAAGTAGCACTGTACAAAGATTACTATCACATACTAAATCTTGAAGACGATAAAAGCGATGAAGGTATTGGAGCTACTATTTTAATATTTAGTTCCAAGAAGAAAACATATCTTAAATAGTAAAATGATAACTAATGATATTATTGTGCATGATCATTAAAAGATTCAATAGCAAGACGAGTATTGATGAAAGAAACGTAAATTTCGACTCGACTCATATTACATCGATAAACCGTAAAATATTAGATGTATGGGGGGAATAAAGTTCGAGAAAAAGTAGTTAGGCCAACTCATATATTCTAATATCTCGACGTCTCCCGGAAATCGCCTACGTCATGTCAAAAGCTTTGAATGCGAGGGCTCATGAGAGCGAACTAAATCTTCCACTTACGACCTAACGGACGGGAGCTGGGTGCCGATTTCGGCTGCTCATCTCCCGGCTCGAGATGGATCACATTATATTGACATATGTTGAAACGCTGATACTGTATCAAGAGGGTTCATCTGTATTAAATGGCTTCGTCGGTTCTTAATGAAAAGCACAATATTAAACATCAATGGATGCATGCATTAGAAAACTTTGTAAACATTTAAAGAGTTGAGTACAATATAGTAAACAGTAAATTATGTTAATGATAAATTTACTGGTGGTAGGGCTCTGTTGCCGGAAATCGTCTAGACAGGAACCACCGCAACGCCTATTTCTATCGCCAAACAGTAGTGTGCAAATATTACTGTGTTCCGGTTTGAAAGGCGCTGTATCTAATGTAATTACCGAGGTAACGAGACTCAACATCTTATGTCTCAGGTCACGAGCGCAATGTGGCGCAGTGCATACCATTTTAACTAGCGCCACGTTGTTATGAGCAGGCGCATCACTTACCGTCATACACACATAAAAAAATCATCGCACATCCACATGTAATTTTCTATATGATACAAATCCTCATTGCGAGGATGGAGGGTGCTCGAATTTATTATTTAGATAAATTGACGAAGAAAATTTAATATTCGACATCAAAAAGGCCACTCACCGTCCCAATAGCTCTCAAACGCAACATGATAACAATTCATACCGTATTAATTATAATCACATATACCAGAATAAATCGAAGTCGAGTCCCAATTTGTTGCGAAACAAGGGACTCGGGAGGGGGTGGGGGCGGTTCCCCCACCAGCGGAACAATATCCGGGTGGTGACATTCCACAAGAATTGAGAGTGACGCCCGCTCGTAATGAGCGCTCGGACGCTTGTTATAAAGCCTCTTTGTTCGCTTCCGTCTACGTGGCACTCTTTAAACCCCTCCCCGCTGCTACACCACTTTTGCAACAAGTATATGGCTGCGTGGCTCTGTTGTCGTTCGTAACATTATATTAAATTAAACCTCTGATATTTTTAACAGATCATATCCGGTGTTGAATTAACGTTCTTGGAGGAAGACTCAAGAGTTAAAGTTGTAACAAAACAAACAAAATATTTAAACAATTCTGCGGAGGAGCGAAGGAAGCGTTTAATTTTTATCTCCATTAAATATATAAGGGAAAGGAAACTGCGACAATTGATCAGGAGACGTCGCAAACAATCTTCAACTACGGGGCCAATATTTTCTTACCAAAAATTATATTTACCGAAGTTCCAAGCGCCGTCACCCCTATTAAATCACCCTATGTAAGGAGGGGACGAGGATAGCGGGAGGGGTAGGGGAGGTTATTGGCGCAAATGATTTCCGCCTAGATCTAGCCGAAGATGTGTCGAGTGCTCGGCCATTGGGAACGAATTTATTTCATCTATATAGAGTGGAGTTTCATTCGCATTTTATTACCGACCCAATATAGCCGCGCGTCTTCATAACAAAAGCACTGTAGAATATTTTTTTTTTTTATAAATGTATATATATATATAAGTACTCTGAATATTTTTTTATCGATTTTCATTATCAGGAGTTACCTTTCGTTAAAAGTTTATAAAATATTTATATTAATTGTGAAATTCTGAACGTTTCTAAGAATGTAAATGTTGGCGTTGGAGACGTTCATATTGATATTAGAAATTAATCGACAACGGTGATTCAAAGGACCAAAAATCTGCGTCTTCTTTATTTCTTCTCCTGTACGAACGATATGATATTAAAATAAAAATCTTAATGAAAACTTTCTAAATATTTTCTTCAACAATCATGGTAGGGACTTGCCGGGATTTTAGGATATATGTGACTTATGCGGTGTCAGCTATAATGCATAAACTGTTTCTGCCTGAAAAACACTAGAAGAGATAGGAGATTATGATTTCTATATAGACTTTCGACGTAATCAGTCGTAATAGTAAAAGTATACTTTTATGATTGAATTGTATTACTCAAAAAATAATTGTCTGTCATGAACAAACATTTATTTCTATGTCGATCATATATTTGTAAAGCCTGCAAACGGAACCTCCATCATTGGCTGTATTTTTATTTGTGGTCGCGAGCGTTCATAACACAGGACCGGAGTTACCAGTTTTACAGAACCTCTGTTTACCGACTAAAAATAGATAGAGGGAATACACCGCGAACTAGATATTAAAAAACACCCACCTCCCAGTCAATCACCGCGGTAAAGTGACGCGGCGTAAACCCGAGAGCACAATAATTGGCATCCAACGTCCACGCTCCATTTCAGCATGTTTCGAGTCACTTTTTTTTTTTGTTAAAACCCGATATACACACGGGCGTTTGAAGTCGCACGAACAAAGGCTAAATTGGTCAGTATCTATAAAACACATCGGACGCAGACGGCTCGTATGCAAATCACACAGATTAAAGATTTTATATATCCGAATAATTGGATACTTTACGTTTTGAACGTTGAATGTACGTTATTATTTTATTCTGTGACGATGCGACACATACGGGCTTTTGTATTCGCGTAAAGATACATTCGCGAGCACAGTTGCAGTACATCAATGGGGACGCGTGAATGCTGTGTTGCTATCTAAAATCAAACAACTGTTTGTTTCACTACCGCTACAACACTACCGCATCTCTATATTTGTTGACTTAAATAAAGAATATACTCTCATAATATATGATGTAGCTTAAAACCAAATCTTTAAGAGAGATGAAGAAGCCAATGATAGTCTTAATAAATGTAGGCATTTATTTATTATAGTATGGTAAAAGATCAAACCAGTTTTGTACATAATCGTTTGTTAGTGGGTCTAATGATAATATTAGATAAGTTATTAAGTATAAACTTAGTAACTTGCCACTGCAAAAAAACAGTTTTTCATTGTTCAAGAATCATACGTATCATTGTGAACCGTATTACTTTTCCTCTTAAGATCAAAGAATGTTTTCCGATAGCGCATTATCAGCCGGAAGAGGCCCAACGCCGAGCTCAGGCCTTCAATATATCGGTGCGGATTCTCAAGGATCTGCACAGATAATAAAATACAATATTTACAAAAGTATCATTTAAACGGTAGAAATAAAAACGCTAGTTGATATTGTCAAGCCGCGACCCACATAACGGAGGTATTTTTATTCGGTAGTCACCTAGCCTATTTCTGTACAGGCTTTAGATTCGATACGACACCTGCCGAACTAAATAAAAAAAAAATAGGTGCAGTTCACAAAGGGTCGGGGCGCAATTTCCACGTACGCCACGCCCACGCCTGAGTTCCGAGTCGCGATTGTTCACGCTACGTTCTGTAGTCGATGGGCTTTCGGCTCCGATTTTTGGGTCAAAGCTTTTGCTTTTGTTCCGCGCGATTTGTTAGCCCCGCTTGACATGTTTCATTTGGAAATACGATGTGAAACAACACTAGGTACCTTTTTTTTTTTGCTTACGTGTGCACTTACCGTTAGCGTTAGGCTGACGCGCGAAATTGAAATGGCGCTGGTGACCTCAGGTTTACATTTGCTCATCACTTATGAGCAGAACGAATTTAATGCAGCGAGTTTTAAGCGCTGTCAAATTTCACTTCAATATTACATTGTCCACGCGTTGAAGTGTTTAATTTTTTTATTATTCGACGAAGCGACGAGACTGTAGACATTCACTTAATAGTAAGTGATACTCTTGCCTATAACAACGTGGCGCCAGTTAGGATCATGTACACAGCACCACATTGCGCTCGTTGCCCTGAGGCATATGTTGAATCTCGTTACCCCACAAATTACACTAGCTACAGCTCCCTTCAAACCCGGAACACGGTAATATTTCTACATTACTGTGAGTCGACAGAAACAGATGCTGCGCTGGTACTTATGTAGATGGTCTCCGGCAACGGAGATCTACCACCGGTGAAATACGCCATGTAAAGTTGCGGTAAAATAAATTTGAACTAAGATTAACTATCTCTCGTTAACTGTAAAATCAATTAACTATCTTTTATTGCAGTGCTGTTAGTTATATTCAATAACATTCAGTTTATTCATTTATATTGATTTCGGACATGTTTGATGCAGAAATTCTATTATACAGTACACATGAATTCTCCATCCGTAGGTTATTCAACGCTCCCTAAACCGGACATCAAATTCTCCGCGGGTTAATTTTAACCCATCCAATGCACTGATAGTTAATAAAGCGGGCACGTGCGCGCCATGTGCGAAATATGCCGCTGGATATGCTAAGCAGTGGCGTTCAGGGACCAGCTCACTTTAAACTGGTCCCAACATTATTAAATACATTCAAACAATGCAGTTACAGCTTTCTAACATAACAGAAATTATTAAAACAAAACGTATGACTACATAAAATAAATAAAACATACTTTAAGCAAGTTGTTTGTTCGAAACATTTTTTTTTTCTTACGAGATTCTTCCGATCGCTTCGAGACATTCCCCGCATACTTCCTCCGTTTACCGGATGCGAGTTGTGAAAACTCAATACTGAATCCATTATCGGTTATTTAATCAAATGAAATCCTCAGAAAAGGAAAAGTCGACGCGAGTTTACATAGAATATTCTGTTGATACCGTTTCCTGTTGTTTTGTTTGATGGTAAGTATGCGTTGCAGAAAGTACTTAGGTACCATCTCAGTGCCTATATCTATCTCTAGACAGTACTTTGCAAACACAACTGTGTTCCGGTTTAAAAGGAGATGCTAGTCTTAACATCTTATATAACAAAGTATCGATAACATTGTTGCAGTGTATATCATCTTAACAGTGGCTCGCTGACTTAAAGGTTAGAGGTTCGAATCTTGGCATGACTTTAGTATTCAAGTTATGTATATTTGTGACTTAAGTAACAACAGCGAAATACAAACGGTGAAGGAAAACATCGTGAGGAAACCTGCTCATGAATTAGAATATATTCTAAGGTGTGTGTGAAGTCACCAATCCGCATTGGGCCCGATTACCCTCATAGTGAGCGTAGGCCTGTGCCCCAACAGTGAGGATGTAAATAGGTTCTAAAGTATATCATCTTAACTAGCGTGATGTTTTTATCGACAGACTTATAAAGATAAGGTGAAGTCCTGTCTAAGGTATTACCGTAATAATTTTTATCTATACAGAAAATTATTACAGATGCACGAGTCGGAAGCAAATTTCTATTATCCAGCTATACACCAACCTCCGAAAATAGGCACACTATGTTTTAGTTAAAGTTTAACTGTAACTAGCATTAGCAGATTAACGATACAGCTATATATGTAGTAATAATGTGTGCATTATTAGATTAACTATATGTAACAATTATGTAGAACAAGTCTGGTTATGATGGGCGAAAATTTACCAAGGGTACACGTTCATAACTCTGAACTGTCTTAATAACTCTGTTAGGATGGTTAAACTTGAATGCCCCGATTACCTCTGTACCCAGGTGAGCTAACATGTTCAAACAGGTTTTCTCCGCATAAATTAGATAGTTTGTCTCGCCCCGAGTTGTTCTAACGCTCATCTATCTTCAACTAGAAGATCTGTTACATTTCACCTTACATTATTTCCATACTCGACGAAGTGACGCCACAAGCAATACGTTCACATAATCGTTAGGATGATACTACACAGCACCTCATCGTGCTCGTCGCTTTGACACATGTCGTTACACTGGTAACAGCTACAACGCCCTTCAAACGGGAAGACAGTAAAGTTTTTACGCTACTGTTTGGCAACAGAAATAGCTGCGATGGTCGCTACTTAGATGATCTCTAGCAATATATTCTACTAGTAAAATCAAATAAAATAAATAAAAAAAGTCTATTCATTACTTGATAGTTGTAGTTGTAAGATCAGCTGTTTGCGCCCCTAAACACTGGTTCGGCTATGCACATAATACAGCAGTGATACGTCTACTCTCGCCGACGGCTATGGCGTTACTGACGCGCATAATGTGTACCCACGTCCACTATTTTATAGTGTACCCACATATACATACTACAGTAGTAATGTATATTAAAATTTATATTGTACAATAGATATGTCAAATTTGAACATAGCGTTCCTAAGTTATAACAAGTATTTTATTATTTAACGCGACAAGATGAGCAAGTATGAACATGAGAAGCAACGTATGTTCTGGTTTGTAAAAAAATCATGATTCATTGATTCTATATATATAGATTTTTCCAAATATAAGTTGTGAGACTTATGTTTCCAGACTAAGTGCCGCAGTGGACGCTACGCGCTAAAACAAATGTAACGCAGACTATATCGAGTAGGAAGGCGACAGGAAACGCTTATAAATATTCACACTAAGTCCTTAAGCGACAGCCTTTCGAGGATTTATTAACTCATTGTATCCCAATGGAATATGTAATCGAAATGTGCAAGTTTAAACAGCCACATAGCGCAGTTGCCTCCTGCTAGACTGCTCAGTTGAGTAACATCGCATCGTCCTGAATGCTAATATTAATTATGAACAACCTGAACAACTTCTACTATTACTATATAAATGTATTATACTATATGCGTTTGATTTTAATCCTCAAACGCGAAAAAAGTGTTAGAGTTTAACGCTTATTTATCTAACATCGTAAATCCCAAACGGCATTCATCTTGATATAGTTTTTTCTTTCTACCGCCAAACATATACTTGCGATAAATAAACTACTAAATCATTAAAAACAAAAGACCCAGTTACAAAATCGTGTATATAAGTAGTAATACCATACGTTCAAGATTATTTCGTAGATTTGTATTTTTTTTGTAAAATATTGGTTAATGTTTAACCATAATCTTACATCTTACTGAATAGAGATGCGGTCAGCGGTTGTACCCGTAAAACCTATTTATTTGTAAGTTATAATTTCAAATATTGACCAACCCACACTTGACAGTTTGGTGGATAAATGGAATCGACTGTCTCTCTCTCTCTATCTTTTGGTTACCAAATGTTAATCAGAAAAAAAAAATCCTATTACCTTTAACACAATGTTGAAAAGCTTTTATGTTTTATATGGTTTTAATAAGCACACGGATATGTGTCCGTCTTATGTTACACTGAAGTAAAATATTTGTATCTGGTGTTAAGAACTTCTTCTCAATCTGAATAGTATAGATTTACAAAATGTTAAACAGGCGTTTAAAATTATAAAAAAATAATATATAACATAAAAACGTTACTTCGCTAATTTATTATAAAACATCTATCCTGAAGAATATAACGGAAAAGTCCTTGAAAAGCTTCCCAAGGGCAGTAGTTAAGCGCTTGCTTGGTAAGACTGACGTCTCGATTAGATTCTGGTGCCACGATTGGAGTATGGCTGGTGTTTGGATATATAATAATATTCCTGATTAGATACCACCTTAATATCGCAAATCTGTTGCCATAAAAGCATTACTATGTTTCGGATATCAACATATGAGATCCAGGCATTCTGAACGACGACGCATCATCATATTTGGTCTCGTTACATAGACAAATGTGATGTTGAAGTATTAGTTGCTTCTACAAAAAGGTAGTTATGTTATTTGTTAAGAAATTGATATAATTTGATAAAAAAACATTGATGATTTAATTGAGAAAAGATCAAATAGGTGAGATACGTAAAAAAAACACACACACACCTTTCTTTTCGAGAGTATCAAAAAAACACGACCGCTCCCCTTTCAAACAATGACAGGCAGCGCTGTGTGGTGCGCGCAAAAAGGACACGATATTTGCACAGGACCCCCCGGTGTATTTGTTCTGCCACGAATCCCCGTTGTTCAGTACATTGCGGTTAATAGGAGAAGGGTTGTGAATAAACTCGTCCGCAGTTCAGTTTTCATTACGAACGCCAACGCTAGTGTCGCAAACACGCTTCCAATATTCGAACGACCTTAGTATGTTAATCTACTTTTATATTAGGTTAGTGTTAGTCAATGTTACATTGCTGAGGAAAGAGTACATTGCTTCGATTTTGTAGCAACGTAACTAGTAATATGTATATGGTAACAGATTTTTGGTAATAACATTGTTAGCTACCATAAACAATATAAGTTTCAGATTATTATTGGTAAGACTTAAAACTAAGGTCAAATGTTAGACCGTTGAATACAAAGTCTTTATAATGAACTGCAACAGGTAGCAAGAAACGTTGTTAGTGTAGTTCATTTAAACTAATGTTAGGTACCACTGTTAGACCATATCTTATTTTAACAAATATATCAGACTGATAAAGAATTCTCCAAGGCAACACTTGCCTCTACTAATAAAATTTTTAACAAGACTATTTAGACACTGATATATTACGGATAAGCAACTATATAATTTTCTTTATACAGTATTTAGCGCTAAGTATAGCTTTAACATGGATTTTGACTCGAAAGAAAATTGAAGGAAACACGAAAAAAAAAACAACAACGAAGCTGTAATTAGTTTCATACTGTCCTTTGAAAACAATATGCTTGTAAAGAAACATCAAATATTTACACATGAAACCTGTTTTGCTTTAACGTATTTACATTTTCTCTGCGAAAGTATAAAAAATTAAAAATTGCAATGCATAAACATCGCTTGTTTATTTACATGCTAAAAGACCTTTTCTTGACCCTTCTTAATTCAATATAAGGGGGATGAGTAACACAGTAAATAGAAGGTCAATCAATCCAAACTCGAAGGTCTTTAATTATAGTAAATATAAGATTATCCTTCCGTATAACTTTGTTATAAAAATAGTAAATATCTATGTAGTTTACTTTTTGGTTTATTTGTTTGATAGTAGGTCTCTGTTGCAGGTGACTGTCTTTCTTGTTACCACCGCAGCTCCTATTTCCGCAGCCAAACAGCAGTGTGCAAACATTACTGTGTCCCGGCTTAAAGATTGTTGTAGATAGAGAAATTACTGGGGCCGTTACTCCTTGAAGACAAACAATGTTAACTATTGTTAGTTATATTAGTAAGTAGTAGTTATACTTAACAGTTTTTGACTCAAAGCGACAACTACAATGTGGTGTTGTGTAAGATGGTATATCTTAACTAGCGCCACGTTGTTATGAGATATCGCTCATATCGTTGTTTCATAGAATGATAATACAAAGGCTTTGACTTAATCCTTGTGAGAGAAGGTCCCAATATTGGGAACATTAAATGGGTTACATAATTATGTATAGAATATAGAAATATAAATGCTGTAAACCAAGCAAGCTAATATAGAAAGTTGAATAAAACATCTCGTACTCCCAATGGGCAAATGAAAATAAACCGGCCGGTATATTCTGCCAACGTCATACATTTCCTATAATTCCCGTGGAGTGAAATACGATGGGAATGGGCCACGTAAAGCTAACAAGTTTAGGTGCTAAACGGGGACGGGCCCGGTGGCCATCATTACCGAACGGAAAGGGTGCTCGCAGCGAATTTAATAAATTTCCCGATTCGGCGACTGCTGAAAACTGAATTCGAAATTACGTTGGAAATGATTTCACAAATGAAGTAGACACTACGGAAAAATCGGAGCCGTTACCGTTTCCGGCGATGCATAATCACACACCAAATACACAACTTAATCATTGTCCGAATCCTTTTAACCTAGAATCGTGATTTCAGTTTCACATGGTATCATCAGAGGCTGTGGTTAATAAAACCCGATCTTCCCGAAAACTCCCGAGGAACTAGCTGCAATCAACCAAGCTACACAATCGAACTAGGAACTTCGGTGTTTCAAGGTTAATGTTTGGCTACTGCATCACACAAGAACGAACAGGTAGAATTAAAAATTAAGAATATTTTATATACGCATAATAAATAGACGAGGGTAGTGGGATGTACACCTGATGGTAAACATACTATTGCCCGTATTAAAGCGATGCCAGTAAGGATATCCACACTGCACGTAATTGCCACCAATAATTTCGCCAGTGTGGTGGTCTGGTATTGATTTGAAGTTTAATTAAACTTTTATATTACTCGACGCTTAACTGAATATATAAACCAAACTGTAATTAACTTTAATATTAGAACAAGAATTTTTTTTAATTCCACTTAGCGACGAGACAAGCGAGGTGTTCACCTGATGGTAAGTGATACCAATATGGCGCCAGTTAGAATGTTTTGCACAGTAACGTCGTGCTCGTCGCCTTGAGACATAAGATGTTATGTTTCGTTACCATAATAGCTATTCGGTCCTTCAAACCGGAACACAGTAATGATTGCACATTACTGTTTCGAGGCGGGAATAGGTGATGTGGTGGGATCTAACGAGACGGTCTCCGGCAACAGAGACCTACCACCAGTGACTGGTATACATGTAAGTTAATAAGAATTAGTTTGAGCTTACATTCAAGTTACATTATACTAATCCTATTTAGTAAGGTAAATAAACATTCTGACAAGTATTGGATATGAAAGTATATTTAGATATGTATGTAAGTTACACAACAACTCAAGGGACCCAGCCAACCTCACCTGCCCGTGGTGCACTCTGCCAATCAAGAAGCGAGGCTCTGGCTTCCGCCAACCCGCATTTCCAGCGTGGTGGGAAATGGCCCAAATCCGTCCATATGAACCCCTACATACGACAAGCCCTAGTTGCCAAGTGGTACCGGAGGTCACGACTGTATACGGTGATCTTTGGGACCTACGTCCAGCAGTGGAAGTTTATCGGTCGATGATGATGTAAGTTAACTTTTGTTTAACTTTAAGCTCCTACCTTAATAATCCCACACAGATTGTAATAAACGAAAAAGAAAGTGAGCAGGATACAACGAAAATAAACAATGACAGTGGACAATCGCCTCTGAATATTTTAAATATATAGATTAATGAGTTTTTTGTTCGTACGTTCGTCCGTTTTTAATTTCAAGCTTGTTTTCGGGCTTGATACGCGCGGGAACATTGTTTAACGATGAGCCCGGTGACGTCAGATCTCGTTAAAAAAAATCACCAATACTTGCTAAGCTTAGTCTGTTAGAGAAGCATCATATTGTAACAACGGCACAGGAAATATTTAGGAGTTATTACAGGAAATCTTATATTAAATTGGATAGCTCAAAAGTTTCTTAAGTTTCACCTATCAAAAATAAATGTTTTTTATTACCCGTTTCTACCTCCAAACAGTAGTGTGCAAACATTACTGTGTTCTAGTACGACAGTTAGTGTAATTACTTCACTAAACTAACCTTAAGTCTCAAGACGGAGCGCATAATGTGGCGTAGTATATAAAATCTTAACTATTGCCACGTCTTTCTTTAGTATGTTTTATATTTTTAGGCGGTATTTGTTAAACTTCTTCCCAACTAATTTATGCTTTCTGAAGTTTAGCAGTCAGGTATACTTATCTCTATCCTTAACCGTATCTCTTGCTCAAAATTTTGCTAAAACTTTCTATGTACGATACCAATCTATTAATGATATTATTCACATAGAAGTTATGACAATATCAATTTAAAAAATGCGCTATAGCTGCTGTAGTATGTAGTACTGTAATTATGATTACTTTATGAGGGTAATGACTAAAACCGTCCGGGCGTTTGTAATTACTATGAATTTAATTTGACATAAATCTCTATAATAAGTAGAGTTTAGAGATCGTCACCTAGTACATCCGCGGGCTTTCCGTATAAGTCTATACGTATAAGTTTGAATAAGCCATCGACCCGCCCAACGCGCCCTATAGAGGTGATTTGGCCTTTGACAAATATTGGTTGAATAGAATGTCGGGGGAACGCAATATTGGCTGTAAGACGGTCTCTCCTCGCCGTTTTATTGGAATTTCGAATTTACGTCCCCGTCCAACCAATGGTTGCGTTAAAATTTAAAAGTAAGAATGATATATCTAATAATTATATCCGGTGACAAGTTGTACCCCGGCGGTTTCAATAATAAAGCTCTCACAGCCCCAGTAGAAAGATCGAATCCGCCATTACAACCTAGTTATGAATTCTATATCAGAATATATTTACAAATATATGTAAACATCAATCTATTCTAGCTCTTCGTGATCTTCCAGTCTAGATGATCAAGAAAAAGATCGAAAATTCATAATAACATACAAAAGGCAATATTAATAATAGTTAACTAACTTACTACTAAGCCTCAGGCACTGAGACATTAAGTATAACAAAATTAAATATTTCCTTTAGAGCGTCGTTATTAATAGAAAAATAGATTTGGACATAGCAAGAGACATACCTACGAATACTTAATTCTTTTTTTTATAGGAAGGGTGGATAAACGAGCGAACAGTTCACCTGGTGGAAAGTGATCTCCGACGCCCACGGATAGACGCAAGGTAAATTATGATGGTTTCCATCAATAGCTGAATGTATATTAGAATCTTCGATTTGTAGGCTATATTACCCATACTCATTACGTTATTAGAGCTCCATTTTTTTAAATCGAAAAAAATTTTTAAGGTCAGATGAACGGTAGAAATAAAAACACTCGACAAACTGGAGCGAGCATTGTTCTCGATAAAAAAAACGATGTCGCACTTATTAAGAACAATAGGAAGAAGTCGGGAATGTTTTACCTTATATTTAAGAGTTCGACGACTGTTCAAGTCGAAATAAGACTCATTTCTTATCGGCGTTGGGGGGGATACCAAAGGTGGGGGAGTGGGGGGCATATTATCACGTAACAAATTGGTTTCTGCTACCTTTGTTCGACGTTCGTCCCAGGCCCTTTGGTGGGACGAAATACGTTGTACAGCTGAGGCGATAAAGCAAATACATTTATATTCAAAAAACCTATTCGCTTAATAGTTAATAATAATTAAAAGTAAAATATATATAAAAATATTTACTATAGGCAAATCTAAATAGATATCAAGTTATAGGTTCATTACAATAGGCTGTAGATCCGGTTCCACGAGCCCAGTATCAGTTGAGCTGTAAGAGTCAAAATAACTACTAAGCGCTCAACATCTTCAGAGAATAGAGATTCATTACCTTACTTTCTAAGAACTACAGCTTCCATTTCTGCAAAGTAATTATGTGTAATCTGTACAAGTGTTATGATTTAAAGAGTGCTCTTTCTAGTAAATGGAATTTAAGCTTTAAATCTAACGACAATCGAAATTTTTTAATAATATTAACAAATATGTTATACCTATAGCCAAATATTTCACTTATCATGGGAAAGATATTCTAACAATCACTTTTGTTTTTAAAAAATTATTACTAATACCACCTTGTTACAACAAAAATCGTTTAAAACTTGTATTGTAGTTAATCTCACTGTCAAGTTACTAAGTTGACTCCGGTCATCTAATATGAAATATGTACCTGTAACAAAAAACAGTTTTCAGAGATTACTTAAATGTTATTCAACACATATGCAAAATTAAGAGAATGATAAGTTGTAATAACTTAACAGCATATATAAACCTGCCTTTGAAATATCAGTAGAAAATAAAAAAGGACTAAAAAAGATTCTTATACTTAAATCAACAACATCATCAACCGATAGATACCCACAGCTAGACATACGCCTCTCCCAAAGATCTTCATATTGATGGGTCCCGCGTTGCTTGCATTCAGTGAGTTCCCGCGATTATCACCAGATCGTCGGTCCACCTTGTAGGAGACCTCCCAACACCACATCTACCGGTACGCGGGCGGCAATGAATGACCTTACTGTCTCATCAGCCATCGGTCCTTCAAGCAATGTGCCCTGCCCACTGCCCCTTAAGTTTAGCAATCTTTTGGGATCTTATTTAGTTCTTCTGCGGATCTCCACATTTCTGATTCGATCGCGCAGAGAAACTCCATTGCCTTTGGGTCCCTATGAGCCTTTTTATAAGAGGCAATATTTAAAACAAAATCGATCATTTTTTTATATGAATTAATCATTACTTTGTAACATAAGTAATTTTTTGTATCAACCTCTAATACTATGGACTTGAAACAATAAATATCTCAAGGACTAAGTTGAAATGTCGGTTCCATTTGCCGTTGCGACTGTACCAAGCTAAAAACCGTCTCTACTTAACATGGAAAAGAAAAAGATTCTTTTGTTAGGCGCATTTGAAGAGTAAAGCCTATCGGGACACAATGCGGACTGTATTTACCTTTTTTGTACATCCCACTTATACCATTGAACCGTGTTTAGGCTTGTATTGTTTAATACGTCCCCGCGATCGGCGACTATTTGAATGTGTCTTTGTTTTATACAACATTGTCCCTAACACGAAATCAAACTGCCTTAAATTAAATTGTTAATTAAACCTAATACACATACAAATAAATATCATATATTAGGTTTAATGAAAATCATTATTATAATATCGATTCTCATTACTCTACTCATTCATACATCGATTGATTCATCTGTAAGAGATACGATATTATTGACAGTGTAATTTACTATTTATTTAAAATTTTTGATTACATATTTTTATGCACTTATATACATACACATATTTTTCAAAAATACTATTCTATGCTTATAAAGCAATGATAAAAATTTTAATTAAAAACTCATTATTGATATAATTTTTACATTAGTCGTTGAGAACAAAACGATTTAAAAACAAATTATATTATTTTATAACTTGATACTCGATGTATGTAGGTTATGTAAGTGTTTAGTCCAGCGGAAGACGTCTATCGGCTGATGATGAACTATTTATTAAGGAACTGTACAATCATCAAATAGTCTAGTAGTATCTGTTACAGTAGTTTTGTTACCGCCACAAATGCACTTTAGCCATCGTGTCATACAATCACCTGATAGACGTCCACTGCTGGACATAAGCCTGATCTGACGGAAAAAGATATTGATCGGTCCTGCGCTGCCTTCATCGCCGGGTACCATGGGCTGAAGTTTGTAGAGGTTAATATGGGAGGATTTACTACATTTCCCACCACGCTGGCCCAATGAGTGTTGGTAGGAGCTAGAGTCTCGTTTGTTGATTAACAGGATGTACCACGAACAGGTGACGTTAGCTTAGGTCCCGCGAGTAGTTGTGCGGGATCCTTTACACATCTTGGCCATTACCATGACGTCGCGATCCACAAAACAAAATAATGGTTTTTTTCTAATGTTTTCGCGATTGTTTCAGATTGTCTCAAACTATTTTTAATAATGTCAACTTTACTAATAGGCGTGAAGTTCAAAATGGTTTTAAAGTGACATAAGATGAGCCAACTCCAAAAGTCTAGCAGAACGTCGGGTGATCTTTTGAAATAAGTGCCATATTCTCTTTTTTACAATTTTCACAAATTTGTTAAACGATATTTAACAAGGTGCTAATGTAAAATTATATATAAAAATAACAATGTTAGTACGTCGGTCCGTTCAAGTGTATTTGACCATTCTAAATAAGTGGACGGTCAAAGCTTTGTCGGGGGTCCGACGAGCCCGTGTAACCATTCCGTAGGGATCGGTGCGGACAAATAAATCAGCCGTTCATTCGTTCATTCGCTTACTAGTTTACAGGTTACTCAGCTTGCACAACCTCTTTCGAAACTAAAGGGATTAATTAGGGACTTTTAAATATTTAGCAAACTATTAAAAGAAAAAGTCACTAGAATGAGAACAATGCCTTAACTATAGGGTGGCGCAAAAGTAATCCTCCTATCAGAAAATGCTATAAATCTTGCCTTGATGAAAAAAAATTAAAAGACCAAATAAAAATAATCCACAAGAAGAATCAAAGTTGTTCATATTTTTTTTTAAATTACAGCCAAAAAACATCGGAAGGTTATTTTTGCGCCACCTTGTATACCTTGTATACGGAAGGTTATTTTTGCGCCACCTTGTATGTATGTATACACACCTTGTATGTATACAAGGTATACAAGGTGGCGAAAAAATAACCTTCCGATGTTTTTTGGCTGTAATTTAAAAAAAAATATGAACAACTTTGATTCTTCTTGTGGATTATTTTTATTTGGTCTTTTAACTTTTTTTCATCAAGGCAAGATTTATAGCATTTTCTGATAGGAGGATTACTTTTGCGCCACCCTGTATTTTACTTTTATTCGATAAAGAGACGAGACGTTCACCGGTACATAAGTGTGGCTCTTGTTAGGATTTTATACATCGCGCTCTCTTCTTGATACATAGGATCTTCAGTCCCGTTACCACCCAGTACTTTTACTGGCCACAGCGCCCTTCAAACCGGAACATAGTATAATATAATGTAATGCACACTACTGTTTATCAGCAGAAATGGGAGCTACAGTGGTACCTACCTAGACCGTCTCCAGAAAACAAAGACCTACCACCATTCAAGATTTTAATTTTGTTATACCGACACAAGTATATTCTTACTTATTAGATCTATGCCTATTTTTGTTATTAAACTAGCATGGAAATTTTTTTTTTTTCATAATAAGTAATAACTAATAGACAATATATTTTATATTGTCACAATTTTTTTTCAGAACATTTTTGTTAAGTATAGTTTTGTTATTGATGAATATTATCTAGATAGTTCTTGTAATTGAAATTGATAATATAAAAAAGACAGCCGATATAAATAACTGTCAATCTCTATTGAAATATTAAGATTTAATATCAACGTCCCTATTATTTTCTCGCGAAAAACTATATAACAGGCAAAAAATATTAATTTGTTCATATGGAATCAGAGGTCTCATCCTCAAGCTGTCGTGATCATAATTGATATAAATTCAGTTAGCGAAACAAGACTTTAATGACTCAATACACGAAGGCTCGCCACCGGAGCGCATTCCGAGCCAATCCCAATGGGTTCACGGCACAATTACAAAACCACATTATTTCTCATAAACAAATCGTTTTAAATGTCAACTGGCAACACGCTGAATTAGCCTTTATCTACCCACTGATACTAAAGTTAGGCGCAGCTAAAGTATTAGCTGCCATCGAAGATATATATGACATGGAACTATATAAATCTTACACTTCCCTTTATGATTTATTCAATATACCCTATTACGATACTGATGGTAAGGTCTCTTGCCGGAGACCGTATAGACAGGTACCATCGGATATTATTTCCGTCAACCAGGACTATGCAAATGTAAGGGTTCCCGCATAAAAACTTGTGCGATCCATGTCAACCTCACCTGCTCGCGGTTCACCCTGCTAATCAACAAACGAGGCTCGGACTCCCAACCAACCCGCATTGGGACAGTATGGTGGGAAATTGCCTTAATTCCCTCATATGAAATCCCTACCCTGCAAAAATTACCGTGTTCCCGTTTGAAGAGTTGAGTAGCTAATGTAATTACTGGGATAACGAGATAACATCTTATGTATCAAGACGATACGCGCAATGTGTTGCTGTGTATATCATCCTAACTTGCGCCGCATTGCGAGGGTATCACTTACCAGCAGGTTAACGTCCCGCTCGACTCGTCGCTTCTTTGAATAAAAAAAATATCTTTTCCCTAAATCTCTATATCCCAAAATATAAACCAGACGAAAACAAATTTAGTTTAAATGCGTTAATAATTTAAATCTTATTAAAAAATTTGGTTATTATTTAAACTAATTAAAAGTTCTAATTGAAACAGCGAAATGAGATAGAAAAAGATAAGAGTTTAATTTTGAAAATGTTTCATGAAATTTTTGTAAAAATGTAAGTAAAACGTATTTAATTAAGTAGAAATAAATATTCATTGAAATTTTAGAGCTGTTTAAGAACCTAAAACTTCTAATTTATTTATATCACTTGATTCATAATCTCTAGGTAGATGGTACTGCCGCCAAACAGTAGTGTGCAAACACAACCATGTTCCGGTTTGAAGGGTGTTGCGGCTAGTGAAAATACATAGATAACAATACTTAACATTTTATTAATGGCGACGAGTACAATGCGGTGCTGTATATATCATTCTTAGAAGCGCCTGTATGTACCACAGTAAGTAACCCAGTAACTTAACTAAACTCCTTGTAGGATTTTTATTTCTTTTTTTATTATTATTATTATTATTATTATTATTATTCAATCCAAAAAAACAAACTCTAAGATTTTTTAAAACAAGTTCATATCATATATTTTGTCTTCATTATATGAGAAGCATCGCCAGTAAATAACTATATATATATATAAAATTGGGTAGCCTTAATAAATACGATGTTAACGTAACTTTCACATAACTATAATCGTGTTACGGCTACACATTATGTAGTGAAAGAAATATCGAGTCCTTAAATGAATGAACTTCCGGTGAAAGTGTTATTTAAGTTAATATGTTATGATGACTCCACATGGTCAAGTGTTAGACGTCGTCAATGCCACTACTAATGAGTCAAGTGTTTAGGTTCGACCTCCCACTCTTGTTCAAATAACTCATATAAATAAAGAATATATCTGTATGTTAATATAAAACATATAGGACGTGTTTTAATGTAATTTAAATGCTTCCGTGGTATAGTGGCTGACCTTGTAATACGGTGGTCCCTGGTTCGATTCTGAAGCTACAAAGGTGTTTGAATAGCGGTAAAGGTTTTTCCAAACTGTCAGTCTAGACTTCCTTCGTTGTATTGCATATCAGCCATTACAATGTCGCTGTTTAGCTTATCCACATATATGTATTTCGAAGCAAATACTTTTTTCCACCCTTTCGTTCTCCTTATCAATACACTTACAAAAAATTATATCCGCCATCGAATCTATTACTGAAATTTATTTACTGAAGTTAATTTTAATGAAAACACTGAAATAAAAAAAAAAACAAAAACTCATTTAAAATGAAAAATTTACAGGAAAGATACAATTATGATACAAATTTAACAAATTGCCAGTCTCATAAATTATGTATGAGTTCAGAAGTATCTACGATCTCACTAGCGCTGGCCTTCGTCCAATTACGCCTAAGAATACTCTTCTTTTTTTATTGACCGTAAACATAATAAACAATAAACTTTTTATTAGTAAGAATCTGACTGTGGAGCAGTAGCTAATTGCTTGCTTAGTGACACGAAGGCCCGCAGTACGATTCTAGGAGCATATAAGAGTTTGTTTGAAATCGTCCAGATAGCTCCCAGGATTTGTAAATTTGCAACAGTAATTGTATTTCTGTGTTTCCACAGTCAGCATATGAGGGATGGGGTATTATGGATGAGTAGCTTTACCATCCATGGTCTTATTGTCATCTAAAACCATGTGAAACTTTGTGAGAGTCAATGCAACTTAATTAAAAAAATACGACAAGACGAGCGATACCTGAGCACCGCTAGTTAGGATGATATACACAACACCACTATGCTCGTCACCATGAAATATAAGTTGTTCAGTCGTAGGTCTTCAGGCGGTAGAAATAAAAGATACGGTGGTATCTACCTAGACCGTCTCTGACAACAAAGACTTACCAGTTAAGAAACCAAGAAGAAGAAGAAAGTAGTAGTTATAGCTAAGTGTTAAGTTCAAAATATCCTTTGATCTTTTGACCTTCATCGCCTTGGCTACAGAGTATAAGGCGTTGATTAGCAAGACGAATGTCGGCTTAGCGAAAACCTCCACCGGAGATAAAGGAGTCCATTTAATTAAGAAATTTGTATTCACGCTTACGTGTGCTATGAAAGGAACTAAAATCCCCTTCTTAATGAACCTGTTGGAGTTGGAGGTCTCTTTCTAAGAATACGTATTTTCAGTAACATTAATAGCAAAAGAAAATTTAAGGTACGAATATAAATTTAAAAATACTATGAAACATTTAAAGAAAAGTAACTTTTTCTTTTTCAATAAACAGAAATTACAAAATTTTGAAGAGTCGAGAAGAGAAGGAATTTATAATGGAAATTTGTTCAGCACCACATAGCCCTAGTTGCGGTGATGAAATATTTTTTTTATACACACAAGTTCTGATGTCTCGAGTATATACAGCGCGCCACTGGATGCACCACTTCTGTTTTGAGGCATGACATGGCAACACTAAACTTCAGGGACATCACATTTAATACTTTTTTAAATCGATGAAACGATGAGACTGACAAATCGATTATCTATTTTTAAACTAAATGTCAGTCCATAATAATGTGGCGCTGGTAAGAATGATGTACACTGCACAATATGATGTTCGTCGTCTTGAGTATCTTTATAAACTCCAGTAGTTTTATCAGCTACACCAAACCTTTTAATGCGACGTATAGTAATGCACATTACAGTTTAGTAAAAGTTTAGTAAAAGAAAGGAACCCTGCGGTGGTACCTAAGTAGTCTCTGTCAAAAGGGACCTAGCACCTTCCTTTATTAACACCGCAGCGCCCTTCAGAGAAGGAAATTTCTAAAATTCATTATCATTTGATCTCTAAATGGCAGAACCATATTCTACCAAATTTTGAGTTTTTAAGTCCAATACTTTTGGAGATCCCGTGATGAATCAATGAACTTCTAGATATGTCCTATAATATTGTTATGTTTCTCCACCAAAATGGTGGAGAAACATAACAATATACACCAGCACTGGTCATCAATTCATTGACGACAGTTGCATCTCACAAAAATTTCATACCAACGACGGTTAAACGAAGAGACGGTACGACAATAAAATTAAAAAGTATTAATACAAATAGCGGAGCCATTGCATTAGATACATCATCTACTTGCTTTGCTGTCGTGTGATTTAGTTGTATTGTAAATACTCTCACCATGATGCCGTTCCTGAGAGCATCTTACGTCAGCCGTAGTTAATTCGATACAGTGCTCAACTACGTAAGTGAATGAACGCACTTATCCCGGTCAGTTTCAGCGAGCCGAGCGGAAGCAGTCACCCGGCGAAACGTTCACTCGCTGCCCCGATCGTCCACTTTGATGTGACGCTTTGCACGCACTTCACACTCATTGGACAGTGTTGTAACGCATTATGGGTGTTTTACACTTTTTGTTTTTAAAACGGGCTTAATAGAGTAAGCCGGCGGCAACAGTTTTTAACGCAGCGCTTGAATATTTTAACTTTTGTACATAGAAATACATAAAAATATGACCTCAATTTCATAGCCTTCTTGCTTAGACTCTGGCTTTCACATGTTAATAGTCTGAACTTAGCAATGCTGTTATAGCTGTCAATGTACAACGCGAAGATCGTAGCTGAACAGGCAGACTAGAAAACACCTTACACCCAAACAAACTGCAGAAAATGTCACTCATGTTACAAGGCGGTAAGTCACTCTACCACGGAGGTGTTTGAAATTTATTTAACCTTTTTTGGTCACAAAAGTCGTAATAAGTACCTAGGTGGCACCCCCATTCTGTTAATCATGGCTGTGGTGAGAATAGGAATTAGGCTGAATATACATGCATAGGGAATTAAATTACAAACATTACATGTATATGTAAATAAATATTTCTCATTATCATAGGACTGCCACAAAGACTGCCACACCGAAACCGCTGACTGTGTCCAACGGCCTTCACTAGATCGATATATAATTGACATGGACAAGAAATTATTAAACATGTACGTAAGAAAAGTGTAAGTAAAAAGAATAAAAAAAGTTTCTGATTTTCTAATACAACCATATATTAAAGAAAATATATATTATTACGTTACCATAGATATGTATTACTACATTAGATTTTTTTTATATTTAAAGAAGCGGCGCGACCAGCGACAGGTTCGCCTAATGGTAAGCGATACGCCTGCGCTTGTCAGAGTGATATACACTGCACCAAATGTGTTCGCCGCCTTGAGACATAAGATATTAGGTCTTTACTAGCTACCCTTCAATCTGAAACGCAGTAATGTTTGCGAACTACTGTTTGGTGGTAGAAACAGGCGCTGCAGTGGTATCTACCTAGACTGTCTCCAGCAGAAACTTACTAGTGAATATGTTAATAAATAAATACATGAAAAACTTTAACTGAATATTTAGATTAAAGACATTTTACAGAACGTTCATAAAAAAAATTAGCTTTCAGGCAAAGGAAGTAAATCTAGACGTGACATAATCTATTTTACTGCCAATAGAGTCATGTTTCATTTGGTACACGCAAAAGCAATCTTTGATACTTGTACGTATGAATTCAATTCGCGTGCGGGCTGAATGTAAACGTAGTCTGATTCATCACGAATACGTGAGATGTATTTTTATTTGTGATGTAGTGTTTCTAGTTGAAGGAAGTCATAATATTTGTGCAAACCGTTGAATTATAGTACGCGAGGACGTTAGTTTATAAGACTTTGTAAATACACACTATCGAAGATTACGTATATAATTTCTTTTATTCTACGAAACCAGATCTTTAAACTAATTGTAAGCAATACACCAGACAGCATTGTGATCGTCAGACGTAAGGCCTTAAGTCACGTTACCCCAGTAACATCACTAGCTACAAAACCTTTAATTCGGATCAAAGTAATATTTGTATACTATTGTTTGGCAGAGATAGAAGTTGCGGTGGTACCTACCTAGACGATCTACGGTAACAGAGACCTACCATCAGGTAAGTAGTAAATATATTATAGTGAGTACATCACTATTACAATTTTATGTTATTGTCGACTATCGTACTTAATTACTGAAACAGTATAGTGTTGTTTTCCGTAACTTATGGGTATATAGTACATATATATATATATATATATAGAAAGAACTAGCAGTTCCCCACCCGTTTTGCTAGCGGTAATATAGAAACCCCTCCTCCTAATCCTCACGTAACTTTTAAGGAAAAGAATTTTGTGAAACCAATCTTAGCTCACCTCTGAATAATAGAAGCAATATCTCAACCAAATTTTGAGTGTTTGCGTCTGATAGTTTCAAAGATCTCGTGCTGAGTCAATGAATCTCTGGATATCTCCTGAATATATAATCTATAAAAGCTGTGCCCTATACATAAAAGCTTGTTAAAAGTAAATTCATAATTCATTGCCTAAAAATATGTTAGATAAAGAATAGAAATAAAGATAGTATAAGTATAATGATTAAAAATATATATAGAAATAATGTTGTAAAAAATTTAAATAGTCTATAGTCGTGAATATGTTGTAAATAATAAGATATGGTAAAAAAGCCCTGAATGTTACACAAAATTCGGTAATATTATAATTCAGGAAAAAGAATCTGTAAATGCCATATCATCTTTTTAACAAATATACTTACTTACTTACACTTAGTTTTTATTATTAATTCTTTGTACATTTTAGTTACTGTCATAGTGTATAATTAATTGAGGACCTGTTGGACAGAATGTAGTTTTACAAAAAAAAAAAACCGTATATTACACCAACAATGAAATGAGACTGATACTATTATATAAAGATGTAGGAGTCTAAGGCACTACGTGTAGTTACAATTTTGCACCGAGGGGGTTTTAGTGAGTAAAAATTTCACATAACCCTGACTTCCCCCCAGAAGCAGGGTATCTTTCGAAGATTTCCCTCCCGAAATAAAAAAGAATAATGAAGGAAGCGCGAATAAGGAGTTTTTACCGTATACTATCTGGAACAGTTAACTACTTAATAGTTATTTAAAATGGCATATAAACATTTTGATATTTGGTAACCGTTAGTTCGTTTGGTATTGCTATGATAAATAGCAAAAAAATACACGAGAACAAATCAGACAAAGTTGAAAAAAGAAAAAAAAAAACAAGTCCGACCAATTTGTTAGTCGTGTTCCAATACTCGATACCGGCTTCATTATGTTCTGTACCGGTTCTCTCGCGATGCGCAAATAAATTTTTATACCGGCAACACGAGACATCAAAAGGCAAAATAAAACTATAATTGAGCAAGGCCTATAACATATTAGTTTTTTTTTTTAAATCGTTTTGTTTTTAAAGCATTAACTGATGCAATCATGTAGGCAGCGCTGGACCGAGATGTGGAAATCTTTCGGAAAGGTCTAAGTTCAGCAATGTCTCAATAGACCAATGCTAATGATGATAATGATATGATATGATACGGTTAATGCAAAATCAAATCCTGGGGGAGGCCTATATCTTGCAGCTGACGTCTATCGGCTGATGATGAAGTATTAGCATTATCAACATACAAGCCTGCAAAAAGCAGGTTTATTCTAATAAAATAATTATATAATCCGAAATTAATTAATAACTATATAGATAATATGATCGATATATATATATAAAGATGAAAAAAATCAAATCTTTATATATATTTTTCTATTCCAGTATGGTTCTCCAACAGTACATGAACTAAACATTTGTAATGTAAAGTTGATATATATGATATATTTCAAAGTGTCTACCAATTAAAGGAATACACAGCACTTACAATTGTAAGAACTTATATTACGATAACGTGGTAGAAATAATGTAAAAAAAAATTATTAAATTGTTGTGTGCATGTGAAGGCATGTCCTATGGCTACAGTCCTACGACATTTATAAAACTGGATATACATATAATAATCGTCTATTACGCAGCACCCAAAAACCCTATCACAAATCATGCGTCCACAACACTTTGCTCCCCATAAATCTTAACTCGCCCGTACAAAATTATCAGACATAAATAACATATATCCCAGCCGAATGCGCCGCGGCCATTTTGTAAAATAACAATAGACGATTAATAATTTATAAGTAATTATAATGGGAAAATTGCCGCTAAACGTTTCCGGTAAAGGTTTTTGGATATATATCTAATAATTATTTAATGGATGGTTACGAGGTAGTGCTGTAATTGGGCGTTCAGTAGAACGATACAACCGGGAAGTCGATATCCGTTCTATTCCCAAAGCACTGAGCCGTGTTTAAAATATGTCTAAGTATTATGTTAAATGGCTCGTTACTTGCGTTTGTTACAAACAAATTTATGTAGTATAAAGTTTTTAAATGACGAACATGTTATACTATCTAACTTCCTACTAAAAATAGTAGGATATTCCTCTTAGACGCAAGGAAGCAATAAGGATTTGCTCGGAAAAGTACAGCATCCACAACAAAATAAAAATAATACTATAAACCAAAAAAATACTAACCTGATAAACAAGAACAGCGAGAATGCTGAATAAGGTTTATAATGAGATTATGTTTAACGGAAATTAGTTATCAAAGGAAATGAGCGTGCAGGTTCGCTGTGATGCTGATAAAATACAAGAGCAGCCTTTATCAGCGTCGACAAGGAACAATATTTGTTATCTAACATTGTAAAATAATAATTTATAAACAATTACTCATAGCCATGCCTGTAACCTAATATAGTAACAACAGAGTATATCTATACTATACCTTTGTTTCTAGACCGAGTGGTAGAGAAGTTTTTTCAAGATTTTTCGGGTTAACATTATTATAACATGTTAAAAAGAACTTGTTTGAACTTTATTTACGCAAAAAGTTTTTTTTAAACTTTGTTAAGTAATTTAGTTTAACTCTGAAGAAACTTCTATTTCCTGTATAAAGTTTTAAGTCTCAAGCTTTACAAATTAGTAACTTTCGTATAACATTTCAGATACAACTTTTCTAGGTAATTAATTATAGTAATATAGATTATGAGAGGGATATTATTTTTTTTTTAAATAACTCGGAAGCAATTATTACGCAATTAAATTCATGAAACAACAAATAGTTTATATCGATTGTTCGCAGAGTTATCGAAACGAGAATCTATATCCTTATCGTGTAAACCTCTTAAGCAAGTCGATACTCCGAAACGCGTCGCAGCCTCCTTGACCTCCGATTCCCCGTCTAATTGGCTCCGAATGGGCCAAGATGGGCACAGAGATAGGTGTAATTAATACGTACCAATTCCATCATGCAAACCTTGTCTCGTACGTACGCGGCGACGTCTATGCGATTATAACACTACGCATTGTCTCCAACAGAGTTGGTATAATGGACCTTATGTGAATGACCCAGAGTATATTTTTGTATAAAATATGTATTACTTTTGTATTTAATAGCTAATAAATTTTTATTATAACAGGTTCATTTAATGTAAATCTATAGAAACAATCATAACAACTTGATTACCGATAGAGATTGGAAACCTCAAACTGTAGAGATAGTATTAGCTCATAAAGCTTTTCAACTGGACGTAAATGTTATCTCCTTTTGAATCGAAGAACGTACACATATGTTTAAAATGTTCGTGAATGTCTGGATTACTATATTTTATTACTGCTGCCCGTAAATATGTGCTGTAAAGGATCCCGCAAAACAACTCACGAGAACCAAGCCAACCTCAGCCTCAACAGACGAGGTTCTAACCATTCACCAATCCGCACTGAGCCAGCGTGGCGGAGCTAAGCCCTAATTCCCCTTCAATGAGGATCCTTTAGGGAGACCTATGCCCAGCAGTGGGCGCTATCCAACTAATAAGAAGAAATAATATATAAACATCTTTACTTATTCCTGTATTTTCAAATTGTATGATTATTATTCTTTTATACAGTATGATATATCTTTTATATATAGATCATCTATATCCTTGTTTTGGAACAAATATGTATAAATTAAATAGTTTTTGTTTGTTTAATCATGTTTTTTTTTTGTTTTTTAATCCTGTGTACAATAAGTACGATAGATAGAAAAAAATAGATAGAGAATATACAATCAACACTGATAGAGTTAACTGGGCAGACTCCAAAGGATTTTGTAGTAATGTTTAAGATAAAACCTTTTTCATTCAGTTAAAGGAGTATAAGTAAAATATATATTTATTTTTATATAATAAATATTTACGTATTTTTTGTTTTTGTGTCTGTTTTATGTAAATAAATTAATATATAATCACTTGTAGAAGATTTGTAGATGAACCTGTACGAAAAGGAAAAGTTACTCCATTACGCGCGATAGAGAAAAGCGAGCATTGCTGAAACCAATTTCAATATTGTGTGTTCAGGTGTTGGGGCGTGCGATGATGTCATGGCATTATGAAACTCAGCACCGGCTGTGCTGCGTTGAATCGATTGCGGTAAATCGTCAGACGGTTTATTGCTGTGACCAATCGCCAACGCCCTGCAACGCAACGATAATGTACAAGAAACACTAACATTTCAAAATACACAGACACTGTACCCGCGAGAGTACGGTAACCACTTCACGAGTTTACTTTACTTTACTTTTTGTACGCAAGTTAAACGAAGAGATGAAAAAAGCCGATTTGATGGTAACAGCACACCGGTGACCATAAACCGTTTTATTTTATTTACCATAGTTTCTAGAAGAAGCATACAATAAGTTTATTTATAAATCTAAAAATACAATTATATTATTATCATGTTACTATGCCGCTTTGGAATCTGTCCAGTATTTTGAGGCTATTAAAAATAGGACTAAGGTAAGCCCTGCCTGTGTGTGAAACCGCATAAAAGAGCTTTCGGGTTCGCGGACATTGAAAGGGACCCTCATTAACCTTAGCCAGTCCAGGGCAGACAAGTAAGAGGTGGTCTCTTGTTTGTCGTAGCAAAGAGACGGTATTGACAAGGGTTACGGGACTCCCCGGATATGCTTAGTGAAGTGCAGGGAGGCACCGGTTTGTTTAGTAGGAGCTCCCGGGGCTTATGTTATGCACTGAGGATGATCAACGAAGGGATTTTAGTAGACACAAATCAAAAGTTACGTGTCTAGTTTCCTCTTTAGAAGCAGGATCTATTTTGAAGATTTAAGCCCTGATAAAAAAAACTACAGACGAGCCTATAGTCCTGATCATACCACTACTAAATAGTACTGGGAAAATATTACTTTGTTTCTATTTGAAGATCATTGTCATGGTGATAATCGATCCAGCATTTTTATGTCATTTGCTGAAATAGGTCTATAATAGGAGGGTATTTGCCGTTTTTTTTTTGCAATTATACGTTCAGAATAGCCGAGGAAGACATTTAACTAATGGTTATACACCTGCTTATAATAATGAAGCCTTAGTAAGGATGATAAACTACAGCACGTTGTGCTCGTCGTCCTGAGACAGTATTTTCACAAGCTAGAGCGCCTTTCAAACCGAAACACAGATGATCGCTAGTAAATTGTCTAAGTACTACTTTTTCCCAGGAGTTATAAATTTTTTTTAAAGAGTTACTGTGACAGTGAGCATAGTTCAGTCTGTCTTGAAAATAAAATGGCATAGATGATCAAGTTCAAGGTAAAACTACATATATTTTTATTCATCGAAGCGACGGGTAGAGCAGGATGTTGACTTAATGGTAAGTGATACACCTGCCCATAACAACACGGCGTTAGGATGATACACAGCTCCACATTGTGCGCATCGCGTTGAGATATAAGATGTTAAGTCTCATTAAACCAGTAATTTCAGAGGTTTTCAAAGGTTCTGTGTGACGACAGAAACTGGCGCTGCGGTGATACCTACCTTGTAGGTATCTAGCAACAGAGACCTACCACCATTACAAGTATCCACTGTAGTGTAGTAGTTAGACCTTTAAATTTTCCCTGTCAGATATTTGAGTTCGGATGTCTCAACTACACTAACCACTGACCCCATGCGGCTATACAGAAGGGCAACATTATAAACTCGTAAACTTTATAATTACATAAACGTTCACAATCTTATCTCCGTAATAACGGGTAATTATCCAAGGAATTAATTATTATACTATGAATTTTAATATATGAAGTTGTTTAATTTTATAATTAAGTTTCTCAGATAGGGAACGTAGTGCAGTAGTTAACATAAGTAATAAAATATTTTAATGAGTACCACGTGAAATGTTGCTAAAGAAATAAACGAATGTAGTGTTCATTGTGAAATTATAATTATAATTCAATAAAGCCGAAATACCTTCTAAACTTTATATATTGGCAGCACATGGTGACAGAACCACAAACAAATAAGAAATAAGCAATATCTAAGGGAGGAAAATCAGTAAGCAACAAATGTATGAGCGATGCTTAAAGAAACAAATATAAATGATACTTACATCATCATCAGAAGATAAACTTCTACTACTAGATGTAGGTGTTCCCAAAAGATTTTCATATTAAAGTATAAAATAATAAAACTAGTACTTTTAAATATTGGTGTAAGCCAACTACACCTGCTCCTGGGTGCACCCTGCTAATCAACAAATGAGAATCTAGCTTCCGCTAACACGTATCGGGCCCAAATCCCCCATCTGAATCCCTACCCGATCGATGTGGTAATCTGTGGGGGAGGCCTAAGTCAAATAGTGAACGTCTATCCGCTGATGATGATATCTTTTCGCAAAATGCCTCATAAAGGATGTTTTTAGTAACGTCATCCTCTGAAACGCAAATTGATGAAAATTATCTCCAAAATAATCAACTATAATTCAAATCAGTAAGTTAAGTTATCATATTATAACTTTGAATCCTTCGTTACCTTAAAATAAAACAGATTTTTTTTTTTAATAACGTTGCTATTAAAATTTGTTGCTAACTCTACGTTTTATTCATTCATCTCTATTACTCCCATTTAAATTATAAGAGCTTATAAGAGCTTTTAACATTTTCTAAGCATATAAAGCTGCTTGTGCGAGACTTAAAGCCGATATTGCGGGTTCCAGGACATTATCAGTGATGTTATTATACATTACAGTATAGCGGAAATTTACTGCAAGGTATTCCAATAACAAATTTTATATACTTACAAGGCGAAGACATGTGCCGTCTAACAGAAACCTGTAAGTAGCCAAAGTAAGTGAAAGCATACTTTAATATTATGGAAGCTTTTTTCTTCTTGGTCGCATTGATCATTGCTGAAGATCGTGTCCATAGTGACTGAGATAAGTGACTTCATTACGTAAGTTATTACTTCTCTACATTCAGTCCATTTCTCTGCTTTTTTAATAGTTGATGTAAGACAATGTCCTGTGAGCGACTTCACCTGATCAGAACAGCGGTTGGGTGATCGACCGCGTGGTCTTTTTATCTCCACCTTGCACCATAAGTTATCGGAAGGTCAGCCGACAATATAACAAAAATAGTAATATTCTTCCGGTAATGAATAGTCGAGAGCATGGAGTTAACGCATTACTTTAGGATCGAAGTATTTGACCTTCAGATGGGGGACGGTATAAGAAGCATCCTTTTCCAACACTGTTTTCTAAAAGGCATCTGTGTTTTTTCTGTCCATCGCTTTTATTGTTCATACATCAGAGTCATAGATGAGAATAGAAACGACTAGATTTCTAGTCTCTTCTTGATGTCGTGGTGGTGAAAGCTTTTTATATCTTTACATAAAATACATTTTGAAAATACCATAAAAGACAATTAAATAGTAGTAATTGGTAGATCCGGTCTAAGTAGTATCGTACGTCTCTAAGCGACGGGCATTGTAGCCTTCAAACTTTACTGTGTTTGTTATGGGATAACATTTAAGTCCATCAAGAAACGTTATCCGTTATGGAAAGCTACATAAATATTTAGTTAAAATAGTAGACTGAATCCTGAAAACACTAACTTTCAGATAACTTTTGGTTGCAGATATATTAAAGAGTAGAGTAGTATTGGAGTTACAATATACAAACATATAACTTAGGAAGAGTCTGTTCCATAATAGCGCTTGACAGTCGATGGTATAAAAAAATATTTATGTATATTTATGGTCCCCTGAATGTTCAAGTGAAAGAAAGCGTCTCATGATAATCATCATACGTTAGAGCGAGTCGAGGTTTTTAACTTGAAAATCTCATTATGATGAGGTCGGAAGGGAAAAAAGGCGTTTCCAGTCCTTCGCATGCGCTCACGTCTGTTCATAACGCGAGGAAATGGCACTCCTCGGGTCCTTCCTCAACCTAGTGGAGTTAATTAAACGTCTGAGAGACGTCAAGAGGTTTTTACAGGAGATATTAAAGCGATGGATGTCGCAGTACGGTGTAAAGACTTTGTAGTTTCGATGCTTTACTTTGTTATCTTAATAAGCATTTACTAGATTATATTCTGATTATATTTGAATATATTAATTCAATAAAAAATTAAGTATGAAATCGATATTTACTATGGGTAAAGTTTTCGTTTTATTTTTATTATCACCTGCCTCACAACACCGCTGCATCACCAAAAGTAAATAGGGACATTATCATAAACACATTAGGACCATGTTATGTAAAAAGCTGAATAAGTAAATAATGTATAAATAAAGCGATACAATTATTAAAATCTCCATATATAAAAAACAACTGTTATTATATGTGAGGCTATTTTTATTATCCATTGATTGATGTACAAGCCATCAACATTTCTATGAAATAACTAGTATCGACTAGACTTTTGTTTATCGAAATAACTTTACATCTTCAGCGTAGTTACCAATATAGACACTAAAGCAGTCCCTGGTAACCTAATTTTAAAGTTAACAGTAAAGAAATAATAAGTGTTGTACATGTAAATGAGGATATCGGATGCGCTAGACCCATCAAAATAGAGACCTTTGTGGGAGGCATCAAAGGAGTCCACGTCCACTGCTTGACAGCCATCAGATTATGATGATGATGATGGTGAAATAATTATTATAAAAAGACGAGATATAAAAAAAATAATAAATTAATTTTAGTTGTTCTCTTCAATACTTTTGACACTAAGTATACTCCGTAGTTTCGAATGAAAGGCGACAGCGGCTTTCATTAATTTGGGTTAACGGCTACAAGGATTGCTTAAAAAGGCCTGACAGCGAGGATTCATCCTTTTTACTCAAATTCAACTTAATTATGTGGGAAGTAGATTGCGTGGCATCCTTCCAGGAAAAACGGGAAAACAGTTTAAAAAAAAAACGTTAAAGGTCGCATTTTATCTCTATTAAGCAATGGACAAATAGGAGGCGCGATGTAAGAACAGGATTTCATCATCAATATTTATTACAAATCCCTTTCAGGACGACATTTAGATTATTATGTATTTATTTTCTGTATCAATGAGTTGTTACATTAAATTAACGATAGCAATGATCAGATAAAATGAAAATTATCTGCAAGAATATAGATGCAAGCTCGTATTATCAGATCTTCACAGAGGCCTACATTCAATAGACTGAAATTCTGATAGTCTTGGATATATTTTTTATAATCATCAAAACTTGATGCAACTTCAATAAGTTACAAAGCACTCAAAGCTTATTACTTATTCTTCATAACTTTGAATACAACATTTGGACGACTAATTAGTTAAACTTGACATCACAGGTTAACTTATAAACCGGCTAAAATTCGGCACTTCGTGAGGCTGAAGCGACGCCGGATTAGCTTCTTTAATAACCGCCGGGACAATTTCAGATTAAGAGATAACGTTAAAAAGAAAAGTTATTTTTTGCGAGAGCGATGAAACATAAATTTGATTCGCCAAGTTTGAGGAGTACCCAAAAAATTACTCTTTGCTCTTAATTCGTAAAGAGTCATATCTTTTGTCCTTATTTCATTTGGACTTGAGCGATACTCGTGCGATTTTAGTTATAATTTCTTTTACTTAATATTGGAAATGATATCAATAATTTGTACGGAAGTAGAAGAAATTCTATAATTTATTATATACCCAAAATTTATCTGATTTTTCATCTTTTCATAACGACTACAGTCTAACAAAAAATCAAATTAACATCTTGTTAAATGACAATGATAATAAAGTTTACTCATTCAAATTGGCACTAATGACTCCTAAAAATTCTTATAACCATCAAAACGCTACAACGTATAGTACCGAAACCGAAATAGAGACCTATAAGGGATGCGATTACCCCCACTGTCATGAAAGCAGCATTTAATAAAACTACATCGCCGTTAATTACGAAAGTAAATATTTTTTTTTTACTTTTAGAAGGATCGATATAGAATTAATATTAATGGTCTAGGGGACATTTGAAGTTAATAGTCCTGAAATTGTTTTCATTAAAAGTCGTAGTGTACTTAGTGACCAAGTTTGGGACATGATTAAGTAGCTGGACGTCATAAACAAGCCAAGTTTCAATAACAGTCGCTTCAATGATTAATATCTAATACGAAAAGTCCTTCCACTTCAGTCCAGTGGCGATATAACTTAGACTGTAATAAATTTTATCTGTTAAAAAAAATTATATTCGAAGCTTAATTATGGAAAATATATATACTAAATACGAAAAAATTTACTGCTGGATAGTAGAAATTAAAAATGAAATTTTTTAAATTAAATTATATACAGATGCAAAATCGATCGTTTTTAATTTCTTAACTCTAAGGTTTATTTTTCTATGAAAACGACTATAGAGAATTATGGAGTAACAGTAAAAGTAACATACATGAAAAGGAATAGTAGAAACTTGTTTATATAAGGTAATTTTTTCTCACTAAAAACTGATGGAGTAAGAAATCCATACATAGAGTTAACATGAACGTTAACGAGGATATTTTGCGCTATTCCAAGGAGCAACAGAACTAGTGGGACGAACGATGGGAAGTGGTATAATTGACAATATGACAAAATGATACACGTTGCATCATATTGTGCTCGTAATTTACATATAAGATGTATTTACCCTTGTAATTTTACTTGCTACAACGCCCTTTAAACCGGAAAACAGAAATCTTTGTGCACTGCTGTTTGGCGGAAAAAACAGGGGTAGTGACCGTACAGTAACTATGGGAGCAAATTAGGTCTCCGCAACTGAGACTTACCTCCAGTAAAGGAAATAATTCAGTTAATTTTAATAATCTGTTAATATGTATACGTGAAACTAATGACTCCGTTCCCAGACGAGAACTTCACCATCACCATGGTGTAAATTAAACATGAGATTTGAGAAAGTTCCATTTCGAAAAAACGTTTTTACGATTGTAAATGAGATCTTACTTTGGTGCTTTTATTAAATTTCCTCAGCGCCGACTCTTCCTATTCCCTCTCCCTCATTTCCCCGCACACTCCCTTTGTGCTAAACACAATAAACGTAATTCCGAATGTGGAAATTAACTTTACCGGCTAATATTTTTTTTTCTTCGTTACACCGAAGTTGAACCGTCACGTTCTAACTTAACAACAGTCTTTGCTTAATACAATTTAACGATATTTATCGACAGATGGAATAAAGAAAATACGATACCGAAAAAAAAATTCCCAAGGCTTTGTTATGATATAATGGATTTGGGTAGAGGCAAAATCATCTACAGGTCTAAAATCATCTCCGTCAAATGTTATCAATGCCTAATTTTAGAATTTTATTTATTTAATGAATACAAAAATATATAAAATAAGTAAATCTTTGACTTGTTTACTTGTTATTGTTGGTATCGGCGCGATCAATCGACCAATAAGAACACGAGCTATTTTTAGGAGGGGGGAAATAAAATGGTGGGAGAAATACTGACTGGTACTATGATCGCCCCATTCACGAAAGTCTGGTGACGGCGATTGAAGTGGAAGGCTATTCTACATTTTCTTTTTTGTAAAACGGAATATTAAGGTTTGTTCTAACACCAAAGTAAATTTAAACATTAAAGGGAGTACGAGAAGATTATAAAAACAATAAGTGGAGAAAATTTTTAAATGATTAATTCTCAAGTGCTTTAAACATTTATCTGATAAACAAGCTGATGATCAGAAGGAAAATCAAAGACTAAACTCTTCAAGAAGATGGCATAAATAGTTTAGCTTACTAATAATACTTAGTTGCTATTAAGGGTTAGATCGCTGGGAGTCACTGAATTAAAATGCTCCAAAATCTTGTTTTATGGAATACCTTACAAGAGGTCTGTCCTGTCTTCAAGTAAAAAGTGAAATAAGCTGTTGCTAGGTTAATGCGCTTTGCCACCACTTAATATCAGGTGGATTCGTGGCCAAGCGCTAACCTTATTAAGTAGTAGCTCGTCGCAGAAAGGAAGTCATCTTTATAATTGTAAATATAAACAAATTGACTAAATAATGAGTAACCATCATCATCATCGAGTAAAGTAAATTATTATCATCGAAGCTCGTATTTCTACCGCCTAACAGTAGTGTGAAATCCTTACTGTGTTCCAGTTTAAAGGTCGTTGTAATTCACTAGTTAAAATTTTATTAAGTTACTGCGGCAACGATACTTATAATCAAACATACTGTGTGTAAGGCGACGAGCGTAATGTGGTGCGGTGTATACACCTCAACTACCGCCACGTTGTTATGCGCAGGCGTGTCACTTAACATCAGGTAAACGTCTCGTTCGTTTTAACTATTAACAAAGTAAGAGCAAGTTGGATAGAACAGCGTTGTGTGAAAGGAGTTTGATATGTTATTGGTGCCAATCTGTAGTAACGGTTTATAGTCAATAATTCGCGGTGAGCACATATTCATGGGGGATATTAAAAATTGGAAGGACCATATACGCCGTTCACCCTTAACACCAATATCGAGAGCCCATACGCATTCACTCACGTACATCGTAAAACTCCTGCCCTGGACAAACGTCTCAGCTTCACTAATTAAGCCTGTAATTGCACCATTAGTCTTTATGCTCCAATTTTATGACCGGCCCCGCTTGCGGCCGCCATGAATCACCGTGTCCGAGTGGGAGACAGGGGTCACAAACTTAGGCTTTTTAGAGCTCACTGGATCAGTTGCGATACTCGCTTTATTTATCTATTACGATGGCTTTATATTACGTCTACATCCTTACATTTATTTATAAGCAGCATTCTTAATGTCTCCCACTGTTGGGACTCGATGGAAAAAACGCTCTTAATCAGAATAATAAAATCTGTTCTTAACCTGTTAACCGGGGAATTCGAGACATTTTTTTTTATACATAAAATAAATTAAATATATTTCAAGGACATATTTATATGTCCTACCCGTACTCGCTATGACGTATTTATACGTCCCGCTTTATGAACAGATTAACAATAGATTTTATTATTTTGGTTAAAAGCGTTTTTTCTTGAATCGATGAAGCGATGAGACGAGCGAGATCTCCTTGACCCAATGTTAAGTGGATATGCCTGACAACGTAGCGCTACTTAAGATATTATACACTGCACTATGTAGTGTTCGTCGCCACCAGACGATATGCGGTTGTCTCGTTACCCCTGTAATTACACTAGCTACAGCGCCCTTCAAACCGGAAATCCGTAATATTTCCACACCACTGTCGGCACAAATACAAACTGCGCTGGTATATACCTATACGGTCTCCTGCGAGACCTACAACCAGTAAATAATAATCCTTTTTACTTATAAACGTAATGTAATATAAAAACCTTTTTGCTTTCTCTCCTCCCATTAATTCTTTCAGTGTTCCTCCCAGTTACAGATATTTAATCATCTGTACATTCAGTTACCTGTAACAATGTTTAATATTACAAAGAGTTATAAATAATACAGATATTTTTAACATGTTTCTACAGTTTTTATTTTATTATACCTTTAAGTACAGGATAAAGCATCAATAAGTATGGTATCTAATTAATTCAGCCGCTGTCTACATACTGGTATTATCAAAAGTAAAAGAGAAGCCATTTAATTCGAGAGCGTGTTGGTAACTCGGATGCAAAAACACACGTCAGTGTGGCAAGATCGAAATCTATTCGAGTGTTGCCAGCAGAACGCCACTTGCAACTTTTTTTTTCAAAACCATTTTCCACGTAAGATGCAATGATAGATAGCCGGTTGGCGTGTGAACAGGGATGCCGCTGCTCCTTTAACCATACCCGACGATGGTTATAATAAAAAAAAAATTAAATAACTTTAGCACTAAGTGAAATAGATGTTAAGTGGCGCTAATGGCGACGTAGACATATATAAATTTATTATAAACAACATCAATCGTTTTTATCTAGTTTCATCAATATTTAAGTTCTATCTTAATGAAAGTAAAACATTTATCAAGAGTAATAACGTGGGGCTAGTTAAGATGGCACATAGCACCACGTAGCGCTCGTCACCTCGAGACATCAAACGTTAAGCCTCTTTAACGTTAAGCCCTTCAAACCGGAACAATGTGATGTTTACACACTTGTTTGGCGGTGGTAATAGGAGCTGCTGTAGTATTTAAATGGTCATAGATAATAGAAACTTATCACCAGTATATACTTGCATACAGGCTATCGGTGTGGAGATCTTCGTGGGAAGTCCATGTGCAGCAGTGGACGTCTATAAGACAATGAAAACAAGGATGATCTGCTTAAAGAGCCTTATGATATCGATATATATTAAATTGATCCTATATTGATTGAGTATATTTACTATATTTACGTTTGGTAGTCATTTATTAGTTGAAGTTTTTACTGTGTAATAGTAAACAAACTTTTTTTTTATTCCACGGAAAGAAGAAACCAGTAGAACGTGTTCATCTGATAGTAGTTATACGTCTGCACATACTTAACTAGGATGAAATACACACTCTTTTACTAATCTAGATATAACATTTCAAGTTAGGTTTCTACAGTAATTTTACTAGATACAACGGCGTTTTGATCGATAAATAGTAATCACTACTGTCTTCGGCAACAGAGGTTTTCCATGACTGAACTGAATAGGCTGTTGGTAATTGCAGATTGGTTCTGTGGTTATGTACTATAAGTTATTTATTACTCTATATAATGTATTCTATGTATGTATGTATCTGTAATTGGCACTGCAGCTCTCTCTCTCTGGTCGAAGACTTAAAAGCAAATCCAAACAATGATGATGATTTCGAGGACAGAGCGAAGTGGAGAGGAAAAAAAAGGAAAACTGACTCCACCACCACATGGCGTAACAGCTAGGGAGTTTAAGAAAGTGTACTGGATATAATGTAGGGATAAGTGGAGGTAGTAATAAATTTGTAATAGTTTACAATTGGACGGATATTTATTAAGGATCCGCTTTGTTCACTGGCAACCCTGGTAGTAAACGGACACCTATCACATCTCGCCATCGCTCCGAAGCGCTAATACTACCCTCTAACTTAATATTTTTATTTTGCCTCCTTGGTTATTATTGAAGCGAAGTATTATAATATCGGTTTATTATCGTCCGACAGGCGCTCATTAAATTCTTTTGTGTTAATAACCAAGTGTATGCGTGCTTGAAAGTCGACTATTACGACCACCATACGCTTTTTCTAGGCGTTAAAAGTAAATTTAACATATTAAAGCGATTCTCATACCAACCGGGCTCTTGTAAAGTGTTGTCATAAAACCGCTTTTAGTATTAACAAGCACCCCTTTAAGTTCAGAATGCTTACATGTTTCGACATGAGTTTTTATGTCTGAATATTAAAACCGGAGAATACTCCATTTGTGAGTGTGCGAAAATATTTTTAATGATTTCATTACGACTTCAAGAGCACGAGATCAATGCGTGGCAAAGTGCTGTTCTAAATAATAAAAAAGCACAAAGATCTTGACTACTTTTATAGGAAATATGCAAATGAACTGTTTACTAAATAACTGTTAGTCCATAGACCAGTGGTACTCAATCTTTTATATAGGGGACCACAAACGTTAATCATGGTGTCGTGAACCGCAACAAATTAGGTAATGGATTTGACAGGTTTTCGTGAAATTTAATTTTTTTTTTTAAACATCCACAAACTGATTCATCGCATATATGATATTTTAATGTTCCTAATGAGCGCGAAATTTAAAAAAAAAATGATAAAGTAATACCAGATGGATCAAACACAAAAGTTCCAGGTTGAGTTATAGTTCGTATAGTCATAACATCGGGTATACGGTGGCATCTTAATTCTTTAGCAAAATTAATGCAACACTTCTCATTTGTTTTCCTTTACAATGAAGATGTAATAAAAAAAAAATTAATGAATACATAAAGTTTGCTTTGAATGTTTGCATTAACGACAAGTTTATACCGCGAACCGTAAACATTTCAATATCAGCTGCGCCCATTATATGAAATGGAAGAATGATACAGTGTATATTTATTTAGATAATTTATTTTCACATGACCGAGAGCAGAGTTTTACAATATCATCGTATGCATAAATAATAAAGACATTTCTCAACGTTTATTGGTAGGGGGGCGCGGGGCCGATGCACGCGCGGCTCTACGGTCCGTCCGTTTGTTTCCCCGGGTGTCAAGTTACACGGGTTTTAAAAAGTTGATGGCGCATAATAAATGTTTTTGGCTGCACCGATCTTGTCTCGGAGCCACTGGGCCGTTGCGGTAAGGCTCCGTACACACGGACACATATCACTGCGATTCATAATTTTTTAGAACACACCAATCTTTTCGTCATGTCATGGGTGTCTCCGAGGTAAATACGAATAAGCTGTTACTGTAACCCAGTAACAGCTTAACACAGTGTGCGATGGAATTATACGATGTAATTACCCCATTCCCCGCTTCACCGCTGGACGATCAGACGCGAATCACCAATTTCATATTATGGATAGCCCCAGATTGCGAACAAAGAAGTTCAGATCCTCGTTATTCATAAGAACGACAATGGTGTGGAACAACTTGCCAGCGTGGGTGTCCACGCCCAAATGTGCCATAGGCGTCTTCAAGATAAAAGTGAATAGGCTGTTACTAGGTTAGTGCGCTTTACCGCCATATACCACATCGTCACTTAACCAGGTGAGATCATGATCAAACATTAAACTATTTTAAAATAAAAAAAAATCTCATGTGATACCATTATTTCTCATCGTCATTACAACTTATTGTCCACCACTGAAAGAACTTGTATAGATATACAGCGTGAAGATTGCAATGTCATGCATCATGAAGGATTTTTGTCAAACGCTGGGTCATCATTCCTCACCACGCAAACCTTTTAACCGAGGGTTACCAACCAAAATGAATTAATAGTTTTACTAGTGGCAGATCTGTATTGTCGGAGACCGTCTAAACAGTAGCGTGCAAACATTGCTTTGTTTCGGTTTGAAGGGCGCTGTAGTAAAATTACTGGAGTAACGAGATATAACATTATATGTCTTAATACGACGATCGCAGTGCGGTACAGTGTATATCATCTAACTAGCGGCACTTTATTAGTGGGTTCGCTTGTTTCTAATATTGTCATTATTATTTATATATATACAATTTTTTTTTTTCATTAATAGACGACTCAGTCGATAGAGAGATACATACTCTGCCGACTCCACATAGAATGGAAAAAGGGCAGGAGGAAGAAGAAGAAGAAGAAGACGACTCAGTCGATGACCTGAGAGTTATATTACCAGGGATAAGTAAGTTATAGTGTATTTAATTTACCCTATTGACTTTATAAAAATGCAATATTTTCAGGTGTTTAAACTGTGGTTTTCAATAGCATTGACGATATATGTTTTTTAGTTTTTAAAACGACGCGAACAATCATTTCGGAAGGCGACTGAGTATTTATTACATTTTTAATGCTCGCGTCGATTTGTATTACAGGAACGCTGAGTACAATGGTATAATAAAACAGCAAATACAATGTATCGGTTACGGATCCGGCTTGCGGTTCAGCTCGTGCAAACCACTTCAGCATTTGTCGTTACGAAGCACTTGATAATGCAACATGACACCTTGTATAAGTAAATATTATTGCTAAAATTTATCGAGCGCTTAATACTTACAGTAAAGCTTTTGAACTATTATCACACCGGACGTACGAATAGTATTTCCTGCTTTTAATGCAAGACGTGTAACTTGTTAATGTGCATAAATCGCTACGTTCTTTTCCGGTTTAAAAATATTTTTTTATTGCTTGTGGTAAATATTTCATTGCACGTATCAAAAACGGAATAAAAATTCAATGTAATTTAAACGAAAAATGGTAACGAAACTACAAAACTACTTCTACTTAAATAGTATGAAAATTATAATGCAGGAAGAACAGACTTTTTTTTTTAGTTACTGATAATAGGTATCTCTTGACTATAATTAAGGGTAAGCGGCGACATAGTCTTTGATGATTAAAACGTACCAGTGTAGAAAAAGCCTGATATAGGCTGATAAAAACACAGTCAAACTTTTTGTATATATCTAGGACAATATGTATTTTTCTGTAAATGAAGCACAGGTAGTATTTTTCAACAATACAATACGCAAATTACGCTTTCCATAGCGTACTAGTCGATAAATACAACAGAGGTAACAATTTGAAGTTTGCGCTAACTTCGCTGTACAATGCTGCGAATGAATACCGTTTCATAGTTGGCGTCGTAAGCAAACAACAATGGACTATAAACAGGACGATATCAGTCAGGAGTAGTGATTGTAGTTCGGAGTTCGAGGACACGTTGAACGCTTTAGAACAAACTGAACAATCCGCTTGAAAAACGAACATTTTACGTTTCGATTCTATGCTGTTGCTCCATCAGTTTCTTATCAGCCGGATAACGCCCAATGATAGGCATAGGCCGCCCTCAAGGATCCCCATTGAGAGGGAATTGTACCTTAGCCCCACCACGCTGGTCCAGTGCGGGTTGATGGGTGATCAGACAGATCAATGCAGCGCTGTGTGTCATCTCAACTGGCGCCACGTTGTTATGGGCAGGCGTATCAATTACCATCAGACGAACATCGCGCTGGTTTCATGAGATATAAAATGTGGTCGCTAGCAAGGTGGTACCTTATCACATATATATAATGGCGTGATTATGAAGAGCTATTTTGATATAAACTTATTAAAACATTATATATATATTTTTTTTAAAAAAGTAAGGCTAATTCTATCTCAGTAAATTGTAATGGTCTTAGATCTATACTTCTTTTCTTAGTAGTGCATAACAATAACTTAAATGTTCTAGGTATGTCAACTTTGACACCAAACTAAATACGTAATTCCCATTGTTTACTGTTATTTTAGCAGTTTAGTCGGCCAGGAGTTCAGGTCACCCGATGGTGTGAGAAGCTTTGAGGGAGGCTTATGTCTAGCAGTGGACGTATATCGGGTCAGTTTGTTTAAAATGTGATTTATCTTCCAATCTACTACTACGATTAAATCAACCCTACCGGTTTACGTTAACGCTTGTAATTTAAATATAACAAACAGGAACGTCAGTCTGTCAGGATGCTCATAGCGCATGCACAACGCTAGAGTTTCGAAATAAGCAACGTGTGAATATTTAACACGAGAACAATAGTTTCCGCATGGCAGACTGCTTTGAATTCTATATTAGGATACAAGTAAATTATACATCATTACATGATCATCATCATCAGCCTATAATGATTATTAATGTACAGTAATATTTCTGATTTTAATACATCTGTCCGTTTCATTAATCAAGAAGCTAGTTTTCAATTTGATGCTTTTTTCCTAAACTATTTACAGATTGTTATTCATTTTTTTATATAAACAAATCCTGTCATAAATGTATAGATAAATAGATATCTATATGATACATTAGTTACGCTCCATTTGATTCTCATTATTCTTTTATCCAATTCTAATTTTTTCTAGTTTGTACACATATCCTAATGTTTCGTACAGACATATGTTTAACTACCGGCTGAACGTCTTCTCGCTACGTTAAGATTTTGGAGTATTATAAGATTATAGATCGTATAATCTTATTCTTTATCTAAAGACTAGAGCCGCAACAATAGGGATTTGGTGGCGCTGATGTCATTACAACACTAATGCGGTAACGGTAAATTGTATTAAGGGGCACAAGGAAACAAGGACAACAGGATGTCAGTAATGAGACGCAGCGGGCAAGGACGATGTATTCGTATATTACGTTCGTCTAATCGTATTAAAAATTGTAAACATAAAATTTGGGTTTTTTAAGTAGTATATTTATTTTATTTTAATATTTTTGGAATACTTGCAGCTAAGGTATATAAATATGACGGATAGTTAATTACAAGTGAACACTAATACGATAAGGAATAGTATTGATTGACTAAAAATTAGGAATAATACTAATAATAAAAAAGTATGTATATATGTAAAAAATACAGTACAGTTTTAAGAAATGAACATGACAATTTAATCTAGGTATTATTCCCATTTTTGAAAAAATGCATTCAGTTTCTTTTTGATTTGCGACGCTGACGTGTTAATGAAATCAATTTCATTTACCGGCTTTAGATGGATTATTTGAACTCGTTATCTGAACCAGTAACATAAAACCGGTCATATAACCGATAGATGATGCTTCAAGGTATTCTATTTTATAATATAAAGATTTAACGCCATAAATACACTTATCATTTAACACACGCGCACGCAATTTTTCAAACCCCAACGGCGTCTAAGTGTGGTCAATTTATTCACATCCCAGCTAAAGACCCCGCCGGCGCATAAATCGTGGGCAACGTAACAGGGCTAGCAGCGTCTAGTACCAACCCGGGATGCCACACAAATCACAATAAGCACTCTTCATTATCCACATTTCTCCCCGACAGTGAGCGTATCTATCGGAATGCGCCCACAAAGGAGTACGGAGTTACTAAGTCGCCACACCAGCAACCGGCTCATTCGGAACCAGTCCGCCCGTGTCCCAGCGCGAAAGGTCCTAACAGCCAGTTGACTGACACACGCGCTGTGCCTTCAAATTTTTAAACATTAATAAGTAGCCCACTCGAGCTTTTTGTCTGAGCACAATGCCTGCTAACCTTTACATTTTAAAAGGGTTTCGTTGATAAAACATCGTTTCGGGCGCGAGAGTTGACCGCAATTTGTATTATTTCAAAAATTGATTTCCATGCCATTAGGGGGTATAATGGCGTGCATTAGCGGCGCATTCACGCTCCGGACCTGTTATAATTTGAAATTAACAGCAGGGTATTTTAGGTCTTGTATGCGCCATAATTACAGTTGCGCCATCGAGGTAAATACCCTCGCCAGCCTGCGTGGAAGACCGGCGTCTTTGCTGTCATTGGTTAGTCGGGGAGCAGTATATTGCAGTTCTCTTTCTATTCGAGCCAATTAAGATACTTAATTGGAACAAGTACCGATCATATGAATAATTGCGGTGGCAAAAAAAACCAGCACCTCGGAGATTCATCGAGTAAAGAAAATCGATTCGTAAAAAAAACTTAAGTTACACGACGTTCTCTTATTTGCAATTTTATTACAGTGTTTTTGTTTTAACTAAATTATTATAAGACTCCCCTTATGTGAACATGTTTGGTTTATATATTTTTAACTGCGTTAACATATACTTTAATTGCTCCATAATCGCATAAAGTTAAGCTTAATTGCTAATTATTGTACATCAAAAACTAAAACTGAATATTATGATTTGTCAGATTCTTGCATGTAAAAATTGAAAAGTTAAGGACATTGACTTTAATTTATTAAAAAAAAAATTAATACATAAATAGTGAAGTGAAAGTGAAAACTTGAATCTGTACCTTAGTTCTAAATTAATTCGGTTTGGTAAACGAATCCGAAATTAGCATTTGATTTGATACCCATGTACACTTAGGACCTCTGTACTGTAGTTATTAAATGAAAGGATATTATTAAATCGATATAAAGAGTGGCCATAATTGCAGTTAAATAAACGACAATGCAACAATTCCAGACATTTCGAGTTATAGCATGAGCTGGTGATATGAAAAGTTCAACAAAAGGCGTCGTATATTCCATTTTGTGAAAAATATACCCAATGAAAAGGCGCCGGTAGGAAAATAGTAATTACAACTCCTGCTCAGAGCGGTGGCCCATTGTGCCCGCTTCACAATGCAGGGGAATCTTTTTGTCCCACGCTATCGACTGTTTGCACCGATGTGCTCTTGTTGGCTGTAAGGAAACATTTATTTAGATGTAGCCAGCTCTCGGCCTTTACCAGCGCCTCCTGAATTTTCACTTAATTTCAACTCAAGTGGCTTGTGCGCCCCCGATAAGAGTTCAGGCACGGGGGCATATTTAAACATTAACAAGCGACTAAAAATCGCCAACGAATATTTGACAAAGATAAACCACCTTCATTTGTGTTTCCTTTACAAGTAATATTAACATCATCAGTTTGATTTTTTTTTATTATTCTACGAAACGACGAGCCAAGCAGGACGATTCATATGAAGGCAAGATATACGTCCGTTCATAACAACGTGGCCTTAGGATGATATACACTGTACCACATTGAGGTCATCGCCCTGAGACATAAGATGTTAGGTCTCGTTACCCCAGTAATTACACTAGCTACGGCACCCTTTACACCGAAATACAATAATGTTTGTACAGCATTGTTTGGCGGCAGAGATAGGTGCTGCGGTGGTAACTACCTAGTCTCTCTGGACTGGAGACCACCAGTGAATAAAACACAAGTTTAACATTTTAAATATTTCATCTTTGAACTTTTACAGTGTATAATAAAATTTTACAGTCACTAAATTAATAATGAAAGACCATGGCCTGTCGTTCGTAGTCAATATGTAAACTAAATATGAAATATTGTTATTCATCATTCATATCAGTGACAGGTTGGAAATTGCACAGAAAATTGCTGACGAAAAATTGTTTTTTGTTTGTATTACTCGCAGTATCAACTATATCATACATTATGTGCACGGTATATAGTTATTTGTTGTTTGAAATTTTAAAATGTGCATAAATGTTGACGTTTAACCGATTGCAACGGTTAACGGGCGAAGAATAAACTGCTTGATTTCGGCCGCAAAATAGTAAAGTGCGATCATTACTGTGTTCTACTATGAAGTGGCTTGTAGCCAGTGAAATTACTGGGGTATCGAAACTTAGCATCTCAAGTCTGATGGCGACGAAAATAATGTGGTCCAGTGTTTATTTATCCTAACTACCATCAGGTGAATGTCCTGTTCGTCTCGTCGCTTTGTCCAATGAAGAAACGTTCGTACTGTAATATTAAAAAAATAATACGTTGTCTATAAATATATATACAAATAAATTCATAAAATTAAGTTATGTAGTATAATGTAAATAATATTTTAAAAAACTATGTTCTCATTTTTCATCGGAATTTGGATCGAAAGTAGATGGACAGTACTACGTTAGTATATTTCAGAGATAAATGGATGCATAGTGATCGAAAGTGGTTATGATGTTATGTTACCAGTATCGTCATCGGTTCGCACATAAGTACATTGCTGATAAGTGGAGACAATGGCAAGTCATTATCTATTTATCGAGGTGCTCATGATTCATTAACTTGAGACAGTTTATATTTGTTCGAGACCTTCGCTCTGAATGAATGAATAAATGAATGCTTTAGAAGTTCTTTATCAACGTATGAGAGAGGTACATAATATACCTTGAGAGGTAAATAATACAATAGGTACTTTGAATATATCCATCCATACTATATAACGTAGTGATATTGCTATACTATTATGTGATTATATGTGGTGTTAGGTTGAGAGAAAGGGACGGAAGACTGGTGAAGAAAGCCAATTATATAGAATTAAGACGCATGTTTCTAAAAAGAGATTAAAAAGCTGATTTTCATAATAATTGTTTTATAACCACCTCCACATATATGAAACGTTCATTTCAAAAGCGGTTGGTTAAAGCAGTTTCGGTGTGAAGGGTGTTTGTATTCGGTAAAGTTATTGGTATATCCAGGAGTCAATTCTGTCTCAAGGCAACGAATACAATGTGCAATGTATATCATCCTAGAGCGGTATTATTATAGGCAGGTCTATCATCATGTTAACTTCTGTAAGTTTAAAAAAAAATCTGTAAAAACGTCATATTTCCTCAGCTACAACAAACTTTAACAGATATATTCACAAAATGCTGATTCGAGACAGAAATATACTATACAGAGTGTAATACTACTAGTTAAGACACCATCAAAAATTAACAGATATTCTATAAAGTTCAAAGCGTAAACATTTACATAAAAGATTACTTTTAGACAAAGCATTCACCCTCAGTAGATTATTCATTTTATCCAATCACGCAGGGAACCCTAAATTAAGCAACTCCACTTTAAACAAACTCATTATTACTCCTAAACAAAGAGAGGACTTCTATTATGTTGGTACACCGTAGTTGGGTTGAGGCCTGTATAAACTCGATTGAGTTTTATCCTATACATTTACTTTTGTATCTATTTGTTTATTAAAGGAAACAAAAAAAAAATCTATGGTTTACATAATTAAAATTTACAAAATCATAAGTAAGTTTCGGTTTGATCAATTTTACTAGAAAATTTATAAGAAACAGTTTCTTTGTCACCAATAATATCAATATGGGAACATCGTCTGGGACTCTAGGTAATTTCATTCAAGTCACTAAAGTGGATTCGTTTAACGCTTCCGTACAATTTACATCTTATCTAGCAGGGAGCAGGTTGGGGTAGTTTCTTATTCAACTTCAAGCATCCTGAAGCTGGCGTGACAGATTCGTCGGCGTCTAATATGACACCTGAATCATCTCGGTGCCTCGATCGGCGATTTTTCAACTGAAATTATCATATTTTGAAGCTGCGTTACGGAAATTATGGTAAGTAATTGCCTTTTTAACATTTTCAAGGGTAGATATTATAATATTTTGAAGATCCTGATATATTCTTCACTGGAGGTAGCTCTCTTGAGATGACTATCCAGGTAAGAAGCAACGGCATTTTCTGTGCGAATTTTATTGTATTTTTGTTTGAAAGGCGTTATAGCTAGTGAAATTACCGAGGTAACGAAACTTAATATTTTGTCTCTAGACGATGTACAATTTAATTCAATGTATAAGTAAACAAGCACCCCCTTTTTATGAGTTGTCCGTTATCACTTCCCCATTAGGTCCTGTTCGTATCGTCGATAAAAATATCCTTATACAATACAGTAACCGAAAACTTTGGATTTGTCTAATATAATAAGTTAACGTACACATATAAGAAAAAAAACCTTGTCGCTGATGAGTTTTTAAGTTATATAAGTATTCTTCAAGTGCGTAACGGAACTAACTTTATGCAAATTGTTACATGATAACATTTATAACTTGGGTAATAATTTTTTTTCTATATAATGACATATGTGCGTATTTATTTACTTTTTTAATAAATATTTCTCATATAAAATATTAAAGCTTTTATTACCAAAGAAGAAGCAAACAAACATACGACTCAGCTGATGGTAAGCGGTTATAGAAACTTATGGGCTTGGAATATATAAGAAATATTTTTTGTGAAGTCGTGACATACAAATACTTGACTTAACTGGGACCTTAACCAGTGGTCACGCATTCGCCTAACGTATATAATTTGATATTAGTTATATTTGCTCTTAATCTTGTGACATATATATACTGGTGGTAATTATCTATTGCCAAAGATAATCATTGGTACATGCCGAGATTCGAACCCGCGACCTTCAGAATGAAGGCCGCACGCTCTACCATTAGGCTGCTAGCTTTAGTTACAACAGCGAAATACAAACGATGAAGGAAAACATCGTGAGGAAATCTGCACATGATTTAGAATTTATTCTAAGGTGTGTGTGAAGTCACAAATCCGCATTGGGCCCGCGTGGTGACTATGGCCCCATCACCCTCATACTGAGGGTAGGCCTGTGCCCCAGCAGTGGGGACGTAAAATTGGCTGTTATGACAGACAGTGGTAATTTCGCAGTACTTACTATCAAGTAGGTTTTACCAGTTTCTACAGACAATCAGTACTACATAAATATAAGATATTTTATTATCAATGATTACCCGAAAAAATAGACCCTGTAACTTAACCCAAGCGCCTTTTAAGTAAACAAAAAAAAACATTACCGTAATAAGAATATGTTTTATATATTTTATATCGTTTGAAATACGGCAGAGAGCTTAAACAGTAACCAATAAAATTTGGTGTTAATCAATGTTGAAATAACATCATTCATATTTTTTAACTCGATACTTAACTATGGGACGATGACCTTATTGCATTGTCAATTTCTTGCCGCGTGGAAAAAAACCTGTTTTCGTTTATCTGTCCAAAGAATTTACCAATGTTCGTTATATACATTCAAACGAAAGACGATTAATCATACGGACACACGGATTGAATGAATCATGACAATGCTATTAGTAGTGTGAAAAAAAAAATCAGCCTCTATTAATTTTTTTACGGTAAGTTACATCTAAAAAGAGGTTTACGGTTGTTATTAACAAATAACGTCCAAAGACACAAAGTTAACGATCTTAAAAGTTAAGCATAATAACGCCAAAGTCTATGGTTTGATTCCATGGTCACATGACTATGTTTGAATGTTGGTATGGAGTTTGTGGAAACCGCCGGGTTATCTACCACAAACGTTGTAAATTAGCTACTCTAACAGCTTTGCCAAGTTCCAGCTGTCGACATATGTTGGGAGGCACTCTTGCTTTCATATTTTTAGGAATACTGTTCTGAGCTCCATTATCCACAGCATTATTGTTACCGAAGACTGTATGAAGTTTAGGTCGAGTGTTTATACACCATCATCATCAACCGATAAACGTCCACTACTGTACATAGGCCTCTCCTAAAGATTCCCACATCGATCTAGTGGTTTACATGGAGGGAATTAGGCCGTTTCCCACCACGTTGGCTCAATGTAGGTCGGTGGCTTGAATAAACCATAGTATATAAATATATCTATTTTAGCGATCCGACTAATGGTGAGAAATTACCATCGCTTGAAGAGGCATAGCTACTCGGCATAAGTTCGGCAAGAAACTTAATCTGTATGTTTGCAACTGTACCTTAAGTAATCAATTTTCTATACTGATGTTTTCCTACTGTATGTAATATTTGAAACCAAATTTATGACGATATTAAAATTAACGACACAGTTATCAACTTACATAAGTGAAATATGTGAAACACAAAATCTAGCGTATTAGGGTGTAGGTCTTTGCTCGAGACTGTGTAGGTAGGTACCACCGCAGCTCCTGTTGCTAATGAACAGGATTCTGCAAACATTACTGTGTTTCAGTTGTTCTGTTCCAAGGCAGCAAGTACTATGTGGTCCTATGCATATATTCTTAACGCCGCGTTATCCATACGTATCACTTGCTATGGAATTAGAAGAGTACTCTGCGTGATCTAATCAGAAATGTGAAGAACTTAAGTAACCGACATAGCCCAAAAGATTGCTAGACTTAAGTGGCAGTGGGCAGGGCACATTGCTCGAAGGACTGACGACCGACGGGACAGTAAGGCCCTCTAGTGGCAGCCGCGTAGTGGTAGACGCGGGACCGATCGATGTAGAGATCTATCAGCTATCGGCTGATGATGATGATCACTTAGTTTTAGGTGAACGTCTCGCTCGTCTCGTCCAATAAAATAATTGAATGCTGTAGAGTATAAAATGTCCATAAAATGCGGCAAAGAAGCAACGGTCTTACGATTAACATACACAAATGAGAAGGCACGAAGTCGAGCACACGGCCGAAACGTGCGGTTGAATTATAATTTTGTCATCTGCATAATATATGACTTAGAACACATAGTGCAGGCACATATTTTATGCGGGACGGTACAAGACGCGAATGTACCTAGGTTTTTAGACTGGAATTTTAAAAACTTAAACCATATTTTCCCGCGTGTATTTCTCTAAAAGAATGCTTTCATTCTCGTAGTTACGTCTTTTCCTTGTTATTATCATTTTTTATTATTTATTCAACGAAGCGACGGAACGAGCGCGACGTACACCTGATGACAAGTGATACGCTACATTACACTCGTCGCTTTGAGACGTAAGATATTAAACCTCGTTACCCCAGTAATTTCGCCAGCTACAGCACCGTTCAATCCGGAATACAGTAATATTTGCCACACTACTGTTTGGCGGTATAAATAGGAGCTGCGGTGGTACATACCTATACGGTTTCCAGCAACAGAAACATACCACCAATAAACCAGTGTCTGCTGTGATCTATCAATAACCTTGACGACTTGTTTCTAATAATGTAACCATATCTCTATTAGAAGGTAGATGATTAACAACGAAGGAGGGTATACAGATTTTATAGCGTAATTTTTTATTTGAAAATTATCCTCATATATTATGGTCGAGATGAATCGTTCAAAAAAGTTATATTTATAGCATATGATGGCAAATATAATAGAATTCGTGTTATATTTTAGATAGACAAAATAACTACCAGTTAAATCCTAAACTCTTCAGGTAAATTTTCTTATTTCGATTACAGTCCAGTTCCAGTATTCATTATGAAGAAACCGATATGTTCTAAGAACATGCCTTCTTGCAGGACATCTGCGAACTCGTAATAGGCCAGCTTGATAGACAATTGGTCTCGACTCTGTCGGTATAAGAGAAGGTGTCGACTCTCTACAGTAGGATTACTAAGACAACTGTTTTTTTTTATTTAAAGAGGCAACACGTTTGTACACATCACTAACATACTTCATCTTAAACGAACGTAATTTATTCAAAACTTCCAAGGCGTACAAGATGTTGCCAAGTGTGTCGGCAGCTTTATATTCTTAGGGTACACTCTGTATTTGTCTTGTCTCTGCCGTGGTGAACTAAACGACTGCATTCGCAGAATCGTTTCCCGTCCGAGCGTTCGCATTTGCATATCAGAATTTTGTACGGCGCTGATACACACCGGAGTTAACAGCAGTTTTGTTATAGTTTCAAAAAATATAAATAATAACTGATAATGCATTATATTATTATTAATATTATGTATATTACTATATTATTGAAAATAATAATAATAAACACACTGTATATACTTACGTCGGTAGTAAGTCTCAATTAAACTCTCGAGTTCGAACGAAGCGTATATTTCTTCCGCCGCCAAATAGTTTAATATCTAATATTAAAACTAGTGTGGAGTACAATATGATGCAGTGTAAATATCCTAACCACCGACTTCAATGTTACCAGCTAGAGTTACACTTACTAACAAACAAATATCCAGTTCTTCCCGCCCCTTCGATAAAGAAGTTAAATTTAAAATTTGTATGAATATCTAACATTATTTATTTACTTTGAATGAAATATCAAGAATGGAATGTCGGAAGTACGACATGACCTCGTCCCTCAAAGTATAAAAGATTATAAAGAGAAATATTTAACGTAACCTCCCCGCCGACAAATCGGAAATTCCAGTAGTAAAGAACGCCGTTGCCGATGTTCGCTCCTCCTTCAAGACCAGGAGAGTTAAAAATAACACTTGAAGTTAAAAATAAATTTGATATGTTTCTTAATCAGTAGCTATGTCAGAGAAACGGCTTGTTTGCTCGTGTTTTGACATCGCAGTTGGCATATTAATGGAATGCCCAACAAACTTGAATGAATGCCTCTTAACCTCCATAAATATTTTTAAAACTTTCTATTACCAAAACTACTACCACTTCAGTATAACTTTGTATTGAAGTTACAAGGTTTGTAAAGTAAGTAACAGCCTATAATAAAAGTAATATATAATAAGGCGCTAATTAGGATGATATACACAAAACCTGCCCTACGTAATAGTGGTGATTTTCTTGATATTTGTGCAATATCTCTTTATGCTAGATGAGTATATACATGTCTCATCAGCTCATCAATCACAGCACATTACAATTACATCATTACAGCTAAGGTACAACTAAATTTCTACATAAATATTATTCACTTAAATTTAAACTAATATTTATACAATACTAAAACTAATCGTTGTAAATGGAGACCTGTAAACAGTTTTATAACTGAGTAATCTAAATGGAAATCCCTTTACTACAGAGCCTATGTGTAGTTTCGTTATTATGGTTCAATTTAAAAACGGACGCCGACCGAAGCACATAAACAAGGATCGCTTCTCACTCCGTAAAACCATTATACGTTTAATAATCTTAAAGTTAGAACTTTAATCTTTATATATGAAGACGTAAAAACAGGGAAATTCGCATCGCGCAGTACCTCAGCATTAATGTGTATATTAACATAATAAACTGTCAACTGGAGCTCCGACTGAATAAATAAAATGCATTATAAACTTAAGATTAAGCGTTAGACGTAATTATTTTTGGCTTATCTGTAAAGTATTAGACGTAATCGGCATTCATTGGCGAGATGTGGGCGTTTAATAGTTTATAAGAGCCATGAATACTTTTAGATAATCATAGGATATATTATGATAGAGTAATAAATTAATGGAACGTATCAATCAACTCGAATAACTTAACCTTTATTATTCCTAAAGTTTTTAATCCTATATTAAATTACTCTTATAAATATATGCGAGAACTTGTATACGAACTGCCTCCATGGTCCATTTGGGTAAACGCTTGTCTCGTTATACAAATGTCCCTAGTTCGATTCCGAAGCGACACATATTGAAAATCTGCCGCTAGTGCTGTAATTGTACTGTCAACATAAAAAGTTAGGTTATTAAACACTTCAGTACGAAAGTCGACTATAGCCGGTATTTAATAACTATTACATTATCACTGCAAATGTATAGTGTATGTTTATCTTAAACATTACTTAGAACTATTGCTTATTAAAATATATATATATATACAAAGATTGTATTTATATTCTTCAGCAGCAATGCCAACTCGAGGACAGCACTATTTTTAAGTAAAGAAAAAATATACTTAAATATTGTTGTACGTGGAATATATAGTACTTAATGAATGCTTATTGGAATTAATAACATGGTAAGAATATCAAGTGGCCGATGAGCGCAGAACCAAAGTGATGGTGACCATATTATGTTTGGTAAAATATAGTCATATTTCTAATGCTATTTTAAAATACGGTTTAATCAATATTTAATAGCCAATTCGACATATTTCAATACATAATAACATAGCTAAATAAAAAGTTTTAACTTTATGTTAAAAAAAAACTAGCGTTAAAATTTAAATGTCAACAACCAAACAGTATCAAACAGCGCTAGTGTTTTCTACCTATGCCTCTCGCCATACCCGTACAGCCTTCATTGAACGTTGAAGGCCGTATCTAATTCGATACAACAGATTTATAGATTAGCACAGTAATTTATACGGACAGACGTTCGCTTATTTTTTTCGCATTCAATAAAAATTGCCAATAATTCAGTTTCATTAGCGTTATTCCGAACCCATCAATCACTTTCGATGGGCTCTTCAATATTTAAATAATTTAATTTCGATTCGAAATTTTCAATTTACAACTTCTCTAAGTGGTCTTAAGGGTTAATGAAAAAATATTAGACGCTTTATTGCTTTCATTATAACCGAGGCCATCTCCGAAATCGCATTAAGAAAATATATATTACTTTGTTGAATTAATTGCGAACATTTTAAGATACTATTCGTCTATGTTATAATAAATTTTTTAAACTTTTACCCCAGCGCGATCCAAATCGTCGCTCCGACAGTTAACTATTCAACCGGCTCGAATGGCACACATCTGTCACAGATCGGGGTCGGATAAATTAAAGCAAAACATACGATGGTAAAACGCTCTGGCAATATTTGATCTGCACTTAGCGGACTCACAAAAAAAGGTGAAAAAAAACACACACACACACACGCCAAACATCCGGCAAGTTCGCGCCTGAACCGCACGCAACCGAAAATGCAGTCGGAGACCCAAACCAAACAGCCCAGGCACAAACATGTAAACACTTTGAAACGACGGAGCCACTACACTTCCTGGCTGTAGGGTGAACATAAAAAACAACCCAATCCCATATCAACAAATTCCTCCGCTTGGAGCGGACGGAATAGCACCAAAACACTGCAATATAAAAAAAAAATTGAAAGTGCCATTACGCACAAACTAACAGTAGAAGACGAGACCTAAAAACTCTTAATTGAATAACACAAACACTTTACAAATAAAGTTAATATATACATGAGTCATATAAATTATATTGATTTTTGTTTGTAAATATTATAATGTAAATATTCATTGGTGGTCTGTTTCTGTTGCTGGACACAATCTAGATACCCCTGCAGGTCTTATTCCTATAGTCAAATAGTACTGTGAAAAAGTTACCGAGTTCCAGTTTGAAGGGCGTTATGACTGGTGAATTTACTACACTATCGATACTTAACATCTACGTTTCAATTGACCTCATTAAAGAAAAAAATTAAACTGCTAATTCATTTATAACTATTAGGACAATATCCTCTTTCTTGTTCGACTGAGCCACAAGACGAGCAAGATCTATCTGATTGTATTTGCCGCCCATAATAAAGTGGCCCTGGTAAGGACGATATACAATGCACCACATTGTTTTCCTCACCCTAAGACATAAAATATTAAGTTTCGTTACCATAGTAATTTCACTAGATACAATTCTCTTCAAATGGGAACAAAGTATGCACAATACTGTTTGTCGGCAGAAATAGGGACTGCGGTGGTATCTAGGTGGACGGTCGCTGCCTATAGAGACCTATCAGTATCAAAGTTGAAAATCTAAAGACTTTTTCTTTATTATTTTTTTATACCACTTAAGTGGCAAACAGGCATGCGGCCCGCCTGATGTTGAGCGGTGACCGCAGCCTATGACCGCCAGTAACACCAGAGGTATCACTGGGCGTGTGGCCGACTGATCTGTTTTTTCTGAAATAGTTTATAATTCGTTACTACACCCTCATCAACAATTTTGTATACTTCGTTAAAATCACGTATTTTTATAATCACAATTAATCACAAACAATTGTAAAAACAACACGAAATTCCACAAAGAATCATTTTTCTTTCTATTTACTTATTCCTGTGCAGCTCTTTAACATATTTACAAAAATGTCTGAACTTCTAATTTTCTTAATGCTAATTAGATATTACAATTTACCTAAATATATTTTTAAGTCTCTCTTGATTTAAAGCTTGTGTACGGTACAGGATCCAGTTGTTTTCCTGATCCCGTAACCGGGCCGCATACGATCGTATAATTTGGCAGTAACAGGTGACGAAGATTTCGACTTGGAAAAAAATTGTGGAGCATTATTTTTTTTTCGCTGAAATTAAAACCGTATTAGAAGCCAATCATTGGGTTGACCGCAATTGTGTTTTATGGGCCGATTTCGTTTTGTTTTGGTCCCGATGCGATCTGGTCATTACCGGTTTAATGTCGGCCATGTTGAATATCTGTTGGCGCTGTTACATCGCAATTGATGTTATTACGCATTGAATATTCAATTTTCGTGTGAAATTCCGCTGTGTAACGTTTGTCTAGTGCGACTCCGTGCCGCAGCAGAATTTTAATGTTGCCATACGTATAAACAAAAGCATTGAAATAAAATGTTATTCCATCACACCCACACATGCACCAAGTATCTACTAGTGGTAGGTCTCTGTTGCCGGAGACCGTCTAGGTAGATGCCAGCTCCTATTTCTGCCGCCGAACAATAGTATGCAAATATTACCGCGTTCCGGTTCGAGTGGCGCTGAAGCTAGTTAAATTACTGGCATAACGAGAACATTTTCTGTCTCAGACGACGAGCACAAAGTAGTACTAGTGTCAAGTTCTTATAGACAACGATATCACATACCATAAGATGAACGTCTCGCTCTTCTAGTCACTTAGAGAACGCGTAGGACCGATTAAATTGAAGAGAGACCTTTGGGTGAAGCTTTTGTCCAGTAGAAACGGCTATCGCCTGACGATGATAATGACGAAGATGAAACAACCAAGCATAATAAAACACCACCGCCAATGAAAACCTACAACACCGAAGAACAAAATTCTTGAACTTGCTAACATTTCGTTTTCATTCTATAAAATTGTTTTTGTTTCAGTTATATTTAAAATGTTTTCTTTAAACTACATAATACTTAGTTGAAAACTTGAATGTCGGACAACGTATCAAAATCATTCCATTGATACCTGCCATTGTTCATTGAAATCGATTGTTTATTTAAATTTGGTTTATCCAAACGATCATATTACTACGCTCGTGTGGAATTTAAATTTACAATTTCATATAATATTTTAACGCAGTAACACATCGAAATGTAATAATGTATCATTCTACTGTTATATCATTGCTAGGATTGCTTTATTTTACCGACTCGCATTTGATTAAAATTGTGGATAAATGATCTAGACTCTCGTCTTGTAAGACGATGCTTCCAGTCTCTGCAATGGGAACATCAAGATAGTTGTTTATTTAATTACTGCAGCCAGCGTGGACCAATGATTTTTTTTAAAACAACCTTACATTAATGAACGTCCCTAATCTTCAATAAAATAAATTCAAGTATTTAAATTTTTAAAATGGTTCACAAATTTTGCGACAGAACACGTATAGGCCCACAATATAAATTGAAACATAGAAGGGTCGTGATATACCTTACAGTTTTAAAATCAAGACACTTTGTATTTTATCTTCCGCGCTAGATTATTTAGATGTAAAATTTAAAGGAACAACGAGATGAACCGATATTTCATTGTGAAAAGAAACCGGTGAAAACAAAATAAACAATAATAGCCGCCCAGGCGCCTCGAGTTTTTCCGATAGTTTCCAATTAGAACAGGAGAAGGGACAAAGAAATCTTAAAGAATAGTTAATGAAGAGCCGGCACAATGGTCAAAGAGTACCGACAATTTTTTGGTTTAAAAACGATTCATTAAAAAGTTAGCGGGAGCTTCGCATTGTTACTACCAATTGGAGTGTTAAAGTCTAGAAGTTAGGAGATTAACCGTTATCGAATGAAACCATACAATTCTATTAGATTTTTTTGTACTTTTATACTTTATCAAAGTCTTCAGCTTGTTATGATTAAGCGGTCTATATTTGCAGCATATCAGGAACATAATTTAAATTTCGAGATACACTGATAAATTTCAGTTTACCGTGAATTGTGTTTAAATTTAATAGACGACAGAGTTAATTACAGTTTACGGTTTTGATTAAGATATTTACAAAATAAAGATTTGCATGAGAAGAATGATTTTATCAAGTAAGTTTTGCGAGGTTATGGGAATAAAAAAGAACTTATCTCATTAAAGGAGATGGTTGATTATTACTATAAGCTTGGGAACCCATTATTGATAGGAATAAATAAAGTACCTAGCGTACCACCGGAAGAGTTCAAGACGTTGAAGTTAATGTTACGTAGATCAGACTATGAACAATTTTAAAAAGCTGTAGGTACTACGTGAGAAGACAAGACAAGAATGATAGGTGGAGGTAGTCACGACCTTCAAACATGAGGAATATAATTTGAGGACGAGGAGGAGGTACTACGTGATGACTATGACATCTATTACCATGATGTCCTTCAATGATCATGGATGCTGTAAAACATTCGAAACGTCGGTGTAATAAATGATTAAATAAACAATGAAATCAGTACAATATAAATTTTATTAAATGCAAGTTTTGTTTATATACAAAATTTAAAAGTATTCGGCAATTCAATAGGACGCATTAAATCAAAAACGTAATATAACAAAACGGAATCACGTAGTTGTGCATTAATATCGTTTATCACCGAAATATACGAATTCCGGGGCAAATACGTAAGGGAAACATTGCTAACAGAAGCCGGGACGCCGGGACTTCGGGACAACAAAAAGCTTTCTGCGATATTATCCCGCCCAGTTGCCGTCTATCGTATATCATTCTAATCGCGTTAACTCTTCTTGTATTAAAAGAGCATATTTTATATTTGTCACTGCTGGCAAACGTCCAGGACTTACTGCCAGAGATGAGTGAATATGATAATAAAGTCTCCTACTACGGATTAATCACTTACTTACACAAGTAAAAATATAAACAGAACTATTAACGTTCCCAACCATGGAGCCTTCTCGTAGGGGTTAAAGTTATTTATTCACCTCTCTGGCGAAGTCCACGAAAACTGTCGTTCTTGGAACACGTCGGATTTATCACGATGTTTTCTCCTTCACCGGAACCATGTTTCGCCGCCCCACAACGGGTTCCCGCATTGTCGTGGCGGAGGGGCTTAGTAACCGTGGCCCGGCACACGGTGAAGCGAAGTGGAACCCATCCGGCCGGCCCGCGCCGAAGGGCCAGCCGAAGCGGCTCCCAGTTCGAGCACCGGTTGGATAACTGGAGCTCACCGGAGCGGGCGGGGGCTGCAGGAGCGGTTTCATACTGCCCCTTGCAGCCGAAGTGGAGTCGTGGAGGGAGTACCCTCTGCGACTAACCGGTGTCGCACCGGCGATGCGGCGACGGTGGGGCCGCGCGGGAAGAGGATTGTCAGTATTGCGATGCGCCGTTCTCCCTATCCTCCGCAGCCGTTAACGGGTAGCAGCGGATCCAACATCTCTCCGCCGCGGGGAGCCGAGAGAGGTTTTCTCCCGTGGCTTCCATTGCCTCTGGGCGACGGGTTCGGGGGAATCCGTCGCCCGCGCGACTGCAGAGGGCCGATTAGAGGGCGCGCTGCATTTTCCGGCGCGCCTTGGAAAGGAAGGGTTCAACCCTCCCTCCCGAGGTGAGGCTGCGAAAGCGGCCAGCGCCGGCGGGGTCGCGGATGGTGCGGCGTTCCCTTGACCCTGCCAGCAGGCGATGAAGCAGAACATCGTGGGGGTTTTAGTCGCTGCAAGTCCGACATAACCCGTCCTTGCCCCCGCGAGTGCGAAAATGCGTAGGCATTTCCCCCACGTAAAAAAAAAACACGTTTCACCGACACATACTCATATAGTTAATACGACCGCCGTTTAAACTGTGTTATCACAAACTTCACTTAAGTTTATGTCAGTATAACGTTCATTCATGTTTAAAAAATTTTAAAGTGAAAAATAGTATCTTGTTTAATTCTAAAATTTCAACTATGAAGTAAATGTGAGCTGTGAAGAACAAAGCGGCGTTGATACTTCTATTAGGAGTACGAACAGCGCTTTCGAAATTTTTGCGGGTATTATAAAAAACATTTTTTTTTATCTTAGATACTAGCTGTTCCTTACCCGCTTAGCCATAATCCCCACGTAACTAAAGTAATTTTGTATAATCACTTCTTAGCTGATCTGTAAAGGGTAGAAGCATCATCATCAGCCGATAGACCGTCCCCTGTTGGACATAGAGCAGAAGCATATATATATAAATGGTGACTACTTTGATAAATTTATAGATAGTTTTATAATTAATTTCAGTATGTAATAAATTTCATAAATGAAATTATAGTTCGGTATATTTTTCTATGTCAAAGAAAACATCGGAACATTGATACTTATTAGTGACCCGTGTTGGTCATAAAAAAAGTATTAATGTAATTAAATGTAAATAAATATTTCGTCTACACAAACACTTCTAAATGATTAGAAAGTTTCAAGTAAAATATACTTCACAACTAAAAAAAAATATCGGTTAACAGTTATGTAGTCTGTCGTTTCGCCCGCGTGTTTGCACAGTAAAACGTTCCGAGTACAAAATTGATTCGTGTTAGGTAACACAATTACCACCCGTGGTAAGGGTCGTCGGGCATGCTGGTGAATCACTCCGGTGATTACGACGAATGCGACGGTCTAGTAATTAAATTACAACACTCGAAACTTGAAGAGAGGCCGTGGGAGGTAGACGCGAAAGCGCGTCCTCCGCACTCTCCCGGCGGCGGTGCAAGTGAATAGCGTACAGCTATTAATTAATGTGAGAGCATTTATTGATAAAGCAAGTGCAATTACATCCTGTCTTTCAATTATATTTGACTATATCATAGAAAAGATGACAAATCTGGTGAAAGACAAAAGTCGTTATTGGTAATCGATGACCAAGTTTTACAAGAAGAAAATTGAACCAGATATCCAAAATGTTTCTATTTAAAGTATAATAATCAGAAAACAATAATCTGTATGTTGATGTTCATCGGCTGATGAAGATGATGAATCTGCATGTACGAAAGATTAATTTAGACCCTGTTGAATTATTTAATTTTTTTTATTGCTCCTATTTATTTCTCTATTTTATTTTACTTAACGCTGCTAGTCGATTAACTACCTCATACAGCTTATCAAATTGAGCTTCTTTATTTCTTGTAATTTTTTTTATTATATTATGATAATCATATAACTCATATTATCCTCTATCTTAGTATTTAAAAAATAGTAAAACAAAACTTTATTGCATTACATATTGTTCCCAAGTTACTGGTAATATTAAAGACGTTCAAAATGTATCAAATTAACCGATGTCCAATTATATATTTTTACTTAAAAGTAATATTCAAACAAACGCTTAGTCCACCGCTGTGTAACGAAATCATGTGCCTCATATATTCCTATCAACAAAATTAAACGTTTCTAAACCTACCACTCATTATAACATACAGAAAAACAGGACGCGATATTATTCCTTTACTATTAGTACTTGCAAGGTAAAATAAATTAAAATACTTTGTATACTAAAATAAACACTAAACGGTACAAATACATGGTGGCGAAAAAATAACCTTCCGATGTTTTTTGGCTATAATTTAAAAAAAAAATGAAAAACTTTGATTCTTCTTGTGGATTATTTTTATTTGGTCTTTTAATTTTTTAACATCAAGTCGAGAATATGATGTCATGTAAATGGCCACCGCCACAGTTGATTGTCATTTGAGCCCATCGCAAAATTTATAGCATTTTCCGATAGGAGGATTACTTTTGCGCCACCCTGTACCTTGAGGGCTCTTTTTATTCAATGTTTTGGGTAGTTAAAAGAAAAAACTATAAGAAAATAAAAACATTCAATATTTAATATATTATTTTCCATGATCAATAAATTCCACGATTAACGATCTAGAAAAATCTATAAAGATGGAGAGAGAATAGCTGCATATCTTGTCTAAACCTATAAGAACAAAATTTTTCTGCATTTCCAAAATTTACTGTAAGAAAATTCCATTTGATCATAATTTTTAGTCCTTGTCTCTTCTATTACAGAATAAATTAATAACATAGTATATAGTAATAGAACTATTTAACTGAATTGATTTTTTTTTAATCTAACACTGTTTAGCTCATTGTAATGATTAAAACTACACATTACTATGATCTATCCGAGCCGGAATGACTCAACGCGTACAGAAGTCCGCTTTTTATAATGCAACGACAGCTACCCTTCTATCCTTCAAATAATCAACACAACTCCTTTATTATATTCATTATTAATTTTGTAAAATTTTGTGAATTAGAAATATTCACCAAATTTAAAAACGCCTAATGAAAAATATTCACAATGATTTAATAAATTAGTATGAGAAATATAACAAGAGCATAAAAGCTTTTCTTGCAATTCAATAGAATTACTATATCTCCAACCAAATTTTGTCACTATAATTATTTTTCCTAACAAGGACGATATATACAATTCGTCTACTAAAAGCAATAATATGAACAGAACACGTTACTTATCACAATTTCATCTCGTTGGTTTTTTTTAAGAAAAGGAATATATATCAAATAAAGTACTAGATAAACACTACATTCCCATAAAAGATACCAACAAACATAGTGTTTGGATAAAATTATTGGGCTATGTTTTGAAACAGCGCCAAGATTTCCTGGTGGAGCTGAATTGGTCTAAGTCGTCCATAACAAACGTAAGATTGTTTGTTAGTCGATATGATATAAAAATATTGGCGCGATGTCATCAATACTTTGCCAATAGTAAATTGTAGAAGCTTAATCCTTTTGTTGAACAGCATCTGAGCTTTATTATTGTTTTTAAATGACAATGAACGCTTTGCAATTTTTTTATATCATTTTTTTAATTATCGATAGAGAAATCAAACAAGTTTTTAATTATTAAAAAAATAATAGAAAAATAGTCTATACATATCATAATACTATATTCCCTAACATAGAAACCTGCAGAAGGCCATGAGTTAATACTAGAAATGTTTTACATGAGACGTGTCAAAGTAATAGTAACGTTTACAAAAAAAATTTAAATATAAATAATGATTGGCTTATAATTAAGTTCTAAACAGAAAAACAGAAAATGCAGCGCAATCTTTACAAAATACTTGTTTAAAAAGATATAAAATACTAAAAGAAAATATGTTAAGTCGGTCTTCTCCATGTTACTCAATTATACCGCCATTTAAACTTTATGTTTTAATAAAAGAATTTAAGTTTTAACGAGTCTCATAAACAAACAAATTTATTGAGAGTTGGTGATTCGACTGTAAGGGACACGATCGCACTGGATTCGTAAGGTCCGGATCATGTATGTAATTTACATTGGGACCCGCTTTTTCTTAAACACGTACCCAGCACGCGACGAATGATTAATAAAGTATACTTAATCACATTACCTTTCTCTTATTCCGCTTTAATTATTAATTAAGTACTGTTCAGATAAAATCTCTGACATTTAATTATATCATAATATAAATCAGGAATTTAAACTTATTTTTCTATGTCCAATTAAAACCGAATAAGTCTAAAAATAAAACTCTTTGTATGTTATTAGGTACCTTACATATGAAATTAGCGCTTTGTCGTACTGACCACTTTGATCTGAAATATCTCCGCTTTGGTCAAGAATTCTAAATTCAAATTTATAAATTCATCCAGCTGGTACATTTGAGTTTTGAAAACAGTCATTCATTTGTTTTTTCTTTGGCGTCGCTTATTACCGCACAATGAAAAACATAAAACATCGGTATATTAACGAGTACGAGTTCTACCGTGGCACCAGTGCTGCAGAAACACCTCGAAGGATTTATGATGTGTACGGCGCTGGTGTCGCAAAAGAAAGCACGGTATGTTTTTGGTTTTAACGTTTTCGTTCTGGAAATTTCGACCTTCATAACCAACCCCGTGGACGGCCGGAGACCAAAGTGGAAAATGAAGAATTAAAGGCTATCGTGGAAGCGAATCCATCACAAAGCACTTCAGAGATAGCTGCAGGCTTCGAGGTAAGTGACAAAACTGTATGAATCCACTTGAAGCAGAACTCTGGAGACCCAGCCAAATCCTGCCCTAAACGAAAATTGACTCAGAAAAACTTTCTTGTGAGTGTTTGGTGGACTAGCGCCGGTGTAGTTCACTACAGCTTTCTAAAATCTGGCCAAACTATTACGCCAAATATCTATCGTCAGCAACTGCAAACCATGAAGGAAGAACTGGCTGCTAAACAACTGAAATTGCTCAATCGCTCTAGGTCACTACTGCTTCACGACAACGCAAGACCACACACTACCCAACAAACAACCACTAAGTTAGATAAGCTACAATTGGAATGTCTCCGACATTCACCGTACTCCCCGGACGTTGCTCCAACAGATTACTATTTTTTCCGGAATTTGGACAACTTCTTACAAGGAAAAAATTCAACTCCGATGCAGCAGTCCAAACCGCCTTCAAAGAATTTATTGATTCTCGCCCCCCATGGTCTTTTTGGTAAAGCGATCACTGAACTACCTATGAGATGACAAAAGTGCGTAGCTGACAACGGTGCATATTTTTAAAATTTATTTTACAAAAAAAAAAATACTTTATATTCCTCCCGTACAAAACGCCAATTTTATATGTAAGGATTTTAAATTAAATATAAGTGGTTTTTCTCGGAATTGAATATGTCAATTGATGATTGCAGATAAGAAGTAACGAATTAAAAAAAAAACAGGATCTGCACCCAATAAACTCTTAAAATTATTAGCTGTTCTATTAAGTTCTGTGACTGTCGCATTATTTGCAGAATGCTCCACCATGTTCCACGTTAAGAACGGAACTGCTTGTAGTTTAAAAAAGAGTAAATAATTAATTTTGCTATGCATTTGTCGTGCATCTGAAGATAATGAGCTCTAGCAAATCCTATTACGACCCGACGCTTACATGGAAATTCTTTTTGCACAGTCTCTAATAAACAATGCAAACAAGGCACGACGCTGGGACCGCTACCGTTTACAACTTATGGTTTCGTTCCGCGCATAACTTTCATCCATAAACAATGATTTTAAACTGTACAACCTACTTGAGCATATTTATTGTTTTGTCTTTCCGTGTATTTCAATATTTATCTATATTTTACTTTCAGTATTTATCAGCAAGAAAACAGCGATAACACCGTGATTAAAACGAGGACTTATTAATAAGTACTCTGAAATTAAATTTAAGAAAACCAATTAAATGCAGTAGTTCTGAGTTAAAATAAAACTACTGTGCAATTATCAACGCATATATATATAACATTACCGACTTACTTTTCGGAGGAATAAATATTGCATATGGACCATAATTTTTTATTGTTAATTGCTTTGCTTGCTATATGTACTGTTCCAGTTGTTTCATAATATACAGAAGATATCGTTAAAATTAGTAACCAAACGCATTTATTATAAAAATAACAGATAATTTAAGAAAAATTAAGACATGTCATTAATAAAGATATCTTTACAGTAATTAATAAAATATATGCCCCAATGTACTTAAACACTAAAGTCAAAAAGCAAGTACTGTATTTAATACAGTTTACTTAGAAATAAAACTCTAAACTACCATTTAAAATAGAAAATACCATACCATGCAAAAACAGCACCACTCGCTGAAGGTGAGCACAAACGCTAAAAAAGAAGAAGCGAGTGTTAAGCTAGGTTTAACGAGAGTTTAATGCGCTAAACTGCTTTCTATACGTTCGAGAAGTTTCTGGTGAGATGTAATGGCGCATTTCCATTAAACGTACGAATACGGGAAACGATTTATTAGAGCAGCTCAACTTCCTTTAACGACTTTGTTTACCTATTTTTTTTACACATAAGTGATATTTATATATTTGCGGACACGGATGTGTCAATGTACAATTGAATTAGTTTTATCCGAATTGTCTATCTACTTTCAGACGTCAAAGATATATAAATAATTATGAGTATTGATTAAGGATGGCCCAGATGGCACTAAGGACTTCTATGTGCGGCCGCCTACCGGAAGATGCAGTACTAAGAGACCCATCACAAGGTGGACCAATGATCTGATTAAGATAGTAATTCCCACTACTGGATACGGGCAACGCGACAAGGACATCTTTGAAGGAGGCTTAAAGAAATGCACGTTTGAAAATAAGTAGTAATTGAATAAAACCTTTTGTAGTATTATTCTCAAGAAAATACACAAGAATATATTTTCGTTACGCTTTCTCAAATAACCATAAAGTGGGATGAATTGGTAAAGATTGAGTTAATACAAAGTCTATTCATATAATCTTGGATTGTTAGATAAAGAAATTTCATTAAAAAATGTTCTACCGTAAAACTTAAGCAACCTCAATGTAAAAGCAAAACAATAGAAACTGCACTTACGTCTCAGCGGAGTGAAGACGAAAAATTTTCAACTAATAAAAAACCGCGAGTGGATGCTAGACCACGTTTCGTTAATTCGAACTTGGTGCTGCAGGGTGCTCCAAGTTTCTCTGTGCCGATTAGTTGTTGAATTTCACTGGAACTCCTCCTCCAAGTCTAAACAGTTTCGGAACTAACGTTGTGGGTGTAGTTACTGTCTAGTCGCAATGTGAGAGGCATGACTTGCTGTTTAAAAAAGTTATGAAAATAAATCCATTAAGTGATATACAAGTGAATTTGATTTAATTAGCTCTCACAGATTAGGAGAACATTTCTTGAAAGCGAATGCGTCGCAAGCTCTTAAAATAATAATCATTAATTAGTAAGTATTAGATAAACATAGTTCATAGTATAAGATATAAAACAATTCATTATATGCGATAGTAACTACAACGATACTGATATTATGATCTAAAAGTACAGGGATGGGACTGGGGATGCTTAGAAATAATTGTATTTACTTATTTCAATATTTTTAATGTTGATCATAGGGGCACACGTCCGGAACTAGTACTAAGAACATAGTATCCAGGACGTATTGTAACTGGATACGACGCCGACATATTACTAAAGCCGAGATAACATTTACAAGACGCACAAAAACCGCACCAACAAAATAAAATCTAATTAATATCAAACAGTTTGTCAGAAACGATTAACTTCAGCAGGAAACGTGATGTAAAAACTTGTTTCGGATTCGAATTTATTACCAAACTATACCATATTAAGTTACACTTGTTTATTGATATTAATAATATTCTGTATCAATTTTCCTTTTCGTAAGGTAGTAAGACACCTGTAAATATATAACAGCTGTGTATGAAAGCTTTTAATAAATTTTTGTTTAACAATTAATTAATAAAACCGTTGTCTCTCACCCCAACTTTGAAATAAGTATTTATTAAGATAAATATTTTTGTTATATTATTATCCTGCCAAAGATAGACACAGTCTCAGTTCTCACAAGTTTTATCTCGAGAGCATTGCCATTGCTGTTTGTTAGAAAAGGTTATCAACAATACCATTGCAAGTTTGAGACTGCAAATTAAAAAACTTAGCAATGATTTAATTTCTTTAGATATATTTAGTTTTTCTCATGTAAGTATCCTAGCGAAATTTCTCGTTTACGGAAGCGAATTATAATAGAATAAAGAACAGAATAATAATCAAAATAATGAATAGAGAATACGGAATAAAGAGAAGGTTTTATTAAAATTATGAGTACTCAAACACCACACAGAATGATTCTCCAACACTCCTCAAGGTTTTAAAGATAAAACGTTAATAAAAGTTAAAAAGGAGTAAAAGAAAAGGAAGTCGTAAGACTGGTCGTTATTGTGCAACAATGCTTAATAAAAACTGCTCTAAACTTTTTTAAACAGCAGTGCATTTGTTAGCTTTCCTGGTAACGCTGATTATTTTCTGGCGGGATTCTTTATTGTTATTGTCTTTCCAGATAGTTACTTAAGACATTTTCGCAAAAAAAAAAAAAACAAGTTTTGATTATGTTTTAACAATAGACCCAGAAGCTATGAAATACGATAGAACAAATTTTGTGTTATTTAGTAAGTGCAAAGTAGAATAGAATTTATAACTGATCTTTATATAGAAAAATGGACTAGAATCATAGAATGCCCTTAGACTGCAAACATACATTATATTCATGAACGTTTACAGGAAGTGCCACAATAAACAATTAAGGGAAAACCTGTAAACGTGAACGGTCAAGAAAGACCCCAGCCCTTGGGAGTAGTTGCCGTAAAACTTGGCGCAACACTATTAGCCTTCTTTGAATGTTCTTTTCGAGTCGGAATGGTTACTATCCGTGTATCTAATGTTAGAAAGTTTTCCCAATAAGCATTTTTTCTCTATTCGTTAACTAACGTATCTTGTGGATATGTTTAATACAGACTTTCCCGATCACTCACAAAAAAGATATCTTAGTTAGAATTTTATTACTAACTGTAATTACTACTTTGTGTAAGTCTACCCATTGCTCCTTTTCTGAAAATTAACATAAATATAGATAGAGGAAGAAATAGGCAGAGCTGACAAAGACCTACCCCGCGAGAAAATCACTTCTGAACTCTATACATACATCGTTAATCCAAAAATACCAATTAACAAATAAATTATAATCGATTCGTATCGCAAGATCGAACCGATTACATGACAAAAATTAATTTACTACGAACACGGAGCCATTAAAGCGACGATGTATTTCCCCCAGGCATATTAAATACAATTTTAATACGTCACGAAATAGGATTTATATTTTGTCCTATCATTCCTTTGATGGCGATTGTAGGATCATTTGCTCCAGAAACAAAAATCACTTATCCATTCTTATAAATAGTTTTCGTTGAATCAAAAACAAATCACTTGGTATGTATGCGTAATAACAGTATCAATAAAACTTAATAATTTACATACAGCTATAAAGTAAGAGAAACACCGATAAAGTTTTGATTGCTAAATGATGATTTTAAAAAGCGGCTGAGATATAAGATTACAATTAGTATTATCTGCAATGATGAACATAACATTCGACCTCAATTTCACATAGTCTTAAATGGCAATCAGGGAGTTGATGAAGTTGCTCGCCCAAAATACTCTGTATCTCATATGCTGACAATCACAATACAACAATGATGTGTAAGCTAGGCGGGTTTTAAAAAACCGTAACACCAACAAAACACCACAATATGAGGCTTCGGAACAAAGCCATTATTAATCAAGAAATTGGTCACTGCACCACGGAGAGAAATAAATTATCGCTGATTTCATTTAGTGGGATAAGAGTGACGGAGATAATACGAATTATAAAATATGAAGGTCATCATCTGTAATATCAGTATTACTTAAAACTACACTACAATTAAGTTTAATATCCTCAATCACTTGAAAACATATTAAGTTTACTGTGCAATCACATCGCTACGTCTGTAGGTGTCGTTAAAGATCTCTAACTACGTTCAGGGAATGCGGAAGTGTCATGGCGTAAGCGTCATGTCATTTTGATTGACGTGGGCATTGTCGAGTGCATCGGGCTTTAACTGTCTACGGTCTCAGCGCCATTTTCACTTCCAACAAATTAATTTCTAATTTCGTCCGTTTTAAATGTTGCACCATTAATTTTTTTTTTTTTTAATAACATGCAACAAAATTATATTAATGTTTTCGTTATACATAAAAAATAGTCTTCAATACAGCAGTTACAGCACAAGAAAACTAACGCTTGGAAGATTATTTTTTTTATCCTAATGATCATTCAGAAGTATAATAAAGGCAATAGCTAAATTGCAATTTACATATATAAAAATAACTATCATTAGAAATAGCAGATATTAAACTATATAGCAATAATAAATAAAGCATGGAAATTAAGAGTTCTGAAGATTCACATCTGATCTATTAAGACTTGTATTTGCACTTAAGAAGATAGTCATAAAACCTAATACACTATTCATACATATCATATATTCTTCTCATTATCTATGTGATAAATGCTCACGGTCCAGGAGCATCACTTCTACTGTCACACCTAGCGTTCGCAAAAGGAAATTGATCATAGTTTTTTTTTGAGAAGTGTGTATGTATGTTATGTTAGGATGAAAACGCGTAAATGTATTATCATTACTCAACTCCAGAGCATGTCTAAAATTATTGCTGTTAGTAATTTTTCGTTTCCGAATAAATCACGCGAACAATTTCCTGCGATAAATAAGCGACAGGCAGGCCAGAAAATCCTTTGCTAACCCAATTTGTGCACTCATAGTGTACACGTTCGCGGCCGCAGCGTCGTTATATATTCCTTATTTCTTCACCGCACAAGTCCTTTTTTTGGTAAAAAGGGCCTCGGGTGGCCTATTTGCCGAATAAATGGCCTGAGTTTAATTGAATATATGATTGGGCGCTTAGAAAACTTCGCCTCTTGATTTAAAGGCATCGATTTATTCACACGGAACCTGCGTAATTTACTCCGTGGCAGTATAAACAAAAAGCAACCTTAGCTAGAGCCCTTTAGGTGCAGAATTGTTTACTTGCACCCGCAAGATATTCGGATTCGTTTGGTTTATAGAAGAAGAGTGATGGTCTCCCTAAAAATATAAAAGCACAAGAAGTTTATGTGAAAACTTTGTTTGCTCTTTTCAAACCAAATAAAGCCAATCCTAAAATTTACGAAGTAGTAAAATCTACATTATAATATACACAAAAACGTGTTGACTAACAATTATCTAGCCTACGAATAAAAATTAATTTACATACAAATTTACATAAAATTTCCATTTTTTATATTATTACCAACTGGGCTAAATTTAATACTTAACAACATGGCCAGAAAACTTTCCGTTGGTTCAATACAATTTTTTTAATTTAGTTAGTTGTATGCTGCCACTTGTGGGATTGGAGCGTCTTCCCTTACAAGTAGAGAGTCAAGGTTATTTATCCACCACACTGGGTAAGTTCGGCTAAGTGGTTTATTAGATTACTTGTTACAGTTTGTTTGTCATAATCCTACGGCGATAACTATAATAAATATCTAATGTACATATAATATAACGATGTAATAACCATAAGATGGAAACTTCTAAATTAGGATAACAACCCTAGTGAGATAAAATATTGGAGAGGCATCCCTTCCAGCGAAGCAACGAAAATGGCGGAGCTGGCCGAGACCCCGCGTTGAATGTGAGCTGAACAACGCCCAACGATGTTTTTCCACGATTTAATTTATGGCAACACTTAGGAGGTTTCTTGCTTTATTCGTGAACACTTAAAATTTTTGCCGGGAGCACATTGCGAATGCCGGCGATTACTTACACTACAGCTAATTGATAACTTACAAAATTCTTTAACAATATTTATGCTATAAACTTTATTCCGTTTCCGGATTTTGACACTAATAGCGAAGGATTGGGTCAATACCCGGCTTTATAGCGGTACTATCTTTCAATACATTTTCTTTTTGTAATTGAATTAGATTAGTTTTTAACCACAAATCTATCTGGCATTGTTCAGTGATACGATATACGGTGGTAAAATCACTGGTCTAATTACCGATTATTTACTCTTATCTTGAAGATACCTTCGTAGTAGGAGGAGAATAATGACGCCGGCTAGTTATTCCACTCTCAAGCTGTGCGTCTTCGAGAGAATAGAGAAGGATTATTATTTAGTGCGTATAGCAATATTGTATTTGTGGCTGTGGACTTCGGGTCTACGAACCTAGTATCAGACGAACTGTATAAGTAAAAAATTACTAGCAAGCCACCATATATATGATAACAGAGTAATTAAATACGAATGTCTAGCAAATATCTATTAAGTAATGACTGTCTCGACAAACAATTTCTTCTAAGAATCTGCATAACCAATGAAATGATTGTGCATTATAATTAAATTTTAATCAGTACACCGCAAAAAACACTAAAAAAATCCAAGATTACCCAATTATTCAAAATTAATAAATCACTATTGGAAAACTTTGAGACGACTAAAATAATAAATGTTAAAAAAAATCACACCGTAATGGATAGGTTTGATGCTGCTAAGTCAGTATTTCATAAACAGTAAAAGATAACGTAAACAATAACGCATGTTTGTAAACCTTAGTTGAAGCTTGATAATGATAGCAGGTTATAAGGTTGCATACTACCCGCTCCCCGCCAGCACTTGGACCGGACACCAAAGCGAACCTGCATTACCTCGCACAGTTCTTTTGTTTATACAACCGTTGTTTTGAAAGAATCCTGGCTAAATTTCAAACTCGCAAAAAGCGCTTAGGTGTTTTAATTAATTTAAAAGCTTTGTGCTAGAAAATGGAGGAGTGACTCCGGAACACAATGCTGTGTACATTTCTTTTTTTGGCGTATCTTTAGAGGAAAATCCCGGAATTTCTTCTTCATTAAATATCTCCCGCGAGTCGTTCTACCCGAGTACCGAAGTTGTAAGTAGCGATTTACTTATGTATTTACGTCTCTTGACGTTTATTAAGTTTTATTCAATATTTCCTGAGATTGTATTAAAGGTTATCCTTATAATGGATAAAGTTTTGCGGAACGTGTAAAAGATGAGTACAAGTAATTGAATTGGCTAACATTACTGTTACTTACATTTTTAATGATTCTTTTTCGTTGGTAAGTGTACAGGATAAAGTTAGAACCTTAACGCTAAAAAAATTAAGCCCTAAGGGCGGGAAAACAGGCGAAATTGATTTTACAATTGTTTGTGATGAAAAATTGTGTAATTTTTAGTTTGTAAATAACACCTACTTAAGTTTTTATAAAGGAGTAATACTATTTATTATTAAATTAAATATAATAATTTTTTATTACTAACGTATATTATACACGATATTACCTTTATCTAAGGAGTCCCGATATTTACAAATTTTTCCGTGGCAAAACAGTCAAAGGTCGATCACTGGTTCGACTCCAGTGCCAAATATTGTGAAGTTTGATTGTTGGTAGGTTAAGTAGATGAATAGTATTTTGGAAAACTACCCTGGCTACTACCGTCTCATAAACCTTTATTTTATTCTAGGAAACAACAAAACATCTCGCTTAGATGTTCACCTGATAGTAAGTGATACGCCTGCCTATAAAATCGTGGCACTAGTAAGGATGTTATACACAGCATCACATTGTGCTTGTCGCCTTAAGACATAGTTAAGTCAGTCGCCATGTTAAGTCTGGGTACCCAAGTAATTTACTAGCGAACACAGTAAAAAACACAGTAAAGTTTGCCCACTACTGTTTAGAGGTTGAAATAGAAGATGCGGTGATACCTACATAGGCGGTGTTTGATAGCAGACATCTACTACCAGTAAAAATAATCTGGCGCCGTAACAACCTTGATATATTCCGGGCCTCAACATTAAGAGAGCCAGGGTCTTCAGGGTGAGAATACATCAGCATAAGTTCGTTTGGCATAAATACGTAGAAATATGTAGCCGTCAAAGGAAAGTTAACTCTTTAATCGGTACTTACAAAACATCTATTGCCTCAAAAAGGAATTCCTACCAGAAGAGAATTCAGTGGAAAAATATATGTTTTAAAAATAGTTTACTATCATTATACATTCTCTAAACAAGAAAGACTATTAGCGAAGCGATATAAAAAAAAAACACTCGTACTTATGCAAATGATTGCTTTTACTGGGCTCGCATACATATGCATGGGACAAGATGTTATGTTAATCTAACGTAAGTGTATTTTAATGTATCGATAAATAAAACCACAAGTAAAGGTTACAACATATAATGTAACATATCACCCGATTATATTCAGAATTAACTGATTAGCTTTTCATATGATTTTTTTTTTTTATAAACTGACGACCTCCATCTGTAGGTTAACTTATTCGTTTGCCCATAACAATGCAACGCTGGTTAAAATATTTACAAAATATATAATCGGCATATCCTGAAGCCGATATCTTATATCTCCTTACCCTAATAATCCTGGTTGTTATACGACTATACAATTTATCATATTAGTTCACGATTAATTTGCTGTTGCTATCAGAAATATGATATTTACATCGAGATGATCTCTGCACTGCGCTTAAATACGTCCCAGGAAAAATATTAACCTTCCCTAACACCCCCACTTTATTTCAACAAACAGGAAACCACCTCGTACTTGTCGACAAAGTCAGAAAATTATTTCAGCCGCCATCTACAACAAGCAAGGCTTACCTTAGTCTTATTCTTAATAGCTCGAGACTACAGAGCAAATCTTCTCACTTCCAAGAATGCTTGGTAGAGCAACAACAAAATCGATTAAGAATACCTATTGATATCTCACTTAGGGTCGTTTCAGTAACGATGTTTTTAAATAACTATATAAAGTATGTAATACAACTAAAATGGTCTAAACGGAAACGATAAGACTTAAGGAGTGTAACTAGGTTTTGTGATGGGTTCTATAAAGCCAGAGCAATAATGAACATTACACGACAAAATACAAACGCGCGGTGGTCTATACAAAGTAAAGCGAGCTCGGGTCTAGTCAAGCAGGTCGTATAAATTCAAAGCTCTCATCCAACGAATGGTACGTAAAGTTGGACCGGGGAACATGGACAGCGTAAGACTGCGCGGTGACGACGCTTCTGATGTAAAAACTGAAGACAATGGGGAGCTCCTGTCGCTTCCGTTTTCCTTGTGTTATTTGTAAAAGAGCATGCGATATTACAGAGCGGATGTTTTTCTTTATAGCTGGTTATATCTGTGAAGAGCAATCCATTAACAAACGGTGAATGAAGAGAACAGTTTTAAACTACAATGTTGTGACATATTTCTTGTCATATGTGTGAAAACATATTATTAAGATGTAAAATTTAGAAGAAATTGTTTATCGTTTCTTCTATATTTATTACACAATATTTACATGAACAATAATTATGTTTACCGGTCCTAGTTGTTTTTGACCACAAATAAAATTAGCTATAATTCAATATCTATTTTATTGTATCTACACAACTTAATAAACAAACCAAAGAAGAGGTATATTCGTAAAAAAAGTTTATTTTAAGGAATATCTCATCATCATTCGCCGATGGACGGCCACTGCTGGACACAGCTCTCGCCTAACGATCCTTACACCGATTGGTCCTGCGCTGCCGTCATCGTAGTGAATTAGGGACCGTCATTTGTAGAGGTTCTTATGGGGGGATTTGGGACATTTCCAACTACACTGGCCCAATGCGGGTTGATGGAAGTATGGCCTGGTTTGGTGATTAGCACGGTGCACCACGAGCAGATGAGGTAAGCTTGGGTCCCGTGAGTTGGTGCGCGGGATCCCTTACACCTCTACTACGAATATCTTTTGTTCTATATGATCTTTTGCTGCTATTTATAATAAGTAAAGTTTATGGAAAACGAAAGATGGGGAGAAAGAAAAAGTCACGGTTGAGCAATATCAGGAAATGGACTGGCATATCTGACGCGTTCGAATTGTTCCGCCGAACCAGAGACAGAAAAGACTGTACCACGCTGATCGCCAACCTTCACTAGTTGGAGAGGCACTTTAAGAAGAAGAAGAATTAATTATATTTATAACGTCGGGAAATTCCATATTGTATAAAGTATGTGGTCATAACATCGACTAAGAAAACTCATGAAGGTAAGATGAGCAAAGTTACCGGCACGTCAACTGAACGTCAGCGTATTGTTGTTTCGCTGCGAAAAATAAACGGTAACTTTAAGCTATTAAATACTTTGTGATGCTTTGTAAGCGATGTTGGTTATGCTTTTATATAATAAACTTATCGTTATAACTTTATGCTCTTCCTTTTATAACATTTCTCTATGGGGATATTGTGATTGACGGATTTATTATCTCTTGGTAATCACCGTAAACAGCGTGTAAAAAGTGAAGTAATGACAAACAAATGATCAGGAAAACCGAATAGACAAATATACGAATTCTCTGGTGTATACCCAGGTTTAACATATTAAGTGTCAAAGCGATCAATACAATGTAGTGCAGTGATCATCATTATATTCAGCGCCACTTTTCTCGAGTTTGTTTTCTAAAAAAAAAATATCTATTTATCTGTTTGTCTATTGCAAATAAGACCATTATGTGGTCTAATTTTAAGTAAATGGGTACAGCATAAGCGATACATTCAAATACGCAATGATACTATTTCCTGATCCATACCGTTGATACTGGGAGCCGATGTTAAATCGGACTATCCAAACTCGAAAGGGAATCCTATAAAACAAACGTAAATCTCTCCTTTTGAACTTGCCAGCCGACGAGGAAAAAAAAACCACTTCCCACTGTACCTTCCGCCGCCACAATCTAATTTCGACCCCATTTAACAAAGAATTAGATTGAAACTCGGATGCGACTGCATTGTTAGGCGAAAGGCTGCGTCTGCATTCAATGCACTCGCACCGCTAAGATGGTTAAGATTAAGATTAAATTCGTTCACACGACGCATGAAAGGCTCCGCCGCGCGTGTGGCTGGAGGTGTTACTTGTAATACATTTGTGATGACTTTTTAATTCGAAACCTGTGTGAACCGGACCTAAGTGCCGCTCAACGATAAACACATTATTATTGTTGTTAAATTGGTGATTACCCATTTTGTTGAGTTGACACGAGGTCGACAATGCGACGCCGCCATCATTAACGTTATTTGTGACAATGGAGGCAGGGACAACATAATAAAAGTTGCCCGTGTTACCGCTCTTACAACTTACTCTACGCTTAATGAGATCGTCTCATTTTTGAATCGATGTGCTTATAAAAAATTATGGATATCGGTATGCCGGAAACAATTATACAGTTAAAGGAATTTTCCACTTGTTGCGATGTTATTTTTTCATTGATAATTGACTGACTATAATTTCGCTTACGATTACTTATTAACAAGATGGACTGATTTAATTAAAGACTCGTCCTCTTTTAAATTTTACACAGTCATTAGAGATGCGCTAGATGGAAACCGATAGAAACAGTTCAACACTTTTAACAGTAACTCTAACGCTGACCACGCTCCTCGGACATAAGGCAACAACCATAGAGAGGATTTCGCTTAATATTAAGTAATAATAAAGTTGTAGACGATGAAGCGTGTTAGTTCAAAATACTTTGTCTCTATTGTGTTAACAGCCGGAAAATTTTAACAATTTTCTAATGGTGACGGATTTAGAAAATGGAGCTGGTCAGTCATGCGGGTTCGAACAAGCCGTACCGCAAACCAAACTACAACCTCGGGAATCGAACCTGAGATCTCATTGTTGCAAAGGAGTTTACGGTTTCACAAATGTAGTTAAATCAATGTAAAATACTCTTCATACGACAAGACGTCAGGAGTACTTATGCTAAGGTTTACGCAAGACTACAAAGCAGTCTTCGCGTGGTAAACATTAAAAATATCGTTACCTTTTTTATAATGTTATCACCTATAAACTATAATTTTAATAATATTCAATGTTTGCAAAATACTGTGCACAAATAACTAAATGTATCTAGACGTTCTCTGCAAAGAGAAAATTATTAAAACTTATTATATTTCTTGTGTAGTTTCGTGGGGATTTTTTGGTCTTAAATATGTGTACGAGCAATCTTAACGGTCTAAAAGTTTTCGATAAATTTATGTTTCCGGTTGTTTTCTCCGTATGAGGAGCTCGAACTGCTTACTTTCGCTCTATTTAACACGAGCTGCAATGCGGGTAATATAAAGGAAATTTCGGTGCACATTACTCTACAGATAATATTATAGCTTTTAATACCGGATACGCTTACGACATGTTAAGTATCGATAATTGATAGATGCTACAGGTGATGCTGGCTTGTTCTGATGAAATCGTATATTCAATTGATGAAACTTGAGTTTGAGTTACCTTGGCTTACAATATTCCGTACACTGGACCATTACTCCGAATTTGTTATTACCTATAAAAATAAAAATTATGATTAAGATTAATAGTACAAACAAGTAAAACAAAATGATTTTTTTTTAGATATGCTTTTATGATTAGAGTTAGTGTAAATAATCCAAAGAAAAACAGCGAATGATATTGAATTGAAATTTTTTTTATGATTTAAACACATTTCAATAAAACTTAATCTTCCGAGATGTAACTGAATTTTTATGTATTAATAAAAAATTGTTGAACATTACAAATTATAGATAAGAAAGATGATATATATTATGGTTTTCTTTCTCGATCGCTTATGAAAGCCGATAAACAATACTAGAAATGGAAGTATACAAACATACGTATATAAAAATCTAGGGTAGGATTTACGATGTTACAGGAAAATTGAAAGGCTGGAAAAGGAACGAGCAAAGCCGGGTCAGGTACGTACCGTCGGTTGAGTGTTCAGTAAACAGGCAATGTTTGCTCACTAGATTGGGAGATTATGGTTCGCTATCCTCCTTTCGACTAGTGACAATGGAGGGTTTTCAAACGATTGTTATATTGCTACACTTTCTGATAGCTGCATGTGTTTAAAGCTATATATAGATCTAATAAAGCTACTGCAGGCGCCTTCTTTCAAAGGGAGAGTTAGGACCACTTATTTATCACCCTGACCAAATATTGGTCGCATGACCGCAAAATGTTGTTGCTCTTTAGAGAGGTGCATTTCCTCTCAATGTTTTTCTTGACCGGATGCTGAAGTTCTCCTAAACAGCTAGCATTGTTTGATCTACACAGTTACGTAGAACATATAAAATTTTAAATAATCTTTATCAAATCGTCATGATGCACCAATATATCAAACTATTTACGTATGTAACATCCTTCGTTGTATTAACGGAATCTATTTACTATGCCATGAATTTTACCCAAAAACTATGTATTTAAAAATTGAATAAGTTCATGAAACTATTATATAATAATCACAAAGAGGATCATTCCTTAATTATACACTTTGTAATTTTTAGTAGATAATACAGTAAAGTAAAATTCAAAACACACACACACACAGTTCAAACAGGAATCAGCATTTTATAAAATATAGGTTCTAAAACAGATTGATTTTCATTTGCTTTACTTAAATGAATTTTATAACAATTTGGTCAAAGACGTTTACCTCCACATTAAAGATAGGAACAACACAAGTAAAAATACCTGGGAGTCTTTAAAAGTGAATAGGCTGTAACTAGATTTATGCCTTTTACCATCTCTGTTCACATCACCACTTCTTACTAGGCGGAATCGCAGTCAGGCACTAACTTATTTTCTTATTCGACGAAGCTGCGAGACGAGCGTGATATTCACCTGATGGTAACACACCTGCCTATAACAACGTGGCGTTAGTTAGGATGATATAAATTGCATCACATTGCGCCCGTAGTCTTGACGCGTAGGATGAGAGGTCTCGTTACCCAGTACACACAGGAACACTTTACTGTTTACACATTAATTTTGGTGGCGGAAATAGGAGCTGCTGTGGTATCTATCTAGACGGCCTCCGACAAGAGAGATCTACCACCAGTGATCTATACGACTTAGTAAATACATATTTATTTAAGGGTAGCATAACATCAGCAACACGTGTTCCCTGTACCGTGCCGTGTATATATTTTACTTTGCGCGTTTCAAAACTCAAACGAACAAACTTTTCGCATTTCCCCGCGAACTTTGGTTATCTCGGTGTGAATCAAAACGCTCGGCTTACTGAAACATCGAAACAAGCAACAAAGAAGTATTCGCGGAATAATTTTTCCGTTATTATAATACGATTCCCGGGGTAAGTTTACTTAGAACTGTGCAGTAATTATATGAAAAGATGGAAATCGGCGCGGTGTGTTACAAACTTTGCAACTTACTTAAAAGTTACTCACGAATTCAAGTATTATTCTTAAATAAATTAATAAAAAATTTACATAAAATCTTTATACAAAACTTTGCTGTTACGTTTAAATCTATTACAAATTATGTTAGTAATATTAAGTTAGATATTAATGTTTAATACTCCTTGTAGGAAAATAATAATATAAAGACTCGGATCTTTTTAAAATAAACCAAAGATATTTAAGTTTGTTGTATTTCCTATCACACTCATGTTTTATACTTTTTGGCGGTGATAGCAACTAATATTATTAACAATTGATCTCTTATTTGATTATTATAACTAAACACATATTGCAGTATAGAAAAACTATCAGAGTAGTCACGGCATTATACATCTTAACTATAAAATATAGATTCTGTTGCACAAATATCTTTTCCTTAAACCTTTTCTTGCTTTTTCTTTAAATTCTATTTAACTTATCTATTCAATAATGCCGGCACGGTTAAACAGTATAAAAAGATCTAAAAAAAGGGGGGTATAAAACACAAAGCAACTCGACACGCAAACAAACAACTTCGCCTCGTAAAAGTCAATAAAGAAATTGATATAGTACCGATCAATCGCTCGGAAATCTCTTAGTAAACATTTAGAACCTACGGGCGCTGAAGTTAAAAGCTGCCTGATAGGTTCTGACACATTTCCACGCTAATATCAGAGTGTTTTTAAGGTGTTTTATCGCTCCCATTACGGATGGCGTCTCTCCCGATCAACGTGACGCTATTGACGATAGCAGGTTCACTTTGTTGGCAAACTTGTCTCTTGGCTTCTCGTCTCGACGCGTTCGAGTTATCTCTCGTCGTAAATAAATATGTGAGGTAGATGTCAGTTGTTTCCTTATCCTATATACTAATGGGCCGTATATAAACTTCATTTATTTAATTGTATATCTATGTGTGCTGTTACAAGCCCATTTGAAGTTTAAATAAATAAATGTCCCGCTTATTGTTACCAAAACTGGATTCGAGGCCTTCTTTAACGACGAGAGAGTGGAGGCTATTTATCAACCATGCACGATTGCGGACAGTGGATGTCAAATATCCACGAAGACGTACAAATAATGTGCCCAGCTCAATGGTAATCGGACCCTGTCTCCTTCAAGATAGATACGAACAAACTAAGCTAACACAGCGAATCAAAATCGAAAGTGTATGAAGTGTAATTAATTTTTATTATACGCCGTGAACGTCATCATTATTGTCATCTGCCGATAGACGCCCACTGCTGGAGATAGGCCTACCCCAAAAGATATCCACTCTATTCTGTCCATTTGCCTCTAATCTTAGTATGTCCGTATAGAATAAAAGTTAAATTTACCAACTACCCACATGGTGTTTTTGAATCTATTAGTTGTTGATAGAAATATGTATAGAATACTTACTTAATATAATAAAAATAGTGCACTTATACCATATCAAGTTTATTTATATCAGTGCAAAAACTTTATATTCATTCATCTATACAAAATAAATAACACTAAAATAAATTTGGCAACCCTAAAACCGTCCAACTAAATATAAAGACTGAAATGTAGGTTTTCTTAAAATGGGTCAGTTAGCAGAGACAAGTTATCTAACGCCCGAGTGTGGATCTTATGAGAGATGATGAGAAAGTATATCAAGATCGCGCTGAAGCGAAGTTTTAACACACTTTTTTTTTACTCTCTTTATTTTTTTTGAGCTACATTTTCGCACTAAAATCTTTCTTATTGCAGCATTCTTGTCATCAAGCATTTAGCAAAACTACAAAAAATGTTAAAAGACAATTTCTGATAAATAAAGCCTTTATCTATTTACTTACAGATAAACAAGAAACATGTTAATGCAGCTTAAAGTTAAAAGAGATAATTTTATGTAAGTAAGAAATATGTGCAACAGAAAGTGATTTGCAGAAGTGGTGTCCATTCTTCACTAATTAGAGGGGTACGAGAAGAAAAAGAAGAATAAATAGTATGACTTAGGTCTTTTATAATGTATTCCAAAATACACTGTCTCGTGACATTCAGCGAATTTACTAGACAGGCCATCTCAGTGGACATCCAACGGTTAACATAGTGAAAAATTATTAACCTGTCCCACGACTAGTGACCCACGATGACAACATATTGCTGAATGTAACTCTCCCCAATGTATTACTATCGCAAAAGACCTGATGTTACTCACAAAGATTCTAGGCGATATTCACCAGATCATCAATCCAATTGGGCATTAAAATCTATTCTTATTAATTGATGGTAAGTGATTCACTCGCCCAAAATCATGAATGATCATATACTTGACCATATTGTGCTCGTCTACTTATTGGTGGTAGAAATAGGCACTTAGAACAGGAATTTTACTTAGACGGTACTATCGCAGTGCCAGCAAAAGAGACCTACCATCGAAATAAAGTTATATATCGTCACACTAACAATAAAAGCGTGCCAGTTAGCTGAACACGAGAGACCATCCAAATATTTATCTTATCTGTTTGAGATGATAGTAATTTACAGTTCCAATAAAGATAACTATATGTTAACAACTTTTACATTGACTGTGCGTTAAAAAATATATATTATAAGAAAATGGAGCAGACGGGCGTAGAAACATAAATCCTCGTCGCAAAAAAGAAGTATTTGCGACCGCAGCACATTTTATCTAATAGCATTGTAAGCGAATGCTTATTTCCCATGATTCAAAGACCGATCCTCGATAGTTATTGTTCAGAAAAATCGAAAGCGCCAACAATGTACGGCATTGTGTAGGGACAAAGTAATTTGCTGAAGTGGTAACACCTCCCTCCCGCTCCCCATCCCACCCTGTACTTCCCTACTCGATAAGGCACATCCACTTTATAAACTGATGGAGACTTATGAAGAGTTTTTTCGGGTACTTGATAATATTTGGCAAGTGAAGCCGCAGCTGTCGCGTAATGTCGAATCGTCTTTTAGCTTTTTCTAGTTTTAGTCGAGGGAATAATTAATTGAAGATACTCAAAACAGCTTGGACAAAAATAATAGACTACTTTATAAGTTGTGCAGAATTTATTCTTGATATTTAATAAAAAGCCTCGCAGATTAGAAATTTCAGTTGTTGAAGAAATAACGAGCACACTTGAGACTGATATGACAAGTTTATAGCTAAAGAATATTGGTTGTCTTTTAAATGAGATTCAGAAAACCGTTTCAACAATAAATGGAAGACATACATAAATAACAATGAGTGGAGGATCTCGTACAAAGATCGTCGGTCGTTGGGGTGGTAAGGTACAGGAACAACTACCCTTTAGAGATAGACTAATATTGGCAGGGAAGTTGTTGGATTCGAACAATGCATCTACGATCCGCTGCGCTCCTCAGTGGGCGCCTTTTAGCCGACATTGATGATGGTTATAAATAAATTTTACTGATGATCATTGAAAACTTTCAATGATTACTGTTGAAAGACAGGTGAAAATAGAAATATGAAGAAAACAAACCTCGGGATCGTAATAATACTAATAGATAATCAAAACAAAATCATATCCCCTAAGAGTTGTAATGAGTCAAAGATCAATTCATTATGTCGCCGTAATAATATCATTAAACTTACTCCACGTTGCCACCAAAAAGAGAATAGCGTGACGATAAAGTCTAAACGTCAATTTATTCATACCATTGGACGTCTCAATAGTGAAAGAAAAAAACTTCACGGGGCGAAAACACCATGATAGCAATGTCTACCGGATGCCATAAAATGGGAACGACGCACCGTAACACATAAGTTTTCCCTAAAAACAACGAGCAAGAGGCGCCGACACACCAACGTTAAGAATGCTAGACGGATGGACGGCAACTTAGAAAAATATTTAAGTAAGGTTTAAGTAATCAAATAAATAAGGTTTTTGAAAATAATTTTTAATACTGAAAACCTTTTTTTGGGTTTTATTACTTGATCCTACTTATTTTTAATTCTAAGCTACTGTCTGTCTACCTCGCTCAGCGTCGGTGTGTATATTATCAAAAACGATCATAATAAAAAGATATTGTAGTCAGTATCTTTGATTTAAATAAAGGTATATTATTTAAGGTCATATTACGTCATATTAGTCTCCAGTAAAAAGTTTTAATTACAAAGTTTAATACCGAAAAATGTTTTTAAGTTACTAAATTGTGATATAAATTAAATCGCCAGGATGAAGACCTATAATATACTTTGTTTTTATCTATGATTCATACTGAATTCGAAAATAAAAATGATCAACAGAATACGTGTAAATTAAGGTTTCCAACTAGACTAAGTATTACTTTAATAATACTCAGTCCTCCGTTAGATAGATTATCTAGTAATTATACATTACTTGAATGTTATTTGTTGAATTTGTAAGTTTTTCTATATTCCTATACTTCGCAAATTCCTTCCCGCGTAAGACGTAGTAAAGAAACAAGAAATACTTATTTTTTATACTTCATGTATATGCGATCTTTTTTTTATACGCCAATGCGACGAGATGTGCGAGACGTCCACACGATAAGTGAGATGCATGCTCAAAACAACGTGACATCTTGAGACATAAATTTTAGGTCTCATTACCCCGGTAATTTCACGTTTGCACACTATTGTTTGGAGGCAGCAATAGTTGCTGTGGTACCTATATAAACACTCGCTGGCACCAGATTTCTACTATCGGATAAAACATATTGAAAATCAATTAAAGGTTTACCTTACGAAATCTAACGTAAATAACACCATATTGTTATCACAGGCGATGACTATGTGTAATAAACTTATCTCTAGTATAAGCACTAAATTCAGGCTTAGTGTAAGGAAATGGAAAATATTCATAAACTTAAATGTTCTAAAATTGTGTTAACCTTAATTTAAAGGCTTCGCTGATAGTACCGGGATTCTCAAATTGTGATAGTTTTTTATATTTCTTCGCTTCGGGCGTGCTCTATCCGTGTGTTCAACTGTTCGCTTCGCACTAATGTGATAGCAGCCCAAGTTGGCAGCGCTTCGTACTCAAGCACGCGCAGGGGACGCGCAAAGGGCGAGACGTAAGCGATTTGAAAGAGCCGATGAAAGCCCTCCAAATATCGAGCGTCAGGGTTGTCAACGTTAATGGAAACAACGGGGAGCAGCAAGACTAAATACTTTAAAAGTAAGTCCTATATTACATGCATACATTATGCTGTCGTATTACATTACGAGCGTGAGCACATTGTAGCTTTACATAACCCTTAAAAGGTATTGCCTACTTTATTAGGACTTTATCCCGTTGGTTACAATGTGATGATCAAAACGATATGTACGGTACACGTCGCTTTTAGATAAAATGACAAATGTCATTACTACAGTAATTTCACTAGCTACGGACGTTACGATATGGTAGCAGAAATAGACGGTGTTGTGGTACTTACCAAGACGGTCTCCGGCAACAGACAAAATCAGTAATTACATTTCTAGTTATATTTCTATCTGCAATGATCTATTCCGCGTTTATCTCGGGCTCGATTTAAATTCGTAATCAATTTTAGTTTACTACAAGTTAGATAACGAATAACTTAACAAATATAAATCATATAATTCATTAAAGCGTAAGCGAGTAGAAGCACATACAGAAACCGTTACCACGACGCTTAGGTTCGTCACTTAAATAGCCGCCGTTTGTTAAGTGGCAGGGATTAGGTTTTTTTCCCGCGCCGATTGCGTGAAGGTTCGTGTTTATTGTGGATCAAATGGGATAATTGGTTCGATCGGCGTTGATTGTTCTATGATCTTGTTTAATGCCGGGATCCTGGAGTTTGTTTGTTTGTTCGTCGTTTTAACGCGTCGCGGACGTGTTGACTTAACCTTCCCGAATAGAACATACCGTTACAAATAATTCGATATATTTAGTTACACTTCAAAGTTATCTCCCATACTATTCGTATTCAAAGAATCGAAAATATATGTGCATATGTTATCTTTTCGATCGGATGCGATTAATTAATTAAAAATCTGTGAAGCCAGAACTAAGCTATTACAAATGAATTAGAAAGGGTTCATGGAAACGTCAACCCTGTCGTAAGACAGGAGCTGAGGAGAGACCAGGAGGAGCGGCGCACTCATGTCTACTGCGGTTGCAAAAATTTACTCTCCAGAGGTCACCCACCCCACTCATTAGGCGTTAATTCCATTCGCGTGACAGAAATGAAGCTGCAAGTACTTTAACGCAATGCAACATTCACGTAATGAGCGCGGGAAATAATTGTAGCACGGGTGGAACTAAGAAGCGATTTTGGGTAAGCACTTAGGTTACTCGTTAGAAAAAAAAAATTAGAATGAATTTTCTTGCGCGATTAAATCAGAAATGAGAAGATCCGTTGAACTAAAGTCAATGAAATAATTTAAGAAAATTACTAAATTTCAGTGGCAATGGACAGGAAACAAGACTTGAAGGACTAGCGGCCGATAGGATGTTAAGGTTTTTGAGTGACCGTTACAAACCAGTAGAGGCAGTGTTAAATATATATTAAATTAAGTTTTTATTTTGATTATTGTCATAATTCGCTTTGAAATGTAATGAGATAAATAAGCTTTTTGAAACTGATTCGAAAAAGGATCTATTCTTAATCATCTAGATGGAAGATCTATGTACGTGTAGGGGGATGGATATTTCGTTAGAAACAAAAGCTCTCATATTATACCCAAGACGGAAAACTGGATACAAGATAGTAAAAGTCACTCTAAATTATCATTTTTATGGCACATTATAAAATTAATAGACTCAACAGCAGCGATGAGTATAAAACCGCTCACAAGCAATTAAAACTATCTAAAACTTAATACGCCCTGCTACATCATTCGCAGCTGAAAATATGAGTAACGGCCTTTCATAATAACGAACTAATGAGTGACTGACAAATAGCCTCGATCGTAAACAGGAGCGTGAAAAAAGAAATGAAACCGTCTACATGTCACTCCCGTTATATTTAAACCGGATGTATTTCAAGAGAGTCGGCTGGTGTAATTTTTACGGGCGTATGGGCAGCTTCGTCGAGTATTAATTACTGAGCTTAGCACACCACGCGTGGGCCAACAACTGTGAAACTATTAACAGGGTAGTCCAAATAGTTTGGAATAGTTTCGTTGGCCGGCCGCCAGGGGCGCCGCGCTCGCACGCTGTACATCGCGGTGCCTTGCTTTTGACACGCTTGTAAACAAAAATAATAAATAAGAAGTTCTCGCTGCGAACCCGGCATATTTCGGTTGTGTACGGATTTTATTACAGCTTACTGCTCCCGACCAAGTTTTATTGCTTTTACGTAACATTAGAAACGGTAGGATATACTGGGCGACAGGATCGGACACCCCTCTTAACTCGTTGCAACTATTTATGGAGGTTTTTATTCGTCGTAAATATATTTTTTAAGGATAAAAAGGTGTGGCGTGAATGAATGTCTTATCGTATGAAATTGAATGCCAAATCATTTTTCATTTTAATTTAGTCTTATTTGTGAAGGAGACGATGATGTCGTGAATTATAAATAAATTTGTGATAGCAAGGTTTATCATAGATAAAATTAAGTCTAAATAAAGTGTAATAGAGAAAATTCTATCTAATATATACACATAAGATACAATTTACGAGTAATGCGCAGTAAAACATTTGTTTTGCCGCCAAAGTGTTTTTGTTTGTGGACCTATCTCTGTTGACTAAGTAAATGTTAGCTTGTTTGAACCGCTCTCATGTACAATAACTAACAACTAAAGTGCCGAGTGTTATAATGCAAGCAAAATCGCAACTACCCACATCAGAGCGACTAAGAAAATTCTAATTAAAACTTGAACTATAAAGACTAACGCCTCTCCCTCAAACTCGACGTTGGGCGTCTGATCTTATTTTTCGCGAGTGTACACCGAGTTTAATACAACCTTATTCCTGAGTACAAGCCAACACATCTACAGACCCTTCAGGGAAATAAGTTCTTTACTGGAGCGTCCTTCAAAGCTCCCGTTTAGTAGATGCCTTTCGTCTAGCGGTAATTACAAACCTTTCCTTTTATTACCCCGAGTGCCCGTCTAAAAATGAACAAAGGCACTTAATTATAAATAATTCGTGGTACACATACACGGCTCGTTCTGATTCGGTTTCTCTTTGGGAAACCGCAGTATACAGTGATTAAATACAATTTGGGCCTCTCCCGAGAGCCCTCTAGCGCTTCCGGGAAGTCTAGCGACTTCCGCCGCTCGACTTCCGGTAGGATACCGCGCGTATTTTATACTTTTTTTTACTAAAGATACAACCGATCTTTTACATAACAAAATTTTCAGGATGAAAAGTAATTTACATAGCACAACAATTATTTAACAATTAACATAGTATTTTGCAACTGATAAAAACTACTTTAGCTTTTCAAGGAGTCCATCGTCTGCCACTTCTACTACGCCAATTTCCATAATCTGAGTTAAATAAAACACAAACAAAAACTATGAAAAATATGTTTTTCACTAAAGAAGTTATTAACTTATAATCCCACCTCTTTGGATTAAATATTTTTTTGCGATTCATGCATAAAAAAGTACCAACAGACACTGATATTTATTTTTATTCATCATACACTCTCTTTAAGTTGGATCCCTAATGCTGAGGGTCGTGACTCCTTATCAATAACGTGTTCTTAATCATGTTACGCCATTTACTTCTATTTAATGCTTTCTGTATAGCGTTGGTCAGGTGTGTAACAATGGTCTTCACCTGGTCAGTAACGTTTTGGGCTCCACCCACGCGGCCTCTTACACCAATCATAATACACTAATCATACATTATTTTTTAGTAACTTAAAATATGTAAGAACATCGTTAATCTTGCATTGATTTCCTAGTATCATTCTCCGAAATAAGTTACTTTAGTGTTATCAGATAATCATCTGTGTCATAGATATCAAAGTTGAAACATTGAAATTATAGATTGTCCGCTTTGTGCTAACATTATGATAATCACAGTCGATTTCTGCCTTACATATATAATTAGTTATTAGTTCATACCTGTGAAAGTTAAGTTTTATGTAAGTTCTTCGTCCACAACTTATATACACGAGACGCTTACAGTTCCACCAATACGAATATTCTCAAGTAAAGACAAACACACGGCCACAAATAATTGATTTATGAACCAAAAATCATAACCAAACATTGGAATTGTTTACGTCAGCTGCTCTTTGTCTGTTCAAACATAAACTCGGACACGGACAAACGTTAACATATAAACAAGATTAACAATGCATCCAATGATCACCCCACCATGCCTATTAAACCGGGAAACTCAGTTGAAACTTTTACACAACCCTTCAATTTGGTCGCAAATAAAAAATTGTACGGCACAGTTTGTTTGACTAACTCATCAAACCATTTTGGACTCTAAAACAATAGATAACAAAGTGGTTAACTTGTAAATTTTGTGAACGAGTAGTTAACATAATATATGAAGACGGCTTAAAAAACAAGCCGATGACAGACGTTAAGTACGGGCCATCTTCGACGCGCTGAAAAGGGAGAGGAGGGCGTTTTCATCTCAATGTGGACCTCTTTCAGAGCTATTTTGAGATTGTTAACACAAATAAATCGGAATTGTTTATAAAACAAAATAGTCCTCGAGGAGATCACCATTCGATGATATACTTGAAAAATTATTTTGCGTATTTAAGTTGGACAATTTGTATGGATCTAATGCAAATAGATGAAACCACAACGGAGTGATGTGTGATTTAAATAATATATACCAATGATAAATAAAATGTTTATTACAAATACCAGAGACTTTGTTTTATTAGACTTAGAAGATGTGATACGCCTGCTCATAACAGCGTGGCACTAGTGACGATGATATACACAGCACCACAGTGGTTAACACCTTCATACATAAGATGTTTAGTTTCGTTAACCCAGTACTTTCACTAGCTACAACGCCATTTAAACCAAAACACAGTAATGTTTTAACACTACTCTTTTATAGTAGAAACAGTAGTTGCAGTACTGACACTGTTTCCGGGAAGAAAGCTGTACCAGTAAAGAGATTACGTAAGTAATATCCTTGTTCATAAGGCGTTCGTCGGATGCTAGACACTATACCAAGTTGGTCTCGCCGCTTTAAGACATAAGTTGTTATGGCATAAGATGTTATTTTCGTCCAAATACGACATGGGAACATTTAAGATTACTATACTACATCAGGTGGGACGTAGTCAAAAGCTAGTCTATATATTTAAAAAAGTCTTGATAACCCTTCAACATGACTCGCTACGGCGCTCTGAAAACCGGAAAACAGTGTATATAGGTATCTTCAATGTCAAACTACGAACGAAATATTGGCGGATACGTTTTAATTATTACATATTACATTGGACAAGTGGAACCTTTAATATTTAATAACGTTTTTAACCTATGAAATACTTTCCTTCTGAATTTATTCATATTATATTGAAATAAAGAGGAAAATTTGATACTAATTTAGAATAGTCTTTATATAGCATATTAATAAAGACTTGACTTATAACCTTTTAAATTATTACACTACACGTATTTACAGTGAAACTGCAACATCAAAGCACAAATTTTTCTGATAATTGCAGTACAGGCATAGTTAAATATAATCAAATATTAAAGAACGGAATATCCAAGCTTATAATAGTTGGTCTATGGCAAGTATCCTGCTAAGCTATAATAGCAGTTGTGAATGCTGATTAAACAGTTTTAAAATGCAAACTGAAACTGTTAAAGCTGCACAGCTACAATATGAAACAGCTAAGCTATACGCGGTAGAGTTGTACGTAACCACAGACATCGGCGCTAGTTGGAAATCCAGCGCGGTAGTGAGCGAAATAGCTAATAAGCGAAATAAACTAACGCGAACTCGAAATAATTCTAGTCTCGCAGGTAGTAATTTCAGTTCTATATTGGCTAGGTAAGATTACCTAGAGTTACAACGAAACGTACTTATTTTTTCACTTTTTATAACAGCACTCTATTCGATGAGGTTATTAGGAAAATTATCATAAAGTAATATCAAAGCCCTGAGTGGGACAGGGGTCAGGATATCTCCACCGCAACACTAATGAGGACGGAATAATTTGAGGTAAAGTGTAACAGTTTTCTCTCTAAGATCAAGAAACTGAACTCGACAGAAACCAACGTGGTGAATGCTGCAGCGACTCCTTACCAGGAAGTTTCAATGCAGAAGTGGGTATCAAAAAGTTGGATGTAATAACAATGACTATTGAGTAATTTTAAGCAGAAGATAGGATTAATATTATGTAGAGATAGTATTTACACGAGGTATTAGAAAATAGGTTAGTTAGACTATTTTTTTTATCAAATATTGCCTAAAAATATGTGACATATTGAACAATAGAAATAATGACAGGTAAATAAAGCTTCATATATTTATATAATAGTATTTTAAGGTAATGGTAAATAATAATATCGGGGAGAAGCAAGAAAAAAAATTGGTGATATATACCAAATTTAAAGTTTACAACAGAAACACAAATCTTTAAAAAAAAACTATACAAGAAAGCTTTCAATTTCAAAGCAGATTTTTTAAAAGCTACTCCGAAACGAAAACCTCAGATGATGTAGAGGCATACTTAAAGTTACAATATCTTTTAAATTCAATGCTATATAAGCGCTTAAAAACCTATATATAATCTAGAATATAGTGTAAGTATTTTATCGTATACATATAACTCTTCAACCGAAATAAGTAAGTAAAGCTTCACATATAATACTACTTCTGTTTATGCTTTTATTTTCTATATTTACGAATAACGTAAACAATAACCAGAGTAATGTCATCTATACTGTCCATTGTTTACAAATTTAACCATAAAAAGTAAACTAAGTAGATACATGCTGCATCGGGTGTAGTGTAAACAATACAAATCACTAACACGCCACACCATACGCGCATTGCTTAGAAATAACAAGGGAAGTGGAGGATGCATTGTGATCGTGTCAAAAGTAACCGTTAGACTGATAGGTGCGCTTATTAAATGGAAAATCTGGTGCAGGATACTGGTGATAAAGACTATAAAGATTTCATAGCAAAAGCTATAACAGCCGCCAAACAGTAGTAGTAATTCGGATTGAAGGTTGTTGTAGTTACAGGTATAACGAGAAGTAACAACAATAGGCCGTAGATCCAGGTCCACGTGCCCAGTGTCAGATAAGCTGTAAAGGTCGAATGGCTTGCAGCGCTGATATCATCCAGAATCTTTAGAGAAGTAACATTTAATATTTCAAGGCGACGAGTTTAATGTGGTGCTGTGTATAATATTCTAACTAGTATCACATTAGGTCTGTATGATAAATAAAAAAAATATTTTGTAAATTTCGTGGGGGGGAGTGTAAGGGGTCTCGCATAACTCACAGGACTCAAGCCAATCTCGCCTGCTCGTGGTGCGCTCTGCTAATCAACAAACGAAGCTCTGGCTCCCACCAACCCTAATTGGTCTAGCGTGGTGGAAAATGGCCCCAATCCTGCCATGTAGATACCTACAAATGTGGTGATCTTTAGCGTAGGCCTATGTCCAGTAGTGGACGTCTATCGGCTGATGATGATGATGACTTTCATCGACAGTTTTGCATCTTTGGTTTGATCAGTCATACATAAAAAAATTCAATCATTGTATGTTAATACAGAAGAAATATATTTGTCTATACGTTTTGTATAGACTGAACTTATTTAAAAAAAAAAAAACAGATTACAAGTTCAGAAATTCCTAACCAACTTGTGACAAAATTCCGATTCAAGTATCTGTTTTCGTAACGAGTTGATTAATGTCCATAATACTTGTTTCCTTTGGTACTTATTTACAATATAAAATATACTCCGGTGTTGTCTACCAAACAGACATTGACACAGACACAATAATAGAATAAACCACACAGAAGACTTTTAATCGTACGATATCAAAATATACACGACAATAAAACCTACATTTTAACATCGGGAAAGGATTTTAGTCTAAACCTATTCAACGTCAAGATTGAATATCGCACGCAAGGCCAACGATCTAGAATTCTAGATAGATAGAATACTTATGCAAATGGATTCTGGTGGAGTGCGGGATAGAGAACGGGGAAATATCGCCGGGGTAGATTAGGGCTGCTGACTGCGGATTTAACTTCGCCGACGTATATCAATAGAGCTGTTGCTTGTGGCGTAACTTTGTTGTAGGATAAATGTAGTGGAAGCCCTGAACAATCCCGTTTTATTTGTTTTGATTGTATGTTGTGTTTCTGTGCTGTGATTTACAATAAATACTACACCTGTGCAGTACTAATGTTTATGTTTGGCAATGTTGATTTTATAACAATGAAAGGCCTTTGAATTAACTATATTTTTCATTGTTAATTGAACTAACTCAAAATTGCTCTGTTACATAAGAAAGACTTTCGTTTGTAGTTTCCGAGCGATTTATAGCAAGCTAACCATAATATATCTCATCTATATTTTTAGATCTATGTATCATTCGTTAAATAAACCGAATACTAAATAAACATATTTGTAAGAATACATGCATTTTTATTTTTATTACTTTTACATTAATGAAAAATACTTTTTTCAATAGTTTTGTATCACCTATACTTTCTTCTTCTTAGCATTTGTCGCATCTTATAATAGGGTCTGTTTTCTTACGTCTTTCAGTCCACTTCGCCTGTATCACTTATACTTTATTGTTACTTAATGTAATCTATATAGTAGAAGTAGGGTGTTGCCGGAGACTGTCTAGGTAGGAACCAACGCAGCTCCTACTCCTACCGTCAAATAGTAGAATACAAATAGTACTTTGTTCTGGTTTGAAGAGCGTTGTAGCTAGTGAAATAACTGGGGTAACAAACTAGAATATTTTGTTTGAAGGCAACAAACACGATGTGCTATAGTGTGTTTCATTCTACCTAACGCCACGTCTTCATAATGTGAGCTGGGAGACAATATTTTTTTACCGTTGTCTTTTTTTTTTCTATATAATACAAATAAATTAATAAACAATAATAAATAAATAAAAATGAATTTATATAAAAGCGAAAGAAAACAATATCAATGTTCAGATCCCACACGTAGCTTACCTGATGATCTAAATAAACGAAAGCAAATTTTCGATCCGGAAGACTCAGTCAACCCTCCGCGCTGGGTCTGAGTGCGATCTTTAAGTAAATCCCACTTTGATCGACTTCCCAAGACCCCGTTCAAGTGATTGCATATACTTGTGTAGGTTTAGGTATTCCGAACGCAGTCCGACCTTGGCGTGGCAAACACGGAGGTTTTTTTTTGCTTTGAACATCGTCTAAGTTGCCCAAGTTTTCTTTAACAACGGTGAAGTAGGCCTTATATCGGGAAACTATAAACTTTGTAATATCAAACTCTTCCGAAAAGTATATTTCGATAAGCAAACAAAACGTTTGTACATGACATTTTAAAAATCATAGAATAACTTCTATACTTCAACACGTAAAATACGTATCTTTAATATATTTGGTTTCTCAAAAAATACTATCGTACATTACACTTGATGATACTTTCTATGCGCCAAGGACCACCAACAAAGATAAATGATTAAACAGTGGGTACCGTAAATACCCGATTTCTCCCACTTATCGTGCCTTTAGGGGCTTAAATAGTTCCGAGATAAATTACGCTAAAGCGGTCACAAATCCAGAAGACCTCACACATCGTTCTATTATAAAAGGAACCACAAATCCAGAAAACCAGAACATAATTTTATGTGTTTCGTAGATATAATACGGAATTTATAAATAATATCCACAAAAATATTTTTTTTTAAATCGTAATAATATCTATTTTTATACTAAGTTGCGACGAGATAAACTGGAGAAAAGCGTGATGATTATCCACAGTACCAGTTAAGTTAAACACTAGTAACTTTATATAATAGCAGATTTACAAAACGAAAGATTAGTAATAAATATCATTACCAAGTGAGGTAGCCATGATTGGATATTCAACATCACCGAATTCCGGTTTGATATAGTAATGTTTAGACACTACTGGTTGAAAGCAGAAATAGGTGTCGCGGTGGCCGCACCTAGCTCGCCGGCAAACACGACACATAATAAGAAACTAAATAGGGAAGTATTACAGCAAAAACCTTTTAAAATAAGATATTAAACGTTCGGCAGGTAAGTTTGTGAAATCAGGACATCAGTTGTAAAACTTAATATCCACCTACATATCGATAACCGAACCGTGAACAGAACGAAACGGCTCATAAAAAGCGTAGCGGTGCCTAGCGCTTGCTATAAAATACCCTCCGTATTGGATATCGGACGAATAAATGGGCTCCTCGTAAAATTGTGGCGTTGTATAAAAATAATTACCTTCACGGGATTGGTTAGAAAACGACAGGTTGAGCGATAAATGCTGAAATAACTTACGCATTACCCGTGAAATTTTATTAATAAACGGTAATAATAACGATGTATAGACAACGTCTACCATACCCGAATCATTTAGACATAGTTTCGAATATTTGTAAAGAAAACGTTTCAAACTCGATAATCTTACAATTTTACAAAGATTTTACTATGAGCCGTTCAAATTAAAAATATTTGAAAAAAAAAACTGAATTATTTATCACTTACAATGAGGTATTGCTTTAATAGAATAGCCTATTGGAATTCTTAACACAATAAGGTAATCGAAGCTAAGGTCTACACAAATACCTCTGAGGTCAGAAGCCAGAAATATTTGAAGAGCAATGAACAATTGCGTTGCAAGTTGCAATTTCAGTTAATCTTATTCATTCTATGGATATTATCATTTAAGCACTAAGAGATTTGTCTCAAAATTTTTGGAAATGTCCTTAAGATAAAGAACGTAAACTCGAGACGGTAAGTAATAAAAGTACCCCTTCTAATTATCTCTCAAGAAAATTACCTCAAAGCTCATCCAACAAGAATTTGTTTAACAAAACGAATGGTCTCCACTGCGGCGGTGTCGATTAAAAACTTGATCGCTGTTTTACACTTTTTATCGTTGTTTTCTCTTTGTTCAAGGTCGTAAAGTTTTGTAAATTGCGCTAGATGGTTAGGTGGTCGGTCGCGGCGGCGGTGGTGGTGGCGGCCGAACGAGGTCGCAACGCCGCCTCAATGTTTCGGATCATTAATTTGACACTTGAAATAGCTCAGAAGTGTTACAATGGCGCTACGGAACCCGCCCACAAAACGTCTGCGGGTTAAAGGTTAGCCATCCTCTTAAATGCTACAGCATAATTGTGCAACATTGCTTTTGTTAATGGATTTGTAATGAGCACCGGAGAAGAGAGTGCGTCAAACCTGCTGAGAAACTTTTTATATATATATTTTTTAATTTATTTTCTCTTTGTGAAGAACCGACATCCGCCTATAACTACAGCTAAAATGTTTACACAACACTGCGCCCGTCGCAAGTAATTCCACAGCGTTTTTTAATTTGAAACATGTTATCACAACAGTACTGACGACTTATTCATCAAAGTATAGTGTTTCAAGATTACATCTTGTAAAGAATGAAGTGTTTTTTGCTGTAACAAGTCTTCAGAAACACAGAGCTACTACCAGTCACATATAAGTAACGCCAAACTATAACTTTGGTTCTATGCCTCTGTATTCTTTAACATACCTAATGGAAATACTTAAATGTTATTTACAGTATTGTTCATTCAAATATATTAAACATAAAAGAATATTTAATTAGTTTTTAGATATATTTATATGCAAATATAATTGTGTGACTTTAAGACAACTACTTCAAGAATAACAATGATGATGTAAAAATTAAGTAAAAACCATCAAAAAAAAGTATGATTCAATGAAAACGAAGTAAAAACAAAATTTGTGTCTATTATTGTTTTTTCCACCGATATATAAAAAATTAAAAGCAATTAAATTTTAATGATTAAAATTAAACAATAGACGGGTAAAGTATTGTTGTTTCATTAAAATAAATCATGCAATCTCCTACGTAGAAATACAACCGAATATTAAGTAGGGAAACGTTTAAGATAATTAAAACGGTGAGACTGTCTGAGTTCCTCCGTTGCCAAACTTTAAGAGTTTCGCGGAAATTTACGTAAAGCCTTTGCAGTTGTTGCTAAGTACTCGGGCAATTTAGAGACAAGGGTATCTGGTGACGGTCAGGAGATATAAGACCTCTAATTTCGTAAATCCGGATAGGACGACCACGAGTGATGTAGCCCGAATACGAATTGCCGAATCTCTCAAAAGATATTTTTTTTTTTTTTGTAAAGTATTTACTTAAATAACATGATTATTATTCCGCGGGAAGCGTTGTTGAATACTGAATACAGTTTTAAATTTGTAATTTAATCTGTGAATAAATTTAAGGTTATAAACCATATAGACGTTCATGGCGCACATTTTTTGGTTAAGGTTATAACGTTATTTAACTTTGATTTCATTCTTCAGTTCAACTAATTAAAAAAAAATTTAAAATAGTACTCTACAGAGTTTTTCACGTATAAATAATACAAACAGTATATACATTAAATTTGAAGGATTCTAATATATTCCAAACAAGACGTTAGTGTTGAATTTGCACATTCCTTGTACTGTAAATTTAGCTTTGACGTCTATATACATATTACGTTATATAAAAAAAAAACCACTAACCTTTACAATACGATTTATCGGTTCGAATCCATATCGACAGAATAATATATGTAAAATTACCGACGACATAACTGATTTATGTTATTATATTATGTTAATATTCATTGGATTGAATAGTAGACAAATGATAACATATAGTAGATATATAAAATATATTTATACAAGATGCTCCTCTGATCTATCAAGGATGTGGCCGATGTACATTATGTTATGTAAATGTTGTAAGCATTATTATAAGGTAAGTACGTACCCCCATGCTGGGCAGGCCAATGTTAAACGTCTAAGCGATACAATAAAAGTATAACTTACATTATAGATTCAGTCATGACGCACGCAGTACTCTAATCTGCCCGGCAGTAAAGTTAATAGTTTAAATGTTACTCGCAAACTTTTTAAAATGTCCGCCTCCATGATATGAATATAAAGTTATTCACCAACGGTTCAAACTGATGAGACACCCAGTAAACGATGACTCCTGAATACTATTTACGTTCACATTGTGATAATATTATTCTTTAGAAATAAATTTAATAATAAATTATTACTTTATTTTGGGATATAACTACTGGTGGTTAGGTTAGGTTAGGTTGCCGGAGACCGTCTAAATAGTTACCACCGCAGTGCCTATTTCTGACGCTAAATAATAGTGCGCAAACATTACTGTGCTTTGGTTCGAAAGGTGCTGTAGGTTGTGAAATTACTGGAGTAACGAGACAACACGCTATGTCTCAAGATGACGAGTTCAATGTGAAGCAATATATATCATAATAAGCACCACGTGCTTTTGTCCAGGCATATCACTAATCAACAGGTGAACAACGTGTAGCTATTTTCGCTTAGTGATAATAAATAAGGACTTAACTTTGAAATATTTCTAACATTTAAAAATCTAACGTTAAGGTTAAATATAAATCGAATATGCCAACTATTTACGTTAACTCTCTAGACGAGCACACTCGACTACCTGATTCCAGAACCGAGTCCCAGCGCACCGATAACCGTATTTGTTTCTGCCATTCCCCATTGTTTTATCTTTCCCTTATCTGTTTATTTGTCGAACCCCTAGGATATTTCTTTTACTAATAGCGCGTTAACATAAAAAAAAAACATGTTAAACGTTGAATACTAGCATGGCAGCCATGGTACAAATGTTAATACAATAGAACACAAAGCCTAGTAAAGCTTAAACAGATATGGTACCTGAAAACCTTCGAAAAGTTCGTAAATTATAATCTAATATGTATATCGAAAAGTAGATATAACAAATATAACTTAAACCTAAACAGCTATAAATCATAATTTATTAACCCTTCCTGAATTTATTGAAAAATACTTGTGTAATAGATTTTTCTTATAATTCATATATCTGTGATAATTCAGTTTGTAAAACACTGCACATCTCGAAGGGGTGAAGGTTTAATACGTCCAATGAAGATTAATATTAAAAAAAACTAATATATTCCCAGTATAGCTTTCGTGGACGTTACATCCACCAACTTACTCCAGTTGGTCCCCATAATGAATTAATAGCTTTAACCCTCTCTTTCTGAAAGAAGACCTTGAGTTTCAGGATTGGAAAAATTATGAGATTTATAATATAAAATATTCTTTAATTCTATGAGATCAAAGTTTATTTATCTCATAAAATTATCGAAGAAGTACTTAGGGCACAGATTGTTTGTCTTAAAGAGTTTAATGCATTTCTTTTATAAGATGAAATATACATATACAATATTTTTATTTCTAGAAGTTATAATCTCAATAGGATTAATCACTGTTTCTTAAACTGTTCCGCACAATTAGAAAAAATAAAAGTAATAAGTCTTACGTATGTGAAAGATGGTTAATACAAAATAAAGACTATACTATCTTTTTTTTTCGTCCACTTCTTTTAATCTGTCGTTGTCGGAACTTGTTGTGAGTTCGTGTAAATTAGTTGTTAAATGGGATACGTTACATTTATTTTATAAAGCATTATAAATAGAGGTTAAGATTACTTTTTATATATTCGGCGCCAAAAAAGAATACAAAGATACGACCCCAGGTAACAACCCCGGCATTTCATTGCAACGGGGACAATGGAGACTGGACGCCATCACCGTCGCTGAGTCAGCTGCGTCTGTGTCCGCCATTTTGATTTTTTTTTTTGTTTTAATAATGAATACTGACAAGGACATCTTCAAGTCTGAGTAGTATCTTGTTCAGAATAGCTTTTGGAACTCTTGATGAAAACGATACACTAAGAAATGTTAAAAGTTTAAGGTAATTTAAATATCTAAATGCTTGGATGATTTAAGTATTTTGATGATAACGATTTCAACTAAAATATTATGTGTAATTGAAAACAGTTTAGCAGAAACGTCTTTAGCCACAAATAGTCTTTTTTAGTATTTCAGTTTTTTGTTTGAATCACTACTCTATAATGATGTATTTAAAATATTTTTATATCACTGTAATGTGAGGGGTAAAATTTGTGTCTTCTACTACTACTACAAGGTGGCGCAAAAATAACCTTCCGATGTTTTTTGGCTGTAATATAAAAAAAATGAAAAACTGATTCTTCTTGTGGATTATTTTTATTTGGTCTTTTAATTTTTTTACATCAAGTCGAGAATATGATGTCATGTAAATGGCCACCGCCACAGTTGATTGTCATTTAAGCCCTTTTTATGGCATTTTCCATCACTTTGGCCAAGACATCCGGCGATAGGTCCTCAGATTCTTGACGGATATTGTCTTTAAGAGCTGCAAGAGTCTGAGGCTTGTTGACATAAACCCGCGACTTCAAAAAGCCCCACAAAAAGAAGTCTGCAGCGGTCAAATCAGGCGATCTTGCTGGCCAGTGCAAATCGCCAAAACGGGAGATTAGGCGCCCGGGAAATGCATCCTTCAGCATATCGGTTGTAGCACATGCAGTGTGTGCCGTTGCACCATCCTGTTGGAACCACATGTTTTCCAATCCCAATTCATCAAGTTGCGGCAAAAAGAACTCGTTGATCATTGCTCTGTAGCGCTCACCATTCACAGTAACCGTTTGGCCCGCGACGTCTTCAAAGAAAAAAGGTCCGATGACTCCTCCAGCGAAAACAGCACACCATACAGTGACTTTGAGCGGGTGTAATGGCTCTTCGTGCGTTACACGCGGATTTTCAGTGCCCCAGAAGCGTAAATTTTGCTTATTTACGTACCCGCTAAGATGGAAATGGGCCTCATCACTCATGATTGTTTTTGATGAAAAATCATTTTCCTCTTGGTGGTGATTAAGGATGGCTTGAGCGTATGTTAGACGCGATTAACGTGTATTTCGCATGTGTTTACTACACAAATGTCAAAACAGAACTGACATTAGGGGCCAATCGCAAAATTTATAGCATTTTCTGATAGGAGGATTACTTTTGCGCCACCCTGTACTTCTAACTACATCTTTGTCTACTTTTGTGACATACTAAGGTATTGTGTTTTGGTTATGGCTAGTGTTAGGTATGGCTTTAAGTGACTAAGTACCCATCGTCTAAAAATTTACCTTACACTTATTCTATTTCGTGTCATTTTTGGTAGATGAAAGAACGAATCATTGAGACCTCTGGTATTCCCAATAAATTTTTGCCTATAATCAGAGTACTTTCTGCTCTTTTCTTTTTCAAGGATGTTCAATGTTTTAAAAGCAAGACTTATTTTATATAAAAAATATATAAATATCTATAACAAAATGTTCGACAAACTGATAACGTAAAGTATAACATGAGGTGAGAGCGCCACAGGCTCGTCAATCAAACAGCAGGATACTTCGGCCGCTGAGGTTGGCTTTCGTCCAAATTCCGTTCCTGGAAGCACTTACATTTTTACAATATCTAGTTCATTCATTCATTCGTGTACCATTTCAATTTGCCAATTGCGTAATCTCACATTCTGCAATCTTTAATGACATTATCTCATTTTACAATTCTCGCTACTCGCAGCAAAAAGGTGGCCCAACTTGCGCTGTTATACTAATTAAAGTAAATTTACCCTAAAGGGTCTCCGACAACACAGACCTAGCACCAGTGCATAGATAAAGTATTTATTGCATCTAAACACAACAAATTACTTATAGAAAAACGTCAGCGACAGACATAAAACGAAATTTTGTATGCAGGCATTCTGTAATAGTTCACAACAATAATATTTTATTAATAACTCACCTTAGTTCAGTTTAACGGAGAGTTGCCTACTTTTAATTACACAATAAACTTAATAGTACATCGTAATGTTCTCTACACTGCTGACATATTCGCAACTCAATATTGTCGCATTAATACCCACCAATCATTTTAACAACGTCTTTTCTTAAGAAATTAATAATTAAAACAATACTTATGTTATTAGTAAATTTACCAAGATTATTTATTATAAAACAAATTTTAACAAAATTTAGGACAAGTTTGCTAAAGATGCAGTGATGATGCAGTAAATTTAATACAAACACAGCAAACAAAATTATCTAAATAAATTCCATATACCATTGTCGCGATTTGTCAACATCAATATCGGTGGTAAAACTAAACAAAAATTGCGAAAGTCCGATAATTCGCTAAAAATTCGCCGGCGACCAGTAAAATCACCGCGAGAATTACACAGAGAAACTTTTTTAATAACGCTCCCCGATTCAATCTCAATCGAGAAATCCCTAGCAGAAAAAACCCCCACACAACGGTAAGAAAAATGTATAAACATGTCAGGGGACCGGTTCAGGTACTATTTTTTTATTCAATCGGACGCGCCTATGCGCGAGCGAGACGGAAGATACCGCGCGCTCCCGAATGTTCCACACGACCGGCGGCATTCACTATTCCGATATAATCTGTTAAAACGGAATTATTTTCTCTGTACAATTTATTAGCTTAAACCAAATATGTTATATATGTTTATTACCTATATTTGCAGGGTTATAAATATGTTTTAAATTATTGTAAATCTAAAAAATATTGATGATAATTTTTTAATTCGACACTCATAGAAAATCATACACCGACACATAAATATCTGGCGTTATATATATACTATATTACATTGTGCTCGTGGGACGTAACATGTTAGGACATGTAATTCCAGTATTATAACAACAACGCCGTTTATATTAAAATAATGTTAGCGCACTGCTGTATGGCGGTAAATTGGCATTGTGACATTGTGATGGTACCAAGACGGTCTCCGACAACAGATTTCTACCACCAATAAAATCACAGTAAATTCATCCACAAATAACTTTTATAATGAATCTTCTTTTTCTTCCTCCTGACCTTTTCCCAGCTATATGGGGTCGGTACAGTATGTACTTCTCTTCCATATCCTTCTACCACCGCCACATCTAAATTCACACTCTTCTTACACATGTCATCTTTCACAAAATCCATCCACACTTTCTTCGGTCTTCCTCTACCATTATAACCATCCACATTCATTCTCATTACTTTCTTTGTTATATATCCTTCATCCCTCCACACAACATGCCTAACTTTTAAAGTGAATAATTGTTGTTATTTAAAGAAAGACCTAAGTTAAACATTAAATTCCATACAATATATTAAATATGATTTAACTAAGTGGACAATGTAGATAAACTTTATATCGGCGCCCTTGCAGCTAGAACTTAGGAGCGGGACGCAATCACTTTTATCCCTTTCGCACGACCGCTGCATTCATGAGGACAAAGAATAAGTAGTAATAAAGACGTGACACTCGTGCAGATGGTTGATAAAACTTAATACTTGGCAGTTTGTTCGCTCTTCGGCTATTAAAAGGCAGGAACAGATACGTTGTTACACGCTCTTCAGTTCTCGAGACTCATGAAAACATTAAAGGAAACGGTTCTGTCGGGCGAGATCGTATATTGCCTTCCATGTTGGTGGTATCGGGGCCTTTTTTTACTTTCGCTACCGGCGCGGAATTGGAAGAAAAAGAAAATGGCCGAACATTCAACGTCTCAATTTAATTCGGAAAGCGGCTAACTTGATTGCGTTTAAAGTATTTCAGTGGTATTCGAATAAAGCGAATGCATTTTTGTAATAGAACTGGTTTGTTTTTTTCGGTAATTTATATTTCAAACAAGACATTTATGCTGATTTTTAAGTTCGGCTTCCATTTTATTTATTTGGATAGAGGTGATACTTTTTATCCTGCGAAGTGATGGGGTAAAGAAGACGTTCATCTGATAATACGTTGTGCAAACAGCATCACCACATTATGCTCGTCGCTTTGAGACAAAATAATTAAATCTTATTATTACATTAATTGTGATAAGGAGTGTAAGAGTTTTCGCCCAACATCTTACGAAGCCGAAGTCAACTTCATCTACACGCGGTGCACTCTGCAGAATAACAGACAAGGCTCTGACCACCCACCAACCCGCACTGGGCCAGCGTAGTGGGTTACGGTTCAATTCCTCTCGATGAACTCCAAAGATGTAGAGATCTTTGGGGGAGGTCCATCCAGCAGTGGACGTCTGTTGGTTGATGATGATGATAATGATCACAACCCTTCAAGTCTTTTTTTATATTAAATTAAGCAACGAGATGAACGGGACGTTCACCTGGTGGTAAGTGATACGCCTGTCCATATATAAGTGGTGCTAGTTAGGATGATATAGAGTGCACCATTTGTGCTCGTCGCCCGAGACATAAGATGTTGAGTCTCGTTACCCCAATAATTACATCAGCTAAACAAAACACTAATGTTTGTATCCTATTGTTTGGGGGTAGAAATAGGCGCTTCAACATTCTTAGACACAGAAGTAAGATTATATGCGGGGTAAAAATATACATTATTTGTTATAAAAATACTTCAACAATGTTTACTACCAAATAACTTTAACATACCGAGTTACTCCATTAAGTATATTGCAATTTTATTTCACTCTACTGTCAAGGTTTAGTTGTGTCCCTATTTAAGGCCAATTAATGAAAGAGACGCACAACCCCTACCGAATGAATGGGGGACAAGTTTAGGATCAAAATTTTTACCTGATGTTTATTACGTACGTTAACATTTGTATTACAATGGAAACGAGAGCTCAAATATTACGATTTTAAATTCCCTGGGTAATTTAATAAAATTTAATTAACATATAAAACATAGTATCGAACTTTATCTTAGTCATAGTTAAGTTTTCTACTTTTTGTAACACTTTATTTCTTTGATCAAATCTGGTATGTGTTTAGTTACTTTGGGTTTTTTTTTTGTTTTACGTGGGGGAAATGCCTACGCATACTAGTCCTCGCGGGGGCAAGGACGGGTTATGTCGGACTTGCACCGACTAAAACCTGATCACACCTCATGGCCTGATGGCAGGGTCATGGAAACGCTTTCGCTCACAACCGCGATCCTTCCGGCGCTGGCCGCTTTTGCAGCTCCACCTCAGGAGGGAGGGATGAACCCTTCCATTCCAAGGTGCGCCGGAACATGCAGCGCGACCTCTCCCCGGGCTCCTGCAGTCGCGCGGGCGACAGGTTCCCTCGAACCCTTCGCCCAGGGGCCATGGAGGCCACGGGAGAAAACCTCTCTCGGCTCCTCGTGGTGGAAAGATGTTGGGCCCGCCGCTACGCGTTAACGGCCGCGGAGGATAGTGAGAACGGCGCATCGCAATACCGACACTCCTCTTCCCCCACGGCCCCACCGCCGCCGCATCGCCGGTACGACACCGGTTAGTTGCAGAGGATACTCCTTCCGCGACTGCACCTCGCCTGTAAGGGGCAGTATGAAACCGCCTCTGCAGCCGGCCGTAAAGGGCAGCCGTAAAGGCGCTCCTGCGGCCCCCAGGCGCTCCGGTGAGCTCCAGTTATCCAACCGGTGCTCGAGCCTGGAGCGGCCGCTTCAGCCGGCCGGGTAAGTTCCACCTCGCTTCACCGTGTGTCGGGCTACGGTTACTAAGCCTTTCCACCACGACAACGCGGAAACCCGCTGGGGAGTAATTAATATGACCAATGTCTAAAATAAATTACAGATTGCTCTAAATATTTCCCACCGTTTCGTTAGTTATAACACCCTCGTAAATTCTTTTGGGAATGGAATTTTGTAAAATCCGAAAAAGGAATATTCCTGCCAAATTTCAAGTTAGTACCTTATGGTTCGAGAGATATTGTGACGAGTCTCTACATATATGGAAATCTCCCACACACAAACACACACATGTGTATATATATATATACATAGAGAAAAATATATATAACGTTTTAAATAATCTGCATTAAAATAATGAATGAAGAGTAGATGTTACTCTACATAATGGAGATATCAAAACGTAAATAGTAATAGTGGCAATTCGCTTTATTGTAAAACGGGATATCGTTTTTGATGAGTCGAAAGTTCTAAAATGAGTTCCCGGATATAACCTTTAAGCCGATTTCGGAGTCATACGAAACTCGTAAAAGCCTGCCAGCAAGACGTTCGAGTCGACAATTTAACGACCCTGTCACTTCGCTACGTTACATTTCTCCTTTCATTCGCAAATCTGACCGAGTTCGCGAACAAAGGGACCGATATGTTGCGCGGTTTAGAAGTATCGAAAATGTCACAGGGATAGATGAATCGTTATGGGGAGGCTCGTAAACTAAAGTTTCAGGAATCGATCATTCGCTCAAATGATTATTGGATTGAAGTATCTTTATGTATCTCCCCAGAATGATCGACTCTCTTTATGCAGAGAGCAAGAGACAAGCAAAAAGTTTCGATTATGTGAATCCCAACACATAGATTTTATTTTTTTAACAACTAAAGCGTTGAGAGGAATGGGATGTGGTTTCTGGTAATTGATCCGACTGTTTAATAAGTCGAACTGGTTGGAATGTTTCTACAGCATTACATCCTCGTACAGAGGCTACAGCATCATACTAATCGAAACATTAATATTTGCATATTATTGTTTGGCGGCAAAATATGAGCAGCTGTGGCTGGAGGACAGACGATATTCGACAACCAATGATTATATATTTACTAATTGATAAATTATCGTCGTCTTAATGTAAACTGAATTAGTTACCCACAATTCATAGCACCGTCTGAACAATAGATCTTATTACTTCAAACAATATGTAACCCCAATAAAATCTTAATATTCCGGAGGCACCCTAAATAAACTTCAATGTGAACCGTCGAGGCAATAAAGTAGTTTTCTTATATCAGCCCCGTCTGGGTAAATGTTATCTAGTAATGTTAGTTGCGCATTCGGACAGAGGAAAGATTAAAACCTTTCCAACATTATTGCGGCGGATGGAGACCTTTCAGGATTGTAAATTGTTGTTATAATTCACTACGTAATAGTAAATTATACAATTATCATTCAAAATACTTAATATTTAAATAAAATAATGTTTCTTTGCGTAGGAATCGAGATGTGATTGCAGCAGTTTACACAAATATTTATTTCTTTAAGTATTCAACGTCTAGAGCATTCTATCTCATACCTATCTAACGAACGGGTTCTGCTTTGAAGATGTCTTGAAGTAGCGAAATTTTTAAGTTAATTCATATATACATAGGTGTATAAAGATTTATTGAGTCATCACAAAATCTCCGAAACTATTAGACGTATACACTCAAAATTTGGTAGAGATATTGCTTCTGCCATTTAGAGGTCAGCTAAGAATAAATTTTACAACATTCTTTCCCTAACGAGAGTTGCGGGGGTGTGATTAACAGGAAGGGGCCCGGAAGGCGGCGGGTTGCTACCGGAAAGAAATATTTCTGATAAATTTCAAATCTAATTCCATATTACGGCTACCAAAGCGGACGGAGAACAGTACTTTACAATTGTAACTATTGCTTCATCGTTTCGAAGAAACTAACACCAGTTAACAGTGTTAAGGTAGACATCTTACTCGTCTCATCTTTATTAAGTAACAACGATTACAAAATTATTTGTTTGTAATATTCCATTCTTAAAATACGAGAAGCGAAACGAATGAAACCTGTTACCAGGAACGCGAAGCTTACAATAAAACGAATGAATCGGTGAAATTACGTTTAAACAAAAGGTAAAGGTGGGAAGTGTTTGCACAATGACCATTCGCGGTTTAACTCCAGGAATAGATTACGTAGCCCGATAAGGCCGTGTCTAAGGTACAGCTTGTTAGAATGCACTAACTAAAGTGCCTACGTACTGGCCATGATCCGGAGATACTAGGAGACGGGTAACGACAACCACTAAAGGATTTTATCTTTGACTTCTAATACATGTAAAAAATTTTTTTTTTTTTGTACTAGACACCTAATAAGAATCTCACTATTTCCTTGACTACCCTCAATTTTTATAAACATTTCTGATAGCTTCTTTACTCGGAGTAGTTTCAACGATACAACAAAAACTACTGTTGGCTCTTTAGCTTAAATTGAAACTAGCAACTTTTCCATTTGGTAACTACTATGTATAATATTCCAAGTTGAAGCTACTTCTATTAACTATTTAAACCGATTTGTGACAGCATTATTAGTTGAGCCAGTTTTATCTCGCACTTAAACACAGTGTACATGCCACCTAGAAGTTCCATCAATTTTCTACTAGAGAACTATTACATGCATGTACAAGATATCTATGTTATGCATGTTTTAAAGAAAAAAAAAATTCTTCACATTTCCAATATATCTACATGGCTTAATAAATAGTTGTAAAGGCACTTTAACCACTCCGAATGACGCACGTCTGCCCTTCTCCACAACTTTACACTATGACATGTAAAACCATTATAAAAAAATTATAAACCTTATATCTATAGACGTAAGGTTCAAAATGGCATCAAATTGGATAAATGAGATGAAATTCATGAAGTTTTTCCATGCAGTCATTCCCTGCTTTTAAGAATCCGCTTCTTAAGTAATATTTTGACTGAACGCTGATAGTTATTTCCGACAGTTTTTTTTTTATGTGTTGAGTAAATTTTGAAAGTTCCCATTTTATTATTAACTGACAAGATAAATATGAACCGATGTGTAAGCATGTTTTGGTGTACAAAGAACTAAAATGTGTTACTTTATGTTTGTCTTGATTACGCGACTGCTCATCACTTTTAATGTACCTTGCATTATTGATATTAGTCACGAACACTTTTCTTTTAAGTGTTGTATTTGGATAGTATAAAAGTTTTAGATTACTGTATGAACCTGATTAAATTATGTGAATATGTTAGCGCTGATTAAAACTCAGATGTATCATTCATAACTAATCAAAGTTAGAGTTACTCTCCGTTACCCTAAGAAGCGAAGAGACAAATGAGACGTTCTGCATATACTGAGGTATACGCCTGTCTATAACAAATTAGCGCTAGTTACGATGATATACACAGCACTACATTGTCCTCGTCGTATTGGGACAAAGTTTTGACTCATTAACACTGCAATTTCACTAGTTACATCTTTCAATGGGAACATAATACTGTTTGCAGAATATTTGGCGAAAGATCTATCTCGATTCAGACGGTCTCCAGCAACGAGCTTGTACCATCAGTAAAACTCTCTCAGCGTCTTTATTTTTGTTTTAAAAATAATTATCTTTAGAATTTTGTGTATTTATAAACAACGGTAATCCTTCAAGTAACAAATTACCTTCACATATGGCGATCCTGAATCATTCCGACTACTCGGCCGTATAAACTGCAACTCGCATCCAATTATGCGCACACGCACGACCAGAGTTTTGTCACAGTGCCAAGAGTCCAATTTAATTAAATGATACAACTCTTAAACCGAGACAGGCTAAAACAACAAGATTTGCTGTAAGTGCTTAGAGTAGGGTTTGCATGAGCCTTTTAATTTTAACGGACGTTTATTTGTCTATTCTTAACACATAGATGTAAAAAACATTGAAATTATTGGGTGCACTACGAGCACTATATGTTGCAGTATATATCATCTTAACTAGCGCCAAGTTGTTACCGAGCGCATGATTTATCATCAGGTAAACATTCAGCTTATTTCTTCTGTTAAATTATTAATAATTTCAGTAAACTTTGATTAGTACAGAGAATACGAGGTAAGTTTTATTGAAAATTCTTGATTATACAATATAGTATATTTTATTGTATAAACAATTATTTAAATATAACTAAATATTGATTCATGTGATACATAATTATGAATTGTATATAGTATTTGCCTCATGACTAATGGATATTTGATAAACTTACAAAACTCTAGTCCTATTTCGTGTTGTTGTGATCTCAAGTGTTTTTTTATTCTTATGTATTATATTTGTAAATTTGTATAAAAACATCGTTTCTCTATGTTAACGTAGTGAGAAATCTATTTCGGACCTCAAATTTTCATGCAAGGACTTATATAAGTTATCAGATATCAGAATTCATATAAATTAATTAAGATAGTTGGCCTATCTCATGTGAGAGAATGCCGTCTCGAGTTGCAGCAGTAACAAAATTATAAGGGTAGTTCGTTTATAAAATCCTCAATAATTTAAGTAAAAACTATATCATTGCATTAACAAATTTATCGTATACTTGTCAATATTTTTAACTCAAAATTAACTCGTGTTAAAATACAAAAACTATATATTAAGATGGAAAGATTTATTCGCTGCTGTCGTCGAAAATTTCTGTTATCGTGTCTCTGTGATTTATAACTTACGTAATTAAATTTGGTTACGCCCTGCCCGCCGGAGGAGGGGGACGTGTGTTCTAATTTTGGAAGATTATCAATCAATGAGACAACAATTAATATTTTCTTGTTCAACTCTAAAACTGATGGTAGGCCTCTGCAGTCGAAGACCGTCTTGCTGTATTGTGGGTTCAAAGACGTAGCTAATGGAATTACCGAGATAAAGAAATATGATATCTTATGTAAGAAAAGACCAGCACAAAGTGGTACCGTATTCCTTACCATCTGCTGTACATTTTACTTATCCATCACTTTATCCAAAAAAATTATAAAATTTAGAACGGAATAAAATAACTTTAATGGCTTACCAAAAGAAAAGAAAATAACAACTTATACGCTAAAAGTTGTAAAGTATACATTGTCAGTATAAAGGCAGTCCCACTGCAAAAAACAGTATTTTTGAGATAACCTTTGGATGACCTTGTTGGGACAGAGTATGGTGTGGGAGTATAGATATTAATAAAATTGCACAACAAATATTTAGAAATGTAATTGTGAAAGAAAATTACATAACTAGATGTTAATACACATACACACACAATCTTACTTGGTTTATTTTAATTGAAATCATATATGATAAAAATATTAATAACGTAGATTATTTTAATTAGAAACAAAACAAAAAAAAAATATGAAGGGCGTGAAATATCAATAGTGTGGTCACTGCATTCATAACTGACCGTTTGAATAACGGTGCAGCGATGATCCAGTATTTTTGTACTGTTAAATGCCGTTGTATGATAAATCGATGGCTTGCATCTTCAGCCTAAATAACTATTAGTGTAAGCCGTTAAACAATGCCCACTAGAATGAATACAACGCCCAGTGATAAATCTCTTTGCTTAGTGTACGGTACCCAATGAAGATAATGATGCTCGGAAATAACTCTTCGCATTTACAGCATTCGAGACGATTGTGAAATATGTGTATTCAATGGACCTGTGGAAATGTCACAGATTTAGGAACATCACAGAGTTTGGATGGTGGATCAGTTTTCTAACTTAACTAGTTACCCACATATTGAAAATATACCACGATAAAAGCATTTCTCCGTTCCTGTTGATGACGGTATCAAATCCAGATTGTTGTAGGCGAGCATTGATTACCATCTTCGGTTTCATTGCGATAAAAAACAGTGTGGTACCAGTGCACCTCCTTCTTCTACCTTCAAACAATAGTGGACCACAACACTGCTGCTAGTGAAATTACGTTTGTCATAAAACATCACCCAACCAACATCTTCTTTTGCAAATACCAGACACGCGATGAAAATATCTAACAAATTTCAACCGCAATCTGCAAGTCTCTTCCTTAGTATTGAGTGACTCATTCTTGATAATCAGAATTTTTTTTTAACATTATCCCAGTTGTTACTGTTGTCCGCCGTATACATTATTTATAATTTAAACCAAAAAAGTTTAATTTCTTTTTTAGTTAAGTGACTTAGCGTCCACAAGTACGACGTCAATTTACGACAATAAATACGTTGGGTGCACCCACTTTTTCCTAGTCAATTAGCCCATGGCACCATACCACGACACATGTCGACATCTGTTCGACAACTACCGATGGGGCACGTTTCCGGGAGCATTCGTGGTTTTTTACGCGCCAAATTAACGCCCGCGGCAACGTTCAAAAATCCATGACACGTGCGCGGCGCACTCGTGCATCGTAAAATGAACAATTTAACGTTTATTTTACTTCTAAACAATTCCCGAACGCAACCTTTACTTTTGTTCTAGTTGTGACCAAAATTTATTTTTAAATTTCGAACTCATGGTTCTTAGTCGCCAGTACTAGGTTTTGTTACAATTTTATTTTGATTACATTAAATTCGGATTTCGGTCAACCCTAGGTATAATAAACATTTTGACAAACCCTATTGCATGTTATTAATTTATTACTCCAACAAGCGAATGATCAACAGGCTGATGTCTGATAAGGGTGGTCAAGGATACACATCAAAGCTGTCGTGTATTACAAATAACATATTATTAATAGAATTATATGCCGCGTTATAAAAACACAGCATTATTTTTTTTTTATTCGTAATAGCGACACGAGCAAGACGGTTCACCTGATGGTTAGTTATATGCTTGCCCATAACAATGTGACGCTAATTAGGATGATATACACTGCACCACATTACGCTGGATACCTTCAGACAAGACGTTCAGTCTTTACACCTCAGTTATTTCACTACTTATGGCGCCCTTCAAACCGGAACACAATAATGTTTGCACACTACTGTTTGGCGGCAGATATAGGAGATACGGTGGTAACTACCTAGACGGTCTCCGGCAACAGAGGCCTACTATAAACAGCATTTCACTCACAGTACTTTATTTAAATTTAACCGGCTACAAAAAGAGCGATTATAACAAGGCGGATCTCAAATTATCTTCGGGTCATATGTCACAAGCGATATATATTAATATATTATATATAACATTAAACAACCCAACTTATATTCCCATAGCTAGATCTTTCACAAAGAGACAGCGTTTTATCCACTACGCCGACCTTTAGTTTATTGGAACAGAGCTGTAGTTATTGGAACAAGTCGTTTTCTTTCACCTTCGATAATTCACCGGAAATTGAACCCGCGTCTTTCAAACCATAAAGCGAGTCAGCACTGTTACAAACTATGCTATCACCACTTCACGTATTGTGTTCTTCTTCTTGTACCCCTCCAACTAGTGAGATTGGACACCAGTTCTGCGAATCTCTTTCTCTTGCGCACTAGGTGAATCTACTGCGCGGCGCACTTGATGTTAGTCCACTCCTTAATGTTGTCTAGCCCGACTTTTATTTGCTACTGATCTTTCTCTTTCCGACTACTTTTCTTTTCGGACTGTATATCCTAGACATCCTGCTCCCGTTTCGCTTTCACTTGCCGCGGAACTTCCACATAGTCACCTCTTGTACCCAGCTGATTTTGAGTAGGCTGCAGTATGCTCGTATTTCGAATGTCTCAATCTGCTTCTGAAGGTCTTGTTTGACTGTCTTTCTTGACAAACAATTTAATTATACTTTCATACGTACCCGTATAAAATAACAATTTGAACATAACATTCGAAAGCGAATCGATATTAAAATGAGTACAAAGGCTTCATTAGTGATATCATTGTACAGATTGCTGGAGATGTTCGATGATTAATATGGCTTATTACAACCATTTATATACGCCTACAAACATATCTTTATTTAAATCCAAATCTTTATCACGGGCAACTGCCATCAATACAGAGTTTACGGCAGGTTTTACGACTGAATCAATGGATGCGTCTTGTAGATGTACCGCTCAGACCTTCTACAGATAACATTTAATATATATATATATATATATATATATATATATACACGATAAGAAATAGGTCTCTGTAGCCGGACACCGTATAGGTAGGTACCACCACAGCTCCTATACATGCTGCCTAACGGCAATGTGCAAACATTACTGTGTACCAGTTTGAAGGACGTTGTACGTAGCAAGTGAAATTACTAGAGTAACAATATTCAACATCTATCTCCGGCGATGAGCACAATGTGGTGCAGTATATATCATCCTAACTATTTGTTATGGGCGGGCGTATCACATACCATCAGGGGAACGTCCCATTCGTTCCGTTGGTTTATCGAGTCATATTACGGAAGCTGGAGATAATTATATTCAACATTTAGAATAAAAAAAATTTAAATAAACTACTAGCAAAATCATTAATCAGATATATATCTGGTATTTAAAATTTAACTTATACCAATATTGCTTTCATGTGAGTAAAATAAAGAGACTCAATTTGTAGATACAGAAACTGTTCAATTCGTATTTTTAAATGTTGCCGAGATAAAAATGGTTTCCATATAAAGAGATTTTTTTTTTACATATATGACATAATGTACTTTTTTATTAAGTTAACTAATGTAATAGGCACATAGAGGACTATGTTTATCGCGCCTATATAATTAATATATATATATATAAATACGTATGGATAATAGTAAAAACGGTTTTTATTTCCATTTTAGAATAATTTCAGTGTTTTAACCACAAATTAACTGTAATATCCATTGAATTATACAGTAATTTTAATTTTACGAAAACCTCCTTGTTTGTAGCGAGATTACATAGATTATTCATGCAACGTATTATTACGATTGTTTCGGTGAAATCAGTCTAATAAACCTATTCATTATGGCGAGGTGTATAATTAACGATGAAGATTCCCCTTCAAAATGTACCATTGATGGGATTGTGAAGATCATTTGTTTTGCCACCAGTGATGCCATCTAACGAGGAAACTTCATTATCGTTTATTTCAAACTTATAGTTGCGTTATAGCAAAAACAATACACAATACTAGATAAACAACGTACGTATTATATGACTAAAATTATTACATTTATAATAATATTAAAGAATTATTGTATATAGCGATGAAGAAAGATATAAATAAATTTTTTTATATAAAAAGTTTAGGATATCAAACCTTAACGAAAAGTGATGTACGAGCTTAATGATATTAAGAATTTTCTACAAGCCATCACTTGAGACGGTGAAATGTTTAGACTGTAGTGAAACATATCAATACAACATAATACATATTTACATATACAAATAAATAAAATCTAGAAATATCTCTATACAAACAAACACATTAAATAAAAATATGCAACCTTAAGATAATAACCGTTCGGAGTTTCAGAATTGTTCAAGCGGCTATCATTAAAAATTTATTAAAAAAAAACTGGAATGATGAGTTAGAATGAAGACTAAGTAATAAGTATATAAGTAATGTAAGAGCAGCTTTATATGTCTGTTCAGTAAATATATATATTGAGCTTTATTCTTAAGATGAAGCAGGATCATTATAAAACAAAATTTTTTTGTGTACTTAAACTAATCTCGTCATACTATTACGGTGTGGATAGAAGAAAAACATTATAAAAAGTTTTAATTGTAAACTTCTATTCGTTACAACACCGTTGAAATCGAGGACTATAATAATAGTCGACTATTCGCACCTTGCATGGACTCGAAGCCGGTTCACTCCCAGACTGTGTTCAGTGCACACTACCACGCTGGGCGCATCCACATTGCAAATACACTAACACCATAAACAATTGGCGATTCATATCGACGCATTACAACGCTTTGGTTAACCTAGAAGCGGGACCAGATCGTGCATATCGATTTAACTGCACACGAGCCGCGGAAAGAGTTCCCTATTACAATGAGCCGGTGTAACAATAAATACCTTAATGATATCCCGAGATCGGAGAGAAAAGACGTCCGGCGGCGGCAGGCGGCACCCGTCCCACACTTCTCAAAAAGCAATCCAACACTACAACATCTCATTCACGGAACATCACTTTAAATGGCACAATCTCACATCGGCACTACATATGAAATCCACGGCACTGGTTTGTATTTACTACAAGAGATGTTTTTTTCGTAATACGCGCGGCGGCAGCACTCCTCAAACTAACCAACCGACGCGCACGGCAGCCGGGCACGGACTGAACTGGTTTGCCGGGCGAGAGGGCGGGGTTAGGAGGGGTTTAAGCGGGGGGACGGGGGTGAGTTCGGTTCGGTTTTATGAAAATATTTCGTGAGTAATGCACGTGTTATGAGTGCGTCGGCCTAGAGCGTCCTCGGGATCTTTGATTGTAGTGCAGTGTCGCGAATGATACAAAATTGAAAAAAAAAAACATGTGTGTGTACATGTTGGGAGGGCGTTTGTCTTCCTACGCTTTCCATTAGATATATGCGGATGCACACATCGCACACCGCTGAATATATCTACGATCAAATTTACAATGTATCGATATACGATGCAGACTGTGCTGCGAGCTATGTTTAATGCGATGCGAAAGGCATGGCATTTAACTAAATGTTTAATACAAAGTTATTTATCCTTATTAATGTTTAAACGATGTAATAAAACCGTATACAAAACTTGTTTAAAGTTACTAGTAGAAATATAACGATTTATTCCAAATTATAAATAAACATAACTATTTTTTTTATATACATAACGTGAGCTTTTTACAATATTTCTCCGGCCAACATTTACACCTCATAATAATTATAACCGCATGCAAAATAACGATTGAACATCTATGTAAGATTAAATATAGATATTTATGTTTAAACGTTAAGTATTAATTAATACAATTAAACTAAAAACTTCGTTGTTATACCCAAGGTTAAACATGCATTTAAATTCTAAAATAGGAAAGAACATATAAGAACATTTTAATTTTCTCCTTGGCGTAGTGATTAAGTTGTTTGCCTTTTATCATAATGGACCCCTGTGGTCTCTAGTTCAAAACTAGAGTAATGCAAGTGGTGTGGTATTTTTGAACAAGTGTGGCAAGATAAAACTTCAAAGTACTAAATGCAACTTAATAGAAAACAACTATTTAACATGTTATCTTCATCAGCCGATAGACGTCCACTGCTGTATATAGGACATCTCCAAAGATTCCCACATCGATCGTGTAGGGATTCATGGCTCAATGCGAGTTGGTGGGAGTCAGAGTCTCGTTTGTCGATTAGCAGGGTGCACCACGAGCAGGTGAGGTTGGCTTGGATCCCGTGAGTTGTAGTACGGTGGGGTTATAATAAAACTATTTTTTTTTATATAACTAAAGTATCTTATTTAAAATTTAATACACCGTCAATATTACATGCTTTAGTTAAATTGTATTGTGGAAATAGAAAACGTTTTTAAACTACTTACAAGCGTCTGGCCATAAACAAGCAGTTTCGATATAGAGCGATAACATGGAAAAGATAATTCCGCTATACATTATCCGGTATTAAGTATATTGCGCATACAAGGGATTAAGAGGAAGCGGCCATTACTTAGCCGGTCTAGACTTCATGTAACATTTACGTATATAAACAATTTAGACTAATTCTTTTGTTACATTTATAATCTAAATATATACATTTATTTCGCTATTGTGATTTATAACACGTTTCATCGTATAACCAATGTAGTACAAATATTGCGAAAAAAAATTACTTATCAGTAAACACTGTTTAAAATTAACTTACAACTTAAACGAAAGGCGGTCGACCAAAAATAAATCATGTCGCCAATCGTATACCATAGCTAAACTCTTTTATCCGAGATCGTTGCCGCTAATTCTAAGTTATAACGGTTATATCCGTCCGATATTTTCGACCCGGATAGAATTGAAGTTTAAAAATAAAATGTCATAGATACGTGGCCCCGAGAGCCGGATGAAATCCTACAAATGGGTGGATAAAGTGCAACGGAGCGATGTATGACGGGTCCACTAAATTTCATCCGTGTTTGATTAGTCTTTAGTCGACTATTAAATTGCTATTTGATGGTTAAGACTTGAACACTAAAATAAATACAACATGATGTTATAGATATCAGTTTCAATAAAGGTTACAAGTATTCGATTTATAAATACAATAGAAAAATACTTTAATTTTAAATAGGTTTGTGCTTAACCATGACTCGGTTAGTGTTAAGTAGTAATATGATCTGTGAAATGTTAAAGTAGTAAAATGCAGTAGTTTACAAACAGTTTATAAATATTTCCGGATTGCAATACTACTTTAAATACCAATTAATAATCGTTGACTTTGACAAAAGTTATTTACAGGTAGATACAAAATATCTTATTTCTTATAAATACACCGGCTTAATGTGGTAATGAGTATATACAGGTAAAGGTAGGCTTCAACGGAGCCTTATTATTATGATCATTGCATTACTTAGAAGGAGGTAAATGATTTCTACATCACGTCTTTTATCTTATTAAACATGTAAAAGTCGTTGCTTGTAAACCGGCTTATCGCCGGTTAAAAACATAATTCGTATGACAAATATATTATTTTTGTCAAGGAACTTATGAAAACTTTAATGGGCTTTTAAGATTTATTTAGTGTCTTTATGAGTGTTAGTTTGTTTTCTCTTAATAATTATTGCACTACGTTGCATTTATTAAGTAAAGTGCGAGCTTGAATGCGCCGAAAGACACACTCGTACATTTAATACATTTCGTCTTCGTGAGTTCAAATACCGTTGACCTTTCCCACTGAGTTGCACTCATTAGTAAATTAATATCTATTTTACTTGCTTACTTATGTAATATTAAGTTTTCTGAAATATTTTTATTGTATGACTAACTGATGACTTCAGGAACAGGGATTGTATAAATATGTCTTCTATAAAAGCTTAATATCTATCAGCAATATATTAAGTTATATCCTCTAGTTTTTTTAGAATTTATGAAAACCAAAGGATCATTGGATACATTTGGTATTAAATATATCAAAACTGCACTTAGGGCTAACACATTACATCATCAGCTGATAGACGTCCACAGCTGGACATAGATCCCCCAAAGATCTTCACATAGATCGGTCCTTCATTGCCCGCATTGACAGTATCCCGCGAGCTTCAACAGGCACTAGGGGCCATCGTTGCTTCTTATCGGGGGATTTGATCCATCTTCCACTACGCGGGCCCAATGCAGGTTAATGGGAGTTAAGGTTACGGTCAAAAACATTCAACACCAAAAGGTTGAAATGATGACAATTGATGACACGTTGTTTAAGATGAAAATGCTAATATGTTCATTATTTAAATACAGAGTATCTACAATCTATTTTGACGATAGTAGGTAATGGATATATTTTTAAACAAAAAAAAAAAGATTGGTTTATTAAGCCTGAAAACGAGTCTGAACTTTTAACAGGATGCTGATTTATTGTTGAAAATCAATACTTAACACCAACAATATTAGAATAAATAGTAACTAGAGTAGAAGTGCTACAGCTATAGACTTAGAAATTATTTCTTATTATGGTAGCTAAATAAACGAACCAGAGTTTAATATAGTTTAAAACAAAGTGAAGAAATAAAATTTAACTTTACAGAAATACTAGTAAGCAGCTCCAACCGTAACCCTTGTAAAACTAATCGAACTACAAGCGTCTATCTGTCAATATCTTCTAAGGCGTTAAGTTGTAGGTGGTAACTATGTGTACACACATACGTACAAACAGACGGTACGGTGCGCCCCGGCCTATCCGGAGACAAGGGTTGTTTCACATTGACCGGCTGATTATATTTTTAATATATATAGCGGCGAAGACCTGATAAAAGGTAAGACGTTCCTGAATAGCATTCGTCAGCTTAACACTGTAGATCTCGCGTGACTATAAATTTCATACAAAGAAATGATACCATATGAAACTCTCAATATCCATATTGACTTTTGCGTGTCGTAAAAGTCGACTGAGAGGACACAATTCCAGGGAAAATGATACAGCTTCAGCTGTGACCCTTAACAATGTATTGCACTCGCCATCTTTTTCTCAGCTTAGCGAGGTTGATTGTCTTTCCTTTCTTGGAGTTAATCAGCAAAGGTCATAAATAAGCTGAAATATAATGGAGGTAAGTATCTACTACCAAATTGAAGAAAATCAAAAATAGAGTAACACTTGAATTCAACTTCACATGATATTAAGTGATAATAAGGTAGGCCAGTCGTACTGGTCCAGAATAACTCTCATATGTTCGTAGTCAGTTGTAGAACATTTCTTGATACTTTATTGTTTCTTGCGTCATACATTGATCAATCTGTCCTCTTATATATAATTCATCATCTTCAGCCGATAAACGTCCACTGGTGGACATAGGCCTCCATCAAAGATCCCCACATCGATCGATCCTGCGCTGTCTGTATTGAGCGGCTTCCCGCCATCTTCAGTCGTTTGTAGAGGTTCATATAATTTGGGCCATTTCCCACTACTCTCGCCCAATGAGGGTTGCTGGGAGTATATATAGTTATTACCTAACAATCAGTGCTTGAAGAATAATATAATCTGTTAAAATATTCTCTTCAAGAATGACATTGATGATCCTTGATAATCAATGTGCAGTTGTTCAAACATAGTTTAATTATAATTGAGCGCATTAACTACTTTAAAGTTATGTGGAGGGGAACAGTTTTAAATATTCAATATGTGCATTAGTATTCCGGGAGTCGGGTGAGATATCATGGCGTTTCATGGATTTCTTGCCGGAGTCGGGCGCGGTGTGAATGGAATTTAAAAGCAGCATGGAAGCGAAGCGTATGGGAGACTAGTACATTTGTCAACAAACTCTTCCGGTTCGAATGGGACTCTTAATTTATAAGGTAATCGTGACGGCCGAATGTTCTGAGTACACCAGCCGTGTAACACGTTAGAAGGTTCATAGGTCAGTATGTTAATAATATTGGTTCAACCGACTTGAGTAATGATACATTATGACAGACATTCTCTATTCAACAATTGACTCACAAAAATATTTTTTTTATTTTATCCCTCTGTCACGTGTAGGATTATTAATTTTTTTTTATTTTAAATCTACTAGCAGTAGGTCTCTGTTGTCAGAGGCTATTTAGGTAGATACCACCGCAGCATCTATACCGTCAAACACTAGTGTGCAAACGTACTGTGTTCCGGTTTGAAGAGTGTTGTAGTTAGTGAAATTACTGGGGTAATGAGAGTTCATTTGATAGATGTGATAGGCATATCAGTTACATCAAGCGAATTTCCTCCGAGTCTTCTTACGTCGACGATCTATTTTAATGCGGAGAATATATGAAGCGCTTGAACGTGAAAATAACGATATCCAGCTTTTCAAAAGCTATTTACTTTTTAATACACAATAACGAACTTAAAAATAAAGTATTAATGTAAAAATAAATGAAATCGTTTCGTGCTCAGCGGCTGTTCCGGATTGCTTTGGCACATCCAATTCCACTTAATTGGCGCAATATTATCTGTGTACGCCCCAGTTATATTAAATCCATAACCAGTTCGAAGTTGAAACCATTATTTGAAATATTGCACTGGAGTATGAGAATGCCTCCGTTGGTATACATCCAGTTTCGCTTAGATTTTCAATATATTTATATATATATTATATATAGAGATTGTATTGAAGATGCTTTTTAACAGGATCTTAATCGCGTAATTAAGATCTTCATGTATATTTTGACCAAATAAAAAAAAAATATATTAGTTAAAGCAATGACGGCTGATAGGGGAAATTGGGTATTTAAGTGGCGTATAAAGTGGACTGAGGATTTGGTGAAGATGGCAGAAAGCAGCATCGAACGATATGGAAACTGGTAGAAGGTTTCTTTTTCTCGGAGACCATCTAGATAGCACCGCAGCTCTTATTTCTGACGTCCATCAGCAGTGTGTATGCGGTGTTCCTGTGTGAAGGGCGTGTTAACTAGTATAATTACTGGGGAAACGAGACTTAACATCAAATGTCTCAAGGCCACGAGCACAATGAGATGCTATGTATATTATTCTAATTAGCGCCACATTGTTATAGTCAGGTGTACCACATATTAGGTGAATATCTCTCCAGTCTAGTGGCTTCGTGAAATAAAAAAAAACTTTGGGAATATCAGTAAGCATCTATTGGATGACGAACATTTTATCTCAGAATAGTTTATCCCGGAAGTAAGAATTTACCAAATTAAAATGTGAATTCCGGGATGTCTGTAGCCTGTAGCCTTTGAAGTAATTTAAAAGGCATTTTTCCAAAACATCGTGCATAATTTTTTTTTCTCGAGTATTTGCGAATTTGGGAACAATGCTTTTGTCGAATGGCCCTCAACTGCAATATTGAAAACGGGTCTGTTGAATGTTCCTAAGTGCGGATTAAGCATGTGTTTTTGCAATTTCTATGCGAAGCTTTTAGTGCAAAGTTGAGCCCGGCTTAGCCGGCAACTAACAGCGCTTGAACTGTTCAATTAAAAATCGACAACTTTTTTTAACCCTTACATTAATGGAGAATGTATCGATATCCTTTTAACGAGACGGAGTAAACTGTGGTTAACTTTAGTAACTGTAAAATTTACTTTTTAACTATCCGACGGAGAAAATGAGGTTATCAATTCGACGCGATTAAAAGAATTAAACTCGAATGATTATAAAACAAGAATTGATATGGCACCTGTTAACTAAATCGTGTTAAAAATATTGTGATTAGCTTTAGATTAAAATATTATACTTAAAATCAGTAGAACTCGCAGAACTTTAGAAATCATAAACTTGATTTAATGTCTTACAGTTCTTCAAATATTTAAAGTTAAAGATATGAACCAAATAAAAAAAAAAAACATTTAACGAACCACTCTCGTACGCTATTAACTAATAATTTTAGTTCATTTACTACTGTCTCGCGGAATCTTTACAAGTAATAAATTTTTGTTTACCACTTGTAAAAGTTTTTAAATATTTTGCATATACCGTACACCATAATAACTTGGACCACAAAAACAACATTTCCTTTTTCCAGTCATAAATGTTTAGCAGTATTGTTAACTATTTATGGTGTTTTTGTCATGTGTATGCAAGATTAGTTATAAGACGATAATACACCTAATACTAGTTAAAAATAATGATTATATAGGCTGGAATTTTTCATCAGACAATAGACGTCGCGACAAGCCGGCGTCACTTGTTCCACTTCCATAATTACATATCCCTTTATCATCTACGATTATCCTCACAAGTTTATTTCTAAACAACAATGTATATATTTATTATTTATTACATAGATCTTCAGTCAAATCTATATACCTAATTAATTCAGATAGCTTGAACATTTTGAGTGATAATCATTTAAAATTTACTCTTTACACTAGAGAAATGATATATAATCAAATATAATGTAATATGTAACAGATAATTGCTACAAATATAGAAAAATGCATAGAATAAATATATATATATATATATAATAATTGCTAAAACGGGTGACATTATAATTTACACTAAATAATATAAACTTTAGCTTGTTGTAATTCAAAAGTATGTTAGTTAAAATGTTTTTTTTTATACCTATGTAGAGACTTATCACGATATCTATGAAACCATAAGCCTTATATATTTCTTTTGCCGAGTATGGGTCAGCTAAGAACGGATCTTACAAAACTCTTTTCCCTAAGGGAATTGTGGGGGTGTTGCGGCCAGCACAGCAGGTGGAGAATAGCTAGTTTTATATACAATTAAAAATAATAGTTATTATAGGTAGGAGGTCTCTTGTCGGAGACCGTTTAGGTAAGTACCGCCGCAACTACCATTTCTGAGGCCAAACAGTAGTGTGCATATATTACTGTACTCCGATTTATAGGGCGCTGTAACTAGTGAAGTTACTTGTGAAACGACATCTTATGTCTCAAGGCAGAGAGCACAATGAGATGGTGTGTATTTTAGCCTAACTAGCGCTACGTTGTTATGGGCGGGCACTTGCTATGATGAGAACATCTGCACCCGTATCGTCGCTTCGACGAATAAAAAATTTAGAAAAGAAATCGGTTATCACTTATATTTGTTATATAGATCGGTGTTTGTCTACGATCCCAGTTGATGGTAAGCGGCGATGTAGTAAGTGATTAAGTTCAGAAGTACCTTATTCACAGTTCTCTTAGCAAGCTGCCATTTCTTGACGTCTTACACCCAGTGCGTTAAAGATCTATTAAATCTCGTAACTATCCTTAACCGCAGTGCGTTTTGGACCTAAATAATCCCCATTTTTTTACCTAACCATAGGATCTAACTAAAAGCAGTAAGCATGTATGTATATTTGCCTCCGGTAGACACAGAAATAAAGAAATTACGGCTTCTCCCAAAAACACGACTTTTTGCGCCGCCTCAGCTGCAGGACTCGTAGGAAATCCTTTAGATCTCACGCATGTCACGCACTGCGACTTCTTTACTGGACGGAAGCACTGACGCCGGCAGACTGTTCCAATCCATCGCTGCACACATTTTCAAGGATGTAATGAAACGCTTTGTCTTAGTAAATGTTTTTATAAATACACAAAACAAAAAACTAATAGATATAACTGGTTTACAGGACGCAACGTCTATTACTGCTCCCCAAAGTGTAGTGTGCAAACATTACAGTGTTCCGGTTTGAAGAGCGTTGTACCTAGAGTGATTACAGGGGTAATGAGAGTCAAGATCTTATGTGTCGGGCGACTAATACAATGTGGTGCAAATTATATCATTCTGAATTGATGAACGTTTCGATTATCGTGTCGTTTAATTGATATAAACAAAACTGAAATTATTAATAAAAATTAGCGATATTTGAGAAATGTGTCCTCTATATGTAGATATTCATTGAATGTACGTGAATGGTAATATTCACCGCCGCAGTTGCGCTAACATTGCATGGGAGCGAGGGCGTTGTTACAGGATCGACGTCCGCTCGACGCGACGACGTCAAGTGGACTATTAAAATTTGAAAATCGAATTGGTCCAACCGTTCCGTTTTCCGTTCGGCCTGTGTTGAACCGATGATACGGAATGCGCGGTTGATTGTTTTGTCTGGCTACAATTGATATCGATTTAACTTTTTTTTCTTCTTCTATTCAAATTATCTACAAAAACTACTGAATCTATAGTTTTTATTGACATCTGATAGACGGGATTTTACAACAATTGTCTGTTATTAATTTGCATAAATTAGTTTAAACTTTAATATTAGTATGATTCATCGTTGGGCGCTCGAGGTTCCGCACCACAACTCACGGGATTAAACCCAACCTCACCCGCTTGTGCTCTACCCTGCTAATCAAAAAACGAGGCTCAGGCTCCCACCAGCCTGCATTAAGTCAGCGTCGTAGGAAATGGCCCAAATCCACCATATGAACCCCTAAAAAGCACACAGCCCAGACTGCACACCACGAACAGCTTCTAGTGCCTGGTAGTACCGGAGGCTATGCTGACTTTAGGTGGGAAGCCGCTGGATGCGGGTAGCGCCTGGACCAATCGATATGGAAATATTTGGGGAAGGCCTATGTCAAGTAGTGGACGTATATCGGCTGATGATTGATTGTTGATACATCGTTGTTGTTTTAACTGGCTTATAAAAATTATTTCTATTACTGTCTCCTTCTTTATGCTTCTCTTACAAGAATTCTACCAACTTCGTGTCGGTTACTATTACGAGTACTGTCAGTAGTCTATATTAATTTAAGATGTAACTGCTGATATATTGAATTTACGTATACTTGCTGATCGTAGAGCACCAAAACATCATACCCGCGTTGCGATACTATTTCATAAATTCTTTCTCAGTCTGTGGTAATATTCTCAACGTAATAAATTTTTTATGGTTATGTTTACTTTGGTGTGTATCAATAAATCATCTCCCTCTTTCTTCCTTTGCGCGGATCTACGCCGTTGCCAGATACCAACGCTATAATAGATCCTGTTTCGGGATAGACGAGCAAAAGTCGCATAGCATTTAACACCCAGTGGAATCAGTTACTTAATAAGTTTTAAACCATTGTTTATACTGCTCGAAGAAATAAACTGTTTCATTTGATGCTCACCACTACTCAAATTTTCATTTAACGTCTAAAGATTCTATTATTCTTATAAATATTGTGTTTAAATTAATACCAAACTCATTAAATTCAATGAATTAACCATTGAAAAAATATAGACAAAAGCTAGTTTTATTGAAGGTTTTACTACCTAGGTTATATACAATAACAGTTATAGTTAAAAATAATAGTAACGATATGTCATTTATATAGAATCGATGTTAAGATTTGTTTTTAAACAACAAGTATAATATAATGTAATGTTCAACCGAAATTCATTATCAAAATTTTATCTTCCCTTAGGAAATAAACAAAAACATTGACAAAGATTGTTATCATTTTTTTAACATAATTCATCTTAATTATTTAACTTCAAATCGATTACGTTACAATATCGATAGTGCTTTTAAAAATAATATTACTTCTAATGTATGGCAATACCTAAAATTTAAACTATCAAATGTCTGTTTTTAGGCGATATTTATTTTCTGTCACATTTGTTATACCATAACAGCCAATTTACGTCCCCACTGCTGGGGCACAGGCCTACCCTCGATATGAGAGCGATGGACCATAGTCAGCACGCGGGCTCAATGCGGTGATGTCACCTATCACATAGAACTTAGAATAAATTCATGTGCAGGTTTCCTCACGATGTTTTCCTTCACAGTTTGTATTTCGCTGTTGTAACTAAAGTCCACAAATGTACATAACTTAAATATTAAAGTCATTGGTACATGCCGAGGTTCGAACCAGCGACCTTCGGAATGAAGGCTGCACCCTCTAACCATTAAGCCAGCGAGCTATTCATTTATGTTATACACAACTTTAATTATGAACTATTGTATAGCTTTCTTGATAGTCTATACCATCAGGGGAATTATGAACATCATCATCATCATCATCATGTTACCAATCACGAAGAAACTTTTTGAAGTCTCTTTTGTTCTTATTTAATAAGACGCTCTACATTGTTAGTAAAAAGCGTTGAAATTTATACGGGGTAAGTGTTTAATTATGTAGATGTATGTCGTGTCGTATATGTTTACTCCACACATCACTCCACTACGCTGATGGTATGTAACAGCTTGTTGGATTAGCAGCACGATTAGTTCTGCACCTGCGACGCTCTTACCCCGCCAACTGTGTAAACTAACGACGGCATGTGAATTGTTAGTTTGCTATAAAGTTTTAATCTACTGTGTTGATGTTAGGGGATGAAGTATTAAAACAACTACTTAAACATCCTAATGGGGTAGAAGGACAGCAGACACAATGCCTATACAATCAACAGTAATCATAACAATGAAAACAAAGTAATTATCAAAGTAGATAACGAGACAAAAGTATTTTCAAATTACAACGATCGTTAAATTTTTACTGGTGGTAGGTTTCTGTTGACGAACACCATGTAGCTAGTTTGAAGCTCCTATTTCTGTGCTCCAGTTTGAAAGACGTCGTAGCTGCTGTGGTACTGGGACGTAACATCTTAATTATCAAGGTGATGAGCGCTGCATTGTTACCAATGGCATGCGCTTCATACAAGCAAATAATCTCTTAAGTTACTCAAAAGGTACACAAGTCTGCTTTGACCATTTGTAAATTGACTAAATTGCTAAAGTTTATTTTTAAGTATAGATGAGCATACAGCTTTTGGGTTTGGTTTCCACATCATACCGGAAATTCATGTGCACGTCGTTGCATATTATTTACTATCAAGTGAATGTCTCGAGTATCTCGTCGCTTCGTCAAATTAAAGATATACGTTAAAGTTATGTTATGTAGGAATGGGACATGGGCTTCTGATAGAGCAAGTTATAATAAAAAATAAATAAAAAAAATTAGAATTCCTTTAATACAATTAATAAAAAAATATTATTAGATGAAGCGACGAGACGAGCGAGACGTTCTCTTTATAGTAAGTCTTACAAGTACAAAGTAAGCCTCGACAAGGTCGATACAGCAATACAAGAACGTAAGTAGTTAAATTAACTTAGACTTTAATTTTTTTTTAATATATTATAAATATCTATCTAATTCGTAAGTGATACGCCTAACCATAACAACGTGGCGCTAGTTAGGATGAAATACACGACACCGCATTGCGCTCGTCACCTTGAGAGATAAGATAATAAATTACGTCACCCCAGTAATTTCACTAGTAGCACCTTTTGAACTGGAACACAGTAAAATTTGCACAATAGTGTTTGGCGACAGAAATAGGAGTTTCGGTGGCAGTTATCTAGACGATCTCCGGCAACAAATACCGCTCTAAAACCTAGATTAGTTTGTATTATTTGATTACAAAATGTAGGAGGAAATAGAAAAATAATTCTGCTTAACGTTAACTTGTAAAAAATGTTTAGCATTATTGGATATGGATATTGCAAACACGTAAAAACGTGAAATACAGCTGAATTACAAACCGAATAGGACTGAGCCCTTAAAATTCCATCCCCGAAATTTCGTCAACGGATACATTCCCGTAAGAACATTTCTATTAAAGCCTATTTTCAAAATCGTTGCGGACCTTTGAAGTTAATCTGTGGATTTGGATCAACTTCTTTTATTCTCGAGTTTCTGTATAAACTTCCAACCTCAATTTATTTCCTTTTCCGATAGCCGATTTAAATGTTAGAAATGTTTTATCTTCATTATCTGTTAAAAGGATGACAGGACACTGACACACTGTCAAAAGCTAAACTAAAACTATCTAGATTTTTTCTTATAAGATGGAAAAGAAAATATATATAATTTATTTTGTTTAGTTAAGCGGCGAGATGAGCGAAGAATTCATCTGATGGTAAATTATACGCCTACTAATAACAAAGTGGTTCTAGTTACGATCATATTTACTACACCACATTGCGCTCGACACCTGAGATTACTTCGGTAATTTCACTAGCTACAGCGCCTTTCAAACTGAAACACAGTAATGTTTGCAACAAACGACTATACTATAACAAAATATAATATATAAAGATCACAAGTGTTAAATTTAAATTGTGCTTATTTTCAGGAATATTTTATGTATATCATATGCAGAGGGATAGATACGGAAAATAGGGGTGGATATTAGCTGTATGAATGTTAGTATAAACGTGATGGATTCGAGAAATGGAATATATGAAATAGGCACCCGCTATATCTGGGGACCGACTTAAAAAAACTTACTAAGTTATATAGTACGTAGGAGGTTGTTTAAAAGTAATTCGAATTCGTTTAAATATTTCTACTCTACATTTTCACCATCATTTCAGCTCGTTAAATAGCTGTACAGTAGTGTCCCTAAAGAGGGTGCATCATTATAAATATTTAAGCAATATTACTTTAATCAATAGCAGCCTCAAACTGGGTACTGCCGTCAATAGATACAAGCATGTTCAGTACACAAAAGCGGAATTGCTCTGTTCTTGATTGTTTATCTGCATGGTGCTTTTTGATGTAAGCTTAGTCCGCCACTGAAAGCTTCAGCACAAATTAAGTCAACAAAGGATTGTACCGGAAGGTTTCGGCGAAACGTTATCAATACGAATAGATAGATTGTCGATGTGACGCTAAGCTTTATTTGATTTCTAAACATCTTATATTGTGAAAACCTGGCGGTGCAAAATGCTTTGATAAACGATTTGGAAGGTTCAATTTTGTTGGTACTTTGCTAACAGTCGAAATATTCATGGACTGAGCCCAGTAGTGGACGTATATCGACTGCTGATGTTGATGTAGAATCGACGGGGAGAGATGATAGTATCCACACTACATTCACTTGTATCTATTAATATAATATATTTAAATTTTATTGTAACCGATTTCAGTATATATCAATTTTGTCTGATATTATTTTTATCCGTATTATCAGGAAAAAAAAAGAGTTCGTTTCAATATTCCAGGTAAAAGCATTCATCACATACAGACAAAACTATCTATCTGTATTAGTTAATTGAAATGTTTTCTTTATACATTTTAACTTAAGCTTACTATTAACATATACTTCTTAGTCAAAAAGTTAAGTTTCTTAGTAGATGATCCACGAACATCACATCCATTTCATCATAATCATCATCAGCCTATAGGCATCCACAGTTGGACATAGGCCTTCCCCAAAGATCCCCACTTCGACCAGTCTTGTGCTGCCCGCGTCGCCGGACACCAGAGGCATTCGTTTTTAGGGCATCATTTGAGGGGATTTGGGCCATTTCTCACCACTCTGGCCAAATGCGGATTGGTGAGAACCAGAGCCTCGTTTGTTGATTAGCAGGGTACGCCACGAGCAGGTGAGGTTGGCTTGGGTCCCGCAATTTATTCTGCGCGAAACATTACACTCCAATTGTTATATTAATACATTTTTTTTATTTTTAATATAACTAAACTATATCCTTTAAAATCTAATATACCGTAAATATATATATCTTTGTGCTTTATAATTATATTTTCTATTATACGTATAAGTATACATTACAGTATCCTGGGTTACAAAGGAGACCTTAAGTCGTTTATGTTTATTATTATTGTCTCCCTGTGAAGTCGTTCCTTCGTATCTGATGACCGTGGTCAGCGTTAGGGTTGAATCTGCATTTATTTGAAAAACCGCTTTCACTGATTCCAGTCCAGGGCGTCTCCCATAATCATGTAAAATTTGAAGTACGAGTCTTTCACTTGATCAGTCCATTGAATTGAGCTTTTCCCAATAATAAACAATTATTTGAAATTTTCATAGCGTTCACCTATTGTGTGGTTGATGTATTAAAAATCGTATTGTTGGTGGAATTCGTATTGTTAACCAGTATATTAAATATTTGTGATTTATTTTTACTGCGACTCTAAAGTTGAATGAACAGTGCTAAAGGCAAGTTCAAGTAACAAAGTAACAGTTTGCGTTTATTTAAACTTTTTGATATGAAATCGTTAGTGGTCCTCGAGTGCCGTTTACTTGGGTGCCGGCAGGTTTAACTGTCCCAGGTGCGGTCCGCGAATGTAGATTGAATCTCGGAATGTGTTTGCTGCTAACAATGCATTTAGAAATCCTGCAACACTGTTGCAGCTCACCGAGAGATCCTTTTGCTATGAAAGAGTCTTTCTATAATTATATATGAAAACGTTGATTATCCATCCAAGTCGTAATTATTTATACACAGTATATTTTAAGGATAGCTACTAGAGATACTGCTATTTACAAAGAGGTTACAATTGTTATATATGTAAGGTGGCGGTAGTTATAAGAATACTGTTATAGAAAGATGTATGGCGGTGGACGAAGAATAAATCAGTGTTGATCGAGCGAGTCGTTTCATTACAACAATATGAGTAGGACGTGGTAACTTGATGGTTATTTACTAGTGGTAAGTCTCTGTTGCCGGTGACCGTCTAAATAGATACCTCCGAAGCTATTTACCATTCAAATTGAAACGAATTTCGACATCACGCCGCTCTCGCTTCAGAACGCGGCGCCACAGCTACTCACACACCGCTTACACTAAGTACACCCGCGATCAGGGGCAGTTCTCACCGTCCAGAGATTCCGATACAGGCGAAGGTAGTTGGGGAACAGGTCCGCGCCCACCCTCGACGACCGAGTAGATTCGCCAGAGAAACCAACAACCAGACCCACATTGTAAAATTCCGCCGTCAGATAACTACACTCCAAGTAGTACACAGGCCGTGGATCCGGGTCCACGAGCCCAGTGTCAGATAAGCTGTAAAAGTCGCATGGCTTGCAGCGCTAACATCATCAGGAATCTAGGTCACATTGAAATTAACGTCCAGTGTTAGCCCAAAATAATATGGATTCCTGTTAGTGCGATCACAGTCAAGAAAATAACTGGCAAAATATGAAGTGAAATTCATTAACTGTACTTTACTAGAAATAACTGTTTTATCTTGTAATAAAACTTAGATTTATGTTCTAATATTATTTATTTATGTGTTTATTGCTAGCCGTAATTATTCTTTTTTACATGAACCTGTTTTACCTTTTTCCTCCTCCTCTGTCCTCTAAAAGCTTTTTCTATTGTTTTTAATTATTAGCTTTTCTTGCTCAGAATGTCTGTCTAGTAACAATGATCCACCTTTTGATATGCGTACCTCTTTGCTTTCTCGTGGCAGCCGTTTTATCTCTTCATGTTCTGTTATGATTTTAGTCCATTTTGAACTGCTTCGTGTTTTAATAGCACACTATTTAAAATAGGTGATACTAAAACTATCCTTTGTATATCTATATTCTAATGATCAATATATAATATGTCGGACGTTAATGCTTTTATTTGTTGGCCTTATTATAAAAAATGGGGATATGTACCGTTTACAGATAAATGGAAACGGCGCCACTAATTCCTGTGTACTATTCAACAATGTCTGTGTACTTCTTACGTGACTCCACGAACGGAAACCTTTGGAATGATATGTACTGTGGTAATCCAGGAAGCTGAACCTATTCATAATGAGCTTACATCTAATTCCATTGTATTTCACGCGACCGTCAACAACTGGACTGAAGTATTTGTTTAATTCCTCCAACATTTATTTGGGTTACGAGGTAATGAAGGTAAGAATAGAAGTATAATTGTTAACATTTCCTTTATTTTTATTTAAAAGAGACAAAAGCATAACTCTTTTAATATATGTCACGCCTACTTACATATCGTCATCGGTCTCTTAGTTTAATATATACGTTATTATAACTTCACATTAAACGCTATGCGTATGCGTTTGGTGGTAGTGAATATGATGAAGCGATGTCAATATTGATTGATAGTCCATACTTTTAAGTTTTTGATCTTCTACATCTTCGTCAAACTAAGTCTTGTTAGAATCCACTGGCTATTAATAAAAACAAACTACTAAATTGGTTACTGCTTTAGCTAGATCTGAATACTATTTTAAACATACATCCACGTACACACATTTTACTGCCTTAAATTGTGTTCATCATCATGAGGTGGCTTGCTTCAACTGATCTTTTAATCAAGTGCTTTATTTAAAAAACATATATATCATTATATAATATATGGGAAATTAATGTAGTAGGTCTGTTTCCGGAGAGCGACTAAGTAGTTACTACTGCAGCTCCTATTTCTGCTGTCAAATTGTAATGTTCAAACATTATTGATTTCCGGTTAGAAGGGTGCTGCATATAGTGAAGTTACTGGGATAACATCTTAAATATCAAGGCATTGAACAGGTGGATGTATATACTTTAACTAGCGCTATATTGTTACAGGCGAGCGTATTGCTTACCAGCAGGTGCACGCCTCGTTCGTCCCGTCACTTCGCGGAAAACAATTACCATTAAAGCTTAATATAACTTATTTTTTAAGTTTCCTATAAAAAAATTTAAATGGTCGTAAGATCGAGAAGCGCTTGACCGATTGACATAAATTTTAAAATTCTATTCTATCTCCACCAGTTAAGATACAGCGTAAGATTGAATTAATTAAATAGATAATTCATGTAAAAAAACTACCTGGATGTTTACCTGATGTTATGGGTACGTCAGCTCCAAACAACAACATGGTTGTTGGAAGGTATCAACTAACACCACCTTGAGTGACAAATGTTAAGTATCATTACACCGGTTCCTTTAGTAATATTTGCTTACTGTCGTGGAAATAGTCATGAGGATGTAAACACAGCAGCAGTTATTTATTGTTATTTATAGGCTATTATGTATAATATACGTTATATAATAACACGTAGGGTGGTCATCCAGCACACGTATACGTAGTGCTTGAAGACCTCTTATGAGGTAGGCCGATGATCTGGTGAATCCAACAGTTTGCTTCTATCGGCTGATAATGATATACAAGGTGGCGCAAAAATAACCTTCCGATGTTTTTGGCTGTAATTTAAAAAAAAATGAAAAACTTTGATTCTTCTTGTGGATTATTTTTATTTGGTCTTTGTAGCGTAACATTGTTTATTAACGTGTATTTCGCATGTGTTTACTACACAAATGTCAAAACAGAACTGATATTAGGGGCCAATCGCAAAATTTATAGCATTTTCTGATAGGAGGGTTACTTTTGCGCCACCCTGTACTAGTGCTTACAGCAAGCTGCATTCTTTCTATTTCTTCTGCTTATCTTTATAGAGTGGGAGAGAATGTACTTTGGCATTAACTGCAATGTTTTGTAATTACTTATGAGCAAGTAATTAAAAAATAATCACTGAGTTAGTATTTTGAGTAATGAAATCCGATAATATATTACTTTTCTAATTCAAATTAGTATTTTATATGCTATTCAATGATAACTCCTCAGACGATTTTGTAAAACGTTTGGTTAATTTATACTGTGTAATGTATGAATTAATAATTAAATGAAATACTAGATTATTAGGTTGTATTATTATATCTTAAAATAAATCCTTAACAGACTCAAAGGTCCCAGTACGTAATAGGTTTAACTTCAAAGTATAAGTCTAATTATAGAGCCTATAAAATGAAAGTCTTTTTAGCCTCTTTAATATCATCTACTATATACACATTTAAAGTCACCCAAAGGGCAATGGAGAGATTTATGCTCGAAGTTTCTCTGCGCGATCGATTCAGAAATGTGATGACCCGCAGACAAACTAAGGTCACCGACATATCCTAAAATGGATTTAAGTGGCAGTAGGCAGGGCACATTGTTCGAAGGACCGACGGCCGATGGCGCAGTAAGGTCCTCAAGTGGTTCGCGCGTACCGGTACACGTAGTGATGGGAGACCTCCCACAAGGTGGACCGATGATCTGACGAGAATTGCGGAAACCCACTGGATGAGAGCAACGCGAGACCGATCGATGTGGAGATATTTGTCGGAAGCCTATGTCTAGCAGTAGGCGTCTATCGGCGGATGATGATGATGATACACATTTAAACTGCTAACTGGCTTTGCCTTGAAATATAGGCGACTCTGGTTTAATTCCTGGATTTACTCTGGAACTAGACTTCATAAAATAAATTTAGTTTTGTGGAGTTTGATTGGCAGTAGATTGTCATCCGAACATGGGTAGGTACTACTTTCGAAGTAAATCCCGCCCCCGCTACTGCTGTTAATCCGATTTTGATTAACCTTTTATATATTTGTAAGAAAAGCGTATTTCTCTTTTTGCTCCTCGACGATGGTAAGTTATACTCCTGCTAATAACAACGTGACGCTAGTTAAGATCATATACACAACATATTGTGCTCTTTACCTTGGGTCATAATCTGATGATCTAATTCTGTTACCTCAACAATTTTATTTGCTACAACGTTCTTCAAACCGGAATAGAGTAATGTTTACACACTACTACTTGGCGACGAATATAGGAGCTGCGGTGGAGAAATATTTGATTTTTCTCAATTCCCCGAAAATTCAGTGAGAATATCAAAAATATTAAATCTTTATAAGTTTATAGTTTCTGTACATATATTGTGATATTATCCAACAATTTGTTATTTAATTCTACAAATAAAAATTCATAATACAGTTATAATTCATTCAGGGGTACCTATTGCTGAATTCAAGGAGATTAGTATGATTAATTATCGCACCTGCTAACTTACCAGCTCTTTATATCTACAGTTAGATAGTATAGTTTGGTGGTCTAGTCAAATACGCCAGGTTTGTGTCAAGATACTAAACGAAAATAAAAAAAAATAGAAAGATTAATCACGTTTTTGTAATATATAATTAAGTTAATACATTAAACAGCTGACATAATTGAGTTAAAGTAGAAGAATCAGAATCGATGTCTACGGTTCAGTTTTGATATGGACAATAGTTTCCGTCGATATGCGACATTGCATCAACTCGCACTTTGTCAGAATGGTGGATAAATGACCTTGACTTTCTCCTTGATAGAACAAGTCCTAAGACCCTAAAGTGGGAACATTAATAAGGCTACGGGTCCGTTCTTAGCTGACTTATACTCGGCAAAAGGAATATTCCTACCAAATTTCAAGTCTCTAGGTTTTAAGGTTTCAGAGATATCGAGATGTGTACATAACTGGAAATCTCTTATATTCATTTGTTTGTGTGATGCAAATCATACATCTGCAAATACTTTTTTTATCGGAGAGGAGATCTAACGATAATAGTTTCTAATGATAATGAAGGTTCACACCTTCAAAAGCCACGAACCCGAAAACCATTACAGTCGCTTTCTACAACAGGCAGGGTCTACCTTAGTTCTATTCCTAATAGCCGGAGATTACAGGGCAGATATCTTTTATAGGTATTGATATAATTACACAATTGGCTTACCCTAGTTAACAATCGTGTCCTGGATAAAGTCGTGTAAAGCCCTCACAAACACGCTCGACTCCATTTTAAATTAGTAAAGACAAAAGGATACTACAAAGTTATCACACTAGACGCATATAATGAACTAGACTTGCATGTCTGAGGGCATCTGGAAGCGGTCCAGAAACTCCATTCAGCCCGCTGCACTTGAATTAATCAATTGTTTTAATCCACTCGCGGAGGCAGCTGTTGACCGAGCACTAACTTTTAAGGGTGTGTTATAATGATCGGCGTTACGCGAGTTGAAAACTGTTACACAATAACTTGCTTCCGGAAGATATTTGTTATCAACAACTGCGTTTCTACTTATTATATTGTCACGTCGCAAAGGTATCAAGCTCTCTATAAATTTAACGATGATCTTTTAACTGTTCGCATTTGTGAGCAAAAGTTTGACTCTCAGTTATATTTCCATTTAACATAGTAAAACAGTAAAGTGACAAATATTTAACCCGTTTTTAACTACTCAGTTTATTTAACAATCATCCTGACAGAGTCTTCCTCGCAATAATAATATTCTAGAAAATAACGTTTTCTACTCTTAAGTTTTTATCTCTTCTATCGACTATCAAATTTGATTCAGATTTGGTTTGATATAAAAGAAGGATATTTTTATCTACAAATTTTTCTTTGACATCTTCTCTATCATTTTTTTCTAAAACTACTATCAAGTTAACTGTACGTACGTCATTAAGAACAATTCCGAAACAAAAGCATGTATTGACAATGAAATTCTTCATTGATCCAAATGTACGTTGTTTATTTGTTTGTTTCATGTAGTAAACAATTAATGCCGGGATTTTATTTCTTATTTAGTTTACTTAGCCTTTGTCCTTTGATGAGTTCCCATCAAAATAACTTGCATGACAGTAAAGTTTAATGGAGAAACTAGTGAGTTTTCGAGGAATAACACTTAATAAACAGTAAACCGTCATCGCATTCCAACTCGGATTTTTAGGTACTAATTATTCTAAGCACTTATGATGCGACAATTTTTGTTGGTAAATCATCATCATCAGCTAATAAACATCCACTGCAGGACATAAGCCTCTCTTAAAGATCCTCGCGTTTGTAGGAGTTCATTTTGGTGGGATTTGGGCCATTTCCCACTACGTTGGCCTAATGCGGGTTATTGGAAGCCAGAACCTCGTTTGTTGATTAGCAGGGTGCACCAGGAGCAAGTGAGGTTGGGTTGGGTTCCGTGAGATGTTGTGCGGGACCCTTTATACTCTTGGTAAATCATACTTTTTGGTAATACATAATAAATGTAAATTCATTAGTAAATGATGTTTTATTTGATGAGAGATGAATAAACTTAAGATTGAAATTAGACTTGCTTGGAATACAATGTATATTATTATTATAAAACTTGTACGGCTGTGAAACCTGTAGCGTTGTTAGGTAAACTAATCCTAAGTGAATCTTGGAACTTAAAATATAGTTAAGAGTCAGCGTTTCGCGAAAGCTGCTACAATAAAGCAGCGTTCTCCGATCGTCGCCCAGATCTATTTATTGTTGGTGCACGTGTTAGTCTATTTGACATAAAACGCATTCTAAATGCCTCGTTAGTTAGTACCGAGGCTGGTACATTTATTTGAGTGTACTTTGATCTATGGAATTCCACTCGGACTGAACTGAAATCGGGTACGGCTATCTATTGTGTTTGCCTTGCCGGTAACTTACCTTCATAAATTTTGATTACTTGCTTTGAGGAAAGCTATATATGCAATATAAATTGCTCTCTGTTTTGGTTATGCTGTACTATTTGAAGACATATTATATTTTATATTGACACTTAATATTTCAATAATTCCTCTACCGTCACCATCATTATTAGTCGATGGACACCCACTGCTGGATATAAGCCTCCACCAAAGATTTTCACTTCGGTCCCGTGCTGCGCGTATCCAACACCTCAATACAAAAATTTAAATATTAATGAACGCATTCAATGAATCTCATCACATAGAATCAATGACCATTACCATGGTAATGAACAGGAAATTTCATGATCAATTCCACAAAATCTTCTATTCTATTAATTAAGTTTTGAAGCTATATGTAATTATTGCTAGGATATATAGGGTGGCGCAAAAATAACCTTATAAAGGTTATTTTTGCGCCACCCTATATTTTAATATCGTTAGTACTCGTAGTTACTATTTCCATTTGAAAGTTGGTATTGTTTTAGAAATACTGAATTAGCGAAACTAAATATCTTATGTTTCCTATACCACGATTGTGGTGTAATCCTGTTTGAATATATTAAATAGGACATGTCGTTCGTAGGACTGAAGGCCGATGGGCACGCAAGGTGGTCGAATGTCACCGCGAAGGTCGCGAGAAACAGCTGGTTGCTGGCAGCGCAGGACTGATCGATGTGGAGATTTTTGGGAGAGGCTTATGTCCAACAGTAAATTAGTGCCTTATATCACAGTGTTATCTAACCTGACAAGCAGTTGTTAATTTTTCTTGTACCTTTGATAAGATTATGTTGATGTTAAAAGATATTATAACTTACGACAGTCCATCACTAGACGTAAGTCAAGTTAAGACTACCGTTTAACAATTTACTGGTGCTTGCCGGAAACCATCTAGGTGGCTACTACCGCAGCGCCTATTTCAATCATCGTTTGAAGGGCATTGTAGTTAATAAAATTACTGTGGTAACGAGATATAAAATCTTATATTTCAAAGCGTCGAGCGCAATGTGATGTGGTGTGTAATATTGTAACTAGCGCCAGGTTGTTAAGGGTAGGCGTGTGATTTACCATCGAGTTGACATCCACCTGGTCTCTTCGCTTCGTTGAATATCAAAAATATATAAACACTTCGTACTAGAAGAAAGTATAATTTTAACAAAATTTAATAATGGGCTTCGCATTACAAAATCTTAGAGAGTATCTTATTTTCTTGTTGCCGCCTGATTTCACCAAGTTAAACTCGATCGTGATATCGACTCGTTAAATGTAGATGTCGGAGTTAAATTTTTGTTGAAGTGAATTTTAACGTTATAAAAATACAGATCGCAGCTTGTTAACATTATTCAGTGGCTCGTGATGAATCAGCGAGATCTGAATATATTCAGATACAGTCGGCTAGTTTGACGCTGTAAATTTGTTTGAATAAATAAACGCGTCCCGAATAAAGCTGCACTGGATGAATTTGCGGCGGCGGCGGTAATTTGAAAATGATCAGACGATACAATTATTTTGTTACCATTCACCATATTAGTATCGTGATGGTATAATAACATTAACTGTTACCTACCGCCTATTTACACTAGATCGTAATCTCTACATTCTTAGTATTCACCAACTCGTACTGAACTGTATATATATATACATATTTATTCTGGCTCTCCTCCGACCGCTTTACAGGTCGTAATATAGAATTAGACTGAAATTTTTTAGAAATATCTTAGTGTCCGGTGGCAATCCGCTGCCTTCCGAGCCTCTTCCCGTTATTATCATCCCCTCAACTACCGTTAGGGGTAGGAATTTTGTAAAATATATTCTCAGCTGAGCGCCAAATGAGAAATGAGGGAACCAATATTTCTACCAAATTTTCCGTACTTACGTTTAATAGTTTCGAATATCTCGTGATGAATCAATGAATCTTTGGATGTGTCGTCTATATAAATATATGTATGTATATATTATATGTTATATTATTAGTGGTAGGTTTCTGATACTGGAAATCGTCTACATAGGTACTACACCGTAGACATTCTAATTTGAATGGTGCGGGGGTGAACCGAATTACTTGACTAACCAGACCTAACTTTTTATTGTTGTGCTCTGTATCCATTACATCGTTTACCATCAGGTAATGGTCGTTTCGTTGATCTGTTGAATAAGAAAAAGATAAAAAAGCGGGATAAAATAATAAAAATCTGTTAAGTAATTTATGTACACGTTAAGGCAATAGAGTTAGAAAATCATTGTTTCGGTTTGAAAGGCGTTGAAACTAGTAAAACTACTGGGGTAATGAGATTTAAGATCTTATATCTTAAGGCGACGAGCATAATGTGGTGTAGTATATTTCATCCTAACTAGCACCATGTTGTTATGAGCAGGCGTATCACATACCATCGTATAAACGTCTTGCTTCTTGCGTAGAATTAAAAACTACATGACATAACTACGTTATGTATTATTATTAATATATGAACATCTTCCTCGTATCACTCTTTACAGAGTGGTAATGGTCATCACTTAAGGTGTTGGTGGCAAGCTTCACAACATGCCGCCACTCATCTCTGATGGCTGCCTACCTCGTGTATTCATGTAGTGACATGAGCATATGATTACCTAAAAGTGGGCTAAAAATTCTACAGAATCACTATTTTAATATGTAGTATTCAAGTTAGTCACTGACTCACCAAGCTTATGGTATGTTGAGGACTATAAATTACTTATTAAGTATATACTATGTGAGTCAAGTTACATGCGTGCATTACCGCGTTGGTATGCGAAACCCATTCCGTGGTATCTTATTCCCTGGTGGTGTACTATCAAATGCTTTTAATTGAGCAGAAATTATTATTAGACGTGTAACGCGAATCTTAAGATTACGACTGTTGATAATGTAGAGATGATATGTGTTATCAAACGATTTTAAACCTTTGAAACTAACAGTTAATGTTTATAGTCGTTTAATGATTATTTAAGTGTTAGGTTCAAACATCAGCTAGTACTTAATACGCGTTTAAGTAAACGTTGTTGACATTTCTGTGTAGTGTTACCACTGGCATTTAAACTGAAGTTATGGCGATATAGGTTCATATTTTTAAGTTTCAATGACTGTGTTATAGCCTTTATTCTACCCTCTAAAATGTTAACGCAATACTAAATAATAAGCATATGAAATTGAATATTAGAGTTAATTTTATATCGAAGCTATATGTTTAGATCTCTTTGCGAAGTTGCGTTTATTAGTCCAAATTAAAACTAAATATGTGTATGTTACTATTTATTTACAATGATTTAACCTCAATATCATACAATTTCAAGTAACAATGTGGCCGAAGTTGCTAAAGTGTGCCCGCCAAAATATTCCGATTCTAGAAGATGGAAATTCATCAATCATATAATAATAACAGATCAAAAAAATTAGTCCTAAGTCCTAGTTACGCAAGATCAAAAAAAAAATTCTTGTCCTTCCAAACCATATATAATACTTACGCAACTGCGAAATTAAGCACAAAGCTGTAGACCTCTGTGCCAAGGAAGATTTTTTCTATTCCTCTCACTTCTTTTCTAATTCTTCATCCCTCGCCGTTTACAATACTCTCTTATTTTTCTCTTCCCCGCTGTTAGCAAAATTATATATATGCGTATCTGATTTTATATGTTTATAATATGTGGATTCCCGATTCAAGAGCCCTAACTCCCGCGAAGCTGTAAATGTCTTCAGAGAGCCTGGCAACATAAACATCACTCGAAAAAAAAATGTGTCAAGATAGTAAGATCTTTTCCCTTACAGTAAATAATAAACTGATCACAGGAGAGATTTGCAATGAGACGTATAATTTTTTTTTATTTTTTGTTAAAAAAAAACATCTTCATTTAAAGAATATGTTCTTTTTTGTTTCCTAAAAAAACGGAAACTAAAAAGGATCGATTTAATCTCTATTCTATTCTTTAAAACTTGATGATCAGTTATAGCTACAATATAATAGGTATAACTACATTGACCGATCGATGTGAAGATCTTTGAAGGAGGCCTATGTTCAGTAATGGACGTCTGTCGGCTGATGATGATGAACTATATATTACATAATTATGCTATGAACTATCTATATATCCTCTATGCTGAGCGAATCATTTAAAGTTCTAGTTTGATGTATTAAATATAATTAGTATGTTATAAAGGAAGGTTTAGTTGTTCCTATCAAGTTTAATCTTCACAATGGTCAATGTTTATTCTCCCGGATAAAACTTGGGGTTATCGGCTAAGTCACATGTAAACACCGATAAGCATGCGAGTCGGCCACGCGACCTATTTTTTATCAATACTGATGCCCATGTGGACGGTTTGATTGACGTGAGAACCTATCAGTTAAAATATAACCTGATATGGTATAAAAAATGTATAATCTTAGAAAAACTGTGGCCATTTTCATCTTAAATTATTTAAAGATGTAATGGATGGAGCAATTTTTATATTAAAATATATTGTAATATGATTTAATGTAAAAAAAAATTATCCAACAAAGATTGTTTTCAGTTCTTCTCAACTTTGCGAAATGGACTATTTTGTTATAAAACTTGATAACTGAAGGTTTGCCATCAGATTCTGACTTGACTATAATCCATATCAATTGAAAGGGAAACAAGAATAAGTTTAAACAATAACTATGAATAATATTAAAACCAAACCACTTTTTAATTATGCCGCAGTCACTCGTGTGATTTCTTCAAAATTTACTTACAACATCCTGTAATTAATTACATGTACCTTCAAAGACATGGAGGATGCTTCAGTAGAACTTGAAGTTAACAACTTAATTCACATCGTTTCAATTACAAATTAATCGGATCTTGTTAGTTATTACAATATTATAGAAAAAGGCGTGTCGGCTTTGGCGCTGAACGGTTAGAAAATACCAAATCATTCGCAATGCTATATCTATTTAATATCGGAGACTTGGATTTTTTTGTTCATCAAAGATTATTAAAGGTATGGATATAGATATTTTTATTTGTAATAAGTTTACTTCCTACATTCACATGATCTATTAATATTCTGGCTGTGGTATTACTAATGAACACAGTGTATACTAGCTGTTCTCCACTGGGTTTGTTGGCTGTAATATAGAATTGTATTTGATACTTGTAAAAAATACATTCCTCAGACGGCAACCCGCCGCCCTCGTCACCTTCCCGTTATTAACACCCCCGCAATTCGCTTTAGAGGAATAATTTTGGAAAATCCGTTCGATATCGTGTAAATTATTCGAAAAAAATTCTTAGTTGACCTATAGTAAAGGTAATAATTAGCTGATAGTCCACTGCTAAACGTAGGACTCCTCTTCACATCGATCGGTCCTTATTGCCTGCATCCTGTTCCAGCGACCTTAATCAGCATGGCCTGCTGTTACGCCTGGCACCACGGGCTGTCGTTTTCCGGGGTTCATACGGAGAACTTAGGCCATTTCCCACCAAGTTGGCCCAATGCGGGTTGGAATATTCCTATCAAGTTTCAAGTCTCTTAGGGCTTATAGTTCCAGAGATATTGTGATGAGTCTCTACATAGGCGAAAATCATATATATATATACACACATACATATATATGTATAGATAAATATGACTATCAAATATTTTTAGTATATTATAGCAGACCATATAATTTTATACAAATAGATACATATAAACATATACTTTAGAGAGGATCCAATAAAGATATGACTCAACTCGCAAAGGCTGGTATCTATTAAGTACTTTATGGTCTAGTATCAGATTCTCGTGAGCTTCATGGTCGATGCCGAATCGTAGATTAGTTTTTTTTTTTAAAACCTCGGATAACATTCAGATAGTTTTTTGCTTACGTCATTAGGAATTATGTGTAGTGTAATTATTGTGAGGCCGAGATCCGATGTGTATCTCGCGATTATTACCTTAGTCGATTTTATTTAGATTCTTTAAGATATTTAATTTTTTTTTTAATTTTTTATTTTAAGTTAAGTTCGTTTTGCTCTTTGTTACAATTGAATACTTTATAGATGTATTCAAAACGAATTGATTGAGATGATATTGTTTAGTAATGGTTGTTGTGCATTATTTATCATCATCATCAGCTGATAGACGTCCACTGCTGCACATAGACCTCTCCCAAAGATTTCATTACCGATCAGTGCTACGCTGCTCGAATCCAGCTGCTTTCCACAGTTATCACCATATCCTCGGACTACCTAAGGTAAGGCCTGCCAATACTGTATCGTCGGGTACGCGGTCGCCATTCGATCGCCACTCAATTTGCTGTCCTACCACCCGTTAATCCTTCGGGCGATGTGTCCTGTCCATTGCCACTTGTAGCATTATTTTGGACTATGTCGGTGACGATACTTTTCCTGTGGATTTCCTCATTTCCGATTCGATCACGCAGGAAAATCCCGACCATTACCCTTTCTATTGCTCTCTGTTGCGACTTGAAGTTTATTCGCAAGGCCCACTGTAAGCGATCAAGTCGCGGTGCCATAAGGTGTGTTATAGGAGATAAGACATAAAGATCCAAAATTTGGTAAAGATATTGCTTCTACCATTAAGAGGCCCGCAAAGGATAGATTTCACAAAATTTTTTCTGCAAAAGGATTTGAGCGTATTTTAATAAAGTGAATGGGCCCCTGAACGGTAGGTTGCAGCCGGGTGGGAATATTTCTAACAAATTTCAAGTCTAAATTTCAAATTTAATTCCACGTTACGGTCAGCAAAGCTGATGAGAAACAGCTAGTAATACAATAACAGAAATTTTTAGACTTTGGATAAGATAAATAAAGCAAGATGTATTTGTTTCAGTCTTGAACATATTTATCAAATAAAATTAAAGAAGTGAAGAATTAACTTTTTATGTCCCATAATAGACGAAAATGCATTGACTGAGTGTCTTACTAATTAGTTCCTCATTGATTCACACAGGTTATATATATATATATAGTCTGTAGTGTGTGTACTGTACTATAGTCATCATCATAGTATAGGTAAATTTGTAAATGGTATCTTTACACGTGAGAAATGTACGAGAAAAAATTCCTGTGTAGTTGTCGCCGCGATAGAATTTTCTTATATGGGCATAGTCATATTTAAGGTGAGCGTGATGTTCCTAATAAGGTTAAATGCACCCAATTCGAAGACGTGTGAATAGCCGGACCGTGTTCGATTCCGAGCGTGCTCCACTAATGGTGGTGTACATTTTACTTAAGGGTTTAATCGTGATGCAAAAACGAAAATCGGTACCGTTATCATAGATAAATAGACAAAGAGGCCTAAATCATTATTTATAAAGTACTGCATAGGTAATAAGTTATTATATAAAATTTACTTATATAGATCAATGAGGAACTAGTTAGTAAGTTATACAGTCAATATTTTCGTCGTTACAGGACGTAAGAAGTTAATTCTCCTTCACTCTCTTAATTTGACTTGATAAATATGTTCAAGACTAAAATAAATACGTCTTCCTTTATTTCTTATCCAAAGTCTCAAAATTTCTGTTATTCTATTACTAGCTGTTCCCTATTTGCTTTGCCGACCATAATATGGAATTAGACTTGAAATTTGTCAAAAATATTCCCGCTCGGCGGTAAGCAGCCCTTTCACTTTATTAGCACCCCGCACCTCCGTTCAGAGAAGGACTGTCCTAAAATCCAGTTTTAACTGAGCTCTAAATGGCAAAAGCAATATCTCCACCAATATTTGAGTGTTTACGTCTAATAGTTTCGGAGACCTATATATAACTAGTCTGGCCATAAACACTGTTATATAAAAACTTTTCTTTTTTTTAACTTTTTAATTATTTTGAATTTGGTACACGTACATTATTTTAAAAACTTCTTTCGATTTTGCGACATTTCACATATTTGTTCGTGTTCATTATCAAATTACAATATGGAATGGGGGTGTTAAAGAAAATAGTATTTCAGTGATCGCCTTGCACAAAATGGGTATGAAGCCGTCGGTCATATTCCAGACACTTCAAAAGCTTGCTATCAGCCGTATGTTCGTGTATCGTACTATCAACAGTTACAACAACACTTCCTCTGTCGAAGACCAGAAAGATTGGGGCGGCCGCGTGCTGTTAGAACTACAAAGGCTGTTAAAGCCAGAATTCGTCGAAACTCCATTAGGAAGCAAAAAATCTTATCGCGCGAAATGAAGATTCCCGCTAGGACTTTGTCGCGTATTATAAAACAAGACCTGAGGCTCGGTGCTCGGTGCTTATCGTCGATATACAGGACATGCCCTAAATCAATCTTTACAATTAAAGAGAGTGGATCGGTCAAAACGTTTTCTGTCGCGATACGCAGGTGAAAGCAACAGAAATATCCTCTTTACCGATAAAAAAATATTAACGATTGAAGAACACCACAATAAGCAAAATGATAAAGTGTACGCTCACAGTTCTAAAGAAGCTGCTCAAGTGGTCGAAAGAATACAACGTAGTCATCATCCTGCGTCAGTTATGGTTTGGTGGAGCGTGTCTTATCAAGGAGTCACAAAACTACATTTTTGTGAAAAAGTACCGAACACCTCAGCCAAAGTGTATCAAGATACAGTCTTGGATCTTGTTTGGAAACTTGTCAGTAATACACTTTTTAAAAATATACCGTGGACTTTCCAGCAGGACTCTGCACCTGGTTACAAGATATAAACTACCCAAGTTTGGCTTTAAACCAAAGTTCCGGACTTTATAAGAGCTGAAGGCTGGCCCTCATATAGCCCAGACCTCAACCCTTTAAACATCATAAATTATGGTCAGTTTTAGAGGACACGGCCTGCTCTAAATGACACGGCCATATAGATTCCCTTAAAAAATCTTTGGAGCAAGCAGCGGCAGTGGTGGAAATTTCCCTTGAAAACTGTGCGTAAATCCATAGATTCATGGCCAAACAGATTAAAGGCCTGTATAAAAGCAAAAGGTGGCCATTTCGTATAGAATATTTTTTTTATTTTTGTTGAGATTAATAAATATGTAGGTATAAATTTTAATAATATTACATGACTTCATTAAAAAAAATGCATTTTCGTTTGTAATAATACTTATGGCCGGACTAGGTATATATTGTGTATTGTGGTACACACAGCAGCGAGAATATGTAAAATATAATTACGTTAAAATACTTTTATTTATTTCCGCTTTCTAATATTAAATGTGTTTTTATATATGTTTGTGCTACGTACACAAATAAACGGTTTTTCTATATATTAAAATTCGATACAAATCTAACCACCGTAGCACCTGTATCAGGTGTTAAAAGGTAGTATGCAAACATTACTGTATTCCGGTTTTTATGGTGCTGTAAATAGTGAAATGATTGGACTTTCAAAAGATAATATAATACATTTCTAGGCGATGAGCACACTGTGATGCTGTGTCCTATCCAATGTTAAGGTCACATTGTTATAGTTAGGTGTATCAGTTCAGCGCTGTCATCTATATTTCTGGCTAGTAAGGATAACTAAATTGACTAAGATAAGTTCTGTCTGTTGCAAAAGGTGAGTAAAGGGATTTATATAGGGTGGCGCAAAAGTAATCCTCTTATCAGAAAATGCTATAAATTTTGTGTTGATGTAAAAAAATTAAAAGACCAAATAAAAATAATCCACAAGAAGAATATATATTTTATACAAGGTATACAAGGTGGCGCAAAAATAACCTTCCGATGTTTTTTGGCTGTAATTTAAAAAAAATATGAAAAACTTTGATTCTTCTTGTGGATTATTTTTATTTGGTCTTTTAATTTTTTTACATCAAGGCAAAATTTATAGCATTTTCTGATAGGAGGATTACTTTTGCGCCACCTGTAGCTTTCGCGGCTGTTGATGGTGGGGGCTCTTATCGTCCACAGATGACAACACAGCCAAAAAATGCTGGTTTCATACTGGCCGTAGCTCAGCGATGGTGCTAAGGATTTTCGGCTTTTCCTTGAGATGTGCTAAACGAAAGTATAGAAGGGCACTCCGTGGGCTCTATAAGAAATCCCAGGACCCCCTCGAATATACTGAAAAACACCACCGAAATGATTTTACTTGGTAAAGATCTCACTTAACCCTGACTTCCACACAACGCGGGGGATTGTTCGAAGATTACCCATTGTCGACATAAAAAAAAATGTATAACTTACCATCAGGTGAACATTGTGCCGGTTTCGTCTCTTCTTCGAAAATTATTAATTACTAATTAGTTATTATGGGTATTAATTATCAGTCGATAGACGTTTACAGCTGGACATAGGCGATTCACAAAAGATCCCTACATCGATCGGTCCTGCGCTGCTTGCATCGGCTTCGCGCGACCTTCCGTCGTTTGCAGAGACAGATGGGAGATTTGGGAAATTTCTCACCACGCTGGCCCAATCCGGGTTGGTGGGAGCCAAAGCCTCATTGGTTGATTAGCAGAGTGCATCACGAGCAGGTGAGGATTGCTTGCGTCCCGTGAGTTGATATGCCGGACCCCTTACACAAAGATGTGTATTACATTTACTAAAATGTTATCATGAGATTTATTACGACAATAATCTTAAAAAAAATACTTTCTTTTATACACATAGTTACAAGTAATTAGATTTCTTACTGCTACTAAATAGTGAGTAAAGCTCTTAACGCGCCTGTAACTAGCTGTATTTAATCGAGCCATGTTTACTGCGGCCGTAACGCCGTCTGACGTAATTCCGCAACCCCTAAATACTGTAAGTGCCTATTAATTGTATTTTTTGTATCGGACCTACATAAATTATAATGTCCACGCTGGTACACGAGTCCAGGCTCTGCAAGTCGCTCAGCGATCGCTCTTGTGACTTAGATGCTATGATAAAAGTGGTCCGCAGTTTGTCCAAGAGACTGGAGGTTGAAAGGGTATTGTAGAAAATACAATTCAATTCGAAAGCGTAATGTAACTTAAAGTAGAGACGGACGGACTTTTTTAATTAACGGACTTAAAATGTTATTTATCTTAAGAAGAACTAATGTTTTGAGGTTTATCGTTGCGGTATTCTAGATTCTTTACTTTATATAGGAAAAAAGAAAAACTAGTTAGTTTGTTATTTTTCTAAAATTATTTACCGTGGTACTTTTATCTCGAAGTGGGTCTTTATTATGGGAGACGTATTCCTGTTTGAAAGGTCCTGTGGCCTGATTTGCTATCGCTACACCAATCCAACAATTGAAATGATGATGTAGTATTAATGGTATCACTTGAATGTCTTGCAACTGTTTAAAGATAATTTATGCAATATAAAGGAGGTTTTAATAATTAGACATTTTATTAATAATTTATCTAATAATATCATTTACTTCAAAGTCGTTTTAATCTTTATTCTATATGTGAAATATATTATATGACGGTATGTTATTATCATCACCAATTGACTGTCTCTATGCCTAAAGACCCAAAACTGCGTTGGGATATTTTTATAAGACTTTAAAAACCAAAATATCTTTTTGTTTTTTTTTTTTATACTTAAACAGTTTTTAGTAAGTTTACACAACACAAGACTAATACACAAACATTGAACACGAAACATTAATAATTACAAGCAACAAAGACTGATTGTCCACAAAAACTGCTATTAACGTTGTTAAAAACCGTTATTTATAATAACTTGAACGGGATAAAAAAAAAAAAAACTAGCGCGTAAGACAATGTAAATGATAGCGGCTTTAAAATAATAGCCTCTACCTCGCATTATGTAGGTACCGCGGCTAATTCCTGCAGGTCATTTATTATAAGCCACCTCTGAAGCCGTGACGTCATCGGCGCACTGACCAACCACGCTCTACAGCCACTGGATATGGCTTTTAGCTTAAAATATTTTTTTTCACATTGTCTTTTAGGACACTCGTCCTTTAGGAACAAGTCAGTTCTATTGACATGAAACTATACTATACTTAAACTTTTTGATAACAGTTAAAGTTAACGAAAGTAAAGTCGTGGTAATGCATATTTAAACGTATTTCTTACTTTGCTTGACTTGTAAAGTCATCATTAAGGCTTCTAAGTCTCAGTCTATATTTAGGCATCAAAGACTTCTACATTTACATTTAATAATAATAAAATTTATTTGTTAGTTTTAACTCAATTATCTCCTAAAGATCATAGATTCCTTAACTTGTGGTAAAATCAATAAAGAAACTAACTAGTAAGTTTAATACTGAAACCGGATACTACAATCTACGCTGTTAAGATGAATATTAGGTATATCTAAAAACGGTTGGCTAAACAAAAATAGTTACGTATTATATATAACCTTTAGTATTTTTTTTTATTCTACTGCTACAAGCAGGACGTTCACCTGATGGTTAAGGCCTGCCCATAACAACGTTGCGCTTGCTGCTTTCCGCCGCCGAACTGCAGTGTGCATATATTACTGTGTACTGATTTGAAGGATATTATAGCTAGTGAAATTAATGAAATAACGAAACCTAATCTTGTCTCAAAGCAACGAGCAGAATGTGGTGCTGTGTTCTAACTGGCGCCAGGTTGTCACAGGCTGGGTTCTTATCTTTAGGTCAACGTCGTCTCGTCGCTTCGTTGGAAAATTATAGTTTAATTCTAAAATTATAACATGTATTATTATCGTAATTATCGGCCGATAGATGTCCACTGCTGGACATAAGCGTCCCCCAAAAAATACTTATATAACTGTTAAGTTAATACTAATTTTCCCAAACTTAACAGTTCGATAAGGCATCTAGACATTTTGTTAGTTTTTGAGAATACCTGCCGCCAATCTTCACGCTGAACTAATAATTTAATTGTTGACAGCTAGCAGTACTTCCTGTGTTAAAAAACTTTTGTATCTTTTTTTTATTTTACAATGCCACGAGATAAATGGGACGGTCACCTGATGATAAGCGATACGTCTGCCCATAACAACGAAGTGTTAGTTACTATAGTATAACATAGTGTTCGTCGCCTTGAGACATGATGTTAGCTATAGCGCTCTTCAAACCGGAACACAGTAATGTTTGTACAATATTGTTTGGCAGCGGAAGTAGGCGCTGCGGTGGTACGTACCTAAACAGTCTTCGGCAATTGAGACCTACCCTATTAAAAGTCTTGTCTAAAGTCTGTGTCTCTTTTCATGAAAGTGTCTCTTAATTTCGTATCTTTTAGACTATCCTTAAATAAGGAATTGTTGGAAACTGCTAAAAAAAAAACAAAGTGCGTAGAACGATACAACAATCTAGACTTAATGTTATATGTGACAAGGACGTGGTCATTGTCCGTCAAGTTGCAACATAATAGCATAATGAACTTGATCCCGCCGGTATAATTGTAAGACAGGATCTATACACAACACTGACACGTCCACCTTGAAATGGACGCACTTAAATTAACTATTGTTACTGTGGGACATAAATCATTAAAGGAAATGGAATTTTGTTATATATATTTATTCAACAAAGCTATGAGAAGATCAGGATGTTCACGATGATACGCCTGCCCATAACATCGTGGCGCTACTTAAAATGTCAATCACTGCACTACGTTGCACTCGTCTTGAGACAAGATGTTGAGTCTCGTTACTCCAAGTTGCTACCTGGTGGTAACTATTTGACATTGATAGTAAGTCTCTATTGTTAGATACCATCGTAGGTACGATCGCAGCTTCTATTTCTGCCGCCAAACAGTAGTGTGCAAACATTACTGTGTATCAGCTTGAAGGGCGTTTTAACTTGTGAAATTACTGGACTAACGAGATATGTTGTGCTGTGCCATCATAACTGGCACTACGTTATTATGTCTGCCAGAGAGTAGTGTGCAAACATTACTGTTTCAGTTTGAAGGGATATGTAGTCTGAGATATTACTAAGTTAACAAGTTACTTATCTCAATGAAGAATATGGTGTTGTATATATCATCATGACTACCGCCACATTGTTACAAGCAGTCGTATCACTTACAGTACAATCCCAACAAAAGTTCAGTAAAGAATTAAATATATCATCATCATCAGAGGATAGACTTCCACTGCTGGACATAGGTCCATAACCATAATAGGTTTATTAAATATATTAATCCCTATCCCCCAACAGTGGGGACGTAAATTGGCTGTTGAAATAAAATATATATTAATGTGTTTAATCTATCGATTTCTATATCGATGTATTGAGTTGCGCTCATCACTGTGCAGCGATGATTTATCGATAATACGAGACACTGGCGATCATCGAATGGTCACGCTCCGCATCGAGAGATCGAGTACCTACTTTAATTCTATCACTTCTTCATACTATCTACGTTTTAGAACCGAATCGATTTATTATTCGGATAGCACATTTGAGTAACTATTAAAATCATTTAAACAAGAATTTAAATAAACTATTAAGCAGATTGTTATAAATAACTCATTTAGAGATTTGTTAAAGATAATGATAAATGTTCATCATCATCGTTTCAATCTATTGCTGTTTGCTGATAACTTAAGCAAATCCAATCGAAATCCATGCGACAGATTCAATGCCACTAGCATTAACAATCGACTACGATTTTTTTTTATTATTCAAATAAGCGATGAGGTTAGCGGGATGTTCACCTGATGGTAAGTGATACGCCCGCCCATAACAACGCGGCGCTATTTGAAACGATATTTACTGCATCACATCGCACTTGTCACCTGGGACATAATATAATAAGCCTCGTTATCCCAGGAATTACACTCGTAACAACGCCGTTCAAACCGGAACACAGTAATGTTTGCACACTACTGTTTAACGGCAGAAATAGCTGCTGCGGTGGTACCTAGATGATCTCCGGCAACAGGAGACCTACCACCAGAATATTTTGGTCATGATCATAGCGGTCTTAGTGGTAGGTCTCTGTAAGTTACTGTATTCCAGCTTGTAAGGCTTCCTTGTGTTTCGGGCCAGTACTTGTGTTCCGGTTTGAAGGGCGCAGTAGCTAGTGTAATTACTGGGATAACGAGAATCACCATCTTATGTCTCAAGGCGACTAGCACAATGTGGTGTAGTGTATAACACTCTAATTAGCGCCACGTTGTTATGAGCAGACGTATCACTTACTATCAGGTGAACGTCCCGTTCGTCTCGTCGCTTCGTTGAATAAAAAAAAGCGTACTCTACTGCTATTGTTCTAGAGCTGGTCCTTATTAATTTTTTTCAACGCATAGTGTGCTTAGAATATCTTAATCAGTCTCATAAACCTTTTTCATTTATTTGATATTATTTGATACAGCTTTATATCCATTTTTTTTTCTAGTACATTTGAATTGAATTGTTTAGTGCCGCTGTCTAGTGCCGTTGGTAGTAAGAGATTCCTACAGGAGCGAAATAAAGGAATCGAAAAAGCTGGAGCGCTTGACGGAACAAATCTGTTTTGTATGTGTAACGACTGAGAAACGGGAAAGGATAAAAGAACTTATCTGTAGAAAAATCCGTTCACTTATTCATTTCCATATATTTTAATATTTGGTCGTCTTAATACTAAAATGCATTTTTTTTTATTCTCCTAATTCTTCTGTTATATATTCAATTCAAACTTTACGCTTTCCAACTCACATACCAAGAGTATTTAAGTGTGATTAAAGCAACAGTTTAACAGTTGACATCAAAAGACTGAAATGAATAAAAGAAATTTATGTCTTCTATCGATATTAGCTTCTCAAAACAATAATAAAAAACAAGAAAATAAAAAAGAGAAAGAGAAATAACCATGAAAAAGATCATTGAAACCACATTTGAACTACGTTACATGACAGCAAATATTTATAGATTTTAAAAAAATTAAGATACTTCAAAGACAAACAAAAATCCTTGGAAAGTATTCATAATACTAGAAAAGAGTTGATGGTTTAACCGGTTAAACCGATTTTATTGAACTGTAGTCAATAATTTCGAATAAGTCGCATTTCACGCAAAAAGGACTAGATTACGGTTTCAATGGAATGTGACTTCCGTCAACTCGCATTTGGCGTTCTTCATCTGGGACTTCTTCATGGAAGATAATACCTAAAATTCCAGCACTTGAAGTAAGCAGTAAGTACTATTTTTAACAGCTAATTTACGTCCCCACTGTTGGGGCACAGGCCTACCCTCAATATGAGGGCGATGGGCCATTGTCATTACGAGGGCCCAATGCGGATTGGTGACTTCACACACACCTTAGATTAAACTTTAATTCATGTGCAGGTTTCTTCACGATGTTTTCTTTCACGGTTTTATTGCGCTGTTGTCACTAAAGTTCACAAATGCATATAACTTAAATATTAAAGTCATCGGTACATGCCGAGATTCAAACCCGCGACCTTCGGAATGAAGGCCGCACGCCGTAACCATTAGGCCAGCGAGCTACTAGTAAGTACTAACATGCATTAAACTCACTCTTTTTTGTTTACGTGGTCATTAAACTCGATCAGATCTTTTGCTTAAAGTACAGATACACAGATAATGTATAGTAATGATATAAATTCTCCTGTACAAGAGCATATAAATATCATCACCGTCGACGTATCTAGGTGGGATCGTTAACAGGGACACCCCGTCAGGGCCCACGCGCCGCCCACGCGTGCGCCAAGGCTTGATTCTAATGACCATAAGTATCAACTACTAACAGGCGCGCCTCGAATGGAATGATAATAACGTTTTCTCAGGACCTGCATCAACTGTCCCGTTGTATGTTTTGTGCTTGAGTACTTTATGTACTTTAAATTTTTTATCTTCGTTGATATCAAAATTTACTTTATCATCAATATAACTCTATGTAGTCCATGATGAGGAAGTATACTCGACCAGAGTAATCAGTGGTTAACTGTCTTTGTTATAGAAAACTGAATGAAGCGTTGTTAGTTGAATAGTCATATCTCAACAGGTTATCAGTTTCTAGGTTGTAAATCTTTTCAAGAAGTATAACTTTATTTATATAAATATATGTTTATTTGTTTAAAAATCTACAATTTTATACACTAATGGTTAAACTGTCTATGTCATCTAATGAAAGCGATACTGATCTCACAATGACAAGGAAACTCAGCCCCCTGCGTAACGCGATACTCTCCTCGGTGTAACGTCTGGGAGGTTAACGGCCGGACGTTTAACAGTTTTTTTTTTCTATTGTTCACATCACGCGCCTTAATCATTATGCCGGACTATTTACGTCAATGGAATGTGTACCAAATTTCTAGCAATAAATACAGAGTAGCAGCTTCTACTGTCACCATGGATCTTTAGTTGACGTCAATGGGCTGCTATGATTATGTTGGTAATTTAATATTTTGATAATGTAATACATTTTCACCAATTCCTTGTTGATACGTTTAGAGTATAGATATAAATACGATAACATATATCAGAAGATAATACATTTCAATACATAAATAATTTATACATTTTAACATAACAAAGGCTGGAAAAAATTCCATTAGTTAGACACAATGATACATGTCAAGTTGTATGGCGTCAAGGCTTTTGAATAATAATCAAAGGACGTCGGCGCGTCCTTCAGAGATTACGCTGTAATTAACCATTATATTCGACGCTGCCTGCGCTCCACCGGAAGCTGTATTAAGCTGTAAGCTTGAAAATAAGCACTAAATATGCGCAGAGCGTACGGGATGTAAATATTGTGACCACGTGTGTTTACGTGCGTTGAAATTTAGGCGTGTGCTGCTGCGTACCGCGATGATATGCGAGCTAAATACTTGTAATTATTATTAACTATATAATAATAAAAATAGTATTGAATAATACTTATGAAAATTAAATATAAGTACTGTGCAAAACACACGACTTTATAATTCCATTCTAGTAAATGCAAAGGAGTACTATCCAAAAATATAAAAACCATAGATGCACAAGTAAATATTAATATTTTACAATATATACACTCTTCTTTTCCCATTCTATGTGGGGTCGGCACAATAGTTCTTGGACGTAAATATATACTATATCAAATAACATTAGGGACTATTGAAATATTTATGGTCTAATAATAGTATTTACATTGATTTACAATCCATATATATGTAATGTGATCCGTATGTACATATATACACACTTAACACGAGATCTCCGAAATTATTAGATGTAAACATCCAAATTTTGGTAGAGATATCGCATCTGCTATTAAAATTTCAGATAAGAATGGATTTTACAAAATTCCTTCCCGAAAAGGAGTTTCGAGGGTTGTTTCAGCCAGCATAGCTGGGGAACAGCTAATAGTTCATATAATGATACATATTTTAAAAATCTTGTGTAGCGCTATTTTTCTTCTTGCACTTTCGAGATGAAATGTGCACTATATAGACACGTCCAGATAAAGAGGAAACTGAAATAATTGAGTATATTCTCTTTATTAGTAGTCTTCGTTTACCACGATCATTTGATGATTTTATAAAGTCAGAAAGGAAGCCGTTGGATACGCCTATGTAGGATTTATCGATATGAATATCTGTTGCTAATGATGAATATTAAAAAAATTACATATGACGTAAATTTTGGTGATGACACTGACATGAGTACGATACGAGTTTGATCGTCTGAATTACCGTTGCTTTAAAGATAACTGTCTAGAATGTTCTATGACAAAATACAAATGATCTTCAGCTCTTCGAACTTTTATTTGGGGATGGGAATTAAAAACTTATGTATGTTTGGAATAGCACCTCCTCTTTAATTTTCACTACTAAACGAAGGATATTGCCTATCAGTGTTCACAGTCCGTCTGGATCGTTACTTGTACGAATTCTAAGGCATAGCTCACACTGTTGCGCAGCCCGGAAGCGGATATAATAAAGTTGTCGCGTCACGCGCACACGGGGCCCGTTTCATTACGGCGAACTGTTTCTGTTAGCTTTAAATAAGCCGACTGCGGCCCCGGGTCGGCCGTGTGCACAACGCCTTAGATAAATATTAGAATGAGCCGAATGGTCCTTCGAGTCGGAATCGTTTACTCGGAAAGGTTATTTTGTGAATGTTTAAATGCGGTAATTAGGCTCGTTTGCTAACCCGCGGCCGGAAAGAGGGGGTGTAATAAATATAACGCTAATATCTGTCTACTAAACTTGGTACTAACGTTGGTTCTGTTGCTTTTCAATTTGTTTGAAAGGTGTTTTTTTTAAAATAGTTTTGATAGTTGAAGTCGCAATAAGGCGAACAGAACGTTTATATAAAATAATGTAATACATTAAGTAGTGCAGTCAGCTGTGTCGCTACTTACTTAAGATGGTATACACTAAATCTCAATTTGCTCGTCACTTTGAGATAGAATCTTAAATATTCCCTAACTATAGTAATTTCTTTTTAAAATTGATAAAAATTCAGTATTCAGATCAATTGTTAACTTTTCTTCCATTATATTGCATGGTAAGAAAACAAATCTTTTATAGAAACGACCTTTAGCAATGAATATACTACATATAAGAGAAGAAGAGAAGGAGATATCATGAAAAAATAATATTTATTGTCTTGTGTACAAAAAAAAACAACAATAAGTTTATTTAATATAAGTTCACACATAAATAGAATGGACGGTCAAAGCTAAAGTTATAAATGTACTTGATAGAATTTGTTTTGAAACTGTTGTGCATTGGTAATCAGAAAACAGTATAAAGTATATGGAAAGACAACAAATAAAATCATCGATGAAAAGGATGCATGTTAAAATAACCTCCGGTTTCCAGTAAAGTCTCAAAGGAAACGTAAGGAGAATAAACCGGAATAAGAATTTATCTCATCCTCTCGCTTACATGTCTTTGTGCAATATCATTATAAGATATAGTGTCCTTGTTTGCCATGATTTCCATCCTCATTTCCACCTGACATTTTCCTGGCTGCATGTGGCGTCACAATGGCCAGGACAGAGTGGCCCACTCCTCACGGACCGTGTAAAAGGTATAGCGTGCCGACGCTCCTCGAGAATTTCGTTAACAACAGCTTTTTGAAATATCGCACCACATTTTCTGAAGCATACCGTTTTTGTTCCTTTATAAGTAATTTAATTGAAAATTTAATCTTCAAAGATACACGAACTAGGATTCAAGAGTTATGTCATTTAATTTCTTTATAAGAATATTTAATTTATATATGCATAGGAGATATCAATTGATTCATTGACTCATTACGAGATCTCCGAAACTGTTACACGTAAAGACTCAAAATTTTGTAGAGATATTGCTTCAATCTTTTAAAGGACAATTAAAAATTGATTTTACGTAATTACTTCACCAAAGGATGTTGCGGGGTGTTACGGGCAGTATCAGCAAACTGCTGATATGTAATAAAGTTTTACATAAAACGAATTCAAACTCAACAATATCGCAATTACATAATCATCATATACATTATTGCATAGAATTCCATTGCTGTACCTAAGCCCAGCAGTGGACGTCACGCAGCAATAATCCTAACCTTTAAAAAGGAACTGATTTACTTATTTATTACAAAAATTGACAATAATTGTTACATATTACATTATAACATAAACAATATATATAATATTTTCTTCTTAATTTTGGACATCAGTTGATTTACCCATTTTATAAAAAAAAAATTTCTATGCCGAAAAAATACTAAAGATATATATAAAATATCAGTAGATTTTAAATCTATATCTATTATGTATATATATATACATATATATTTATAATTTCTATCTATTTATATCTATATTGTTCGGATATCGTATATTGTACAAGTATTGCCATCTAGTGACGTTCGTTTAAACCTCCAATGTGAGCTTTATAGATTTTGAATTGAGATGAAATGCCACCAGAGCGATCAGGATTTAAGCTTTCACGACAAATAGCCACCAGAGGATTTATGCAGTTGATAGATATTCTATTGTCACCGGTTGTACAGTGATAAATATTTTATCTGCCCAATATATCTAGTGTGCATTATTGCTAATATATATTTTTAGTTGTACAAATTATTACTGTGTCTGCTTTTAGTCGCTGAGAAGGAGTCTTCTTATATAACACACTGCAGAACTGAACAGATTTCTTGGCGGCAGGTATTGGCACTGTAGTTGTACCTGCCTAGACGGTCTCCAGTTAGTTTACTTCAATTAAAAGTTTTTAACGGTATACACTTGACATTAAAAACCCTAATCGAGGATGTGACGTCATTAATTCTAGACTAAGTGATAATAAATTCTTAAATGAGTGTCTAGATTAACAATAGTTATATACTCACTGATGGTAGATCTCTGTTGCCGGAGACCATCTAGTTAGGTATTATTCTTAAACACGAGAAACTAGACTATTGTGTGCCTTTTTTAAATGCTATATAAGTTAGACTATTTCTTTTTCTTTGGATGATTATATATCATCAGCATCATCAGCCGATAGATATATCGTATGTAATATATAGTTTAGCGAAACCATATGTATATTACAAAAAGACAAAGATAATAAAACAAAGATCCGTTGATAAATAAAATAGTGGTACGGCTCTGTTACCGGAGACCGTCTAGATAGGTTGACCTACCGCAGCTTCTGTTCCTAACGCCAAACAGTAGTGTGTATATTTCACTATGTTCTGGTTTGAAAGGCTTTGTAAGTAGTGAAATTACTGAGGAAATGAAACATAACATATTACGTCTGAATGCGACGAGCACAATATGGTGCTGAGTATATAATCCTATCTAGAGGCGCGTTGTTATGGCGTGCGTATCGCTTTTTTTCTTTTTTTTTTATTATGTGGGGAAATCCTGCATGGATACTTTCTCGTTTGGGGGGACAACGAAAAAGTTATGCCAGACTCTTATTGGCTAAAACCCCACGGTTTCCTCGCTGCGCTTTTCGCCGAGACTGCGGGAACGCTTTCGCACACTACCGCAGTTCCGGCAATGTCGGCTTAGTAATGGCCCCAACATGACATGGGTTTTCTTATGGAAACCAAAGACACAGTGGTTCTAAGCGGAAAATACATGCGCCCTCTTGAGGCTTACATTACTGGGTGGCGGATTTCCCCGTACCCGCCACTTAAGCCTTTATTAGGGGGGTTGGAGAAGAGCATGATCCCTTCTCCTCCGACGACCAGGTCTCTGTCTACGGATGTGCGAGGTTAGAGGCACTTTCTCTCACCCGCTCCGCAGCCTCCTTCTGCAACATAACTTTTTCAGAAAAAGCAACACAGACGTTCCATGACTCTTCGCTTTTCACCATTGCCTTCACGAAAGCGGGAAGAGAAAGGTCGTTGCCAACAATAGCGACGAGGTCTCGACGCAGCCCTGTCCAACTCGGACATACCTCTAAGGTATGCTGCGCCGAATCCTCATCGCTACCGCAATGGTGGCATATGGCCGAGGGCTCTCTTCTTATACGGTGCAGGTACTTTCCGAAACATCCATGCCCCTTTAGCACCTGCACCAGTCGGAACGTCAGCGCGCCATGGCGCCTGTTAATCCAATTGGTTAATACTGGACGCACGGCGTCAACAATTTTACTACCTGCCCTGGGATGAGTCAGTCTGTGATTCCATTGTTCGAGCAGTAGTCATCGAGCGTGAAACCTCCGTAAACCCCATTCCCTCGGTGGGAGCTGCTCACCCCGGGTTTGTAATTCCATGCGCCATTCATACATGGCTGCAAAGAACTCCGCCTCTAAATCCTATGGGACAGATCCTGCTAGTAGGCATGCAGCCTCGTGTGAGATAGTGCGGTACCCTCATATTACCCCGACGGCCATCGCTCTTTGGGGTCTTTTGAGGTCCGCTATAGTCTGTTCCGTCAAGGCTTGCGCCCATACAGGTGCTCCATATAGCGCCATAGAACGCACTACCCCCAAATAGAGGCAACGGCTACTTGACTCGGGTCCTCCGAAATTAGGTAACAGGCGCTTCAAGGCGGCAACTACTCCCATTAATCGAGGAGTTAGGTGCGAGAAATGCTCACGGAAGTTCCAACGGCTATCAAGAGTGAGCCCAAGGTACCTCATATTGGACTCAATGCTGATGTTGGTATTGCCGACAACAATATGGGATTCTCGCGGCGGCGCTTTCCGAGGTCTGTGGAAGCAAATGGCCTCGGACTTGTCCAATGCCACCTTAAGCCCCAACGAACTAATTTTATCTACAACCTGTGCCACCGACGCGGTAATCTGACGTGAAGCTTCCAAATAAGTATCACCCTGGGCTATGACTAGTGTGTCATCCGCATAGCAGATGATGTTCACGCCCGCAGCGACTTTGCCTTGCAGGACGTAATCGTAGCCAATATTCCACAGGATTGGACCTAATACTGAACCCTGCGGAACACCACATGTTATTTTCCTGCATAGTAATCCATCCGCCTTGGTAGCCTCGGTACGACACGTATCTTTCGGAGAGGTACTCATTAATAATTCGGCACAGATAAAGAGGCACACAATGATACTTCAGCGCCTCCCTTATACACGTCCAAGGAAGAGTGTTAAAAGCATTGGCGATGTCAAGAGAGACCGCTATGAGCACCATACCCTGCGTCAATGCTTCATCTGAGTGAGCTTTGACCTTTTTTATGGCATCGATGATGGAACGACGTAGTCGAAAGCTATATTGAGAATCTGACAAGTCAGGACCCACTCTACTAAGATGTTCTATGAGGCGACCAGCAATCACTCTTTCAAATAGTTTCTCAATCTCATCGAGTAGCACTATTGGGCGGTAGGCGGAAGGTGAGTCCGCGGGGCGTCCATCTTTCGTATCGCTTACCATCAGGTTCGTTCGACTCGTACCATCCTGGAATAAAAAAAATTTTCGTCCTGCATTAAAATAACCACCGCCTATTTTAACATGTTCGTATAAATAAAATTATGATAGTTTTTTTTTTTTTCAAACGTATTAAGATTGTAACCAAATTAACTCAAGGGGAGTGGACACGAACTGTCGTAAATTAATGTAAACAAGTCATAAAAGCTGATCACGGTGTTGTACGAGGGTATAGAGTTCGTTGGCCCGAAGGAGCTTTCGTCGTAATGAATAAACATATTTTGGCAATAATAAAATGAGTGAATAGAGTCGACTTTAATTAATGGTCATATAAGACGTCCGATTTGAAATTTAAGACAATACTATAAAAACAATCCATTTTTCAAAACATCATCATTAGCCGATAGATGTCCAATGCTTGACATCGACCTCCCACAAAGGTCATTACGTTTATAACGGTTCATATGGAAGGGTTTGGGCCATTTCCCAACACACTGGTCTATTGCCGGTTGGTAAGAGCCAGAGCTTCGTTTGTGATTAGCAGGGTCTGCATAAGACAGACCCCGGGACGGGCTATACCAGCACAGCGTTAGCGAGGCCGCGGTTGTGGTCCGAACGGAGATCCCGCGACCTCTTCAAACGCTGAAGGTGAACACCGAGGCGGATTTAGTGGGTAAAAATCTCCACATAACTCTGACTTCCCCCAGAAGGTAGAGTACTTTTTCGAAGATTTCCCCCCGGAAACAAAAAAGTGTCTCGTAAGTTGGAGTCCCTCCTTACATGTCTTGCAAAACATTGACAAGTTCAAGTGATACAACAAAGAAATCAAATAGAAATATTTCTTTGTGCGAACGAAGCAGCTGGATGCGGACAGCGAAGAATCGATCTATATAGAGATCGTTGGGAGAGGCCTGTGTCCAGCGGTGGACGTCTGTCGGCTGATGATGATGGATTCGTTATTGGTGACAGATATTGGCACAACAATGGTAACTACTTAGACGATCTTCAGTTAGTATTTACCTATATTTAAGTTGGAATAAATTCCTTTTATATCTCTGATTAAGGCTGTGACCTTAATTAAAGCAAAAGTAATATTATTAAGGTCCTTAAGCCTTAAGTAGGTAGCCTTAAGTACCTTAAGTAGGTGTCTCCTTACTTTAGTGAAGCAGCAACCAGTAGTATATCTTGGCTTCCGAAATAAGAGAGAGCCAACGTTGCCTGTCTCAGACTGCCTTCTGCTGTTTCTAGTGCTAAGTCTTTGTTTGCGGAGACCGTCTAGAAAACTACCACCGCAGCTCCGATATCTGCCACCAAACAGTAGTGTGCAAATATTAACGTTTGAAGGATGCTGTAGCTAGTGAAATTACTGGGGTAATGAAATTTAACATTATATTTCTCTAGGCGTCAAGCACAATGTGGCGCTCTGTGTATCTATCTGTGCGTTGTTATGGCAAGTTATATCATTTAACATTAGGTGAAAGTCTCACTCGTCTTGTCGCGTAGTAGAATTAAATTTTTTTTATATAATATATGCAATTTTTATACAATTAAGGGACGAGACGAGCGGGACTTTTAACTTGTGGAAAGTGATACGCCTATAACAATGTGGCGCTAGGCGTAGCCTGAGACAAAATGTGTTGAGTCTCATTACTCTAGTAATTATAATAGTTAAAACGCCCTACAAACCGGAATACAGTAATGTTTGCACATTTGTGTTTGGCTGCAGAATTAGGCGCTGCTGTAATACTCACCTGGACGGTCTCCGGTAACAGAGACCTACCACGAGTAAATAAATATTTGTCATCAACAATTTCGTAGCATCAATAAACACCATTAATAATCACATGGATAGATTCGTAGCGTGGCGATCGCGTAGAGGTTGTGTCGTAGAGGCTGCGTATCTACGATCAGGGCCGCGTAGCTCGCATACCGCTGTCGCATAACTCGCGTATGTGATTCGCGGCGCGCGTGACATTCCCGGCCAGGTAACCAAACGATAATCAACAATCAACGCACGGCCTCGGCGGTTGCGGGTTCATTCCGCGGCGCACCGCCCCACAAGCGGATACGTCTAGGAATCCGGTCTAGTTAGCCTAATACTAATGTCAACTTGATTAAATACAGCTTAATTAATACAGGATTGTTTGTTATACAGTGTTTTGTATAGTCTGTATATTAAATGTTTGTTTAATGTATTGCATATCGTTCGTAGTCGGATTCCATTGCCGGACATCCTTTAGGTAAGTACCACGGCAGCGCATATTTCTGCCGCCAAACAGCAGAATGCAAACATTACTGTGTTCCGGTTTGAAAGGTGCTGTATGTAATGTAATTACTCATCAACATGTTATGTCTCAAAGCGACAAGCATAATACGATGCAATGTATATCATCGTAACTAGCGCTTCGTTGTTACGGAATGGTATATTTGGCTGTAATTTAAAAAAAAAATGAAAAACTTTGATTCTTCTTGTGGATTATTTTTATTTGGTCTTTTAATTTTTTTACATCAAGGCAAAATTTATAGCATTTTCTGATAGGAGGATTACTTTTGCGCCACCCTGTATATGTCACATCACCAAGTGAAGATCTCGCTCGTCGCTTCCTTAAATAAAAAAAAGATTTTCGGAAACTATTTAGATCCATGGCAGCGCCTATTTCCGCCTCCGAAGAGTAGTGTGCTGATATTACTTTATTCCTGTTTTTTTTTTATAAGGTGCGGAGACGAGTGAGTCGTTCACCTGATGGTAAGTAATACGCCCGTTTGTAACAATGTGGGGCTAGATAGGACGGTATTTACGGCAGAGCACTGTGTTCGCTGCCTTAAGGCAAAATGTTATGTTTCGTTACTACAACTTTTTATGCTGTAATTAGTTATATTATTAGTTAATTAGGTAACGGGATTTTTTAGATAGACCATAATTTTTTAGTGTCATATCAACAAGAGTTATATTGTTATGATTGGCCGTGTGATTAACCACAAAACTTCCCCCTCGTTTCTTTCGCGTACTGTTGCTGGGGAGAAGGTTCTATTTCTGCTTACAGACCGTGTGAGAAGTAGAGACGGCTAAAAATTACTCTATTCTTAGCAAAGATGTATAGACGCGTTACTCCTTGCATCTTGCTCAGAGAATTCGCCTCACGTACGTAGAAAACGTTTCAAATATTCACACCGTATAACTCATACAACATAAAGGTGTTTGTATTCGAACCTACTGTACAAACATTTCTCAATCGGGTATTCGTGGAAGACGACCGCCCTCCCCCGGGAGTATGGGATATTGATTGGAGTTTTCCCGCTGTTTTCAAGACTTTATTATACTTTCCCCATAGGCGGCGCGTCCATTGTCTTCCGAGATTTTTTTTTAGATTGTTACGCGGCTTCGATGATCAACTTTCCCTTTTTTTTGTTTCGCATCCTTTTGTTTGATATTTATATTGGGATTGATTTTTTTTTATCCTGTCCACAATGGGAGTTAGATAGGAATGGGGGATAACGGTTGTTTGATCTGTCTGTTTAACTCATAATCTCAGTCTTTTGTTTTAATCAGAGTACTTTACAGTTGTGTACAATAAAAAAGTATTTTCATCTTCGGGTGAATATTGTTAAGTATAAAGGAACGGTTAAATGAATGAATAGTAATTTTATGGATTTATAACTCAAATGTTATTAATGTAGTGTATACAAATAACTTGGGATCTTTGTAATATCCGCAACTACGTTTTCGTATTTTAATTTTAAACTTCAACGTTTTCGCTTTTTAATAACACCACTCTCGGAGACCGTTGTAATTTAGTTGACGCGTTCCGCAATAAAAATGACACAAATTACACGGAACCTTAATCGTCTGGCAGAAGATCCGCCAGACGGAGTGAGCAGATATGGCAAGTTATTGCCATACGTCTCTTGACATATCGCCGCTGACGCCATATGGCTTTTGTTATCAACACTTTAATGTAACGTTATTTTGAACTGCCTTTACAAAGTAACGTACCGTTTATATAAATTAAACTATGTTTTCTTGTAAATAACATCATCATGCCAATGTTCACTCGGCTATGGTCAATCAGTTTTAACGGATTCCTCAAAATTAAAACAAACTTCACGAATAAACATTATGTATATCTTCCTCTTTAAATTGGTTACTTAATGCTAAGCATCTTATCGATATCCTGTATTTCACAATGTTGCACCAGTAATCTCTGTTTGATGCCTAATGTGTAACGTCTTTTACAGGTTTTTTAATTGCCTCCTTCACCTGGCTAGTCCAACATCTTGAGTTTTTTCCTTTCCGTTTTTTCCGGTAATATGACTAACTAAACTCAAATCCGATGCAAATAGACGGCTTAAAAGCGTTTTTGGATTTGGAACTGTGTTAAGATGGAGATATCGGTCCTATACGTTCCATAAGTCCAGCATCCGTGACCAGCACCATATTACAATTGCGTCTATTCCCTTGCGATCGACCCTTCATAGTCCAAGTATCCGTTCCGTAAAAATATGGAAACGATTAAGATTAGAACGAGGCGCATTTTAATTTTCAAAGAGATGTTTCCGTCTTTCTATATTCTCGAGCTTCATCTTAGCACTTTTTGTCTCATAAAAGTTGATCTAATCGTTTCGTAGATAGTCCAAGCAAAAAAGACAAACTACTTTTTTCTTAAGAACTATTACAAGGGTAGCTTATATACAAAAGTTTATTCTATACCGTTGCTCGTAGTTTTAACTGTATACAATATGTATTTTGTAGTTAATTTAATTTTTTTTTTCATGTATTGTAAGAAGTAGAAAAATAAATGCATTTGAAATCTTTACGTTCGTATATTAATTTATATTACAATATAGTAGTACGTCTTTAAAATCTATGTATGAGGTATAGTGTACATAAAGACTTGTATGTAATAGGTTTCTTTGTAAAAAAATCCTTTATATAATTTGTCTTTGTATAGATATATATCAATTGTTTGTAACAGGACAAAGTATGATGATCAACTTATTCGATTTACACTTTTATGCTCCCTGCTCTAAGTATCATTTTACTTAAATCTTATTCAGTTACAATTTTTCAAAGTGCCCAGCGTTTAAATTAGATGAAAGGTATTTATATCATTCGCCTAGCTCAGATGGCGAATAATTTCCTGTTTAATCAAATCGGGAGAGCGTGGAAGGATTTTATAGTTAGCAGCGAAGAAGACGCTCGAAATAATTTCCGTAGTCGTCAATTTGTATTAGTGGACTGTATTTTTAACGGCGTCGCTGAAACGGAAGTATTTGTTATTTTATGCTAATATTTTAAGGTGACAAGTTTATTATCTGCATCAGTTTTTATTTATACCGTTATGCTTTTTGTATTTACAAACTGATGTAAATATGAAATAAGTTCAAATGAGAGCTAATTATATTTGCATTAAACACGCTCCGAAACTTATACTTAAGTGAAACTTTCCATACGGAATAAGCTTCTGCAAAGTCCGACTTTAATTGAATAACTGATGACCGGCAAGTTACTATCTAGCTTTTAAAGGAGTCGTAGTTAACTTTTAACTCTATATCGCATACGAATTCGGAATTATATTAATTTAATATCCGATTGTTGAATTTATTTAATTTTCTAGCTATTTATATATAGTATAATATGTTGTAATAATAACCAGTTTGATGTTCAGCTATAGTAAAATTAAATCTCCTAAACATTACTAATTCATACTTAATAAGTAACAAAGTAATTAGCAGATATAATTGCATGGTGGGATATACTAACCAGCATCGCATGAGAGCATTACCAATAAAATAAGTTTCAGTCTGATCTTTGTTCTGTAATGAATGTTTTATAGAACTGCTAATACGCTATATTATTTATTTCTATCAGCATCTTCAACTCCACATGAGACAATTAGGCCGAAAACGGTCAAGGGTGCTCGTTCAATAAGCAAACATCCAGTTAATTATTACATAAAGGGTTAGGGGCAGTCATAAGCCGGAGAAAACTAATATTTTAATAATTTTTTTATCAGTCATTTTATTTACTTCATAATAGTGAAATCATCATTATGTTATTATGGTTAGTTGTATTATGTTTATGTTATTAAGTTGGCAGTACGAATAAATCAGTTGTTCTCTACGCCAACTGTTTAATTGCAATCATAGTATGGTGACAGAGATGAGATACGACTCCACGACTCCGAAAAGATTGGTGACTAAAACCACGTCTAAATTATTACCAAATCCGACTAAAACGTTATCGTTGTATGTATCTGCTCCTCTTATAGAAATCCTTTGTGATGACTATCATAACTTCTCAAGAATTCATCTGAAATAACGCGAATAACAAGAAAGTAGTATTTTAATGATTAGTGCTCGTTCGAAGCTTTTTTATTATATTTGCACTTGGTTTAATTTGATTCACAACCTCCTACGCGACATTTTCCAATATTCTCATCTGAATATCTATCTGAAATTTATAATCCTTTTACTATTCATAGAAGCCGCAATAGTTAATTTCTATGTTAATTAGAAAGTGAGAAAGATATTACAAGTTTATTACTTAGTCGCTACGAAATGCATAAAGCTCTAACCGCATTCAAACAAACCGATTTTGGTTTGTTCTTTGTAATGGGAACACAGGAGGAAATTACTTGGCTTAATCCATATTACATGGACGTTTAACGTAAAAAAATATATGTTATTACTAAGTTATTTGCCATACATATCTACATTAACAGTTATCGATAAATCGAACCTTAGTAAAGAGATAGAACGCAAAAATGGAAAGTTTAGAAGATATATTTGAAGTTTTCACTTAAAGGTTTTAACTTCGTTTAACTCACTAATGCTTGGAAGGTACTATAATAATAAATTACAACTTAATTATGACATCGCTTAATTTGAATTAATTATTTTAATAAGCATTCATAATACTTTGTATATTTTGATTAAATTTACCAAAGCGCCGAATGATTGTTGCTTGCCCGCTCATAAACTTCAATTATTCATTTAATTGTTACGAACAAAATGTAATTTCGTTCGGACCCCGAAATACCGTCACGACGCAACAGTTGAGGGGATGATTTCTTTTAAGGGTTATTTTATCAACCTCGCTCTAAATTATTACTTATAATTTTACTCGTTATTTTTGGTGGTAGGTCTCTTGTTGAATATTATTTAAAGTAATCATCTGCCGCCAAAGAAGAGCTGTGTACCTTAAAGGCTTTCTAGCTAGTAAAATTACTGTGGTAATGAGACGTAATGTCTTATCTTAAGTGAGCTCAATATGGTGCTCGGTCATCTAACTTGATATCGCATGTTAACTAGCGCCACGTTGCTGTTGGCAGGTGTATCACTTATCACCAGGTTTGAACATCTCACTCGTCTCGTCGCTTCTTTGTAATTCGGAAATGTTAATATCGAATAGAGTAACATAACATAAAGTAATTGTTGACTTAATTTAGATCCGAACTTAATATCTAAGTGTATGTTCACTGCCATAACTTTTAAATATATTTCTAAGTTATGTGGTTACATTGTTTATAATGATCGTCATGTAATCATTTCTGATTATGTCTTAGTTGTCTATGTCAAAGTTGTATGGATTACATACAGATGTGAGGAGGTTGCCACCGCAACGGATGATGCGGTCTCATTGCGAGACCGCATCATTCTGAAGTTCTGATTATCTCATTGAAGCTTATTATAATCGATTCGAAAAACAGTTTCGAGTGATGCCATCAAAACTTGGTTTACTTAAATATATATGATATTAAATATAAAATACTTTGCAGGTGGAACCTTTTGTCCGATATTAACAAAAGTATGCCACTATGAAAATCGATTGCTACAAGAATATGATATCAATTTTTCAGTGCTACGGAGCTATCGATTGCGTTTTGTCCTTGTTGCATTCGACACGAGAAATCTAACGTAACATACAACAGGAAATACATTTCAGACAGCTGTAAAGATGCTGATGAAACATCGTGAGACAATGCTATAAACATATTTATAAGTTCGACTCTTAATCTTTAATCACATCTAGCTTAAATTTGGTATAGATACAAAGATATTTGGAGTTGATAATAAGTTAAGAATTTGTTATTCTTTGTGTAAATATTAATTTTACATTATAATATGAAATTTAAACAAAGGTTATGTTTAGATATTGTAGATCGGCAATACGGTGTCTTTTTTGGTACTAAAGGCTAACATGAGAACTCCGTATTAGATAAACATACATATATATATATAATGATCTAAATTTTTAAGAGCAAAGACACTAACATAGTTGAAGGTAGCATAGGAGGTGATATAATGCGAAGATTTGACAGTAGATGGGGCAGAAGGATTCTTGATTGGAGATCGTTTTGAGCACAATGTAGGACGACCGCCTCTCAGAGGGACCGACAACCTGGTGACGGTCACAGGGAATCGTTGGATACTCCTAGCATCGAACCTATGACTGAAAATCGATAGGATGTGCTTATGTTGAGCAGTGAACAGCGATAGACCGAAATGATCGTAATCAGAACATTAAACGGAACTATTAAAATTGTAACTTACAATAAAAGTGTTTATTAGGTTAATTAAAAAAAAAATAAGCACAAAACAACGCAGTAGTTATCTACGTCAATAAAAGTCGGAAGTAGTAAAATCGCATTAAAATCTAGCGGGATGATGGCAGTAGAACAATAAATATCCAACGTTAGTGTTATTCTGTGGCGCGGTAGTTACGAGGCGGCTTACATGCAGCGATATCTGTTGACGGTTCATTACCTGGCCGCAACTAGCTCATAGTGACGTCATAAATAAATCCCCTTACAGCGCTTCAGGGTTGTCCGCGGTTTAGCGCCACCGTGCTCCAGCAATATTCTGACCGTCCTGTTTGTAATGCCGGGCTGACCTAACCATCTGGAGCAAACTAACGAGTTACAGCTTCATCTAATCCAGCGGTCGTCAAACTTTTTTCTCTCGCGGACCAGTAAGTTCATAATTTAAATCCCACGGACAACTTCAATAAAATAATACTATTAATAATATAACTATAACTTTAATAATGTAAAGAATTTAATTGTGTTTAGTTTTAACTTAGAACGTAATATAATAAGTATATTCGTCACTGTTCTGTGGGCCAGCGAAATTCTCACCACCACATAACAACCGCTGATCTAAACACAATTCAACAATTATTAAGATTTAATGAAACAAAATTAGAATAATTAATAGAACGAAGGTTCCCACTGCTGGGAATCGGAGCCTTTACTCAAAAGTAGAGAATCAAGGTACTATGCTGGTAATGCACTGATTGGCTGATGTCAAATATCCATGAAAGGTCTTGTGAAACATTTCGGTTTCTTTACATTGTATTTCTTCATCGGAAGCCCGAGATCACTGAGGATCGAACTCAAATCTCTTCGAGATGTATAGGGAGTAAGACAATTTCAAACTAAGCCATCACGACTTCAATCTATATATTTATTTATTACCGTGATGTTTTGTTAGAGTACAATTGAATTTCATTAGAAAAGATGGTTGAATGGACTTGGGATCCCATTGTTAAGAGAATTAAATCAAACACCAAGCATACTGGAGGTAGGTGTCTGTTGCCGGAGACTGTCTAGATAGGTACCGCCGCAGCGCCTATTTCTGTAGCCAAGTAGTACTGTGCTCCGGCTTGAAGGGCGTTATAGCTAGTGAAATTACTGCGGTAATTGGGCTTTATATCTTACGTCTCAAAGCGACGAGCGCATTTTGGTGCTGTGTATACCATCTTAACCAGTGCTACGTTGTTCTAGACAAGAGTATCACTTACCATCGGGTGAACGTCTTTCTCCTCTCGTTACTTCGGGAATAAAAAAAAAATCAATCTCTTGTTTCTTGTCCATGGCTGCTGCTAATCATATGAAATGATGGAATAATAAATAATTATATAAATGCGATAAATTTCATTATATATGTATACATATTTTTATAATATATGTAATATTCAATTATATAAGAAATCTTATTTTTAACATATAATTGGTGTTAGCTAGTTTAAATCTATATATATATGTAAAATATTGATATAGGTTGTACAATAACCACAATGATGATTGATCCACATATAAGATATATGGATACAATAAGGTAATACAAAACGATATATAAAAAAAAATATTAAAACAAACGGAAATGTTAATTTTTTAATGTAAATAGGCGACGAGACTTCCGGCACGTTCACCTGATGGTAAGTGATACGCCAGCCCATAACAACGTGGCGCTAGTTAAGATGGTATACACAACAGCACATTGCGGTCGTCGCCTGAGACATAAGGTGTTTAGTCTCGTTACCCTTGTAATTACACTAGCTACAGCACCCTTCAAACCGGAACACAGGAATGTTTACACATGGTACCGATATAGATAAACCAACAAATATCTTTTTATTTACTATAACCTGAATGAAGACAGGGTATCATTGGGGCTCAGGTCTTAACCTTTGATAGGTTGCGTTTTATCAAAAATTCCCCTCGACTATAGGAAGGTCGTGGGAAGCAGCTGGATGCGGGCAGCGCAGGATCAATCGATATGACGATCATTGGAGTTGGCCTATATCCAGCAGTGGATGTCCGTCGGCTGATAACAATGATAAGATTAAGTAATAATCTTTAAACCTCCCAACATTTATATCTAGATCGCTTGCTAATCTATTTTCGTGAGCTATTTACTGTGACGCTATGACATATATCAAACGGTCCACCACCACAACATCACATTGCTAAAACAGCGGCTGACCCACAAAAGGGGACCCCGAGATACGTGAATTCGTCTTTTCTAATGCCCTATAAATAAACATACGAGCGCGAGATAAAGGGCCCTCACACCAGCGTAACTTATGTTGGCTGTATTAACATTAATGTGGGGCATTTGTTTTTATTTCCGTCCGTTCTGCGAGAGAACTTAAAGCCTTTACGCAGTGCTTGGGGGTTCGGTTTCTTTGTTATGTTTGTAATTAACATGATAATTCCCTTTATGGTGGATACCTTGGATGACTAGCATTACGAGGACTCGAGGATTTTGTTCGAAAACAAATATGTGATTTCTTTTGCAGCTGAATAATATAGAATTGATATAGACGAGAATAATACAATACAATAATTCTACTCTTTATGTAAAATTTTAATGAAATTTCAGTAGTGTACTGATTTTATTATGATGAAGTTTTGACAACTGTTGCAGCTTCATCGGACTCAGTCCTCGCTGAACTGGAGTGTGGTTGTACTAAGTTCGCCTGTATTTATATTACTTCTTACATAGGTGAAAACGTTACTGTAGTCCGGTTTGAAAAGCGTTGTAGCTTTTTTTTTTAAAAAAAAGGTAATAAGTTATTATATGTTATGTCTTAAGATGACGAGCATGATATGATGCAGCGTGTCATCGTAAGTAGCGCCACGTTGTTATCTGTAAATGGAGGTTAACATCTCACTCGTCCCTTCGTGAAATAAAAAAAAAATACTATATAATAATGAAGGTATGTGTAAATTTGGCAAACCTTTGTACCATCTGTGACGTAAATCTGACCCACGTATTGAAGCGTCCAAATGTCAACGTTGATAACATCGACAATATTTCAAGGGTCAGCACAATTTGTTTGAGGTCATTGTGAAAGCTCCTTTACGGACCTTTCTTAGATGGCTTATTGATGTTGTGCGCCTTTAACAATGGCGCAGCTGTGGCGGGGTGTCTCTGTTGGAGTTGAAGATATATACATCTTACCCTCACGTACGTAAACGAGCTTTTTTTTAAAGTTACTCTGTATTTATAATTCTTCAACACCAGTCAACAGTAGTTTTAAAAATATTGCAAAAAGATTTAAGGTCAAGGTATGTTTAACTTACACAACAAAATCGCAGCATCTTGTGAGCTTCTTAAAAATCTGGAGCTGTAGATTTAAACTGACCATTTAGTATTAATTGTGAATCACTTTGAAAAGCGAATTCAAGCTGTAATAGTTAAATAGAATTAAGGAGAACTGTAGTAATATTAGTAACGTTAATATAAGATATGGGATAGAAAACAACTAGGCTTGACTTCCGGTGACAGAAAAAGTCGTAAGTAATCCGATACGTTTCAAGTATAATATAATAGCCTTCGTGAACGACCGTCAATCCATACTTCACCAGCGTGAATTATAGATAGCCTTAACTTTCTTCTTGTGAAAGAAAGCTCCAAGTTCCAATAGTGAGAACTTTGATCTGTTTATGTACATTTATGTTATTTTAGCGCAATTATGAGTAAGTAACAAATAAGTATTTGTTCAAAAGTTCTGATTATGAAATATTCAGTGCACCAAGCTCCATCTAGATTGCGACGCGTATGGATACAACATTGGCTAACTGTTCGGTTAAATTAAATGAACCTCTTCTTACCTTTAACACTAACTCCAAAATATAGAGTTACATTTCATCATCAGCCATGGCAAAATCTCTTTCAATGATCTTGACGCCGAGCTCTGTACTGGTGACATCCAGTCGTTTCCTGCGACCTTCACCAAATTCGTTAACCGAGAATTTATGAGTATATAACATTCACTTGAGATTTTTGAAAATCCTTAAGCAGTGGTTCGATATAAATTTGAAGAAAAAGAACGGTTAAGTTTAACTAGTAATATTAATAATAATTATATTATATTAGTTAAGGAAAAGTAGCTTATTAAAATTCGAGCTTGTTCTATAACCGAGGAATCTATGAGTCAAGGAAGGAAGAGACTCCTTCATTGACTATACCATTACAATGATGACGTCACCTCGAACATGAACACTTGGTAAGATATACTTCAGGGCTGAAAAATAGTAAAATAAATGGACAAAAACTGTAATAGGAATCAGCTATTTTAAATTCAAAAATATATTACAACTACGGCTGTGCTTTTGATAAACTTTTTTTATCAAGTATTTGTGAAATTTTTTGAAAACAAAAATGCTTTGGTTTATCATAAAAAGGGTAAAAGTTTTATTGATCTCTATCTTAAATGTATCATATGGAAATGTTAAGACGACAATACAGAATACAATATGAAAATATATATATTTGAAACTGAAAGAAACATTTCTCTGATATAATAAGAAACTATTTAACTCTTAGGATAAGTAACTTAACTTTAAATTACTTATCCTAAGAGTATATGCTATAAAGTAAAATAAACTAAGTATAATAATAATCGATAAATGGTTTTGTAATTCGTTTAAATTAACTTTAGTATGTATTTTTTATTTTGGGGTATTTTATTCTAGCTAATTATCATTCTTAGAGGGTAAATCTGCTATCATAACAGCATTTGTATAATCCAGCTGACATTATATCAGTCAGAGTACTATGCATGAGCATGCTCTATCATATCCGGCCCCATTCTCACTTAAAATCATATGAAACATAGTTTTAACCCAATTACATTACGGTAAAAGAAAGGAAATCTATTGGGCTTTTTCAATTTAAACTATTTGCGTCAAAAGACAAAACCTTGACAAGCCTTGATGATATGATGGTATCATTACCATATTGTTCTTTGCAGACTTCACCGCCCTGAAGCAAAACAGTAAGATCTTCCCTTTTAAAAATGATGTCTATGTTGCTTAGTCTTTCGTAAAGTTACTACCATATGGTTTATCAATTCGGGGTTGATACAGAGGGTATTCCTGTAATATTTGTAATTAAGTTTACATAAACAAATAAATTTTTATCAGTGTTACATGGTTCTATCACGCGCCCTTACCTGAACGTGTTTCAATTTGTGTTCAGAAATTGATTTCAGTTCATACTAAGTTGTTAATAGAAATGGGTTACAAGTTTGGGTTTGTTGGTAAGGGAGCTGTCAGTATTAAACATATATATATATTGGTTTCCGCACAATAACTGCTGGGATCCAAACCAACCTTACCTGCTCGTGGTCCACCCTGATAATCACCAAACGAGGCTCTGGTTCTCACCAACCCGCATTGGGTCACCGTGGTGGAAAACTACCCAAATCCCCTCATATAAATCCCTAGTCGACCGAGGTGGGAATCTTTGGGGGAGGTCTATATCCAGCAGTGGACGTCTATCGGTTGATGATGAAATATCTATTTTATGTTTATTGGTTTATTTATTTGAGAAAGCGACCAGACGATGATGTTCACCTGATAAGTGATAACACTGCGCATAAAAATATAATGCTAGTTAGAATGACATGCACAGCAGCATCGTGCTCACCTTGAAACAAGATGTTAAATCTACTCATCTCAATATTATAACTTCAACGTCACCAAGTTGACACTGCGGTGGTTCTTACCGAGACAGTCTCACCACAGAGACCTACCAACAATATACATACTATCTAATCCCCACCGCTTTGCTTGATGTTACACCCCATCCCCTTTACGAAAGGAATTTCGTAAAATCTCTCTCTATCTAATTTTGAGTGTTTACGTGTAATAGTTTCGGCGATCGCGTGATGAGATCGAGAGATCGAGATCAATAAATCTCTGAATGTCTCTTGTATATATAAATAGATATTAAACACATACAGCTGTCATTTTAAATTTCTAATCTTCTTTGTGTAGTACATCGAGAACAGCTTGAAAAATTTCTTCAGTAAAGACAACAGCCAAGCATCTGCTTTTAACGTTAAGATCTCTTAACTTTAAATATAATTGTTAAAGTGATTTCTAATTAAGTAGTATTATACATACTGGTGGTAGATCTCTGTAGTAGGAGACTGTCTTGGCAGATACCATCGCAGTTTCCATTTCCGTCGCCAAATCGCAGTGTGCACACGTTACTGTGTTCTGGATTGAATAGTGTTATAGCTAGTGAAATTACTGAGGTAATGATATTTAATAATTTATGACTCAAGCTGACAAGCACTAAGGTGCTGTATGTATTAACTTAGTTTCTTCTCACATATTGACTCAGTTGTCAAGAAGTCTACGTGAATGCTTGGCTTTTATAGGGCAACACAAAAGATTTCAAGCATGTTTCAACTAAGAGAATAATATTCAATGCCATCGTGCGCAGTCACCTAGAATACGGTAGAATAATATAGAATACTTTCTATAGTGTACACTCGCAATCAATCCAAAGCATTCAACGGGGTTTCACAAGACACTTAGCATTCTATACGAAAGGTATCTATCTATCTTGCTATAGCTATCGCAGTAGTTACGGAACGCGCTTGGCTTTTTTCGGTATAAATACATTAGCTGATAGGCGCAAAATTAGTGATTTAATGTTTCTTTACAAATTGATGAATGGCGTTGTCAACCACAGTGATGTCCTCAAACAGATCTCCCTAACAGTTCCAAATAAATTACCAAGATGTATTGGTCTTAACTCTCCCATCATTAGAATGTGCAAGGTGTACAACGCTCTCAACACCAAGTCACCTGGTCTTGACATATTTGGTACATCGCTACGCAAGCTCCGAACGGAAGCTTTGATAATCTTGCTCGACAAATCTGAATGAGGATATAATTCTTGCTCAGTATGAAATCATTATATGCTATTATTTGTTTACTTTAGTGGATTTCTGTAGTACATCACAAATTTTTGTTTGTTGTACACACCTTCAATAAGCAGGTGCATCAGAATTTGTAATCACTATAAGATATTATTGTAAATAGTTTAATGTGCTACTGGTGTGTATTTTTATAAATAAATAAAAATAAATTTATGGCAGGAGGGTGACTTACCATCAGGTCAACGTCTCAGTCGTCCTTTCGTCAGCTATTTCGGCCTTTGTGTTGAAGTATCGACCTTGTAAAGGCGCACTTCGTGCTTTTTTGTATTTCTAAGACTTAGGGAGTCGTTTATAAATTATTAGAGAGCAACGCACTATGACATCGTTAATCTTTTTTTTTTAAATATAGAGACTATCAACTAAGATTCTGTCTTATAGTAAACTGCGATGTAGTTTTTGTAAAAAGCATTAGACTAGAACTAGTCTGTTCATTGATCTCTGAAAGATTCCCACATATAACCTACAATTCAAGTAATAAACTTATTGATATATAAATATATAGAATATAAGTTCATTTAAGAGATCAGCAACAAAAGTATTTAAGGGAATCATAAATGTGACTTTGAAGAATAGAAACTGTTTTTAGTCAAGCAAAACTCTTTTTCTTCTTCTTCTTAAAGTGCCTCTTCAACTAGTGAAGGCTGGCGATCAGCGTGGTACAGTCCTTTCCGTCTCCGGTTCGGCGGAACAATTCGTACGCGTCAGCTATGCCAGCCCATTCCCTGATATAAGCAAAACCCACAGGTTATTAAAAGTTCCCTTTCTCTGTGATAAAGTTAGTTTGAAAACTTTTGCATGATAATCAATTCCCTTCCGTTTTACCTTTCCGCAAACTCTTTTTTTTATTACAGTACTTCTCAAAATAAGAATTTTAGCCTGTCCATAAATGCTAGCTAAGACCTTATAAAAGGTTTTACTATCGATAAAAAATGTAATAGTGACGGTTTGTGGTCGCGGACACTTTGAGTATTTCACTATTAGCTTTGACCTTTCGCCGAATCAACTTTGCTATACTAAATAACTGAAAGCTGTTATTTCGCAGAATAACTTAAGAAACATTTATTAAGTATTATAATTTTTTTGATAACTAGAAGAAATTTTAGCAGAATATCTCGTTATATTAAAGAGAAGCTAGTATTATATCGTATTTCTAGCTAATACAAGCCACTTAGCGATCCCTTTATCAAACAGCTCAGAGATCTAGTACTACTTCTGGATTTTCAGACTGAAACGATTATCAATTTCCTATTTGTGAAGTAGCAGTAGAGTTGTTTGGAGCTGACAGTTAAAGTGATACAAAGTTGGTAAATCTTAAAAAGTTTATGATCTATACATAAGTTGTATTCCAATGGACCTTCGACTTGGTGAAGGTCGGAGGGAAACGTCGGATGCAGTTAGTATGAACTGGTAGCGCTGGAGATTATTTGAAGAGGTATACTAACATTTTTAGTTGTGTCAGATATAAGCTGCAACAATGATAATGCAACAAATTATTTTATCAATTACTTATAAATCTACTAATGGAAGGTTTCTATTGTCGGAGACCATCTAGGTAACTACCACCACAGCTCTTATTTCTGACGCCAAACAGCAGTGTGCAAAATATTACTGCGTTCCGGATCGAAGAGAGTTGTAGTTAGTGAAATTACCGGGAAAATAGGATTTAATATCTTAAGGCGATGAGCGCAATGTGGTGCAGTGTATACCATCCTGACTGGCTCCATGTTATGAGCAGGCGTATCACTTACCAACAGGTCAACTTCCTGCTGGTATTGTCGCTTCAGCCAATCTTATTATTCTTCTTCTTGTTAAAGTGACTCTCCAACTAGAGAAGGTTGGCGATCAGCGTGTTACAGTCTTTTCTATCTTTGGTTCAGCGGAACAATTTGGACGCCCTATGTATCAGTCCATCCCCTGATATTCCTCAATCATAACTTTTTTCTTTTCCACACTTTATCTTCTTATTATTTACAGTACTAAAACTACAAATATATGTACATTTTTTATTAAGTCGAAAATTACCTGTAACTTAGTGGAACAGGGCATGGAGAGGATTCTTAAAAACATAGAATTAACGGTCATTAAGCAAACCGGAACTTGGTGCAAATGTTTGCCAAATAAGCAAACATTTGCCCAAATCAAACATTTGACAATTTGGCGTAACTCCTTTCCAAAAGTTATTTAATGTGAGCATTACAAATACCATGGTATCATTTACTGCTGGTAGGTCTGTAGCGCCTATTTTTGCCACCAAATAGTAGTGTACAAACATTACTATATTCCGGTTTGAAGGGCGCTATAGCTAGTGTAATTACTGGGGTAACGAGACTCGACATCTTGTCTCAGACGATGAGCGCAATGTGATGCAGTGTATACTATCTTAACTAGCTCCACGTTGTTATGGGTAGGCGTATCACTTACCATTAGGTGAACGTGCCGCTCGTCTCGTCATCATTTGTATTACTTACCATCAACTGAACATCTTACTTGCCACGTCGTTGGATTAAAAAAATAAGTTTAGCTATAACTTCATTTTTAACTATTATCTTTTAAGAGATTTCGACCTATGTAGAGACTCATCACGATATCTCTGAAACCATAGGACCTGAAGACTTGAAACTTGGAATATTATTTTTGCTGAGTATAGGTCAGTTAAGGAATTTTACGAAATGTTACCCCTAAAAGGAGTTGCAGGGGTGTTACAGCCATTAAAGCGAGCGGAAAACAACAAGTAGATCCTGGTCAAAATTATGGTTCTGATTCGTGAATGATTACTTGTATTCTTTTGATAACTTAACAGAATACTGTAAATAAGGAAACTTTTGACTATTCTTTTTGACTCTTAAGTGATGATTATAGTTAGTATATTTACAAATTTGCAAGCATACTGTATCTATGATATAATTCTAATAAGCGTAATCATGAGAAATCTTTTATAATCCTGTTTATTTGGTTTATTCAGGCTTATGAGTTTTGTATCTATTCTCTATTGTACCTTTTCTCCACTCCATTGCTCACAAACTGAATGTCAGTCGTTGACCGTCTGACATTGACCGTCTACTCCGTTTTTTTTTCTATCTTTATTCCAGACAAAGCACTTAAATCGATTTATCTGATAATGCTCAAGTTTCAGAACAAACGCATTCCTTAGGTGTATCATGAATTAGAACGTTATTCGATGAAATAAAAAATTATAAGGGCGTTTCCAGGGAGATGATGATGATAAGATCAATTCACTTTGTGATCATTTTAAGTTTGTTTTTCTTAAGTCGAGCTCGTCATAATCTAAAATAATTTTTTTTTTGTTTTTCAAGGCCTTTTAAGTAATTTAACTTACGTTTACTGCTATCCATGAGCAACAGATTTAGTTAACGTTTAAATAGCTTGATTTATGAAGTAGTAAAAAGCATTGCTAATAATTAATTAATTAACTAAAGTATGTTAACATATTTTTGTAAATACAGTCCCTACATCATTTATGAGGTGGTTTTGTCAGAATAGATTTTTTTTAGTCATTTTTCTATACCTAATTATGTTTATTAATCAATATACATACAATAGTATTTGCTACGTAGTATAGTAAGCAGGTTCTAAAGTATTTTACACACACAAAAATTGTGCGTTTCTTAAATGTTGTTTTCCATTATTATTATTAGTAGGGGAATAAAAATGTACTCATATGTATAATTTTAGGCTTACTTGTGGCGATTTTAACTACCCATTAAAATATAATAATTAACCACAGTTCTCAGCTAAATATTAGAGGAAATTTTCGAAACAGTATGAGTAGTTAGTCGTTACGGCAATAACTTTACATAATTTAAAAGTTTTCTTGCGAATTCGTTAGTACGTGGTAAAAGAAAGTGAATTGAACGCAATGTCCACGTAGTCCAGTAGTGCACGATGAACTTAACTACAAAGCCCTGCCATCTTCTATTTACTTAACACGTCCATTTTATTTGCCATATATTGGTCAGTAGTTTCATTAAGTACTGATGGCAGGCTTCTGTTGTCGGAGACGGTATAGTAGTGGGTAAGTATTACTATGTTCCCCTTTGACGATGCTGTAGCTAGTGAAACTACTGGGATAATAATACTTAACATCTTATGTCTTAAAGCGACAAGCACAATGCGATGCTGTGTATATCATCCTAAAGCCACATTGCTATTTTCAGGGGCAGACGCGTGGCCTGTCTCGTCGTTTCTTAGAAACATCCACACTTATAGTTATAACATAAATAATAAATACTTATTTATATCTCTAATCAAACCTAGAAAGGTTATTTTATTAAATAAAAGAGAAGAAGAAAAGTCTAGCTTTAATTTATAACATACACTTTTTTAACTGTAGCGATGATAAATACTTAAAACTACTATAGTATAAAACGATAGTAAAACTTATTTTTTATGGAAGCAGCACTAAAAATTTTACTCTCCCCTATGCATGTCACATAAATATAATATCTCATAAGTGTAACCTCAAACCGCTCATGAGAGTTCGACGAACCCAACATTAAATATTTCAAGACAAATGGTCGTTGTTTCAGGCATTAGCGTACGTATGCTTTTCACGTTTCAGGTTACACCAAAATGATTAATTAATGATGATCTTCTTTTAATATTACCTCTATAACACAGGGGAATTATTGGACAGATTGTTTAATCCGAATTTGTAGAAATGGATACATATCGAACGAAAATCGAATTGACAATATACTCTATCTCAATCATTCTACCACTGTACCTAATATAAAGCAAGCTTTATATCTCTACTGTATCTAAAATATAATATTATAGGTATTGAATAGATTTTGAAGACTTAAAACATTAACAAATAGATTACTGGGTAGATCTTCAAGTTGTGTAGTAAATTAATAAAGGAGTGCTCGGTGTTTGTCTACGCACTAGGCTAACTTTGAGCAAAACCTTTCAATCAACATCAGATGAACATTGCATAGGTTTCTATCGATTACATTATTAATAATTGATTAATGGACCCCAGGAGACATTCACTAACTCCTGGTCTAGCTACGCAGCGTATTCACGTCCCAACTACCGCAATGTCTAAAGACAAATGTCTTTAATTTGTGCGTGTTGCCAGTGATGACTTATGGCACCGAGACGATGCTCCTTACTGTGGGCCTTGTGAAAAGTCTTCCAGTCGCACAGAGAGCAATGGAAAAGGGGCTCGGGGTTTCTCTGTGTGATTGAATCAGAAATGAGGAGATCCATAGGAGGGCTAAGGTCCGTGACATAGTCCAAAAAATCGCTAGCCTCAAGTGACAATGGGCAGAGCACATCACTCAAAGGACTAATAGCCGGTGAGGCACCAAGGTCCTTGAATGGCGACCGCATACCGAAAGAGACAGTTAGCAGGCCCTCCATCAGGTGGTCCAACGATCTGGTGACGGTTGCGGGAAGCAGCTGGATGTGGGCAGCGCAGGATCGATCAATGAGGATGGGGATCTATGAGGGTGGTCTATGTCCAGCTGTGAACGTTTGTTAGCTGATAATAATGATAATTTTGCTTATATACTAGTATTTAAATCACTATGAAATGAACAAAAAAAGTATTAAAACCTAAAAAGTTTTCTCTGCCTGATAGATAATTTACTTTTCAGTATTGTAACTATCGACCTGTAGGAATTCGATTATAATATACCTGTCATATAAGGCGACTAAAATTGTCTATAGGTTCGTGGGCTAAAATATAGATAACCCTTATAACCCACCAATCCCAAGTTGGCCCCTTAGTACAAGAAAGTCTCAGGTTTGTCGTAACATAACAGCGAGGGTTATGGTTAAGGGAGGGTATAGGTCTTGTAAGAAATCCCAGATCCTTCTGCAACGTGTTTTTGTGGGTATAAATCCCACATAACCTTGTCCTAGCCTATCTTCTACCTAAAAGTAGCGCATCAGTCGAAAATTTTTGACTTCAATAAAGATACTCTATTTCTATGTAGACAGTAGTATATTTTACTTTTTTTATATTATTAAGCGACTAGACGAGAAGGACGTTCACCGGATGGTAAGTGGTAAGCCTGCCCATAACAAAGTGGCGCTAGTTAGGATTTTACATCATCATTGCATCACATTGCGCTCGTCGCTTTGGGACATAAAATGTTAAGTCTCGTTACCCCAGTAATCACACTAGCTGCAGTGCCCTTCAAACCGGAACACTGTAATCTTTGCATACTACTGTTTGGCGGCAGAAATAGGCGCTGCGGTGGTAATCACCTAGACGGTATCCAGTAAGAGAGGCCTATCACCAGTAAAGCCTTTGCGTCATGGTTTTAACGCCATTATCTTTATATAAATTTTCATCGTCAACAATATTCAAATTCATTTAGTGACATAATTATCTTCACCGGAAGCGGCCGGATTTTTTCAGCTGTCTAGACACAATTTCAGTTAATCGCCCACTTAACAAAAGTTCAATCGGGAGGATGTGACTAGCGCCGCATAAAATCATTTAACAAGCTTTCCGCCTCCTCCTCCTCCTCTCCCTTAACGCCAAACAAAAACATTAAAAACTTATGGCCCTTACTATTTTGTTCGACGGAGCGACGAGACGACTAATAGGTACCTCCTTGTTGGTTAGAACCCAGCCCAGAACAACTCGTTGGCACAACGTTAAACCTCGTTACATTAATTTCACAGACTACAGCGTCCTTCAAAACGGAACACGATATCGTTTGCACACAATAGTTTGGCGACAGAAATAGGAGCTGCGGTGGTAACTATCTAGACTGGCTCCGATAACAGTAACCTACAATTAATGATTTACTATGGTTTTCATATTTAAGAGTCGGAGTACAGTGATGCTGCTATGGCCACAAATATACTGTTTGAGGTATAAATCTACCCTTACGAGGATAGATTCAAAGAAACTGATTGAGCGGGTTCAAAGAACCTGTGCTTATAACATCATCGCGGACTGTTTCATTGTTTTAACTTAGAATGATCGCGAACAAATGGTAGCGTTTGAATAGAGAGCAAGGCTGGCGTCTCGCCAGATACTATTCATCTCCATTAACGCTTCCAATGAATGAGATGAACGCGAAAAACTTTATTCGCATGTAATGTATTTAAAATGCGTATAAATCCAATCACGCGAGGGTGGACTCCCTGTCCCCGCTGTTGTATTTACAGAGTATCTGCCAACGTAAACATTAGAAAGCAACGGGTATTAAGAACCTGGACAGTGTATACTGTGTATATATAAATAGTACGATTGCTACATGAATTGTAAACATTAACTTCATTACTACAATAATAAAAAAAAATATATTTAAACATCTATCTATCATATGAAATTGCTGAGGTAACGAGACCGATATCTTTAGTCACATATGTATCTACCGTCAAACTTTAATTGCTATTTTTATATGAAGAATTTATATATAAGTTGCAACAAAATATAGACTCATCATCATCAGCCGATAGAAGTCCACTACTGGACATAGGCCATTTCCAAAAATCTTCACATCTATCGATCCCACGCTGCAGTCAGTACGGCCTGCGGCACCGCCCAGCACTAAAAGCCTTAGTTTGTAGGAATTAATATGGAGGGATTAGGGCTATTTCCCACCACGCTGGCCGAATTCGGGTTGTTGGGAGCCAGGGCCTCGTTTGTTGATTAGCACGAATATACACTGCTTAATATTAATAATATATTAAATATTTTTAGTAATAACTGAGCATGGGATCACCGTGTTACAAAGCAAGCGCTTAACTCCTGCACGGGGGTAGTGTGGTGGTTGCAATATGAATGATCAAAATTTAATCAAATTTTAACAAAAAACTCAAATAAATAAATAATAATGAAGCTATAATGAAATATAAAATGATTTATACAACGCCATTCGCTATGCGAAAGCTTTGCAATCGTTAAAACTAAGGCCTAAATAAAATTGCAATAACGCATATAAATTTCACCCTCCGTCACATAAATCTGACCCTAGTTCGCTCCCTAGGTCTTCGCTTTAAACTGACTGGCCTCCACTAATGGGGTTGCCAAATTACCCATCTATTTAATTTCCCGAACGGGTAAACGAATTAGGCTGGCAACTTTGAAACGAATTAAATTTTCGACGCTTGAATCATTGTATCATTGAGAGGGATGCTGAGCGGACATTTTGTTTATTTTTTATTTTTCCTTTTTATTACGTTGTCGGACTTTGTTAGCCGCCATTAGGGTTGTTGGCATAAAATTCATGAGGATTGTATAATGTGAAAACAGCTCGTTTAGAATAAATAGTACCATGTTTATAATTTAAAGGTAATAAGGACTATTGCTATATAAATTTTTACGGGTTGATTACGGATGCGGAAATAACATTTTTTACTTACTAGTGGTAGGTCCATGTTACCGGAAATCGTCTAAGTAGGTATCACACCGCAACCCTGTAGTCTCGGGCTAATAAGAATAATACTAAGATAAGCCCTGCTTGTTTTAGAAGGCGACTAAAAGGATCTGGAAGTTTCGCAGGACTTGAGGGTGGGGGTCCTTATCGCTCAACATGCGAATCTGTGTGGGACAGCCTAGGAGGATTAAGCCGCTCCTCGGAGACGTGTTCAAAGAAAGTGTAGAGAGGCACTAGTGCGTTCTATAAGAGATACCAAAGCCTCTCCGAATGCACTGATGCAGAGAACCGAGGGGGTTTTAGTGAGTAAAAATCTCACATAACCCTGACTTCCCACAGAAGCAGGGTATCTTTCGAAGATTTCCCACAGAAAAAAAGGTATCACACAGTAGCGCCTATTTTTACTGTCAAACTTAAATTTTATAATTGAAGGCGACGAGCGCAATGTGATGTGGATGTAATACACTGACATCCACCAACCCGCATTGGGCCGACGTGGTGGGAAATGCTCCAGACCCCCCCATATGAACTCCTACAAGCTATTGCCGTTGGTGCCTGTCGGTACCGAAGGCCATGTTGACTGTGATGGAGGTCGCGGGAAGACGCTGTATGCAAGCAGCGCAGGACCGATCGATGTGTAGATCTTTGGGGGAGGCCGATGTCCAACAATGGACTAACGGCTTATGATGATGTATAAAATCCTAACTAGCACTACGTATGGGCAGGCGTGTGGCTTACCATCAGGTGAACATCCCGCTCGTCTCGTCCCTTAATTTAATTAAAAAAAGGTAACTTTTTCCCTCTACTAATTGCGGTTGTAACTAACTAGACGGCTTCTATCAACAAAGACCGACCAAGAGTAAACGGAAAGACCTTTTTTTTGTTATCGGTGGAAAGCTTCTAAAAAAATTACCAGGTTCTGGGGGAAAGATAAGGTTATGTGGGATTTTTATCCACTAAAATCTCTTCGGTGGTCATCCTCAGTGCGTTGCGGGAATACCCGGGAAGTCCTACGGAATGAACCGGTACCTCTCGGCACTTTGTTTAGAGCACGTCCCAGGAAGGAACCTCATCTTCGAAACCCATGAACGTGAAAAGCCTTTTGAGTCGCCTTCTATAACAGGCAGAGCTTACCTTAGTACTCTTCTTAATAGCCTGAGACTACATGGCAAAGTAAACGGAGACCTATCACCAATATTAAATAATACTTTTACTCGTAATGAAAATGAATATAGTTTTAACGGTAGTTAACGTTTTTAGGTTCACACCTAACTGGTCATGAAAGCATGATAAGAAATGCGAAGTCAGACAGTATTACTTTTTTTTATTTATTTTTCATGTTTACAAAATAATCAAAAAAATTTTGGAAAAGCCACGAAGGTTTGTCAGCAATGTTACGATCAGAATTAGTCATCGAAACCATTAACTGATGCAGAGCACACACACAATATATAGGGTGGCGCAAAAGTAATCCTCCTATCAGAAAATGCTATAAATTTTGCCTTGATATAAAAAAATTAAAAGACCAAATAAAAATAATCCACAAGAAGAATCAAAGTTTTTCATATTTTTTTTTAAATTACAGCCAAAAAACATCGGAAGGTTATTTTTGCGCCACCTTGTATACCTTGTATATAATACCATATATTTTTTTATAGGAGATAAGAGCTAGGCAAGTGTACTAAACTATATTTCCAAAGAAAAAGTTGACGTTGAAGGTTTGAAGAAAATACGATTTTAGTCTATATTTAATGTTTTGATGGGTAAGTATATTTTTTATTATAAGGGGTAGTTGGTTTATAAGCCGAGGTATCAAGTAATAAGTAGTCCTTTCACCCTATATATTTTTTGTTCACGACGTATATAATCGTTCCTTAGAGACAGCCTTTTAAAAGATTTCTTGAAGAGTTTTTGTTTTTAATTATTCTTAAACCCAATTTTAGTTATTCTCCATTTAAGAAAAAAAATTAAAAACTGTCTCGATCTATGAAAAGTTTTATAAGAGCAAACAAAAAAAAACACTTAAATTACGAAGCTCTTATCGTTCATATAAAAGTTAAACCTTATATCTTTCTGCTTTCGTTTCTTATTAAAATTTACCGTTTTTTTTTTTTTTCAACAAAATTAAATAAATGCGCCTAATGTTATTGGTATAAAATGATTCGACGTTTTCGACCCTCCGCGCTGACTACCCCAGTGGAGCGCGTTACGAGGCGGTGTTGCCAACAGAAACAATTCAATTTGCACCCTGACATTTCGAAAAATCCAAATAAAAATTTCTTTCAAAATCGCACTTTAATCCTATTGCAATACACGAATGCTTGCTTTCTATGTTATTGCTAACGAAATTGGTTTTCATACTTTTTTTTTACCTTTCAGTTCAAATTCGTTTCTCTGATGAGTTGCAGGAACGATTATAACAGAATTTTAATATATCTCTGTAATTACACAGCAGGGTTTTGTTTATTATTATTTTCTTTTCAATTAAGCGCCGAGACGAGCGGGACCTTCACCTGATGGTAAGTGATACGCCCGCCCATAACAACGTGGTGCTAGTTACGATGACATACAATGTTATGTCTCATTACCCTAGTAATTTCAGTAGCTATAACTTCCTTCAATATAGAACACAGTAACGTTTGCACACTGCTGTTTCACAGCGGAAATAGACGCAGCGGTAGTAATTACCTAGACGATCTACGGCAACAGAGGCGATAGACGTCCACTTCTCGTCCTGCGCTCCCCACGACTTTCACCAAATTTTCGAACCACTCAGTGAAGGACCTGCTAACACTGCGTCTCCCGGTACACAGTCGCCAGTCGAGCACCTTGCTGCCCCATCGGCCATCAGTCGTCCGAGCGACGTGTCCTGCCCACTGCCGCTCGAGATGAGCAATCCTTTAGACTATGTGGGTGTATCCCATATACGTGTCAAATAAAACAATGCAACATTTAATAATTCGCTGCAACCGATGTAGCGGCGCGCCAATGCCGGAGCGGGCGGACGTCGATTCATCAGAATTAGCGTTGATTGGCGGCGAGAGTGATGACGTCATCAATATGCAACTAGCCCGTGTTGGCCGGCAGCGTAAACGTAGCGTAGGTTGCTCTGAATATTGTAATCGAGACAATTTAGGGCACCGAAATTGGAATTTACAATTCATGAAAGTTTCAGCGATTGTAATAATTTATTTGATTGCTTTTTTTTTACAGTTATTATATCGTAAAACGCTACGAGATGAGAATATTATGTGACTCGCTACTGGTGGTAGGTCTCTGTTGCCGGAGACCGACAAGCAATTACCACCGCAATGCCTATTTCTACCGCCAAACAGTAGTGTGTAAATATTGCTGTTCTATAAAATATTCTGTTCAGGTTACAAGGGTGTTGTAGCTAATGAAATTACAGGGGTAATGAGACTTAACATCTTATGTCTTAAGGCGAGGACTAAAACATGATACTGTGTATATCATCCTAACTAGCGCTAATTTGTTATAGACAAGCGTTTAACTTAACAGGTGAACGTGTTCCTCGCCTCGTTCGATCGATCGATGTGAAGATCTTTGGGGGAGACTTATGTCCAGCAGTGGACGTCTGTCGGCTGACAATGATGATGATCTCTCATAATGCCGAGGATCTAAACTCCTGGGTGATAAATTAAAAGATGTTAAACAGTCTTAATGCGAACAGCGAAGGATTAGAACAGTCTGGCGGCGTCAGTGTTTTCGTCTAGGTATGACGAGTGAATAGGCTACATATAGACTAGTGCGCTTTACCAACAAAGACTAAATCGCGACTTACTATCAGGTGGGATAGTTAAGCACCAGTCTATATAGCAGTTTAGCCCTCGGTGTTGTAAATAGGTGTTTTAACTATTTACGTTACATTTTCCGTCGACAACTACCACCAAATATATTAACAAGGCAACATTGTTAGTGTTGATAGTTTAAGAATGTTGCTAACAATTTATACGTTTCAAAATGCCCCCACAAAGCTACAAACTTTGAACAGTCACTTATAGTGGACTAAAACAAACGGCAGCTGGATATTAGTTTAAAATTCAGAAATACCTCGTCAGGTACGAGGAGGCGGTGTCGGGTACACGGCTCCGGCGTTATGCGGTACGTGTTCGAATGTGTAACAAATTTGAATTTCGAACTATGTCGGAGCGGAGTTAAACTTCCGCCGCGTATTGGTTGGCTGAGTGATTACGTCATCACTCAATCGACAACGATGTTTTTATATTATATTCATCCAAGCGACGAGATGAGCCGGACGTTCATCTGATGGTAAGTGATAGGCTTGCCCTTAACAACGTGGCGCTAGTGAAGCTGATATAAAAGGCACCTCATTCGCTCGTCGCTTGACACATAAGATGTTAAGTCTCGTTATTCCAATAATTACACTAGCTACAGCGCCTGTCAAACCGAAACTCATTAATAATTGTACATGACAGTACCCACCTAGCCGGTCTCCAGCAGCAGAGACCTATCAGCAGCAAAATGTTTACATGTAAGAATTATATTAATATTGACTGTACCAGTCAGCACATTGCCTTTTTTCTCCTTCTTAGTCAATCGGATACACGAGAACACCTACTGTAGCCTTCACTTGAAAAAAGTCTTATTATCAATAATCCTTACCATGGTCCTGTGCCTTCACTGGCGGTAGGTATCTATTACCGGAAACCGTCTAGATACGTATCACCGCAGCGTTTATTTCTGCCTGTGAGCAAACATTACCCTGTTCCTGTTTAAAAAGCGCAGTTGTATTTACTGGGGTAACGAGACTTAACATCTTATGTTGTAGGGCGACGACCGTATATCATCCTACCTAGCAATACGTTGTTACTTACCATCATGTCAACGTCCGGTTCGTTTCGTCGCTTAATTGTATCAAAAAAATTTGGAAATTGGTTGGTTGGTCAGTTGGACGGTTGGCCGGTTGGCTGGTTGGCCGGGTTGGTGGTTGGCCGGTTGGTCGGTTGGCCGGTTGACCTGTGCTTTTCCCTTTGCAGACATTCTAAGGAGATAGTTTTCAAGTGCAGTCAGTTACCACTATAGATTGTGCTTTTAGCAAGGGCGTATCTACGCCTGCGTAATAATATGTGATGATATGGTTTGGACCTTTCATTCTATTTATCTTAGTCCTCGTATGAAGACGTAAAAATTGTGATTTATCATTTTTTTAAATCATTTCCTCCTCTTTGTACAACAGGATCTTTCATTAATCACTCGAGATAAGTTTGACATTGTGTTGGCAATAATGTCGTGGATTGCGGAGCGTGGCTCCATGTGTGTTCCAGCTTCGATTCAGTAACAGATAGAACACAGCAATGCTCTTATGGCTGCAGATTTACTATATGGAAGTCATAGTTAGATAGACGGGTTTAAAAATATCACCAGACAGAATATTCCTATTACTAGCCGATCGTTCAGCTATTTCGCCACGGAGACAGTTAAATGGCTTGGAGCAGGTCTGGCTTTTTGGATTGTATGGCGATACCGCCAATAATAATAAAAATTTCATTATAAATCAAATTATTATTTTATATCATTTTATAATCCTTTTATTTATTTAATGGTTTAAAATTTATTATATGGTTTTTGATGAAAATTAATATCATATATATTAATACGTTTTTTACATACTAATACATATAACATAATAACTAATGTAATAACTTTAGAAGGTGTCTATCGAATGTAGACTTGATATAGATACGAAAGGAAAATAAAAAGGCTTCATATCATTGTAATTTATTTATATATGTATTTTATATTATATATTACACAAAGATTATAAAAAAAGAAATAAATACAATGGAGGAAGCATCATGATGTCTTATCGCTAGAACCAATTGCTTCGCTACCGCTACCGCGAGAATTGCAGCAGGAGTCGGCGGACTGAGGGCTATAGTCTGCTGGCTCTCCATGTGGAACCTGTTTGACTATGATGACCTAAAGTATAACCACTAAATTTGATCGTAAAAATTACCCAAAAGAAGTATGCTACAGTAGGATAAGAAATACGTAAGTATACCCACACCGTCATTTAGCTTTGAAGGTTCTCGATTAAGGACCAGTGAGCGTGACGCGATAAGTGATAGGCCCGGGTAATGGGTAACAACCCCGGGGCCCGTATATTCTCGCGGGCCAGGGTCTCAGGCTGGCAAGCCTTTCGAATAGCTCGGTAACTAATTGCTTCCAGGCAACTGGTATATGAGCAGTATTGAGTGGAAATTACTATGACTTTGGTGTGTATCACTTTAAAGTGATTACTAGTAACGTGTACTGCTCGTATGGGAAATTTTCATTATATTAAACAGTTTAATGCCGCGGCTCATTTTAATTAAAATTTAACCGGTTAATGAAACGATATCCCCGACCGTGCGATTAAATTCAATAATCTGCTTAAGTGACCCACAAAAAACAAATCGAATTTCATTACAGGGCTTATATATTCAGTAGAAGAAATAAACATTTAAATAATGAAAAAAAATAACAAAACAATACAGTGGGCATTATGGTCAAGAAAAGGAAGTTTTATCAATTTGATTTTTTTGATTCAATGATGCATTTATATGTAGGCAAGTGACACATTTAACCATAACAATTAACAGTTAATTATTTACTACAATACCTTATTACCTCAGTAATTTGTCCAGCAATATTACTCTGTAAGTAGTAATATGACGATTGTTCACTTCAGTCTGGTAGTAAAAATAAACTTTATATAGATAGACAGTTAAACATACCTAATTACAAAATTGTTTTAATTGAACCTATATTCTTAGAGTTCATTAGTTGTATGTTTGTTACATGATACAGCTTCTACTATTCTGATGGTAGATAAGCAGATATTGAATGTAAGAAAGAGAGAGAAACAGAGAGACTTTTATTTGAACTTTGAGGAAAGAACAAAAATTTCAGCATTCTTTCTTATAACTTTGAACTCAAAAAAGAAGATATGTAAAGCACATTAAGACATAACAGAATAAACTTTATCGCACACTAGTAAATTATATTCCGCCTCATCGCCTGACGGCAGGGTTACGGAAACGCCTTCGCTCACAACCGCGACCCTGCCGGCGCTGGCCACTTTCGCAGCCCCACCTCGGGACGGAGGGATGAACCTTCCCATTCTAGGGCGCGCCGGAACATGCAGAGCGCCCCTTTCTCGGCGTCTTGCAGTCGCCCAAAGGCCATGGGACCCACGGGAGAATAGCTCTCTCGGCTCTCCGCGGCGGAGAGATGTTGGGTCCGCCGTTACCCATCAACGGCCGCGGAAGATAAGAAGAACTACGCATCGCAATACCGACACTCCTGTTCCCCCACGATCCCACTGCCGTCGCATCGCCGGTGCGAGACCGGTTAGTCGCAGAGGGTACTCCTTCCGCGACTCCATCTCGGCCGCAAAAGTCAGCATAAAGCCGCTCCGGGGAGCTCCAGTTATCCAACCGGCGCTCGGACCTGGAGCGACCGCTTCGACCGACCCTTTACTGCGGGCCGACCAGGTGGGTTCCACTTCGCTTCACTGTGTGTCGGTCAATGGTTATTAAGCGCCTCCGCCACGACAAGGCGGGAACCCGTTGGGGAGAAATTATATGCACCTACTAGATAGATTGATCAGGTAAAAACCCGTTGTTCTCTTAATTGTACACAGTCGTAAGAGATGGGCTGGTCTGTTACCGGTAGAAGCAGATCGTCCGCTCCAGGCAGCAATCCAATACTGACCACGATCATCACACCTGAAATAATGACCCTAGAGAGAGAGTAAAATATATAGAATTATTACATAAAAATAATAATAATGGTAGTTACTAAATAGACTAGATTATTGCTGCAGTGTTTGAATGGTAGAAAGGAGGGTGTAAAGGATCCCAAAAAACGACTCACGAGACCAAGTCAACCTCAACTGCTCGGGTTGCATTCTGCTAATCAATAAACGAGCCTTTGGCTCCCATCAACACGCATGGTGGGAAATAGCCCAAATCCCCCCTTATGAAACCCTACAAACGTGACGATCTTTGGGAGTGTCCTATGTCCAGCAGTGGACGTTTATCGGCTGATGTAGTAGTGTTTGAATGTTATGTATTGTTAATTTCCGGATTTGGATCAGAGTTGACCTGGTTACTTTAGGGATCACTGATGGTTAGCGATTTGACCTACCTGTTATTTATACAAATAGTTACGGTTTGACCCGTTGATTAGCTGTCAACGCGTATGACGTACAATTGGCTTCGTCACGTTGATCCTGTGTTAGAGGATATTTATTGTAAAGATTACAAGATATTAAGAAAGAATCATCATCATTAATACCAATCCTTATCAGTCTAATGCTGTATATATATTGTTTTAATACACTTCGGCGGAAACTTTTTTTTTTTATCGCGGGGGAAAACTTGTAAAAAGATACCTTGTCTCTGGGAGGAAGAAAAGGTTATGTGGGGCTCTTCTACCCACTAAAACCCCTTCCGTGGTCTCCTTCAGTGTATTAAGAGGGACTCCGGGATCTCCTATGGAACGCACCGGTATCCCTCTGCAATCTGACTAAAACATCCCACAGAAGGGCAAAGCCCGCAGCACCCACACTGTGCTACGGCAAATACCAGACCACCATGCATTTGCCGTCCTCCTAAAGCTCGCTTATTGAGCTCTGAGGGCCCCCACCCTCAAAGTCCACGAACCCGAGACCCCGTTTTAGTCGCTTTGTACGATAGGCTAGGAATATCCTAATCCTATTCTTAATAGCCCGAGAGTACAGGGCTGATCCAGTTCGCATGTAACTAGACCATAGCTTTTCTTCGCTAGTCGAGTAGCTTTTTAAAATATTTAAATTTATTTTATCAAGTCTCATTATCTCAGTAATTTCACTAGCTACAGCGTCTTCAAACCAGAACACAGTTACTCTTGCACACTAATATTTAACGGAAGCTGTGGAGACACCTACCTAAACGGTCTCTGGCAACAGAGAGCTAGCACCAGTTAAGCTTTCTCTACTAAAGAACTAGTTCACAGTCCGTCAAGTCCAGCCCGGAAACGAGAAGAGTAGAAGTATAGTGACCAGTAATAAATTATTTCTGGGGAGCCAAGAAAGTGTACGCGGAGCCGAGGTTGGAGTATTGTACCTTAGTAAACTCATTTACAATATTATAAAGGAATAGTGATTTAAACTTATAAAACCTTCATCATCAGCTTTATTTCTTCGATGCAGTTATATTTCACTAACAAACCGATAGATATTTCTAAAAGCGCGTTCTTTCGCAATATCTATATATAAAAAAATAATAATTAATTCCAAATGAAAAAGTTCATTAGGAATAAAATTAATAAGGATCTATGAAATAAAAATTATAAATAGCCTATAACCATAAACAAATTATTTCGCATTCAATGGTTATGATACCATTTCGATACATTCACCAGTTTTCACGTGATTGTTGAACAAATGAAGCCGATTTTCATTATGTTTATAGAAGATAAATGTGAAATAGTCCTTTTTATTTTTTATATATATATATATATTTTTGTGAATTACACGCTTGCGGACATTTTTATTTATGAAGACGCGACTCCGCAATAAATTTGAACGCACAAGTGTCATCGGCAGCTATTGGAACGGTGATTGGATATGTCCGTAGTTTAATTAACATCGTATGAAAACAGCATATAAGCGAACTGCTCGATTAAACCCAATAATCGTCTGACAAGCTTGGACCGGTTCAAAAACGATTCCCCGCTTTCATATTTTTTTATTTATCTTCAAAATCACGGAATAATAAGAAGATACCGGTGGTATGTCTCTGTTTTGTCTTGTAGTCTCAGGCTACTAATGTAAGCCCTGCCTGTTGTAGAAGCGATTAAAAGTGTTTCCGGGTTCGTAGGCTTTGAAGGTGGGGACCCTCATTGACCACTAAGCGAGCCTGGAGTTAACGATAAGCTCGAGGTGCTTTCCGTAAGAGATCCTGGGGCCTCTTGCATCGCACTGAAGATGACCACCGAAGAGGATTTAGTGGTTAAAAATCCATACATAACCTCGTCTTCCCCTCGGAAGCAGGGTACCTTTTTAGAAGATTTCTTCCTCGATAAGAAAAAAAAAGTCTATAGCAAACCGCAAACCTATTAAAGCCGATAAACAGTACTGTGCAAACATTACTGTGTCCCGGTACGAAGGGATTTGTAGCTAGTGAAATTACTGGAGTAATAAGACTACATCTTATGTCTTAAGGCGACGAGTGCGATACGGTGCAGTGTATGCCATACTAGTTAGCGCCACGCCGTTATGGGCAGGCGTATCACTTACCATCATGTGAACAACCCTTTCGTCTCGTCCCTTCCTTGGATAAAAAAAATATATACCAACCATAAATAAACTGTACCATAACTGCTGCTGAGTAGTAGTGTTGTAAACTTTAAAGAAAGTAAGAAAGGAATAGTTTATTTGTCAAAAACCAATTTATTTTTTTTTACTTAAAATAACCCAAAGACTTCAAAATTTTACAAACAAACAAAAGTGATTTTTAGTGCAGCTTTTTGGACAACTGGGTGATGAATGTTGCTTTTTATATTCGATGAAGCGATGAAACGAGCAAAGCATTCACCCAATAATAAGTGATGCCCCAGCCCATAACAATGTGGTGCTCGTTAGGATGACACAGACTCGCATTGTGCACGTCGACTTTAGACATAAGATGTTAAGTTCCGTCACCATGGTAATTTCACAAGCAATAGCGCCCTTCAAACAGGATCAGATTAATGCTTCCACATTACTGTTCAGTAGTAGTACCTACCTAGATGGTCTCCGGCAACACAGGTCTCGTTACGTATTATGAAATTTCTTGTTGCATTGTGGTTTCGAGTTAAATGTTATTGGAAAATTTGGAAGAGTAACTCCTGATCAACTGAAAGAGCCTTGGACTCTATAATTGAACCAAAACATCCTACAGTTTTATGGGTCAGTAGCTTTACTGCGGGTTTACGATGCAATGATACGTCCAAACAAGTTTGGTTTACTTTCGCGGTTAAAATATTAGCCATCTGCCCTTTTAGTTGATTGGAAATAGAATTTTATTATTTTAGTTGCTTCGCGCGTTTTGTCTTTGTTTTTTGTTTATAGTATTCTTCATACCTTGCTTTTGGGGGAGGGGAGAAGACTGGATTGTATGGGTTTTGTACTCACTAAAACCTCACGAGGTGGTCACAGCTAGCGCTTCTCCAGAAGGATTTCCTACGGAACACGCCGGTGTCTCAATGCACTGCGCCTGAACACGTCTTGAGTGATATAACCTTCATCCCGGGCTCGCTTAGTGGATAATAAAAGCCATCACCTTCAAATACCACGAACCCGAACCCTTTTAGTCGCCTTCTACGACAAGTAGGACTTACCTTAGTCTAATTCCTAATAGCCTGAGACTTCAGCAAAATATAAGTAGGGATCTATGGTTTATGGTGACAGAAAACTGTGACGAAATAAGAGGTAGACCTATGATGGTACCATCTAGTCAAATACTATTACAGCATGAACTTCTGTGGTAAGACATAGTTTATTACCGCTGGTAGATCACCGTTGCCAGTACCACCGCAGCTCCTGTTTCTGCTGCCAAACAGTAGCAAAGATTACCGTGGATCAGTTCAAAGTGTGCTATAGCAAGTGAAATTACTGGGGTAACGAGACAATATCCTATGTCTCCAGGCATCGAGTATAATGTGGTGCTGTATATATCCTCCTTACTAACATCTTGTGCTGGGACAGATGTATCATTTACCATCAAATAAAAGTCTTGTTCATTTGATCTGTTCGTCAAATTAAAATACAGGATACGGTAGTTAGCAAAAGTAATTTTCTTTTTTTTTTATTCTACGAAGCTTCGAGAAGAGTAAGACGTTCCAATGATGGTAAGTGCTTACCATAAAAATATAGAGTTAGTTAAGACGATATACACAGCACCATGTTGTGCTCGTCTCCTTAGACTTAAGATCTTCTTACTCCTATAACTTTACTAGCTACAATGCCTTTCAAATTGGAACACAGTAATGTTTGCATACTACTGTTTGGCGGTAGAAATAGAAGCTGCGGTGATACCTAGTCGGTCCCTGGCAAATGAGACCTAATAACTGTTACATTAGAACTCAGTGATGTTTCTCAGTAGAAATGGTTAATGCTGTGGTGGTATGCAGTTATATATACATCGACCTCAATAAAAGTGCGTATAGTCAACCCCGTAAACGACCCGGTCTGTACAATAATGATGAAGTCCTCTCGTGTTACAGTGTTGTAAGATTTAGGTTAAATCTAAAAATGTCATAATTTAATCCCCTTACAACGTGTGAAAGGCCCTTTAATTATATTTCTCCTGACCTACATCTTTGATGGCTATCGTCCCACGTGTTCAGTTTCAGTTGCGTCACCTATTCTGCAGCGGCTACAGGCCCGTAAGTGTCTTACGACCTCATTTGTAGAAATCACTTCATTAATTCAAATTATAATGAAGTAACGCCTTCATTTATTAATAACTGGGAACAATCATTAATTACCAACAAACAATCATTTTAGTTGAAAAATAAATGATTGGTGGTAGGTCTCTAGAAGACCGTCTAGGTACCACCGCAGCTTCCACTTCTGCCGTAAAATGTAGTATATAATTAAAACTGTGTTCTGGTTTGAAAGTGATCATAGCTGATCGTAGACATCTGCTACTCCGGAGTAAATCTATGTAATATTATAGTTACTGTACCTCCAATTGGAAGCAAAAAGGAAAACATTGGGATTTTTAGTTAAAGACAAAGAAAACTTTCGTTGCTTCCGCTTCCTTAGAACACAGTGTAAGATTTATTCATAAATAAAAGATGGTCACAAAGTGGTCGAAATATTTTTACCGTTTCAGCTTATCACGCTCTTTAAGTGGGCTGCTGGTAAGGGTCACAAAGACAGACGGTAAATGAAGATAATTTTCTTACTTATCTCACAGTCTAAATATATAGTCGGTAAATACACTTAGGTTATATTATACTTTTACGATTTGGTGGAAAATAAGCATAGCTCTCTAAACTTCGTTTTATTATCAGTAATATTTTTGACTCGACTTTTCAGGCATGAAAAAAAAAAACACAGCTTGATGGACTATTAATCCTATTTATGGTTAGTCAAATTTTAATCTGTACTTGTACCACGAAGCAATTCTGTTAGCACGAATAAGTACAATTGTAATTTACATTCTCGTTTCCATCGTCTGCATTAGACGCAGTGTTTCATGTGTTTGACGGGAGTTAATTTAAAAAAACAAACGTTTTTTTATATTTATAAAATTCTTGAACATGAATTTTATTTACAAGCACTTTACTGATATAATTGAATTTTATTACTATATGTTTATCCTATAGTAAATAATGCAATAAATCAAGCACCCCCGTGCAATTCTAATGATGTTTAGTTAAGTAAAATATATCTCTCTCTATCAAGTATTTATTAATTACTAAGATATTCTTAATAATAAATTATTATACATGTATTTATATATTTAAGTTATTTTCTTTTTTTATCTCTATCGTCAAATATTAAATGATATAGAATGGCAAGAGGTTTAAGTATGTTCATACTCATTCTCCCCGCACAAGATGATTAATCTTAGTCATAGCAAAACTTACCAGCTAATTACTCATTATGTAGTTGTGTCTAACCTACAATATAGTAGAATTTCAGAATCAACATTAACATGATCATCATCAGTCGATAGACTAGGCTTCCCATAAAACTATCTCCACATCGATCGGTTCGGCACAGTCGGCCTGCGGTACGTCGGGAACCAGGGGCCGTTGTTTGTAAAGGGGAATTTGGGCCATAACCTACTACGCTGGCCCAATGCGGGTTGGTGAGAGCCAGGGCCTCGTTTGTTAATTAGCAGTGTGCACAATAATAATTTAAATAAACTTAGAAGTCCTGTAACTTTATAAAGTATAAATAAATATCAGAAATTAAATTCAAAAGTGACTTAAGCAAGCTTTTTATTAAGTCTTGGATCTTTATCGGTGTTTGCTTGACAAGTTACAAGCTTAAGCGGAGAGAGGTGCGTTGAAAGAAAGAACGAATGATCTGTTGATAGAATGAATGAGGTTTTGACTAATGAATGAATAAATTAAATTATTGATTAATAAATGAATAAATCGATAAAAAAGAATTGGATTAATTAATGTTTGTACAAAGGAACGAATAGAGCGGATGAATACTAGCTCCTTCTTTTACTACGAGAACATTCTTTCTATTGTTATTGTTACATCTTATTTAACATAATAACCTCCATACTTATTAAACACTTATACTTTAGGATCTAAAATATTATTTTATAGTATAGTTTTATATTTTCTGAATAGCTCTCTATGTAAGTCGATCATAGTCGCTATGCGTTGAAAAAGTGCAAGTTCGATCTTAAGGAAACCGACATATTCCATGACGCACTTAGCTAATCTGGTGGATTAATAGGATTGCCTTTCTTCTAAAAAAATATTCCAAGTTCAACATTGGAAACATTATGAACAACATGTTCTAGATAATTAAAAGTACCAACCACATTTTTATATCTCAAAGGCCGATATATCTCTCTAAAGTCGATCCCTAATATCTGAGGATCATGGCTGACTTTAGGGTTACTGTCTGGGGTGAACGATTTGTCTTCGCCGATTCATATATATAGATATATCTTTACTATAATATATATCCTAAGTAAGCCTGATGTTTTATATTATGTTGAATAGTAAACCACAGTTTATATTAAATTGTACCATAACGTAATCAAATAGAAGAGTTTCCCATTCATTTGTCAAAGTCGAGTAAGATCTAGATCTTTAGTTACTGGCTATTTACGGTTAAAATTAACTACTGACCCAAATTTTCACGCGGCCGAATATGTAATGAATTTCAAACCATCTTTTACCGGGCACCCGTTTCACGATTGCTTTTTGTGTCTTGACTTAATTAAGCGATCTTATCCGAATAAACTCTACAAAGTATTAAGGAATACCTTAAATTAAAATTTTTAATTACTTGACAAAGTTTTGTCAAATGTATACTTACTTACGTATACTTTTACTGGAAGATTCAATTCACAAAAACGACTACTTCATGTTTTACATGCTAATTAGATATTTACTAGCCGTTACCCGCCCGCTTTGCTAGCCGTAATAATTAGTAATTAATTAGATGATGAAATTAAACTTGAAATTTGTCAGAAATATTTCCGCCTGGTAGCAACCCGCTACCCTCCAGACCCTTTCTCAATATTAACACCCCTGCAACTGCTTGGCTAGCCTGTAAACGTCACAAGCAATATCTGTAACAAATTTTGATTCTTCACGATTAGACGTATAACTATTAGTAGTTTAGAAGATCTCATGATGAGCACTTAAATATCTGGATATCTTCTGTATATATAGACAAGGTGCTCCCAGTCCGGTTTGCTGGCCTTAATATAAAATTAGACTAGATATTTGATTAATGATTTTCTATACCAATCGTTTATATGGAAACTGCATAAATAATACGTAATGAAAATGTTTATAAAAGTTAATTGGAAATAAAATGATGAAGGATATATGAGATTCAAAAAATAAACACCCTATAACCATCTACAATACATATAGCGTAGGATGCTTATGTTCCCGTGACGATAGATGCACTAGTTTTCACGTGAATAGCGAACAAAGGGAACCCATTTTCATTATATATATACTTAATATTCTCAATATGTTGTTATAGTTATCCTATTAAAAGTATCTCTTGGATGAGCAGTAGTTTTTAATGTGATGTTCATAAAAATTCTGTGCTCGCATGTTAAATTAAGGTACCAGTTACCTTTAATTAGTCAGACCTATTTTCAACCAAACCCAGTAGGCTGAAATGATGATGATACATAAAATTTCATGAACTAAATGATAGCTAATTATTAGCAATTAAATCTACATAGAGGAAATCGAATTAATGATTAATACCGAATTTGATATCATTAATATCATGGACGGTCTGTTAATTTGGATCAATCAATAATTAAAAAAAAAAAAAAAAAAATAAGTATTAAGTAACGGAACCTTTGTTGAACAGGCTAGAACATATGTCACTGATACCGACAGCCAGTCGCCGGCACAAAGCTCTCGCTATTGTCGCGTTGTGTACGTTGAAAATACTGAAATACCAATTAGCTTTCGGGAAACAAAGGTAATGATTTAGTATTCAGCTTACCAGAAAACCATTTGGGAATAAATTTCAAACATAATTTTATACGTATATACCGCATCCCATTTCCTTTAACGATTTACCCTGAAATACATAAAAGACATATAGTATGAAAAATTATTGATTATGAGAAAAAAATTATAATATCCTTCATAATATTCAACAGGTGGTAGGTTTCTGTTCCTGGTGATCGTCTAGATATATACTACCCAGTAGTATGCAGACATTACTGTGTTCCGGTTTAAAAACATGTATTCGAAAGGTAACATCTTAAATCTCAAGACGACGGGCGCAATGTGATGCTGTGAATACCATCGTAAATAACGCCACGTTGTTATGGGTATATGTATCACTTACCATCAGGTGAACTATCCGCTCGTCTCGTCGCTTCTAATTATAAAAGAAAAACCTTCATAATTATTATACAGGGTGGCCGCAAAAGTAATCCTCCTATCAGAAAATGCTATAAATTTTGCCTTGATGTAAAAAAATTAAAAGACCAAATAAAAATAATCCACAAGAAGAATCAAAGTTTTTCATATTTTTTTTTATATTACAGCCAAATAACCTTCCGATGTTTTTTGGCTGTAATTTTAAAAAAAATATATAAAAAACTTTGATTCTTCTTGTGGATATTTTTATTTGGTCTTTTAATTTTTTTACATCAAGGCAAAATTTATAGCATTTTCTGATAGGAGGATTACTTTTGCGGCCACCCTGTACCTATATATTCTTTATTATATTAAGATTTAAGTATGTATATGTATAGTATTCTTTCGAGAGGTCTTTGTCCAGCAGTGGATATCTATCGGCTGATGATGATCCAGCAAGTTGATACACAAATCTATTTATAGTAAAGCCTCTTTGTTCTACTGCAAATCTTCAATTGATATTGTAGTGAGAACTAGCCATGATTCATTAGCAAGTTTTGCATTTCTACTCTTCTGTCTCATAAGGTTTAATAAATAATAGTCACTTTGAAGATGACGTTTAAACAAGTGTTTTTTTTTTATCCATTTTAATACAAAGGAGACGTTTAAGTATCGTAAAAATGTTTACGATACAAAATATGAGCACTAAAACAAAAAGTAATCGAATAACTTATTTATTCGGGAACGCAAACAATGCCTTTGTAAATATTATATTTACAATTTTTTTTATAATTTCGTATACAGCCAACGTACTTACACTTGATAGGAACTTAACTAAGTAATTACTGAGTATTATAATGAGAAAACAGTACATTCCTGCCGTATTTAAATTTTGTAAATTGGTATAGATTAACTAAACCCACCTGACTACAGCATCTGGTTGTAAAAGCATTGGTGTATTGAGAGATCAGAATGTAATGAATATAATCTTTGGAGGTGGTGAAGAAAGACAGAGAGAGGAACAGCGATTGATCGACCATTGCCTTATTAATTTTAAGAAAGAACGAAAGAGACAGTGAGAGATGTAAACATAAAAACTTAAAGTAACGTTTACATATTAATTGTTGAATTTAATATAAAAAAAATATTTCATTGTATAGTAGCGTTTCCCGCACGCTTTGCTGGCCGTACCACCCCACAACCCCTTCTGGTGGTGACATTTCGAGAAATCCGTTCTTACTGACCTATACTCGGTAAAAGGAATATAACAAAGTAAACGTACGTTGCGTCATAATCAGCCGATAGACTGCTACTGCTGGACACGCCTCCTCCAAAATGTTTCTTCATTGATTGGTATTGCGCTGTAGTCAGCATGGCTTCCAGCATCGCCGGCAACTAGGGCTCGTCGTCTGCAGGGATTATTATGGGGGAATTTAGGCTATTTCCCACCAAGCTGGCCCAATGCGGTTTGATAGCGCCAGAGCCTCGTTTATTCATTAGCAAGATGTACCACGAGCTGGTGAGGTTGGCTTGGGTCCCCACGTTGCTTCGTAGAATAAAAAATAATTATATTCATTTTGTCAAACGGATACTGATATAATATTTAAAATATAGCGAAGTTTAATTAAATGCATTGATAAATAGAAAGTACTTAAAGTTATTGGTTGATTCAAATACATACATACAAATTTAATGGTACCCGTATTTCGCATTTGTATATTAAACAAATGAATTTTCAAGTTTTTATACTGCGATCAAATAAATACACATTACCGTTAAAACTGACGTTTTTTTTATTTTCAGTAAGCTATGAGACAAGAGGGATGTTCACCTGATGTTAAGTGATACGCCTTCTCATAGCAACGTAACGCTAATTAGGATGTACACAGCACTACATTGTGCTCCCCTCGGGACATATTTCATTACATTATCCCTATAATTTAACTAGTTGCAGCGCCCTTCAAACTGGAATATTGTAATGTTTGCATAGTAACCTGAACGGTCACTGGCAGTAAAGACCTACCAACAGTAAATTCTAAGTTCAAATCTGACTAATCGCAATTAAACATGAAGTTAGACACAGTTATAAATATGTAAGTTTTAAACAAAAGCCAAACATTTAATCCTGGTGAGTACTTGGATGGATGGTGGTGTATTTTCGACACAATGCGGCTTTTGCACGTTGAGTAATAAAAACTGGGGCGTCGTGTATGAGTCTGGCCCATTTTCACCCATTTTCGAGAAAGACAATGCATCCCGTGGAAATAATACAAAGAGGCATCACAAGTCGATGCAACGAACTCTTGCCTATATACATATTTAATATTAGGTCCTTACATATGAAATTAGCGTTTTGTCGTACTGACCACTCTCATTTGAAATATCTTCTCTTTGGTTAAGAATTCCAAATTCAAATTTATAAATTCATTCGGCTTTTACATTTTAGTTTTGAAAACAGTCATTCATATATTTTTTCCTCGTTAGTTTTTTCTTTGCCGTCGCTTATAACCGCACAATGGAAAACATGAAATATCGGTATATTAGGTTGGGGAAAAAGTATTTTCGCATTATAGTATTTATGAACTTGTAATAAAATCTCTTTGGCTGTACTATTTGTATCTGGCTGGTTTTGGTGTCATTGAAAGTTTAAATTTTAAAGAACAAAATTCCAAATACAATTTAGGAAAATGTGTGGTTTCATTTGTTTTTCGTGCTGTCAATATGAGTGAATCTAATGAAGAAATTCGATACATTCTAAAATTTTACTACAAAAAAGGTACAAATGCAACGCAAACCGCGGAAAAAATTTGCGATGTTTATGGAGCTAGTGCAGTGCAGTGTCTGTGAGAGTAGCACAAATTTGGTTTAAGCGTTTTCAATCCGGAAATTTTGATGCCAAAGATGCACGTCACTCTGGTCGCCCTATTACGGATAAAATGTATGCCATTTTTGAACAAGTGGAGCGAGATCAACATATCAGTAGTTAGGACGTAGCTGAAGAACTGGGAATTGACCATAAAACAGTTTTGGCGCATTAAAAAAAAACTGGGTACACAAAAAATCTCGATATTTGGGTACCTCACGAGCTCACTGAAAGAAACCTAATAATAAATCGTGTTCTCGTTTGTGATTCTTAATTACGACGTAATGAAACCGAACCATTTTTGAAGAAGCTGATAACTGGTGATGAAAAGTGGATCACGTACGACAAGCACGTGCGAAAAAGGTCGTGGTCAAAGGCCGGTCAGGCTTCCCAGACTGTGGCCTAACCCGGGTTAACTCGCAACAAAGTGATGATGTGTGTGTGGTGGGATTGGAAGGGCATTATTCGATATGAGCTGTTACCACCAGGCAGGACCATCGATTTTGGACTCTACTGCGAAGAACTGATGAAATTAAAGCAAGAAGTTGAGAGAAACCAGGCGCAATTAATCAACAAAAGGGATGTTGTTTTTCATCATGATAACGCTAGACCTCACACATCTTTAGCCACTCCGCAAAAATTAAGAGAGTTTGGCTGGGAGGTATTAATGCATCCGCCGTATAGTGTTGACCTTGCACCTTCAGATTTCCATCTGTATCGGTCTCTTCAGAATTCTTTAGGCAGTTTCAGATTAACATCACGACAGGATTGCGAAAATCACTTGACGCGGTATTTTGATCGGAAGTCCCAAAATTTCTATAGCAATGGGATCATGTCCCTACCTACAAGACGGCAAAAAGTTATTAAACAAAATGGTACCTACATGCTTTAGATAAATATAAACTATATTAAAATATGTTTTGAATTTTCTCCAAAATTGCGAAGAAACTTTTTCCCCGGCCTAATATTTACGAGTATGAGTTCTACCGTGGCACCAGTGCTGCAGAAACAGCTCGAAGGAATTATGATGTGTACGGCGCTGGTGTCACAGAAGAAAGCACGATACGTTTTTGGTTTGAACGTTTTCGCTCTGGAAATTTCGACCTTCAGAGCCAACCCCGTGGGCAGCCGGAGACCAAAGTGGAAAATGAAGAATTAAAGGCTATTGTGGAAGCGGATCCATCACAAAGCACTTCAGAGATAACTGCAGGCTTCGGGGTAAGTGACAAAACTGTATTAATCCATTTGAAGCAAATCGGGAAAGTAAAAAAACTTGAACGATGGGTACCTCATGAATTGAGTGAATCGAACTTGCGAACACGCGTCGACTGCTGCTGCTGTGTTACTTTGCTCAACCGACACAATGATGAAGGGATTTCAAATCGAATCATTACTTGTGATGAAAAGTGGATACTGTACGATAATCGGAAGTGCGAAACCGTTCCCGTGGTTCGGACCAAACGCGCTGAGGAATCGTGGGGTTTAGCCGGTAAGAGTTCGGCGCAACTCTTGTTGCTCTGACAACAGAAGGGTATCCAGTACAGAGTATTCCCATCATCATTATAATTATTATCAGCCTTTGATTATCTACTGCTGGATATAGGCCTTTCCCTATGTCTTCCACCAAATATTTTCACGAAAAAAAAGGTTCTACCACAGCTCCTATTATTTAGACTTAACATCCTATGTATAGAAACGACTAGCACAATATAGTGTTGTGTATACCATCCTAACGCCACGTTGTTATGTACTGACGTATTATTTGCTATCACGTAAACGTCTAACCTTTTTGATTGTGTCGCAAACTAAAAATAAATGTAACCTGAGGTCTCTTATTTAAGCAGAGGTCAGATTTGTTTTTATTACTACTAAACAACTATGGGCAATGATATTTTAGAAATTTAACCTATCAAATGCTACAATGGCAGCTGATGCATGGAATAAAGCTGAATGCCTGTCTTGGGTCGCATTGAGTCGTTGAATCATAATGACTCAATCATAAATAGACAGTAAAATGTTATCATAAGCTGAAGGATCCGCATGTGCGCTGAAAACTTTGCCTTTCATTGCTGTAATAAAATATCTAATTCATAATTCACGTGTTTTGGTAATCGGGGTGAATTTTTTTAGTAATAATATGCAGACAAACTTATTAACTTGATGTGAGCTCTTAAAAATAGATCCGCCACTGAATTTTTTTGTTTTTCGACGAAAATTAATAGAGTTGAATGAGTTCACCCTATAGTAATTGATTCGCTTACTAACGTGGCACCAGTTGGAATGATATATATAAATATATATATAACAATCATATTGTGCTCGTTCCCTCGAGACACAAGGTGTTATGATTCCTTATCCCAGTAATTTAACTAGCTATAACTTCCTTCTGATCGCAACACAGTAATGCTTGTACAGTACTGTATGGCGGCGGAAATAGGATTTGCAGTGGTAACTACCTAGACTATCTCCGGTAATAGTGACATACCACAAGATAAAAAATAAATACATTATCATCATCATTATCAACCTTTGTTTATCCACTGCTGGATATATGCCTTCCCGAATGTCGTCCACCGAATGCGATTCTCAGCTTCTCACATCTACCCACTTCGGACTGCCCAGATGATGATGTCGGTTCATCTGGAAGGAGGGTGTCCTACATTTCTGTCACCACTTCAAGACTTTTCTCTCCCATCGAACGTCACTGCCACTTCAGCTAGCAGGTTTTGAGAGCTACGTCGACAACTTTAGTTCTCCGTCGTATTTTTTCGTTCCCAATTTTGTCTCTTAGAGAAATGCCAAGTAAAGCTCTCTCCATCTCTCGTTGTGGTATTTTGAATCGGTAGACCAGCTCGATGACCATGTATCAGTAATAAATACAGTAGTAAGAGAATGTGAAGATTTTGCGGAGAGAAAATTTCGTACATGTCTATAGATTAGCTGTTAGATAACACACTAAAAAGGTTTTATGGATGATTTCTTTAGTATTACGTTTAAGCTTAGAAAAAAAATAGAATTCTTGAACCATACAAACAGGGGTTGGGATTTGTAGCAAGTACCAACAGTTGTTAAGAAACATAATACCAAAATAAATTCCTCAATTTTATATAAGTGAACACATATCAAACTTATATATAAGTATATTAAATATTTCGAGTACTACTTCATCTCAAATTGGATTACTTAGTAGCTCTGTTCAGAAATGTCTCATAACTTCGGTCTAACTTATTAAATGTAGAGAGAGAGCTTGGTGTAATCAATGTTGATTTATGCGATCTTTACGTCCAAGTAAACTACAAATTCATCTCCCGATTTAAAAGTTGCTCCCGCCAGTTACACTGTTTATGAAAGTACTTAACAGAATCCGGGGCACAATCCATCTTTCGACTTCACCAACTGTCTGAACTTTCTCACGCAGTTTCGCCCTCGGAGAATCAAAACTCGATGCTGAATTTAATGGGCCGAAACAATAGGTCACCCACATTTACGTAGTGTATAGAAACTTATACTGTATGAGGTACATTTTTATTATTCAACCTTATTTATACTTTGTAAGCATATTATTAGGCTCACATTTGTATCATATGGAAACATGAATTTTACTGGTAGGTATTTGTTTCCGGAAACCGTCTAAGTAGATTGCTCCTATCCTTGCCGCTAAACAGTAGTGTGCAAACATCATTGTGTTCCGATTTGAAGGGCGCTGTAGCTAGTGAAATGGGTTAAAGAGATTTAACATCTTATGTCTTGAAGCGCCCAGCACATTATGCCTTCGTCAGCTAGTTTTTCTTTCAACACGAGAAATACTATGTTTATGAAGGTTCATGAAAAACAGATGGCAACTTGGCTTCTTTTTTTGTGCTCATGGATATTATTGTTCAGGTCTTTACTTTCTCATTTTATTATATACGCTATTTAAATTTATTTTGTTCTTACATTAGTTCTATTAGCTTTAACATGTCTATACTATACCAATGCTACCATTAATCACAATATACTGTTTTGTACATATGTATAAAGTAGTATACTTATCTTTATTTCGGTTGCTTACTATGCTACATGTTCTCAAACAAATGGCAAAAACATAGTAAATAAATAAAGAGGCCACTTAGTATAACTATTACTTAGTAGTATTGGAAAACGGATTCTTTTCACATAAGGAAAGAGTAAATTTATTTACGAACCTGGCCAAGTCTAGGTACAAGTTTATATGTCCTAAGGAAATGTTTTTAACATGAAGATTCTCTTTAGTGATGGATGCTTTTCTTGGAGTCGAACCCGTACCTCCTCAAGACACATAGAGAGCATAACTGCCTCACAGAGCTGTCACTGCTTCAGGGCTTTTATTAATTCATATAATATTGTTTAGTATAGTATAATGTACTTCTAAAACATTGCTTAATCTTATTTCAAAAGAGACTTAATTGAAAATAAAGGGTGATTTAACTTAATCTTAACGCTGCACTATTCAAACAGATAAGTTTGTTTTGTCAAAACAATTTTACTTCCTTAAGTCATGTATTTAGATTTTTTTATCTTTATGTTAACTTAACCCTTTCCAATGTTAACCTGTTTGTAACTTATCTAAGTATTAGGTTAATATAACATTATACAACAAAGGAACATATTAACATATTACAGCAGTAAACTACTCGATGACTTTGACAAATGAATGTTCCACCCTAACCCTAATAACGGTGGTGTAAGTGTTGAGAGTTCAGAGGTCTTACTGATGGTAGTTTTTTCTTTTAATTATAGTCCGGCTACAGTTCCTGTTAAGCAGCATTAAGCTAACTTTACTACGGACTATTTAATTATCTGTGTTACAGATTACAGGAAGGAGGTTTAAATAATGACTTTAAGTTCGAGGTAGGTATCTGTTGATAAAGACTAGCTCCTATTTTTGCCGCTAAACAGTAGTGTGGAAACATTACTATGTTCCAGTTTGAAGGGCAGAGTAGCTAATGTAATTACTGATGTAATGAGATTTAACAAGTAATATCTAAAAGACAATGAGCACAATATGGTATAAAATATCATCCTAACTAGCGTTATATTGTTATGGATTACTATCAGACAAAAGTTCTACACTTACCGTCACTTAGTCTAATAAAAGGAATCCTGTGTTATAGTAAAACAAAAGTAAATATGTGCGGGATTAATTAAAAGTGATTAATTTACTAAATGACTATTTTGCTCGTCTTGAAGCTTTAAAGTTAGTATTTACTGGGGTAAAATATTCAGTATTATCCCTTTCTTTTACTCTTATGCTTATCACTTAGAATGTCCTAAATAGTTGTGCTACACCTGTAGTAAATCTATACTGGACTCATTGCGATGTTAAATGAAGTATTTTGTAGTTTTTGTTCTTTTCATACTTTCTCCTCTAATATCATATCAGCATAACTCGATTTTTTATTCGGCTAAGCTTGTGTTGTATAGGACGTTCACCTGATGATAAATCTGCCTATGTGTAGATTTTAACTGGGATAATGTTGCCTCATTAATCCAATAAATAACTGCAACGATTTTGAATCTGGAATATAGTAATGTTTAAAAATAGATATTGAAAATATTAATTGAGGTGGTACCTACCTAGACGGTCTCCGGCAACAGAGAACTACGAATACCACCAGAAAATATTACAGTATGTATAAAATAACCAGTATTCTACTTAACAAATCGAGGTTCGCTTTGTAAGTTTATATTACATTATCTTTGTAATTTATTTCTACAACACCTTTCTAATCGGAACATATACAGTTAACATTCTTTTTTTTTGGTGCCATAGTAGACACTGCAGTGGACCTTAAGAACATTACGGTACATCATCTACTCGCGTGCTTCGTCTTCTTTAGATAGAAGTAGAATGTGGCATTATGATCTAAAATTGTCTATATAGATTGACTGTTCTCTGGAGAAGAAAAATATAAAGATATAGTATTACATTAATATCTACAATACTCTTTATGTGTTTGTTATGTATATATATATATATTTATAAGTGTGTACAGAAGTATATTTTTCCTTTACAACCCAAAAGATTGACTAGAAGAGAATACCTTATGGCATTATGTTCGCTTTTTCTTTATTTCTTTTTTGGTACCTGATTTCATTAACATCCTATGGGCCCAAGATGGAGCAAAGGGTGTCAACAGTAATCCTTCATTGCGTTCGGTCCAGGGTTTCAGCCTTAATTTCCTCCCACATCTTCCCAATCTTCTAAACCGCCTCCGCTACTATGCCTACTGCTATATCTGTCTGGAGCGACCTCGCTTGCGTATTCCTTACAGATTCCAATCAAGCCACTGCTTGGGAATATGATTGAGATCTCTTGGTAGACTGTGGGCAATCCATTTCCATTGGCAATATACTTAGGAAAAATTAAATAAATAATAAGTCGAACTAATTAACTTTCCTCAGGCCACAATGCTTATAAGCACGTATTAAATTTGGAGCACATTTCCTAACCATCAATGGTAACAAACAAGTTAACTACATTTTATGAATGCCACTTTAGTGTGTAGATGTATAGTTTTATAAATAATAATGGTTTAATCAAAACTGGGTCGTAAAGCGAGCTCGTAAACTATCGCGAGTGACCCGCAAAACTGCGCTTAAAATTTTAAATTTTACTACAGCTCTAACGTTTATATGGCGTCGCTGGTGTGGAGTCTCCCAAATGATGTACACAGAGGTCATAATTCTATTAACTAGGCAAGAGTACTCATGGTGAAGTAACAAGGTTTTTTTATTTAAAAAGCAATGGAATGGGCGGTATGATCCGGTAGTATGTAATAATGTAACGCTGGGAATAAACACACTTTTCTTCATTGTGGTTTGTTTAAAAATTACTGTCTGATGGCAGAAATAGGACCTGCGGTGGTACCTACCTAGACAGTCTCCGGTGATAGAGACCTACCAGGAGATTTTTTCATAATAATGATGATAAATTAACTGTATATAAAACAGTTTCATTTTACTTCTAAAAATTGACAAATAAAGATCACATTCTCCTTCACACGAATTTGCGAACATTTCTTAACAGCGTCATGAGCACAATCCATCTTATCAAGTTAACCAAGTGCCTGAACTTTGACAACGAGTTCAACCCTTACAAATTCAAAACTTGACGGCGGGGATGTATAGGCCGACAAGTCAATCAATCAATGCCGATTGATTATTTCAATGGGTAATACTAAATTTTATATCCTCCTTAAAAGTTTCTTGTTTCACATTCAAATATAGAAATGCACCAAATATTTAATGTAGCTTCAGAAGTAAACTTTGGTGAAATATGAACTTGAAGAATATGTATGTAGTAGTAGTAGAATATTCTAGTTCTCTTGTATTGACAGCTGAAAAATATCAATACTGTTATGGTGACTATATCTACAATATTGGCCCCAAAATATAACAGACGATTTCCGACCAAGATAAGTGGTTAGCTGCTATACTATTCAGGCAGTTAAAACTTATCCATGAGTTTATTTACAAAGCTTACGTTATATGGGAACTGAAAAGAGATTTTTTTGAAAAAGGATCAAACTCCTGAGAGTGGCTATTGTCGCTTTACAGTCAGAAGTCAATCGGCTGAACTTTAAGGAGTTTCCGCATTGAAAGTAAATAAAGTGTCAAATCAATCAATCAGTTCGGTTCAAGGGCGAGGGTCGTATTGACACGGTCTCTATAGGGTCCGAATAACGCTAAGTTACACCGAATAGAATTTATTAGTAAATTGTTATATTTACTATATACATTACTATGTTTAAAGTGTACTTAATGTGTAGTTGAGTTTAATTGTGAACTCTCGAATGTTTCGAAATATTAAAATTCTGAAATGAATCGTTTAATTCGTTTACTTGAAGTACAAATAAATAATAACTTAAACTATTATCTTGTAGCATGCAGAAAACGAAGATATGAAATTAAATGGAAGAACGGTATACAAATATAAATAATATACTTACAAATGAATACTTAATATATTAAAATTATTCCTAATAAAAAATCTTGATTATATCTTAACTGTGAAGCAAGAGATTTTCTACCCTTTTATAAAACTTAAATTAAACGATTAAACAGGTAAAATACGGGTAAAAAGAAAACAGTAACTAGATTACATAGACCAATAGATAATCAAAAAACAAAAAAAAAATAAAGGTTCAGCGTAAACTTTAAAGCAATTAAGCTCTTAAGTCGGAACAAAGCTCGGAAATGAACTAACAACCAAATAAACAAGCTTTCAGCGGACAAATAAGTTAAAAACAACTGTTAATTGATTAAAATGTTACGTGTTTGTCTGCAGTTCGTTTTGCAGCTCAATTTACTGCAGACTAGTTAGGAACCGAAAAAGTTCCTGTACGTTATTATATTTTTATTGACTTTTCAAAAAAAAATTCAATTAAAACTGCAAGAGATATTTATCTTATACTTAATAAGAATTTAATAGTTATTATCCCTTTAATCTTTCCACGTATTATCCATCCAGTTATGATGATAGGTTTACTACTGCCGGAGACTGTCTAAGTAGATATCACCGCATCTCCTATTTCTACGATCAAACAGTACTGTGCAAATATTGTTATGTTCCGGTTTGACGGGCGTTGCAGCTAATATAATTATTGGAGTAACAAGACTTAACATCTTATGTCATTAGAAGTTTGAGAGAAGAGCAGAGCATACAAGATATGAGAGAATAAAAGATGAGAATTAGTAGGCAATAGAAAAAAAAAACTGATGCTAAATGTAAAACACCCTAAAAGCCGTGACCCATTACACGCAGGGGAACAATTAAAACAAAATAGATCTTTAAGGGCGACGAGTATAACGTAGTGCTTGTTTATATCATCCTAACTAGCACCACGTTGTTATGGGCAAGCGTATCACTTAATATCAGGTGGATGTCTCATACTCTCTTCTTATAGACTAGAGCTTTAATATCAAAGACTATATCGCCGTCTTCTATTAGGCAAGATTATAGTCGCATAATTAAATAAAATACTTTATTTTTCTTCTGCCTTCGTATCGGACGTGGTGGCCTTGTAAAACAGCTTCCTAGGTTCGATTCCCGAGTCACATAAATAGTAAACTTTGAATAATATACATAAAAGCATTTTCCTTATTATCGTGAACTTTACGGAATAAATGAATAGATATTTATATATCTATTCATTTCATATAGATACTTTCACAACGCAAAATTCGCACGGAATGTTAAGTCATTTGTCAAAGTCAAACAAGCACACACCCACACAACTTAAACTATGTACAATTGCGAATGTAATTTCATGAAACATGCTTCGGCTTATTACTGTAATTCCCCGGACAGTAGGTCCGTTTCCGGAATTTTATAATATTAATAAACATTACAGTTTCAAAATTGAAGAAAAAAGGGACACATGCCGTACTTGATATTATTCTCGTGAGAGAATAGTACCTATGATACTACATAAAACATCACTGTTCCGGTTTGAAGGTATCTATAGCTATTTAATCAACGGATTAAAATTTTTAAAATATTTTATTATACAAACAATGTGTCACAACCCTAAATATTTTTACTGGTGGTAGATCTTTATTGCTGGAGGCCGTCTATGTAGACACCATCGCAGCTCACGCTTTACACCCCCATAACTGAAACCATGGTGGAGGATTCGGGGGTACTCCGTAACGCAGTATATTAGGCCTCGCGGTGTCGCGCGCGGTACTTCCGCCTATTACTGATAAATGAGATGGAGAGTTCTAGTTCCTAGACGCGGCCTCATCAAGGCCTCTCGCTGTTAGAACCACGGTTGTGAGCGGGAGCGTTCCCATGGTATCGGCTAATACTGTTGAGGTATACCATAGGTTTTTAACCGGCATAACAATATATTCAATAATAACATATATAATAATATAACAGATATAATAATATATCCAACGCAGGGTTTCCCCACGGAAGAAAGTACCATCGCAGCTCATATTTCTACTGCCAAACTGTAAAATTCAAACATTATTAAGTTTTGGTTTGAAGGGTATTGTATCTTGTGAAATTTGTGAAATAACGAGAATCAACATCTCAACATCTGTCTCAAGGCGACGAGCACAACATGATGCTGGGTATATCATCCGAATTAGTGTTTAAATTTAGCGATTAGGTGACCATCCTGCTCGTCTCGTCTTTATGTTGATAGTATATTTAGGAAATATTTTTAGACAACTTGATCAATATAATCTATTAAATATAATTTGTCATCCTTCGAAAAGTCTATATAATAAAGTATTTACTATTTTTACAAATCCCCTATAAAATAGTAAAGTCCCCAAGTTTATTAGCCAATATGTTCGCAGAGCAGAATACATCGCATAAACGTCTCAAACATACGAAAGTCGTGAGTTCGATCTTTTTATGTTCACTGGTCGAACGGAAACGGAACCTTGTTATATATAATTTATTTCCTAGAAAAATCTACACATTATACCTATCGAATGATTGATAAGCTTAGTAAAAATTAGAACTGACTAAGTACTTAGAAATTATTTCACTAACTTAGATATAAGAAAACTACTGGTGGCAGGCCTCCGTTGCCGGAGACCGTCTGGGTAAGTAACATTGTAGACCCTATTTCTGTCGCCAAACAGTATTGTGCAAACATGATTGTGTTCCGGTTTAAAGGGCGCTGTAGCTAGTGTAATTACTGGGGTAACGAGACACTACATTTTTTGTTGCAGGCGACGAACGCAATGTAGCGCAGTATATAGTCCTGACTAATGCCGCGTTGTTATAGGCGAACGTATCACTTACCATCAGGTGAACGTCTCTCTCATCGCGTCGCTTAATAAAATATAAAAATAAATAACATTAACTAACATAAAAGGGTGTAAGGGTTGCCGCACAACCACTCAGGGGATACAAGCCAAGGGCCAGCGTGGTGGGAAATGGCCCAAACCCTCCATATCAGCGTCCCGCTCGTCTCATAGCTCAATAGAATAAAAATAGTACCGTATACTTAATAAATGTAAAGTAACATATATAGTATTAAAAATATATTATACTTGTTATAAAAAATTCAAAATTATGCAATAATAACATAAAATTAAAAATTTAAGATTTTTTTTCTGAACAAAGCGACGAGATGAACAGGACTTACCCGATAGTAATTCGCCTGCGCGTAACAACGTGGCGCTAGTTAGGATGATATACACAACCTTGCATAGTGCTCGTCGCTTTGAGACATAATAAATTATCTCACCTGTCAAACCGGACTACAGCAATAGATTCACACTCCTGTTTAGCGGTAGAAATAGACGCTACGGTGGTACCTACCTTAAGGATCTCCGTCAATAGAAAGTTCCACAACCAATCTATCCAAATTTGTCGCCGTTAAAATCCAAGGACCTCCCGACCTTCACTGCGCAGAGCTGAACGACAGCGTGCCGACTGTAATCGGTGTGCGCACAGATAATTACAGCGACTATTCCCTTTCGGCCTAATTTTAAATAGCCTGAAAACATCATTAAAACAATTCGCCTCCCCCTGACGCGCCATCAATCGCGAACACACCGGGGGCTCCGCGGGGGGCGGAAGCCGCGGCAGGTCGGAACAGCTCAAGGGCACGAGTGCGGCCGACAGTTTTACAGCTCCGTTTAAAGAATTGCGCATTTATTATTTTTATACGCGCGAAGGTTTTTTCGGTTGGCTGATATCTTGTATTGAGTATGAAAAAGCCATTTGAGGGAAATATATGTCCGCAAAAACTTGTTTACCGCCATTGTATTATTTACCAAGTCGTGTGCGAGGAAAAGTATAAATTTATACGTTTTTTTTTATTTATTCGACGAAGCGACGAGACAAGCCGCTCACCTGGTGATAAGTGATAAGCCAACTCACAACAACGTGGTGCTGGTTATAATGATACAAACAGTACTTTGTGGTCATCTCTTTGAGGCATAAGATGTTATGTCTCGTTACCCCAGTAATTTCAATAGATACTACTAAATACAAAACAGTAGTGTGTTTGGCCGTAGAAATAAGTGCTGCAGTTCACTGATTGTAGGTCTATATTGCTGGAAACCGTCTAGGTAGATACCATTGTTACCTCCTATATCTACCGACAAACAGTAGTGTGCAAACATTACTGTATTACGCTTTTAAGTTACTAGTTGAAGCTAGTGAAATTACTGAAGTAACGAGACTTAATATGTCTCAAGGCGACAACAATGTGTGTGGTTCTAAACCATATTATGAGCAGATGTATCTTACCATCAAGTGAACGTCTCGATCATCTCGACTCTTCGTAAATTAAACAAATGTTATTACATATGAATAATAATAGGTAAAGTTAATAAGCTGTCTAGATTCAACTAATATAACTCATTAACATATATATTTTAATAATTTAAGTCTAAGATGAGATAAACAGATCGTATTGGACTGATTTAATATATAAATATATAACATTGTCCGTAATATCGTATCTAAGTACGGAATATATAAGTTAAAATAAATCAGAGGAAAGGTTCCTATTTGTTCGGTAACAAACTTCGTTTTACAAAGAATTACACCGATTTCGCGAAGGGAAATATAGTTAACAGGGGGCCATCAACAATTCGGAGTTTTTCGGGAACGCCAGCCGGAGTGATCCCGGGGGGAGTGGGATATGAGGAATGGAGGAGCATAAATCATTTACAGACCAACGCGCCTATTTAGCTGAGAGCCACTTCCCTCTTGAATTCAAGGTTGTATGAATAATTTTCATCTAACATTCGGCTGCTTCCTATCGAGCTATAACTACCTATGGTAGCTACTTGTGGTAGATCCCTTTTGCCGAAGGCCGGCTACATAGGTACCACCGCAGTTCCTATTTCTGCCGCCAAACAGAAGTTATCAAACAATACTTTGTTATAACAATATTCTTTATAGATAATGAAATTTCTGGGATAACGAGTCAACATCTTGTCCCCGGGCGATAAGCACCATATGATGCAGTGTATATCATCTTAACTAATGCTACATTGAATAATAAAAGCCTTGGCTAATGGCTGAACCATATTACTTACATTTAACATCAGATAATATACTTAATCAGAGACAGAAAGGATTGTACCACGCTGATCGCCAACCTTCACTAAATGGAGAGGCACTTTAGGAAGAAGAAGAAATTTAATGACATATTTACCATCTTATGTCAAACAATGGAAACTAATCATATAATAAATACTAAACTCTTACTTAGTATGATAACCTATCTACTTGTACTCGTATCTATTATTGTCTTTAAACATAAGTGAAGTAAAAACATAGCCATGACTTTGTTTTAATAAAGCAACGAGATGAGCGAGAAGGTCACCTGATGGTAAGTGCCTACGCCTGTCTAAACAAAGTTGCGTTAGGATGATACACTGGACCACATTATGTTCGTCGCATGAAGACATAAGATGTTAATCTCTTTATCCTAGTAATTTCAACAGCTTCAATGCCTTTTAAACCTGAACATAGTAATGTTTGCACACTACCGTTTGGCGGCAGGAATAGAATCTGCAGTGGTATCTACCTAGACAGTTTCCGGCAATATAAATCCACCAGCAAAATAAATATAATTATTATTATCATCATCATCCAAGAATAGTTTTCTAAATTTCTTTATGAGCAAATACTTCTCATTATCATTGTTAAGTGACAACGGGTAGATGATAAAGTGTGCTTACTCAAAATAGGTTTTTTTTTTTATGTTGACAGTCGCATCTTAATAAAGCCGTTATGGCAGCTGGTAGCTAACAAAACGGAAAACCCTGCCATTATTAAAATCACGGAATGTAGTCTAAGAACCTAATTAGGGTCTTCTGTCACAGAACTAGCAGTTGGCCACTACGCCATGGAGGCATTTAAGTTATATATTTATTAAGGACAATACTTAATCAGACCATCTGCTATCAACAATAATTATCATTATAGTATTAAGAAACCGTAATGAATTTGTTACCTAACCTGTAACTTATATTTAATAGTATTTTTACCGGAAACACCATAGATCATGCCCCTAAAAATAGCCGGAGATAGTCGTCTAGACAGGATACTAAATTCTGTTACCAACTTTCCCGCAAAAATTTATGACCTAGCTACATCGCAATGGATTTTTTTAACCACACTTTTGGCGTAAATTCCATTGTCTATTTGACTGGATGTTACATTCGTAATTGTGTATATATTAATATCTAATTAAGGATAGACTCGAAGCTTAAATTTATTTAGCAAGGACCTTGTAAAGGTGGTCCACATTGATCGAAAACCGAAATTAACCTCAATTATTTACCTAATGCAGGCTGTAAAGCGAACCTAGCAACTAAACCTTGTAAGCCAACAAATAAACCGACCTAGCTATCAAAGCTGAGACGTCGCCGTGGTTGAGCCAAAGGCTGCCTCCAGTCAATATTTGACATAGCCAGTAAACAACAGTGCCTGTATTAAGTACTTCAAAGGAACCGTAACGGTCTAGGAGTGAATTATTAGAGACTGTTCAGCAATTATTGTTATTAAATACCAAACGAAGCTGTGGGAGGGCGATTATTAATTTTACACGCATGGAACCGCCTGAAGTTAAAAATTCAAATAATAAAGAAACCAAGAATATTTCTTATTTCTGATATAGGTTTGGTGAATTATGTTATATGTTGATTTCTTAAAATCAACTTCAACCGTTATTACATCGTATTAACCTTTTATATAGGAGCTGTTCCCCGATCTTCTTGATAGCCATAATATTGAATCTTATCAGAAATATTCCCGTCCGGTGGTAACCTGCCGTCCCCGGGTCTTCTCATTATTAACCGCCACCGCAAACTCTTTTAGGGTCAGAGTTTTTAAAATCCATCATTAGCTGACCTAAACTCAGTAAAAGGCATATTCCTTCTGATCAAATCAATTTCACGTCCTTAGGCCTATGGTTCCAAAGATATTGTATTGAATCTGTACAGAGGTAGAAATCTCTTATACATATAACCATACTATGTCATGCCCAAAATTTCTAACTTTATATCAAAATTAATTAAAATTGGTTCAATAATTAGGTGTGATAACAACACTACATCATTTATTACATTGGGTGTGGAATATGAAATTATTAATATATAATATATTTCAATAACTTTTAACCTCGTTTCAAGGTTAGACATTGCTATCAGTTCGTCCTAAATATTCTTATTAACAATGTCTAATCTAACTCTATTAATTTTAATATAAGTTGAGAAAGACTTATAAAGTACGGTATACAAAGTTTGTTAAATTCTTGTTATAACAGCAAACTTATATTATTAACGTTACATTATTAAAGAATACTTTGTAATAATTACAGCTAATTATTTCTCATAATGAACGATAATTTTAGAAAGTCTCTCCATACACACATGGATAATATCTTAAATAAACTTACCCGCCATAACACAATAACGTCTTATCTGGTACCAATGTCAATCTCACCTGCTTGCGCTAGCGATGAACTATGAGCTCGCCAAGGTACCGAGGTCGAGGCTCTAAAGACTGAACCATAGCAGTATAACTACACCTAACCTGACAACCGGTTGGAAGAGGCTACAGCAGAGCTACTGCACTGTACTCACAAAGAAAGTCGTTATGCAAGGAAAAAAAAAGAGCACAAACACTCTTCTAAGAGTGTAACGAAGAAGAAAATAAACTATCATCACTATGAGAAACTGACTTTTAACATTATTGTAAGATATCAAAAGTTTCCCAGATTTATGGTGGTGGTCTTGGTCCTATGGGATTCCAAAGCACTATAACTACCACAAGCATAACGTGTACGGCTAACACGAAACTACTTCCTGATTGTATTTCTGGGTTCAATTAATTGATAATAAGGACCCCAAGGACTGGGCAGCGTTCGGGAGGCTGCATAGCATATTCTCGTCCCAACTACCGCAGTGTTTAAAGAAAAAGGTTTTTAATTTGTGCGTGTTGTCAGTGATGATTTATGGCTTTTGAAAAAGCTTCAAACTGCACAGAGAGTAGGCCCCTCACTAGGTGATCCGAGAATATGGCGAAGGTCGCGGGAAGCATGTGGAAATGTTTGAGGAAAGCCTATGTTTAGCAGTAGACGTCAGTCAGCTGATAATGATGATGATGAAGGATCCCAAGCTCATGTCACAAATTCCAAGCGGATTATTCTCCTTATATGCCAGGTAAGGGTATTAGAACCGTAATACGGATTTATACCTTAGTAGTCATTATGTGATGTAAGTACATGATGGAAAAGAAACCATAAGCCCAAAAATACTAAAATAATAATATCTTCATTACACAGCAAGTCAAAGAAAATTTGTTATAATTGAAGTTTGTATGTTGTACTTGGTTACAATAAACGGTTTATCTATATATCTACCTATCTATCTATTTAGCTATATATCTATCTATATAACTATCTCTTTCTATTTATGTATCTATCTATTCAGTATATTCTTTCAAGTAAATTCGAAATGGTATCCATCATTTTAATGTCGATAAAAATATACGTGATCGGATATTTTTCCGCTCGTCATCGCATTCAGGCGTTCGTACTTGGAGAAAAAAATAAACAATTTTTCGGACGAAGACGCTTTCCCACGTTTCCGCCAAATCCTCTGTCAACTGTCAGCGCGTTGGAGCCAATTCGTTTGCGCTTCCATATTCCTTTATGATGGGAACGGTTGTTACACGTTGTATTATTTTACGGCCATTCATTTCATTCGTTCATTCATACGTTCTCGTGAAAAATTTAACAGGTTTATATTTAACCTACGACTAGGACGAGGTTATCAATTTGATGTGTATATTTCTTTAATGTCATCATCATTAACTCTCATAATCCAAAAGCCAAAGTCAAGGTAAATTTTTTACTTAAACATAGAGACTCATTTAATCTATAGACAAAATCAAGAAGCCAAAGCACAGAGATAAAACTTCAATCAGGCTTTTTTTTTTCAAAATATTTTTTATTCTGAGTAACATCATCATCATCAGCCGATAGACGTCCACTGCTGGAGGTACGTCTCCCCCAAAGTAGATTAAATAGGTTCTAGAGAGGATAACTTAATTCTAAATCTTATGTATCATACGCATAACTTCTAAGTGATCTGATTTTTATGATCCTATTCTTATCATAAAGGGTAGCTCCAAGTTGGTTTTTCAAACGTTGGCCAAAAGAAAAAATATAACTTAAATTTTGCTATTAACAACTTTTTTAAAATTTTGAATGTAACTTTTAACATTATCAAATATCGCTTCTAACAGTTAAACTGATATCGATTTTTTTATTTATAATATATCTGTTTATGTACAAGTTACAGTTAAAATGCTTAGTTATTTTATATTTTAATATCTCTGGTTTTTCCGTTACGGCAGTTCTAGTATAATCTGTAACTTATTACAAAATTTTCTATTATCAAAGTAATATTTAAACTGTGCGTACGTAATTCATACATAATTATTTGTTTTGAATGGTAACGATTTAAAGATATAAATAAAACCTTAAAACCTTGCGTACATTGTCAAATAACTTAACAATTAATGTGAAGCAAGGTCGGAGATAATAACTCATCTAGATCGCGTGCGGCGAGATCAAAGAACCAATAACACTAAATCATATTTCACAATGACAGTAGCGGGTCAACTGCAGTAATTATACTGCGAGAGGAATCCATTCTGCGAAATCATTTTATAATTACCCGCACAACTATAAATCTACTCTGGATGTTATTAATGTGCAGTAAAGTTTATAATGCATCGACAATACGCTGTACTTGAAAATATCCTGACCGTACTTGATGATATCCAGAGCGACGTCCGTTCACAACCAGTATAAGAAGATCTACAATTCGTATAGAAATGTTCACGGTGATATGCGAAAAGAATTAGATTGTTGGAAGAGCCGAGTTCTACAGCACTGGTTGTTGTGTCTGACCGCCCGTGGAGATCTCTCAGCTTGACTTCTAAACTGAGTCATCGATGGACGATTCCATTCCAACTAAGACTTCAATGGAAGTAATGCCGCGTGAATCACCACGTTAGCGAGTCCGTTGTATGAGGCTGTACATGAAACAAAATTAACTTAACTATCACGGTAATGACGTCATCACAGATTGTGTAGTGTTTTGGGCATTTATCTATATATACAGATATATATATAGGAGATACCCAGAGATTTATTGATATCACGAAATCTCCGAAACTATTATATGTAAACAATATTTCTGCTACTTTGAGGTCAGCTAATAAAGAATTTTACAAAATTCTTTGCTGAAAGAGAGGTACGGTGGTGTTAATAATGTTATGGTGTCGGTGGGAGGCAGCGGGTTGATGCCGGGTGCGAATATTTCCGACAAATTTCAAGTCTAAATTTCAAATCTAATTCTATATTACGACCAGCAAAGCAGACGTGGAACAGCTAGGACATATACAATAGTTTTTTTTTTTTCATAACATTTAAAAGTTCAAGAGAAAAGTAAAAACTAACTGTATAAATGGGTTTTACATTCACATCCAACATCAGCGCATAATTTGGTATTAAAAAAATTATCATCTAGTACTCTTTTGTATTTATTAAAAAAATATTTCTTATATCAAACAGCAAGAATCTCTGAATACACGAAAAAACATTTCAAATATTTTCGACTTAATGACTCTATATCATACAATTTGTCTGGCTGTTGAACATAAAAACATATAATTTAACTTGGTAATGCCATTAGGGTATAATACGTCTAACTATGAATTACCGAAATGACCGGTTTGTGATTCAGGGAATTCAAATTTTATGGCACATATCGAGCTTTTGATAGTGCGATTAAAATGCAAGAGCAAGAAAGCGCCGGTGTTAAACTATTAGGGCAAGTCACGCCATCTTTTGGTCACTAGGAGTCACGCCACGTAGCCCTCAACATATTCCCTGAACCTCATATCGCATCTGTGATTAAACTAAATTTTTTTCCAAGATATATAGTTTCATTATACACCCATTCATACATACAAAACTTATAAAGATTGTATTCATAGTCAGATATTAGCTACAGTAATTTTACATACAAACACTTAAACGTAAAATATAAACAGTTAAGTTTATTTCTTTTTCATAAGAATCGAAGTCTTTTTTCTTACTGCTAATCAAATGCATGTAAGCCTCATACCCTTGAAAACTTATTACACCGAAAACTTGCGGTCCTTGGGGATATAACCAATACATCTTAGTAATATATAGGAGGAGCAGTTCCACTTCATGTGGCACTGAACTATCACTGTTTAAAATATTGACCAAAAGAAAAAAGGTAAAATATTGGCACTGAACAAACATTCGTTTGAAACAGACTGAATAAAATAGTAAGGCGTGAAATCATCATAATACGACTTTAAAATTATGACATGACATCGTGAGATGAATGTTGTTTCAATCTGTGATATTAAACAATTAATGTGGGTAGTGTGATAATACGCATGTCAATAGTTCAGTTGCAATCCGTCCGTCGCGGCGTGCAGACGCGTCTTTTGGACTATCAATGTTTATAGAAATATTTAAACTGAAGCACCGAGACATATCACTATATACAGAAAAAAATAAAAACTCTTTTGCATATATTTGAAAATTAAAAAAGTTGCAGTAAAAGCTACAAGCCATACATAATATTACTATTTCAATAAGATTTCTCACTTGGAGTTACTATATTACGGATAGGATTTCAAAACTAGTGCAGCATAATCTATAAAAAAGTTAATGATATCGAGTATGCGAATTTCGTCATCATCAGCCCAGAGCAAATCATTGGAGAACAAATCCTTTATAGGAATTCTTTCAAAAAGGTTATAACAATTTTTTTTTATCTACGATTAAAACAAATAAAACTATCATACGGCAAATTTATTAGTAATAACAATGCTGACAAAAACATTATTAGTTAAAAACCTTTTTCAATAAATTTTTAATAGGTAGACGTTTCTACTCTCCAGGGTCTTCGGAACAGTTCGAAAGCGGATGGTACAAGCTACAACACCACAATTGACTTGTTTCCCGGAATAGCGATTGAATCATTAAATTTAGAATTCAACCCCCTAACCGGGGTGCTGAATGCACTCGATTCTGTTTCCCTTGGCACGCGATGCCGCCTTTGGCAGGTCGAGAATAAACTAGTGGTTCGTAGGACACCGCCGCCATCCGCGCCCTGCTTTTTTAATTAATTTTTATTCACAGTTCGTGTCCTTTGAGCTTATTTTAAAAAGTTTTAATTGAATGCTGCAACATTTTTTTATTCCTTTACTTACAGTATTTTTGAATACATAAATATCATTAGGGTCGTTTATTCAACGTCCTAACACTACCGTGTCTAATAATAACAGGTCTTTCTCAAGGGTAGTTACAATACGGGTCTGCGAGCGTAGTATGTTAGTAATTATTTCTTTTCGCCTTTAACGATACGTCTAAGATACACCTCATTGTTTATATATGAAGTTACTTATTTAATGGCGGTACAACTGTGAATCTTGACATCCCATACAGTTCTCCATCAGAATCGCCGTAAATTTTCCCATTCTTCTAATATCGTCCTCTTCACCATCTATTCATCTCTTCCTTTTTAGCCTATCGCTTGGTCTCATGTTGAGTCGTACACTTATTTATTGCACTTACAGGTCTGGTATCTACTATACTTGTGAAGTGTCCTGCCCGTCGGAGTTGCTGCGACTTACAGAACCTGATGTATTAAGATCTCAAGTTAAAAGTTCATTAGAACGCGGTGGGAGCCATCTGCTATCCTCAACGTACCAAAAAGCGTCTGTTCATCCCTCTAGGTTATTGACTACGTCTCGCAAGCGTAAATTACAACAGGTCTTATAATGCATCGAATGGTTAGCTTGTAGGTCTTTTTTTATACAATAATAGTATTCCTAAAAAAGAAACCTTCCATACAAAAAAATTATTACAATTTATGAATTAATCAATTATAATCATCGTCAACCGACAGACGTCCAATACTGTACATATAAGCCATCCCCGTAGACATCCACACCATTCCCATGCTACCTGCATCCAACATTCTCGTTTTATCAACTAAAGCATAATAATCTTCTACTATTTTTCTTCTCTTAAAGTTGATATTATTTAATAAAAAATAAACATTAAAGTAAATTCTTTTAATGAAATAATCATAAACTAGTCTTACTAATATTTATGTAGCACTAGAATCCTTTAAAATACAATCTTGATCTTGTTAAGTTAAAAACTTGATCGTAACTGTATAGATACAGGCTCAAATAAAACCCCTCGTTAGGGTACAGTAAGGTCATTAGCAGCACGGTTAGCTCCAACAGTTCCAGGGCGTCGAAGTTTTACGATATCGAAATAGCCGCCCTAAAACTTGGCAACATTGATTTTTATAATCCACTAGTAACGTGATCCATTGCATATTTATATCGATTATTATATTTCCAGAATTTACCAATTTTTTATGATTATTCTAGCCTTAATTTAATTTCATATTATGTATAGACAATGACGCTGTAGATGTACAACATTAAATATGACCTCTAGAATATGTCCTACAACGGATTTATTTTAAGCAAGTTATAATTACTTAGTATTGATTATAATTACCTAATCAAAGTAGAAATATATGCGATATAGTGGCAAAAAAGAAAGTATGCGGATTATGAATTCACAGAGTAATTTCCGGAACCAATGATTTCAGTCTTAGAGAAAGAGTCTCATACAATTTCCCCTTACATTTTCAACTCTATTCACATCTATATAATATTAGTTATCTTGTTATTAAAGACTTAAATAAATACTAAATAAATAACAGAATATCGATATTTTCTAAGAAAGCTGTTCCTCCGCCAGTAAGCCGATAGAGTTATTAGTTTGTACGTCAAGTACTTACAGAGCACTATACTTTGCTGTTGTTATGAACAATTTCCGTGTAAAGCAATAAACTTACAGATTGCCTTGTGATGTATAAGTGTGTAAAAGTATGCATGGTATAGAATAGGCCCGTAAATAAATTAACTTAAGCTGAGTCGCTTTAAATGGACTCATTGTACATGAGTCGATTCAAAATATTCTTACTTTAGGGCGTTTGCTTAACTTTCTTCGGATTTTAATGGTTAAAAAAAAAATTATCGGATACTGCGTTGGGGGTGTAAAGGCAAGGATGATTTAATGCACATTTTACAATTCTCCAAAATATAAAACTGATGATTCCTGAACTACGGAGTTAACTTGTTTCTCAAGAATCAACGTTCTGGCGCCATTTTATAGTAACATAAATATAATATTTAAAAATGTAAATATCCAAAGGGTTTGTTTGCCTTTGCCTGTTTGCCTATGTTGGTGTGTGTATGTGTAAGTGGAAAAAAAATATAATTTATTCTAATTATGTTATACAAGCGACAGCAATAGGTCGACGTTTGTTTATTGTTTGAGAACAAAAGCCAGTTGTTGATATTTTTCACTCTACGATGCGACGAGATCAGCGAGACTTTCACCTGATGATAAGTGATAAGCCTGACGATGACAAAACAACGCAGCGCTAGTTAGGTTAGTATACACAGCACCACATTGTGCTTTGTTTTGGTTTGGCGGGGAGGGAGGGGGTTATCTTCGAAAGATACCTTGCGTCTGAGAAGTCAGGGTTATGTGAGATTCTTAAACACTAAAACCTCCTCGGTGGTCTGCATCAGTGCATTTGGAGAGGCTCCGATATCTCTTAGAGAACGCACGGGTAACCCTCGACACTTCTGTAACGTCTCTGAGGAGGAGCCTAACTTTCCTAGGCACCATCGCTAAGCCATACGCTGATTCACTTGTTGAGCGATAATAGCCCCCACCCTCAAGGCCCGTGAAACTCCTACACCCTTTTACGACAGGCAGGGCTACCTTAGTCCTATTCCTACTAGCCCGAAACTACAGGACTGAAAAACGCGAAAATCCAATGTCACCCAGTGTTCCCAGGCGGTCACCCATGCAAGAACCGACCGCGCCCAACGTTGCTTAACTTCGTTGTTCAGACGAGAACCGGTGTACTTAACGTGGTATGGACTTTGACACGACATTGTGCTTGTAGCCTTGAGAAATATGATGGTTAAGGCTCAATACCTCAGTAATTTCACTAGCTACAGCGCTCTTCAAACGTAATTTTTGCACAGTACTCTTTTTCAGCTGCAGTAGGAACTACCGTGATATCTACTTAGACGGGCTCTATAGTAAGCCACCAGTAATTTTTATTTAACTGGATGTTAGGAGGTTTACTAAAAAAAACCAGCAATGAAACACAAAATCATCTGGCATCTATCCGGAAAGTTCAAAATTGATCATGATCTAGTATCAGTGTTTGTGATGCACCATACGGATATCATTAATATTTTGTTTGAGATATTAAAAATAGCATTGATATAACAATATTCGTCCCTCTCTAATGTTGCATTGACGTAATAAAGTGACGCAAACTACTTATTTAGGCATTGACTACAGGAACGTGAGCCGGGAATTCCTGCAGCCAGGGGAATGCTGTCAATATCCAGACCGTCGCCCTGAATAACAAGAGCACTGAACAGAATTATTTGCATTTTTACGCCTCCTCCATCCACCGATGACCTCTGTCCCAGTCCGACATGGGAACGTGACATCGACATCTTTACATTTATAAAAATGCAAGATGTTCATCATTCGCTTTGCTGGCCGTAACACCCCTTGTACTTCCTTGGGGAAGGTATTTTCTAAAATCCATTCTTAGCTGACCTGGTAGAAGCAATGTCTCTAAATTCTTTGAATCGCTCTGCTTATCAATATAGTGCTGATATTTCTGCGTGCTTTGTCATTTGCCGTCGTCCCCGCAACCCACACCAAAACTTCTACAACTTTCCATTTTCCCTTCCCCTTCTCGTCCAGGGGTAAAACTAGTAACACAAATAGGGTGGAAACCTATTGAGAAAATATTGAATTCATGAAATAATGAAATAACGATTCAGTTTTATTAATACCTTAACTCGAAAGTATTTATATTTAATAATAAATGTGTGTGCTAGTAAATAATATCTTTCAATGTAATATATAACTAACAGCAACCGCCCCCTCCCCCAATGCAAATATATAAAAAAATAAATAAAAAGTTATTTCACTATATATATATATATATATATAATAAAATGAGTGAGATTATTTACATGTTATTACTTGTAGTCAATAAACAAGCCAACATAAGTACAAGGAGATTCGATTTTTGACTTATAATAGAAAAGTTAAGAATTATACACGAGTAGACTAGGCTGTCTGTATATCTTCTATTACACTGTAATACTTTTGTTTCATAATAGCTTACTTATATTACTGGAGCAACTGGATTTAACATCTTATGAGTAAGCGTCTAACACAATGGTGCAGTGTCTTGTTCTTCTTCTGAAAGTGCTTCTTGAACTGGTGTAGGTTGGCGATCAGCGTGGTACAATCCTCTCTGTCTTTGGTTCGGCAGAACAATTCGGACCCAAATATGCCAGTACATGGTGCAGTGTATATCATCCTAACAAGCGTGACTTTGTTAAGGGTAGGAGCACAATTTACTGTCATATTAACATCTCTTCGGAGCTATGTCCCTTGAAATGTTAGATAAGTATCAAATTTCTTCGCAAGCAGTTGTGTTACATTATCATCTTTCTGTTTTAATGGTAGCTAGTGTAACAATCTTACCTTATGTGTCTGAAAGCAACAAACGCAGTATATTGTTGTGTAAACATCGTAACAAGGTTTTCATACTTATATTTATGTCCTTTACGACAAAGTGAACATGGAGCTTGTTTCCAACCTAAACAAATTGTAAACTCATATTTTTTTTATTAAAAAAAAAATCTCTGTTTCCGGCGATCGTCATTAGTGTGCAACGTTACTGTGTTCCAGTTTGAAGGACGCTGTAGCTAGTGAAATTAACGGGATTATGAGGACTCGACGTCTTACGTCTCAAGGCGATGAGCGGATTGTGGTGCTGTGTACACCTTTGGCATAGGCCGGCATGTCACTTACCATCAGGTGAACGTCTCGTCGCTTCATTGAATTATTTAAAAAAAAAAAACCAGAAAAGTTTTTAATATAAAGAACCAATTTATCCGATAAATTAGCTGCTCTCATTCGCAAGCGCGAATGGAATTAGACGTAGTGTTGCCAGTTTTATATTTTCATTTGTAAAAATTCCATTGTAGCTCTTCCTGGCCAGACGATTTCAATTACAGGGGCGGGCGGCGGCGGAGGCTGATAAGTGGGAGGAGGTGGGGGAGGGCTTTGTAATACTTTTTTTTTAAAACACTCTATTAAGGTTTTTCATGTTTCAATGTGAAAATGTAATCAAGCTAAGTAAGTTTTTGAATTAAATATTACTTAACACTTTCACGATGACAATTCCAAAGTGTATTTACATATGTGCTTTTTATGTGACGAGAAGGACGTTCACCTGATGGTGAGTGATACGGCTGCCCATAACGAAGCGCTGGCATAATGAACACCTTGTAAAATAATTAAGGAAAATACTGAAGTCATCATCGCCATCATCATTTCAACTGATGGACGTCCACTGTTGGACATAGGTCTCTTGCGATGTGTTCCACAAACCACGGACTTGCTCTGTTTGAATCCAGTGGCTAACTGTACTGAAGTAACGAGACTTGGTTATTACTGGTGGTAAGTCTATATTGCCGGACACATTCTAAGTAGGTACTACCGCAGCGGCTATTTCTACCGCCCAACAGTAGTATGCAAACATTACTGTGTTCCTGTGTCATTACTGTGACCTACGTCTCAAGGCGACGGGTGCTATGTGGTGCAGTGTATACCATCCTAACTTCCTCAGTAATTTCATTTATTACAGCGTTCTTCATAAGAACAATATTGGGAGAGTTAAATGTTAGTTATGTTTATATTGGAAAACTAGACACAAACGTATCGTCTAGAATATTTTGTTATTCAACATAACGACGAGACGAGCGGGAAGTTCATCTGATGGTAAGTGATACGCTTGCCCATAACAACGTTGTGCTGATTAGAATAGTATGCACTGCACCACATTGCGCTCGTAGCTATGAGACATAAGATGTCTCATTACCGAAGTAATTACACTAGGTACAACGCCCTTCAAACAGAAACACAGTAACGTTTGTACACTACTGTTTGGCAGTAGTAATAGTATATAGAGGGTGTAAGGAGTTTTGCACAACATCCAACGGAGCCCAAGTCAACCTCACCTGCACGCGGTGCACCCTGCTGAATAACAGACGAGGCTCTGATCACCCAACAACCCGCATGGGGCCAGCGTGGTGGGCCAAGTCCCAATTCCCTTCACAGAAATCTGTGGAGATCTTCGAAGGAAGTTTATATCTAGCAGTGGACGTCTATCCGCTGATGATGATGATGATGGTGATGATGAATAGGCGCTGTGTTAGTACTTACCAACACGGTCTTACAACAGACCTACCACAAATAAATGTGATTCTGTTCCCTATAATCAATATGGTAATTACATTAATAGGACAATTTGAACAGTCTAGAACTGTTCTCGTCGAGATCCTATCACAGAAGCAGTTACAGACCCAAAGAATGACGTTATAATATAAAATATTTATCACCTTGTAACACCCGCAAACACGCAATAAAGCGTGCTCAAAGGCTCCATCTAACCGCTCATTAATGACCTGAGCGATACGTGCGTAGAATTTTCACACAACTTCATACCTTAATTTGTTATTTTTATCATCACATACGAGGATATACCTTCTCCAATTTGATTCCATATACGTGATATGTTAAACATCCCAAAAAAGCGTCTTAACATAATATGATAAACAATCATCATCATCATCATCATCATATCAACCGATGGACTTCCGCTGCTGGACATAAGTCTCTTGTGATGTTTTTCACAAAGCAGGGTCTTGCGCTGTGAAATAACTACCATATAGTAACTCGTGGCAGGTCTCTGTTGCCGGACACCGTCAAGGAAGGTACCCAAACAGTAGTGTAACGTTACTGTGTTCCGATTTGAAGGACGCTGTAGCTATTGGAATTACTCGAGTAACGCGATGTTGAGTCTCAACGTCTTATGTCTCAGACGACGAGCGCAATGAGGAGCGGTATACATAACCCTAACTAGCACTACATTGTTATGGGCCGGCGTATCACTTAATATCGGGTGAATGACTTTTATGACACTTAAAATCGTTCTTCTTGAACCTTCGTTAAATAAAAAAAATAAATCCTATGACAGAGTATTTTAATTATAAAAACTAAAAAAAAATAATCTTCTTCAGATATTGTAATAAGTAATGGACTCGTAGGGTCGTTTAAGAATACGACTAAATTCTGAGTCGTAAAAGGCGACTAAAAATGTCTTTAATCTCCGAAACTTTGAAGCTACTCCTTTAACGTCCACTGGTACCATAAGCCTTAAATGAGTTCAAGATGATTGACACATTGGAACTGATCTCGTAATTGTCGTAGCACATACATGGATCCTAAAGTCGGCTGAACTTTCTTAGAACTTATTTGGAAGCTGTTCTGGTGGTATTTATAAATTTCGTAGGAAACCCTACTACTCCTAATAATCCCATAAAGATCATCATCATAAGAGATTTTTTTTTCATACAAATAAGCGACAAGACGTGCGGGAAGCTGAGCTGATGATAGTTGATAAGCCCGCTCTCAACAACTTGGCGCTAGATAGGATAGTATACACAACACCACATTGCGCTCGTCGCCTGAGACATAAGATGTCTCGTACTCATAACAATACACTACAGCGTCTTTAAAACCGGAACACAGTAATGTTTGCACACTACTGTTTGGCGGCATAAATAGGAGCTGCAGTGGTAGGTCTAGGTAGGCCTAGACGATTTCCGGCAATAGAGACCTACCACCAGGCAAAGTCCTTAAGGCCATACCAAACTTGTAACATTCCTCGTGGTAGTACAAAGTAACATGTTACCGTTGCGAAGGCTTTATGTATCCAAATCGCGATTGATTAAATTCTAGAGCCCGCACTATAAAGAATTCATCTCGTATGAGACTCGCAAATGTACAATAAAGTGTACCCCGGTACTTGTGAACAACCCCCGTATTACGTGGGGCTAATATTAAAAATCCATTTCTAGTCTACCTATTTATTAACCTCTAATAAAAAAGTGGTGCTATCAGTTTAAAAGATGTATCAGTTTTCATTTGTCTCTCATAATTTGTTTTTCAATTACTATGACAATGGGGCAATGGTGAAACTCCGCCAGAATACTCTTGCCTTTATGTTCTGGTAACTGGAATACAGTAAAGCTATCATTACTCCAGATTTCAGATCGGATCCTCCACTACCACAATTACAAACCAAACTACACATTATTTTGGAATCTAATCAGGGACCCCGTATAAGTGCTTAGCCACTGCGCTACGGTCAAAGGTCATTTTGATGATAGGTCCAATGGTGTCCAAACATTACTGTATTCCGGTTTGAAGGGTGCTGCAATTAGTGAGATTACTGAGGTAATAAGGCTTAACATATCATGTTTCCAGACGACCTTTCTTTTTTCTCTTGGGGAAATTCTATATTGGATACTTTTATGCTGCGGGGCAGCAGAAGAGTTATACCGTATATACCTATAGAGTACTTACCTAGACGGTCTCTGGCAACAGAGACTTACCACCAATATGACCTTTGACCGTGGTTTGACCTCAATTATTATATATTTTTGTTAATATTAAATGTTTAAATTTACTGTACTGTAAATTTATCAGTTTACTTAACGGTTTTCTTTAGTTACTATAATACGTATAACAGTAACAGAGACCTCGTCGGGAATCTGTAAAGATCATTAGATAAGTAGTGCTTACCACTTTATGCTGCCAAATTACTATTACAGTTTTAGAACTGAAAGTAGAGAAAAAAGTTACTAGCTGTTATTACTATATACATAATTTTTTTTAAATGATGGGCGCTGGTTATATACCTGATGCTGATACGCCTGTCCATAATAAAGCTAACACACCATGATATACACAGCACCACTTTGTGTTCGTTACTTTTGAAACATGAGTAGTTAAATCTCGTTACTCTAGTAATTTCATCAGCTGTACCACCTTTTAAAATGGAACACAGTAATATTTGCACACTACTGTTTGGCGGCAGGCATAACAGCTACAGTAGGTACCAACCAATCATGACCATCTCCAATAACAAAGCCATATCATCAGTTTATCTACCAACATATTAATATCCTAATCCTGTATTTTCTTTATATTACCTGTCCTTGTGTAAATATACTATATATATATATATATATATTTACAATTATGTATATTTTATTAAGTATGTTAAAAGCTTACCACATATAGACTCTAAAGTTTCTCCTATTTAAAAATAATACCAATCTAAAAGGTGCAGTTTTTCCCTACCGGAAACAATTTGTTACTAGCTGTCTGCGTCGTGCGAAGGAAATTTGATTACAATAGACTCATAGAAGCTATTCGCCTTTAGACTTCCACCTTGTTTATGCTGAAAACACTCCCACTCTTGAAAGGAACATGATTCTATCAAATGAATCTATTCTTGTTTGTAATTTAATGAGAAGAGTATTGCCGGTATGAACTTAAGGCTTTAATAATATTATCTATAGTAACATAAGTTATGGACATTTGATGGTGTAGTGTTTTTTCGAACCTGTCTTGCTAGCTAACTCTTAATGTAAAATAAATCTCCTGCCTCATATTACATTTTACTGGTGGTATTTTTAAGAGATCACCTAAGCGGGTACTACATCATATTACTGCAGTAGTTTCAAAGGAGTAATGGCTAACTTGCTGTAATATCGAGACCTTAACAACTCACATCTCGAGGCGATGAGCACGATGTGAGCACTTTGTTGGGCTTGACGTATGACTTACCATCAAGTGAACGTCTCATTCATTACGACGATTCGTTAAATAAAAAGAGTTTTTATATTCCGCTAGTCTACGTATGAAGGCTGTATATTCTTCTCGAGCACGCCCCACATCTTCAGTCTTATTTTCTTTTAATTTAATGTATTTAAGTTCAATAAAAAAACTGTGAATTTAACACAATAGTTTAGAAATATTAATATCGAGGATGTTGTTAGATAAAATTATACAAAATATCTTAAATATAACGAGTAATATGGAACGAAGATTGTAAAAGCTCTTGGAGCGAAACTCGACGCTGATAGAAAGGAAAAAACGAAAAATTAATGATGCAACCCGCAAGGATTACAGACCAGGCCGCCTCTTAATTCCTTGGGATAGAAATCCAATGTCAATTGGATTTCTATTTCCTTGGGGATGTTTAATTTGTTTAATTGATTTTATCGGTATAAAAATTAACAAGTTACTTCTAATAAATTGATTTATACTTGAACAAGTAAACACAACTTCTTATTATTAACAATAATTGCTTTTCATTCGTCTACTAATATGACATATGTTTATTAAGTTTGCCGAGTAGATACATTAGGAATATTCCTAATATTATAAAAAGTTACAGATAGTTCTACAGCTTCAATTTCAGGAAAAGAATACTTGTCAATTACCTAGAATTTCCTGTGACCTATATCAGCATATTATGTCAGCTAACCCCATTCGAGTGTTGACAATTTAGCAAACATTCTTATAAAAAGCTCATGCTCCATTGCTGGTCATCTTATTCTTGTGCCCCCTAACGAGTAAAGATTGGAAACCCCTTTCTGTTGCGCGCTATGTGGACCAGATCTTGATGTTGGTCCATTCCCTGATATCGAGCTATGACTTATTTCTGCGATCATTTATTCTTTTTCCTGCCACTTTTCCCATTATTTCTATCTAATGGTCATATCTGGACATGTCCAATATGCTTTACAATTAATGAAAAAAATGGGAGGAACATTGTCGAATAATGTTTAAATTGAGGAAGTAGGGATCAACATAACCTTTAGATTTATTTTTCTAAATCTAGTAAATAAAATGATATATCTATCTATAGATTTTAGGGAATCTGTCTCAGTCTGCCATAGGTTTGTGAATCCAACATCTTGTGAGTACATAAAATATAAATCATAATAAATACAGTGCATATAAATATTTACTATATATATTGTAAGAGAGGCTAAAATATATATTAATATAAGTATAAACATACAATATTAATGGTAGCTGACATGAGCTCGGAAAAAGAAAGAGAAAAAAGATATTTCATAGTGACATGTAGTGTAATGTAGAGCATTATTATTGTTTTTCCTTTACCACGGTTTGCTTTAAGAAATATCTCTTGTAACGTTAAGGTTGCTTCTATCCATACGTTAAGAATATATGTATTCATAATAAATAAAATATTTAGTTTGTATTAGCCAACGTAGCCGGTCTACGTGGGGCAATATCGAAATGTGTTGTCAGCGTCCGCCCGACGTGGACCGGTTCACATCTTCAAAAACAAATCTGCATAAGAACAATAACCGGTCGAAACGCAGCGCAAAGGGCGATTTGAGTAACGAGCACCCGGGCACTCACGGATAAGTGAAAACAAAGCCGGGTATCGGGCGGGCATTGTTATCCGGGCGAAATCCGCAAACAACCGCCAACAATGGCGCCCCACACAACCGGGGGGGATACTTTTCACGCGTGAAAACGGATTTGCCTGTGTGTTTGCTCTCCAAGGCCTGCGAGGTTGAAGATTAAGTGTACTTGCGTTTCGTTTGTCTGAACACTGTAATAAGCTAGATTTAATTTTTTTTTTTATTACAAGACACGAACAAGACTAGTGGTAAGTAAATTGAATACTCAAAACAAGGTGGTATTACTTAGAGTGATGTACATTACAACATATTATGCTCGTCTCTTTCAGACATGGGATTTTATCTACTACCCCAGCAATTTCACAAATTTTCTTCAAATCGGAACACATTATTTTTAAAACAAGCACTATGGTGGTAACTTTAAATTACCTTCAACAGATATGCGAGGTATATATTTAATCTTTATAAACTAACTTTTAACTGCATTCATGTTAATAGTATGCCGGAAACACGACTATGATACTGACCTTTTTCTCTTCATACCAAGAAGCTACGAGACGAGCGAGACGTTCACCTAATGATAAGTGATACGCCTGCCTACACATATAGTTAGGATGTTATACACAGCACCACATTGCGCTCGTTGCCTTGAGACGTAAAATGTTGAGTCTCGTTACTCCAGTTATTTCACTAGTGCCTATTCCTGGTTCCTAAACATTCCCTGGTAATAGAGACCTACCACCAGTAAAGTTTCTAAGATATATGCCCTATTTAAACAAGAACAAACATGAATATGGATGATATATTTGTATATCTATATCTCGATAAGTTAATTGGTACAGAATAGTTAAATCTAATAAAAAAAAATCGTTTTTTCAATAGACGGCCTAAGCTGTCCCATTTTACGCCATAGCTAACACATAATACAAAGTATGACTTGTATATAATGAAATGATTTATTGAAAGGTTTTTATAGCCGTAAATATTCTTCAGGTGTTCAGTATATAGAAGTGAAAAATAAAAGTTTGAATGTTCAGCTCACAGCGTACAACTTTCCCGTGATAATGGACCACCCTGGAGAATACTCGTTAGCCCGCTGAAAGATGGATAACTAGCGCTACGTCTAACATATATATTTATTCATACAAATAATAAACATATAAATTCTTATATACTCCTATATATAATTATTTAACAGCCGTAGCTTCAAGTTTTTTACTGATGCCATGTTAACGGGGGTTTAACTTATGTTATTCTCTTTCTGCTTTAGTCTAAGTAGATACCTCCGCACAGCCTATTTCTACTGCCAAACAGTATTGTGCAAACATCACTGTGTTCCGGTTTGAAAGGCGTTGCAGTTATATAGTACATATAATTCTAACTAGTCTAGTCAACAGATTAAATAGTTTTACTGGTGGTAGGTCTCTGTTTCCGGATACCGTCCAAGTAGGTACCACCATAGCTCCTATTTTTACCGTCAAACAGTTGTGTGCAAACATTACTTTGTTCCCGTTCGAAGGGCGCTGTAGCTAGTGAAGTTACTGGTATAACGGGAATGGACATCTTTTTGTCTAAGGCGACGAGAACAATATGGTTGTGTATATCATCCTACAAGCGCTACTTTGTTATAGACAGGCGCATCACTTACCATCAGGTGAACGTCGTGCTCGTCGTTGAATAAAAGAGGACTAACAAAGTATCGCTATATTATGCCATAGAGTGTATTTCGCTTTCATTTATAATTTTTGTTAATATAATTCAGTTAATTTCATTTTATTACATAAATATAGAATCACATACAATTCGTACATAGATTTTTGTTTATATATCGTAAAATATAGATTAAAATATTTGAATCTTTACATGAAACGAACGTTTCCTACAACAATGGCTATATCTTTTACCAAGCGGTAGTTTACAAATATTACTCTGTTTCTATTTTAAGGATGCTGTAGGTAGTAAAGACTAGAATACATATGTAAATCTATGAAGAATCTCCAAATAGGATAGTTATCCATAATTTTTATATGGATTTATAATTACAAATATCATAATATAGTTTTAATAGTATTGCTTAAAGAAAAATAGGTTATATGAGAATAGTGTACACAAATAACAGCTCGTGTAAAATCTAGTATTAATGAAACCACCGAGTACTAGATTATTATCATAGTTTTTTTTTTTAATGAAAACGCAGTGATGCTTTTCCGCTAAAAGCAGAGTACAGTTTTTGTTACAGAGTATACTTTATTCTTTTCACTTTCCCAGCTTTTTTTATACCTGAAAATGAAAGTGGCGATGTTACCTTCACACCCCATTACACGCACACAAGCGCAAGGCCTCCGCCGTAATTAAAGGCAAATGATGTAACATCACAGAACGGGACCCTTCAGACTGCCGTATTGAAATGATACGACACAAAGCAGTCTGCACTCTGCATTATTGCTATATACAGGCTGTTCGAAATATCTACAATCTTTTAAACTTATTTATTTCTTATTATAACTAAGAGACAATTGACGTAGATTATGATCATGAAGTGATTTATTTGTGAGAGCTCATCAGTCCCAACAGGTGAACAGTAAAATTGAGTTTTTTGATATATCGACAAGACGGTCACCCAATGGTAAGCGATACGCCTACTCATAACAATGCGGTTGCAGTTGGAGTGGTGTAAACTGTATCAAATTGTGGTAGACGCTTTGAGACATGAGATGGTAAGTTTCGTAACCTCAGTAATTTCACTAGCTACTGCGCCTTTCAAACTGAAACTTAGTAATGATTGCACATTACTGTTTTACCGCAAAAATATGTGCATTTTTTTAACGTTTACTTTAAAATTAAAGTATTGATAATGTTAACTAGTTTATTATTAGTCACTCCTCTAACCCAGCAACTTAAAATGAGTCTTAGCCACACCATAAAAAAAACGCTGCGGTTTCCTATTTTGCTTTAATATAATATACTAGCTGTTCCCTGCCCGTTTTGTTGGTCGTAAAATCTCCGCAACTATCTTCGGAGGAGAGATTTTATACAATCCATTCTTAGATGATCTCTAAATGGTAGAAACAATATCTCCACCAAATTTTGTGTCTTTAAGTCTAATGGATTCAGAGATCTCGTAATGAGTTTATGAATCTCTGGAGATCTACATAAATTATTAGTAATTTATTACTTTCTTGCTACTCCATGACTGCAGCTATAAAACTAGCCTAAATGTTTAATCATAATCATGATCACTATCAGCCGCCAGGCACCCACTGCTGGGCATTGGCCTCCCCCAAAGATCTTCACATTGATAGATGCTGCGCTGGCCGTATCCAGCGGTTTCCCGCAACCTTCGTTTTTAGCGGTTTATATGGGGGGATTTGGAGCATTTCCCACCACGCTGATCCAATGGTATAATGGAGGGCTGAAAGGGGTCCCGCACAACAACTCACGACACGCACCGGCTTGGGTCGCGTTAGATGTTTTGCTGCTTATTCTAGATTTTAAACAGGTCTCTAATTCATTTGAATATCATTAAGTATAGTATGTTTAATTTTTGTTCATAAAATGTTTGTATGAATGAGATATAAAGTATATCTTTTATGAGTAGTATTTTGGACACGCTGTATATCTACGTTGTCTATCAGGCGGAGATGGTAGGCTGTGCGATGCATGCCTTGTGGCTTTGTTGCACTTTTAAAAAAGGCATCGCGGGAACAATGAGCGGCGCTCAGGTACATGTCCCGTCTCAGACTGCGGCAATAACGTATTATGAGGGTTTCAGTGCCTTGCGGGACACACGGCACATCTCCACATAAACAACAATTTTTTAACGTGTAAAATTTAAATAAAAACCACGTTAAACTAAATGTAAGGAACACATAAAATATTCACCGTTCGAGACTCGATATCCAATAATATCTTTTAATCTTTCTACCGCTCCTTTTTATATAAAAAACGTAAGGAAATCAGCAAGTGTTTTAAGTTAAAAAATCATCATTGTGGACACCGACAAGTTCTGAGATATGTGAAAATGTTTGTATAAACGTGGTGGCTGTATGTCTCGCGCACAATCTCTCATCACGAACTTAACGCAGATTGTACTCAAGACGGCGACTTCGCGAATGGTTACCGCTAAATTGCAGTTTCGCGATAAGCTGAGGACATGGACGCAGCATGAGCAACGATCGGCGCTATGAGAAAACTATGAGAAATGAATGTAGCTACCACAATAGCCACAAAGAGATTGTGAATATTCTTTAATATCTATCTATTTAGTAGTAGTTGAACTCTGCAGACTCATCTGTGTGTATTTATTTGATATACCAGTGGATCTCCATTACCGGAAACCGTTTAAGTACCACTGCAGCTTTATTTCTGTCACCAAACAGTAGTGTGCAAACATTACTGCGCTGCAGTTTAGAACTCGTTCAAACTACTGAAAGATTTAATATCTCATGAATCAAGGCTACGAGTACTTTGTGATGTTGTGTATATCATCCTAACTAACGTCATGTTATTATAGGTACGGGGCACTTATCATCACGTAAACATCTTGGTTGTTGCGTCGTTAAGAAGAATAAAATTTTTTCTTCTTCTTATCAGCCAAATGATGCTGATTTTGACACCATTGAAGAGGAATTGGACCTTAGCCTAGCACGCTGGCTCAGTGCGGGTTGGTGGGTGGTTAGAGCCTGGTCTATTGCTTAGTAGTAGCTTGTAGGTGAGATTGACTTGTGCTCCTTAAGATGTTGGGCGGAACCCCTTACACCCCCTTGCAATTATTGCTTAGATAACTTAAAATATTGTCCACAACTTCCAATTCAAACTGAATCATAATTTGTTCAAATTTTTATTATCTACGCTGTATTTTATTTAACTAACAGTAAAAGTTTGGTTAGAACAGTCGATGAATTATATATATTTTTTTGGTATGGATATAGTGTAAATATTCGTATGAACGAATTTAACAGACAATGTTAAATATTTTTCGAAATCTAAATTTTAAACCTCGTCTATGATGTCACTAACAAAATCCTTTTCCACTCTTCCTTATTATCGCTAATAAATGTTACTTAAAAACAACCAGAAATGCTTTTAAACTATAGCATATTTATAATATAATAGGACCTTTAAACGCACCTGGTTTGCTACCCTTCTATCTCCATTCCTCCACCATCCTCATACTGTAAATCTGTCGTCATAGCAGCATTATTGTTCCTGGTCACGTAAGGGCCCGTATTCTGGAGAGCACCTTTCACCATTGACTACCTCATTCACTGAACCTCACGTGAAAAGAAGATCATGTTTTAAAAAACCGCAGAACTTTTGATAAACCTTTCAAAGACCGTAATCAAAAATAATGTTTAAAATTTTACTGGTGGTAAGTCTGTGTTGCAAGAGACAGTCTAAGTAGGTACCACCGTAGCTCTTACTTCTGCCGCCATACAGCAGTATGCAAGTATTAATATTGGCGATGTAACTAGTGTAATTACTGGGGTAACAAGGGAACGTCCTATGTCCCTAGGCGACCACCACAATGTATTGCTGTATAAATCATTCTAACTAAAGCCATGTTGTATTGCGCGCGCTCGTCTCATTGCTTTCTTGAATTAAAAAAAAAACATGATTTAACCAGAAGAGTATGAGAAAAAAATATCTTTAACAGACGTAATGAAATTGTGTAATTTCGTTTAATATTTATTGAATTAATAATGTCATAAAGGCAAAGCTCTGTTCGTAAGCTTTATTGAATGACGTGAACATGATTTTCCACTCGTATAAGAGGGAGATATAGAAGGAAATATACCGGGCGAGATGCGAATCGTCTCACGATTCATTTCTTTAAAATGTATAAAAGAAATATTGTGAACACTAGTAAATAATACGAAACTGAATAATGTAGCTGTATACTTATTAGGGAACGTATTATTTTTTTAATTTGACGAAGCGAAGATACAAACAAACCTCATAACCATGTGGCGCTAGTTGGAATGGAATACACAACACCACACTGTGCTCGCCTCGAGAATTAAGATATCAAGTCTCGTTACCTCAGTTATTTCATTACCTACAACGCTCTTCAAACTGGAACACAGTAATGTTTGGTGGCAGAAATACCTACCTAGACGGTCTCCTGCAACAGAGACTTACTACCAGTAAATATAATTGTTAAAAGGGGAATGATTATCATAATAAAATATTTAAATTTACTGCAAAATCCAAAAAATATATTACATGTATGAAATGATTTAGGATATAAAATATTAAAATAAACGTTTCTTAACAAATGTAAGCGAAATTTTCTTAAGAAATTGTATAATACCATTGTCTTACGTCTCCAATGGGGTCAAAACAAAAAGATGTCCCCGAGTGAAGGTGAACTTTGTGAATATTTCACGTAATACTCGTGAAAGTTAACAATTGTTCGGTATTGTTAGGGGTGTTAATTGTTAAAATATCACCGTACAAGAATGTTATTAGAAAGTACGTCGCTAATTCTAAGCCTTCAAGAAAGTTGCTCGCGTAAATCTTTTGTGTTTAACTCACTCGCTCGGCGACGGCTGGAGTTGATGTTGTTGTTTTTAAACTTATTGCGAAAGGCAACGGTGCCTCTCGCGTTCGCTGCTTGAATCCAAAATGTGAAGAAATTTTTCATTTATTTGCAGTAGCGGTTAAATAAAACAATTATCCTCATCATCTGCATAAGCCGATAAACGACCACTGCCGACCATAATCCAGAGATCTCTACCTGTTGTTCTACCTTGTTGAACGGCCTTTCAGCGCTAGTTCTAACCCTGTAGAGTTTTTATTTAACCTAAATTGATATCACAAAGCTTAAAACTTCCATGGTGAGACTATTACTACTCTGAGTTAACGAAGTTATCAATCGAAAGCGGTTTATACTTACTGTAACTGTTCACTTAACTTGATGTAAGGAGTTCCAGTTGAATTTAGTATGTGAAGAATTTTTTATTTGCCTTAGTAGTTAAATGCAATAATTATCCTCCTCATAATCATAACTGGATAGACGTCCACTACTGATCATAATCCAAAGATCGCCTCGACGGTTGGTCCTGCGACCTTCACACGATCGTCAGTCCAACTTGTCGAGTAATAATAGCATTGTGACCATCACGGCATTTATAAATATTGTAAGTTCAATGTCCTGTGTACTGCGTGTTATATTGTATGTGAATTCTATTCTATAGAGAAATATATTCTACAAAATCAAATAATTGATTTAGCTTACATGCAACTTTAAAAGGTTTCATTGAAAAATTCAAGTTTTATTTTCAAATAATCGAATAATAAATATCATAAAACTATCTGACAGAGATCAGATTTACTGCTCCAATGTGGAATAATCTAAAAAGATATTTTTTAAAAAAAATATATATATAAATAAACAAAATACATTTGTTTCCTTTGAAATCCTCAGTTAACACATAGGATCTTGTTTTGTTTCCGGAGTCGTGCAGATGGTGAAGTATGAATGGTAGTGGGGTCTTTTCTTACTATCATGGCTATTTATATTGTTAATCTACCTAATTGCTTTTTAGTAATACATAAGAGAGCTAAGTACTAGCTAGGTTTGAAATCTATGGTCTCGTTGGCACTACACTTTAAATGATCAAGTTCGGCGTCACGAAGCTTTCACAAATCATTACAAAACTTTAAAATAGAACTAATATTTACGTAATGGACATAAATATAAAAAAAAAATTATAAATACTCAACATTGCGTGTAATACGTTCATAATATAAAGGACTCAACATTTTCATAACAAAGTGGAGCACTTTGCGAGATTAGTCTAGGGTTACTACAGAATTTTTCCTCTCCGAGATGAAGTTAAATGGCTAAAGTGAATATTTACGATATAGGCTTTATGCTTAGTAATAGGAAAATTTGTATGCAAAATATATTTATGTAATCAAATTCATATTTTATTATTTCTGATAAAAAATTTATGGGTTTTCTGAAAGATTATCTAAGTTTATTTTAGGGAAGATACACAAATGGGAAACTGGGTCGGACGGTGGTAAATAATCACCGTCGTGTAGCAAACATTTAAGACCCTTGAGGAAAAAGCGAACCCTTTTCTTTAACTGACTGTTAACTACATTTCAATAAACAGTTATAACAACTAAAATTTAGCCGAGGTTCGAACTAGAGTACTAGGCTAACTAGGCTATTGCCGTTGTACCCTCCAATCGGATAGAAAGCTAAAAGGTTATCTTCCGAGACTTATTTGCTGGAGGAAAAGTAATGTAGGGAGAGTGCCCAGTGCGACTGCCCACTTTAACCATCGTTTTATTTCTTAGAGGAAACTACTAGAAACGAATGCATTGTGTAAAAATGTGGGTAGAGAAGATTTATAACTTTGAAATCTAGTAAATAAAAGGATTTTTATTTTATTATTCCGTTATATAGTTATAACTGTAAGGGATGTTGCACTGCGAGACGAAAAGGCTAGAAGAAACTTTTAGAATAAAATTTATTCGTAAAGAAATTTACAAACAATGCTAGAGTAAGTCGTTGTTCCCGCACAACAATTCACAGGATCCAAGCCAACCTGCTCGTGGTGCACCTTGCTAATTAACTACCGAGGCTATGGCTCTCATCAACCCGCATTGGGCCGGCGTAATAGAAAATTGTCCAAATCCCCCCATATGAATCTCTACCCAATCTATGTAGGTGTTTTTGGGCTCCCCCAAGGCCTCGACCTATATCCAGCAGTTGACGTTTATCAGCTGATGTTATGCTTGGGTCTTGTTCATGTAGAGCTCTTGCTTGCTCCCGACGATTGCCTTCTTTCTTCTTGCATCTTCCACAACTTGAAACACAGTAATATTTGCGCGTTGCTGGTTGGCGACAGAAATAGGAGCAGTGGTGGTACCTACCTAGACGGTCTCCGGCAACAGAGACCCACCACTAGTAAGCTTGGGCACCAATTTGACTTCTCGACCTGTGTCATTTAATTTTAATGTAGCAACACTGGTGTTTTATATGTATAAAATATTTATAACCTAGACATAGTCAATGCGGTGGACACTGGACGAAGGATTACACCTCCATATTCTCCAACCGAATTCTGAATTCTTCAGTTCATTGGGTCCCGTATTCATATTCAGCCCGTCTCGCCTGCGGTTGCTTTGTATGTGGGGTACTGCTGGGTAAGGGAGTAGTCCCACTGTCAGCGGTTAAGCCTTAACAATATTTTTTTTAACCTTAACAGCTAAATGAGGAGACGAGCTAAACAGTAACCGATATGTTAATAGTAAGTTAACAAGTAAAGTAATGGTAAGTTTTACCTGACCATGGCTCTAATTAGAATGGTATATACTAAACCGTATTGTGCTCATTATGAGACGTAAAATATAAAGTCGTGTTATTTCATTTATTTCACTAGCTACAAAGCTCTTCAAACCGGATCATAGTAATATATACACGCTACTGTTCAGCGGCAGATACTAGTAACGTACATGGAAGTACTGAATATGTATGACGGTGAAGTTTAACTACCTCCACGGCGCAATGTATAACCCCCTTGTAAGACCGAGGTCCTGATTCGATATCGAGGATGTAAGTGGTGGCTGATAGAGTTTCTTCAAACTAGCCTGGCTACTTACAATCCATTGCTGTATTAAGGGCTATAAACATACAGTTAAAATATTCCAGACGACCATTCTTCACCATCTTAGGTTTAATTTTTATTTAAGATCATATAAAATTTAGGTCATTAGGGAACCTGGATAAGTTCCGATATATAAAAAAATATTCTAAAAATATAAAAGCTGTTACTCTTGGTAAACCGCTTACAGGCAAAATGAATATTTAAGTTCTGTCCTGACGTCATAACTTGCATCCCCCTCACAGTGAGGCCGTACATCATTACAAGCATTCCATCGCCTGTCTACACACGTCCGTGTGCCGTTTAATTCAATTGATGACGTCACTGGATCCGTTTTACTGTTACACCTTAGAGGAGGACACTTTCCAGATGATCAGATTCACCGATATAAAGGCACTTCTAATAACCTTCTAAGGGTAGATAAATGGCCGAGACGAGCAAGACCTTCGTCTGATGGTATTTGATATACCTGCCCATAACAATCTAGTGCTAGTTACAATGGTATACCCTGCTCCTCTTTGCGCTTGTAGCTTTAATGTTGTTACCTTGGTAATTTCTCTAGCTACAGCACCCTTCAAACCGCAACACAGTAGTCATTAAACTCTACTGTTTAGTGGCAGAAATAGGAACTACAATTATTCCTACTTAGACAGTCTCCGACAGAGACCTACCACCAGTTTTTCCATGGCTATTTAAGATTTCTACTCACAACCACATCAATATTTACTGCTGGTAGGCCTTTGTTGCCGGAGACCGTATAAGTACCACTGCATCACCTATTTCTGCCGTCAACCAGTAGTGTGTATACTACGGTGTTCCGGTATGAAGAGCGATCAAGCTGTTGTAATTACTAGTGTAACGACATTCAACATCTTATGCCTCAGACAACGAGTGTATGATGCAGTATATATATCCTAACTAGCGTCACATTGTTATGGGCAGGCGTATCACTTACTACTAGGTGAACGTCCCGCTCGTCTCTTCGCTTAGTTGAATAAAAAAAAAACAATATGTTATAATTTTTTTTACAATTTCTCTCTCTCTGTGAAAGGTTTTCTGGGCAGGAGTGACATCATGGTTATTTAACATCTAATAGTGACTGACTTACTGGTTGTTGGTCTCTGTCGGAGACCGTTTAGGTAGGTACAACAGTAGTCCCCCCCAACAAGTCCCCACCTTGTCGTGGCGGAGGCGCTTAGTAGCCGTGGCTGGGTCGCTCACGGTGAAGCATAGAGGATCCTACCCGGCCGGCCTGAAGCAGCCGCTCCAGGTTAGACCTCCGAAGGTCCACCGTGAGCTCAATCGGATGCTCGCCGGGAGCTGCAAAGGCGGATTTATGCTGTCGTTTTCAGCCGAAGTGGAGTCGCGGAGGGGGAGTAACCTCTACGACTAAGCAGTGCCGCACCGCTAATGCGGCGGTGATGTGTCGGTATTGCGATGCGCCGCTCTCTCTATCCTCCGCGGCCGTATAACGGGTGGTGAAGGGTCCAAAATCGAATCCGCCGCAGGGAGCCGGGAGAGTTTTCTCTCTTGGCTCCCATGGCCTCTGGGTGACAGGTTCGGGGGAATCAGTTGCCCGCGCGACCATAACAGGCCGAGGAGGGGGCGCGCTGTATGTTCTGGCGGGCCCCCACAGAGGTGGAAAGGGAGGGTTCTTCCCTCCCTCCCGAGGTGGGGCTGCATTATGCGGCCGGTGCTGGCGGGATTGCGGATGTATGCGAGAGCGTTCCCTTGACCCCGACTTAAAGCGACGAGGCGGAACATCGTGGAGGTTTTAGTCGGTGCATGTCTGAGATAACCTGTCCTTGCCCCCGCGAGGACGGCTATGCGCAAGCATTTCCCTCACGTTAAACAAAAAAAAAGGTACAACCGTAGTGCCTATTTTTGCCGCTAAACAGTAAAATTCAAATATTACTGTCTTCCGGATTGAAAGGCGGTGTAGCTAGTAAAATTACTGAGGTAACGAAACTTAACACAAAGGCAACATGCGCAATGAGGTGCTGTGTGCCGTTATAAATAGAGTCACATTGTTATGGGCAGGCGTTAATATACCATCGTTGATACCATCAGATAAACGTCCTGCTAGTCCCGTCGCTTATTTGAATAAAAAAAAATTGATATCATTGACAACAAAAAGAATTCGTACCTATGAATGTTTTTATAATGTTATTGTGATTAATTGGATACAGTATCGTGTGATATTTTCAGAATCTACAGCTTCCGGAAATACATGCAAATAATATAATTTTTTTTTTTTTTGTATTTCACAAATATAAGAGGTATTTTATATTCGATATCCGGAACGAGTATAATGCACCTGTTTTCAGAAAGCACCGTTGTTAAGCCTGAATATTTTGAATTCTCGTAACAGAATGAAACAAAATTTCAACGTAACAAAGAGTAATGATTGTTATTTATGTTTCGTGAATTCGTTTTATGTTTTTATTTTGCAATGGTCGCCGTTTAACGACGTCTCCACCTGGTTTTAAGTGACGCTATGAATTCATGGGACAAATTATATAAATCTAATCCTTTTACTGGTGGTAGGTCTCAGTTGCCGAAGACCGTCTAAATTTGTACCACCACAGCGCCTATTTCTGCCGCCAATCAGTAGTATGTCAATATTACTGTGTTCCGGTTTGAAGAACGCTGTAGCTAGTGTTATTACTAGAGCAACCGGGTTCAACATCTTATGTCTCAAGGTAACGAGCTCATCGTATAAAATCCTAAGTAGCACCACGTTGTCATGAGAAAAAATATGAACGAATAATATTCTGTAATTCCATCGAAAACTTTTAACACTAAGTACCCATCAACCAGGTCTTGGTCGTCATCAAGCCTCTTACTTTTACACTAAGGCCATAGCAATCAAATATATATGTGAAAGTTTGACATATTCCACAAAACATGATCATGAGCTGTTTGAATCTACTGGCTTCGATCTTAGTCTTAATGTTGTTACAAAGACCTATATCTAGCAGTGGACCTCCATCGGTTGACATGATAATGACGATGATATGAAAGATAAATTTCATGTCACGTCATATATATCTATTTATATATATATACATATATATATATATATAAATATACGTATGTATATATACTACTGACACATAATTCACAAAGACAACAAATACTCAGTATTCATATTATCCTTAATCTGAGAGCTTTAAGGAATACTTATAAATTATTTTTATGCACCGAAATTTTGTATCATCATCATCATCATCATCATCATTTCAGCGTATTATCGTCCATTTCCAGAGTCATCGGTCTAATTCCATTTTCATCTGATTTCGTGCGATCTTCACCAAGTCCACCATCAGCATCATCACGTTACGCTTGCCATAACGTTTGTTTACTCAAGGATTTTTCTGCTTGTTCTATGGTATTTTAGAATTTTTTTTTTAATTAGATACTAACATTACATAAAGTTTTCTGGGCTGGCTTTTCCAGTAGATTCGAAACTAAATCAAAATTGAAATGTGGTACACAAGCCAATATTACACTATGAATGCGGACCGGAAAAGGTCCAACACACACAGACACACAGACACACAGCAGGCATTGATTTACGTGCGGCCATTCACTACGTAATTGTACAGAGAGTTAAAACGCTATCTGAACAGAACTACCGGCGTCGGGAATACGAACGAGCTGAAAGTGTCCGACCGGATCTGACCTGACACCTTTGTACATCTTTCATTTCGTTACGAATACAAAGCAGCCGTTGAAAGCAAAAGGATCCAAACCTAAATATTGTCATCAAATCGAAAAACTAAAAAATTATATATACATGTACATCCTAATGTTTTTGGTTATTTGTCGAAGTGAAGATACCATCAACACAATCACCATAAACAATACACTTGCTCATAAAAATACAGCGCTAGTTAGAATGATAATCCAACACTTAGTGCTTATCGTTTTTAGACCTAATCTTGTTATGTCATCTCAGTTATCTCACTAGCTACAGACACCTTTCAAATCAGAATTTAGTATTATTTGCACACTACTGTTTGTCATAAGAAGTAAACGCTGCAGTAGTGCCGATCTATTCCGTGTCATGACACAAGGACCGGATCTATAACAGGATATACATATACATAATATAATTAATTATATTATGTATATATCCTGTTATAAACTTTTGACCTAAATTGAAATGATAACTAAAAAATGGATTTTCATATCTTAAAGTTTTTATGGTTAATATATTAAACATTTGTTTCAAAGTTTTAACCAAGAATTTCTATATTAGACAAAGTCTGTCTAACTACGAAAAGTTTACGGAAACAAACATACAAAGAACTTTTATATAAGAGTATATAGTTTTCCAAACATTTGTTTGTTTTTATATTCTATTTCAACAAAACGTATATTACTTGAAGATGATATTATCAGATGGAGAAAATTAAGTAACATTTGTCATAAAACATTACCTACTCCGCTCAACCTTACCGAAACTAGAATAGAGAGTTGAGCTGGAAATACTTCGCGTATAATACTTTAATAATCTAAGATAAATGTGGAACAAATTCAAGGAACAAGGCGCAGCACTTAGCAAGATTAGTCTTGGGCCGTCCCACGGCCTTTTTTCTCATTTTTAGATAAATTTAAGAGGCGAAAATAACTCGCCTCATCAAACACCTTGGTGGCGCCGTTGGGAATGGTAAGTAACATTGCAATTCCTATAACGAACGAGACGTTCACCTGATGGTAAGTGATAAGTCTGCCCATAACGTGGCGCTAATTAGAATGATATATGTATAATTTCTGGTAATTAGATATAACCTCCTTTTCGTAGATATATTTAAAGGACGATACTTTAAACTATGTTATGAAAGTCGTCTTAAAAGAAACTTAACAGATTCTTTAGAGAAAACCTAGTTAAATATCTTTAATAGTATATGAGTACATGATATATATAGATATCGATTATCACACTATATTAGCGATTTCTAAAATATTTTGGATGAGAGACTCCATTTTTTAAATGAACTGATATCTCAAACCAGATTATTTTAAAAATCTATCCCTAATTTTTTTCTTATTGATAATAATACTAATTTAAGAACTCTGCGGTTGATCAGAAACCTAATTTCGACCCCAAAGGGTCATCGAAAACTACCTCTTTAGGAATCGCTGTTCTATACTATGATTTAAAGTAAATCCTATCTGAACTTAACGAACAGAAAACGATAGCGATGAAATCTTTTACAACTTGAATTGAACCAATGTTTAATGTACGAAATAAATTAAACTTAGGGCAAATGTTAAGTAAAATGTAAATAGCGTTATTTATTTGCTTGTATAACGAACGAAATAAGAAAAATAAAAACAGCTACATGGAAATTATATTACGCAAAGTTTTTATCAACAATGCCATTGCTAGGTTACTATTCAGTTTGCGTAGACGCGAGGCAACGGATGTGGGGGGAAACAAAACGGCCGCCCTCCAATGAAATAATTTTAAAACAAATTAACCTTGTCTGTCCCGAACCGGCGGAGGAAACGGAACAATGGATTTCCTTGGAAACTTTTTATGAAACCCGTACCGTGGACCCTTTGGAGTCCTCATTACTACGTACCTTGTTTTCGTACAATTGACTGAAAATGTAATGGCATTGTTAACTTAATAAAGTTTATAACGGTAAATACATATCACATGAATCACTTGCTTCATCATCATAATGATTCTATTTAACCTCCACTCTGGACATGGTCATCTACAGATCTATCGGAATTACCAACATCCACCAGCAATTTACTACTCTCTTCATCGCCAAGGAACTTGTATACAAACATTACTATATTCCTATTTAAAGGATGCTGTTTCAAACATATCTCAAAGCGATGAACACAATGTATTGTTGTATATATCAACCTAACTAGGGCCATGTTGTTACGAGTAGTACTTACCATCAGATGAACATTATGAGCGAAATTTGCTACTGTGTAAATATTCTAACATCTCATTTTCACTTATCATTTATCACCGAGTGAATACACAATCGCTTTTTAACATATTAAATAGTATGCATTTATCATTAAACAAACAGCTTTCTTGCAAATATTACGAAGTATACCTAGAAAAAGTACACTATGCATGGTGCTATCGCGTCTTGCCGGTAGACATGGAACTCGTGCGATATTTCACTCTAACAATGGACCGCCGACACATTGCTTGCAGCCGGTGTCGCGGGCTCGACTAATACATCACCAAAGGGCCAACTTTGACGCAAACTTTCTTTTGTGAAAACATCGCAGGGGATAACTATCACATCTAGTTTACGCGCAGTTTATTTATATGAAGATCCAGCGCTTCCCTCCTCGCTTCCTTGCTGGCTGTAACACTCCCGCATCTGACTTTAGGAAAAGAATTTTGTAAAAACCATTCTTAGCTGACCTCTAAATGGCAGAAGAATCTTTACCGAATTTTGAGTCTTTACGTCTAATAGTTTTGGAGATCTCGCGATGAGTCAATGAATCTCTGGATATCTCCGCTACACATATATATATATATATATGTTTGATTTAATACATATATATTATTATGTCAAACTTGAATATTAATAAACGTGTGGTAGATAAAAAATCTTAAACCAAATCTAACATGTGATTAATACTAAAAAGATTATTTCTTGTTTAACGCTTAGTAAAGAAAAATCTAGATCAGTATAGATCTAGTCGTCAATGCAATATATATCGTCTAATAGACGTATGCGTTCAAATACTAACATCTCTTTTTACAGAGAAAGGTTAAAAATTTTGTTTACTCTGTTCTCACTGATCAATGAACTTATCTTAACGTGCTAAATATCATCATCACTTACTCATTTATAAACTATATATGTTAGACTAAATGATAAATATGTCATAAGACAGTTCAAATGCTAAGGAGAAGAAGAAGAAATATATTTGACAAAATTCAACTTTTTTGTTCATAAATTTTTTACGAAACGGGCAGTAACTTCACTTTATGGTCAGTGATACTCCTAGAGGGACGGCGTCTGAAAACAAAGTCCTACGTTCAGCAAGGTTATTTGAATTTCAAACACCCACAACGCTCGCTGAGAGTACTTCAGAATACTTTTTACATATAAAACCAGCATCATTATCTTTTAGAGAAATTGCTATACATCTTCATTAGGACAAAGGAAAAAAGAAAAAGTTCTAAAATGTAGCAAGCGTAAAAGGAGCGGAGCTAATCTCAAAGCTCCGTTTCGCAAATGCTCCGTATCTCTTCTCATTTCAACATTTACCACCGCGCTCCACGTTTCAAAATGAAAAATATTCACTACATTCCTTTTTTATATTTATATCTGAGCCATTGTGAGGAATGCCGAAGATGATGCTAGCGGCCTTCTAAGTCCCGAGAACCGGACCTCAAAGCTATGCGCGAAACCCGAAGGCGGTTACAAAAAAGCTCCATACTTCGTTCTCGCGGACATACGACGCTCCGTAGAAAGTACCACGGCAATATTTATGAAAACTTAAAAAAAAAACTATTACGTTAATTTTTATATCGTCACCATCAGCCGAGAGATGTCCACTGATGGACATAGGCCTCCCCTAAGGTCTCTACATCGATCGGTACTGCGCTGCCTATACCCAGCGGCTTCACACGACCTCAACAGTCGGCATGTCCTCCGGAATCACAGAGCACCAGAGACCGTCGTTTGTGCGTTTTCATATGGGGGGGGATTTGGATCATTTCCCACCACACTGGCCCAATGCACCTCATTTGTTAATTAGCAGGGTAGACGACGAGCAGGTGAGGTTAACTTGGGTCTCGTGAGTTGTAGTCAGGAACCTCTTATACCCCTCTTTTTTATATACTGTTTATGAATAAATATAGGTAGGTCTCTGTTGCCGGAGACTGTCTACAAACAGTAACAGAAAAGAACACCGTGTTCCGGATTAAAGGTTGCTGTAATTTATGAAATGAGTGAGGTAAAGAAATCTCCTTACCCCAGTGTTTAATCTGACATCCTATGTGTCAAGGTGATGAGCGCAATAAGGTGCAGTATATATCATCCTATCTAGTGGCACGTGATTATTGACCGGGCGTATCACTTACCCTCAGGTGAACGTACCGCTCGTCTCATCGCTTCTTTGAATAAAAAAGGGAAGTTTTCTATCTTTGATATATTTAAACGGATATAACATACCAATTTGGTTTAATCATAACTTAAGCACGATTATATCTTTAAGTATGGATTTAAATATATCAAAATTTTAAGGTTTTCATGGCGTTTTAGTTATTTGAAGTTTCGAGTAAACGGTTTAATTCATTGTCATTTCCTAAAATATTTATATTATTAATAATGAAGAGATGTCCGTCATGAAGTTATTTGGGTAAGTGCGCTTTACTGTCCAAAGCTTTGTTATATCTTACCACCACGTTAAATTAGTTCTAAATGTTATTTAATTAAAATTCTTTAATAAGATATTTTCACAATCGCTCGTTAACCTCTAATTGTGGTTTTATAATTTTTTTTATACAATAAAGCGACGACACCTGCAGGACGTTTAGCTGATGGGAAATGGCATGCCCGCCCATAACAACGTGGCGCATAACACTGCACCACAATGCTCTCGTTGCCTTGAGACATAAGATGTCAAGTATCGTCATCCCAGTAATTTCACTACATATAACTCCTTTTAGTCAGGAATACATTTTGCACAAAACTGTTTGTCGGCAAAAATGGGAGCTGCGGTGGTACCTACCTAGATAGTCTGTGGCAACAGAGACATACCACCAGTACAAGAACTATAATAAATCAATTATAACTAAGTGTAATATGTACAAGTTGATTACTTTAAATTGTAGGTAAATGGCGGCGAGGAGTTCTGATGAATTCGCGAACTTTCTAATAGCCGTTAGTGAAATATTGGAATATAAACAAAACTTATTACATTTTTACCCGAACATTTTGTGTAGGCTCTTTTATAAATTTGCTGAAGTGCTCAAGTTACCCGACAGCAGTAATTAGAACTGAAAGTTGTTTCAAGTTGGTCGGTAGCTTTTATGAGTCATAAAATCCGGATTTTTCATTTTATTACAAAATGCTCAGTCTTTAAGGTTGAGCATCCCCTTGTGTTATAATTTTCGTAATGCTTACAGGGATATTACTTATTAATCAGATTTCTTTTATTCTGCCACAAACGGACAATAAAAACTGTACAAATGTTTTATATTAAGTAAACAATGCTTATTAATATTTAATCTAATTATTAATGTAAGTAGCGCTATATATACGTTATGTTACTATTGATACTACCACAAGTACTGAACTTAAACTACTTCACAATTTAACTTTACAGTATTTATATACGTTATTTCATCTCCTGCGTTGACTGGCATAAAATGCCTCTGTGATATTAAGACCACTCTCTGTACCCGTAGCTTAAAGTGTTACTTAGAGAATAAAAAAATAAATAATATTTTACCCCACAATCGAAATCAGGACCTCTGTTTTATCAGGTAAGTAAATTTTAATAATAGAAATAGTTAAACCATAGTTTTACACGATTGTGATGATAATACAGCCGAGGTCTGCTGGTGGTCTTATTACTTTTTTTTCTCGGATGAAGTATTAAGGTATGCGTTGCAAAAATATATATAGTATTACAAAAAATCTTTATTAATATTTATGTATGGGTGAAGTGAATTATAGTAATTGACATAATAGTTTTATTACTTGACCGTCGGACCGACGTCGCGCGTAACCGATCGGTAATGTGCGGTCGAAGCGGAGCTAAGAACACATTAGCATTTTTTTAATTAAACGGATATGGCGATATTTATAATAAAACTTTACCTTCACTCTACTAAAATTGTTACCAGCCCATAACAATATAACGTCGGTTGTAATATAAACACTGCAAAACCTCGTCCTCTAAGTCGTTATATCTCGACACCTCAGTTATTTCACTAATTATAATACAACACACATTAAAACCGGAAAAAAGATATATTTTTACACTACTATTTACCAACAAGAATAGATGATGCAGTGCTGAACCCATCTAAACTGTCTCCAGATGCTGATACATTACTATGAAGTCAGCTTGTCGGTTCGAAAAAAACCTTAACCAGCTTCTCCTTATACGGAATCGAACCATGTACCTCTGTTACTTGTTAGAATGAACAAAGGAAAGTAATAATAATGATAAACCTGACTGACGCATCAAATCTTCAATTGCTCTCTGACTTTCTATGCATCTATATAAATAGCTCTCTCAATGGTCCCAGTTCTGGGACTCGTGGCTTACGCTTACAAAGAAAGCGTATATAGGTCGATCATTTATCGTGCTGGCCAAATGCTATCCCTGGTAGCCGTTACTATCCTTGAAACAGCGGATGCTTTACGATATCTTCTATAACCAGAACGTCAAGCATGGTAATATTCGTCGAACCCGGACCTTTTCGAGATCACGGCCTCAATTTTCAGATAATATTTATCTTAATTATACAAATTTTTTTGTAAACATTTCGAGGTGTTGCTAGTATGATATTCTTTAACAGCAAGCGTTTGGCTGTTGCTTTTCCGTTGCTGGCGTGTTGCCTTGGCTTCTGCCTTCTCCGAGCTGTCGATTATCGAAATCTTCGTAGCTCTGAATGTGACCAATGTATACTCTTCCCAGTCGCGGACCGTCGCAATTCGTCACAAGCATTACCGATCGCACAGCGCGCGTCGTATTTCATCATTTACCGACATCAGAACACCTCCGCGTAATCTGCGGCATTTCTTATTAATTCCAATAACGCTGTTACTACTCGAGCTGAATACGATCAAATTTCAGCATTTTTTGTTATTCGATGAAGAGATGAGACGAGCTAAATATTCACCTGATCGTGTCGAACGATAAAATTCCGATCTGTAGTTAGCTTCCTTTTCGAAGTTCGCAGAAACGTCGAATCGATCAGGACATTTACCAAGCGAAACCGATACGTAATAGTATTTGCTCAATACCACTTAGCAGCGTCCACCACCACTAATTACCACCACAAAACAAGAATTCAAATTCAAAATTATTAACTAAAATCTCGATCTTTATTAATTTTCAATCGTTTATAACTAAAGTTAGCAGGTTCTATGTACTTAAGGTTTCCAATACTTTATGAAAAATACTCGAAGTCCCAGAATTTGGAATTTTTTCTTACATAAAAAAAATTGAGGTCTTTTACTCACCATGTCAAGTGTGGATTGGTGGAAGACAAAAGTTCACGAAAGCTATTGTTTTACAAACATTCAGTTACATTACGGCGCTTTACTTCACCGGATGCTCAATCTTAGTTGGTGTCGAACTTGGATCTGTCGAACTGAATTCTTTTATTCTTTTTAACTAGATTCCATTACATATAATAAAAACTGGTGGTAGGTCTCTGTTGCTGGAGATTGTCTACGTAAGTACCACAGCAGCTTCTATACCTATTGATATTTGTAGCTAATGAAATTACTGGGGTAACGAAACATAACATTCTATGACTCAGACGATGAGCGCAATTTGGTGCAGTGTATACCATCCTAGCTAACACCACGTTATTATGGGCTGACGTATCACTTACCATAAGATGATCGTCCCGCTCTCTTCGCTTCGTTGACTAATAAAAAAAAAACGTTATTTAGTAGTTTATTAAGAAAAAATAATTAAGTGTGTATTAATACCACTCCCGTCTCATATCTAATTCTTAGAAGGACCACTGAACGATCAGAAGGGTTTTTATGCTCATAAATTAATTAGCAATGCGGCCAAGGAACGCTGAAATACATATAAGTATATATATGTTGTGTGTACCTGGTTAAAGAATTCAACAATGTTTTTGGATGGTACCAACGTGGTACTCTGACGTCATCCGAATACTTTACAGAATGGATTACACCATTTATTTAGAATATTTATTATTCCGATTAATTAAGACCCTTCTCTCACAAGGAGAGTCAAGACCATTTAACCAACGTCCAACTACGGTTTGCTGGACGTCAATCAAAAAAGCTACCGATATTGGAACCCGTTGGTTTCCTCGCGATGTAATTCTTCACCGGAAGCTCAAGATCAGCGGATGATCGAACTCGATCTCTTAGCCTAACAACGCTCGTAATTGTCATAATTAGAATTGTCAGTTGATTATTAGAAATACAGGAAAAAAAAATTTGTCAACAAAATACTATCGTCTCACTGGTGGTAGATCACCAGATAGTCTAGTTGCCACAGCCGCTCCTATTCCTTCCTGCAAACATTACTGTGTTCCGGTTTGAAGTAGCTAGTGAAATTACTGGAGTAATGCGAATTAACATCTCATGTCTCAAGGCTATGAGCGGAATGGGATGCTGCGTTTATCATCTTAACTATTGTTGTTATGGGGTATTATATACCATCAGGTGAACGTTTCACTCGTCTCGTCGCTTCGTAGTATAAAAAAACAATAATTAACTAGCCATGCAAATGTACGAGTGAAGATTTTTAAATATATTCCTCTTACATGTCGAAGCACAATAAAATTAGAAATGTGCAACGTACGAGCACAACAAAATGGCGTGCTGTCTCAACATTACAAAACGGCGAGTTTGAAAAATAAAAAATAATTATTTTCATTTAATCATGTTTATTGTGATCTTAGCACGCGAGGATCGAACCCGCACCCGGCGGGAGCCGCCAAACCTGTTGCGATCGGGGCAAGGCGGGCGAACACTGTCGCATGAATAAACATTTAATGAAACAAGGACCTCTCATTTAATTGCTACAACATTTTAGAGTCCTTAAAATTTAAGGACAGCACAATTGATACATTTGGGAATAACGTGCTTTCTTTCTCCACGGAATAAACGAGCTGAACGTTCCCCTAACTGGTGGTAAGGTCCTTGCTGTCGGAGACCACTGCAGCTTCTATTTCTGCCGCCAAACACTAGTATGTTTACATTATTTTGTTTCGATTTGAAGGGCGCTGTAGCTAGTCAAACTACTAGAGTAACGGTATTAAATATATCCTGACTTAGAGCGACAAGCACAATATCATCATCGTCATCAATCGATAGACGTCCACTACTGGATATTGGCCTCCCCTAAAGATCTCCACATTTTGAGGGTTTCATGTGGTGGGATTTGAGCCATTTCCCACCTTCCTGCCTCGCTGCAAATCTCGATAACCCAGTAATTAAAAAAGCTACAACGCCTTTCAAACCGGAACAGTGTAATGATTTGACACTACTGTTTCTCGCCGGAAATAAAGGCTGAGATCTATCTATTCAGTATCAAGAGACCTGAAATTGTTTAATTTTTTTTATTAGATACTATCTTCAATAATAATAATAATAAATAATAAGGAATGTACAGGGTGGCCGCAAAAGTAATCCTCCTATCAGAAAATGCTATAAATTTTGCCTTGATGTAATAAAATTAAAAGACCAAATAAATATAATCCACAAGAAGAATCAAAGTTTTTCATATTTTTTTTTAAATTATAGCCAAAAAACATCGGAAGGTTATTTTTGCGCCACCTTGTATACAGGGTATACAAGGTGGTTTTTGCGTTTAATTTTTTTACATCAAGGCAAAATTTATACTATTTTTTGATAGGAGTATTACTTTTGCGCCACCCTATATTTATATTGAACGTATGTTTAATATCATATAGGTTTTACACAAAAACGAAAACGCACAACTTAAACGACTTCCGGATGCGGAAATCAAAGTACTTATAAAAATTTTACAAAACTTTACTTGTACGTTTAATAAAGTAATTACCTTTAAAAGTTTCTGTGACGGGAACGTCGCGGAGGCTTTGGCGCGAGGCAAATACGCGGCGACGGTTACTTTAATAGTTAACAAATTAGAACATTACAAAACGGTTAACTTTAAATGTGTAACATGGATTCGGAGCATTCGATCATTCGTGGTTGAGGCTTCGCTTTTAAAAATAGTATGAAAAAAAGGGTTGAAAGTACAAGCGAGGCCGAAGGTGTTAACATATATATCGTATTATACAATACAATCAACTGTGGGTGTAAAAAGTCTCGCAGAACAACTCACGGGACCTAAACCAACCTCACCTGCTCATGGTGCACTCTGCTAATCTACAAACGAGGCTCTGGCTCCCACCAACTCGCATTGAGCCAGCGTGGTTGGAAATCGCTCAACTCTCTCATATGAACCCCTATAAAACAACTGCCCGTAGTGCCCGGAGGTACCGAAGATGATGCTGATTGACGGACGTTGGCACGGCGCCGGACCAATCGATGTGGAGATTTTTGGAAGAGTCCTATGTCCAGCCATGAACGTCTATCGGCTGATAATGATACAATCAAATGAATGCTTAAATATATTTACGTTACATTACCAGCCAGGTAACGCCCACTGTTGGGCAAAGGCCTCACTCAAGTATCTTTATTGAAAAATTAATTGGGCTTTAACTCGCCACGGAGGTGCAGTACGCGTTGGTGGGTTGTCAGAACCTCGTCTGTTGTTCAGCAGGATGCACAGGGTTTTACAAAATGTTGGACGAAAATATATTTATCGACAGTTTAATAACCAAGTCGTATATTATAATATAGTAACAGATTCAGAATTTAATAGTTAATATAATTATGATGTAGTTGCGTTATTTACGAGACCGCAGCTTTGCAATTAACTCTTTAACCTTTACGCAAATAAAAGGTAATAAGAGTTAACTAATTATATTAGGTTATAACATTTATATATTTAACGAAACTTTTCAATTTACATTGGAAAGATACAAATGTGAGTAGTGAATGAAAATTAACTTAAGTGATAATGATGAAGCAGGAAATTATTGCATACGTTACATTATATTATCAGCCGGATAGCGCCCACTGTTGAACTTACGCTTCCTTCAAGAATCTCCAAGCCGATCGGTGCTGCGCTGCTTGCATCTAGTGGCTTCCCGCAATCTTCATTAGATCCTCGTGGGGGCTTGCCAGGTTGTCATTCGAGAACTTTGCTGTCCCATCAGCCGTCAGTCCTTCGAGTGATGTGTCCTCCCCATTACCACTTTAAATTAGCAATCTTTAGAACTATGTCTGTAACCTTAGATAAATTATTGTTTATGGTAGCGAAAATCACAACTGCTATACATTAATAATAATTTATCGTATTTTTATATATGTATTAATTATAACAGTGACTATTATATTCCCATGTAATCTCCATCAAAGTTTAAAAGTCAAGGTTGAAACTGGTCGAGGACTAATGGAATATTTAGTGTACTGACTCTTATTTACATTAGCTGTTCACTGCCCGCTTTGCTGCCCCTAACACCCCTGTAACACTTTTTATGGAAAAAATTTTGTAGAATCCCTTCTTTACTGACCTCTAAACGGCTGAAGCAATATCTTTGCCGTTTTTTGAGCCTTTACACCTAATAGTTTCCGATATCTCAGAAAAAAATCAATGAATGTCTAGATATCTTCTATACATATAGATTACATTATTTTTGCTACGGTCTATATTCTTTTCCGTGCTAATCTTCAAATGATAAATATGTATGTACGTAATATATAGAAAGATAAATTACTAATCCATTACCGCCGCCATGTGATATATAGTCCCGCTTCCATTCATAAATCATGGATAATAATAAAAACGGCAACCGTAAATAGTAATTTAGTTTTATTATTACACCAACTAATTTCCTTAGCGGGCAATAAACATCAACAATTACTCCGGAGGAGCATCGACCGGCTCCTGGAATGATACCGGTCATTAACGAGCGATAAAAATAAAATAAAATACACCCTAACCTCAAAAGGACTCTACCATACCAAAATTTACTATCCTGTAAATTATCAAATTAACAGTAAAACCATTAATCGGGATATAACACAATAGTAATCATCTAAAACTGTCTAACGAAGGTAACACCATGAATTACAGTTTACGGTGACATATAACATCAGCCTAATCGCTTGATGAGACAATCTTTAGTATAAAGGATTTCAAGGCTCAACTATGGGAGTATAAGGGCTTTATCCTTCTTCATTTCAGATCACCGTAGCCCACTGAACTGAACATAAGCCTCTTCTATTATTTTATCTTCTAATGAGACCGGTCCACAATCTCCGCGATGCGATTGAAATAGATGCCATCTGCATTCAAGTAAATGCTGTCAGCGATTAAGAGATTTGTCTTCTATTTCTTTCTTATTTGAGGGTAATTTCCAATCGAGTTTGGCATGCGGAAACACAAGCGCAGTGTTCCGGTAAAGCTGCAGCCTAAAGTTCTTTATCTGAACTTTTTCCTCTCACTCGCCTAATTTATGATACGGCATAATAGTGGAGGTATTCTATCCCTTATCCCACAATATTAATATAACTTAATTTCACTATGAACCTTAACGATATTCCAAATGAATAAAGGAAAAGCTTAATAACGTATCCAAGCTCTAAAATAAATGTGATAGTTCGCCCCCAAGCAACGTTAATACTCCCAAAACAAAAATAGCGCTGTTAGTGAACTTTGGCACAAATGGGTCCAAATGTGGGCCCCGCTACAACATCCATAGAGAAAGAGTATAAATGGAGGAAGTTATGGGGAAGTAAACATAAGTATCCAGTGGAAATGGGCTAATCACTTTTCCACGCGAGCGCCGTCGCGTGCCAAGCACACATAAGGCTGTATACACGCGAGTCTGATGTTTTACAGAGCTCCATATAAAAAAAAAAAAAAACGACAAAGCGGGGCCCGAATTGATATTTTGTTCGGGCCACTACTGTTTTATACGCTTTATAAATGCGGTAGGCGAGGATTAATTTAATACAGCGATATAAATTTGTACGTTGGAGTAACGCATTCAATTATAAAGCACATTGTGCCGAGATGTAACACGCACTGAAACAAATTATTAATATTCCAATGAATTATTGATAAAAGAAAATAATGAAAAAAAATTAACAAACATATCGCAAATATATCACAATTTCTTACTTATTCCATGATCAGGATGTCAGTAAGTTACATATGGTACTATACACAATTCACTCGTAGGTCTCTATTAGAAAAGAGTGTTTAGATTGACACCTCCGCAGGTCATGTTCCTGCCGCCTGAGAGTAGTCTGCAAACATTACTGTGAAATATGAAATTACTGAGATAAAGGGATTTAACATCTTATGTCTTAAGACGAAGAGCACGGTATGCAGCAACACCAAGTGAATGTCTTACTAATCTTATCGCTTCGTAGCATAAGAAAGTACAGGATTATAAACACAGCATCCAATTCTTCTTGTCGCTTTGAAGTAATATAGGATGTTAAATGTCGTTACCACAGTAATTTCGATAGCTGCAGCGACCTTAATATGTGAATACGATTTCACACTAGTCTTTGTCGGTAGTAGTAGGTTCTGTGCTACCTACGTAGATGGTTTCCAGCAATAGAAACCTGCCATCAGAAGATATAGTCAAATTATTTCCAATTTTTCTATCTATAACTCTCTAACACTTGATCTAAATTATGTTTAATACTCTATCTCTCATATATAATAGTTGAAACACGACAATGATGTTACAGCGGCAGATTAACATTGTTAGGATGGTTAAGAAAAAATCTTACCACTAATCAAAATTCACATGTAGCCGTCGAATAGAACTGGAGACTTCCGTGTTACAAAACAGGCTCCTATTGCATCAACGTCGGAATGCTGCCTTTGCTTAGGATGCTTTCTAGGCATACTACTTTCACTTAGTGCTCTAACGCCTGATTATTGCGTATGCTATCGCCATCGACATTGTGTAAACTTATGTTTTCACACAATCATCTCAAACTGTAGAGTTGTTAAACCAGTCGATTACATCCCTGTCTGTGCACATAGTTGCCTTTCTACCGCCACAATGGAACTCAGAGTTTTTCTTAACCCTATTGTAACTTAACATCGAGTGAAATTGACGTCAAGTGCTAGCCCATCACCCTGTGTGAATGTTAAAGTTTATATGATTTTTGGAGTCGCTGGGCTAGGTTTAAAATATATTTGTTCATTTTACTAATAACCTAACTATGCCTCACCTGCTTTGCTGGCTGTAATAAAGAATCAATTCCCTTTGGAGAAGGAATTTTATAAAATCTATTCTTAGCTGACCTCTAAATCCCAGAAGCAAAATCTGTACCAAATATTTAGTTGTCACATATAATGATTTCGGAGATCTTGTGATGAGTCAATGAATCTCTGGATATCTCCTATATATTTAACGTCTCTGTAAACTATGATGTATCTTTTCTATTAATTAATTTTTTTTTGTATGCGGTATATTAGATATTATACCATTGTCAACTTGTCTGCGGCGATGCACTGCTGGATATAGATCTCCCTCATAGAATCTAGTGTTTACTGGGTAATTAACATATATATAGACATAATAATTTTATTATTATGTCTATATATATTGTCTGTTTTCGTTCTATTCCTGTTGTCATCTTGATTCGTTCTCATCCATTATCACAGATTAAACATAAAACGAATAATCGAAAAATACATGGACTCGGCGATAATCCATGAATTGGAAGAACCCTTGAGAACGATACAATTAGTGTACTATGCTGATTATTATTAAAGTCTCCATCCAGTGTTCCTAGTATATATTATATACAGTTACAAAGATATTAAATGTTAATATGTAATTACAACGGCCTTGTGTGCAACAGTGAACGCCCATCGGTTGAGATGACGATAATGATACATATATAACAACTATAAAATTACGACTTCATATAATCCAAATTTTATGATATTCCAAGTTTCTTATAAGAGAACCAAAACGATTACCAAAATTCAGAATCTGTCGATGCTTCTTCACACAAATGTTTTATTGGCTTGGGAATCGAACCTGTGGAAAGTCATTTTACGCTTATCACTACATCAAATAACACGTAGCAACACAATACAGGAAAGGTGAAAAGCACAATAAAGCTCTGGAAGTAAGGTTTGCGCTCGAGTCAACATAATACAGAGCGAGCTTTCTTAATTACGACGATAAAACAATCGCAAGCTTCCAATGGCGTCTTAAACGCTCATTAAGAACTATTAATGGCGCGAAATGCTTCGGGCAAGCGATAAATGGCGGGAAAAAGCGAAGAATTGCGAATGATCAAAGGACTGGAGGGAGAGGTTTAGTTTGGTCACATCTGTTTCAATCTCCAGATCTCAGCTCGCCTCTATCAAAGTCACTGACCACTATCTAGCGTTAAATCATGATTGCTTCTCGAAAGTTCCTCTCCCTTTTAGCCTTTTTTAAGGTTACAATTGTTGAACGTTATTACGGTTCCTAATTGAATTGAAGGTCTTTAGAGAATTTTATTTATTGCAAAGCTTTGCCATTTGTGGTGCTGCAACCATTTTAAAATACAGAAATCCAATAAAACTGAATTAATGATAACAGTAAATAAAGAATACAGCAGATGTAATAAAAAAGATTAACTTAGGATGATGTACACTGCATCGCTTTGTGCTTGTTTCCTTCAAATTAAAAATGTTAGGTATGAAAATTATGCAATAGTTTAACTAGCTTTTAGACAGGAACAGAGTAAATTATTTCGACCACTTCATGGTGGTACCAATACGTGCTGCTGTTTCATTAATCATCATTTTAGTAAAGAACTAAAGGTGTTCCCGCCACAAATACCTCACGGAAATAAGTTATTACATGATAATGGATAATAATGTTGTAATTAATACTATTCATAGACGTTTTCGGATAATAAAAGAAAAACAGTATCGGTTACAATATAAAGTTTCAACAGCAATTAAAAGGATTCAAAATGTATCCTATTTTTTTATCTCAAGGACGATTTATTATTTAAATATTCATATTTTTTATTTATTATTGGACCTCGTTTCAAAAAGATATTGTTTCCGAAAAAGAAATCATCACAAAAACTTGAATCTCTTTAAAAAGTTATGCTTGACAATATATCAATAAAGGGACGGAAAAGGAAGAAGAATCCTCCTTCTTGTATTCGGTGAAAAGAATTTAAATTTGTAACAATAACACACACATTTACAAACTTAATTGTAAACAAAAAAAACATACACACATACATATGCTGTGTGTGTATCACTATTGAATAAGCTAACGTGTAACGTTTGGAAACAGCGAATAAAAGCAGTTGGTCCTAAGTGATTTAACCAATTATTGCTTGTCCCCTACAGAGACGCTTGAGCCTGACATTAAAAGAACTCCGTTACAAGGAGTTAGAGAAGCCGGAAACAATTTATTTCTTATATACAAAGTATCCTTAACAATAAGAATAGAACTATACTACAACGGTACAAGAGTAGTAAGAAGTTTATACACCATAAAAGCAGATAGATTACTTTAAAGACTTATCTACCATAACTTCAAAACATTATTTAACAAATTACTAAAATATAAACAATAGCAAAGCTAGATATGGATGATTATCGGCTGATAATGATGATGATTACTATAACTAACAAAAAATGACTCGGTGACCTGTAAAGGCTGTGTATCAAAAATGAAATAGTCTTAATGGCGAGACGAGTACAATGCGGTTAAAATCCAAACTCTCGTCATATCTTTATAAGCAAGTGTATCTGTCTATCAAGTGTAACTTACGTATAAGTTCTCCTTGTCCCTTCACTTACTCCAATAAAAAATTTTCCAACGGTAGTCACAAATCGTAGGTCAGAATATAAAGTAACTTACTGCGAGACGCAGGTACATAAAATTAAAAAATATAGCTTTTAAAGAAAGCATATAAAGGTACGTAAATATAAAGTATAAATCGTTTTTTTTTTTAAATTAATCAATGAAAAAATACCCTAATTTACATACAAAAGAAATTAAATGGTTAGTAAAAACCATATCCGTATATTGTTACTTCCAGTGAAGTTAAGATCCGTGGGTTCACTCGTTCGTGTAACGACCATTGTACGAACATTTGACAAAGTGATTACACTGTACGTAGACACAAGTGCTCGATAACGAGGCGTGTAATAAGGTGTTACATAAAATATCATTAACTTAGGCATTTTGATTTTTTTTTTAGTTAACTTCAACGTCCTTCAAAACGGGAGAGTAGTTTTTAAGTTTGCAAATACGCTTTTAATCGCCTTATACGAGCAATAAGGGTTTTCTTAATGCTATTCTTACCAGCGTACAGGACTGATTGTGGTTGTACTTAAGGGTCTTCAGCTGCAGAGACCTACCAGAGCAATGTCATGGAAGACGCACGGCGGGAACCTTTCAAAGAAAATATCTCATTGTGCGATTAAACGTATATTTAAAAATTATTCATGTACCTTAGGTAACGTAGCTATCAATATTTCTTGACGTATATGTCAATAGGATGTTTGTTTTCCCTTTTCCGTTTGTAGTCTTTGTTGTGAATAAATAACAAAGCTTTGTTGTAAGGCAAAATATAGATATGTTAAGTTCACTTGTTACTGTTTATCATTTATTTCAGTTGGATCAGTAACTTAGTAACTATTTAATTCTTACAGCATAATACAGAAATAACATGTCGGAATAAAACAAAGTAAAAAAAAAAACGCTAGAAACCCGTCGGGGAGTATCGAGCACCCCGCGCAACTTTGTAACCAAATCGCCCGTGAAACCTTCGCGATAAAAATAATCTAATTATCAACAAAGTGATTTACAACACACGGACGGACAGAATAACTGGACGTGGTGTTATTAAGTACATTCAGTTGGAGATGAAAAAGAGGCAATAAGGATGTAGCGGCGGGCCCGAGCGGCCGGCCGATTCGTCGCGCGACCCGTCCGGTTCTTAGTCGTCCATTAAATTAGCCACAGGCTGCACTAAATTAGTTCAACGGCGAAATAAAATCGCTACACTGACACTTATCCAGTCTCCATACATTATTATCTCATGATCGTAAACGCTCAACTCGTAAACCGTGTATATTGAAACGATAAATTTAATTAGATCACTAATGAAAATAGAAATTCCCTCCATTTGAATTAAATCGTATTACTACTACTAAAATTATGATTTCATAGGGAACAGTGCTATAAATTAATTTTTATTGTGCTATAGTATTAATGTACCGATGATCAATATAACAGAAATACTTTTCATTAATATATTGGATCTGTTGTTAATTAACCGCAACAAACTAGAAATAACTTGAATAACATTTATAATACATATTTGACGTATAAGAAATAGCAAATTTCATTAAATTTGGATAATAAATTACCTAATGAATATATGAAAGAAATCTTTATATATATATATATATATATATATAATCCAGAGACTTATTGACTCATCACATCTCCGACACTATTAGACGTAGAGACTTAAAATTTATTAGAGATATTGGTCAGCCAAGAATGGATTTTACAAAATTCCTACCCCAAAGAGAGTTGGAGGGGTGTTACGGCCAGCGAAGTAGGCCGGACACAACTAATAATATATATCTGTTCTTTTACATTTAACTTCAATTGATAATAAGGCCTTAGATATGTTGATAACCGAAACACCTGCAGTGTGTATCTTCCTAACTAGCGGGTAGAAAGTTCTGCTCGCTTCGTACTCTTTGATTAGTACTACAGTAACCTCTACAAAAAATTCAAATAAACAGGAAGATAAAAAATATATACGAGCATATATAACATCAGATGTTTCGCCGATCTCGAACTGAAACAACGGATTAACCGTGATCTTATCATCAGGCGTACCATAAACAATGCGGGGGCCCGAAAGCGTCCGCATTGAAGGCACGAAATTACGCGCACCGACAACATACAACAGCGCGCATAAAATATTACGCAGAGCAAACACAACAAATCAAAACGAATAAACGAATACGCCGATAAGGATCAACACTCCTCCGGCGCAGTATAAAACTCCGAACCGGCGACCGTTAAATAAATAAATCACTCGATAACTTACCTTCATTTCTCGATCGTTCGCACGTAAACGCGATTTATCGCTCGATCATTGTATAAAGTTCTATATGATCGCAATATCGCTTCTTTCGTACATCGCTTAAGTTACTATCGCTAATAAGATAACTGACCGGCTGTTTTATTGTCTAAAAAACGCAGTTAACTTCCGGGCGAAGTGTTAGCAAAGTTACTTATTTATTTAAAATATTTATTGAATATCTTAAGTTAGGTTACAATAGGCGGATTCAGTAGCCGTGGGCGGGTGATGTAGAATCAAATTATTAGAAATTATCATCATCATCAAATCATCATCATTAATACACATTTATACATACATATAACACATACTTATATTATATTGGATGTGAAAGGTTGCGCACAACAACTCACGGGAACCCAGGCAACCTCCCTTGGTCGTGGTGCACCTTGCTAATCAACAATGGAGGCTCTTGCTCCCACAAACCCGCATTGGGCCAGCATGGTGTGAAATGTTCCGAATTCCCCCAAAATGACCCCTACAAACGTGGAAATCTCTGGAGGAGGCCTATGTCCAGCAGTGGATATCGTTGGTGATGATAATGATTACATACTTATATAGAAAATACTAGCTGTTCCCCACACGCTTTGCTGACCGTAATATAGAATTAGATTTCAAATTTATCAGAAATATTCTCGTCCGGCAGCTACTCTCCATCTCCAAGGCCCCTTCTTATTAAAACCCCAGTTCTTTTTAAGAAGGAACTTTATAGAATCCATTCTTAACTAACCTCTGAATGGTAGAAGCGATATCTCTATCATATTTTGTGTATTTACATCTAACAGTTTCGGAGATTTCGTCATGAGTCAGTGAATCTCAGGATATCTCCAATGTATATAAATAAATGTATATTTATATATACTGCACAATATATACATAATATACAAAAGACGTACTAATCTAGAATTTCCAGAAAATGCTTTGTCTCCATTCCTTAAAAACTTTTTTGTTTGGATCTCTTCTGATATCAACGGGCAGGGAGTTTCAGTCTTTTCGTCAACATATTACCCTAACTTAAAGCTTTTTTATATTTGTTTATAATCGTTATTGTTTTTTTTTTTAACCAACGAAAGAATAAGACATGCAAGACATTCGTATGATTAGTGATACACCTGAACAACGTGACATTAAATGATGTACACAGCAGCATATTATGCAATTGCGGCGAAACATAAGATGTGGTATGAATTCTCGTTATCCCAATAATTACACTAGCTACAGCACCATTCAAACAGGAACATAGTAACGTTTACGCACCACTGTCTGGCGACAGAAACAGGAGCTGTAGTGGTACATGATGGTCCAACTTAATTAAGAGTAGTGCAGTGTGAACATACTAAGTAGAACAATAGTTATATATAGAACTGGTGTAAGGGCTCCCGGACAACCACTCACGGGACCCAAGCTAACCTCACCTGCTCGCGGTGCACCCTGCTAATCAACAAACGAGGTTTTGCCTCCCACCAACCCGCATTGGGCCAGTGCGGTGGGAAGTGTCCCAAACTTCCCATTATAAAAACCTACAAACGACGACCCCTGGTGCCCGGTGATGCGGACGGCACAGGACCAATCGATGTGGGATCGGGGTGGATTTGGTGGAGGCCTGTGTCCAGCTGTGGACGTCTATCGGCTGATGGTGGTGGTGTTATGAGTAGATTCGACTCAATGATCCATAATATAAAAAATAATACCTCGTTCTCTCGCATACTTTAAATAACATAACTCGAATTAAGTCATTCAACCTTAACCTTTACGAACAATTAGAATAAATTTCTAAATTATTTCCTTTAGTCTTTGAGGTTATTTTAAGGTTTGTAACAGTGGCACAGGGTTCAAATTTAATAATTTTAAATTGGTGAAAAACTGTGGTATGGTAATCATCACGGTCAATGAGCAATCAGCGGGCTCGTGAGCCATCGAACTTTCTATTTCATTTGTCTCGAATCTAACTGGAAATCTATTTAGTATGCCAATATCGCTATTAATTATCGCCTTTACACCGTAAGCAATAAGATACAAATTCCTTTAATAATTATGAAACAAAACCTTTAATTTTGCCATTCATTACAAGACATTAAGTTTATTTGTATGTTGTAGTGCTGATTGCAAGTTAGTATTTAAGAATATATCGTCAAAGTAGTAGTGTACTAAATATCGTTAATGAAAGAAAGAACCAAAGAAATATTTTATTTGTCCAAAACCTATTTTTTTATATATGTATATATAAAATAATAATAATATTACAGAAGACATATACCGGGTACTGACGTAGTGTCTACTTCAGTCACCGGATAGTAGTATCCAAATATTAGTATTTTCCGGTGGAAAGAGCGCATGATGATAATGCGGACAGAATGTACACTGATGTGAAGTGATAATATTTTACTGTTAAGATATATACAAAGCACCTTATTAGGCATCACTCGTTAAGATTTCCAATACTGTGATTTGAGTATTTCTAGCAAATAAATAACACATTACACAATTACTAGTAGGTCTCTGTTGTCGGTGACTGTCTAGAAGCACAGCTACTATTGCAGCTGCTAAAGAGTAGTGCAAATATTACTGTTTCTGTTTGAACGGAGTTTTAGCTAGTGAAATTACTGCGATAACGAGACAACATCATATGTCTCAAGACGACGAGCACCATGTGGTGCAGGGTATACCATCCTAACTAGCGCGACGTTATGACCGGGCGTATCACTTACTTGAACCTTTAACACGTCTCATCGCTTCGATGAATAAAAATTTTTAAAAATAAAACAGTACAATTGTATGACAATGTTTTAACTGAATAATGGAAAAAAAGGAGTTATTTAGATTAGTAAATCAGTTAACAGAATATTCACGAATGGAGGTAACAAATTGAAATTTCCGCCGGCAACTTTCCGACCGACGGAATATTTCATGCTCATTTCAAACGAAATACGAATACATGAAAGCGTGTTCGCACACAAAAAAAAAATATAACGTTTTGTTTACATTTAATGCTAACACGAGATTTTTATCACTCGGCCTTCCGAGGCACTTAACATAAAAATTTCGGTTTTCGTACGAGCGACGACGAAATTAATGCTCCGGGTGACAAAACATAAAATGTCACCTGTCGCGGTGTACGTCTGCGGTGGATTTGCATATTTTTATTGCTTATTGGTAACTTGATATTTGAAGGGTGAACGTGGGCGGCGAAGGGGCCCCATCTACATTTAAATTTTATGACGAGATATTTCCCGTGGCAGTTATGGATAGTGAAATTATAGCAACACGGCGACTTGTGTACGTGATTACTATTTCCAAGACGAAAGAATCTATTGGCAGTGACAAAGCGGCAGAGCTCCGTAACCTTTATAGCTGGTACACACGACTCCCACTGTATACTTCTATCTATAACATGGTACTTATAATCTACATATATATATGGAGATATCCAGAGATTCATTGCCTCATCACTAGATCTCCGAAACTATTAGACGTAACGACTGAAACTTTGGTAGAGATATTGCTTCTGTCGTTTACGGGTCAGCTAAGAATGAATTTTACAAAATTCCTACCCCAAAAGGAGGTTGCGGGGGTGTTAATAATAATCGTCGTGGCGGACGGTTAAGGTTTCGATTGCTCTTAAGGAATATTTAAACTAATTTCAAGTCTAAATTTCAAATGTAAAGATTTATATTGCGACCAGCCAGGCAAGCGGGGAACAGGTAGTATATTTTATATATGATGACCCACAGCTAACACTTAAAAAACTATTTTAAGGAATCATAGAATGATTAAAAAAGTATGATAAGCTGTGATTTCAAAGAAAGCTATGGCCCAAATAGAGCGAAGTGGGGTAAGAAAGCAGAGCCTGTCATAAGACGGGACAAATGCTAAAAAGATGAAGAAGAATACAGTATATATAAAACAACATTACAACTACAACTATAACTTAATTTTTTTAGCGTCATTACGTCACCAGTTTAAGTTTTATATTATAGAAAATTGCTAATTTTTTTAATTTTTTTTTAATCGACGACGTGGGAAGACAAGTAAAACATTCACTTAATGATAAGTGAAACGCATGCCTATAACCCATAACCAAAGCCCACGGAGGCCAAGAGCAAAACGCTCCGGCTCGCTGCGGTAGATCTGGTCTTAGTCTCCACCGCCAACCATTATACGACCGTAGGAGATTTAGAGAGCGGTAAATTGCAATACCGACCCTCCTCTTCCTTGGCGACTCCATCATGACAGCAACGGCAGTGTAACCCTACCCCGCAGTCCATCAGCATACATTCGAAGTGAGCTCATTTAGCTCACTTTGTGCAACTACCTTAAGCCGGACTTCCGCTTTGCGCCAGCAGAGTAGGTTTCTCTTACCTTCACTGTGGGTGACGCCGCCACGACTGCCGACTCCCACCGCCATTGCAAGGCAGGAACCCGTTCGGAGCGCCAGCAACAGAGACCGACCACCAATATTGTATATACTGATTAATTTTATTATATTTTCAAGATGCTTATTGAGGATGTAATGGATTCCATAAAGAACTTGGTTGTTCACACAGATGAGGTCCTAAGCTGATTATGTTCCACGCGCTACGTGACGATGAAACGTTATCTTTTTTTTTTAATCAGACGATGTAACGAGACGAATAAAACATTTATCTGACGGTAAGCACTACTTCCACCCATAACATGGCGCTAGTTAAGATAATGTACACACCACATTGTAGTCGTCGCCTTGACACATAATTTGTTAAATCTCGGCACCTCAGTAATTTCATTAGCTACAACGCCCTTCAAACCGGATCATAGTAATATTTGCACACTATTGTTTGACGGCAGTAATTGTAATTTCGCTGGTAACTACCTACACTGTGTCCGTAAGCATTTGATATGCCGATCGATGTTATGGTTTCAAGATTATTAAGGATGCAATGGATTCCATAAAGACCATGGTTGATAAGACGGATGATGTTCAATCCTTACCCTGGTACGCGATGGGGAAACTATACCACGATAGTTAGGAGCAGTTAAAAACATTCTCAGGCGGTAGTTAGGTGTGAATCTTGGCCAATTCATTAGGAGCTATTTAAAACTGTTCGCCACCTCCGCACAACCGGTTCATTCGTTCCGGACGCGGTTAATTGGCAACGGGCGTAAGCTGGACCGCATTCCGCGCACCTTCGAGACGATACGGCCGAGGAGCAATCGGGACCTTCGCTGTTTAAAGCGTAATGATGAACGATAATAACATATCGGAGCCTAAACAGCCCGACAGCAGCACAAGCACGGTAATTACTGGTAATTATTTAATGTTTTCTAAATCAATGGACGAACGTATAGCGTAATTATAGCTTCGGTGTGAATTCCTCATATCTTAACCGACGCGAAAAGGTGTGCTTTGAGTTTAACGGATGTATTATCCTGGTACTTGTGTAGGTCTTTGTTGCTGCAGCCCTGTAGTCTCGGGCTATTAATAATAGGACTCAGGTGTTCCCTGCCCGGTATAGATGGCGACTAACAGGATGGGGGCCCTTATCGTTCAACAAGCGAACCTGCGTGGGACAGCGTACGGCTCAGCGATGGTGCCTGGGTGGGTCAGGCTCCTTCTCAGAGACATGTAACACAAAGTGTAGAGGGGCACCGATGCGTTCTACAAGAGATCCCGGAGCCTCTCCGAATGCCTTGATGTAGACCACCGAGGGGGTTTCATTGAGTGAGAATCTCACATAACCCTGACTTCTCCATAGAAGCAGAGTATCTTTGGAAGATTTCCTCCCGAAACAAAAAAAAAAGGTACAACCAATACAGCGGCTTTTTTTACCGCCGAACAGCAGTGTGCAAACATTACTGTGTTCCAGTTTGAAGAGTGCTCTAGCTAGTGAAATTACTGGGGTAACGAGAGTTAAGATCTTATGCAAATAAAGTAAATTTTCAGCTATTTGAAGACTATCAGCTTTCTGATTTATTTTTTAATATCATTTTCAAATATTATGCGAAAAATAAAAGCGCTGCAAATTTTTTCTTTTAATAGTATAAAAAAGTTTTACTAGGATTAGATATGAGCTTCAATTTATAGTTGGTTTCAGCAATTTCACAAATAAAAAAAATTGTAAAAGACAAACAATAAGGTTGCAGCTAATAAATGGTAAAAATAGATAGAATACTGTAATCATTTTTAAATCACCTTTCAAAGTGACGAGCACGATGTGGTGCAGTGTATATCATCCTAACTAGCGCCAAGTTATTTACTATCTAATTACCTGAAGTATTGCTCTTCTAGTGTAGTCGTAGCTTCGTCGCAACTTTTCACAAAGTGATTATGAAATTAAGGTCAAGTGCAACAAACACACCAAAGTGGTTTTTTTTAATCGACGTAAGAGCAAAACGACCTTCATGTAATGGTAAGGATATGCCAGTCATGACGTGGTGCCAATTAAGATGATATACACTACACTAGAATGCCCTCGTCACTTCGCCACAGAAGATATTGTCTCGTTACCTACGTAATTTCACTGGTTAAACCGGAAGACAGTATTGTCGCCGTCTGCTGTTTGGCAGCAGATAGGAGCTGCGGTGTAACCTACCTAGACGTTCTCCCATGAGTGTAGTGGGTAACATTCATCATCATCATCAGCCGATAGATGTCCACAGCTTGACTTAAGCTTCTCCCAAAAATTCCCACATCGATCAAGTACGGATTGATATGGAAGGATTTGGGCCATTTACCACCGCGCTGGCCCAATGCGTGAACATTGGAATGGAATGGAAATCCCAGCCCAGCCATGCCAACCCACTGAATGGAATTATTTTCGAGTTTATCAATAAATCTTTACAATCTCCGTCTACGGTCTGTTTTTTTTAAAAAAAAAGAATCAATAAAATCGATTTAAGTGACAAGCTTTGAATATTCAAAGCTATACCAACCTCTTTTAATACTTGTGTTCATTATTCCATGGTATCAGCTATCTCGCACTCCAAATAGCTCCTGGGTAACATTCGTATGAAGGCTGTGTTCAACTCGCTCGCCCGATAGGGTAACCATAAATATGACAATTATAATATATTCCAAATTTTACATTTGTTTGTTTAACAATAAATACATTAGATTCTACTATTGTGTGGTAGTAAACTTTATGGCAACCATCTTAGATGAGAGATTGGGAATTAATTATTATAAAAAAAATTATATTATCACGCCTTTTTTCCCAGTAGGAGTAGCTAGAGGCGAGTAAACACCCACAGTTCGCCAGATGTGGTCAGATTAGGTCCCATGTAACAAGGGGCGTGCCTGTTGCCACTTTATTGGGGTCACTACACACAAACATAATTTTACTTGGCGAGTTTCCTCCTGATGGGAATTAACCTGGAATATTTTTTATACGACGAAGAAAGGAGACAAGAGACAGATTCACCTGATGGTAATACATCTGCCAATAACAATGTGGCGTTAGTTAGAATAATATACACTGACTGCATCACATTACGCTCGGCGCCTGAGATATAAGATGTTTAATCTCGTTACCCCAGTGGTTATAACTTACTTGAAACCGGAATACAAAGGTGTTTGCACACTATTGTTTATTAGCAGAAAAAGGAACTGTGGTGGTAGACAAATTCTTTTTAGGAGGAGATCGAATCTCTTCCGGTTTTGCTCATCTCATTTCTTCGATAGAAAAATATATATATATATAACAATGAACATCCCAACAGTGATATGGTCATCCTAACGTCATCCAATTATTTTGAATATTTTCGTAACTCGATACGTGATTGCACTTCGACGGTAAAAAAAATTGAATTCATCCCATCAAATACACATACATGGCGAATAATGGTCCGTATTTACCATGTGGACATACGGACAAACCATTTACAATATACAATATTTGTGTTTGATACAACAGCCCACGCTCGGAAGCTGGAAGCTGCATAAAGGTAGCCAGTTTACCTTTAATGGAGCATTAATTTTTTAAAAACGTTCAACTAATGGTAATATAGAAGCGTGTCCATAACAATGTGGCGCTGGTTAGGATGCTACACAGGAGGATGTTAGGTCTCGTTACTCCAGTAATTTCACTAGCTACAGCGCCCTTCGAACCAGAACACAGTAATGTTTGTCCAGTACTATTCGGCGGCAGAAATAGGCGCTGCGGTGTTATCTTACTTAGACGGTCTCCGACTTTCATTCATACGTACATTGTCATTAGTACTTATATGTCGTCTAATAAAATAATAATAAATATAATAAACATTTATAAAAGAAATAAAAACAGATTTATTAATGAAAATAAGTGCCTTTTTTAATTAAAAAAAAAACTAAAAGGACACTTCTGTCAAATCTCATAAAAGTGCCGACATGATAAAACTTAATGCGGCATTAAAATAACGAATTTAAAACATTAATACACTTATCGTACACAATAAAGTTGTCTTGTGCTTAAAGTATGTCTAAGCTAACTTAATTAAGATGTCGGTTTTTATTATCTTAATGTTTTACTAAAAAGAACGTTAATGCTAATTAATATTTTTTGCAAATTGTAAATAACTACTTGGTTATAAAATCTTCGTAATATCATTTTATATGTGGATCTGCTGGTCAACCACTTGACTGGATTCATGGTGGTACCTGGTATATACTCGTAGACCGACCCTTAACAATGATGATGATAATGATGTGGTGAAGGATACATATACTATACATTGCACCGGTTCCCTTGATAGGTAAGTTGTCTCAATTTATTCTACGAAGTGACCAGACCTGCGCCAAATTCACCTGATGGTAAGTGATACTCATAACCATATGCTCTATACTCCTCTATGCGTTGGTGTATACCATTTATCTATATGAGTGGTATACACTGCACCACATTGTGCTCGTCGCGTTGAGACATAAAATGTTAAGCATCGTTACCCCAGTAATTACACTAGCTGCAGCGCCCTTCAAACCGGAATACATTTATGTTTGTCAGATGCAATAGGTGCTGCGGTGGTACCTACTTTTACGGTCTCCGGTAACAGAGACCTACCACCACTTAAATCATTGCCCCATAGCATTAAATACAGTATTTATTTTAAAGAACTGCTTAGCATCAGAAATAGCATCTTGGTAAGTATATCCTCAGGAGACCTTCCATGAACTTGGCTCTTCTAATATGCTATACGATATTTCAAAAGGTTTTTGAATTTTTTCTTTTTATATAAAACTATGTACTATTATCCGCAACTAGTGAGTTCTATATTATCCAAGGAACCCTTACAAAATATTAATGAGGGTTTTAGTGGGTAGAAATTGCGCATAACCCTGTCATCCCTCTAGAAGCATAGTATCTTCTAATCAATCACTTCCTATGGTACTATAATCTGACTAAATTAAAATGACATACGTCAATTCTACATAGTATACTCGTATGTACACAACCTTCCGGCGGTCATTTTCTGTTCTCAAGACATATGAGTTTCCTGTTCTTATCGGATGGTACCCAGCAGAGTTTTAGTATCATTTCTCTATAAAGATAAAAATAATAAACAAAAATGAAACCAGTATAAACTCATGTGACGCCGGTGTTTTATACGATTATGAGTTTAGGAAACTGTCCGGTTTCAGACGGGTCGGCCGTTCAGTTGACGACCCGTTTCTATGGGTTGTGGTTACTCTTCGAAGTACATAGTTACTTCTATAGATCACAATATATATGACTGTGTCGGTTACAACGTGCAATTATTCATAGTCCATGGAAGACTATACTCTTGCCTTGAAGGTATCAAGGTCCGGACAAATAGTAGATGACCATTGAATCCACAAAGTAGTCGCGATGTATGAACTTGCGTTACAAAATTTTTTAATCATTAAAGTTGTTTGAATTACTTATTCAGATGAGAATCTTGTTAGATCTTAAAGTTTTTACAAATAGAACCGCCTTCATATTAACAGGGAATTAATAATGGTGAGATGTATGTACATTTCAATGGAAAGTAAATAATGTACTTACATAACCTCAACATATGGTGTTAAGTGACAATACGGTCCATCATAATACTATGGCTTTCATATACTTACAGAAGGAACCCAGCTTAAAGGTATAAAAACTTAAAAGTATAAAAATTTTTGTCCTTACAGAAAAAATATTAGGTACTTGTTACAATACCTCATCAACATTAGACTTAGGATGGAAACTGTCCCAGAAAACTGTCGGAATGATGAAAAACTATGTGAATGTTTCTTATGGTCAAATTCTCATAAACGAAACGTCAAATTTCTGTCCTGGTTAATATAAAAGAGAATAAATATCGTTTATATTGAGGAAGTAAAAATTCTATCACTGCTGCCGTTTCCGTAAGACATTTACACATGTTAAGAACCTTTATTCGCTTGCGATTCAAAGAGAGAGCTTACCATCGATTTAAAAGCGGTATTTTAAGAAATATTAACAGTTTAATAGGTCATTTAACACGCAATCAATCAAACGTAAGAGAGGCCCGGTGGGGAGCGAACAATTTGTTAATTTACCACTCAACCATCAAGAACATCTGAGAACGTCGTATTATACAGTCTAACAGGCTTTAAGTGCGGGTCAGCTCGCGCAAAAAGGACGTTAAAAAGGGAAAAAACAAGCGAACAAGGCCCAAGGAACAGGTTTCCAGCGCATTAAAGAAAAAAAACATACGAGTACTCACACCCAGGAGGTGGGATTTATCTGTCCTTCATTAAAGTTAATAATTATTATTTATTTTGTTTGACCGTACATAAGTTAAAGAATATACATAATTAATTATTACATTATTATTATTTTATCACGTTATATTATATATAATTTTATAACACATTGCTCGAAGGACCGACTGCCGATGTGGCAGCAAGGTCCTCAAATGACGTCCACGTACCGGTGCACGGAGTGTTGGAAGACCCCCCACAACGAGGATCGACGATCTGGTGAGAATCACGGAAACCCACTGAATGCGAGCAACTCGTGACCGATCGATGTGGAGACCTTTCGCGAAGCCCTAGCTCCTGCTGTGGACGTCTATCGGCTGATGATGATGATGTGTTAAAAAATGTGAACTTAAATGTACCACTACGACATGAAGAAATTAAGTCTCACTGTTAGTAGATCTCTATTGCCAGAGACCGTCCAAATAAGGTATCATCATCATCAGTCGACAGACGTCTACTGCTGGACATAGGCCTCTCCCGAAGATCTCCACATCGATCGTCCTGCGCTGTCCGCAACCAGCTGCTAAATAAGTATCGGCTGTCGACAATGAGAGCTGGAGTATTCTTCGTGCAAACGATTGACCATCCGCAGTATCAAAAGCAAAGTGTTAATAAAGGAAGTCCTCTTTTTTCCTCGTGTATAAGTTTCTTAACTTTTATTAGCATTTTAACTGCGTTTCTCTATTTTCCTATTTATAATAAATTTTGCCGTGCGTCATATGCAATATTAAAGTAATTATTTATGCAGTTTGTAAATCATGTTTAATTACAATGTGTTAAAACGTAGCCGTGCCCACCACTAACCCGAGGGTACGTTGCGGGCTCCACCTCGTGAATTATCGCTTCCTTTGTATTTTTAACTCTCGAAGTAATTACTTACCAATGATATATTTGGCGTACTCAGAATTATATTCATATGTCCTACATCGAACTGATGATGCCTTGATAAACTCACCAATAAAAGAAAATGGAGACTTCAATCTGATGATAGAAGATGCATCTGCCTTAATATGACGATATATGTTTACAACATAACGTTTCACAATGTATAGGGTGTATACCTTGTATACAAGGTGGCGCAAAAATAACCTTCCAATGTTTTTTGGCTGTAATTTAAAAAAAAATATGAAAAACTTTGATTCTTCTTGTGGATTATTTTTATTTGGTCTTCTAATTTTTTTACATCAAGGCAAAATTTATAGCATTTTCTGATAGGAGAATTACTTTTGCGCCACCCTATATAAAATAAGTTATTTTTTACTAATCACCCTTTGGTTATTAACGTTGACTAATTGCAGTAACTTTTACTGTATTTAATCAGCATTGACAATTTTTTTATTTTTAATAAAACCCTGGTCATATATCGCGCAACTACCCTCTGTTAGTCACTTAAAAGAAATATTCATTTAGTTATTTACAGGCTTTATCGTGTTTTACGAAAATCTATAAACATATGGGAGATATCCATATACTCATTGACTCATCAAGAGATCTCTGAAACTATTAGATTAAACACTAAAAATATGGTAATGATATTATCTCTGCCATTTAGAGGTCAAGTAAGAATGGATTTTATTAAACTCTTTCCTTGATGAGAGTTATGAAGGTGAGGGTTCGAATTGAAACCAAATACATCTCGTAGCATAAATAATGCTAATAAAACTTTTTAAAAATATGATTTTTTTTTAATCAGGATCGTTTTTTTTTCTGTCCCATCATCAAAGGTGTCAGTACTATCGTCTATCTTCGTTTTCGGAAGCGGTCTCCTAATACACAGTATGTACACTAGAAAAGGAGTATACATATACAATTTGTATTAGAAAGAAGTCACTGACGCGTGCAGCGAACCTATTCTACCTACTAATTAGTCGGTTGATGAGTAATCAATTAAGTTATAAGTAATATCTTAACACTTGATATTTATTCGTGTCGGCAGTATGGAATGCATCGCGCCAATATATTTCGGATTTCGGCGGTTGTCGAACCGGGATCGAGTAATCGTTTGATCGCACATACGATCCCATCGAGGTATAACGGAAATTTTATGCATGAATATGTAATTTAATTATGGTACCCCAAGATAACGCGCAGAGATTTCGGAATGTTAGCATTTTTTAAAATTTCATGAAAGCCCTTTAATGTATCTCTTCAATGTACTGGTAATAAAGGGCGGAAATTACTAAAAGCAAATTAGTTCATCATCATAATTTTGAGATGCATTCTTCTGTTGCCGGTCAGATTGGGATAACTATTCCACTCTTCATCTACTCTATTCAACTTATAGTATGAAGCTCATCAACATCATCATTTCAACCGATGGACCTCCATCCTTATTAATATTGGTCTAGTCAAATCCCTTTTTTCTATATGACTAATATTAAACACAAGTCACGAATAGTACTTTCTCAGAAGAAATGATATTATTTTCATATCCCAATACAATAAGATATTAACTGAAATGTTTATTTCAGTTACCACATTATAGACATTGCATTAATTCCCTAATATGGTAAAATATTAAATTCCCTAAACTTAGTAGTAACATCCAAAACAACACCTTTAAATTTCCTAATAAAGCAACTTTTCTACAATGCTGCTATAAAATAGAGGTTATTTGAGATTAATGATTTTGTATGTTAAAGAATTTTTTATCTTGTGTTAATTTACATGATTATATTCATATATAAGTGTCTTCGAAACTTCGCTAAGGGAACGTCTTGAAAAAAAAAGAAATCTCTGAAATTGCAAGCATTTTGTTGAAGATCCGTATCTCGGCACAATAAATTTGTCCTCCGGGCGATATTCATGAAAACGATGGAGATAACGCGAAATAACGTCCGATGCGTGAAGTGTTTGATGCGACAAGCTGACGACTTGGTGAGGTATCTTGAAAAGATACCTAACCCGTGGAAAGTACCAATCCATGGTTTGTTTGATGATGAAGTCATCTTATAAAGAGTTGTCTAAGAGATATCTAGAATTTGCTTCGAATAGTAACAAGATAATTATTTTTAGAAATCTAGTCTATATCTACTGGTGATAGGTCTCTGTTCGCAGTCAATATTTCTGCCAAACAGTAGTCTGCAAACATTATTGTTCCGGTTCGAAAGGAGTTGTAACTAGTGATAATTACTGAGGTAACAAGGCTTAACATCTTATGTCTCTAGGCGAGCGCAAGGTGGTGCTGTGTATATCATTCTAACTAACCCCACGTTGTCATGGACTGACGTAACATTAAGTACTACTCAGGGTCCAAGGTCTCTTGACAACCGGATAATAAATTCTAACTACTTGTCCAGTAACAATGAGTCTACCTCATTATGATTTACTATGTTCCCGTTTGAAGGACGTTATAACTATTGAAATTACCGGGGTAAGGAAACTTAATATTCATCTGAAGGAAACGAGCACAATGTGGTGCAGTGTATATCATTCTAAGTAACATCACATTCTTATAGGTAAGCTAATCATTTATCATCAGGAGTTTTGCTCTTCTTGTTGTTTCTTCAAATGAAAAAAATATCTCTATGATCAACAACTAGGTCTAGGTAAAAACTAGGGCGTAGATGAAATTGATAATTTCAATAACCATCATGCAAGTAGAAACCTCATCCCTTCTTACCTCCGTGAGAAATGAAACTACATTTAAGTATATACTAGATTAGGGTTGTTTATTGATATATCGATATCGATGGACCTTTAATATATTATTTACCATTATCATCATTTTAACTTGAAATCCAGAGATGAACCTAAGCGTCTTCAAAAATAAGGCTTATGGCCAATATCGCCAAGCATTGCTTGTTTGTTTTTAACCACATGTTAGTAAATATCACAGGAAAGGTTGTAGATTTCAGCATGGAGTTGTCCCGTTATAGTCGACTTTTGCGGTTAAATATAAATAGAATACCAGTGCGTGATGTAATGAAGCGACTCACCCGATTAAACTTTGCTTTATTAGTACAATTTCTTTATTTAGTATTTAGTGTACTACCACCTTAACTGTACATATGTAACAAGTATATACTAATTCGCTTCTTATACGGTGAATTTTGCTATCGCTAATCCAGTCATGCATTCTAGATATAACTATTCAAAAAACAGTGGTTTATGGCACATTTTTCTAGAAACAATCTGTAGTATATCTATTACTACGATTCTATATGAAATACGTTGTAGCTAGTGTAATTGTTAAACTAACGATAATTGTTAATAGACATCTTAAAATCATGAATGCGTTGTGTGCTTTGTAAACTGATTTAAAATGACGATTGTAGTAAATTACGCAGTACTTATCAGATATGGAATATAACATAAAAAAAAATGTTATATTATCATCGATATGTACTCGTGCGGAGTTAAACTCTAATCTTCCGCCCTCTCTTCAATGATTTATTGTCTCATCAGCGATCTACGTATTTTATTCATATTCATATCGGTAGTGAAGACGTTGACCTAATTGGATTGAGATAAGGCAAAAACGTTATTACTACGCAATCCACTCCACCCATGCAGGGGCGGGAGTAATGGAGCTGATCATTTTCTTTCGTACTTCATATTAACGCTTTGGTGTTAACATGTAATGAAATGAAGCGCAATATAAACTTACAGTATCAGAGTACGCTTAAAAGCAAGAACCTTTATAGCAGATAAGGAGACGTTGATTATACAAAAATAACATAAAGTATGGTCATCATCTGACAATAAGGGTACACTGAAATCCAAAGATCTTAATACTTATCGGTCTTGCGCTGCCCCGATCCAGTAGTTTCCGCGACCTTCACAACATCGTTAGTTTATTCTGCTGAGGACCTTTCAGCACCAGTTTTACCGATAATCAGCTTCCACTTCAGAAAAAATAAAAATACTCATATGTAGAAAACGAACAACCCTTTTAATATCCCCCAGTGCTGATACACTGAATCTTCCACTAGAAGAGAGAAAATACCATTTATCGACCACGCTGGACAGTTACAATTTGGCGGGTAGATGTTCATGAAATTGGTATAATAACATGTCAGTTGCCTAACGATGTCCACGCTCACCGGAAGTTCAATCACAGTTAGGATTTCAATTCTTTTCTTTAACAATTTCATTATAGTTTATAATATTTAAACTTTTAATTTAAAGCAGATGGCTAGTAAGTTTCCATAATATATCCTTGAATGGCTTATTAGCTAGAAGGCTACTTTAGAGAGTTTAACTTTAAACTAACTTTAAATTATTAACATAAATACGTTATAATTATATACAGGGTGAAAGGTAATAGGTGTAAAAGATCTGGAGGGGCTAAAGTATAGCTCGTATCCTATCTATCTATGTATGGAATATCCCATACAAAAATAATGGTTCTGGAGTTATTAATTTTTTAAATATTTTTCAAAAAATTCCCGATTTTTTAAGAAAAAATTAAATATTTTATTTTTTACTTATTTCTACACAAATTTTAATGTAATAACTATTGTTTGTTCATTGTTTTATTAAATTAAATTAATAACCATCACTTAAAGGCATAAACTTTTAAATTAGGTTCTTTGAAATTCGTGACAGAAAAAAATAAGGCGTCTTACTTACATTATTACTTAATCTTAAAATAACATTTTAAGTAATGATTATTAATTTAATTTAATTTAATAAAACAATGATTAAACAATAATTATTATATTAAAATTTGTGTAGAAATAAGTAAGAAATAAAATCATTGAAATTTTTACTAGAAAATCGTGAATTTTTTGAAATATATTTAAAAAATTTATAACTCCAGAAGCATTGTTTTTGAATGAGGTATTTCATACATAGATAGATAGGATACGAGCTGTACGTTAGCCCCCCAGATCTTTTACACCTATTGCCTTTCATCCTGTATATGTCAGTCAATATGTTTATAGTGCAATATTAAGAACTTGGCTCTCTCATAACTTTAATGCCTCTTTCAATGTGTTGTATATTATAAAAGTTACTAAATACTTAAAAGATATATATATATATATATATATATGTGTTAAAATATTGTATATTTGTTTTAAGATTTCATGTCGTTTTTTCATACAATTTGAATAAAGCATCTACCTTCTTCCCTCACAGGATTTCTGATAACTTTCCGAATCGTGTATGTATGATGTATCTGATCGCCAAACTTCAGTTTGAAGAGGGCACTTAATGGTGATAATGATGATGATGTATACAAAATATTAAGTATATAGTTAAACTTTTAATTTATGCAAGTGTTAATTAAACAATATTGCGGTTTAAGATTCTATAGGTTAATTAATGATATTCTATACAACAATATATTGATATATTACAAGTATGAATTTCGTTATGCAAAAAGTTCAATGACCTAAATCGGATGCGTAACGCAATATGAATAGTTCTTTACCAATATTTACACAATGAGAATACGAGGTGTGAACACACTAATAAAATACTAAAACAATAATAATGTTTTTTTATTCGACGAACCGAAGAGCGAGAAGATCACCTGATGGTAAATGATACGCCTGTCCTGTTTGGTGGCAAAAATAGGTGCGACTGTGATACCTACATTGACAGGTTCTGGTTACTGAAATCTACTACCAGTCAGTATACTGCATTGGATTAACGTTTGGCTTAATTTCACATGGTGTTAAGAGACAATGAGGCTTTGGATGGTGAAGCGTGCTCCGCTTAAAATACTCTGGCTCTTATTGATATCCAGAATATAACATTGTTGTTACCACGTTAACTACATAGGAAGGTCATAACTCTACCGCCAATCAAACTACAAAACATTTGGCCCCGTAATCGAACCAAGTGTCTTCGTGTAACAAGAAAATGTTTAGCTACAGCCCCATGGAGATAATGCAATTATTTTGTTCACGTCATCATTATCAGCCGACAGACGACCACTGATTTACATAGGCCTCCCCCAAGGATCTCCACATCGATCGATTCTGCGCTGCCCGCATCCAGCTGCTTCCTGCAACCATCAGATCGTCGGACATCGTTGTTCACATACTAATCTATTATAATTCAGATTTTTTAAATCTACATATAAATAGGAAAGTACCCGGAGATTCAATGACTCATTCAAATATTGCTTCTACTATTTAGAAGTTACCTAAGAACGGATTTTACAAAATTCTTTCCCCAAAGGGAGTTATAGGGGTGTTACGGCCAGCGAAAAAGGCGGAGAACAGCTTCTTTGTTTATTTATCCTTACTTGTTAAATCGATTACATCATTAAATCAAACGTAATATTATAAACGATTTTTTTTTTATTTAACAAAGAAGACATAAGGAATTCAAAGAATCCAAAGTATAACACAATAATTACTAAAGCTAAAAATGATATTAAAAATACATAATAATAATAAAATAATCTTTGAAAAAAAGCAAGATCATTGCAGTAATACATGTTATACTTATCTATGTTGCTAAGAAAAAATGTAAATATAATAAGTAATATAATAATAACAACTCAATACAAAATAACTACCTTGAAATGATTTATTTGTTTATAATAAGATTGCTTATACTCTCATAATTCAATGTATCCGAGGCTTTAAATTCATCCATCGATCACTGATTGACGAGTGACGTATATGACGGCGCACCACTACGTTTTGAATAAATATTGTTTATTAAAAAAAAAAAAAAGGTGTCGATGGTGAAAGCGATTAATGAGTTACCGCATTGCAATTAACCCGTATTTAAATTCTGTACACAATACCATCTTAATGGCGAAGAGTAATCGATGGTGATGCGGAAATAATTTCCAACCTTAATAACAGATTGCTCCGTTTCAAATGAATGGAAGTAGTCTCTTATTAAGGTCAGTTCAATATTCAAATTTTACTGGTAGTAAGTCTCTGATGCCGGATACAATTTGTGTTGATACAACCGCAAAACAATAATCTGAAAACATTATATTTTCAGTTTAAACAGTATTGGAGCTAGTGAGATTTCTAGGGTACAAAACGACGAGCATAATGTGGTGGTCAGATCATACCATATATCATCATATCAGGAGAAAGTCTTAATCGTGACATTGCTTAATGTAATAAAAAATCGCTACAAGAACTTTATGGACACTGAAAAAAGAAAATTCGTATAAATCCGGATTCGTTATTTATTTATTTATTGACACATAAACAGCATAACATATTATATACTATCTTACGTTCTAGGTATAGTGTACAATATTAAATATGTATGCCTATTGTAGGCCACAGCTTTGGCCATAGTTTGGATTTAAAGTGAAAAATGTAATTATGATCTACAATTACTTAAATTTTGAACAAATATCAGTTTTCAAACAAGCAACAGCGAGGTATAGTATAATGTGTACATTCAACACGGTGACATCGCGCAGAAGCCATATTCAATATATAACCATTAATTATCAGAGAAGTGATGTAGCAGCTTATCTTTAAGTTATGTAAGATAATCTCACATTGATCACGAGGGAGAGAGAGATGGGACAAGATAGCAAAAGTTGGTGATAGACAGAGGAAATGATCATCAAGTAACATACGGAAGAAAGCCGGGGTGGAAGGAACTTATCCCGCAGATGAGGCGCAACAAGAAGACTGATCTAAAGATAAACAAACATTGTTATCGCGCCGCAAACATTCCGCGTTAAAATTATTCGTAATCTGTTGTAATCTGAGCACAGAGTATACGACTGCCGTAAATAGTCAGTGAATTATGCTAATAGATGAAAAACCGATCGTTCGCCGCAACCACAAACCTGATTAAATTTAACCACCAAAGGCTTGACGTCTTCGGTTTCTTTTTATATATGTCTAAATCAATCGTTTTGGGTTAACATGATTCATTTAAAGTTTTCTACGGTCTTTTTCGTTGTTACTTAACGACGTTACTTTTGTGGTGCGCGACCTGTCCTATAGTTCTATGGTTCCTTATTATAGAACAGTAAGGAATCTTATTTACAATGGGCTAACCTTTAACTTGAATTTTAAGTGGTGTTAATTGATAATGACATCGTAAATAGTAAAGCATACTATCGCTCTTAAATGTTGGCAGCAGAAATACGGAAATGTTGTTACAGCAGCATTATGAGTAATGCAATTCAAACCAAGAGGATTAAAAAAAAAAACAACTATACTCAACGAGGATGGTCCTGGAATTGAAGATTCTTCGTGTTAAAAGCGCAATAGCTGTAGATTCTTACCAGACATTTCTTTTGCTGAATCAGTTATCGTTGGAAGTGTTTTCTGATCCTTACGAATTTGGGAACCACAAGAAAAGATCCTACTCTTTTCTCAAAGATTGACTATTTCATTTAATTTCATCCTACCTTCCATCTCTCAATTGTTTACATCATTTGTAAAAAAATACCTTGAACATTAAAACCGTTATCAAAATTACCAATGACGGATAATGTCGTCATTGCTTACATTGATAATTTTGATGTCGGAAATAATTTTTTCGACATATCCAAAAAAATATATATATAATTAAAAACCAATAAAGGGTTTATATAATGAGCGAGTGGAATTACAAAATCAAATATCATGAGAGGTCTGCACAAAAACTAGGGTCATTAAAATTAATTATTTAGAGAAAATGCTCGCGGGGGGTCACCATCGGACGATGGGAGAGATCGATACCCGATCGAGACGAGATAGCGTAACAGGAAATTTATATGGATGCATCGCAATGCAGTTAACAAGACAACTTTAACTGGGCTTAATGAAACTACACAATTATTACTAAGATAATCATCGCTTCATTTTTCTGTTGTTTTACTATATACTACAACGTTAGTATAAATTTCGTTTAATTTAATAAACCGAATGCTTGTTAATTATCTATTAATTTATTAACGATATATATTAACAACACGAAATAGTTCATACAATATCTATTCGATTCTTAAATCATTATATTCGAGATATTATTGGAATCGTTGAATATTGATTAATATATAATTGTATATTCATACAAGCTAAGGGACAAACATACACCATACTTAAAGTTATAGTTTAAATGTATTAAAGGTGAAAATATAAGTTTAAAAGTTTTATAAAAAAAAAGTTTTGGGCTATGGTTGTGAGGTATGGAAGACAATGGACACTGTCAATTACTTCGTGTATGAAAAAACATAAAAGTAAAAAAAAAATTATAATAAAAATACAAATTAATTTCTTGTAAGTACTCAGTAAGATATATCGAGGTCATCATCATCGTCAGCTAATAGATGTCCACTGCTGGACAAACAGGCCTCTCCAAAGATCTCTACATCGATCGGTTCTGCGCCGCTCGCAACGCCGGGCACCAGGTTCATATGGGATTGGGCCATTTCTCATCACGCCGGCCCAGTGCTGGGAGCCAGAGCCTCGTTTGTTGATTAACAGGTTGCACCATGAGCAGGTGAGATTGGCTTCAGTCCCGTGAGTGCGGGACCCTTCACATTCCTACATCGAGGTATTGTGTGTGTATATATTTATGGATTTCCACTTATGTAAAGAAACATCATGATGATAGTGCTGTTCATATCATTCCAACCAGCTTCACGTTAATTGGGCAGACATATCACTTACCATCAAGTGAATGTCTCGTCCCTTCGTAAAATAAAAAAAATTACTAAGTGTAACTTTATAACGTTGGTACTGTGAAATATGCTTACAGCGGTGTCAGCGTTCCAGGGTCTTGATATTTAATTTCGTCCAATGCATGAGGTCGCAAAAATACGATCTGGTCAGTCTTGATACGTGGATTTATGGCCTCCGGTGGGTCCGCGGCGATTCCGACGCGCGAACCGATAAAGTTTGGATTAATGTTGACATATAAAAGTATATTTAATGGAAATACACAACAAAAGTAAATAAATCAACGTACATACAAATAAATACACGTAATGCGGTGCTAAATGTTTGCGTCACTAATTTAACGATTTATTGGGTATTTGTTACTTTTAAAGTATTGAAGACTATCTAAATAATATATGAAGTTAAATGCTTTAAGGGGTTCGTTTGAGGGGATTCGGATATCCGCCTTATAAAAAGGCTGAAAGTCACCCAAAGGACTACGGAGAGAGCTATAGATCTCTCTGCGCGATCGAATCAAAAATCTGGCGATCCGCCGAAGAAGGTCACCGACATAGCCCAAAAGTTTGCTAGACTTAAGTGGCAGTGGGCAGAATACATTGCTCGAAGGACCGACAGCTGATGAGGCAATAAGGTCCTGGAGTGGCACCCGCTTACTGGTAGACGTAGTGTTGGGAGGTCTCCCACAAGGTGTACCGACGACCTGGTGACAATCGCGGGAACCCACTGGAATGTGGAGATTTTTAGGGAAGGCCTATGTCCAGCAGTGAACGTCTATCGGCTGATGATGATGATGTTGAAATGTTTTAAGAACAATTATTTTCTAAGGTTTAATATTATAATTAGCAATGGTATAATGTACTCTAAATTTTATCAAATAGTATTTTGTAAATAGATAACATCATTATCCTAATTAACTGGTATTCACACCGATGGGTCGTGCGCTGTCCATCCAACAGTTTCCCTCGACTACATGAGATCTTCGTTCCACTTTGTCTATGGCCTACCAGCACTACGTCCATCAACTAACAAGGCTCTGGTTCTCACCAATTAAAATAGGGACAGCGTGGCGCAAGATACACCAGATCATTAATATGAACCCTACAATAAAGAAGTTATGAGATGTAAAAAAAATCATAAATAATATTAAATTTTAGTAATATTAACCAAAAAAACTAATTCGAGACCAAAATAGGTTTATAAAAATTGTTAGAAGTATTTTATAAAAGATTATTTTCTTGGAAAGCAGAGAAATTCACTTAAAGTCCTTTATGTATCAATATATTCTACAGATTGGTTCAACCGCCTCAATAGCACAATGGCCCAACTCCTACCTTGTAATACGGAAGTCAAAGCTTCGATGCAGTTTCCGCATGTGTAGTTACGTTGGTAGAAAAGTTTTGCGAGACTATCTGGCTAGGTACCATCGTCATATAGTAAATTCTCCGACATGACAGCATCACTGTATCCCGCTGACAAGATATGAGAAGTATTTTGGGCAAGCACGATTCACTATCCACGACTTCCTTTCCTCTTAATACTTTGTAAAATTAAGGTGAAATGTAAGCCCATTACGAACAATTCAAAAAGATTAAACATGCAACGATCTTTAATCTTCCGAAAATTGAACAATAGCATTTCTCAAGCACCCGGCACCGGAGCCCGTGGGAGTGAGACCTCGGCTGACAGAAGGAGAAGGAAGAGTCACGTTCTGTAGTTTACCGCGCGTCGATTCAGACTTATAGTAATGAATATGATATAAATAAGATTTGTAAATGTCGGACAGAAACCTTTGGAGTATCTTCAAACAAAAAAAAATTATCGCAATGCTATGATCAATGAGGCCGTAGATAGAGAAGCACACTTACCCTAAATACTCAGAATTTGATACGACAACCAGGACAATGGTAACTAAAAGAGAATACGAGAAATCCTATCATCATCCGGAATTCATAACATGTGGGTTCAGTATTGAACAAGCTACCTCCGTATTAGGTTACCAGTTTGCCACTGCGCCATGGAGAAAATTGAACATTAAATTGAGACGAAATTTTTTTTAATTGTATATCTATTGGATGCATAAGAGAAATCTATTTTATTTATAAGAAACTAACACTAATATAAATTATACTTATCTTAATCTAACAGCCGGATAACGCCTATGGCTGGGCATTGACCTCACTTAAGGATCTTCATTGAGAGGAAATTGGACTTTAGCCCCATCACGCGGGCCAGTGCGGGTTGGTGGGGCAAAACTTCGACTAATGCGGAAGACAAAAGATCGTACGGTCATTCACAAACGGTGTAGACCGATAAAAAAAAGACCTGTGGTTGACCAAGGTCTTCATTATCATACGACAAGCGCTGGACAGAAACCTATGGAGGCAGAACGTCGACTCCAGACAACAAACCTAATCCTGATCATGATCCTCGAACATGAACGAATGATCGTAGAGAAAGATTAAGATATTTTCATTTCTATTCAATATTTATTTTTCATTGCAATCGGCTCCAAGTAGTCCATGCTCCGAACAACGAGAATGCAGATTCGCGACTTCATTCGCTCCCGCGGGCCCCTTTGCTTTTCCCATTCACGGCAACATTCGAAAATACCACAGTATAAATAAATACTCCGTATTTTTGTTATACTCACAAACTAACGTCAAGTTTTCTTTTTACCACCGACTAAAGTAAATAACTTAAGTAGTATTTTATTCAATTAAAATCAGATATTTCGTTTAAATTTTTTACAAAACTTAGAAAAATTATATATCACGAGAAAACAAATGCCAGAGAGTCATTCCAATCTTTTTTTGACTCCTCATTGTCCACTGGTACGTATAGACAAGATTTCACACAAAGCTAGCTCTATACACAGGTTTCCATATCTCAAAGCGCCATATAATGTTCACCATGAAATTCCAAATAGTGATTCCTGCACATCTTAAGATTGAGGATTGTTGTAAACTCAGTAATTATACAGGGTTTTTCAGACCGTAATACAATACACAAACTGTATTAATAAGCGAAATATTTAAATGTTGCAAGGTTTAATTAGAAAAGAGAGCTAACAGAAAAACCTAAATTGTAAGGATAGAAGTTAGCCCTACCATCCATCAAACTTTACAACCTGTGGCTCTGGAATCGAAGTAAAGAATTCCGTGTTACTGCGCCTCGGTGGCAATTAAGGAAATTATACCGTAATATGATGGTAACAATTAATATTTGATAAGCTTGTAAACGATATAGGGTGGTTTAATGAATAGCAAGCCTTACACAAAGCCAGTATGGCGCGGTGGGTAAGAGGCGCGGTGCGTTTGATTTATTATAAGTAACATTAGCGTTAAGTCGTACGCGGTTTATTGCCCTCTTTAAGTTATTAACTGGTTCCAATAATTACTTTGTCTAGCATTTAAAGTACGGCATATTAGGTAACGTAAACCCATCTTCCGCGTAATAGGATATTTCTCTAATTGATGTCTCCTTACTAATAAGTTTTACTATATAGAAATAGTTTAACCATAGATTCTACTGTGTGTAAAAGGTACGGAGACAGCTACTATAATTATTTGAGGATTATTCGTTTATCGATTATTCGTTTAATCACACAGGTTCATAACCATCATAGGTATTTTATCTAAAACCGTTTACTATATATATATTCTTATAAACCTTCTTGACTTTTAAATTTTGGGGAAAATCATAGAAAAGGCGTCCTGCATTCTAATAAAGTTATAGTAGAAGTACAACTTAGGCGTTAAAACCTTTTCCTAATTTCTTTTTCCGTTTTATGTGGTTTTCTCTATTTTTGTTACGTCTTTCTTATTTTCATTTAAATTCGTGTAAATATGTTAAATAATAAATACTTTTCCTAATTATGCCAAGCACAAAAGGTATAATTAGGTTCAAATGGTCATTAATCGGTATTACGCTGCTCACATCCATCAGATCGTCGGTCCAACTTGTGAATAACCTTCCAACACTACGTTTACAGGTAAGCAACTATCACTTGAATACCTTACTTCACCACCAGTCTTGAGTCCTGCCCTTTGTTGCTTAAGATGCAGACTCTTCAACTTTATTTTTCTGTATCGATACCATACAAGAAATGTATGTTTGAGAAATAATTAAACAAAGTTTAGTATGAATAATATTGAGTTGTGGCTGACTTGCAATCGATTAGATCAAAAATACAAGCATCTATGAAACCAAGGTCTTTGCAATAATAGATGTGGTGAACGTAGATTTTAGGACATTAGGCGAGGCTGCGCGTGAGTCGCAATATTTAATCAAATTTAGTTAAACATTCTATGATGAGGACCAGATAATTTGCATAACGCTTGTAACTTGCAGCTGAATGTATTACTCGAATACTTGGATTTAATGGAATCTTAAACATATTTATTTCCTAACAACGGATTTCAATTTACTGCAAAAATAACCAAAAAACAGCACATGATACATTTTCTACTTGTTCTCGTTTAAAGAATTTGAATTACAACCACTTAAGAGTTTACTGTTATGCTTTGTTTTTTTAATTACTAATGTTATTTTATAACTACTGAATGTACGTGTTGTTAACTTTACAATACCAACGATACTATCATATGACGGTATATCCTTCCCACAAATAGTTACAATATGGGAAACACCGATTCGATACATTAACGTGAAATAAAGATCGCAATCAGTCCGCACTATTCAGTAATTGAACGCACCTGCACGTTATCGAAAGGTACAAGGTTTGGTGCATTTCCTAACACTGTATTCACGTGTTAACAATGTCACTTTCAGTTCGGACCAAGTTAGTGTATTGTAAGACTACAAATTAATAGAATTCAAATAGTTCCTCCAACGTAGATGATGTTGTGAAGGTAGATAGTAGTTGTCTTTTGCAATAAACTCTTTCTTTTTCTATAAATATATTCCAAGACATTAAAAATGTATCAGTAGTATTATTGTTTGAATTAAGAAAAAAATAATTTTGAACCTATTCAAGGTAAAATCAGATCTCTAAAAGTACTAGGAGACTTAAGTAGTCTCCTGAACAGCTTTCCTAATAATGAAGTGTCTCTTTTGTCTTATATGAAACACTTAATCACAATTTAAATTGTTTTTTTTTATTAGGACTATGTTCTTTTATAAACGTCTCCATTAAAGATTTCTTTATTTCTCTCTCCTTGGCTTTCCATATCCATTGCGGACAAACAACTTTCTTCATATCGTCTACATTGTCTCTCATTGTCCCTTTGGCTTGCTTAATTTATACATAAACATTTAGATTAAGTTTTATTGTTTGTAATAAAGCTAAATAAATAAATTGAGAAATATTGTTTTCAACAGAGTTAGATATGTGCGTAACAAGAAGTAAAGAAAGAAACAAGCTGTCTATTTGAATTTATATTTGTTACTAAATTTGCGTCTTATACTGCGACTATAAAATATTAAGAGACGTCGGTTGTTAGAACTTGATTGTGTAAACGTATCTCACAATTAAATTATATTTAACTAAAATGCCATAACGATTAGTTCTTGAATTTGATAAATGATCACAATTTATTGGCGGTTTAATGGCAAATTGCAAGACATTTGTATCGTTCGACGCAGCCAGCGAATAGCTTGCCCCGAGAGCAATGTTATAAGTATTACGAATAATATTATGAAGAAAATATTTCTATTGGTATAATAAATATTCTTTGTAGTGCTAGTAAAATGAAAGCTCCTTAATATGCTATCATCATCATCAGCTGTTACACGTTCATTACTCGATAAGCCTCACCCAAAGGTTTTCACATCGTTTCACTCTTACCAAAAAAATATGTAGCACAAAGGTGTCTTAAACAGTCAATTATTTTATGCTCTCAATATATAAATAATCATTATTGACATCATCTAAGCCAATTGTTATTCACTATTAATCATAAGTCTCTATCCAATCGATTTTCTATATCGCCTGTATAAAATGATTATTTTTGATCTTCGCCGCGTTTTTACTTTACCTGGATGATAAACCAACAGACAGTCTGCTTGAAAAGCTCGAAAATATCTGATAATTTTCAGACGACAAATAGCTTTCTATACAGGGTGAAAGGTAATAGATGTAAAATATCTGAAGGGGCTAAAATATAGCTCGTATCCTATCTGTCTATGTATGGAATACCCCATCTAAAAACAATGGTTCCGGGGTTATTAATTTTTTAGATATTTTAAAAAAAATGCCCGATTCTCGATATTTTTACACAAGTTTTAATTTAATAATTATTGTTTAATCATTGTTTTATTAAATTAAATTAATAATCATCACTCAGAGGCTAAATATTTTAAATTAAGTTCTTTGAAAGTCGTGACAGTAAAAAATAACGCGTCTTACTTACATTTTTATTTAATCTTAAAACAAAATGTTATTTATAAAAAATACGTATAAAGCACATATAAAGGTACCTGACTTATTGAAGTCAGGTACTTATTTATGTGGAAGGTATTGACCTATCCGAAAAGGTATAAGAAAGTATATAAAATTTCTAAAATTTAGAAAAAAAACCACTTGTAATAAAACCAAGTACCATGAAATATCAAACTGTAGAGACTCATAAAAATAGACATCGCGGCGGCCCTTTAATTTGCCAGTTTTGTTTATTGTTGTAACAAGTGCGAGCTTATTGTTATCGGTTTAGATATAGAGTTCAGAGTAAAAGTTTAAAGTAATAATTAATTTAAATTTTGCTCAAACTGACGGCCATAGTTCCTAATACAAGCACGAAGCTTTTTTCTTAAGTCCAATCGAGTGACTCGCTCTGTAAGCTGTTCTCTTATTTTATCAGCAGTGACGACGATGCGTGACTTTAAATCTTTGAACGAGTAAATTAGTCTTGTGTAAACTAAAGATTTGATGTGAACCCATAAGTAATAATCGCAAGATAATAAATCAGGACCCTTTGCGGGCCACGGTGTTGGTCCTCGCAGTAGACTTATCGTCAAATAGACTTTTCCTCGCAGTAGACTTTTCCTCGCAGTAGACTTCCTCGCAGTAGACTTTTCCTCACAGTAGACTTTTCCTCACAGTAGACTTCCTCACAGTAGACTTCCTCACAGTAGACTTCCTCACAGTAGACTTCCTCACAGTAGACTTCCTCACAGTAGACTTCCTCACAGTAGACTTCCTCACAGTAGACTTCCTCACAGTAGACTTCGTCGCAGTAGACTTTTCCTCGCAGTAGACTTTTCCTCACAGTAAACTTTTCCTCATATGAATCTTTTCCCCGTATGAAACTTTTCCCCGTAGTAAACTTTTCCTCACAGTAGACTTTTCCTCACAGTAAACTTTTCCTCGCAGTAGATTCTTTCTCCCAGTAAACTTTCCTCTCAGTAAACTTTTCTACCAGACATCTACGTCCTATCTTGTGTTGAAAATTTTAATGACTTTTCCAGATAATACCACGTTTTACTCACAACAACAATTTACATATATTTACCGAAAGCTATGATTATGATTTGATAAAATAAACAAAAAGACAGCAGCGATATCGCTGTAATGAATTCATTGCATAGGTAACGGAACCGCTGCATCGAAGCAAAGACCACACCGGTGCAATATCACAGGGCTATCTGTGTAAGGAACACAATCGAGTCCCCTGTCAGGACGCAGCCATTTGCGCCTGCGCGGGCGCACTTACCGTTCGCCCATATCGAAGGCACGCCAGGATCTGCTTCCGTTTGATTTATTAATATTTGCATAATAATTTATCCTCCTTAACGTTAACAGTTAACCAGAACAACGGGGAAATACTGTTGTACTATTTTTGTCATTTATGTATCATCATCATCAGCAGCCATATTTATATTGTTATAATTTAAAATCACGCGAAACTTCAACTCATGGTTCAGGATAGTAATAACTCTCTGCTATCAGCACGGTGTGCCGTACAAAGGGGATCGGGAGCCCGCGGAATAGCGCACACCTAGTCCTACGTGTGTACTTACTGCTCGCTGTCAGATCGCCGCTTGCAGGACTTCTTTGTCTTTCAGCAAGTCAAAGGTCTAGGTCGATTCAGTCAAAATAGAATTATGGCGCGTGGGAGATATCCCGTTCCAGCTGCACGTAAGTAATAACACCGAAAACTGACACCGACAACTGTTGGTTGGTTCACACCCCCAACCCTAGCTTCTCTTTCGACCGATGAAAAGAGTGCTTTTAAAGAGTGCCCACCCATCAGTGCGAGGCACGAATAAAACTTTATATATCTTGCCCACCTATAAGTAAACCTAATCAGTACCGAATAGATATAGCAATTAAAATATACTCGCGGAGGAGTAATCAACCACCGCGGTCCTAACACGGGGGTCGGCAGTTCGAAGCCGTGACGACACGTAGTTGAATTTTGTTGGCGATATGACTAAGAAAACCCGTTCGAACGACTACTATCATGTCTTCGCCATAATATTACTGTTCCGGCTGTCAATATATTATTTAGACTTACCAACTTCGCCTCCTTTTTGTCACTTAACATTTGCTTAAATTGAAGTCAAATGATATGCAGTTGTACATAAAATGATCTTATCACCTGATGAAATTTTTTTTAAGTCCCTAGCATTAAACATAAATAATGAAAATTTAGAGCCATTTTATATTGCAGTTTCTATTGAAAAAGTTATAATTTAACCGGATGAAAAGACAGTTAAAAAATATAACAACCATCATTTCCATGACAAATAAATCAACATTAATATTTATTTATTTAAAAAAATTTACTTGCGGTTAAACAAAAAAACTGAAGATTTTGATTGGAAAGTCTCTAATAGTGGAGAAAATCTTAATAGGATGCAAGGATTTCCGCACAACAACTTACGGGATCCAAGCCAAGCTCACATGCTCGTGGTGCACCCTGCTAATCAACGAGGCTCTAGCTACCACCAGCCCGTATTGGTCCAACGTGGTGGGAAATGGCCCAAGTCCCCCTATATGAATCCTTACGCGATCGTGTGGGAATCTTTGGAAGGGCCTATGTCTAGCAGTAGAGTTCTATCGGCTGATGATGAGGAAAATCCTAAAGCAACGAGCACAATATGGTGCAGGGTTTATCATTTAACTTGCCATAAAGTAAAACTTTTACTCGTCTCGACGCTTCGACGAATAAAAAAACTACTTCTGCTGGAAGTGATTAGTATTGCATTCACATACTCATTGTTCCTTTATCTCTTGATCTAAAGGCGTGAAGAATCCCAAATATTCTTACCAGCAAAACCAATTTGAATATCTCCGATAGATAACCATGACCCGTCCTAATGCCTTTGTGAACCATATTTGGCGGCGCGTTAACTCCATATATCTTTATAGAATCAAAATCTTCAACTGTTCTAAGGGTAGTTATTCATTTACCATCTTATTATTTTATCACACATTTGATCAAATGTTTGTAACCCATTCTTTATATATATTAAAATGTACTAAAGTAATTATTACCTCATAATATTAAGTCCATACATATGAAATTGGCGTTTTGTAATTGTTTTATTTTTTTGTAAAATATATTTAATTAATCAAAGTATGCATCGTTATTATCTATGCACTTTTGCCATCTCATAGGTAGTTCCTTGATCCCTTTACTAAAAAAATCATGGGGGCGAGAATCAATAAACTCTTTGAATGCTGTTTAGACTGTCGTATCGGAGTTGAATTTTTTTCTTTGTAAGAAGTTGTCCAAATTCCGGACAAAATGGTAATCTGTTGGGGCAAAATCTGGGGAGTACAGTGGATGTCGCAGACATTCCAATTGTAGCTCCTGCAGTCGCACGGGCGACGGCAGGACGCCGAGGAGAGGGCGCGCTGCATGTTCCCCCGCGCCGTGGAAAAAGAGGGTTCATCCCTCCCTCCTGAGTTGCGGCTGCGAAAGCGGCCAGCGCCGGCAGCCTTACCGACAAAGTTATTCATTTATAAAAGAGAACTACAGGTTTTCAGAGAATACTGGGGTTTATAATTAAGTCCAAGTCAGGAGCCATTTGTGAGTTATTAATAAATCTTCAGGAAATCAATAAATGCTCGTAAAAAAGTCACAAAAAATTAATACTAATCCACTGCAATAAAATATACAGATGTATATGATATCAACAAGAAACAGGTTATAACGAAAATTATCTTAACAAAAAATATATCGTTATTATATAACTATCACAGCCGCAGTCTTAAAATGGAAATAATTAATATTATTAGTTCCGTTTCCATCTAGGCAACAACTTAGAATTATACATGTAACAATAAGTTAAATGTAGATGCATCAATAGAATATTTTTTTTTACTTTGCTACACTAAGGCTCTGTGTTCACACCCGAAGCAATCGAATACTGTTGTATTCGCGTTGCGCGCGCGCAGTATAGTAGCAGACCTTTAAAGGCTAATGTCAGATTAGATTCCTCTCAATGCGTATAGACCTTATATAGACTATAATGGACCCGCTGCGAATTCAAATTGAACTGTATAGATACTCTTCAGTAGTGTACGAGCAAATAAATTTAAAACTAGATTAAAAATAAAACTATACCATAAAAATAATGATGAAATGTAAAATGAAAAAATGATGACGATGACGGAAGTTTAGTATTGGTTTGTTAATGTTGATGCTTGTAGTGGTATTAGTAATCGTAATGATGAAGATGATGGGGATGGTGATAAAAACAATAAAAATGACATTGCAGTCTGGAAATGGATCTCGAGTTGAGTCGGGTGTCCATTCGGAAATTTAGACAACCGTCATTACGAGAGTTGAGACGGATCCGGAGTTGTGTAAGTATCTATTGCGTCGGAAACACACTACTTCCCCTGTAGTGCAGCTATCTATAGGCGATGGTAATCACTGACACATCTGAAGCGCCTATTGGCTAACATTTACTATTGAACATTTTAAAAGGCATAGGAACCTTTGCATTTTATTTCAAAGTCATTAATTATTCTAATTTCTATGAGAAATAATTTCAAGTTAATTTGACAAGTTAAACAAAATTATTACAATTAACCCAAACGAGATTACACACTGCATTGCAATTTGAAATGGCGTCCAGCGAATACGACGCCTTATCAAAGTTGCGTAAACACCAAGATCGCCTAGCGTGCTGCAGGATCCACTCCAAGTATAAATAAGGCTATTTACGACCGAATTCTACAAGTGAACATTAATTACTAGCCACTAACGAGTATCTACGTAACATTACCTAACCTTAATAGGTACTATCAGCAACAATATCTTAAATGATAAGTCAAGAAATTATTAATTTTTAATTAAAAATAAATCAGCAATCAAATTTATTTTTCCATTTACTTCAATCAATCTTCGTTTCCTCTCAGCGTATTACTGTGGATCTAACCTTTAAGGTTTTCGACCATCGTCACACAGTAAGCGGGTCCACCAAGTAAGCATCTAGTTAACAAATCAAAGGCTTCAGAATAAAATTTTTCTAAATGACATTTATTTTGATTATAAATACATGGTAATCTTACCATATTTTAATCAAAGTCTGGAGTCTAACTAGACTGCTACCTAGGTTGCATGTACATATTACTGTATTCTGATTTCAAAGACGCTATACCTAGTGAAGTTATTGTGGTAAAAAATAAAAAAAAAATATATCTACCTAAAATATGGTGCAGTAAAACATCTTAATAATAATAAAAACGATTAATACTTATCGATGTGGACACATAGCAGTAAACGAACAAAATGTTGCAAATATCCGCCTAAGATATAGTAATTACCAACGCGACTGTTCTTGTTGCTGCAATAACTGCAGGCGAGTAAATCAACTAGCATTTACACCATCCCAGGTCGCAGTGTCAGAACGATATCATTTATCCGCTCCTGCGGCTATCGGAGATATTGTATATTATACGTTTAATTTACAAAGTTTAAATATTTACTAGTTCTACCTATGTGTGTTTATGTTACCATGCTGAGAAATTACATAGAACCTCTTTGAAGTAATGTTTTTAAGCGCGTGTTGACGTATCATTTTGTTTTCAATGCATTTGCATCATTTAATTAAACAAAATATAACTTCTTTCCAAACTAACCTAGAAAAGGTTCTTTAGATTCTTTATTCGGCCTGTATATTAGTTACTATTATAACAATTTTTTTACGTTAATTTCGGTTTCCTCAAACATAAACTTCAGAGTCGTTGATTATCCGCTCTTATGTTTCTTTTAAGCACGTTTTTCTTCCTTCTTTTATATACTATTGCGATATATTTACAATGTTTTAGAAAATCTTTCACTATGCTATGCTCCCTGTTTTCTAACAATATACATATGTTATTAATATTTACTTCGTCTAGTTCTATTTCTAGATCTTACCTCTCTCCTCCTTATATGAGGCATGTTATCGATGTTCTCTGACTTCGTAGAGTTACAGGTACACACAAGGTTGTCTTTGCACATACACTCAAAAAATTCCCAATTTTCTCGGAAAAAAATCGATGATTTAATTGCTTACTTATTCGTAAAAAATTTTTAAAGTAATTTTAAAGTAATAGTAATATTGATTAATCATTGTTATATTAAATTAAATTAATAATCATCACTTCGAGGCTAAAACTTTTAAATTAGGTTCTTTAAAAGCCGTGACAATAAAAATTTAGCCTCACATTTTTATTTAATCTTTAAACAAATTTTTATTAATAAATAATACGTATAAAGTACATATATAAGTACCTGACTTCAATCTATCTATCAATCTATCAAGTTTCTAAAATTTTGAAAAAAAAACACTTGTAATAAAACCAAGCACCATGAAATCAAACTGTAGACTCATAAAAGGAGACGCCGCGCCAGCCATTAATTTGACTCTTTTGTTTATTGTTGTAACACGTGCGAGGTTATTATTGTCGTTTTAGATATTTAGTTGATTGTAAAACATGTTGTAACGAAATACATTAATTTATAAAAAATAATTAATGATTCTATAAAAAAATATTAAATAATAACAGCGTTAAAATGCCTCAAATAAAAAATATAAAAATTTATTAAATTAAAAATATAATTTTGCGAAAGCTAAATGAGTTAAATAGATGTGTCTCTAAAATATAAAACCAAATAAAAAAATTTAAGCAAACTTTATTTTATGTCTAAAATACGAAAATATTAAATTCGAAAAAATCCAATACAATAAGTGAAAAAGTTAAAGGCCAATAGTTGGGTGTTTCGCGAAACGCCTTAAGGACGTAATAAGGAATAGTTCGCGTCCTGTCCCCTCAGCGCCCGCTCCCTGAGACGTTCGGTCTCCCATTTATGCGTCACAACGGTGTCGCAGAATCAGGATACCGCATCCCATGACGCCTCGCTTCCGACCATAGCACGCACCACTGCAGGGAGCGAGAGGTCACCCCCCTATCGCCACTAAGAGCACGACCCTATCCTCCCCGAATCGCGGGCAATCGGCCAGGGTGTGCGACGATGTATCCACCGGGTGTCCACACTCGTCGAATGCGTCATCCGTCCTACCACTACAATTACACAAGTGCAGATATCTCCCGAAGAAACCGTGCCACGTGAGTATCTGCACCAGGCGGAAATGGAAGACTCCGCAGTCCCTATTCAACCAGTCCGCAAGGACAGGCCGGGCGGCCTCCACGGTGAGGCGACCGTACGTCGGGTCTCGGAGTCGCCACTCCCATCGCCGAAGCACCTCCCGTCGCGTCCCGCCTCTGCTGAACGCTGCCAGTTTCTCTGATGCGTTGATACGCCGCAGCATTAACTCTAATGACTTGGTAGGTGACGATTTGGAAAACGTAGCTAATATTCTCTTCGTGCTTGTAAAGAATTTCCATCACTAAGTCTATAACATTAGAAAATGTCAGCGTATTCTTCATTACCGTAATCCGCCTTTGAAATTCAATTTATTTGGTATGGAAAAAAAAACTATTAAGAATTAAGAAGACAACGATAATGTACGTCCGCCCACGAAAGTAGTTAAATTTTAACTGACGTACTGACTAATTACCTAAATATGACATTGTACAAGTTTTACAATGAACTAAATATCGAAAGCGTCAACCATAACCTCGCACGTGTTACAACAAAAACAAAAGAGTCAAATTAAAGGGCCGGCGCGACGTCTACTTTTCTGTCTCTACAGTTTATTTCATGGTACTTGAGTTTATTACAAGTGTTTTTTTTTTCTAAATTTTAGAAACTTTATGTACTTTTTCATACATTGTCGGATAGGTATTGAAGTCAGGTACTTATACGTACAGGTGTTTTATACGTATTTTTTATAAATAACATTTTGTTTTAAGATTAAGTAAAAGTGAAAGACGCCTTATTTTTTACTGTCACAACTTTCAAAACACCTAATTTAAAAGTTTTAGCCTCTAAGTGATGATTATTAATTTAATTTAATAAAACAATAATTATTAAATTAAAACTTGTGCAGAAATGAGCAAGAAATAAAATCATTGAATTTTTTCTTACAAAATAGGTAATTTTTTTAAAAATATTTAAAAAATCAATAACTCCGGAACCATTGTTTTTGGATGGGATATTCCATACATAGATAAATTGGATACGAGGTATATACTTTAGCTCCTTCAGATCTTTCACCCTGATTTTGGTAATTATGGTAGGTGAAGAAAATAGTTAACAATGAACTTGACGTTTTTTAATTTCTACGAGTACTTACGGCGATATAAATATGTAATGATTGACATTTTAAGATACAACACATCACGAATACAACTATCTTCAGCATGATACCAGCACTCTACCTGACTTGATTGACTCTACTAAGGTTTTGTCCTTGACTCCTGAGTTTTTTCTAAGTTCTTTTATTTTATCATCTTTATAATAATAATAATTAGCTTACTTTATATTCTCACTTCGACTTTGAAACTTCTTCCACAGGAAGAGAATCAACGCTGTTTATCTACCGTCTTACCTAAGTGTGGGCTTGGTAAATAATAGATGTCACATGACCACGAAAGTTGTTTTACTTATGGAGCATTTCAAGATATTTTCCTTGACTGGAAACTAAAGTTCTCGAACACGCACTTCTTCGTGACGTACAACATAGAACTGCACAAACTCAACTATCACCGTTTATATCAACCTTTGCAATAGTTTATTTATTGTAGTGCAGTTGCCAAATAAATATCAATCACATCGATGTTGACAAATTTAACTTCACATTGGTGTAATAATAGAGATTAAAATAATAATTAATCAGATAAGGCGCGAACTCAAATGATATAATGGATGGCACCGCGTTAATGTTTTTACACAACTCATAACGACGCCGTGTATACAACACGATGACCGATCGCCGAACAGTTCGGGGTAAATTAAACTGTTTCATAGTGAAATATTACAGTGATTTATTTGAAACTGAACATTTCATTTATACGTAGCGATGATACTTTATAGGTGTGGGTGGCGCAGAAGAGGCGCGAGGTAGATAAACTTTCAATAATTGAAATCATCTTAAGGGAACCGATGTTTCAAAAATGTCAGTTCTTGTGGATATAAGAAATAGAAATTTTTCTTCTTGTAAGAAGACCTTAAGTCCCAGCAATGATAATATTAAATGGGCAATTTGTGTATTTTATTTATTTAATACACTTTTATTGATATATTATCGGCGGGTACTCTTTATATTCTGTACAAATTGAGTAAAAACTTTCACAATCCTATTTCGTATAAAATTATTTTCGATACGTGCTACTAGTTTCTAATTTTATTTGAATTGACATAGCCTCCATAGCTCAGGGGTTAGAGCACTGGTCTTGTAAACCAGGGGTCGAAAGTTCAAATCTCTCTGGAGGCAAAATGCGACAAATTTTTATTTGAATTGAATGAATTGAAAATTATATACTACCACAGCAGCAAAATCAAAATTAGTGTTCTTGTATGTGGAAGGCTTACTTAAGTCAAATCATCTGGGTACTGTGACGTATATTTTATATCTCAATCCATGGCTGAATGTGGACCTATGATTTAAGTAATGCCACATTGTCGAACGGTTAAACCATTAACCATTCAGTAATCGTCCAGCTAGTCTGAATAGCATTTGTAACTAACCTAATCTGAGGTTGATATAACAAACCTTTCATCATCATTGATTGCGATCTTCAAATTGAAGTTGGAAAGTTGAACTTGGAGATCATTTTTTATTTATGTAGCATCCTTTTTGGTTTGCAGGTATGACATACAATCTCTTACCTCAACGAATCACATATTTCGTCTTCCATATACCCGTCTGCTCGTTTAATAATTTTAAGCATACTTTAAAGATCAATACCAAGAAAGGAAGAAGCAAACCACAAATAAAATTATATTAATAACATTTTTGTACAGTAATATACGTATATAATATATATATAAATATATCTCCTAAATATCTCTCACATCCAACCCGTCCCTCCACGATAAATCTTTCGCTTTTGCGTCCTCGTGTACTCTTCTTCCTTTTTCCAAAACTCCTTTACTATTACTTCAGGTCGTTCATCAAATACCTCGCCTGTTCTTACTCGAATCGCCAAATCACTATTTACATTCGAGTTCTTTAAATGAATACTTATCTTAATGTTTAACTTTCATTCTATCGCTTGCTATATGTTTTTCGATTATATAGGGTGGCGCAAAAATAACCTTATAAAAAGTACCTTATAACACAGGTAATAAGGTACTTTTTATATGGTTATTTTTGCGCCACCCTATATATAAATTATAGATATATTTGTTTTGAGTGCATTATGCAATTTCCTTTCACTGCGGCGGTGTGAAATAGGAAAATCACAGGCAACATGTCGAATAGCCGCCGACCCGGCTCCTGACCTCACCCGCGTCCATTGCTTTACCCAGGTTATGTACTTTAATGTTAGGGAGTTTCTGATAAATTCAATCTCTACTGTCACTATTTTAACAATACCTCTAAACCAAAACTTATACGAAAATGATTAACAACAATATAACAACAGCATTACCTTCACTAGGTAACGACTGATTTACTTATTTGACACATCAGCGGTGATACAAAATAACATCAATCAAAGGACTGATGGAGGTATTGATTGGTTTGAAGTAACCATTGTAGATGGTGATGTGATGCTTGCCGGCCCAATGGTTAGAGCGTGCGGCCTTCATTCCGAAGGTCACGGGTTTGATTCTTGGCATGTACCGATGACTTTAATATTTAAGTTATGTACATTTGTGAACTTTAGTAACAACAGCGAAATACAAACGGTGAAGGAAAACATTGTGAGGAAACTTGCACATGAATTATAATTTATTCTAAGGTGTGTGTGATGTCACCATTCCGCATTGGACCCGCGTGGTGACTATGGCCCATCGGCCTCCTATTGAGGGTAGGCCTGTGCCCCAGCAGTGGGGACGTAAATTGGCTGTTATGGAACCATTGTAGATGTGCACGATATTCACACTTATACAACGTTACATATAAAAAATAAAATATATTGCAACAAAAATATCTCTTACACAATAGAATAACACAAGGTGCATTTTAAGATCAATTTCGCAGATACTAAACAATAATAAGATCGATCTATAGATCTCAATTTCAATCAGGCCGAAGATGGTGAATCCTGCTCGCGTAAAATACTCTGGGTCTTATGTATTTATGATTAAAGCTGTAACTTAACGGCGTCAGATGACTTATTTATAAATATGAGTGTATATTTCTCTACAAAGTAACACTTTTAATGTTTAAGTAATAACTTTTAAAAAAAAACATTAGTTTATAAACTTGCAGCAAAAACATGAGCTATTCATGAGTTAATACCATTAGATGTGAATTTCAAGATGATGAAGATAAGTTTATAAATAATGTTGTACACTAAACGTTTATTTAGCAGAAATGCAATAAACGATCGATGTTCTAATTAAACTCGGTCGGATCTCTAATCTTCGACCACTGGAACAGAGGTGGTCACCCCAGTCGTCAGTAGCCACAGATCGACCGGAGATTAGCGCCGCCTTACGACATCGGATGCTGCGGCGAACTGCACTGATGCAGTAATCAACTGATGTTAGGCGCGTGAAGTAAATTGCGTTGTATGTATGTCACAGTCATTATTATTTAATGATTCTATCAAATTATTTCTTGTAACATCAAATTACGTATTACAACATTTTTGTTAGCACAGAATTTATTAATCAGAAATCAATTAAAAAAATAACTAAGTAAGACAAACTTTGGTGGTAGATCTTTGTTATAAGAGACGGTCTAAGTAGGTACCTCCGCAGCTCCTATTTCTGCCGCCAAACATTATTGTGCAAATATTACTGCGTTCCAGTCTGAAGGGCTCTGTAGCTAGTGAATTTCTGCGGTATGAAGATATCTTGTCTAAAAGCGACGAGCAAATTTTAGTACTACATATATAACTACCGTCTCGTTACTGGCGTAACACAATCGTGATATTCTCATCGATTCTTAAAATAAAAAAAGGCCTTCATCTCTACTTAAATATGAGTTTTAAATAAAGTTATATGTATATAATATGTGATGTTTTTTCTAGTAAGATCAGTTACTACACAATTTTCTGTTTACCTAACTATATTACAGTCATAAGTTTGCTATATCTCTTTAATACTTTCACTAGAAAAACAACTCCTAAAAATAATATATAAAACTAGTTAACAAACAAGAATTTATATCTTTTACCAAATAGTATCGAATAAGAAATAACTAGAATTATTAAATAAGTTAAATTAAGTATTGATTGGTTGGGAATTTAACTCTGTAATATTTTAACTTGTATGTACTAAGCTGATCGTCTTATCGGGATCGTTTTAATGTTTTATGAATTCGAATTTTTCGCGAAAGTCTAGTATTTATAAAAATAAGTTTAAGCCAATACTTAAACTTATGCTGTATGGATATTTATGAATTAATAAGCTTAATACTTGTAGTACCAGCATACAATATTTATTTATAGCTTTAATCATACATGCAGGTCATATCATCAGAGATTTAATAGTTTCATGAATGAAAATCATTCAAGCTCTAATGCTGATCACAATTAATATTGATTGACTTTTCATCTTTTTACATCTTTAATAATTAAATTGCTTAATACAACAACATAATTAATAATCTCTCCGATTCGTAATAACCATTAAAACGCAACCTAATCTCAGTTCACCATTTCACACAGTATTTGTTATATTATTATGATACATCTCCCCTGCTCCTGTTAAATCAGTTATCGGGCATCCCAAATACAGCTCAGAGCTGATTCCGTTACCGTGGTAACTGGATGCATCAGCCTGCCACGTTTAATTAATAGAACAATGGAGTTAATTATATTGTTTCGTCCGCAGATCAGACAGGCATCGACATTAAGATCGTCTTACATGGTTAGGATGGAAGATAGAAACATCAAATGAATTACGAACATAAAAACATACGCATACATAAAATCCACAATGTGTATGCGTGTATGTATGATATACCAGAAATTGTACTTATTTAAATTGAATATTAAACAATCAGCATTCCTCTCCACTTAACGAAATTACCAACGTAACTTAAACAGCAAAATGGCTATGTAACGATTTTTTATTACGCTAAGCTACGTGACTACACTACAACAATAACATACAGCTACATCGCTACATTAAACTACAAACAAAACTCTTACAACATTAGTCAGTAATTCATTCAAGAAAAAATGTAGTAACAGCGAGGAAATCTACCTTTTAACCACCAGCAGGACGTACAAGAAAAGATTAATGCTTTATCTGTTAGTAACCTCTACTTGCAGTAATAATGTTAGTTAGTAGTTAAAATGTGGAAATAAGCTTCCTTAACTATATTTATTATGTTACTGTGAATACTTGTTTTGGCTGATTACTTTCTAAATGAACCTTCTTGATTAAGATTATATACACAGCTGCCCTGTCACGTAAAATTTTGTCTTGTCATCACAGTAATTTCACAAGCTACAACGCCATTCAACCCGGAACACGTTAATGTTTGCACACAACTATTTGGCTGCAGAAATAGGAGCTGCGGCGTTACCTACCTTTTTTTTATGTGAGGGAAATGCCTTCGCATACCTGTTCTTACGGGAGCAAAGGCTGGTTATGTCGGACTTGCGCCGTCTGAAACTCCTACGATATTCCACCGTCGTCGCTTTACGGCAGGTCCACGGGAACCCTTTCCCACACCTCCGCGACTCCGTCAGTGCCGGCTGCATCGAGCAACTCGATCTCGGGAGGAGATATCTACCCTCTTTCCATCTCTGCATGGGCGAGTCGGAACACAGAGCCCCTTTGTCCCGGCCTCTTATTATCACCTGGACAACAGATCCCTCTGAACCCGTCACCCAGACGCTATGGGAACCAAGTGAAAAAACTCAGTTCCTTATGGCGGATCTGGTTTTAGACTCCGCCGCCAACTATTAAGCGACCGAGAATGACAAAGAGAACGGCCAACTACAGACGCTCCTCTCCCTCCGCAACTCCACCACGGCTGCGAGGGACCATGCAAACCTGCCCCCACAGCCAACCGGCACACATCGGAGGTGAGCTTATGGAGCTCACCTGGAGCGGTCACCTCGGGCCGGCCGGATAGGTTCCTCTTAGCTTCACCGTGAGTAACCAAGCCACGGCTACTTAAACTTACCGCCACGACAAAGCAGGAACCTGTTGGGGAGGGAGCGGTGATGCCTATCTAGACAGTCTCCGAAAACAGAGACCTACCACCAGTGTTTAAGGTCCATAATAAATATTTGAGTTATTTACTATAACCTATTATATATTTTATAATTATGTACACACTGCCTCCATAGCTCAGAGGTTAGAGCACTGGTCTTGTAAACCAGGGGTCGAGAGTTCAAATCTCTCTGGGGGCAATATTGAATATCCTATATATCAATTTTGTTCTTTCTCATTGTAGGTATTTATTATTTATAATAAGGAAAACTAATTTTATAGTATATTTAACTAGGCTATTGTTTGCAACAAAGTAAAAACACTTAATTCATATTTTAACCTTTTTTTTGGTTTAACAATGTTTTAAAGTTATCCTATAATAACTAAGATTTATACTCTATGATTATATAATATTCAAATCTTACATTTCCAATATTTCTATCAATCGTCTTTAAAAAGGTAATCCTTTTTTTTTATTGAGTGAACTCGTAAATTGAACTCGTAATTTAAACCAGGTATTGTTAACAGGTATACCAAGAGTTCTGATCGAACCGTCGTCCTGAACGCACGTCTGCGCAGTACTCCGCGCTCGTAAAGTTCGGTACAGTGACAATAGTGATTTGTACAAGGATTGCTGCAGGTGTTTTATTGCCATAGATTCTCGGAATCGTCCTTTATTGTCAGGTGTCTATTTTATCTGCACGTGTCTAACATACCCACACCGCTAAGTAATTGGTGCCATAAATTTTTTTCAGCTTTTGTTTAATAAATATTAAAATTAGACTATAACTGTGTTAAGCTGACTGCGGTGATCTTCAAAGTGGGAATAAATAGCTGCAGTTGAAAATCAACAAGAAACAGTCGCAATGCGGAGATCGCAACATAATTTTATGTCTTACTGTTTCGTTTTCATTTAAAATTGTACTTTCAACCTTCTGATAACTTCTGAAGTAATTGATAAATAAATAATAATAATAAAAACGTCAATAACTACTTTTACGTGCTTAAATTCATAAACAATTGCATATTTATTAAAATTTCTTAATTATCACAAAATTTAGCAGTGTATAAAATAAATACAATTTTAGGAAATTTCAATTATTTCAGATAGCTTACACATATTACCTTTACGTCATTAATCATAGTTAGATATAGATTTCCGACTTATACATATATTGTAAATTTCCGAACTTTAGGAGAAACAAACCATAATAAGTGCGTGTGGGTTTTGAGCCTAACATTTATAATAACAACTCTAGAAATTTTATTGAACAGGTTCTTTGACGTTACTATGGCTACTATTCGTACATCAGCAAAAAAGGGGAACTGCGGTAACAGTTCCGGAAAATCTTCGGACCTAGCACTAGCTCTCACGGCCGCTTCAACGAGTAACGTTGTTCAGTGTCGGAGAATTGGAATCTGATAGAGTTGAACCAATTATGAACGCGCCGAACCAGGCAGCGCAATCGGGTACAGCAAAACCTCCGCATATATCAACACACAATGACAGATTTCCCTTGGACCCCAAACAAACGACGCAGACACCAACAGTGGAAATAGCTGAGGAGGCACAGATTCTCGAGCCAAGAAAAAGAGCACCAGGCAGGAGAATAGCAGAGGCGAAGGATTTGCTGGAGTATGCAAAGAGTAATATAAATAAGGCTAGTAACATGAATACAGGATTGAAAAACGCTGCCATGCAGTTCAAAACTTGTACCGTCGGATAAAAGAGGAGGCAAACGAACTGCTGCTGGAGAAAACATTAGCCACAAAAGCTACAGTACTAGAAAAAGATAGCAAAGGGGTTAATACAGATAAAATAGAAGATGAAGAACAAAGGAATAAAGCGAGAGAGGGACAGGGAACAAAAGAAATACTAAAGATTCTCAAATTACAAGAGGAAAAAATAGAAAACACTTATTTGGAAATGGAGAGGCTAAAGCAGGTAATGAAACAGCAGAGATCGACACCCCCATCAGTATCGTACGTAGAAGCAGTCCTCCAGTGCGCTCGGTCGTTATTTCATCAAAGAACAATCAGGATACAGGTGAAAAGGTGCTGGCAAGAGTTCGTGAGGCAGTAAATACTAAAGACGGTTGGGTGACAGTAGATCGAGTCCGCAAGATCAAGGACAGAAAAATAGTAGTTGGGTGCAAAACCAAAGAAGCTCGACAAAAAGTCGAGGAGTGATTGAAAGGCGCTGCGGACCATCTCAACGTCGAAGATATAAAAAACCAAAATCGCAAGGTGGTTTTTCTTGTCGTATAATACGGACGAAGACATTCTTATGGCTTTCAGGAATCAAAATGAGGATCTGTAGCGAGATATAGACCAGGAGAAGGCCAAAATAAGGATACGGTACAGAAGATGTGTATATCGACATGCAGGGTATCTAGGTTGAGGACCAAACGCCGCTTATCCAGTGCTCAGCTTGCTTAGAATATGGGCATAGACTAAAACTCTGTAAGGAGGTCGTATTGAAATGCATAGCTATATATATAGCAAAGATAATATAAAAAAAATTATAATTAGAAAAAAATATAAATAAATTAGTAGTGAAAATTTTGTAAGTAATTGTAAATAATAGGATATGATAAAGCCCTGAATAATAATATCAGAGAAAATTTTAAATAAATAAAAAAAAAACAGGTATACTAAGTAATTTATACAGTATTCCAAAAGAAAAATCCATTTGAAACGACTCCTACAGTTGAAAAAAGATAACCGTACGCTTAGACTTTTACAGTAAAGAGTTAAAGGAATAAAATAAACCAAAAAGTGACTCCTCCCCGGCGGGGAATCGAACCCCGGTCTCCCGCGTGACAGGCGGGTATACTCACCACTATACTACCGAGGACTCGCAATAAATGTCTTGATTATGATATCTATGCAGTACTTTTGCCAAATATTTAACAAGTGTTTCTTAGAAATAATATTTACTAAAGATTTAATTTTTGTTCGAATCAACCAAATAGTTTATTTCCAAATTAAAGTTATTATATGGAAAGAAAACTAGGAGCGTTGTACAGTACAGTACAGAACAGTTTTTTCAAATATAACTTCATTACTAAACAGTACCTATATTTTAGGAATATTGTTAAAGGCGAGAAGCAATAATTCCTAGCGAAGGACAATTTTTTTTTGTGTTAAGCCGCATTAAAACCGTAGTGAGTATAACAAGACCGTTAGGGATAGATCTATATGCACCCACACTTATTATAAGCTGAAATGATGAAAATGAAAGGTAAATTACTAATACAGTTCTAGCCTAGTTCAATGTACGTAAGGTCCTCTTAATGGTTGCCGCAGGAAATACCATTTGCAGTGGAAAAGCAGGAATATTTCAATTCAGTATATCAAGCAGTCAAAGTCAATTAAGTAAACTGTATCTCAATAGGAACGTTCGCGGCGAATCAAAGCGGGGTTTATAATCATTTAATTAGGATGTAAAAGCGGAATTGCATCGCCATAGCACCGTTATGCCTTCCTTTACATAAATTGTTAACGTAATATTCAATAAAATTAGACTTATACGAAAAGGTTATCTTAATAAAAAAAACTGTGTACAATTCAAAAAAAATATCCTGCTCGTTTGACTCAAACAAATAACATATCTATATAGCTAATTAAAACAGATTATTTCAAAATATTTATTTATTTTCTTTATTGGAGACAAACAGAAATAATGTCCAAAAACACAAGCGAAAATTCTTAGATAGTCTCACTTAGAACATTTTTGATTTACACAACATGACAACACTAGTTTAATAAATAGTAATTTGAAGCACAAGTACGGATTATGGTTACAAGTTAAATCAAATTTTAATGTGAAGCAAAAAATTTACACAAAATTAAAAAAACAACGAGAGACATGAAAAATCTAACGAGAACATTTATACATTGTTGCACAGTATTTTTTTATTTTGACTTTATAAGCAGTGCGGGAGTATGAAAACATATCTAGGTTACTGAAAAATTTATTGTGTAAGTCACACATTCTGTATTGGTTCGGGTTGTCGAAACATGAAATATATGTTTGGATCGTGTTACCTTAGATGGTACTAGAAACTTTACTTTGGACAGCAATGCAGGACTGTTCTTCTCTCCAACACATATGTTCCTGAGAGTGTATACGTCAGACAAAGATCGCTTAATTTGGAGCGAGAGCATTTTATGTTTTGTTAATAAGATTTCGAAGAATCGCGAGTAGAACGCATTCGATAATTAAGTATATGTAAAAGTTTCTTTTGCACGCCTTCGATCTTAGACGTGTATATTGCATAATATGGATTCCGGATAGAGCTCGCGTATTCTAATTGTGATCTTACTAATGAGTTATACAGAATAATGAAAGTATCTTTACATTTAAAAGGTCTTGTAAAACCAGTGATAAAACCCAACATTCTGTAGGATTTCTTTAAAATTTGGTCGATATGCCTATCAAGGCGTTATCCTCCTATCTAGAATCACTTCCAGGTCCCGAATAGTAGATTATGAGTCGAGCTTATTTGCGCCCAGATGAAAGTTGGTAGTTAATAAAATTTTATTTTTTGTAATAGTTACATGCTTGCACTTGTACGCTAAATGCAGTTTATTTATTTTACAGTAGTAACCTAGCCTGTCTAGGTCACTTTGCATCATGTTTATGTCATTTACGTTTGATATCGAATGATATAATTTTAAGTCATCAGCATATAACAAAAATTTGCAATGTTTAAAGCATGATGAAATATCATTAATAAATAGGACGAAGAGCGATGGCCCGATGATCAACCCCTGTGGTACATCGGAAGTGACCTCCACAGGTGAGGAACAATGGCCATTGATGACTACAGTTTGTGTGCGGTTTTGTAAGTAAGAGGCAAACCAACGAAGAAGATTCCTCTTGATGCCGTTGAAGAAATTTTGTTCAGCAAAAGTATGTGATCAACTTTGTCGAAAGCTTTTTGAAAATCAGTGTAGATGATTTCTGCTTGTGATTTATGATCTAAACTAGTAAAGAGGTGGTCAAAGCAGATCTGCTCTTTACAAACCCATGTTGTTCATCCAAAACATGATTTTAAATGTCTAGTATAAATACTACATTTACATACTACGTACGTAGTTCTATGTACTTCAATATTTTTTAAATACATATATGAGGGGGACATGGTATTTTACTGACAATAGCGAAAACCGGTTTTTCTTTTTATTTGAAAAATACTCCGCAGGAGAAGAAAGGTTTATATAGGATTTTCTAGTTAACGATAATCAATTATCTATCCAGATATCGACGGAATATTACGGTTCCCTTCAACACTACGCTTATACACGTTCCAGGAAACCTATTACCTGATTATAATTATTCTCAGTGCCTACAGAAAAATGGAAATAAACGTAATTGCCGTCTTTCCTTGGTTCTTTTAAAAGATTGTAGAAGCTTCAAACTTTTTTCTAGTAGAGAATATCTAAGAATTGTGATTATGCATCCAAGTCCTCGGTAGTATAGTGGTAAGTATCCCCGCCTGTCACGCGGGAGACCGGGGTTCGATTCCCCGCCGGGGAGATGACTTTTTTAACAGCTAATACATGTGCGTTTTCCTTTGTTCTTAAATCCCGAGTAAATCTTATTATATGTATTAAATATTAACTTCCTAATTTTTTTTGCGAATCCACATCCTCTTCCGTTTCCACAAATAAATTTTGAAAAATCGTCCTCCTCCACTTCCTCATATATCGGAAGTTTATGAGGAAAGATTTTATCTTAATTGTATGGGTTTAATAATATTTATATTATGGTGTTATATATTTGTCGTCGTCTTCCTCTCCTTCATAACACATCCTCATCCTCTGCCTAACTACTGGTTCATAATCAACCTTAATTAATTTTACTCAAATAGCAATTTCATATAAAAAGTCAATTGTAATATTTGGAGAATCTTATATATTTTTTGTATGAGATAATATATCTTCTAGTTGCTTAGTTTCATCAAATCTGCTGTCTTTTGATTATATTAAAATAAAAATATGAAGCCACTCTCCACTCCAAATGCCCCCAGAGAGATTTGAACTCTCGACCCCTGGTTTACAAGACCAGTGCTCTAACCCCTGAGCTATGGAGGCGATGATAAGTAGTTAAAATAATCTCATAAGTAAAAATTGCGAATTGTCTTTTACTAAACTATTCAATTCTACTAATACTTTCTAATAAACAATTGTTTCGTCAGATAAATAGAGACAGGAAAAATATTTTTTTTATCACATATTGTTAACAGGTATACCTAGTATGTATACTCTATTACAAAAGAGAAATCCAAATGAAACAACTCCACAGTTGAACGGAAAATAGATAGCTTTAGACTTAGACCCTTATATTATCGATAAAAGAAATAAAACAAAATAAATACGATATACTTTCCTTTTAAAAAAGAAAAGTTTTAATATATAGGTGACAATGTTTCTAAATGAGGGTAGTATTTAATATCTAATACGAGCCACCATATAAATATGGGGCTAATTTGAAATTCATTGCGGAATCAAGAACAATTTGATGATTGCTATTGTATCATGGTAATGTTAGCAACTTACTGGAATTTATCTGCACACTAGTATAATTAAAATGCATTTTCTATTTGTACTTAATTTTGATAATATTTGTCTTTGTTTGACATATCTGTTATTTTAGCACTTTAAGTTATGTTTTGCCTTCTTAAGAATAACTATAAAGAAGCATTACCCTAAATTTTATGAAAGTTCACTCATTAATTATATTATTATGTATAAAATTTTATATATGATTATTAATTTATATCCTTTTAATTATAAATTAAGAAATATAGTGAAGCCTAATTACATATATGTTCTAGTAATTAATTGAATTACCAAAAAGGTACTTCTCCCCGGCGGGGAATCGAACCCCGGTCTTCCGCGTGACAGGCGGGGATACTCACCAATATACTACCAAGAACCCACAAACTATTACTACCGAAACGATGCTATCGAACTGCAAGCTGGCAAAATTTTAATATAATGAAATAAATTTAAACAATACTCATATACATTATTATATGTAATGCAAAATGGATTATTAATATCTGGAAAACAGATTCGGAAGCTCACGGCAGAGCACTCACCTTGAATTACGTGTGTATTTACCGCTCGCTATCAGGGCACCGCTTGCAAGATTTTTTGGTCGGTCGATATTAAGTAAAAAGTCGAGTCAAGTAAGAATCCTGGCGCATGAGCGATGCTCGCTCCAGCCGTATACCGTTCGTGCACCGCAGCTCGCTTCTTGTCACCTGTCACAAAGACTTAACATGAGCAGCAAAGAAATATCAAAAACTATCATCATTTAAAAATCATCTACGGTGTAACACAATTTGTTTAGCAGCTAATTTATAACTTACATGTAGGTAATGATTTAAATTGATTTGATATTGTATTGTAAATAGCAATGGCCATGACATGGTCACTTTGAGTACAAAAGTTGGGAAGGACTTTAAATAAATAAATATCTAAACACACAACAAATGTAGTACAAACATGTTAGTATATGTAACAATGCGTATGTCGCTACACAATACAATCGATGTGCAGTGTTAGCGCACTTGATTATTCCAAAACTATTAACCTAACTCGGAATCTCCCGGCAGTAGGATGCGGAGCATTGATTATAGACTATGAGCCCATTAGAAACCCGAGCTCCAACCTCGTCTCACAATGCAACACTGCATCTATTCAAGATACGTCACAATCTCCAGACCGTGCCAGTAGACGTATCAGAAATTCTAGGCTCCCTGTCATGGGGCCGTAATACTAAAGTGATTTTTGTTTATATCAGAAAGACGTTCATATTTAGTATAGAATCATTATTTATTATTCGTTGTTTATTTTTGCAGATTTCTGTAGTACATCACAAATTTATATTATTGTATTTTTAGTAACAATGTTGCGAATTTTGTACACAGCTTCAATAAGCAGGTGCATTCGAATTTGTAGTCACTTAGATTAGTGTAAATAGTTTAATGCATGTACGCTACTAATGCGTTTTACTAAATAAATATATTTATGTAGCTGTTCCCTGTCCGCTTTGCTGGCTATAATATAGTAATAGATTTGTAACTTACACTTGAAATTCGTCAGAAATATTCCCACCCGGCGACTACCCGGCGTCCCCCAAGTTTCTTTACGTTACACCCCTCAACTCCCATTGAAGAAGAAATCTTATAAAATCCATTGGTGTCTCACCTTTTATTGGCAGAAGCAATATCTGTATTAAATTTTGAGTGTTTAAGTCTAACACTTTCGGAGATCTAGAGATTAGCCAATGAATCTTTGGATATCTTATATATTTACTGGAGGTAAGTTTCTGTTGCCGGAGACCATGTAGGTACCACATCAGCTCCTATTTCTGCCGCTAAACAGTAGTGTACAAACATTACTGTGTTCCAGTTCGAAGGGAGCAAGTGAAATTGCAGCGGTAACGAGATATGACATCCCATATCTCAAGGCTACGAGCGCATTGTTGTGCAGTGATATTCTAACTAGCGTCACGTTGTAATGGGCAGGCGTATCGCTTACCATCAGGTGAACACCTTGCTCATCTAATTATCGAATAAAAATAAAATATTAGGTACAGCTCCGAAGCATTATATCTTACGTATAAGAACAATAACCGCAAAGTTGTGTTATGTAAACATCTCAAGTTTCGTCCTATCTCGAGCCACCTTGTTGCTTTATGTATAAAAAAAATTAAAACCTTATTAATTATCTTGCGGTTTTCAGCGAAATTTTGCTGTATTTTATGTAGTTTTCTTAGATAAAAAAAAAAAAATGTGTACGATGACAGCAGCGATGGCGTCTCGTTATAGAAGTTTGCGAGTCCCGCAGGTAATGGCTTTTGCTGGATTTCGCCACGGCCATAGGTATAACGTGATACTAATATATTACATTATATAACGGGACATGCTCAATTCATACTATTTATCTAGATATAAATAACAGCTTAAATGAACCATTTTTTTAAAGTATAAGAAGAGAGATGTTTCATTGTCATGACAGTTTGATTATTTTCCATCATCGTGTATATATTCTAATGTTAATATGTGGAGATGTCTATATCGCGAATTATTCACGCAAATTAACATATGTAAATATTTAATGTTACAGTCATTATTATTATCCTACTATTTAAAATGTAAACAGTTCAGATTACCGACATCCTTATTCAATAGGGTTATGCGTGTACGCTTGTCCAGTCGGGTAGGCACAGAAATTTCCCCGCGCGGAGCTACCCCGGAGCCCGGTGTGCTAGGAAGCGCATTTCCTCTCCAAGCACGCACACGTCTACGATAAGTGTCTTAAGATCCGCACTGACGGATTCCGCCTGATGAACATGAGCATGATATGCGGAGGGATGAAGGACATATAACAAAGAAAGTAATGAAAATTAATGTGGATGGTTATAACGGTAGAGGAAGACCGAAGAAAGTGTGGATGGATTGTGTGGGAGATGACATGTGTAAGAAGAGTGTGAATTTAGATATGGCGGCTGATAGAGAGATGTGGAAGAGAAGTACATACTGTGCCGACACCACATAGAATGGGAAGAGGGCAGGAGGAAGAAGAAGAAGACTTTGAGTTTTAGCTTATCAAATAGGCGATGATCGCTGCTTATCACATCATCATCATCATCATAGGGTGCCCTCTTCAAACTGAAGTTTAGCGATCAGATTGAGAAAACCAAGTCAATGCGCAGCTGTTCTGTTTAACTGATAGTATTTAAACCCAGTCCACTCCTTTATGTCGTCAAACCGTTTCTTCCACTCTCTGCCAGGTGTATGCTATCAGATTATACGAAACGCTTAATCGATGGCTTAAACTTAACTCGGCACAGCGAAGTAACAAAAACGGCTGCAGTGGAACAGTTACTGAGAATGTTCGATTCGACGCGATTACGAAGTTTAAAAGACTTGGAAGCCGCAACCGCCGCATTACCTTATGCATTGAACAGCATCCATTCAACTTGATTTCTTTTCGGAAACTTTATGAAATTGCAAAACTGTTTTCTACAATGTTCGACAATCTAAGTTTGTACTCTATTGTCTGCGTTAAACCTGCTACCGTTTCCTCTGTTCTTGGTTTTACTTGTAACTTGAAATTTTACTGGTCATAGCTCTTTTACCGGAGATCGTCTAGGAAGGTACCACCGCAGCGCCTTTTGCAGCCGACAAACAGTAGTGTGCAAACATTATTGAATTCTGGTTTGAAGGGCGCTGTCTGAAATTATATTATCGAGATTTAATATCTTATATTTGAAGGCGAAGAGCACAATCTGGTGTGGTGTATATCATCCCAGCTAGTATCATGTTGTTATGGGCGAGCACATCACTTACCAACAGGTGAACGTCCCGCTTCTTGTCGCTTTGTACAATAGAAAAAAAAATGATATTTTCATCTACTCACTAAACATTAGTAAGAAGGCACTTCATGACTATGTTATACAAAAATTGCAGTTTGGAGTCTATATCCTCGGTAGTATAGTGGTAAGTATCCCCGCCTGTCACGCGGGAGACCGGGGTTCGATTCCCCGCCGGGGAGATATTTTTTTTTCTATTATCCTTTGAAAATAAATTTATTATGAATATTTGCATATATTTTTTATTTTAAAAGATACTGTTTCCTAATCTGGAAATGAATACATTTATTTATCATCATCATCAGCCGACAGACGTCTATTGCTGGACATAAACCTCGCAAAGATCTCAATATCTATCGGTCCAGCGCTGCCCACATCCAGCGGGGTCGTCGTCTATAGGGATTTATATGGGGGATTTGGGCCATTTACCACCACGCTGGCCCAATGCGGGTTGGTGGGAGTCAGAGCCTCGTTTGTTGATTTGCAGGGTGCACCATGAGTAGGTGATGTTGCTTGGGTTCCATGAGTTGTCGTGCGGGACCCCTTAACCCGCTTTTAAACGTACAACGTTTATATTTTATATAGTACGTTAACTTAATCTCATTGAAGACGCTTAAACACCCTTCCGTTAGTTTTTGTTGCTTTAAAATAATCCTTGGAACCGCAGCCCCGAATACCTCTGTCAGCGCCAACGGAAATGGAAAGCTCTATTTAGTCTCGTTATTTAACTATTCAGTTGTCTAAACAGTTTTGTAACAACAATATTGTTTTTATTTATTGTTTACACCAAAAAATAATTAAAACATATGTTAATTTGTGTAAATTTAATATTTTTCTTAAGTAATACAGATTTGTATAAGTCGCAAACTCCGCGACATTTGCATTATATTATTTGAAACTATACTTTATATATATAAGAAAAAAATTATTTTATCAAAATTGTACAAAACTTAATAAGAAATTAAACTTATTTATGTTATCCATTACTTTATATATTACAATTTTAAGGGTAAAAATAAACTCTTTATGGAATCGTTGGAGGCAGGTGGAGTTGGACCGGTCTCGCTAGAAATCGATTGGCAGGTCTGTGATCAGCAGTGGACATAATGATTCATTTCGTTTGTGTCATTGTGTTTCCATCGGCAGTATTATGTATCGGTATAAGACTTAATAGAGTACAGAAAGTTAAAATGTATACACGATAATTGTAACCCTTATACCTTATAAATTTAACATTAAACAATATAAAAAACCGTTATTTTAACGTCGCGATTTGTAAATGCAAAATAGTTAACCGAAAGGATTACTTACTGTCTTTTTCTTATTCTACGAAGCGGTGAGACGAGGGGGACGATCACCTGATTGTAGGTGATACGCCTGCCCATAACAACGTGGCGCTAGATAAAATTGTATACATCAGAAGACATTGCGTTTATCACTTTGGGACATAAGATGTTAAATCTCGTTACTCTTGTAATTTCATTTATTTCACAACGCCATTCAAACTGGAACATAGTAGTGTTTGTAGGCAGAAGCAAGGGTTGCGGTGTTAATCTAACCTAACCTACCTACACAGAACAGAGATCTACCACCAGTAGATTGCTCAATGTATTTTAAATTAAACCTAAATGTTTTTAACTAATTTTAAAAGTTTTGACAATCGACAACTGTCCGTAGTATTACCGATCAGAGACAAATAAAAAGTTCTTTGACATATTTGTCGTGTTGCTAGCAACATCCCATACGATCCAGAAACAATTTTATAATCTTTTGCCATCTTTAAACGTATTATTTTTCAGTTTAAAGATAGCATTTAATCATGACAACAATACAACCGCACAACTAGAGCACGAAACCTCAAAGTATTCCGCGGTAACTGAAAACTAATGCGACGTTATTTTACTGAATCTTAAATGGGATTACTTTAAAGTCTTGCTTCGCTTAAACTGTTTAATTTTGCTCCTTTTAGTGCAATAAATTACAGCGACGCGGCTAAATGCGCAGGGGTGAGTGGCGAATTAATTATTTTCTTTCTTGCGAGACGGCATTGACGATAGTTTCTTGTGTAAAAGATAAATGGACGTAAATAACGAACCGCTTTGAGAAACGCAAAAACTTAAAACACATATTAACGTATAAGAATGCTATATTAAAGCGACAGTAGAAGTATACTGAGGACACTTCGTTACTATAACGACAAGATTACATCAATTAGTATAGATCAGCAATTACCCAACATGGAGCTCACGGAGCTTTTTGGGTTAGGCCATCGGGTCTAACTTCAAACTATTTCCCAGTTACGGTCACTAGAAATATTAAAATATTATATATGCTATAAAAACTTTTCACTGTCCTTTAAGAAAATCGGAAACAATCGTGATAAGCTTAGAAAGAAATCAACACAGTTTTTTTGCAGCCCGCGACGCTTTGACTCCCTCTTTCGTGCCCTCCCCCAATGAAAAAAAGGTTAAGTACTACCGGTCTAGACCCGCGATTTCCGACCTTCGCTACAGGGAACATGAAAATATACTGATAACAGCGAAAATACCAAGTTAAAACATTTAATTTATATAAACATCATTTTAATGTATTATGTCTAGATTAAGCAGTTTGAAATTAAGCATATTACTAATGACTTATTAAGGTGCAAGAGAATAGAGTCCATTTCAAGTTTAAGATTGACAGCAGGTACCAAATGAAACGAGAGACATTTTTAGGAGTCGGTATGAATTTATCATAGTACTCATAAATGAAAAGTTTCAATAAGGGGTAGGGGATCGAAACATGGTTAGGAAGAACCGGTCTAGACTACAAAAAAGCGAGAAGAATATAAGAAATAAGTCGGCTATTATTACTTTGTTGTCGATTTAAACTATTTTCGTTTGGTAGTAGGGCTAGGTAATACTCTCACATTGTAAACGGAATAATAATGTATTTACTGGTAATTATTATAATATATTAACTGGTGGTACGTCTCCTTTGCCAACGGCTGTCTACGTAAGTACTATCGCAAAGTCTATGTCTGCCAGCCAACCGTATGGTGCGAACATTGCTGTGTTTCGGTTTAACCTAATGAAATTACTGGGGTAAAGAGACTTAACATCTTATGTCTCAAAGCGACAAGTGCAATGTGGTACTATGAATTCTATCTTAATTAGCGCCACGTTGTTATGGGCTGGTGTATCGTTTACCATGAGGTGGACGTCACACTCGTCTCGTCGCTTCGTTGAACAAAAACATTCTGCTGCTGTAAGAGTATTGCTTTGCTCCGGCTGTCAATGTACAATAAGTATAGTATTCTTAGCAGAGCTCTATCGTTCACAGCTTCATTATAACTAAACGCTTTGTAAATTGGAGTTCAAGTGTAACACTTAAATATGTTTCTATACAGGCAATATACTAGTGAAAAATTATTACGCTGATTGTCAAGTCTAAATAATAAGTGAGATTTTCTTACCTTATATTTTACTTTAACAATCTACTTAAGGAACGATCTATACCATTCGGGATTAAAGATATCTTGAAGTGTATATAACACAGTCTCCTTCTAATGTATGCCGATCCGGTTAATTATACCATTTAATTATGTGAATTGGATCGATTATTGAATACAATTGAATAATTTACTGGCTCGAATGTAATTATCTTCGTTTGAGGTATGTTAAGCAATAATCTACATCTCTACTAATTAGGTTTTGTGTTATAAAAAATTAAATCACAGTAGTATGCAAACATTACCGTGTTCCGGTTTGAAAGGCGTTGTAGCTAGTGAAATTACGGAGGTAAACAGACTTAACATCATGTCTCAATGTTAAGCACAACGTAGTGTTGTGTATACCATCGTTACTAGCGCGACCCTATGAGCAAGCGTATAACTTCCCATTAGGTAACGGTGCTGTTCATCTCGTCGCTTCGTAGAATAAACAAGAAGTTTAATGTGTAAAAAGTATCTTGAAAATAAAAAAAAATAAATGATGTTTTGTATAAATCAATCTTAAATGAAAATCAGACATTCAGTTCTAGTTATGTTAGAATATAAACGATGGGTTAATTGTTGAATATCGATATTTTGTTTTAAAGAGATATTCAATACTTTAGATCAGTGATTCCCAAAGTGGTCTATATCGACCCCTAGGGGTCTATGACAACCTGCAAAGGGTCTACGTCAGCGAAAAAAGATTTGGGGTCCATGAAATGAAAATGGGGTTCCACGATAGTGGATCTCAACACATACACTGATAGTACCTATTCTTACATCATACTATCTTATAATATCAAAACATACATTATTTATAAAAGTACCTATGAAGTAAAAAATTTATTAGATATGTTTAACATAACAGATTTTTTTTAATTTAAATTCAATGAATAAATGTATAAATAAACATGTGTTTTTACTTTAAGTTTTTAACACTAAACTTCACTACAGTTAGAAATTTACAGGAAATCACTATCAGGTAAGTAGGGAGTCTACCCAACACGGAAAAACATGGCAAGGGGTCTACGACACAAAAAAGTTTGGAGAACTCTGCTTTAGATGAAGAACGTTTAGGTGATTTTTAAAAACACTATAATGATATATCTCAATATTGATATTTTCATAATTGCGGTTCTAATTCGGTACTCAATAAATTTACTCCAGGTAAATTTAATTAACAATCGTTAGATTCTTAATTCATCTTTCTTCAGATTTAAAAGGAGATGTAGGAGTTATATTATTAAATGGTGATTCTACTTATTGATGATTGGAAAAAAAATGTATCTATAGTTCATAACGTTTATCTTAATGGAGGAAAGGGAAGTGACTAATGGTAAAACTCTTGCTAGAAACTGTCTTGGTTCAGGGTTTACGAGCATGCACTCATTGGTTAATGCTTTAATATCCTGCTCGTCTCATAGCATAGTCGTCATTAAAATTAATTTGTTATATGTAAAGGTAAGTAAATGAAACTCTTGTTTTATTTAAATGTAGTTAAGTGTATTAGCAACGTTGGTACATAAGATTACAGAGTAATACTGTTGTGGGATATCAATGTAACACCGCGGTGTCTACACGCAGAGCATCCGCAATAACAATTAGTATATAGTAAAAAAAGAATTCATCATTCCGCCATTAAAAACCTGTGCACTTACTATGATGCAACTTACAATATTTCAATACAACTTCAAATACGCGCCTATTACACCTATAAATTCAATAACCGATTAATTTTTAATGTAGTACGTTAAGGACACTACTGATAATATATAAAACGTGAGCATTCATACAAATAGGAGGTTTATTTTCACTTAACAATAACGCACACCATGGCATTTCACCAGCGCGACCGTGGTTCACGCGCTAGTGCTCGCGCCTCACGATGTTGATTTGCGGAGAAAGAATCTCGCCGCATTCGATATTTAAACAGAGTTGTTGGTATTGAAACAGCGCCCGCGTTCGATATTCAAATGCCGTTTATACAGGTTGATCAAACGACGTTAGCGTTCATTAACCAGATACATTTTTATTAGCCCTAATTGATGAGAAATGACTTCTACAATAGTCAATAATGTACTAAAAATATTACTAATATTTATCTAGTACCCAATTACATTTATTCGGTAAAAAAACACTAACTAGTAAACTGCACGTGAAAGCTTATATTGAATCGCTTGAAACAAATAAATATACATATATATATATAAAAATAATCACAAATCGGGGGACCGTGATATAAAGCGTTACTATAGTTAATGATGGTAATTATCGGTGTAGTTAAGGTAAAAATTTCCAAAAACTTTAATTCCATTTAGAGTCTTTTCACACTTTAAGCAAATCCATTATTTAAATATTCATCTATTATTGAAAAGCATTAATATGTATAATAAAAACATCAATTTGTAAAGATAGGCCTTGATGTAGTATTGATCAATAAACCAAACCAATAGCAACAAATATAAAATGAAAGGAAAACAAAGGAAACAAAAAAAAAAAAATAAACAACATAAAGTCATTAAATTTATTCTCTGTGAAATGTATTATATAATTTCCTTATGCAAGAGAGAATATTTTATTTTCTATTAAAATCTACATACAACATGACAAAAGACAAACTATTTAATTATTTCTACATAATGTCGCAACGACAAACGAAGACGTGTTTTAGTTAAATATTTGTAATTATAAAATTTTTAAATAAAATATAAATAATCGAGTATTACCGTTCCAACAAATCTATATTATCTATGGTTAACCATAGACATTAATATATTATATTTAAACCGTGACACAACATTACATTAGATCTTCACAGGCGTGAAGCTACCAATCACTTAAGAATTACATCGAAATTTTTAGAGATCTGTGTATTGGAAGTAAAACGACGAGAATCGGTACATTATGAAAAAAATATTACTTTTAATATAGACCTATACAAAACCCTACATAAACATGATTTATAAAAAGGTTACGTGATTAAAAAAAAAAGGTTTCTAACAATGTCTACATTGTCTATGATTCACATAACGAATTGATTGTAAAGTTACAATGAACGATTATATATATCTCCTTAATCCTACTTAACTAAACAGCAATCATTTGTGGAATTAATATCATCAAATGGATCGCTTCATAGAAGCGACGCTGCCCTGGCAAGCACGACCTAATCAAAACCTGTTCAAACACTTCGCTTACATTTGTTTTTTATTTTTGTAATAAAAAAATATACAAAACTTACAAGTACTTAAATCAATATAATGCACTGGATGAGGGCAGTTTTGTACCGGGTTAGCTCAGTCAACTTCGTTATACTGCCGCGGACGTATCGAAATGCATTAATTGTGCATAAAATATATCCAAAAAGAAAACATCATCACAAAGAACCCTTATTATTTATCCCCTTACAGCTTATCTATGATGAACTAATGATACGATACGTAAGTTAAAGTGTCGATAAAAAAAATAAATAGTTACATGACTAATGATAAAACTAAATACAAAATTCAAACGGAGTGTAAACCTTCTAAGTAAATTCTTAGAGCTCGGCAGCTTTAAGAATTTACTAAGGCCATTTGTGAATGTCAGTACATTCACGAATAGTATTTCTTTCTTGTTTATGAGAACAACATCAAACCATTAAAATATTCAAAAACAACGGCATTACCAACTCGATGCGATTAAGTTACACATACACTTTCATTCAAACACAAAGGCATACGAAATACCCCCTCTGTTCGTATCTCCTGTGGTGCATGTTTATATGCGGGTGAGTACATTTTCAAACGTGTGTATTTGTTCCAACTCTATATACTTCACATATAATTTGGGGTGAACCAACAATTTCCAAGAGACTAAATAAACATAATACTGTAATCCTCGCCATTGTTTTTGAACCCCATAACATATTAAAAATTTTCAAACCATTTAAATTAAAAGTATAAATTGGTTTTTACTTCTTTTGAAGATCCATTTGGTATATGAATATCATTACGTTTATTCTTTTCTATTTATTTTCATTAACGCATCTTTCCATTGAAACGTTTTAATGTTACCACCGAATAGATAATGTGACAGAGATATTTATAAAGAAAAAACAATAAAAATTATATAACATAAAAGTAATACATTATAACTATTTCTCTACATCATATTATTCTGTACTGACAACACTGATATGATAATGAAATCAAATTAAAAAAATCATAATAAAAAAACTTTGTACAGAATAATTTAAAATTTATGAAACGCTGCCAAGTATTCAAAAAGTGATATATTCGTACGGTGTTAAAATGTTCACTAAATGAAAGAGTGTATACACTACGAGCAAAAATCATAAACTCACGCGAACGTGATACACTTCCAATGAACCTTAATGCTATATACATAAAGACGGATATTCCTTAAGATATATCAAAGGACAATAGACACCTATATTACAATTAGTCATAGGGGGCCCGTGGAATAGATACAAAACATTACAAAATTGTATAATCAAGTTAATCTTTCTTTTTTGGTATTGGAATCTCCGCAAAGATACCCTGCCATTTCAGGGAAAATCAGCGTTATATGAAGTAATTTTACCCCACTAAAACCCCCTTCGGTGGTCGACCTCAACGTGTGGAGGAGTCACGGGATCTTCGTTCGTCACACAACCGCGACCTATAATATACTAATTTTTATGTTATATCGGGAGGAATGACTTTCGAATGGTACCCTGCCTTCTGGGGGAAGGTATGGGTATGTTGACATTTTTACGTAAAAAAACTCGCAGGTTGCCATCCTTGGTGTTTGGGAGTGGTCACGACATCTCTGTTCGGAACACAAGTGAATGGATCTGGTATGAATAACTACACCAGTGTCATTCTGGTAAACTTTTCGATATCGATTTGAGCTCGAATAAGACAGCGTACTACTCAATTAACTGCTTATAAGTAATAACAATGATCCGAACTCCGAATAGTAAGAATGTAAATGTACAAGAACGGATATGGAAATAATTACAAGACTCGATTTCACTTAAAATTCGGTGAGCCTCGTATATCCAAATACACAACATCTACATTATTTAAGATACTTTATTAATATAATAATGGCACAACTATGTACATGGGGAATTGACTTTTTTTTATAAAGATGTGATGAGATGAACAATGCAAGTTTTATACGTTAATAGATCATTGTGCGATGGGGCGTCATCTTGCTTTTACGTTCGAAGTTCAAAGGGCATAAGGATGAAGAACTGTAGAATCAACGATAACTTCGTAGTATTATTATAAGATCATTACACAATACCCTAGTCCGCCTGGGTAGTTAAAACACCGCAGCGTCGATTTTTACTGCAGAGCAGTAATGTACAAACATTATTCTATTACAGGTTGTTTATGAAATTAGAACGGTAATGATACTTAACGTGTCATGTATCAACGCAATGAGCGCAATTTGGTGCAGTATATATCGCACAATTTAATGCGCCGTTGTTATGGGCGGGTGTGTCACTTACCATCAGATGAGCGTCTTGCAACCTCGCCGCGATTAAAGAAAATGAAGCAGTTAAAATCATTACAACGATTATTCTTCAATAACTGCTTCTTAGTTTACTATATCTGTATAGTTCCAAAGGTAATTAATACTGCGAATTGTGAATCATTAGTTTTCAACAATTTTACACTACTGTCGCTTATATTATTATATATGCTTCTCTGATGAAGCTAATAGTATTTGGATGTTAGATATATTCGACGCAGTGGAAATCCATGAAAAAACGCGATACTCAGCAATGAGCGTCTATTGGCTGATAATAATATCCGAACAAAGCAAGAACCTCCCTTTTAACATTAATAAGTTAAAACTATTCTATACTATTCTAAAAGACTTCGTGAATATAAAAAGAGGTCAAGGTTATACACGGATAGATATTAAGACCTGATTACAAGATATAACAAATAAATGCATTGAGTTAAAAAAATTGTCACTGATGGACAAGAAGTCTCTATTTGGTTACCAGTATTCTATAAAAATAACTCATTACATATTACAAACTGTGCTATCATGGCTTTTAATAAATAATGTATGTCTAATGTTTTTGGAAAAAAAAATAATATATACATCTAGTATTTCGTCCATCAGTAATTTTTTTAATATATTAAGTTGCTCCCACGAAGTCACACGTTGATCGGAGGCTCACCGGAAATTTGTGTCGGCTAACGGCTGCTAGGCGGCATAGGCAACTGCGCTTGGACGCCCTGCAAGTTCATGGGTCGCCCGTTCGGGTTCCCCATGCCAAGGCCGTCTTGATAGTTGTTCACGTCCATCGTTGGTATATCATCGCTCTGAAAAACGTATTAATTTAAAATGAAGTTGATATTTTTCCTTGAGAAGACGCATTGGTAGCAATTCAATACTTTAGCTGTGTGTAAATTTTGTACAGCCGTACATTAATTTAAATACACAAAATCCAAGCGTAATTTTTTTCCTATATCAACAAATTTGTTATCACGACGTTTTCCAGGATATTACTGATTTTACAAAGAATCTAAAATGATAATTATTGAAAGTTATTCTACGGTCCTTAATAATAGAGAATTAACAATAAATTGGTAAATGTCGAACTCGATATCCAGACCGAATAGGATAAATATGTCCAAATATTTACAATAAACAGAATGCGCTGTAAAGTATCTAAAATATACAACTTTAAACGTCATATAAAGACATTATTAAAAACATGTATTATAATTATCAATTCATATGCCTTTTTTTATTACTTTGTCCGCAGCAAATTATCATCTTAACCACACGAAATATTGAACGGATCGTTAAAGTAATACCAAATATAGTTAGATATTATACAATTATTAGTAACAGCTATGACATGTTAATGTTGCAAAAGCTTGGTGTATATGAAATCGTCAGTGACTGAACATAATGCGTGTCGTCGTTAATGGAACAAGTCGACGCAAATTACAACAACAACACATTAGGCACTATGACATAAGCCGCGCATGACCCGTTACCTCTCTGTGCCTGCGTATAGTGCGGTCCTCGTAGCGCGTGCCGCCAGTGGAAGCCATCGGCCGACTCAGCGTGCTGTTCGCGTTGCTCGGCGAGTGAGGCGCGGTGCCCGCCGCCCCGGCCGGTGTGCCTTGACCTGCCCGCGGCATGCATCACCCATATGTACACAGCTCAATGTATAATGGACAGTGAAGGGACTATCGGTGTGTTTTTATGATTTAAACCTCTTGTACTCAGTGCAATCATAGGTAATAAATAAAATAATTAACGAAATTTAAAGCAAAATAATATAGCCGGTATGTTCTATGAACAACAACTTTTGTGAACATACGACATGCACCAACCCGAACTTGGTCTGCATGGTGTATAGTTGGTAGTTTACTTCAAGCCTTGTGAGAGAAGGCTCAGTCTCAAAGGAGAGAAGACTAGAAGAACTATTTATTTATAAATATATTATGTCTAATGAGAATATATGGAGCTTATAACGTTCCTTTGCATCAGCGTAATTATATCAAATAAAAAAAACTTCGGAGTCTACGTAATAATTAATTTTTTATAACACAATTATAAGGTTCGAAGTATACTGTAATTTGTACAATTTACAATTGACGCGTGTTGTGCAATTTTTATATTAATATATATTAGGTATATATAAACTCTTTTGGTCTGTATACATATTTACAAAGTAGTTTATATTCTGAGCAGATTTATGAAATTTTTTATATCTAGTTAACTATTTTGCATTCTTTGAAAGTAATGTACCAAAACCAGAGACAGACTATGTGTACTACAATACACACGATATCAAATGATAATGGGTGCATGGGTATCTGTAACGCATTTTTTATCATGATAATGAAACTTTGATAATCTAATGATATAGATTTTAATGTGTTTTCTTGTGATAATGTTAAAGTATATTAAAGGCAACAGTAATTTGGATGTATGTTTTTTTTATTATTCCACAAGGCAATGAAGCAGGTAAAACATTCACGTTGGGCCTTAACAATGCAGCGCTAGTTAGGATGATAAACACTACACCCCTTTGTGCTTGTCGCTTATACACAAGATGCGATAACTTGTTAATGTGCAACTTCTACTTTAAATGTATTAATGTATTTAAATATATGCGATCTTTTTTTTATGTAAACAATAAAAACTGGTTCTATAAAAATTTCTATCACATTTCACAACATACAAAGACAAAAACTTCCACAGTACAGCATTCATCCACCAGACAAGACAACAGAGAATAGCTGTATAGCCTTGATTGCTAACTGCAGTGAAACTTTTTTTTATTAAATGCTCATAACACACTCTTAGCAAGAAAGTGACTTTATTGATAAATCAATATTTATAGCTAACGAAATTCGTTAAGAAAAACATCACAAGATTTCAGTGTACAGAGATGTATTTAAACCTCGTCTTAGACATAAAAGAGAACAAAAGAAAAGAAAAGAAGTTAAGAAAAAAAAATGTAGGAATATTGAACCCGATCACTTTCATTCTAAGGATGTGATATGTCTATTGTTCACACTGAAAGTTCAGGCTGAACACATATTGCGCCTACTAGATTCGAAAGGTTGGCTAGTTCATAGCTACATCGCTCACCGCTGCTGTTGGATGAGCCACGCGGTTGGGCTGCTCGTGCTGGCGTCAGGAAGTCTGCCTCGCGCCAACCGTGCTTGCGGTACACCTCGCGCAGCTCGGCGTGGGACCACATCGTCATTAAAACTTGTCCTGCGATGATTAAATAACTAAATTAATACGCAAAACTGATGATTGGATTTTATCATGAGTATATACTTTTAATTACAACATAATATTACGAAGGTGTAAAAGGAACAAATTATGCGGATTATTTAAAAAAAAACTCACCAGCAAACTTAAGCACTCTGGGCGTGTGACGATGGCGTTGCTTAGTTAAGTTCAACAGCCGCTCGACCCCACCCGCTTCTAGCAGCGACCGGGAGAATTCACCACTTTTCTTTATTACTTCATTTAAAGTCGCCAGTACAGCCGCAATAGTGTCGTCCGATGTGCCCTACAAAGAGATATCAAAAAAACTAAAATATAATCAGTTCTTTTTATTACACAAATGGATGTGACGACCAAGAAGTTCACCCGATGGTCAGTGATATGCATATAGACAACAATTTGCCGCTGGCTGAGATAATGAACATTACACCTCATGGTCATTATCGCCTAATTTCTAGCTACAACATCCTTCAAACCAGAATTCAGTAAAGTTTTTAAATATCGTTTAGCTACAGAAATGGTTGCGGCTGTGTAGCTTGCTAATACGGCGACACCTACCAGTAAAATTCAAATAGAAAACTAACTTGATCATGTTGCTGGTTCCCGCTGGGCAGTTTCTGCACGAGGTCCCGCATGGCGTACTTGCCGATCAATTCCTTATTACGCTGATCTATAGCCAGATTGCGAAGAGCCGTTGCCACCGCGCACACCACTCGGTCCACTTCCATTCGAAGCAGCTCCACCAAGATTGGTAAACCTGTAACAAAAAATAAAATATCATAAAATATCTATGTTTATATTTTTTTTTCTTTACAAAGCGACAGGATGAGGGTAAAGTACACATAATGGTAAATGATACGCGTACTCATAACAATGTGGCGCTAATTAGAATGACATATCAGAGTATATGACTCTAACCATACCCTGAACCGTATTGTGCTCGCTGTTTGACACAAGTTACAACGACCTTTCAAATCAGAACACAATAATAATTACACACCACCGTTTCACGGTTGAAATAGACAGATCGTTGGTACCTACGTAGGCAGTCTCCATCAACGTTTTTGCCACCAACGAAATCAAACTTAGAACACTGTACTGTCCCGTATTTTGTATGATTAGGCTGAAATAATATAATTGCAAATAATAATAATAATAAGCCCCTAAACAACCACACATCTTGATTGACCACCTAATCACGTGGGGGGCGGACACACGAATGAGAAATTACTGGCGTGGCTAACGTGGCTCTGGATACCCATAAAACATGGAGACCCGTTCAAAGAGTAAACACGTATAGGGCCGCTACCCGGGGGTGATCGCCGGGGCACACCTGGAGATGACGCTGGGTGTTTCAGCATGCAAACCGTCAGCGGTGAGGAGTTGAGCAGGCGGGCTCCCACCGACAAAGATATTACAGCCGAGTCCAGTGACGATGTAAACAATCCATCACCCATATCATCGCCACCTCCTTGTTTAATTTTAGATACTAGTCCACCCATTCCAGCCTTGAATGTTGCGCGGGGGATAAATACCTTCTTACCTGCGTCCACCAAGGCTGGTAAACCAAGAGTCCGCTTGAGATGGAGCAAAGATGTTAATATATTTATCATGCGAACTTACTTCCGAATTACTAAATTAGAGACAGACATGACCATTTATAGAAAACAATTGCATGAACTTTTTACACAGCAATATCCGGACATATCAGTTTCAGAACAAAGAATTTCAGATCAGAGGAGAATAATTGTAAGAAATAAACTATTGACAAAAAAAATAATAGAAAAATTAAAGGAAGAAATCAGAATATACCTACAAGAAGAAGAAAATAACACCAATAATATTAACACATCACGGAACATAAACGTAGACAGACAAATACAAGCAAATGATCAACTGGAAACAAATATTCAACCACAATCATACAATCAAACATGTACACAAAGAACACATACGTCCACACAAACCGAGTCAATTAATCTATTGCTGAAGAATGATACTGAAACCCCTACCATTGCTGAGCAAAATATAATAACAAATGAAAATATCACAGAAAATAACCAATAGATTTCGAACAACACTAATACAATATTCTGGAACGGACCCAGCAGCGCGAACAAAACTACCTAAACTCAAATACAGTCCTAAATTATTCCTTTATATTAACTTATTTAATGACGATATCCTAAAACAGTTTACATCTGACAACATGCAACTAATAGACATACACACACTTATATATTGCACAGCGGTAGTTATATCTGAAGAACTCAACTTTAAAATCACAGAATTCACTAGGAACACAAAACCAAGACAAAACATCAAACCACCATAGCAACAAAGGCTGGAAAAAGATATAGAGAGATTGAGAGCAGATTGCGGTAGACTTACACAGTACATTAATAACAATAGATCAAATACGGTAGTTAAGAGAGTTGAGTCTATATTCCAGAGCAATTTAGTTCACACAAGACATGAAAAAAGCAACAGAACACCTGAGGAGTTTCTAGACACGTTAAAACAGAAATTAGCACTTAAAGTACATAGACTCAGGAGATATAATAAAGCACAACATCGCAAAAAAGATAATGCCATCTTTAGCACAAACGAAAAATTGTTTTATAGAAACATACAAAATCCACAAATAAATTTACGTCATATAAATAACACAAACACGAATCTAGAAACGCCCACAAAAGAACAAATAGAAACATTTTGGTCTAGCACTTGGGAAGAACATATACAACACAACCACAACGCATTTTGGATTACGGAAGAAGAAAACGAATGGAAAAACATAGAGAAAATGGAATTTATTGCAATAACAGAGTCTGATATCTCAATATTACATCTAGGCTACATAACTGGAAATCACCAGGAGTAGATAAAATACATAATTTTTGGTATAAAAAATTAGCTTCATTACACAAATCACTCGCAAAAAATTTATCAGAAATTATTCTAGGCAAACAGACTGCACCCAAATTTATAACAACCAGAATTACTTACATGCTCTCTAAAACTAAAAACCCAACACACCCTTCCCAATATAGACCAATCACATGCCTGCCCACTATATATAAAATATTAACATCGGCAATCACAACAAAAATCAATTCACATATCGAACACCATAAAATATTAGCGGAAGAACAGAAAGGCTGTAGACGAGGCCACAAGGGATGCAAAGAAGAACTGGTTATCGACTCAACCATTCACAAATATACCGCGACAAAAAATAGAAATCTTCATTGCACTTATATTGATTACAAAAAAGCGTTTGATAATATTCCACATTCTAGGTTGATACAAATATTAAAAATCTATAAAATAAACACAAACATCATTGGAGAACGACTCTTCAGATACATGATACTCAGAACAATATTATAACACGAGAGATATCTATTAGGAGAGGTATTTATCAAGGTGATTCCCTGAGTCCCTTGTGGTTTTGTCTTGCCTTGAATCCTCTTTCCCGCTTACTGCAACGTAACGGGATCGGATTTTGCCTCAAAAATAATGCCGAAAATACTATTATCTCAAATTTAATATACATGGACGATATAAAACTATACGCACAAACTGAAAAAGATATGAAGAAACTAATAGAAGCTACAACAGAATTTAGTAAAGATATTAACATGCAATTTGGATTAGATAAATGTAAAACACTTCACATAGTCCGAGGCAAGATTCGACCAGGCAACTATAGTATCAACAACACAGACACAATAATGGCAATGGAGCCCACGGATCTGTATAAATATTTGGGGTACACGCAACTTAAAGGTCTTGACCATGTTAAAATAAAAAATACACTCACCACCGAATACAAGAGAAGGCTTAATGCCATATGTAAGTCTCAACTTTCTGGTAAAAACCTCATTAAAGCTTGTAATACCTATGCCTGTATTAACGTACTCTTTCGGTGTTATAAAATGGACAAAAACGGACATGGAACGATTAGAACGATTGACGCGCACCACACTTACAAAACATAATAACTTACACCCTAAATCAGCAATAGAAAGACTTACTATAAAAAGACAAAATGGAGGAAGAGGCCTAATAGATATCCAACACCTTTGGCGAAAACAAACTAAAAACCAGAAAATATTTTTTTACACAAAATCTCACACGAGTAACATCCATAAAGCTGTAGTTATGAATGATATCAATTACACACCACTTAATTTAAATGAACAAAAAGACGCAAACTACTCTCATAACGACGACCCGCAGAAAAAAAAAATTGAAGACTGGAAGAAGAAAGTCCTTCATGGTAGACACTCACATGATCTGGAACAATCTCACATTAATACTCTTGCGTCAAATATGTGGCTTAAAATAGGTAATTTATTTCCAGAAACAGAAGGATTTATAATCGCGATACAAGACCAAATAATCAATACTAAAAACTACAGAAAATATATAATTAAAGATACTACAGCCACTAACGATAAATGCCGTAAATGTCACACACAATCAGAAACCATTCAGCACATCACAGGAGCTTGCACAACACTTACACAAACCGATTACACTCACAGACATAACCAGGTTGCAAACATCATTCACCAAAAACTAGCAGTAAAACATAAACTCATTCAGAATACAAACATTCCTTACTACAACTACACACCGGATACCGTTCTGGAAAATGCAACGCACAAACTCTTCTACGACCGCGCTATACTCACCGATAGGACAATTCATTACAACAGACCCGATATTACCCTACAAGATAAAATAAATAAGATCACATACTTGATTGACATTGCAGTCCCCAACTCATACAACATACAAAAGACATTTGCTGAAAAGATGAGTAAATATGTAGAACTGAAGGACGAAGTAGCTAGAATCTGGAGACAAGATAAAGTATATGTCGTTCCCATAGTGTTATCCACAACAGTTGTTATACCGCATCATCTTCTCCGCAGCCTCAAGTTAATAGACTTACAAGAATCCCAATACATAACCCTACAAAAAGCTGTAATTTTAAATACTTGTAGAATCGTAAGAAAGTTCATGCAAGTAGAGGATGAGTAGACTAATACACTTCACACTGCATTTACTTCGCTTGGGCCCGTAAATGCAGTTATTACCAGCCCAAAAACTGAGGAAAAACAAACCCTTCACAAAAATAATAATAATAAAATAATCAGGACTCTTCATATTCTTACTATTGGAATTTAGATTTCTTAAACAAGGATAGCCAAGACCATTTATCCTACACGCTGGCCAAGTAGGGGTTGATGGACCACATGTAAATCATAGCTTTGTTCTTGGATTTCCTTCAATGGAGGCTAAAAGTCAAAGTGGATCAAACGCAGGACCACTTTATACATAGCGCGTAAAACCGCCATCTAAACTAAGCTTTTTCCTTTTTCTATTACCTTTTTCCTTACGAACGGCGGCGCGTATATCTATAGAAGGTTGCCAGTAGCAGGCAGCCAAGTTCTGCAGAGCACCCGCCGCTGCTTCAAGAGTCTCCGGATTTGAGCAAGTTTGCAATAGTACCATATACAGTGGCACTACCTGTAATCACAAATAATCGTAAATAAAATAAAGCTTGTTAAAGCCGTTTGTTCACATAAAAAGAACTTACTGTTCCCCGCTACTGGACTCGAAGCCGTCTTTCTCAAGCAGGGAATCATGATCATTTATGCACCACACTAGACTAGTGCGGTTGGTGCAATATTATTTAATGTCTTCAATCAAGATTTTGAAGTAAAGACATACTAAACTGACCTAACCTATTACCTAACACCGTGTGAGATGGTATTCTTGCTTGTTTTATTATCACCATAAAAAATAAACTTACCTCAGGCGACCACAGCATTTCTGTGCCTTTAGGTACACTGTATCCTAGTTGTGTATTGGAACCAGTTTCACCGAGTGGTTGGGAATCGGTGTCACTCTTGCCGAGAGGGCTAGTAGAGTTAGATGACGACGACCCCTCCTTTTTCTTTTTACTACCACCGAAACATCCTAGATTCTCGCCTAGAAAAAAATACGCAAAATAAGGCATATTATTAGGAATTAAAGTTTCATCTATCAATAAATATAATATAAGTATGACAGATTATTTTTATGAAATCTTGAAAGTAATTTCTATGACATAATTGTATCACCGATATGTAAGTGTGACAACTCATTAATAGAGATTAAAAGTAATAAGCTTTCTTTAATGTACCTTTAGATGCGCTAGCTTGTATCCTGGCTTGTCCTGAAGATTGTGTTGGTGGCGCCCGAGTATCATATAAAGGATCTTCTATTTCCTGACACCTGTAAACATTATTTTTTAATAAGTTCGTTAAAATATTTGATTGAGGTGTCGACATTACAATGTTGGCTCATATGTCATATAAAACCACTAGTTGCTCCCTCGCCCGCTTTGCTGGTCATAATATAAAATTAGACTTGAAATTTTTTGAAATATTCCTTGTAAATTTAAGTCAGAAATTATATGATGAAAGATCTATAAAATTCAAAAATTAAATAGCCTATAACCATCTACAAATCATTGCGGGTCGAATGGTCATTTTCCCATATCGATATATTCACTAGTTTTCAAGTGATTGGGCGAACAAACAGAACCCATTTTCATTATATATGTCTTATGGTTCACAACGTCGGGAACATTGATTCTATGTATATATCTCATAAAGGCGCCTATTGTTATGCGCAAACAGTGTTTATTACTGGGTGAACACCATAAGACTTGACGCTTTTTCGTTAAAAAAAAAATTAATAGTTATACAAGACGTAACGATCGAGACGTTCATATAATGGTGATATGTACGCCCATAACATAAAAGTAATGTAAAAAGAAACATTACTGTTCACAAACATTATTTGTACGTCGGAAATAGACGCTACCTACCTAGATAGAGACCGGCGTAAATGTAAGGAAGTGTACATCATAGTAATATGCATTATTCACCTATATGACAAATTGCGCAGCACGCATACACAGTTCTCCACGATCTTGGTACCGATCGCATTGGCGCGCACCGCGGCGCGCACTGTATGCAGCAGCGCCTCCGAGAGCCCGGGCAGCGCGCGTAGCCGCCGCCGCGCGTACTCGCCCGCCGACGACGCGTTGCGAAGCACACCCGATGCGTTACGAAACACTGTAAGTTATATATACGATAATTTTAATACAGAAAGAAAATCTTTAAAAATAATTGTTAAAACATTGGTATCGTCAGACTGATAAGAATAACAGTAATATACACCGAGTTTTTACTAGAAAGTGTCCTTTAGAAAGCTTAAGGTAAAAAAAGGTTTTTCGCTTGAAGGCGGGGCCCTTATTGTTCGATAAACGAGTCGGAGTTGAACATCAAATATGTAATGATCTCGTATTTTTATGAAGATCCACAAACCTTAATGCCAATGAAATACCAGAACGGAACCTACTAGGCAACCACTCAGCGGTAATGCAAGGAATAAGAACACGCCGCCTTATGTCTTCTATTATTTTTCTAACGTACTTCCATAAAATATATATTATATGTTAACACACCTGTAAACCAAAGAGTGTCGCCTGGATTAGTGGGATGCCAACCGGAGTACGGTATGATGACCTTGTTGACTATAACCTGTGCAGCGTCGTCTATGATAGATTGCTTCAGGTCTTCACACGAGGACATGTTCCAAATGACACCCGTCACTAACTCCTTCACCTGTTCAGAATGATATTTATTCATCAACCTGACGAATTTCATCGCTGGATATAAGATTCCGCAAGAATTACATCAGTTATTCTTAGTGGAATTTAGCGATTTTCCAAGAATATACTACTTATTTACAACTTAGGTGTAATATGTAAGTAAAAATGGAAAATTAAAATTACTTTTTACCTCCATATCGGTTGTGCGACACAGAAGCGCCATCAGCGCCGGGATTCCTCCTGCGTCCCTGATGGCGCGCTTGTTCTCGTCGTTCTGCCTCCCGTAGGACAGATTGCGCAGTGCGCCGCACGCATTACGGCATACCTCCGGGCTCTCGTGCGACACTAGGCGCACTAGAGGCGGAATACCACCTGTGAATCGAATGTAATTCATATATATCATATATTATAGTCTAATAAAGTTTTTTTTTTTTCATTGTTTCAAATATTAACAAAACTTTTACCTAAAAATAAGCTAAACTCAAGCCCATACTAGACAGTCTTAACTAATGGCGTTTATTCAGCAAAGCATTACCTTTGTCGCCTTGCAAAATAAAATGTTAAATCTTGTTAGACCAATTTCATTTGCTACAGTACTTTTGACGCGAGAATCACAAATGTTTTCACAGTACTGTTTAGCAGCAGAAATAGGAGCTGGGAAGGTTTCAAGGTAGACGGTCTTCGGCAATAAATGTCTACTAATAGTAGACAGCTTAATGTGCTTTAATTGAAACCTATATATTATTTAACTATTTTTAAATGTTTTTATTATCGACAATATACCTAGACTGTCTTCAGCAAGAGATTCTACGACACATGAACATCAGCTACAAATTTATTTTAAGTTATAAAAAAAAATAAAGTCATACCCAAACTCCTGGTCTTCTGTTTGTTAGGGTCATCCATATATGTCAGATGTTGTAAATAAGCCGCGGCATTGGCCTTCACCACATCAGAGGGCGAGTTTAGGAATCCGATAACTTCTGGCAAATTCGGATCACGCCATTGGAGACCACCGCCCTCCTCTCGACCGCCAACACTGGGATGTACTGTAGTTGAAAGAATTTTTTTTATTCGACGGAGCGGCAAGAGTAACAGGACCGTCACTTAATTGTAAGTGTAACGGCTAATAATAAATGTGGTACTTGATAAATTGATACCTTACGCCGCATTATGCCGCCTAGATACATATATAATGTATAATGGTTAGCAAGTCTTATTAACACAATCTCTGAGGAAGGTCTATGTCCAGCAGTGGACATCTGTCGGCTGATAATGACGATGATTACCACAGTAAATTCATTACCTATAACGTGCTTCTAGATGTTTTTAGGCTACTATTTGAAGGCATAACCAATCTGCGGTAGTAACTACTTCCAGCAATAGAGACTTACCACAGTATTTATCTATTTATGTAAATAAAGAAAACCTTACCTAATGCCATTCCAGCCATCTGCTTTTGTAATTCATCTTCATCACCGTACATTGATTGACCACCAGTGCTTCCAAGACTTAACCCATTCTGTGAGTCCTGTGAATAAATAAAGTACATTTAAAAAATTGAGCCATCCACAAAGCATCGTTACCGGCATCATCGGCATTTATTAATACACTGCTGGATATAGGCTTTCCCCATGTCTTCCACTAAATAAGGCCCTCGTCACTTTACATCTACTAAATACCAACCGGCTCTTATTATATCGTCGGTCCATCTAAAGAAAGGTCAAAACATAGACATATCACGCGGAGTGTTTTAATGACGTCATCTTTTTTTACTTTAAATACGTTACTGCTTGACCACGGCTCCATCTGAAGTTAAGAAGTTATTTGGTCTGCAATGGTAAAAAAACCGGCTTAGTAATAGACCATTCCTTGCTATTTTGATGAGACCAACATTGCATTTGAACTGGAACATTGACGCCAGAAATTTGTGCCAGTCCTTTGCTTTTCTTATCTGGAACGAAGAGCTGAATTTTTGAGTTTGTAAATCTCACTTTAAACTGCGGGGGCTGGTGTGGTGGCGGATCGTAAGCCGTGGGGTAGTGCTGGTAGCCGTACGCGTCGGCGGCGTAGTCGCCTCGCGGTGAGGTCACACAATAGTGCCGGCCGAGTTGCTCCAACGATGCCGAATCATACCTAAAGAAATTTATTTCTTTCATTAATAAGCTAATAATTGATATCAATTTTACATAATGTCAAGTGATTACAAAGCCGTAATCAATAATTATTGTTAATATTGACAGCTGGATCATAGCAATACTGTTAAGATAGCGAATTTATATTACACGTGGCTTCGGGATCAGACTTTTGGTGTTACAGAACATGCTCTTAGCAACTGCTTCACAGCAGGATGTAATAGTAGGCTTAAAAAGTTAGTCCTTAATAAAAAAAAAGAGTTGTTAAAATTACTCAATGCTACGTATCTGCTAGGCCACAAATGTAACAAGACTTTTTGATCACTTGTTTCTTTACGTTGAAAGCTTCGATAACAAAAACTTGAAGAAAATCAATAGTCCGAGATAAAAACGAAGTCCATACATGACGATAATATCCATATCCATACCTCTGTTGCAAATGAAGATTATGTTGAGGAGGCAGAGCACCGGGTGACGCACTTCTTGGTGAGGCGCTGCCGCCACCTTCCACGAACTCCTGCTACATTACAAATTAAATTTTTTTATATAATCTTTAATTAAGTAGGCATACCTTCGAAATATTTAGATGAATTACTTGTTTAAATGTAATATCTTTGTAAACGCAGCATTATGAAACATTCCTGTCTTTGTATTGTCCTAATAACTATTGTATTATGACCTTAAAGTGATGAAGGCACAGCAGCTGGTCCAAAATCATCAACTAATAACCGTTCACAGTTCAATATATGCTTTCCCCAACAGATCTCCACACCGATCGGTCCTGTGCTTTCGGCATCCAGAGGTTTCTCGCGACCTTCACTAGTTCATCGGTCCACTTTGTGGAGGACCTTCTAGCACTACGTCTACCAAACGGCAGGTTGTTTAATTTTGTGAAATGTGCTTGTTAAATCACCTGCGACATGTAAGTGGGAACTTGAGTCCCGGGCTCCACGAGGTAAGCCGGCTGGGCCGGGTACGCGGCGCCGTAGTGCGCGTACGTTCCGTAGTGGGCAGCACCCGAACCGGTACCGTACACGCCTCCGCTCACTGATACGGAGTCCATCACCTAAACACATGAAAAAAAAAATAAGTAAATTATACACATACTGAGAATAGGATAGTTAATATAAATATAAAATTAAAGTTTAACTTCACGTCTTTATTAATTTAAAATTAAGATTTTTTTTGTTTTCACAATTTTCTTTAACCTTTTCGAGACTCGCGGTACACCGTATGTACTAGTTTATGTTTTACCAGACTAAATGTTTTTAATGACATTTAATTTGGTTCTCATCGATACCATAAATTTTTAGCGTCCTAGGAAAATATAAGCAAAGTTAAAAAATATTTAAAAGGTACATTTGACCCATAATTTAACTAACTGCTTGTTCCCGACCCACTTTGCTGGCTGTAATATAATATTAGACTTGAAATTTGTCTGAAATATTCCTTGAGAACAACCGCAACCGCAAATGACTATCTATTTCAACCGCTTAAATAATACCAAATACAAATAATTATAAGTTACTTAAAAATAAAATGATAAAGGATCTATGAAATTCAAAAAATAAATTGCCTATAACCACCCACAAATCATTTCACATCGAATGGTCATGTTATGTTCCTATGTTGATACGTTCACTAGTTTCCACGTGATTAGCGAATAAAGAAAATTCATTTTCATTATATGCATTATATGCATATTGATATCATAGTCTAAAAATAATTTTTACTTCTTCAACAAAAATTTCATACATTTTAAACTTTTCGATTATGAAGCATAATTAAAGGATGAAAATCTATTACTAAAAAATCATATTTGTATCCATAATATAATTTTTATAGCACATACACAGGTAATAAAAAAAACTTTTAGTTTTTTACATTCTCTGGAGATAGGTATCCGTTGCCGGAGAAAGTAATTGATATAACTCACATGAGGGTACTTCTGCGACGGTGCCATGGTGAGGTGTCCCATATGGTTATAATGACCTGCCGCCGGTGACGACACATACTGTCCGTAATCCGGTTCCACGCCCGATACCGGGTACTCTACAGCCTTTAATAAATAAACATATGATTTTAAAAAAAATTTATAATATCTAATTGATATTAACATAAATATTTTACTCGAGGTAGGTCTCTGTTTGCAGTCTAGGTAGGTAGTATTGCAGCTCTTATATCGGTCAACAGTAGTGTGCAAACATTATCGTGTTCGGGATTGAAGGGAGTTATAGCTAGTGAAATTATTGAGGTAAGGCTACTTAGCATACTATGTTTCAAAGCGACGAGCACAATGTGGTGCAGTGTATACCATCCTAACTACTATTAGGTGAATGCACGCTCGTCTTCTCAATTCGTTAAGTAAAAAAAAACCTTTTCACAAAATGTATTTAATTCTTTAGCATTTACATAACAAAAACTAAGCAAACAACGAAGAAAGGAGAAATATTCAAAGGAATTTCATTTAAGTTTCTTTATGTTATAAAAGAATATAGGAATAAATAAAAAATACTGTTTCCTTGACCTTCTTTAACTTACTGTTACTACCTTACATTCTCCTGTTTAAAAACAAATTAATTATAAGATCTATTATGTTTGATTAAAGTTTTAGTTTAATTTTGATTGCTTTAATTTTAATTTTCTTTTCTTTCTTTTTATTTTAGCTCGCGGATACCAGATCCGGGAGCTCTTAGTCCGATGAAGCTGCAATAGTAGTAATGACTAGCGGCGCAAACTTCATCATAAAAAATAAAATAAAGAACTGTTAACATTAAAACATAAATCATATACCATATCAAAAAACAACTTTTTTTATAAAAATTATGAAAATAATTACGAATATATAACTTAATACATACCTGCTAGTATACGAATGTATGTAGTACTTGCATGACAACATAATATTTGCAATTATATTATATAAGAATAAATGAGAAAATTTGAAAAACACCTATGTCCACAAGTGGACGTATGTTGACTGTTGATGATGATCACTAGTCTCATGGTGTTGTATTTAAATATAATAATCTAGATCTCCAAGTTACCTTTGAAATAACTGATTGAAGTAAATGGAAGGAAAAAAATGTTAATCACGGTGTTCTATTCTCTTCTCAGATATCACAAGCAGGAAAAATTAAACCCGGTGCCTATTGTAATTAGTTTGGTCATTTAAGATCTCTTACAAAATCAACAATAACGGAAAAAACTGATAAAAAAATATTCGAAATTTTACTGAGAGAGCATGGGTACACTGGTGGTAGGTTTCTGTTGCCGGAGACCGTCAAGGAACGTACCACGGCAGCGCCTATTTCTTCCGCCAAACAATAGAGTGCAAACATTACTGTGCTCCGGTTTGAATGGCACTGTAGCTAGTGTAATTAATGGGGTAACGAGTCTCAATATCTTATGTTTCAAGCGACGAGCTCAATGTGATGCAGTATATTTCAACTTAACTAGCGCTACTTTGTTAGACGGAGGCATATCACTTACCATCAGGTGAACGTCCCGCCTATCTCGTCGCTTAATTGAATAAAAATATATAACTAGTCTGGCCGTAAATACTGTTACATAAAAACTCTTTTATTTCAACTTTTTAATTATTTTGTATTTGAGACATTTGTATTATTTGAAAACTTCTTACGATTTTGCGCCATTTCATATATTTTTTCGTGTTCATTATCAAATTACAATATGGATTGGGCTGTTAAAGAAAATAGGATTGCAGTGATCGCCTTGCACGAAGTGGGTATGAAGCTGTCGGTTATATTCCAGACACTTCAAAAGCTTGCTATCAGCCGTATGTTCGTATATCGTACTGTCAACAGATACAACAAAACTTCCTCTGTCGAAGACTAGAAAAGATCGGGACCGACCGCGTGCTGTTAGAACTACAAAGGCTGTTAATGCTGTTAAACCCAGAATTTGGCGAAACCCCATTAGGAAGGAAAAAACCTTATCGCGAAAAATTAAGATTCCCGCTAGGACTCCGTCGCGTATTATAAAACAAAACCTGAAGTTCTGTTCTTATCGTCGATATACAGGACATAGCCTAAATAAATTTTTACAATTAAAGAGAGTGGATCGGAAGAAACCTTCTTTCGCGATACGCAGATGAAAGCCACAGAAATATCCTTTTTGCCGTTGAAAAAATACTCACAATTGAAGAACACTACAATAAGCAAAATGATAAAGTGTACGCACACAGTTCTAAAGAAGCTGCTGAAGTGGTCGAAAAGGTACAACGTGGTCATCATCCTGCGTCAGTAAAGGTTTAGTGGGGCGTGTCTTATCAAGGAGTCACAAAACTACATTTTTGTGAAAAAGGAGTGAAAACTTCAGCCAAAGTGTATCAAGATACAGTCTTGGATCATATTGTGAAATCTCTTAGCAATACACTTTTAAAAAATATACCGTAAACTTTTCAGCCGGACTCTGAACCTGGTCACAGGGCACGAACTGCCCAAGCCAGACTTGAATCCAATATTTCGGACTTTATAAGAGCTGAAGACTGGCCCTCATCTAGCCCAGACCTCAACCCTTAAGACTTCAAATTATGGTAAATTTTAAAGGATATGGCCTGATTTAAACGACAGGGCGACATTAAGTCTCTTAAAAAATCTTTAAGGCAAGCAGTGGTGGAAATTTCCCTTAGAGACAGTGCCTAAATCCATAGATTCATGGCCAAACAGATTAAAGACCTGTATAAAAGCCAAAGGTGGCCCTTTCGAATAAAATATATTTTTTTTTTTTTTGCTGAGACTAATAAATATGTAGGTATAAATTTTAATAATATTACATTACTTTATTTAAAAAAAAATCATATTCATTTGCAACAGAACTTATGGCTGGACTAGGTATATATATGAGACATATTTTTCCAGGACACTTTCTTACAGTAATAAACCCCGCGCCCGTGAAATTAGTATAAGTAATGTTCTATAACACAAAGGACTCGAACCAAATTTAATGCCACTTTTTATTTGAGTGCAAACGCGCACAATAGATAACGCCCAACACAATGATACCTTTAAGCCATTTTTGCTTATCATGATCCAAACAATAGATTAATACTTTGTTTGTACTTAAGTCGCGAGAAATGACAACGTATTGTATTACATACAAACTATTTGACTATCTGAAATAACAGACAATTACGTAAATAAGATTAATATTAATCGATACATATTTAACGATGATATTCAGAATATACTCAGTTTTACTTTAGAACATTATATTTTAGTCCACAGCACAAATTTACTTCAATGTGGGCGTGAAGGGGATATAGAAAAAGGTAACCGTCGGTAATGCGTCATTCTCCCTATCATAGGAGCACAGGTGTCTTGGGCCGCCTAGCCTCTTAACTCGCAATCTCCGTGTGATAGACTCGCGGAGTCTATTCCGCAAGTTGAAATTAGAAGTCAGGAAGGAAGACGTAAGGGATGTAACGGGTTCCGCACAACAACTTAAGGAGTTCAAGCTGACCTCATCTGGTAGTGGTGCACCCTACCAATCAACAAACGGGGCTCTGGCTCCCACTAACTTGCATTCGGCCAGAGTGGTAGGAAATGGCCCGAATCCTTATGAAACCCTACAAACGTGGAAATTTTTAGGTAGGGTCTATGTCCGGCAGTGAACGGCTATCGGCTGATGACGATCATGATGAAGGAAGACACGCTGAAGTATAAGAGGAATAGATGAGTGTTCCTCCCATTAGACCCGCTTGTACTAGTCGTACCATGCGGAGGAGTCACGGAGATGTGAAAAAGAATTTCTATGACTTTTACATAAAACTATGTAAGTGGTACATCATGAAGATTTGGTGTGTATAAGTTGGTTATAACAATCTGTTCTTATCCCATCGCAGATTATATACAAAAAATAGAGACTTCGTTAGATTTGACAATATGTGTTATATTTTAATATACGTTATTTGAAAAGGAGCTATTGTAGAAACGATATAACTAAATCCTTTACCGAAATGTTAGTGTTTTTTTTTATTAGGAATTATTTTATACGATAAGTTAACATCTTAAAATTTGTAAACGTTCAGAACAATATAGACAGATATCACAAGTTTTCACGGTGTTCTCCACTAAGTTGCACAATGAACCTTAATCAGTAATTGTATTAAAATTACTCAAATATAGTCTATATATATATCACCTTCGAATGTTTCTTCATATATTGAATTTTTCGATGACACCCTTCAATGTCTCAATGTTATGAGATTTATATCGAAATTATTTATAGCGCAATGTCAATTTCTAAAGCCATTTTAAATCTTTCATATTATACTTCAAATAGATTTATACGTTTCACTTTTGAACGGAAATATTCCAATATTTACTACGGTTTTACTGTTACAAATTATAATAATGAAACTAGCTAAATTCTAAATATCGTTAGGAATTTGTCAATAAAAAAAATCAAAAAATTATTAGAAGACGGATAATAAATTTAAATGATAAGGATCCTTTGGGACTGAATAGGTCTAATACAGCACATGTATTATAAATAAGCGAATACATTACCTCCATCTATGGAGGCTCCGCAATGGAGTTATAAACTAAAATTTATGTTAAAATTCCATATACTTTTAATATTTATTCACTTTGACCTATTTGTCTATTAACATTTAAAACCGCTTTAGATAAGACATACTACTAAAAACCAGGTCCAATTAGAGATATCTTATTACGAACTTGTGTGTGATTCAGTTTAACAAATAGAAATAATATTAGAATAAATGTAAATAGGGTAAATAAGTAATTAATGTAAATGGTGTTAACGTGTAAATTAAGAATAATAATATCAGGGAGAAATCGGAAAAAAATGTGTAATTATGACAACTGTACTGTCCAGATAAACCGTACTGGTTTCCGGATAATAATACATTCTCCCGAAGATAATAATTTAATTTAGTTTTCTACCTGCATAGCTAAGTGGTGCTGGTGGGCGAGTGCTGCAGATAACTCCGCGTCTTCGGTGGAAGCATCCGAGCGGGACACTGGGCTGTGCTGTGAACCATACGCGCCTTCCACCGGACCGTTGCTGCAATAGCACAAAAAAAAAAACCCTTAAATATTGTTATTTACAAATGATTATTAAAAACATATCAAAATCGTTCGTATAAAAATAAACAAAGAGGCTGAAAAGAAAAAAATTTCGAGGATCAAATGAGCGTAGAAACAACGGCAGCCTAATTCTTTTGTTGTTCTTTCGAAAGCACAAGAAGAAAGATTTGTTCTGTATATACCCCGCACTTGCTGAAAGACATTTGACCTGACTCAAGATGAACAAATCTATTACTTTTATATTTTATACTTACTAAAGTCGCCAACTTATTGTTGCCGAAATCTAAACATATTTATCTATCTAAAGCTAGATGAGCATGTCATCACCCGGAGTAAGAATGATTTTAAACATATTAAGGTAACAAGTGATAATAGCATTCAAAACTCAATCAAAGATGGCTTTCGATACCTTTACTGGATGATCTGGTCAAATGAACTTGAATAATAATCATATTAAAACGTCTTAACTGCGTTACGCCGAAAACAAAGTCTTCTATAACCTCGTTAATGTAGAAATTACAACTAGGAAGATAACCTTAATGATTTTAAAGTGTAGAACATATGACAGTTTTAAAAAGTAAGACGAATAAATTAAATAAACATAGCAATAAATTAATATTTCCATAACTGGAACTCCGGGCCTCCTCTTAGGAGTGTGGGACAAGGCTATTTTGGATGTTACATGTCAACGAACACGTGGAATATGTCGGTAGAAACGATTTCCTTACCGTGAGCTCAAGCTCTGTAAGGAGCCCCCTCCCCCGCCTCGCAAGCGTATAGTTACTTACAATACCTTAAACCTTAAAAGTAATATGGAAAAATATCAATAGAGAAGACGAACACTGAACAAGGATTAATAACATAAAACCTTGTGCAAGCAATTTTCATTAAACTCATTTACAACGATTGCGAATCAAACTTCAGTCCCCGTGGGTGTCATATTTTAACTGTTATGTCACGTTACGGATGTAAATTAAGAACTTTTAATAAATGGCTGCCCAATTATCTTTTGACGCTTAAAGCTAGGCAATAAAAACTTTACAGACGGAAGAATCTAACTTGAAAAATTTTGATTACAAAAAGAAAAGTTAACGAAAACTACTCACATTTGTTGTTAGCACATACAATTTCGAAACCGAAAAATTTCTCTTATAACGCATTGTTTTTGCAAATTGACTTAGACGGAAGGAAATAATTGGAGTCAGTCGGAGAACAGTCCATTTCTACTATAGGGTACTAAGCACAAGTGTAAATATTCAACGCTACATCACTTAAAATACACGTAGAACTGTTGGTTATCCTATACATAATAGACATCATGAAATCGCGTAAAATGTGTATTCATTATATAAAAATAACTTGACCTCCATATGCTACTGCATTATTAAAATCTGGAGCAGAATTTCACATCTCTAGTGTAAATACGTACCATTCCTGCTTTAATTGTTAAAATTGTATTATCACTATACGATATCAATATTAATCTAACTTAATGGAATAACTACACAATGGACCGATGATGTAGTGGAGGTCGAAGACAAACGCTGGATGAGAGTAGAGTAGTACAGCTCGGTATCTATGGGTGCAACTTATGTCCAGCAGTTTACATATATCGCCCGATGATAGAATAACTTAATCGAAGAGTTGTTTTTATGGAAACAATTACTTATTCAATATCTGAATTGCATTTGGAAGAATTGGAACATCCAACAAACTAACTCGATCAATTAAAATCGATTCGCGTCACCAATTATTATACAGTCAATTATTCGGTCATCTGAATTCAATGTAGGGTTGCTTTAAGAAACTTTATTATTAGTACTCTGAATTTAATTTTGAAAATATACATTTATTGATGTTGGTGGCGAAAAAGTTTCTATTAGATATATACAATAGGTTAACACTATATCTTAATATCATATGATATTGAGTAACAAAGTATTACTAACACTACACTATCTAAATTAGGCAGCTGTCCTAGCTAGTATTGAAGACATCCTAAAGAACGGGCACCTGTTATAAGGATCTATATACATATCTTGGTGGTGGCAGATCTCAGTTGCTGGAGACCGTCTGGATAGGTAGAAACGGAGCGCTTATTTCTGTAACTAAACAGTAGTACAAACATTACTATGTTCCGGTTTGAAAGGCATTGTACCTAGTGTAATTACTGGGGTAACGAAACTCAACATCTTATGTCTCAAGGCGTCCAGTGGAATGTGGTGTAGTGTATACCATTCCACTCACATTAAAAAAAATATAATGAAAATGTGTTTTGTTTGTTCGCCAATCACGTGAATACTAGTGAACGTATCGACTTGGAGATACGATCATGAGATGTGGAATGATTTGCAGATGATTATCGGCTATTTATTTTTTAATTTCATAGGTACTTCATCATTTTATTTCTAATTAGCTTTTATAAACATTTTCATTTGCTATTAATTATGCGGTTTTTATAGAAACTATGCGGTTGCGGTTACTCTCAAGGAATATTGTAGACAAATTTCAAGTCTATCTCTATGTTACGGCCAGGGAAGCGGGCAGAGAACAGCTTATAGATAAAAATAATTATCATTTATTGCTTATATCATTATTTAGTTTATAAAAGATGTTATATATAGAGGACTTAACAGACAGAGGAATAAATAAATGGTCCACTCATAACGCTATTTATTAAATCCTACACCTTGATATTAAAACTTAACTTACACATGGACTGTTTATTTTGTACGTGGTGTAAGTTGCAGTCAGGAAATATACATTATTTTAGTGAAACTAGCCTAAAACAAATATATATAATTTAATTAAATATTGATAAATCATGCACGCAACATTGATAATTAACCTAAACTTTTTAATTGACTAATATGCTGACCTTAAATTTCTCGAAATAACGGGAAACGTACTTAGACCACGTACAAAATAAACAGTCGATATAACTATTTAAATATCTCATCCATATCTTTAATCGGATTTTATAGTAACAAGTAAATTTTTTTACAAGTGTTTTGGGTCTATTTATTACAAGTGTTTTATTTTCTAAATTTTAGAAACTTTATCTACTTTCTTATACCTTGTCGGATAGGTATTGAAGTCAGGTACTTATTTATGTGCTTCATACGTATTTTTTATAACATTTTATTTTAAGATTAAATAAAAATATAAGTAAGACGCCTCATTTTTTACCGTCACGACTTTCAAAGAACCTAATTTAAAAGTTTTAGCCTCTAAGTGATGATTATTAATTTAGTTATTACATTAAAATTTGTGTAGAAATAAGTAAGAAATAAAATCATCGAATTTTTTCCTAGAAAATCGAGAATTTTTGTAAAATATTAAAAAAAATTGATAACTACAGAACCATTGTTTTTGGATGGGGTATTCCATACATAGATAGATAGAATACAAGGTACACTTTAGCCCCTCCAGATCTTTTACACCTATTACCTTTCACCGTCTATACTATATAAAAATCGTTTATCATAATTTATATAAACTAAATGAAAAATTCAATACATAAAGTTTTGTCCCCGACTAGAAAATAACTTATTACTATAAAATCCGATTAGACTTAGATGGGATATTTAAAGTTATATGGACTATATATATATATATATTATATAGTATAATATAGTAGAGTATTGATAATAGATTAATAAAATAGGTAATGTTCTCCAAAATTTTAAAAGCTACTTCATTTATCTAGTTGTGTAGTGAAAGGCGCTGTAGTTAGTGCACTTACTGCCAAAAGAAGATTTAAAATCTCATGTCGTAAAGCTACGAGAAAAATATGGTAAAGTGTATTACATGAAATAAGCGTCATACCCGTGTTATATTTTCATGGAATAATAACAATAATTGCAATGGTGGTAAATCTCCAGAGACCGTCTAGATAGGTAACTCTGCAGCGCCTATTCCTGTCGCCGAACAGTAGTGTGCTGTTACTGTGTTCCGGATTGAAAGGCACTGTAGTTAGTTATATTAATGGGGTAACGAGACTCAACATCTCAGGCAACAGGCACAATGTGGCGTAGTGTATACAATCCTAACTAGCGCCACGTTGTTATGGGCAAGCGTATCGCTTACCATCACATGAACGTCCCGCTCGGTTTGTTGGTTAATTGAATAAAAAAAAAATATGAAAACTGGTGTAGTCAACTAGGTTCATGATTCTTTCTTGAGCAGCAACCATAGTCACAACAGTCATGTCGATGACATATCGCTGAATGTTGACGTAACACGCTACCGATTTATTAACACGTCTGTCTGCACCGGAATAAACGATACAGCTTCCGTGAAACATTAATCGATTCAAAAGTTTTAACGATAAAAAATGTGATTAAGTGCTGTTATTATCACGCCATCGAAAATAGTGAAGGATTTTTTTTCCTACTTTATTATTGGTAAAAAGTAATTTATAATACCGAGTGTGCTCAATGGATTCTTTGTTTAATATATATCTCAATATAAATCTATAGTTATTATTGTTAGTATAACATTAAAAAATTATATTACTGTCCTATTCTTCTGTTACTAAGACTCACGGCTTCATAACAGAATCAAAGCCACATATCAACCAATCTGGTCAAGCGCCTGTTGGTGGATAACTTATGTCCACGAAAGCTAATATATACTTGGAATATGACGGTTTACTCACCCTATTTTCCTTCATCTGAAACTCAATTTCAGTGAGAATCAAAACCGTCTTTCTTTGACTAGATCTTTCTTTCTTTGATCTATCGCGGTATCATAATATACTACATATATATCACGCCTCGTTCCCAATGGGATAGGCAGACGTCATCTCTCTCCACTTGCTACGATCCTGGCACACCTCTCTCGCTTCCTCCACTTTCATGAGCGTCTTCTTCGTGCATGCTCGTCGAGTGCGAGTACTCTTGACCCATCAGGGAGTACTCAGCCGTCTGTCCGATACTATTTTGAGTAACAGGTATGCGACCCCGGCTCTCCGAGCTAGTACTGTCTCCTTTCTACTCTTTCCGAGTCAATAGTATCCCCTCTTATTGCTAAACCCTTCCCAAAGTCCGCATTCCTTTATTTTACACATTTCTCTACCTAATCCTTCCTATTTCTCTTCCACCAAGCCAGTGATAAGCTATGCCCAAGTACTGTGAGCCCAGAGGCGAGTCTGGGATTGGGGTGCCATTGCTCTGGGACCGGGTGAACCCAGAAAAAGATTAACTTTGCCCAAACATGCGGGGCTCTGGTTGGGTCGACAATTTTTTTCCCTTGCTACTGGTGGGAGGGCAATGAAGGAATATATTATTTCGTGCCGAAATGGCGGCGACGAGGTTCACAACCCGTCACGTCTCATTTCCCGTAGGAGCGAAAATCGAACTGCAGATAGCCACTTTGCTACTTTGAATGTCAGAGGAGCTATGAAAGATAAAATTGATGAAGTATGTGAGATGATGAAGGAAAGAAAAATGTATGTTTTGTGTATGAGCGAGACTAAGCTGAAAGGATGCGACACCACTACAAATGGACCTTACACAGCCTACTGGTCAAGAGTCTGTGAAACCAGCAGAGGCGATCAGGGAGTTGGTGTGCTGCTCTCTGCTAGAATGAACGAATGTGTTACTGACTTTAGTTGTGTAAGTCCTCGACTCATCTGGGTAAGGTTCAAGGTTGGCCTTACCCGCATCTTCATTCTAGGGCTGTATGCTCCACAAGATGCGGGATGGAGCCGGTCCTCGAGAGCCCAAACCGAAAGGGATGAGTTTCGGCATAGTCTGAAAGTTGTTCTGTATGAATGTAGGGTAATTCTTGGAGATTTTAATAGATTGGTTGGAGTGCAACATGATGGATATGAAACTGTGTTAGGGAAATTCGATGATGAAAGAGTGAATGAAAATGAAAAGTTTGCTCGAGGTCTGCTTGGAGTGGATTCTTGTGGTAACAAACATAATGTTTGACAAAAAGATCTAAATGTACACAAGAAAAGAAGAAAATCGAGAAAGTATGATTGATTTTTTAATGGTCGATAAGAGATTGTAAAAGAAGTGTTAAACACTAGGGCATACCGCGGCACTGCCATCGACACTGATCGCTTCCCGGTTATGTGCCGAATAAGGGGGATCTTTAGGCAATAGTGGCATCATGTTCGAGAACCCATTAGTGTACTAGAAAGGGTGAAAGTCGAGGTTTCGCAAGATAATGAAGTGAGAGAAGTATAACAGTAAATTGATTGAGAAGGAATGAACGGGTCATAATATACTGTTTACTTATATCGTAAACATCGTTTATAATATAAATCGTAATCATTTATTTTCAACACATGGTTTCAGAAATTTAAGGACATAAGCTGTGCGAATTTAATATGTTGAATACGAATAAAGTTTCCAATATTATAATACTTCAGTGCTTATTTTTTACTCTAATATATAAAGAGACAAATTTATACTGATATCATTATACTGTAATCAATCATTAATATCCTTGCATTATCAAACTTTTCATGCTTCCGAGTGGTAGGTTTAATCGAAAAATTAAAAAGTTCTCCTTGCAAATTACATTTCCCGCACAAGTTTGTCGTGTGTTGGAGATTTACAACCGGGCTCCCTCCTCACAACGTGCCCACAAGGAACAAGTTGACTTTTATTTTTATACATACAATACCTATTCACTATCTACCCACGATACTGCAACGGATCAATATCTTCCATTCCTTTGCGTCTTTTTAATGCTTTTTATGGAGTGGTTGTGAATTTTACTCAAAAGCGTGACTATATCGTTGCCGAGTCGCGACCATATACGTTCCCACTTTTGGGTTCCCATAGTTTGTCTTCTGCTACAAAAAAGGAATAAAAACAATACTTCACCACGTTTGCCAAAGGTTGATTGGCAGTTGTCGATGTCTTTGATTTTAAATAGGTTTTCAATTGCTGATCACAGGTAAATAACTTGTTAACATTTTACAATTACTATCTGAAGTACAAGTAGAATATGACGTCGCCATAACTTTTAAACTAAATTGAAGATACTTTGAGTTCAAAAGATTAAACCAAAGCAAAAGATAAATAAATAATCAAGGAGTAACTTTTCTTTTTCAAAATTGCAAATTCAACAGAGGAATCCATCTTTGGAAGTTTTCACGTACGTTGCAAAAGTTGAATTCCCAAAACGCATTACAGACGGTTTAACAAAGTTATCAATACTTTTCCCTTACTTCGTATTGATTTGTGGAAAATAATATATATGAGTCTGTTTAATTTGCGAACGAATGATATTATAGTGATTTTGGTATATAAAATAATAGAAGCTATAACATAAATTTAAGCAGGCTGTGTCAGTATTAAAACTGGAAAATAAAAAGTATACACAAACGAGTCCAAGGCAGGAATGGCGAAACGGAAGTCGAACTAAGATAGCACCTGTGTCTGACTCATATCCCGTATTAAATACTCTGCGTAAGAGCATAAACCATTGTGTATCCTGGAAATTGGGAATGTTATTTCAAGAAATACTTCATAATTTTTGATGAGATATAATGCTGCTAAAAGAGAGACCTAGGTTCAGTAGTGGCCATCTTCTGTTGAGAAGATGGTGATCGTGCTGTTAGTCGGAATCACTGAGTGATACACCTCACTGGATAATAGGCTCGCAGATCCGGAGTCCACGGCCTTAGAAACAGTTAAATATCTCTGAAAATAGAGTAAAGTATTATAGAGATAATACTTTAGATAAATTATTTTACCAGGTATGGCTTTATTATATATGATTTTAGAATTTAATTAAATAGCGTACCAATATCTATAACTACCAAATTACAACAAAAAGTGCACGATGTAACGATTAACAACAGGCGGTACATCTCTGCACATTCAGAGGATATTAAAACGCTGTGTATTGAGAATTTTATATAAGGTATGGTTATTTTAAGAGCCGACTAAGGTATAAAGGCGCTGGATTCGACGCATCCCATCGCAAAAATAAAACAAAGCACAGTAATGGTATGCGACTGAGCGCGAACCCGGGGCCGTCAGCGGAGCGCTGATTCATCAGTATTAATAATTACCTAATGCTCGCCTGGATTCCTCGGTGCGATCTGATCACTACAGTATCGCTATTGGAGGTTAATGTACCTTCGAAAACAATATATTTATGTACATCTCACATGTAATAATCGATTGAATAACAGCCAAATGCGCACAAGCCGCGTAAGAATCAAAAAATAGTTTTATGGTAAGTGAAAAGAAAATTAAAGATATTGGTAAATTAAAAAGTATTTCTATATTGTTGCTGTATTAATGTAATCTATGTTATAGGTCCAGAGGGTGGTAACACTTCATAGAGTAGGCATTGAGCAACCACGAGGAGCACCTTTAAAGAAACACAGAGAATTAATTCTTAATTTGTGATTATCCATTTAATACACAAATGTATAAAATTGGTATAATTAAGTATTATATAAAAGGAATCATTAGATTTTTTTATGTAGGGCGATATTTCATAAAAAGTTAAAAACTCGTAACTTAGGCTAACAAATAATATGAATCAAACTTAAATCTACTTAGTCACCAGTGTCCATCAAAACATTACTGAATATCTTCATTAAGGCTAAAAAGTGTATAAACCACATTTTGTTTAGCTCTAACCCTGCCACACGTACAAACACATTGTGTAATAAGAAGAACTGTATTATAATGTAAATTTTAAGTTTTTCATAATTCTAATACAGTCAAGGTTTATGAGTGTTTGATATTAATAATACAGTGGCGTCTATGCCGCAAACTTAGGAGACGCAAAACTGAATATGATGGAAATATTGGCGAGAGGCATTTCTAGATATCACTGCTGTCTTGAATACATTAACGACTAAACCTGTTAACCGTTGACTGCTTTGTAACCACTGACCCGATTAAACAGCGTGTGACAGCGAAGATTGAATAATTGACGTGTTAATTCCCTACAGTTTCGATGGAAGCTTAGCGTTGTTGGGATTCGATCGTGACTGATGGACTTATACTGATGACTTATATATTACACGGCAATAGAAGAGGAATAGGTAATACAATTTTTATTTTTTTACTAACACTTCCAAGTACTACTCTATTCGTAAACAAAAATAAATCAGATAATTTCCCGATTTTTTCATGATTTATATTTCCCACTTCAAAGTATTGCTATGTACGTATATTAATCAGCACCATAATAACGAAATATTTGGCTTGTCAAAAGGTGCATATGTATTTTAATTTTATTGTAGATATCCAAGACCTTCACCTGATAGTGATACTCCTACCCATAATAACGTGGCGTTAGTTGTAATGATAAACACTGCACTACATTATACGATATATGTTAAGTCTCATTACCTCCGAAATTTCATTAGCTATAACGTCCTTTAAATCGAAACAGTAATATGGTATCCAGGCAGAAGCTGGAGACGGTCTCCAGCAAGACCTACCACCAGTACGACTATCAGTTTATCGCAGATTAAACTTTTCTCACTTACAAAATCAGATAAAATTTCTGTATATTTAATATTTTCCGATGAAGTTATAAAATATGTACTAATAAAAATATTTTCATGTCTTTATTTCATTCATGTCGGAAAACAGAGAGAGAGTTAAGCTTTCTATCGCAGTTCCTACCTATGTATAATGATACTAGCAAAAAGTATATATTATTAAAGACAACGGTGACAAGATGATAAAAAGTAATTGACAATTACTTTGGCGACAAAAGCCTGGGAACCGACGTTGTACGCGTAACTACCCTCTTGGGGCCCATTGATGTATATACGACACTTGAGTTATTATCGCCCGTACTCTAAGTGATGTCAAGATACAACGTAGCAAAAAATTTAACTCCACACGCTTAAAGGGGTTAAAGGTATCAACTTAATTTTGTATTAAAATTATTCATTTCACGGAGTCTTCGTACGGTTTAAAGTAAAAAAAAAATATATTTTTTTTTTACATTTTATTAAAATGTATGGGAACTACGAGGGTAGAAAAAACTAAAAAAAAAGTGCTTAGATTGTCATTTCGTTTTTTACGATTGTAATACTTGAAATAATATCTATAATGTTATAGAATGCAATAATTTTTTAAATATTTATTTTTATATTAATATTTCTATTTGTACTTTAAATACAATACTAGAACATTGAAAATTTACAAAAAAAATATAGCATAACATACAAACGCTAATAAGATTTCCATCAATTCCAATATTCAAATCATACATGAGATTCGATTACCACTCTAAACTCAAGCTCCTAACGTCTGCACTTACCGTCTAACAAGTGGAAACTTGATTAAAATATCAAGAACATACTGCATGCTTAAGTCCCTGAGCAAGCAAATGCTGCGCTGAGACTTCGTGTAAATTCGATAAAGCCTGTCCAAGGCGATACGTTACAAACAGTAAAGGATATATTATGAACTTAGCAGCAGTAAATTGCTTTCAAAGTAATTGCTTCTAAATGGTCCTTTGAAGTAATTAGCTAATATTCTTGGTACCATATACTAATTATAACTACATTATTGTGAAAAGTTTAGTAGTTAAAGAAAACGTAGAACCGGATAACAATATTATACAAATTCATTACATAGACGGTCTTGCGCTGTTTTAGTCTCGTGGCTCCAAACGTTTTTTTTTTTAATATCGTCTGTTAAGTTGGTCGGCGAACACCACTTCGCGATTCGTAGAGCTATGTCGGTAACTCTGGTACTTCTACGTCTGTATACCATCATACATCATCATTTAACAATAAAAATTTTCGCAATCATTAGTCTTTAATTAATAAAATTTTGTAACGAGTCTTGTTTATGTCGGCGCGAAATAAACGTTACGTTACAATATAACAGAAATCCAATATATCACTGTGTAAATAAAAGACTGATAGAAAATAAATAAAAAACTTATAAAAAATAGCTAATATTGTAATTAAAAAGTCTAACTAAGTCGAAAGGAACATTTAAGTACAAAACAAACAGAGTTTCACAAAGGACAAGGAAGACTTATAAAATTTTCTTTTCAACACTGTAAGATTAGACGGGAGATCGGATAAAATCTTTGATTAAAACGTGCAGAGTGTTATCTTACGAAACGATATCCAGACTTAATTAACTAGGCATTAAAATGGCGAGGGGAGTTCCCCGAGTGTTTTGAGAACAAAGCTTTATTAGGTTTCAACTGCTGCGAGCAATATATTAAAACAATCCCCACTGAATACTTCTACCCAATTCAAAAACCACAAACATGATTAGTTAATTTAAATATAGATGTGGTTGTTAAATTGTAAGGGGTTTTAATACAAGTTGTAAGAGATTTATTTAGAGTTAACATAGAAAGTTTTTAAATAGGCAATAAAACACTTAGTCTCAACCTACCCGGAAACTTTCAAATTTGGACTATTTCGTCTTTAAGGTCTATACCTTGATTTTTTTTTCTATAATGACATTTTGTATATCCTGCGCATTTGGCTTTACTAAGTCTATCAAAACAGCTGTTACATTAAAAACGTCTACTAAAGTAATGCAGCTCTGTTGTAATGAGTCGATCTATCATTTAGTATTGCCCTGTCATAGTTACTTATTTATTAAAATGCTTATAATAGGTGATCGTAAGAGATGATAAAAGTTGGTACTTAGAAACCAATTTTTGAGGTATTATATGATCATGACTATGGTTGTCTGGGTAGGCGATTACTTTGTACGATCCTACTTTTCCTGGTGAACTATTGCATTTTCTACGAGTATCTACTGGTCTAGTTTGTTATGAATTTTTGATAGATGAGGTCTTGGGTAGACATAATGAAGTCTTCAGTCTCCTAAAATAATTCAACACAATTTAGCCAGACTCGACGCGCTTTTGTCAACGTTAGACTGGCTTAAATCTTGATAACTTCTGCTATTATAAAATCATTATTATTCTTTATCTTTTATCAGTTAAAAGCTTTCCTTTTTTTATTTGTATTGACTTTTGATTGGTCAAATACGTTGTATTCTATTTCTATATTAGCTGTGAGTCTTATGTTAAAGTATATATGTAAAATGTTAAAGTGAAATAAATATGAAGTAATATTTACATTTCTATCATGAAAACATCATTAGGAAGACATCCAGTTAAATATTTCCATAAGCGTTAAACAGTTCGTCAGATCCTGCTTTGACACAGTAAAAACTAGTCTGGTACTTCAGCTTAGTCTAAGCTCGCCTAGTTGGACGTAACGGAAAATTGATGGGGATAAAAAGTTTCTATTAACATTTTATACAGTTGACGGCTTAGGGATTTTAAAATAACTCTTTTAACAAATTAATCAGACACGATATACCTACTATCAAACGTAGTGAAAAAAAAAAATAGAAATTTTAAATATTAAAGAGTATTTGCAGAATGAAACGGTGAGAATAACGTTTGAAAATAGATGTTTTTTTTTTATTCGACGCAATGAAGATGAGCGAGACCTTCACCTGATGGTAAATGATATACGCCTTCCCGCAGCAACATGCGCGACTTACGATGACTCACAGAACTACATATTCTTTTTGTTTGTTTTTTTTTTATTTATTTTAAATTTTCCCTGATATTATTATTATGTTCATATGTATAAAGTAATATTTACTTATCTTTATTTCTATTGTTTACTATCTTACAAATTTTTTAGCAATAATGTATGAAGTTGTAATTTATTTTCAAAGCTACGCATTGTTGCCGTCTTGAGATATATGTTAAGTCTCGTTACCATAGTAGTTTAGTGCCTTAGTAATGTTAGCACCCTATCGACTGTCGGCTGCAATAGGAGCTGCGGTGATACCTACCTAGACGGTCTCCGGCAACAGTAACCAACCAATAAAAAAAATTGTCAAAATGTACCAACCAAAAATAAATTGATTATTACTGTCAATAGTTGGTCTTTGTTACTGTTATACTACTAGTAGTAGTAGATACTACTATTCATATAGCTCGGTTTGTATTAATAATTATACAAGAGGATATGAGCAGTCTAGTAAAAAATTGCGTGGTGATAATTACTGGCAATAAAACGTCAATTTTATTGCTTGTAATTATCACCACGTAAAACCCACTAACACCGGGTTTACACGTCGCTAAAGTAGAAAGAAAATTGTACGTAACATAAATTTACAACAAATTCAACGCAACTTAATTAGGTCGAGTAAATTAGCCTTTCGTATGTATTACGAAAACCGACGAAAAGTTTCTACGACGCTGTTTACTACGTATACGTATACTGGTGTACTGTTACAGCCATTATGTATTTAATTACTACTCATTCATCATCATTATTTTTAATTTCTACAGTCATGGAGTTTTAAAAGTCATCGCAATGTGCATTAACACAAAAGAATAGAATTCAGAAAAATTACGTTATTTACTTAATAGTTGTTACTGGTGGTGTCTCTGTTGGCAAAGACCTAGGTACCACCGCAATTATTCTGCAAAGATTACTGTGTTCCGATTTGAACGGCGCTGCAGCTAGTGAAATTATTGGGGTAACGAGTCGTATGGGGTAACAAGCACCACGTTGGTATGGGGAGACATATAACCATCAGGTGAACGTCTCTCTCGTGTCGTCCCGTTGTTGAAAAAAAAAAAGTTATTACATATTCTTCTTTTTTTAATAGAATCACATAATTTATTTGTTTTTGCTTATAAAAATTGCTGTTGTATTGAAAAATAATCGGTGGTAGGTGTTTGTTGCTGGAGACCGTGAAAGTAGGTACCATCGCAACTCCTATTTGTGCCGACAAACAGCAGTGTACAATGAATTGATTGATGTGTTCCGATGATTACTGTGTTCCGGTTTGATGGGCGTTGTAGGTAGTGTAAACAGCGGGGTAACTAGACTTAACATCTCATATCTCAAGACAAGCGCAGTGGTACTGTTTATAATATCCTAATTATCGCGGCATTGTTATGGGGAAGCGTATCACTTACCATCGGGTCAATGTTCCTCTCGACGCTTCGACGAATTAAAAAAAAATCTTATCAGCTTTTATACTTATACCACTTGAATCGAAAGGGACAACGATTTTTTATATAAAATAACACTTTAAAAAGCTTTTATATAAAGTAGAAAAATTATAAGAATATAAGAAACTTAAGTCGGTATTCAAAGCACATAGTTACTTTTAAGTTATGAAAAAACTTAACGAAGGTAAACGTTAAAAAGCTTTTGATTTTCGTTTGATACAAAACTCTTAATTGCTCTTTTATTATCGTATTTAATATTCTGTATTCTTAGTTCATGTTTTATCTTTATAAGTTTATTTCGTATGATTGTAACACATTTATATTTAGGAAAAGATATCTTGTACTATGTAAGTAAAAGAATTATATTCTTAATAAATTTCAACTGAATAGATATCATATAAACATCATACTTTAATGATAGTATATTTATATGATAATATTCAAAGAATATCCCTTTATTAGTTTCCAAGGCACCCTCTCCATCTCCACGTTTCCTAGTTGACCCTGGAGGGCAAAATTTCTGAAAAACGTACATATGGTAGACAGTGGATGGATATTTTGGCGACGTAAAGCAGTGGACTGGTATTTAATACCATCAGTTAAAAAGAATAGCTGAGGATAAAATTGATTTTCTGAATATGATTGCCAAACTTCATTTTGAAGAGGGCACTTAATATGACGATAATATTGATTTACTATAACCGACAATCATGAAATGTAATAACAGAACATATTTTAAACATGCAACTTGCATTAAAGTATAAGAATAATAATGAATGTTGCATAAAGATAAGCGAAAGAATAGAAAAGAGTTAAATAAGATTGATGCATTGTTTGAAACAGTATATTGAAATCAGCGACGACATGAGCGGGACGTTCACCTGATGGTAAGTGATACGCCCGCCGATAACAACGTGGCACTAGTTGGTAATAAATACTGTACCACATTACGCTCGTCGCAAAACATAAGACGTTGAGTCTCGTTACCCCCGTAATTACACTAGCTACAGCGCCTATTAATCAGGAACACAGTAATGTTTGCACACTACTGTTTGGCGGCTGCAAAAGACGCTGCAATTGTACCTACCTTTTTTTTATCGCGGGGGAAATCTTCTTAAAAGATACCTGGCTTCTGGGGGTAAGACAAGGTTATGTGGAGCTTCTACCCACTAAAACCCCCTCGGTGGTTTCCCTCAGTGCATTATTATGAGCGGCTCCGGGTTCTTCTACGGAACGCACCGGTGCCCCCTGTGCACTCTGACTAAAACACTCCACAGAAGGGCAAAGCCTTCCTTAGCAACTATGCTGTGCTACGGCAAATACAAGACCACCATGCATTTGCCGTCCTCCTAAGGCTCGCTTATTGAGTTTTGAGGGCCCCCACAAGGCTCACGAACCCGAAGACCCTGTTAGTCGCCTTTTACGACAGGCAGGGAATACGTTAATCCTATACTTATTGGCCCGAGACTACAGGGCTGAGTGGGACCTACCTAGACGATGTTTGGCAATAAATACTTACCAGCTAGATATAGATAACAGTTTAAATCAACCTTTTTTAAAGTATAAGAGGATAGATGTTTCATTGTCATGACTCAGTTTGATTATTTGGCAACAGAGACATACCACCATTAACATGCATGCGAATTAATGGTAGAGAGAAGGGAATAGAAAAAAAAATATTTTGATCCAAAAGGAAGACAGAAAAGAGCGGAAAGATGATGGACTCTGTACGATGATAATTTTTGTTCATTACAAATTTGTAACAAAAAGACATTTAAAAGTATTTTATAAACCATTTGAATAAAACAAAATAGCTATTGCAAGTACATCATTCCACATTTAGATTTACCTTAGGACGTTACGGTATACCGTTAATAACTAACATACGGGTACCGCAAGTAGTACGGAATTAGCCCTAGCGGTGGTGTCGCAGCCAATTAACCCACCGTCCACGTCACTGGCCAATTTAGCAGTGTATAACGAACTATCAACTGCCGTGAAACCGTATAAACCTACTGTACTGTCGATTTTGGTCATCAGCACTTAGAATGCTTCAATAAAGTTCAAAAATGTACGAGAGCCGAATACTATATAACAAGTAATATGTAACGATTCCTTAGTGCTGAAAATAAAAAATAATATTATTTTTACAGACTTATTTATACATTGTTTCCAATAAATTTTTGAAATCTCTGAAAACGGATTAAATATACTAACATTTGTAATAATTTCTAAAATTTTATCATTTACTTGCGTAACGAAGTCCACTAATCCTATCTCTAACCTTACGTTATTAACAAAGAACAAGGTAAATATTTTAAATGTTTAATTTTTAATTTAAAATATTTTAAATTTAAAGCTTAATTATCACACAAAACTCAATGTGACTAAGATGCAAAAAAGCGTACTGTTAGTTAACATAACAACGATCTTTATAAAGATACTTGAGGGTCGCACATTCAAGTTAAAGATTGTATCTTAGCTGTCTCAGTAAACGGTTACATTTATTTTAAAGTCACAATGCACCTTGTTCTGTTCAAGTAATATTAAATGACAATAAAACAACAATGACACTCTTTCTTGATTATACAAAATAAAGTCACCGTCTGAAAATATGACGAGAGAGATAACAGATAAATCAATGATTCAACTTCATAATTTATTCGACAAACAATTCTTAAGCGTACATTAGTAATATAGTGGTAGTTAAGTTATTGTAGCAATATAAATAAATGCCTCGCTTCAGTCTGATCTTTGGTGCATGATAGTTAGCAGGAAAAGAGGCAGCGGTCTGAATTTTTCTTGAAAATTTCCGTACTACAAATTTAAAGTTAGAATGGGTTTTTAATGTTATACGAAACGAAATAAAAATATTGCAGGTAGGTGGTTCTTTACAAAAATTATTGCCTAGACAAATTCAAATATGTTCTGAATAGGAACAGCTCTAGTAGACCTTTTTTGTGTATCATACAATCTACGAGTTGTACAGAAAAGGTAACAACGATGGTTGTAAAGGCAGACAAAAATGTTTATAAATTATAAAAGTAATCGACATAGTTCATGCGATCATTAGCATCATCACCTCAACCCTAAGATGTTCATTTTTGAAATATTTGAATCTAACTTCCAGCGATTATTTTGATATCAGTTCACTTGTGGGGTGCCTTCGATACGTTTTCTGGTGCGAGGTCACCATTCCAACACTTTAACTCCTCAACATCCATCGCTACTACAAACTATGTACCAGATCATAAAAATATAAAAACTACTCTATTTAAAACGTTAGTAAAACTATGTATATTATTATGTAGATATTAAAATTTCGTTATGTCGCCGTATTGCGTTACTGCTTAGGAATGTTTGTGCTACTCTTGCATATTTTGCGAGAGTTTTCCAAGCGACTAGTTATGAACAAGCTCGTCGATCGCGACAGGAAATACTTCATCATTTGATAGTGGACAGAACTGGTGAGTAGAATCGAAGTGTTCAGTTAAAACGAAACGGAACTATCGGCCTACTTTTACGGACATGTTTATCTAAAAATATCTAGTTTAATACCACAAATTAACTATGCGAGTATGTTAACCAATCTATTTTGTATAAGAATTCTTTCCTTTCTCTTCATAAGAAAAAATGAACACGGGTGTATTCTATGATATTCTCGTTTAAGTCAATATAAACCAATGTTTATTTATACATTTCAACCAGATCAACTGCAATATCTACTTCATGGTTTTCTTCATGTTACTGTTGTACCTGCTTATGATAATAGTATGTGAATTTTTTTTTTTTGATAGATAAAAAAAAGTTAGGTAAGTAATGAAGACTGATATTTCCATAATTTCTTTCTTGTTTTTAGTTTATTAAAGAAATAAAACGAATGCATACATACAACGAAGTAAAACTCACGACTGAGGTAAATAAAATTTCACAAGAGTTATTGAACTGAGTTCAACTAATCCAAACTGCGCAAATTCAAACTTTTCACAAGTAACTTTAGTAATACAGTGCGTCCATTCAAACTGCGCAATCTAATTCAGGGAGTGTCGGTAACATTCCCGTACGTCAAACTTGTAACGCTTGGATATTTTATGTAGGAGCGATTATTTCGTACCCATTAAGAAAAATTGTGAAATGCGATTATAAATTACATTTATTACGAGAAATTGTAGTGCAACTAAAATTTATCGCCTTTAACAACATCATAAATGAATTTGGAGATCTTGGAATTCCACCGTACGTATAATATCAATTGGATGCAATTTGTCTCCGATGCTGAAATTGTTGCGAAAGCTAACTAAAGCAAACGTAAACTGATGACAATCATTATGAATAGAAAAGTAAACACAAGAAAGGTAACATTATTTGGACACCCGCAAACAGGAACTCTTTATAGATTCCAAAGTGGATCTTGGAGAGCAACATTCCCGGAAAAAGTGTTCCTAATAGACAGCTAAGGAAATGGTTCGATTGGAGAGCACCGAGGCTTAAATACCATCAGTTGAAAAGTATAGTCGGAGACTGGATTAGTTTTTTCAATCCTACCACTAAATCTCAATTTGAAGAAGGCCTTCATCGTCATAAATCAAATTACAAACTTCATAACTTTCTTATAATTATTTTTATAATGAAAAGTGAAATTGGATAAATAAATACATTGAAATACATGTTATACTGTATAACACATTACTTTCAAGTAATCATATATACGTAGATAGATTGCTGCAGATACAATAAGCATATGAAGATTAGAATTAATGATAATCAAAGACAATATACTTTATAAAAAATATGAAAATTTAGCACTAACACAAATAATCTAAGGTAAAAACTTTTCATACAATAAAACCGAATTTTAAAATATATACTAAGATAATTGGTAAGAATACTGGTGGTAGTTCTTTGTTGCCGGGGACCGTCTTAGATAGGTACTACCGCAGCGCCAATATCTACCGACGAACAGTAGTGTACTAACTTTACTGTATTCCGATTTGAAGGGAACTGTAGCTAGTATAATTACTGGGGTAACGAAACCTAACAACTCATGCCTCAAGCCTACGAGCGCATTGTGATGCTGTGAATAACATCCTAACTAGCGCCACGTTGTTATGTACGGGCGTATCACCATCAGATGAACATTCTACTAGTCTGGTTGCTTCATAGAATTAAAAAAAATTACATCGAAATCAAGTCAAGCCGATAGAGAACTATGGTAACCCTTACTATTTTAAATAGGGATTTAAAATTGCTTTAAAGCATGTAGATAGCTTTAGCTAACAATCAAAGTAACATGATATCCACAAAATGGAAATAATGTATCACTACGGTAGTTAAGGTTATATAGTCTCGAGTTAGATTAAAATCCATTTGATAAAGCGATAACAAAAGTCATCATCATTAACTTTTAAACAGGAATTCACAGTAGTGAAATTTATAGGAATAGTTAGTAATGGAAGCAGTTGGTAGCAAGTGTTGATCGCAAATTACGGCAGTCATTTGCAGGCCCAAATAAAAGTAAGATAATCATTTGTAACATCGGCTAGAACTTTTAAAAGTGCCATTGACTTGATTGTACAACATTCACTCTGATGATTATGTACTTCGAAACACTTCACAGAAGCAGCACACATGGTCCTCTATAGTCCCGATAAGTTATCTTTTTATCTATAGATAAAAATACGAGTTATCTGAAGGACTTATTGTATTTTTGCAATATACAGAAATTTATCCTCATGTGTCAATATCTTACCTTATCTTTATAATAAAGTTATTATAGATGTGGAAGACGGGTGTAGTTCACTCTGATTTCTCTACCACTTTTATACAATCTTTTAGATCTTTTTCCTACCTAAAGTTTCTGTATTTTGAAGAAGATGTTACTCAGGTTATCTATACCAATATCAGATATCTATAGTCCTCTGGTATTGAGTAAATAATTCTTAAAAGGTCTTGTCTTCTTCTAGTTATGACTATTCTTCAGTAACAGATAGTTGGTTTAAAACGCCAATATTCAAAATCATTACAAAAATTACCAAACAAAATTATAACACATGCGATTATATTTGCATTGAAGATTTTCTGTTGTTGTATGTACTTTTCCGTCCATTTCTAGTATGTTTACAAAATAAACTGAATATTGCAACATAACGCTTGCGGAATTCAGTTTTATAAGAAATATTTTGTGTTAAAGACGTGAAGAGATTAATATTTCTTTGTCCAAATTACAAAGACGTTATCTTTAAAATCTCGTATCAATCTATGTGTACACAGAATTCAAAACAGACGTGTACGGAGTGCATGAGTTATTGGCAAAGATTAACGCGATATACGGAGGTGTAACTAACGCGATCGTACCGAAACTAATTGATAGATTCCGATAGCCCATTGACGGGCGTCATACATCTCTGACACGCGCCGCAGATACGGCACGCAGCATTGCTGCAGGGTTACTGATGCTGGCCGTAACACCACAATATTATTTACTAGTAATACTGTTACTGCTAAAATAAATTTTTTAACTTTTTTTATTATATGAAGCGACGAGATGAGCGAGACTTTCACCTAATGGTAATCAGACCTACCTATAACAACGTACTACTTTGTTAGATCGGTATACACAGCACCACATTGTGCTTAACGCCTACAGACTTAAGGTGTTAATGCTCATTACCTTAGCAATTTCAATATCTATAGCTCTCTACAAACTGGAAAACAATAATATTTGCACACTACTGTTTGGCGATAAAAATAGGCGCTGTGGTCGTACCTACTAGACGATCACCGACAATAGAGACCCACCACGAGTAATAATCATAAACAAACACCAATAACACAACCAATTATTACTTGACTACAGCGAAAATTCAATAATTACTGTAAAGAGCAGAAATGAATGGAGAAACCCATGGCTCATGAGAAGTAAGACATTAGTCTCCCTTGATAAAGAAAGACATATCGTCATATTTGAAATTTTCAATCAAGAAAACTAAAAAAAGAGACCAACGCGTAACTTATAGAATCGTTAGATGCAACTATAAACAAATGAATTCCCTTTAAATATATACAAAATAATATCATCTGAAAGATCTTAATTCAAATAATATCTTAAAGCCTTTTCACAATCAGTGCCACAAGAAAACTTTATAAATGCAGTGATTCAAACTTATAGCTGCACGTTTGCCAACCCTATCTATAACCCGGTTCTATTGTACAATGAGAGACACACATACATACATTACTACAGCAAACAATGTGCGTATTTGGTATCGTCTGCGTCGCTTCAGAATACTAATACTGGAGACAATAAAACCTATCTACAAATGCACTGCTGTTGGCAAGGTTCTTACTGCGCCTTCATCATACTCCTGTCTTACACATAATAAAATTAAACCCGAGTTAACACTATAAATATAGTTAACGATTAAATATATTAAACTCGTTTTTTTTTGTTATCCTTAGATTTTCTATGACATCAACAAATCATCAATAAAAATACATTTGGATTTTGTCTAAATATTCCTTTTGTTTAAATTTTTTTATATTAATAAAATATACTTCTGCATCTTGTGTAGGGACTTTGGAGAGCGTACGAAACGTCGGGCCAATAAAAATTCGTAAAATTTAGTTAGTAGCAGTAAACAAGTCTATAATTAAACAAATTCGCTATCAGCAGCAGGACCCGTAGTCGAGTTATTGAGTTTCGCAAGACAAGGGATATTTTTGAGCGTATATTAAGCCCTTAAATCCAGGCGGGGCGCGGCTGGAACTAGCGTTTAGCACCAACGTCACGTTCCGGCGCCAAGTTTACACACAAAACGACTATAAAAGACAGCCCGCCTGATACCAAGATCTGGGGTCTGTTGACTATACGCTATAACTTGTGTCTATCGGTCTAAGGAAAATAACGAATAACATTTTATAAAATGTTTATTACATATTTTATATACTTAAAAGCATGTAAATATAATAAGCTGTGATAATAACATTTTATAAAATTCAATATAACGTAAATATTTTTTAATAATAACTAGCCCAAAGAAAAGCATTGAATTTAGTTTAAATTAAATTTTTTTTTGTCATTAGATTTTAATATTTATGTAAGTACTTTGTGCAGCGATGAGACACTCGAAAGGCTTTCTGACGTAACTACAGGTAAGAGACAAATAATCTGTTAATGTTTATTGATAAATACATAAAAAAAAATATAATATACCCCTCAAATTTACTATACATTTTACTTTGTAAATGTTAGGTAAAGAAGTATCGAGACTAATTGAATTGCAGCATGACAAAAAATATTATTTTCTAGAGATGACATTGAAGTTAATAAGAAAATAAAAACAATCTAATGTAACTACAAAGTTATAAACTTTTTATCCGCAAAATTGCTAAGTGAACAATTTCATTATTTACAACTTTGTACAAGTTGTGCGTTTATAGAAATAATTAAACGTAACAAGTTATTTAAATTTTATGAGTGACGTTAGCCTGTGACAAGTTGGTGTTTTTATGTTAATGTCATTTGCGTGTACGTTTACAGTGCCTTAAATAAATAAATTAATAAAAAAAAAACTATATTTGTATTTGAAAAATTCTCAAGTTATATATAATGATTTTATAGTTAAAACACGTCAAATACAGTTCTTCTAAATTACACCAGTGTAGCGCTCATTGCAAATTACATGTCCGTCGATCCCGATATCCCGGAGAAAATCTCTAAATCCCGAGATTTTTACGTCACCCGTCCGATCTAATACGTGGATAATGCCATCGTCGGTGTTATCGGTAACCTTATAATTGTATTTTTACGAGAATCTCCGCCGCTATTTCCCCGCTTTTATTCCTTAAACGCGACCGAGTTTGATGTCTTAAAGCCGAGATTATGCTGTAATAGATGGGATTTTAAGGCGCTATCACCCCTTGACATCAAGAAGAAAACAGTGCATAAAAGAATTTAATTTAAAATTATGAACATTTGTTTTCTTTTCATCGAACAAAATAGTCCGGTCGAGAAACTTATTTGTGGGAGCAAATTATACTTAACACAACATTTTGACATGTCTACTGGAAGAACGTTATGTCACAATATATACGGTCATTGAAGTTACGAGAGTATTTGTGATAACAACCAATAATATTCTAATAAACGGTTAAACAACTACTGGCCAAGGTTGTAACATTAATGTAAAATACATTGTGTTTCCCATATAACATTAGTAATAAAATTCAACGATAAGATGAGACTTTAAATACAAATTATTCATCGCTCCGTCATCACAAATTTCTAGATATGGGGAATGAATAGATATTGGAGTTAGTAGTAAATTAACTACTGCGAGGCTTTTCGTAACCACAAATCAATGAGCCAACGGAATCACAACTTTCTCATCGAACACTTGGCAATTTCCGTTCGTGTTGCTTGGAATGACGGCGCGAAATTGATTTTAGAAATTATTGGATAAAATATTTTTTTTGTAATATTTTTCATCGGTGCTTTTACACCATGGGTTGCTTAGGTTATAAAATAACAAAAAATATGCTATAAACTGGCAAAACATGGGTGATAAGTAACTCCTACATACATTTTATTCCTAGATTTTGTTTTCAAATATAGTTAAATAATGACAAGTTTAATTTTATGGATACCAGTTAAAATTTAATTCACCGAAGTATTACTGCCCTCAATCAAATTTCAATTAGCAAACAAGAAGCACTGACAATTCATTTGAAATTCACTTCTCCGCCTTGAATGGGATCTCGTAATGAAAACGCTGAGTTGCATAACCTCACAATTCCGATAAGGACTTCGACTTAAATTGCATTTGAAATACCGCTTTATTAATGTATTCCTGATGTTATTAAAAATAATTAATGAGCACATGAATACCATCAACGTATGCATTTTTGTTAGAAGACAAATACTGGAAACAAGACAACTGAAGTAATATATAATAATCACTGAAACTCCGGATTCCATTTAAATTTATCCGCTCGTAAAATGAAAAGCGACAGTAAACTGTAAACTCAGCTTTGTTATGAATGGCCGCTTCTAACGGAAACAGTGAAACGGACAGGTAGATTAATGTGCACCGGAATCAACATTTAACGATTGCAAATAATATGCTAGCATGAATCGCCCTAAGCAAGAAGATCACAATTACAAAGGCTTACGTAAACGAACGCAAACTTTGTGCTACTGTGACATAATTTTACACTGGCAACTTCCGGTAGCTGATACTTCAAAGAGACTCTAATGATGCAAACTTTGTTATGATATTCATTGGTTAGAAAATATATGATTCTACTAAGTAAACAAGTAAAATCATATACTATTTCTAATAAAATCGACTACTAATATATTATTCATGATTTAGATTTTCGATTAAAGCTTTTAATATAATCCAATACAAAACCAATGCAAATTAGCTGCTTTAGAGAATAATACATGCCACCGAAATTACAAGGCCAGGACGGCACCGTGCCAACGCTCATGTGTTCATAATTTTGAACCACCCCATCAATAGTAGTAAGACATGTTCACAATAGGGTAATAAATAAGTTAACGTTTTAACTTACTTGACTAAACAACAACACGAGTACGAGCGCGTTGGCAGCTGGGATTAACGAAATGCCTGCCTATAAAAATTAGCTTGGCATGATACTTTTTTTTTTGTAGTATATATGTAGCATTCACCGCTGAGAGACATTAAGTAAGTCAGATTACCCTATAAACTACAGGTCCCTGTAAAGCGAAACATGGAGATGTCTGCACAAATACACGACTGGCAGGAATGAATCTTACTGGTGGTCTACCACGAAGATTTGTTGTCTAAAACAAGAAATCAAAAGCAACTATATAATACTATTGAAAATTATATTCTTATCATCATATTATTAAATTCAGATAATCAACGATAACGTGTTCCTCTAAGGTAGTTCTGACAACTACTTGATACGTTAGATAAAGGAGCTTTAGACAATAAGGCGTCTCGGGGGTGGAAGTAATTCATCGAGTATTTACTTAGGTGCTTATAACCCATTTCCTCTTAACAAAAACAGAAATTCGAGAGATTCTATATTTCATAGTAGTAGGCAAAGTATATACAATGATAGAGACATCAAAACGTCTTTTCATATATAAGAAAGTTCCCGAATATCAATCTTAAATTATTTATCCACAACTGTGACATATTCAGGAGTTATACAGCATTTGGTTAACTTTTTCTTCATTTTCAGTACGTGACCAGGGCGTGAGGGATCCTATTAATCCTCTGTTATGGATATTCACGAGCTTCTGTCACTTCATATTTTTTCACATGCTTTATTTACATTAATAAGAATTTTCTTTACGTACTTTCGTTTCCACGGTCGACAAGGGCATTTTTAATCGACAGTGACCAAACACTTAACTTCAACTTTACGTCATGTTAAGTGCCGTGAATGGATGGTGAATCGTGCTCGCCGAAAATATTCTAGCTCTTACAAGTTGACAGTCAGAACACAGCAATGCTAGCCAAATACATCAGAATATCGAGGCAGATTTACAACATGAGAGTGGTAGCCAGGCAGGCGTTCTGTAAACCTTAGGTCTCTGTAAACCTTATGTCTAGGTCTCTAGACAGTAGCACCATCTAAACTCTACAACCCAAAACCTAGGTATTGACACAAGAACCTCAGTGTTGCAAGACAGGCGGTTAACAGTAAAAAGGCTATTAAAATTTTAATATACATATTGCGTACACTAGACTTAAAATGAATTGAAGGTTTAGTAGAGTTGATTAAAGCAGCGACCATAGCAGTTAATTAAGTATTTAAAAAAAAACGGTTGTGTTACAATATGCTTATTTCTTAAAAGCTTGCTGCTAATTACCATAAAGAACAACATTATTACGATCCGTAAGTTTATACCTGCGTCTCTTTTTAAGTAATCCTGCTTGTATACATATGATTAATATTAAGCTCAAAGTATATAGAACAGGATAGAGTAATAAAATGACAAGTTAATGTTTTACGTTTTATAATATTCATGAAATGTTTATTAAACATGTCAATAGCAACTTTTAAAACCGTTGTAATGATCTAATTACAACTATCTAAGGAGAACGACGTCTTTTTATAGCTGGCAATTTAGGTCTCCTTTGTAACGTTTATTATAATTTGTTTACAACAAATAATTCTAAAGATACCAAAATTCTTTTTAAAATTTTTCCACAAAGTGTTAGTGAAACAATTTTTCTTCAGAAATGTCTTGAAGAAAAGAGAAATTGCGAGTGTAATTTATGTAGGAAACAACGGCTACCCACGACTATACTTCTTGACCTACTTATCACACTGACAATTTCTTAGCGGCTAAGATCAAGCTCGACAAACCTAAATTGAACCTAAAGAAGGGACACAGGAAAAATGTTTTCAACTTCCTCGACAAAGGCGCGGACAACAAAAAATATGGCGCCAGACGGGTAAGGCAAGGGAAAAACATCCAACCGTCCGCTCGACTTCCCTTTCGTCTTTCATATGTTCTCCGTTGTCACATTGTGTTTCGAGTTAGAGTTTTATATAAACCCTGTTTTGCACGTTGTTACACTTGTTCATTACCTTCTGTCATCTAAACATTCTAAATCATACTGATGATATAGATTATTCATACATACTACTCATGGAGACAAACTATAGAAATAGGCAACCTTAAACTTCCACATTACGTATTAAAATCGCTATCCTATATAAATCTGGGTTATCGGGTATAATAAAAGGCACTTAAAATCGTAATTAACAATTCAAATAGTGTAAGAGGTGGAGATAACGGAATTTAAGACAAAAGCCAAAACCGGGACCTCGTACGCCTACTTTGACTTGCCGTACATTATCTGACATAAACTGTACACATATATAATGGTTCTTATTAATGTTCTTAGTAATGTAGATCTTGAATATCTTAGAACTAATGGCTTACCTAAAATTACTAATATAAAATTATAAAAATCAAGAAACAATTTAAATTTCCTTATAATCATAAGTGTCAATTCGTTTAATTCCACAATATTTGCATTTGTTTATTGCGAAACAAAAATAAACTTCACACTGAAAAATTATAGTAATAGATTTCATATCGTTACTGCAGTGGAGTCTAAAACCCTTAATTTTATTAAAAAAAGCAATCCTTGAAACATTTTCGGCCAAGTTATTGACCATATAACTCATTATTAACCTTCATTTTGATTTAGACATTGACGAAACATGAAAAGTATTTTACGTACATTAGAACGTACTGCGGCATGCATAGATATCAAACGTTTCAGGAAAACAAACTTAACCGACTTTGATTTAAGTAAGCACATTAGAAAATTAAACTATTTGACAAGCTGTAGCAGGCGAGCTTTACTGTGTTCCCCTGTGTGCGTTATATAGCTAGTAAAATGATCAGGAATAGACATAGGTAACAAGACTACCATCAATTGTAAATATCGTAATAAACGTCATTATTATAGACAATTACATTGCTTATTACCCAGATGAAGAATCTGTACTGCCGGCTAGTACCATTTCTTTTTTGTTAGAAAAAATAAATGGACAATAAACTGCTAGTATTGTGCATTTAGCTTGATAAACTTCCATGCACGAGACTAAAAAAGTTGTACATACGAAGCGCCATAGTTTCCCTAAATCAACTAATCCTGGTAACCGAAAGCAGTGCAATGAAACATGATAAAAACATGAAAGCCAGTATTCAATTAAGTCGAGGAACGTAAACCAACAATAATGGAGGGCGGGAGGTCCGCAATCGAAACGGGGTTCAGCGGGATTAGCAGGCCGTTCGATGTATACACGGAATAAATCATGAAAAGAGGAAGTCCTGACAGCGCCGCGACCAATCAATTTTGAGCAAAATTAATAGCTTTTGGCGACGACTCTAAATAAGGACACGGATAAACGATCAAGCAATTTTGAATGTCGCCACGATATAACTCTATCGCAGTTGTGAAGAATAATAGCGACAAAAATAAACTCAAAGAAACAAGTATATTTTCCACCCATCATATACTACGAGTAAACTGAACCTTATACTAGAAGATGGTTCTCGAAGACAGGCGGATTCGACCTGTGAAGTGGTTTAAATTTTTCTATATAGGAACGAATATTCGCAAATGGAAAATGATACATTTGCCAATAACAACGGAGTATAAGTTAAGTTGATATATACTTCACCGCATTATGTTCGTCGCTTTGACACTAGCTACAACCCCCGTTCAAGTTAGAATACAATAATGTTTGCCTCATTACAATTTGGCGACAGAAATAAAAGCTGCGCTGATGGTATCTATAAGTTTGAAGCTAGTTTGTTCATATTGTAAGAAATGTAAACCCATTTTAACTAAATAATAAAAATTTAATTTCCATATTAGTTAGTTGAGATAGTTCAGTAGTTACCAACTACCCCCTGACAGGTTGGCCTTGTCGTTGCGGTGGGGCTTAATAGCCATAGTTTGATTACCCACAATGAAGCTAAGAGGAACCTACCGGGCCGGCCCCGTACGTGAACCCGGTGAGCTCACCTCGGATGTGTACCGCTGGGCTGCGGGGGCAGGTTAGCACTGCCCTTCGCAGCTGTGGTGGAGTCGCGGAGGGAGAACAGTGTCGGTATTGCGATTCGCTGCTCTTCCTTTCCTCCGCAACCAAGCGGTGCTGCACCATTGATGTGGCAGCGATGGGGCCGCGGGGGAAAGGTAGTGTCTGTATTGCGTATCGCCGCGCTTATTGTCCTACGCGGCCGTATAATGGTTACCGGCGGAGCCCAAAAACTGATCCGCCGCAGGAGGCTCCGAGAGTTTTCTCGGAGAGTGGTGATAACAGACTGAGAGGATGCCGCGCGATATATTGCGGCGCGCCCTTACATAGGTATTAAGGTAAAAAGTCTCTGCCCCCAAGATGGAGCTACGCGGTGCAGCCGCGCTGGCAGGGTTGCGAATATGTGCATAAGCGTTTCCGTAGCCCTGTCGTACAGCGTCGGTGGTGAAACATCGTGAGAGTTTTAGTCGGTGCTAGTCCGACATAACGTGTCTTTGCCCCTGCTACTGCCAAACAAAACATTTAATCCAAGTAAAACAAAAAAAAAGTCGTTACCAACTAATCCAATTAAATAAAGTATTAATAGCATGATCGTAAAATAAACACTGCGCCTGACAATCTATCAAAAGCATAAATAAGTCTCTAGTTTAATTTGCTTACTCTTCTTAATTTACTGATTCACAAATATGACGTGATGTAAATTAATAGCAATTATGATATAATTAATTTCATAAATTGAATAATAATTTCAAAAAGACGAACAGGAAAATGTTTTCTTATAGGAAATTAAAGAGGGTTAAATTTTTTAGGTTGTGTACTACTTCTACTATGTTTAATACGAAACAACATCAAATTATAAAAAAGCTTCTACATGTATACAAACTCTGGTGCTAGGTCTCTGTTGCCAGAGACCATTTAGGTCAGTATTGCGACACAGCTCCTATTTCTGCCGCCAACCAGTAGTGAGTAAACATTATTGTGTTCCGGTTTCAAGGACGTTGGATCTAGAGAAATCACCGGGGCTAACGAGACTTGACATCTTGTCCCAATACGAGGTGCGCAATGTGGTACTGTGTATATCATCCTCTAACTGCCGCCACGTTGTCGTGAGTGGGCGTATGAATGACCAACAGATGAACTTCTTGCTCGCTTTTAGTTTCGTTGAATAAAAAAATGTACATTGACAGACGAGGAAAGATTGAAGATGTAACAATAGGTGGTGCATATACGGATGATACATAATGCGCCATAATAAATAAGTATGTTTAATTCAAACTTGAAGTAAATTTGCATGAACATCTACATGAGTGAACGCCGTGACCCACATGTCAGAGTAGCGGAATGATAAATTTTTATAAATCCACCTACGTATCGTTTAGCTCAGTTGTACTGAAGATATTTTTGTATATCTTGCATAAATATGGCCGCAGTTTCCAAAAGGCTGGAGAAAAATAATTCTAAATAACGAACAATTTCTATGTTCTTTAAAATAACAAGCAATTTTTTTAGATTCTTTATGGGAATAGAGAAGAATAAAGCCTTTTCATATAAAAATTATAAAAATATATAAAAATTTAAGGATTTCATTAAGATTTTTTTTATTCATTTTCAGTCAACGTTTCGAGAAATTAGTGACACAATATTTAGTGCTTTTAATAAATTAATGTTATAATTTCAAATTATTAAATATAACGAGGTCCGCGTATAAGGATAGATGCGGTAGGAATATATATATATATATAGAAAATGGTCGCTGCTACCTAACAGAACAATGAACAAAAGCTCCGCTCCGCTCTTTATTCATTACAACAATAGCATCAGTAAAGTAGTGATGTAAAATTCCTTCAATATCGTATTTCTAGAGCATTCCAGCGAAATGGTCTGACACTCGCCAATGTGGCGACACTGAAATGTAGATTAGAACAGCGAACAATTCACGAGACGTACTCTACGTTGTGTTCACGGTGACCTCACCCGGAGTGAGATGGGTCAAGTGTACTGTTGCCAGACAAAAAAACATTGCTATGGACTGTCCCAACTTATTTCGAAAGTAACAAATATAAAAATTTGTAAACAGCTCCTTAATATCGTAAAACATATTATTCATATTTCAATAGTACAAATCGAATTCAATAGTTTTGAAAAAATTATCAATGATCAATTTGATGATTTTCTAATAATTAATTGCTAATACAATCTCGATATATATATAATCCATGTGTAAATATGTTAAACTTTGTAACGGTAAATGTTAGGTTTATATGAAAAATTATTGTCAAAACTATATAATTGTTTTTATATTGATTGCATGTTACAAATATTTCACGTTCAAAGTTTTATGAAAAAGCATTATTGATAGTATCAAGGATGTTTTGATCTGTTAATAAAATTTTGTATATATGAAACTTACGGTTGAATTTTGACTACAGAATGAATACCTAATTAGTATAAATGCTGACTTTCAAAATTACATTACTTTTTAATTTACAATGGGCTGAAACTTGAGCCCCATTTCACTTCATCTCAGTATATTATATCAGTATACAGGCAGCAGACCGACAACAACGATCGTAGCTAATTAGGCAAGGTAAAAAAAAACGCTGTGACTATCCAAAGATACGTTGCCACGGAACCTAACCAAGGACCTTTACTGATGGTAGGTCTATGTTGCCGGAGATCGTCTAGGTAGGTACCACTGCAGACCCTATTTATGCCGCCAAACAGTAGTATGCAAACATTACTGTGTACCGAATTGAAGGGTAGCTAGTGTAATTATATGCCTCAGTCGATGAGCACAATACGGTGCAGTATATTATCCTAACTAGTCCCACATCGTTATGGGCAGGCGTAACATTTACCATCACGTGAACGTCCCGCCCTTCTCGTCGCTTAAATGAATAAAAAAAAATTACGCCTGTGTTAGACAAACGGTTAGTCGCTGCGTCACGAGGAGTTTCATCAATGTACGGTCCACAATAGTGGACGGAAATGTGGCTACCCCATCCACATGAAATGGAACACTGCCTATCTGTGCGGTCAGTTATTGTTTCACACACCTCTATACACGCACAATGCGCGTTATCTTGGCGATGAACAGGTACGTCCGTCTGCACCGATGCTTGTTATAAAACAGTAAACAAAACAATAGACACGTTTATATATCACTGTGTTATGCGTGTTTATTTGCATAAGATTAATGTTTTATACACATTTATTAAACAACTTCTTCCTGTTTTTTTATTAAGTTCCAACGTAGAAACAAGTATTAAGTTTAATACTATTTTATTCATTATGTATATGTCAAAAGCACCGTCGATACCAAGCAGTGGAAACAATTATGATATAGTTTTAATGAGTACATCGTCCATTCCTACTGATAAACAGTGATGTGTAAATAATACTGTTTTGGTTTCGAAAGCGCTTTAGCTAAAGATATAACTCTGAATACGATACATTAAACCTTATGCCTCAAAGCGACAAGTGTGAGTTAGTGCTACAGAAATACCCTAAAACCACATTGTTATAAGACTTACAACATCTGGTCGTCTCGTATAATACTAAAAAATATTGATTGTTGTACCGCCAAAGTTAACTGTTTGACCATTTCACGATAAAGTTTAATGTTTTCTTCTTTCATAAGCTAACTATGTATCATTTAAACGGACTTCTTGTAACAAATGCGATACTATTTAAAATATATATATATCGCGATACGAAGTCCGGGCTATGACAATAACGCACGTGTAAAAGATAAGTATTATCGAAGCGGACATGTCGTAAAAACAAATATTACAATTCCGATCACGCATCGCCACAGAATGTAACGGCACAAAGGAGATCATCCTTAATGCGGCGGTAAAATATTCGACACGTAAAAACAACAGTAAATTGCGTTTTGCACAGTAACATATTCAATTTACAGTAACGATTAAAACAACCAATCAATCGTAGGACATCGAATATAGTGATATTAGTGTCTAGGAGAGCAAATCGTTATTATAATTATCAACCGGAGACAACTGATTTTTCAAACTGACTAGCCCTAAGAATCTTCACATCAATCTTTCTACTATAACTATAACCTGATAGTCTGGGAAACATGACGCCTTTAGTGAACCTTACCGCCATCAATCCTTCATTCAATAGATATCGCTACTTACATTATTTTTTAGGTCGTTGAATAAATATAAAACAATAACAAAAACTAAACACTCGTCTTAATGTCCCACATCTGGGATATCGCTTTATCTCATATGGAGAGAGTCAAAGCCATATGTTTAATACGTTAGCCAAATGCAGTGTGTCAACTCGTTGCACGTCTGCGAAAGCTGTTGTTCTTAGAAAATGTCGGTTTCCTCACGGTATTTTCACCCGAAGCTCAGGCCATCGGAACCCGCGCCTCGTCGTGTTGTTTAGCACGTTGAATTGTCATATAAAAGAATACTAACACCGTAATGTAACACGTATGTAAGTCGTACATATATCGCAGTAGTGAATTTGTTGAAATAACGAAATAATATATTTCGTACGTACGTAGCATATAACAGTAGAAGTGCATGCTGATGTTTCATATAACTGTACCAGTATGTGCATGTGTGCGTCGCAGAAGAATGATTTCAGGTCAAAGGCGGTATCAAACCGTTTCGTATTGCATATTCATTTTGCAACTCGTATCACCTTTGAGACGGACGCCAGTGGCATATATACCTAACAAGGTGATTTTGCACATATCTAAATGGTCAAAACCTTAATGCACCTTACATGGTAACAGATACAGTCTTAGATTCAGCTATTTTTACTATTAGAAATTAAAAGTATATAATCAAAATAGATAAGGTAGGTAAATGTGCCAACATATTTCCATTTATCCAGTTTCTATCATTTAACGGTATGGTTTTAAAAGTAGTAATAAAAGCCACCCTCAATACGTGTACAGTAAACTTGAGCTCTTATAAACGATTCAGGTTAGTCACAAACTTTGATATGAAAGCGCGCCGCAAAAGTCTATTCACTATATCATAAAGCGAGTTCTGAATGCATCTTAAACTTTAAAAAAACTTCACCGTGCGCTCAACGAATAATTTATTGTTAAATATTATACACTGATAACGTTTTATAGTTCAGAGATAATTATTTATAAATCAGTTTTAATAACACAAACATACTTCACGTAAGAATTGAATGGATTTGTTTATTATCGAGTTACAATATGTTTTAACAAGCCACATCATCTCGTTAATGTAACATACGTGCTTGATTTTGCATATAAAAAATAAACATGTGTCGTCAACATTACCACAACTGGGGGACTCATAGCCTTCTCTCACAGGAAATGAGTCAAAGGCGTTATCCACCATAGTAACTGCGTGCAAGTTAGCAGATAACCTTCGAAAGACGTTGTTTTTGGAACTCAAAGATTTCTTCATGATTTCATCTTTTACCAGAAGTTCAGTTTCAGTGGGGGGAACGAACCCTCTGGAAGACGATCGTTTTAAGTTGCATTATTAAAAACTGTTAATTGCTAATAACAATTTCAATCAATGTTATTATTTACTTGTTTTTTTTATTCATTGAAGAGGCTATACGAGCAAGATAGTCATCTGATGGTATGCGATACTCTTATACAACGAGGCGCCGGTTAGTATAATATGCACTGCACTACCACATTGTACTCATCCCATAGTGACTTAGATGTTAAGTTTCGAACCCCTGAATTCACTAGCCATAGCACCCTTTAAACGGGAACACAGTAATATTTGCACAGTACTGTTTAGCGAAATAAATAGAAGCAGCGGTGGTATCTAAGCGGTCTGCGGCAACGGACACCTATCACAAGTAAATACGTTAATAGAGTTAATAAAATTAATGCAACACAACAACGTCAAATGAACTGTAAAGAATGCTTTAAATAGAGTATCGTCTTCTTAAGGTGCCTCTCCGACTAGCGGATTATATAGAGTACAAAGAAGTAAAAAAAAACCACTCCCGAAAAACACAATTCTATTGTATAATATAGATATATATCTAAACAGTAATTTCAAAGGTAAAAAAACCTTTAAAAGAAGACACAATTATAGATTTAGAAGTATGGTAAGTAAACAAATAAAAATTTGAAAATCATATTTTTTTTTCCAAACAAACGATTAACCATGAAATTATATAAATATCAAGGTAATTTCTTAAGTTTACACGCAAATGCTCCATAATAACATTTTTATGTAGCAAAAAAAGAAATGTGTATAAAACTCATCTCGTACATGGACCGTAGCTGAAGTTAAAAGTTTCTTAAGTACTAACACAACCTCTACATGAACTGTTTTGAACATCTCTACTGAATACATCCTCGAACGGGCTAAGTTTGTGTAAAACTTAAAGCCGTGAGCTTGGCGTTTGCCTTTATTATATATTATATAAAACTAATTTGCTGTTTAAATTTTTAAACCAGGACAAGTACGTATTCCACGTGTATATGAAAATCTATTGAATTTCAGATTAACTAATCAATGGTCTCTACAGTGCAGGTAGATACCGATGCGTGCGTTTCGTAGATCCCGAAACAGCCCGGAACACACTGAGAATGACCACCGATGGGGTTTTAGTGGGTACAAATCCCACATAATCTTGTCTTTAACCCAGAAGAAAAGTATCTTTAATAAAATTTCCTTCTGATAACAAAAAAAAAAAGTCGACAGTACCGCAGTGCCTATTTCTGCCGCCAAATAACAACCTCCAAACATTACTGTAGCTAGTCAAATTACTGAGGCAAAGAAACAACACCTAGTGTCACATAATGAGGTGCTGTATTCAACAGCCAATTTACATCCCCACTGTTGGGGCACAGTACACTATCCTCAATATGAGGACGATGGACCATAGTCACAACACGGGCCCAATGCGGATTGGTGACTTCACACACACCTTAGAATAAATTCTAATTCATGAGCAGGTTACCCCACGATGTTCTGCTTCACCGTTTGTATTTCACTGTTGTAACTAAAGTTCACAAATGTACATAACTTAAATATTAAAGTCATCGGTACATGCCGAGATTCGAACCCGCGACCTTCGGAATGAAGGCCGCACGCTCTAACCATTAGGCCCGCGAGCTACAGTACGTGGCCAGGTGCTGCAGGTGCTGTAAGTATATATCATTTCAACTAGCGCCACGTTGTTGTAAGCAGGCGTATCACTTACCATAAGATGAATGTCTCGCTGGTCTAGTCGCTTTGCCGAATAAAAAATAACGGAGAACATACTTTAATACGTTTGTATACCCTCCATAAATCGTACGGTAGTTTAGAAAAAGTAATAAAAGCAAACAAAATTATTAATAAATCAATAGATAGATAACTTAGCCCTTTCTATTATTTTTATTGGACCAATTTATCTTACTACATATCAGTAGTTGCTGTATTAATACAAACCAAGCTAATTGGCTTGTATTTAAAGTTCCGGAGGACGTAGTGAACATTTTATAATCACGGTTGCGCCAGGAACGCTTACCGGTCAATTTTGTACATATAAAAAAAACTTTTTCAATCGTCCCACGACAAAAGAATTGATTACTCGCAAGCAAATAATATTAATGTACTCCCCGTACAATACAAATTCCGCCGTTATCCCGCCGTGTATCGTATCAGAAAGCAATAAAGCCGCGGTGAGCAAACAGCGCCACGCGCCGTTCAATTTGGAATCGTTTTTATTCCGAAACAAAACCACGCAATTTCCGTTACGGCTTGCTGCGAAAACAAAAAAACAGCTATTTTAAAATTTCCAATAGTTTTTAACGCAACTAACAAAATTCTCTTTGGTAACAAAATTTATTTAACGCTATTTTTTTTAGGCCAACTACTTTAAACAACCATTCGTGATATTTTACTGGTGGTATGTCTCTGTTGCCGGTGACCGTCTAGGTACCACCGCTGCTCCAATGTCTGCCGACAAGCTGTAGTATGCAGACTACTCTGTTCTATATTGAAGGGCATTACAACTAGTGAAATTACTGAGACAGACACCGACACCTTATATCTCAAGGTATCGAGCGCAACATGGTGCTATGCATATCATGTTAACTAAAACCACGTTGTTATATGCAAGCATATCAACTATTGTCGATTTGTGGAATAAGATACTATATTACATATTCACAACGGTTATTAAAATCAAAAGCTACTATTTGAAGATCTTGCAACTAAATGAGAACAAAGAGTAATCCCACTTTCTTTCATCTGTAAATACTATACTTATGCGCGTCCTGCCTGCTTATTAATAATGTCCCATAAATTACATAACAAAAAAAAAACGATGTTTTTATTGTAAAAATGTTAATATTTATCATTAACGATAAGCATTATAAAAAGAAAAATCTTATCAGCTAGTTTTATCATTTATCTGAAACCATAGTATTTATAGGCGATGTATACTTTATTCTGTTTTTTATTATATTCTTGTATGTCCTAACGTATAAGAATATATTAAAAACAATTTGTACTGACCTTTCGGAATCGCCGCATTTTATATATTATTAATAACACTATTACGAATCATATTCACAATATTGACATATGTACCAAACATTAACAGTGATAAGCTGTACGTTCAGTTTTAGTATTACATACAAGATGATAGATTATTTAAAGCTTGAATAAAAATAATACAAAACTATCGCATTATAATGTAAGCACATTAATCTTAATGAATAACTTAAATATTATGCTTATGGTATTTAAGTCATTCATTAAGAAATCATTTCGTAGAATATAAATGCCATTGTCTATAACGAAATGTCAATCCTAATATATATTAGGATTGAAATTGATTTAATTGTTTATATATATATAAACAAGTTTAATATTACAAGTGAATATTACAATATATTCAGTAGAACAATAACAGAAATTATATTTTGATATTGCATGTTCTCCAATATATTGTTCCGCCTTGCAAAAGACGGGGAAATATGGTGAACTGACTGCCAACCTTCTCTAGTCGAAGAGACATCTTAAGAAGAAGAAGAAGGTATTCCCTGATTTCTTATTTAAACCAAAATATATAAGGGATATCATTGACTCATCACCAGGTCATCGAAACTGTTATGTTAGACGTAAAGGTTAAAAATTTGGTAGAGACATTGGCTTCTGCCATTTGAGGAAGCTTATTAAGAATGGATGAAAGATTAACGAAAGAGGTATACAAGGTAATAATGATTGGAAATATCGGTGCAGGTCGTCCTAGGCGAATACTCGCAACCGACGAGCATGCATGAAGACGCTCATGAAAGTGGAGAAAGTGAGAAAAGTGTCCCAGAATTGTAGCAAGTGGAGAGAGGTGGTCTCTGCCTACCCCACTGAGAACGAGGCGTGATATATATGTATGTATGTATGTATGTAAGAATGGATATTATATAATTAATTCCCCAAAGGAACTTGCGGAGATGTTAACAGTGGGAAGGGATGTTTACTTTTAGGCGGAAATATTTCTGACAATTCAAATCTAAATTTCAAATATAATTCTATATTACAGACAGAAATGGAGGTGACGAACAGCTGATATTGTATACACTTGGTAGTCCCAAAGAATAATAAACGTAGACATAAAACTTTTAAGAAATACAAAGTACAATTAAATCATTAGTAATATTTTGATATATATATATATACCAAATCGTCAGTGAATATCGAAACATCAGACATGTTTATTGCATAAGATGTCTTTACATAGACAACTCTATAGCGTCATACGAACGTTATATGCCAGTTTAATACAGCCCGATATGAAATACTGCAAATTCCTTAACTTCGTGCTAAATTGATTGATTAAATTCTATAAAGATAATAGAATATTTAATAACGGTTTTAAAATATTATAACCCAGCAATTACAAAAAGTTACATTTAGCTTTAAGTTCTGTGGGATATCGTTTATATAGAGATCTATATATGGTAATTTAACAACGTCCAAACATAGTTAAAATAATACAACAATCGATGGCGAGCGGAATATCAATACTTGTATTGGCATTCTGTACTGTTGCTTTTTTATGTACCAAATGGTCTGATCCTGTGTGGTATAGTGGTAAAGTGATCGTTTCATCTTGATACTAGAATTAAAATAAAAAGGAACTCTTCAATACATTCAAGATAATTTTTTAAATAAAAACAGAAATTGTGTATTCGACGTAAATTTTCTACTGTTATTAATATCAATTTTATACTTTACATAAGTTATATTTTAAATGAAAAAAAAATATACTACAGAGCCTAAAATGATTTATTCTTCAAAATAGATTACCCAGACGGTAAATATTGTTTTGTAGAAATTTAAAATGCAGCCTACACCGGTTCCCGAATGCGAGTCCACATTACATATTCCCCTGTATTGCCTTATAAATGTGAATTTACCTACGAAGCCTTCTCATTCCGCTAAACTATAAAAATTTGCGTAGAGCTAACGTAAAATATGTTGCCCTAAATCAAATGAGTGATTTTACGAAAATTTATATTTAACATGTATAACCTCCGTGGAGATAAGTTAGAAGATTTTAAATTTATGATTAAGCAATTTTGTTTAAAAAAGTCTGCAAGTTACTCGAGTGACAGAGATATTGAGAAGCAAGAGATTAGCGTGGTACGGGCATGTTATGCGGAAGGATGAAGGACATATAACAAGGAAAGTAATGATAATGAACGTGAATGGTTATTAGGGTAGAGGAAGACCGATGAAAGTGTGGATGAATTGTGTGAAAGATGGCATGTGTAAGAAGAGTGTGGATTCAGGATAGGAAGGTTGCTAGAGGCATATGGAAGAGAAGTACATGCTGTGCCGACCCCACATAGCTGGGAAAAGGGCAGAGGAAGAGAAAGATTAAGTTATTTTGTTTCCGAATAAGCGACTAGACAGCCAAGACGGCAGTGTGAAATTAGGATTTGTATACACCATGTCACGCTCATAGACATGACATATTTTTCTACTTAACAACCCAACTTAGTTATCTGGAAGAGAATAGCTTGTAGCATTACATATCGCTTTTCTCTTGTATGGTTACTTGTATTTTTATATATCAAAAAAAGTTAAATTAAATAAATATTAACTCTCATTATCACTATAATTACATTATATACATAAACTATACATCTCAAACTATATAACAGACGTCGATCAGATTTAATACCAGAAATAATCATAGTAATCGATTTATGTCGACCAAAACAATTATATATTAAGTTAAACATTAGGTTTTACTTTGAATGGGTGAGGAAAATAGATGAACTTATTACTAATGTGACAAAACATGATATCACACATAAGTAAGAAAGCTTTTTTACTTTTAATTAACTAAGATGATACTATTTCGCACTAAAATTTAGCAATGCGATTGTTTCCACAGATTATTCAATCCATCTATAATATAGTCAAGCCATAAACATAACTACACTAAACCTGTATTAATACATTATGTAATAGCACAAGAGTAACTTATTGTTGGATAGCGTTACACAACAGGCGAAGGTTTAACAAACAGTGGTTGAGTATCAGCACACACTTGTTAGCAAGTCCGATGTCCACACTTCAAGGGCATATTACGTACTTGACGAAACAACGATTTCAACGATACTCCCGCTCGTGTATTTTCAAACATAATAGTCACTTGAGTTTCGGTATACCTTTAGGATCTCACACAACTTTAACTATGTAGAATGCAGGATCGAGAGCACAATTGAACTATTGATAACAAATGATACTTAACATAATCGATAAAAGAATGTTGAAAGTACTTGTTGGAAAATTTTGAGTACTGCTTTTGTGAATTACTATATCACTGGCAACAAGTATCTGGTGGCGGAGACAGTCTGTAAATTACCGGAGTAACGAAAGAACGCCGTGTGCCCAGAGCACGTTAGTATTGTACAGAGCCTCATAACATATAGAAGTGTTGCGAGCAATCGCTTAAAGGCACACTGATATGTATGAGCGTATTGTTGTGCAGTGTATATCAACCTAACTAGCGCCACGATGTTGTAGGCGGGAGTATCAGATGTACATCTCACTCGTCTTGTTGCTCAGACTAATAAAATAAATGCCTACTCTACAATTAAAATTCACAAGCACAACAATACTATTAGATATCAACACATTCCATGCGATCTATTTTCAATATAAAATTACAACACAAAAAAAAACTACACAACAAACTGTTTAGATATAGACAAATGCAAACATGTAACCCGACCACAAAGCGACCGCATAGCTACTCAGTGTTTGTGTACGGAACTAAATTAAGATATGAATACATGATAACATTACGTCTATATACTGTAACGAAATTAATCCACACTCGGACTCCATGGTGTTACTCTTGGAAACAGAGAATATTAAACAATTTCCAATCCTGGAGTAACTATAGCCAGAGCCAATGGTTAATTATAACCGTAACATGTTAGACTTTGTTATAAAAGGTTAAAAATCTTTTCTTTCAATTAAGAATTTGTTATCTGCACATTTATTACCAAGACAAAATATTTTGTTATTGTTTCGCTACAAGAGTCTATTTTCCATTATGCTAACGTCCTCTTCGTTTATCTTGAATTTTCAATCCCCTCTCTGTATTTTCATGAAACTTTCAATGTGTAAAACAACGTAGTTACTATCGAATAACAAATTCAAATACTGATGATTTAGTGTCAGTCATCGTGGATTATTTGCAGCTTTTTCAGCCGATGACAGTACCTAATAATCTCTATTAAACATGGTAGGTCAATTTGCCTGAGATTGCTAAGTAGTTACCACCACCACAGCAGATCCTATTTCTAATACTGAACAATAATGTCCAAACATTAGTGTGTTCCGGATTGAAGGGTATATAGTGAAATTACCGGGGTGGCGAGACTGAACATCCTGTCTCAGGATTGCGAGCGCAATGTGGTTTTGTATGTACATCTTAACTGACGCCACATTGTTATGAGCATGCGAATCACATACCACCAGGTGAACCTCCTACACGTGTTGTCGCTTAGTTGAATAACTAGATATATATAAAGACAAAATTTATTATTGTTAGACAATCTCAACAGAAATATCTCACAAATAAAATACTAAAATAAATGAGGTATATACTCAGCCTAAGCAAACTGTCGGCGACGTAACGTGGTAATTATTACCACATGATATTGATTTCATACAAAGGTATTAGATCATGTTCACCACCAACTGGTATAAATGATTGTATGATGGATGTACCATACAAATGTATAAATGATTTACATTTACGTAAAATAACAGCATATTGGTGGTATTGTATGATTTTACTGGTGGTAGATAGCTGCTGTCGGTGACCGTCTAGGTAGATATCAATGCAACTGCTACTTTTACCGTCGAACAACAATCGCAATGTGGTGTAGTGTACACCATCCTAGCTAGAGCCACGTTGTTATAGTCAAGCGCACTTACCCTCAGGTGAACGTCCCGCGCGTCTCGTCGCTTCGTTGAATAAAAAAAAAACAGTAACGTGCGAACATCATGATGTTCCGATTTAATGGGAGTTGTAACTAGTGAAACCACTGGGATAATATAAATATTTAAAATCTTGAGTCCCAAGGCGGCGAGCACAATGTTGTGCAGTTTATACCAACCTAACGCCACATTGTTATAGACAGGCGTATCACTTACCATACCATCAAGTGAACGTTTCGTTCATCTTATCGCATCATAGAATAAAACAAAGAGGCATTGTTGTTGTTATCGAGAAGGAATTGTGCATAAGGTTGATGAAAAGAGGCATATATCATCAACCTTACGCACGATTCCTTCTCGACAACGAAGGTAATCTGGTAACGGACAGAGATCTTAAAAAATTGTGGCGGAATTAGTGAGTAAGTATATATCATTTGGACCGTTAAGTAGCAACGGTTATAAATAAAATTCTTTATTTTTTAGAAGGCGTATATTTAACATGATACATACATCAAGAAACATATTTGTAACAGTATAAACTAGTGTTAGACCACAATCCAACCTGATATTAAACGATGTATGAATATAAAGTAAAAAATGAATATATTATATAAATATTAAATAAAGTAATTAGTGTTATACCAGTTATATGCTGACAACCATAGTATTGTTTTTTAGGAATGATAATAGATAGGTGTATCCTATTATCAAGAATGGGTGATCATTACGGGCCGAAGTAGTAACTACGCGGTAGTTATGTTACTGTTATAATGCAAAACAACCGCTAATTATTACGCTAGAAAATCCCTTTAAATAGAAGTTTCTAGTAGTTATAAGAAGGAATTATACTTAGCAATTACACACGCTAGGTTTAATGCGATTACTTTAAAAATCCTACAATCAATATATCAATTATGCTTTGAATAAAAATACTTAATATTTTAATGGGGTTTTATAACAATTTTATAGCATAAGCTCTTAACAATTATAGCATGTTATTAAATTTCTGTGCCCACTTCCTGTCTGTTTTTAAAGGGATATATGTGTTGTCTATACAACACATTAATAATTAGTTCTTTAGACAATTTTTAAGCCATACTATTGCAAAAGCCAGTTTTAACCTGCTTCTCTTGAGTATTAAGTGTAATAAAACGATTTTTTTGTTAAAATTACTAATACTTTTCCATAGCAAGTATCCTTTCTCATAGATAACTGTAAATTAAAACTAAAATTCTATAAGAGTAATATGCAACCTTGAACGAGTATAGTATAAAATCGTAACAAAAGGTATATACATAAAAATCCAACCTGCAGGTCAAATCATGAACCGTCAAGTACTTGAATACAAAATGGAAACAAAATTCAAAGACTTCCCTGTTGACAGTTAATGAAGGACTGGCCAAGTATTCTTTGAATCTATTCAAGATAAAACATATTTTTTTTATCAAAATCATGAAACAGTGTTATTAAACTAGTGGTAAGGTTCCATCGCCAGAAAGCGTTTATGGAGATACCACCGTAGCGCCTATTTCCTCCGCCAGAAAGTAGTGTACAAACATTACCGTGTTTCAGTTTGAAGGGCGCCATAGCTAATGAAATTACTGGGATAACGAAACTTTACATCTTATGTCTTAAGAGGACGAGCACAATGCAGTGTATATTCTTCTAACTAGCACCACGTTGGAAAAAGCAGGTGGATATGCCGAACAAAAAATATCTGACAAGTATTTTAACGTACCTTATCCCAAGAACTCTTTTTAAAAATCATAGATTTATCATTATTATAATTGGCAATAATTTCAGGTGAATTTATTGCTATGCAAGCAATAAAAATATTGACATGATGACGATAATGTAAATATTTGGTAATTAAAGTGTAGATCTTCAGTCTTGTGTAGTAAGTAATTAGGGTGAATAATAAACTCCGTGTAATTAAGCTTCAGAAAACCACGAACCTTAATTGCGTGAATATAACAAGCCTTAAAGATTTAGGATAAAAATATGCCCTCTTTTACCATTGTTTCTGACGTTGAAATTTCATCCTGTCTTTCCATTACTGTTTTTAATTAAACAATAATTAAAAATATGATTTTACGTTAACTACTAAGTATCATGTTAACTGTTAAGTAAAACTTATTTATAATAAGGAATCCTTCCTCCAAAATACTCTAGTTTTAATATGTAAACCAAACAAAACCTAAAGTGATACAACAGAACAAAACATAAATAAGAAGTAAAAAATAAGATTAGGGGAAACGAATGTGATTATAAAGATAAGGAAATAAAAATTGTGAAGAATAGTAAGATAAGAAAAAAATGTAATAAGAAAAGGAAAACTGTGATAATATGTATTAAGAACGTGTAAACGTATAACTAGTCAAGAAAAATTGTAAAAATCAAAATAAAGAACGGACTATGTCCTCATTTATGGGAGATGGATGCCACAAGGAAATAGGATGGAGTATGACAGTGAATGATAATATGAAAGAGAGAACTGGAATAAAAGGAAACAAAGAGTGAAAGAGGAGAATGAGGAAATGGGAAATGCAAAATAAGATGGTTAATGATAGTGTAAATAGGTCCTAGCCCTACAAAACTGGGGGTATGTTATAAAAAGAAAAAAAACCAAACCGATAATTCTGTTATGGCGGCAAATTTATATTAAAAGGATGTTATCTTTTTTTCGTTGTCGGGGAGACATTATCCAAAAAGATACCTTGCTTCTTGGGGAAGAAATGGTTATGTAGAATTTTTACCCACTAAAACCCCTTCGGTGGTTATCTTCAGTGTGTTGCGGGAGACCACTGGATCTCCTATTGAATGCACCGATGCCTCCCGGCACTACAGCTATAGAACGTCCCAGCGTAGGTTATAGCTGTCCTCGACACCCTCGCTTTGGTATGACAAACACTAGACCACCTCATTTGTCACACATCCCGGCTCGCTTACTAAACAATGGAGACCCCTAGCTTCAAAGTCCACGAACCCGAAAACCTTTTTAGACGTCTTCTACGACAGGCAGGGCTTACCTTAATCCTATTCTTATTAGTCCGAGACTACAGGGCAATGAGGATTGATACCTAGGTAGGCGGAATCGAAAAAATCTTACTATCGACTTAAATCAGTGTTAGTGATATGAGATCTGTGAAAAATTTACTATGAATTGCTAACTTTGTTATATATACATAAAAATATATGACGATGACGATAAATAACTAGCTATTCCCCGCCCGCTTCGCCGGCCATAACATAAAATTAAACTTGTAATTTATCAGAAATATTCCTTGAGAGCAACAACAACCTACTTTCTTTAGTAAGCTTTACTATAGTAACCGAGCAAATAACACAAAATTAAAATATTTATGAAAGTCAATTAGATATAAAATGATTAAGGATTTATGAAATTCAAAATTAACTAGCCTTAAACCATCCACAAATCATTCCGCGATGAATGCTCATGGTCCTATGTCGATACGTTCACTAGTTTTCACGTGAGTGGCGAATAAACAAAAGCCATTTTCATTATATATATATATAGATACTATCGCGATATATCCTAGTTTATAACAAAAATTCGTATTCAGCTATGCGGGTACAAGTTTGATAATACGTCAACCGATACAATAGGTTGAAACACAGTCAAATCAACAGAGGCACTGCAACTGCTGGCACAAAGTTAAACGAACAGACGGACACCGGGACAATTCGAAACGGAAACAAGTAGAGCTTTGGCGTTCATTGAAAATGTCGGCGGAGTACGGAGCCGCTGACCGCTCAATGGATGCGACAGTGCCATAGTGCACCAAACGTATAACTACGTTCAGTACCGCATTGTTATTAAACCTTACTGATATGGAATTGAATTGATGAACTAACATTTACCCACTGTTTTATATACAAATCAAAATTTATTTAATCCTTTGTACATAAAGCATGAAAAACATGATAATCATAAAATACAAGTTCAATGACGAGCTGAACTCTAACAAATTTTTTTTCAAGAAAGCCACCAGAAGAGCGTGACGTTCACCTGATGGTAAATGTTACGTGTGCCCATAACAATTTTGCGCTGGTTAGGATGATACGCACAGCTTCACGTTGTGCTTGTCTACTTAAGACATGAGATGGTTAAAACTGATTACCTCAGTAAATTCACTAGCTGCAACGCTTTTCATCGGAAAACAGTAATGTCTGTACACTACTGTTTAGCTGCAGAAATAGGAGATGCGATGGTAAATAGACGGTCTTCGGCAACAGAGACATACCAAACGGATCATGGACTCAAGTCCACGAGCACAGTATCAGATGAGCTGTAAGAGTCAATATTACTTTCAAGGGCTGAACATCTTCAGATAAAAGAGGACATTTACCACCAGTAATACATACGATTAAACGATCGATTATTTGTAGAATTTTTTTATCAAATTTATTACACGTTTGTTTTCTTTTTGTTTGTACATTTTGGAGGAAATCGCGATCCTCAGACATGAGGAATACGATTTGTGTAGTAGAAACATAATGTGTGTTATGAGACCGCTTCCGAAAACGAAGACAGACGATAGTACTAATGACGCCTTTGCTGATGGGATGGGAAAAAAATCGATCCTGATTAAAAAAAATAAATCATATTTTTAAAACTTTTTATTAGCATTATTTACGCTCTGTTACGCTATGTTAGTACAGCTAAATAATAGTTTCATAAAAAATACATTATTACGTTTTAAAAATATGATGTTTTTTAATCAGAATCGATTTTTTTTTCCGTCCCATCATCAAGTGTCATTAGTACTATCGTCTGTTTTCGTTTTCGCAAACGGTCTCCTAACACCCAGTATATGTGCCAATGAGATAGGAATAGCTAAAAAGATAAACACGATATAGTATTAAAACATTTGAAAGCAAAGGATTATTAAGGAATAATACAAAATTAAAAATGTAAGGAGGCCAATTAGCGCGACATTCCGCCTCCAACCCATTCGCACCTAATAATTAAACATTCTCTGGACTGAGAAAATATGAAGCTCCGTGAAGTTAATTTGTTATACTACCTTCGTTTTTCGCTACCATTATTATTTATATATTATTTCGTAAAGGAGAAAATTTAAAAAAAAAGTCTTAGAAGTAATTAAACAAATAAACAGCCTTCTTAATGTTACGTTTATTAGAACTTGGTACCTTATCTCAAAGTAGACTAAAAAAAGACAAGGATATTCATCCTCCGGGCTGGTAAAGTGCAGGTTGGTAATATCGCCAGGAAAGTTATTGCTCTTGTACTCAACTAGCTTTCCTCGGTGGAGATTGAATTCGTGGCTTTACGGTACGAATACTGTACGAATGCCATACAAACTGAACTATCACGGTTTCTTGTTAGAACTTAATATTATACAATATTGAATACATGTGTAATAATAACCGACTTCGCGCATCATATGTACTTTTCTAAATACAGGATCCTTTTTATCTTCTTATCTTGTACATAAAAACATAGTGTAGTAAAAATAAGCGATAATTTAAATTAAACAGGGTTTTGAAGTAGGTCACATAGCTTAACACAAAGAAAAAATTAAGGTTACGCATCAAACTATTCAAGAAAAAAAAAAGCACATAATATTTAATAAAAAAATATTTCTTTCTTATTAATTTTACTACATACTAGATGATTTTATGTTACCTATGAAATACGCTATAAATAAATTACTTGGAAAGGAGAAACAAGTCAACCACCAATATACATGTACTGTGCAAGGTAATAAAGTAGTATAAAATAGTTTTTTTTTTAATTCGTTGAATTGACGAGCTGAGTGAGACGTTCACATGATAGTAAGTGATTCGCCTAATTAGTATAATATACACTACACGAAATTGTGCTCATTGTCCTGGCATATAAGATATTGATATAAATCATTTAATGTATATATAACATATGAAATATTACAATGTTAATAGAAATATTTAATTTTTTCCATATTTTAAAAGTTTTACTTAGAAAAATACAGTTTAACTATAACTCGAAAATTCTCATAATCCACATTTTACATTATATACTCGTATAAGTATAAAGTGTTAGATTCAAATCCAGGTTACGTAGCATAATGTTCAAGGTGGCTACATCTATATTTTATGCGAGTTGATGAATTCTAAATTTATAGTCACGTAGCTTAACTTTCACATAGTCTTGCAAGTTAGCAGTAACGATAGAACTTCTTACTTCTAAGATCAGAATATTTAACTTTAATTATCAAATATAATGGTAGTAGATCTCTCCTGCCGAAGATTCCGAGTAGAAGGGCGTTGTAGCAATATAATTACTGTGGTAACTAGACATAACAAACTTATGTCTCAAGGTGACAAGCCAATATTCAGCTTGGTACATTATCCTTACTAGCGCCACGTTGTTGGGGGACGTGTATCACTTACCATCAGGTAAACATCTCGCTCGTATAGCTGCTTCATAAAATGATAAAAAACAAAAAAAAAAACAAGAATCAACAAACTTTATGTATTAATGTCAAATGTCCAGGCTTAATGATTTCACTTGTGTCCATATTTCAATGTTACCGTTAATAATTCATCAAAGCTGTAAAATCAAAATATTAGTCTTACTCCTCTGGCGCAGCCATTCAAAGTGTGTCCAGGCCTCCTATACAAAAGAACGCCAGCGTTGTTTGGCTCAATTATCAAAAAAAAAAAAATATTTGTAAAAATCATTTCATGTATATTTGCATACGCTAATTGTAGTTAGGTCCACGGTTAAAAATAAAATAGGTTAAAATGGGTGACCTATTTTTACCACATCTGTCCATGTTCGCAAATAACGCCGCAATTGCCCCGGCCACCTACGTGGCGGTGAACGAGATAAGTTTAAGCCTAGGCACACACTAGAGCTTCGCAAACAGCTCTAGGCACACAATCGATTGTAACTGTCCCGGACAGTTAAACTGAAACGCTTACGTGGAGGAAATACAAACGTTTGTTATTTTTACAAAACTGTGAAGTATATGAGTATTCTGATGACGATATTTCTACTGAACTAAGCATAATTTTTCTTAATCACACAGACTAGAGCTTGTCTATCTATCTACTGGTGGAAGGTCTGTTGCCGGAGAGCGTCTAGGTACCACCGCAGTGCCTATTTCTGCAGCCCAAACAGTAGTGTGCAAACATTACTGAGTTCCGAATTGAAAGGCACTGTAACTAATATAATAACAGAAGTAACGAGACAATATTTTAGGTCTCAAGGCAAGGAGCACAATATGGTGCAGTGTATATCATTTTATCTAGCGCCACTTTGTTATGGGCAGGCGTATCACTTACCATCAGGTGAACATCCTGTTCGTCTTGTTGCCTCGTCACTAGAATTAAAAAAAGCTTGACAACGACGATTCCACCTAATACAAGCGACGGTGTAGCCCTTGGTGGTTAAGCGCACTAATCTATAAATACCTTATTGACTCGTCTCTTAAAGATTTTCACATCCTAATTGAACTGAAACGCGGGCGCAATCAGACTGTTCAAATTTTTAGCTATTGGTATTAAGAACAGACAAAACAACCAAGGGATGAATAACGGCAGTGTGTATATACGTCCGATAAAAGGGCGATGATGAAATCAAAAAAATATTTACCTTTCGCAAGCGACCTTACTATTTTAGAAGTTAGCCACCCACATACATGAAAGTATAAACCCTTTGCCGATATTATTCAGTTAAATAATTTTAACGACAACTCCAATAACGGAAGTGCTACTAGCAACAATCAATAAAAATCAAACCTATACTATATGATATATTCTAACATCAAAATACTAAACTCGTATATTAATATGAAATTTGAAAAATAATTTATATTACTAGGCAATAAATAAATAGAAGTAAGATTTTTTTTTTGTTCTTCGAAGCGATGAGACGAGCATGACGTTCACGTGATGTTAAGTGATTCGCCTGCCCTTAACAATGTAGCGCTAATTAGAATATTATGCACTGCACGACATTGTGCTCGTCGCTTTGATACAAAATGTTAAGTATCATTACCCTAGTGATTTCACTAGCTACAGCAGCCTTCAAACCATAACACAGTAATATTTGCACACTACTGTTTGCCGGCAGCAATAGGACCTGGAGTGTTATCTCTACCTAGATGGTCTCCAGCAACAGAAACCTGGCACCTGTACCAGTGAAACACTTCAATACAACATGAAATAAATTATTCGGTTAATGATTTTTTTAATATCAGTATGCTTTTTTAAAACCGTTGTAATCATTTATAATAATTATTATTTTTATATTAGGTAATAATGAACATATTCAGACATAATGTAAAAATAATGACTAATCGTCTCTAATACACCATCAACGTAATTGATTTCATATCAAGCTTCTGTTTGACGGGTTAATGCGATAGCGGTCATAATACCCAACTTGACAATAAATACCTTCATCACCGCACCTATCAAATATCAATTTAAATATATATATATATATATATATATATATTTTTATTAGCCATAGACCTAATACTTGACCCCAATTTTACATGACAAGTGACAATGAAACTAAAAATATTAAGACTATCAGAACAGTAATGTCATTACGTGGGCAGATTAATAAGTTAGACGATACTAGTGGTAGGTCTCTGTTAGCGGAGACCGTCTAGATACCGTCACCACAGCGCCTATTTCTGCCACCAAACAATAGTGTGCTAACATTACTGTATTCCAATTTATATATTGTAGCTAATGAAATTATTGGGGTAAATAAACTCAAAATTTTATATTAACGCCTTAAGGCATCGAGCGCAATATGGTGCTGTGTATAACATTCTAACTAGCGCCACACTGTTATGGACAGTCCTACTATCACGAGAACGTCCCGCTTAATTCGCTTCGTAGAAAAAAAAACTATTTAAGGAAAGGAAGTAAAATTATTTTTCAATATATAATATTTTTTTAAATGATACGCCTGCTGATGACTATGCCGCAATACTTAAGATTATAGACACTGCACCACGTTGTTACACCAAAGGTTAAGTTTTTTATTTTCCAGTAACATTACGGCATTTGTCACGGAACGCAATGGTATCCACACTATGGACAACTATATCCCGAGTAATGGGGTAGGCTCTCTATAAAACGATATATCATAGATATGTTTATGCCGTAGTGATGAGACATATGACGTCCTTTAAAAGATAGTTATATTTGCACAGTATTGTTTGACACCAGGAATATGAGTTACGGTGGAATCTATCTACATGGTCGCCTACAACAAAGTCCTGTCCACTGAATAGTATACAACCGTAGTTTAATTTATAATACATAATAAAATATAAAGAGAAATATAACTTACCGATACAGCGTCCCCGAGTGTAATTTCTTCACGCCGTCCATTGCTACTTTGGTGCGTTTATCATGTCTAAATTACCCACTCGATTGCCTAATTGCTTCTTAACGTATTCAAATACAATGACATCATGCGACCCTTCCGATAATACTGCAATTGACCTGAAACAATAATAATCAAATATAAGTTAAACATATAAACGTCATTAGTATGCGTAATAACATTTACTATGTTGATACAATTTATGACAAAAAAATGTAAAAATGATAGTAACATCTAGCCCTGCCTATAAAAAGTGTGTATGAGTAAAATTGGTGTTGATCTTGCGAAAAAGCTAGACCAAGACCATGATCAAATAAATAAGACTAAACGAAAAAAATAAAAAATCCGTTGAAATTATAAGTTAGAATATTAATTATAACTTGAACGTATCGTTTTGTTCGCAAAACGACATTTTTTATACGTTATAAAAATGAGTATGCAAGACCAAAAATAGAAGTATTTAAGCAAAATCTAGACCGAACAGACAATACTAAGACCAATACCAAGATTGTGTAAGTAATGATATTGTTCTTGCTTTGCTCATCACTACCCATAAAATGTAACAAAGATTTTCGTTGAGTTGGACCTAAAACTTCATTACATAGTCTTTAAATTACATGGTCTAGTTGAAGGTCTCTTCACCAAGACTACACGTTTAGACTATGTATTGTAATATATATTAACACTGGTATAATATTATTCATATGCAGCTTAAGTGTGTCTCAGTTTGTCGCCGATAATTTGTTGGTTCCTTGCGTAACAGTGCCGGCCAATGGAATGAAGTTTCCACGGAATCCAAATAGTCCATATACACTGATACCATACATGCAATTATCATTATTAAATTCAATTTCCATAACATTTAAAATTGATATAAATTAGAATATTTTAATGTAACTAGAACAGCAGTCAATTCTGTTGACTGCCGGGCTTTTACTAGTACATACACAAACAATCAAGAAACAATCTTATAAGTAATTTTTATTAACCACCTGCGTCCATTCTATGTTATAGAATAGTACACATTCTATATTTTATCTAGATAGATAAAAACAAAAAAAAAATTTTGCTGTTTTCGTTAATGATCGCTCCGAAGAAGTTACATTAACAAAAAGCTATATTATATAATATTCATATTTACAATAACAGTTTTTAAAAACCGCCCGCTTTGCTGGCGTAACATCCCTTGGAAAAAGGATTTTGAGAATTCATTCTTAGCTGACCTCTAAATGGTAGAAGTAATATCTACCAAATTATAAGTGTTTACGTAAACTAGTTTCGAAGGTCTCGTGACGATTAAATGAATGTCTAGATACCACCTATATATAAAATGGATCAGTTCGACCGAACCAATTTTAACTTTACTTTCACTGATAGATAATTAAAGACAGTATAATAAATAGCCCGACTTCTTCCTTCTTCTTAACATTTGTTCCGTCTTATAACAGGGTCTGCTCTCTTTCTTCTCTCACTCCACTTAGCTCTATTTGGAACATCGCTTTCCCCGAGATCGCAGCTCATCATATCTTTTGTCACTACACTCAGCCATCGCAACTTCGGTTTTCCCCTCCGCCGTTTGCCACGTATGTGGAAGATGAGTGTTTTGTTGCCTATGTATTCAGGTGGTCTCCTTTTGACATGCCATACCATCGCAGCCGGTTTTCCTGCAGTTTGTTCCGACTTCGGTAATATAAATAAAATATTTATATATAAGTAATAATGTCAACTCGGCTCAACAGGTAGCTTATATAATCAAATAATATTATAAGTCAAATGCAACAATAACCACGGGCGGATATTTTGATTTGAAACGTATTTACTTTGCGGTGCGCGGTTGACGAAGGGACAAAAATAAAGCGTGAAACGAATACTACCCTTATTACGTATACAATAAAGTTGTCTACGCGGTGATCGACAGCAAATTAATTTCGCTAATTACGAACGATTCATTTGTTGAATTAACAGTGTAATGAGCAATGAAATGCAAACAAATATTATTACAATTGATTTTGAGAGTACGACCGCTTGCATTTTATCCATGTAGTTAAAGAGGATTGGGTTTTTTTTATTCAATGAAGCGACCAGACGAGCGGGATGTTCACCTGATGGTGATACGCCGGCTTACAACAACGTAACGCTAGTTAGGATGACATACAGCACACCACATTGCGCTCCTTGAGACAGTATGTTAAGTCTCATTACCCCAGTAATTTCATGCTACACCTCCCTCCATCCGATACATAATAATGTTTGCATACTACTATTTACTGATCCCGGCAGAAATTGGAGTTGCTGTGGTATCTACCCAGACGGTCTCCGGCGATAGAGACCTACCACCGGTAATTGTTTGCATTTCGACTCGCATCAAATATTTAGTCATCTATACTTTCCTACTTACATAAATACTTAGTATATATAAAACTAGTGATAAATATTTCATTCTCTTCTAATAGGAACATTTTAACAAATATCAGACAAAAATATAATACAGACAGATTGATAAATCTATTCACCCTACTTTGTTTATAACGCTTTCCCGTCAACGTGTGAGGCACCTAAAGGGTTTTCAAGAGCAGAGGGTTGGAGTATATATGAATAATTCCACATCTCTAACAACCCTGCCACTTGGAAATCACTCCTGTTAATAACAAGCGTCAAAGAAAAAGACACAGGTTTTTAACAATGTCTGTATAAAAAGAATTGTAAAGGAGTGTAATTTTTTTTAAATCATAGTAACAATCGGAGACCTATTTCACTTAAGGGTGAGGAATAGTTTATGCATTAAATATATCATATCGAATTATCATAAAAGTAAATGGTCTTAAACCAAATAGATTTTGCAACCTATGATTGATTAGATAAATATTTTTAAAAAGGAGTTATTGATTGAAAACCTTACTTTAAGATAATAGATATTTTGTTAATACTCATATAATGATAAATGTTAATATAGAAGATATACACAACACCAGCAAAGAGCATAGTTTGTTGTCCGAAATGCTTAAAGACTGAAAAGAAATTTTGTTTCTTGTTTCGTAATTATAATTTCCTCTTGGGTTAGGTTAAAAACTACCCTTAAATAATGATCTGAATGTTATAATGATAACTGTAGTTCACTATTTCAAAATGATAATATCTGTTAACTTTTATTCTATACAATGTACTAAATATAATATTAGTAATTAGTGGATGCAAGTTTATAGAAGTTTTTAATAATGCAATATTGTTTAAGATGAAGACACAAAGACATTCGGCTTTATTTGCGCCAAGTATAATTTATAAAGTACTTAACTATATTTGATAGGCCATACAGCTACATAGGAAAAAAAAATAATTCTCCACTTGTAGTATCTTAAATATTCATTTATTTTATGAGACCAATAAAAAGCGAAGTCACACGAATTGGTAATTGAATGAAACGTGTCGTATATTTTTTTTTAGATCGTAGAAAGTAAGATGGAAGGTCACATATAAGGTGACTGCGCGATGTTATAAAATGCTAAAAGAGCACAGAAATTATGCACATTATTCCACTGACCTTTTAAAATTAATACGTAGTAGAATAAATAATAGGAAGCCAAGATATGCTTGTGATCCGCAACCAAAGGTGAAACTTTTCTACCAATGCATATTGACAAAGACATAATATTTTAGTAATATTTTTGATAAAACATTTCATATTTTTTTATTACTCTTTATGAATATAATTTATGTGAAGGAGGTGTAAGATTTCCCGCACAACAACTCAAAGAATCCAAGTCAATTTCACCTGCTCTTGTTTCACCTTGCTAATCCACAAACGAGGCTTTGACTCCCACTACCCCGCATTGGGCTAGCGTGCTGGGAATCGCCCCAAATTCCCATATGATCAATACCCGATCTATGTGGGAATCTTTGGGGTAGGTCTAAATCCAGCAGTGGACGTCTATCAGCTGATACTGATGTTTATGTGAACACAATCTATAAATTGCATAATTGTTATTGCTTAAATTCCGCACATTATACAACAGGGGAACCAACTTAAGAATCGATCGACTATAATCAATTGACCCATTTGATACCAACTTCAAATTAGATATTCTATAAAACTACTGATGGTAGGTCTCTATTACCGGAGACGGTGTGGGTAGGTACCACCGCAGGTCTTATTTTCACCGCTAAATTGTAGTGTGCAAAAATTAAAGTCTTCCGTTTTGTAGGACGCTGTATCTAATGAAAAAACTTACTGGGGTTACTAGAGTCAACATCATCTTAAGTCTCAAGGCGACGAGCACAACGTGGTGCAGTGTATATCATCGTAACTAGCGCCACATTGTTATGGGTAGGCGTATTACTTACCATCAGGCGAACCCATTCGTCTCGTCGCTACGTTGAATACGAAAATATTTGTAAATCTACCGTCCATTTAATTCTTTAAAATACCATTATTGATTCAACTCTTATCCAACATAGTTTCCAACCCGTCTTTTATAGAGAGCTACACAAAAAAATATGCGCCAAAATCAGAATTTCATGTCGTTTTAAAAAAAAATTACACAAAATCCGCCACAGTATTGGCAGCATCCGCTTTTTGAATTTGAAGTAGAGGTGACGTTAACGGAATATTAAAACATCTTAACCCGGTGCAGTAGTTGCTACATTGGTGCTGGTATAATCGAGGCTAATTGCTGGAGCAATTAACTGAGAAATATGGAAGCGACGCTTATTATTTAGATGGCGACGCTGCGGCCAATTCCGTGCACACAGCGAAGGCCCTAGTATGTTCAGAGGTTAGCTTTAATTAAAAGGAATAGCAGAGTTTCACGCCAAGCATATATCATAGAAATACAACGGTTTCCTAGATACAACTAAAACCTACATCTGTTTCTCTTTTCTTGGACACAATTTCAGTTATTTTACGAAGCGACCAGACGAGAGGGACGATAACTTGATGGTGATATGCCTGCCCATAAGAACGTGGTGCGTGTTAATTAGAATTATATTCACAGCACCACATTGCACTCGTGTTCAGACAGAAGACGTTAAATCGCGTTACCCTAGTAATTTCACTAGCTGCAACTCTTTTCAAACCGGAACACCGTAATGTATGTACACTACTGTTTGGCGGTAGAAATAGGCGCTACGGTAGTACCTACCTAGATGGTATCCGACAACAGAGACCTACCACCAGTAAACCTCTCTCTTTAAGTATATATCTGTTTTTATTTTAAATATTTTAATACCATTCTGTGAACTTTGATATATCTATATCTAAATATACAATTTTCATCGCAACAAACAATAAAAAAACAACAAATCGTTTAAGGACATGCACTAATACAATATTAATATATATATATGTTAGTACTAAGTTCGAAGGTTTATATAACTATATTATTCAACTTTGATAGTGACAAAAAAAGCATAACTTAATTAACGGACACGATGTATAAATTTGTATTAAATGCTTTATCTTTTGCATATTAAATGCATTTAATAATATTCAAATTGACACAAATGCAATCCTAATCAATTCATGATAATAATACTAGCCTTAAACCGAGGAGTATAAACAAATCCATAAAACATATTTTTTTCAAATATTCAGGCAGTGTTACATCTAAGTTATACGACATTAACCGGAAGAATAGCTGGAATGTGTCCAGGTTGTCTACTGGACTATTGTTCTGAAGCTGTCGCAGTCAATTTAACAAAGTAAAAATTCATCGTACATTTTAATGTATTTTAAGATTCGTATGTATGTACATATTTATGTAACACTAAATCGGACAGACAGACGTACAGAGTTGAATTTAAAACTGGCATGACTGGTAATTTTTTCTCCTTGCTGTTTTTGCGATATTTAGAAATGAATACTCGTTTCATACGTAGAAAAACACACATACACCACGCTTGAATAGTGGATCTATGTAATCACATATATTGTTCACATAACTCTAAGGTCAAATAACTATTGTTAAATATCGCAAATAGCAATGGTTTTGTAAGAAAATAGTAAAGCCTTCTATTTAAATAAACGAGGCCAACGAGCCTTTGATAATGGGGGATGTTTCAAAGGATTCCGCCGGGGGAATGCTCAGTTCAGATTGGCTAAATGAATTAAACTCAATTTTATTGTACAATTGGGGCTAAGCCGAGCCAACCTTACCGTATTTTGATGTTAACTCTGTTTAAATCAAATTGTTCCAATATAGTAATTAGATAAGACATCTGTAACGACTAGCTAACTGCTCACCTAGAAACACTAAGTTCCCCGGTTCGATTCAGCCTCATGTTCTAGAGTTTGATATTGTTAGCAAGTTTTTTCAATGTACATGAATAACAATATTGCTTTATTCTAGAGCATTCCGGGTAAACCTACGTCTCTATTCAAAGCTTAATTGTGTCTTAACACCATGTCAAATTGAGTGTAAAGTATTAACACTCAATCACGCAAAAGATAAAGCGATGTTGAAGTGCTACTGGAATCAGAGCCTGGCTTTCAGCGAATTTAGATAAGGCTATTATTTTGTCTGAATATAACTAGTATCATATAACAGATTAATAAGAAATATTCCATCACTAACCCGTTTTCCTACAGTTCTAATAAATGGCAATACAATAAACTATTTCGAACCACCGACGACTCATCTGATCTCAGTATCCCATACGGTTATTTTAGATAACATAAGAACATGTTAATGATCAGTGGCCGGTTTAATTACCAGATTACCTACTTACATAGATTAGAGAATTTTCTTGTCATCAATACATTAATGTTATATGCTGTTTATAAGAAAGTCATAATAAAATAACTAAAAATACATTATTGGATTAAAAGCAAAAAGTACTATTTTTTTGTGGTTTATATTTAATTTCTAATTCATATCACTCTTGAAATTGAACACCTTAATACAATACCAAAACCTCAAGAGCAATACCTCTATTGCTATAATTATTTTTTTTAAAACCCTGATGAATGCATTTAACTATTGGTTCATAAGAGCTACAATAAGCTCTTAAGATACAGAACTTTATTATTCATAAAAATACAACTTGCCAATAATTTTCTTATTCCGAATATAAAAGCTAAAAGTACAAATGAGTATCCATGTGAAAATATCCTAACATTGGAAGTTTCTAACGGTGAATAAGTTGATTATTTGAATATATTGGCGAACTTCGAAAATCGACGTCTTTTATTACAAGCGAATGCTCAAACCTGGGTATTGAGGAAGCATTAATTCCAAGTGGATGAGCCTTATCCATAGCAACGACTATCGATCATGTATTGTACTTGAAAGTACGAAATGATGCCGGCTGAGTATATTGTGGTTAGTACAAACCGCGGATAATCAAGCTGAAACATTACGCTTTAGATAATTTTCAATAGACATTTAGATAAAGAAAAATAACGTCACTTGAAATTGATGTAGTTTAAACATTTACTAATGGTTAATCGTTATTTAAAGGCAAAGATTCTAGAGAGAATTCCAGAAAACATCCCCCTGGTACATAGCAGAAATTGTTTGACATTATAAAGAAGTAAACCGGACGTAGATACCGTCAGTTGTAATAAATAGCTGAAGACAGAAATATTCTTCAAATCTGACCGTCAAATTTCAATTTGAAGATGGCATATCATGATGATAAGAAATAAGGGCAATAACTTCAAAATATCATACGATAATCGTATTTAGAGATTAGTTATTATTTATACTTGATCTATGCAAGATTTGTTCCTATGTAGAGACTCATCACGATATCTTAAGAACCATAAGGTTTAGAGACTAGAAATTTTGTCGAGTATAGGTTACGTAAAAACGGATTTTACCAAATTCCTTCACCAAAGCAAGTTGTGTGTGTGTTACAGCGAGCAAAGCGGTCGGGCAACAGCTAGTTTTTTACATTATATATATTAATAAAATATATCATACATAATCGGAATTAAAAATTAGTTATTTGGTTTTTCTTAATCTATAATGACAAAAATAGATAAAAAGATGAATAAGGTAGACTGAACATTAGGATTACCTCTACATACCGCAATGATAATCCTTCTATTTTTCCCAATTTAAATAATTTATTTTATAGATTATTTCATTTAATATAATATTCAGAAGTATTTGACGTATAATAGTAAAAAAAATAATCTATTAAATTTCACAAAAATGTTAAACTAAGGTCCACTTTGTTTTTTCTCTTGTGAAGGTTATAGCACACAAATTTGATTGCTTTTTAAAACAAAAAAAAAAAATTATCCAATTCAATTAGGTTCAATGTTTCTCTAAAACTTGTATATTATTCATTATTCTATTGGTCTGAATAGATTTACAAGTAAATAATTTTCATGTAAACTTCAGTAATATCTTTTATGCGTATAACATTGTAAGAAAAGAATCAAGTAACAAATATTTCGTATTTAATTTCGCTATTCGAAACTTTTTAGAGTATATACATTGCATATACATTGTTGCATAAAAAGATATATTTTAAGAAACGAAGAAGTATGACTAAACGCCATCTCAGTACCACAAAGTAAAAATTTAAAAAAGAATGAAAATCCTCTTCTAGATTGCTTTGAGAGTTACGACCTATTGTAATGATTTACGACTCACCATATTATATTCCATTTAGCTTGGATAATAGTCGGAATATATAACGTACCGAGTGTTCCTTCCCGATTCAAATTCGTACCGGGAATAATAATTGTTAGGGGTGACGCCGTTATTCAGCACGGGAGGTATACATTTTCATTTGCGGATAGATCGCAAGTGCTAATTTCAAATTAGCTTAGAAATACTCTTATTACAAAAATTTATCTATATCGCCATACTATAATAAATAAATCTTAAGGTCCACAACGGGACCTCCAGCCTTCTGTGCGGATCGGCAGACATATCAAATCGATATGTCGATGTCTCACGATGTTTTCTTTCACCGGAAGCTCAAGCTCAGTAGGTTTCGAACCAAAACCTCCTTGAGACGTATAGAACGAATAACCATCTTATGTAACCATCATGGCTTCATACGATACTACTAATATATACGAAACTACGAATTGGCAACCGAATTTCTAATGATGAGCAACACTTTGATCTAAGACAAAGGAAGAAAAATAGTTGATTATATAGATAGAATATATGTATATAATAGAAAATTAATTATCAATAAGTTCTGCATTAACATCATAACCAACATTACATTGTGCTCGTCACGTTAAGACATGAGATGTTAGATCTTACTCCAGGTTTTTCACTAACTACAGCGCCCTTCAAACCGGAATAGAATAATGCTTACACACTATTGTTTGACAGCAGAAATAAGAGCTGCTGTAGTACTTACCTAAACGAATTCCGATAACAGAGGCCTACCACCAGTCCGTTGCCAGAGTATTGTGCAGATGACGCTAAAAAAATATTTATTAACGGAGCACGGATTCGCAGCTCGCGGATGAACTTATTTTTATTCAGCGGAAGCGATCCAACAAAACAAAAAAAGTTCACAAAAGCGTTTACAATGGCGAACGGAATTACTCCTTTTCTTAGTATACTGGAGGCAAACGGCAAAAACGCATGTTCGTTCCAGTCTCCGTATCTGTCTGATCACGTGCCTTAGGATACGTAATGGTTTAAGTGTGGAGTTTATGCATTGTGTACCCGATCTAAAGATATTCATAGAGCATTATTAATAGTTCGCATTCAATAAAATTAACACGAACAAAAAAAACGTTGCGATTATAATAACGTCCCCTCTACAGAAACGCAATTTTTCATGTGGATCTCTGTTGCCGCAGACCATCTAGGTAGATACCACCGCAACGCCTATTACACACTACAAATAGGAGCATGCAAATATTACTGTATCCGGCTTAAAGGGCGCTGCAGCGAATGTAGTTCCTGGAGTGACGAGACTATAGGATCTTGAGTCTCAGGCGATGAGCACAATGTGGTGCAGTAAATATCATCCTAACTAGCACCATGTTATTATGAGCAGGCATGTCACCTATCATCAAACATCCCCTTGGTATGGTAGCTTTGTTGTATAAAAAAAATATGTATTCAAATGTATGGCTCCTTACCTTTTTTTATTCAATTGTGTATATAACACAAGTATATATTGTGTAAGTTGTTGCAATGTGTGAAAATATCAACAAGAAACCAACTGTTTGATTAGACTGCCAATAAATTTTTAGAGCAAATCAATACTTTTTAAAAATTATCAGATATTAAATAGAAAAAAAAAAAACAACCAACTTTCAAAAAATTGTTAGCTAGAATATCAGTCATACAATTTCTTTTTTATGGTTGGAATTTCTTCTTCCAAACATGCGTGAGACAAACTTCAACATATACTCTCTCCAACAATAAAGAACCAGTGAATGAAATAGTCAAGACAATCAACATATGAACAATAAACAAATGAAACTAACTTCTTGTCTGATGTTTACTAAGATCATAAACAATTGATTGTTTTGTCATCTCCCTTTAAAGCAACACATAATTTGTCTCAACAAGGTATAATGAACAAGTGAAAATATTATTAAAAACCACTAACTTCCACAAGCAAATCATGAATATGAATTGTCTGTAAAATAACAAAAAAAAAACTGATAATAATCGCAGTTAAAAAATAACATCTGTATTGACATTAACTTCTTGTTTTAAATTAATATAAAAGCAAAACAAAAATTAAATCAAAGAATCCCAACTAACATTGAGAGATGAATGCTTTAGGATTGTTTATAATAGAATCATATATAATAATCAACAGTAAAATTTTAACTACATATGTATGATTTTAGCAATAAACTAATAAAAAGTAAGAAACAGTAGACAGATATATTTAGGAATTAATTTTGTAACAGGAATTTAAGTTGGTACTTATTATTAAAACTTACACAGCCATAATGTAGAGAACTGATCAATTGTTAGTTACTCCATTGTGGGGAGGCCCTTGTGAGTATAAAGGGGAAACCCTATCCATTGTTGATAGGAAATGTATTGAAAACAATTTGATTTTGAAAGTCCATTATGTATAAAGTATTATTATTATGTTTTACTCTGTATTTCATTTAATATTTCTTTATTTGTGACAAAGAAAATTTGGCATTAAATAAAAAAAAGTATACCTAAAGATCAGCGTTATTAACAAATTTTAAATTTTGTGTCATTATTTCTAAATAAATTGATAATAAAAGAAAATCTATTAAATGTACATATAGTGGCACAACAGTTTGCTTATAATTTTTATGCAAATATTTATTACACAATGTTATAAGAAAAGTCTTTGTAGATTTATTTACTATAAATCTTACAAAAAAAAAAAAAATTGATAATGGAAACAAAAACAACCATAAACTCCGAGATACCTACATGAGAGCATTTGCATTTAAAGCTACTATACTTAAGAAGGAAGTTATTACATAAAACATATACATAATTCAGAAACAATTTATTTTCTTTCACTATATTACCAGTTAGAATACCATCAAGTTAGTTTTGGGAAAGATCAAGATTCTGTAAATAAAGATTAAAAGATAGTCTTCTTCTAAACTAATAACAGTTATTCAAATCATTAGTTTTGTTCACAATATTTGAGTAAGAAAAAAAAATTTAATTATGCTTAATATTCTCTGATTCAAGCATTAAAATTGCTTATTGTTTCTAAATAATTTTCATGTCTTAACATGACTAGATTATATATTTTTTTATTTTGATAGAACATATTAAAACAATTAAAAATATTTTTTTTCTGATACGGTTTACATATTATAGAAAGTTTTGTGTTATAAGTTATTAAAATTCATGTTGTTTAGAATGTATATTATTTTAACACAACCTTATTTCATAAAAAAATAATTTAAAGAGAATGTTTGCTTGTTAACGTGAGTTATCATGGTAATAGTTTGAGAAAAGTAGACTTAGAATCTGATTACAAAATTTTACTGTTGATTATTACTTTCTTACTGAATTGTCTTCGAAAATATCCGCTGTTTAATCACTTTTAATAAAACTCAGTCACGTAAATAACACAGATCAAGCACAGACCAAAAATGGCTACAAACATCCAAATTGTACACTCCACTATCAACGAATGCTACTCTGCAGTAAATGGAACGTGAGATTGGTTTTTACGGCATCAAGTACTTCTTTGAATGCACTTTCCAACAGCTTTTACTATCACACGGCCCCTACTATAAGCAAGTAGTACAAACGACATGAAAAACATTTGGTTACTGACGTACGTACTTTACGCACTGGGAGCGGTCGGAATGTATTCGGCAGCACTGCGTACACGGTTCTTGAAGCTTCAAGTATACAGTTTAAGCACCCAACAGTATCACTTAATCTCATCCATTTACAAAAAGTGCGTCACTAATCACTAAAAATTTAGACGACGACGAAGCGAAATACTACCGATCCTCCTACCTTCAGCATAAAATAAGCATAGACTGTACAACTTTTTTAGATCAACTATTTTAGAGTTAAAGGGAAGAATCGGTTTCAGCCAATGTGCAATTTTGTTTATGATACATAAGAAACATATATTTTTATTAAGACTCGAAAAATAAAATGACGAATAAAAATTTTAAAATTTAGAATATGACTTTCAAAACAAAATAAATTATTTTTTTCTGAATAGCTTCAGTGTTTTAGCCTAGTTACTGTGTTTTTTAAATCACGTAAATAATCAAAATGGTCATTTATTTTATTTTAGTTGAAATAATTTCATATAGACATGTATATATTTAAGTAAATATAAGTTTGAATCCATTTTGAATAAATTAAAATTACTCATAGACAACGATTTTTTACCTAATACAGACCAAGGAACAAACAGAGTTCTCAAGGTATATCTATTTAGGTAAAATAATTTTTCGGATACAACGTTCACGATTTTTCAAAGATATGATCTTGAACAAATTAATATTTTTGCTAAATGAAGACCATTTTGTTATAACAACAACAATAATTCATGTTAATTCTGACCTGCTAAAATGAATCAATTACTGACTTTTACCTTTTTATATTGTGTTTTTTGCATATAGATTTATTTACATATTTTTCATAAAAAATATTAATAGCATAAACATTTTGATTTGCAAAAAAAAAAATATTTAGTTACGTTAGAAAATTTGAAAAAAGCTATAGAAAGAACAACAAAAACTATTGTATATTTAGTGCGGCCAAAGCATTATGTTATTTAATAACAATAACAATTTATAAAAACAAGGATATATCTAAATATAACTTAAAAGGTTAGTACTATTTTTATTCTTTTTAGCACACATCTTGTATTAAGAAAACAAAATCGTAAATAGTATCCATAATAATGGCTTATGCTGATACGCGTAACCGAACGGATATCTTACAGTTCTCACACTTTTGTTGTTTTTGTGTAGAAAAGGAAATTTGTGAGAAGTATCCATCCCATGTGTATTGGTGTACATATATTATGTATGTTGTGTTGTGTGTGCGTGGTGATTTGTGTTAAATGCTGATAGAAAGAAATTAATTATATGTGTGTATTTTGACGATGAAACTTACATAAATGTGAAGAAACAGTGTGTTTTGTGTTATCAAGTGCTAGTGAATCCGTCAGGAGGCGGTAATCATGTACGTTTGCTTGCTATTTGTGGATTCTGGATCTCGTCTCGACGATGTACCATAAACAAAAATGTCAGCGATCCCGATTTTTTGTTTCTTGTTGCATACCCATCGTTATACCTTAATTAGATCACACGAATGATATAAATTATTGTTAGACGCTTTCTCTGACGAAGTCGTCTCGTTCAAACGGCGTGCCTTTAGCAATAAATCGGCCATAATAAGCGTGCGTTTAGTGTGCTTCGCGCCCGTCTACACCCGACCTATCTCATTGTTTATGTATGGAGAGTAAACCTCGATTTTTATGGCGTTTGCGGCGTATTCTGATGTTAATTGAATATCTGGAAACGATCAGGGCCTAGCAGCGGCCGGCCGCAGCACGGGTCCGCGGGGCGCCGCTAGCGTCTTCCGTCCAAGGTTCTTTGAAATCTCTATTTATAATAATTTCTCGATCGTTTGCTGCAGCATAATGACATTCTTGTAATGAAGTGCCGCGCCGTGGATTTGTGGGACATGTGCCAATTATTTCGCCTGTGACGAAATCCCCGCGGCTGGTCGTGTTGTATGTATACAACGACCTTACACTTCTGTTTACATGATTATATCAATGGTAACCTTTAATTCTTATTTTATGCTTACATTATTTTATTTGCAAATATCTTGCATGTACATTTTTAGTAAAGTTCACTGTATAAGAACTTAGTATTTAAATTGTCTTCTATAAAACAGCTTCTAAAGTTGGCCAGTTAAGACTCATGAAGTGTTTTTTGTTTGAGAAATTTTAAGATAAATTTTATACAGATTTTATGCTACAGATACAGTACTATATTATTGAAAAAGATTGATAAAATTATAAATTACATTATGTATATATGGTAGAAATTAAAAATAATTAAAAGGAGCTTCATATGTTTAGAATATTATATTAAAATGAAAATAATCATAATAAATTTACTTATGTAAGTTTATTTAAAAAACTGATTTTATATGCAAGATAAAGTGTCAAAAATTTTACTAGTGAGCTTCATTTCATATACTATATTGAATACAATATAAACATTAATCTATAATACACTACAAAATTTTCTCAATTGTACAAAAATAACAGTTTCCAACTAAAAAATGTTAATATTTACATTTTGTGTTAACAAATATTCAATTAAACATTAATCCTTTCAAGTGTAATTATATTCACATAAATTTTAGAGTCGAGTATGGATACATACCAGAATATTCAATTTACATACAAAATTTTAACATTCTGTTAAACACATTCTAAATTCATAAAAAGCTTGATCCTTTTTATTAATGTTAAATGTGTTAACATTATTAGTTGTGTATTTTTATCACAATTTTTTCCATATCATTTTAATTTATTAAATATACATTGAAAATATTTAAGAATCTCTTCAAAACATTGTATAATTATTACTTAACCTATATTAAGAGATTACATTAACTGATATTTTTAGATGTAGAGGTGTGCTTAAAATTAGGCCAGTGCTAATTTTCACTCCTATTTTATAACACTTCTGATTAAAGTAATTAATTTTTTTTTATTAAACATGGTATATATATTTTTTTTTTCAAATAATTCTATTACCAAATATTTTATTGAAATTAATTGCATAAATACAGTTGTCAAAATTATTTACACTTTATTTATTTACCATTTCATCAAACTTCTACAGATAAATAACTACCCAAGACCTTATTATAAGTAAGTTTTGATAAACCCCTACCTCATCACTACCACCGCCACCTGATAAACGTCCACTGCTCGACATAGGCCTAAGGCATATGGATTCATATTTCATAACTCTTTTAATTTTCTTTAAACATAAATTTTCCATACTTAGAATATTTTATTTATGACACAAGGCCCTGTTGTTAGTGATTTTGGGTTTGTATTTTTAGATTTTTCGTGCTGTATTTAGGATATTTTCAGAGAGTATACAGTATTTTAAAATGGTTTTTTACCAGAGCCTGTTATCACAATATTTATCAAAAATTATCTATTTGTTTTTTAATGACTGCAATTATTCCTATTGATACTACTATTACTTTAAATTAGTCATGTAAGTTATATGTAAAAAAGTGGTTCCATACTTAATTACTTTTTATTTATGTAAATTCTCTTAAATGTGGTAAGAAAGGTGTAAATTAATTTAATAGTCCTTTTAGAAGTTGTTCAATTAAAAATTTTTAGTTATTTTATTTATTTTCAACAATGACAATTGGTAATATATTTTTTTCACATAATATTGATTATCATCAGCAGGAAGAGACTCCACTGAACAGTCCATATTAAAGGATCTCTATATTTATTGGTTCTAGCTTTGTAATTATATACTATTGATATAGAATAACAACTTTTTTATTCCTTTATATAAGATATTGGTTGGTTGGTTGTTCATAAAACATTTTATAAAAACAAAAGTTATAATGCAAATTATTTTTCCAACTCCTTAGGTATTAGATCATACTCTTATTTTTTAAAAAATTTTACTTTTTCTGAGCTTGTAAAGATCATTCCTCCTACTCACTTATTAATTTATAATTTTCATGCTTGTCTGTACCTGCTTGTACCTATACCTGTCATTATGTTAACAAACTTTTAAATTAAATTTTGTTATATATTTTATATAAAACAAGAGGAACATTATAAATACAAGTTTATGTCTCTTCACTGTAGAAAATGTGTAAATAACATTCTCATTTACCTTCGGATAGCTCTCAAATTACACTTGTGTTATAAATAAATTTACCTTTTGTTTAAATGAGTAAGATGTAAACTTGATACTTTTACATCAGATAGCAAGTTGGGGTCAGAAATGTTTATTGTTGCATATGTTAAATTCTGCCTAATTCTGTTTCACAAATAATATTTTCACAATAATATTCTTTAATTATTTAGTCAAAAATTGTCATGGAATGTTTTAATATATACTATTAATACTGATGATGGACTTGCAAGTTTGTTTATAATTGTAATGCATTATTTATATAATGATATTGTAACATTGAATAGGAATAGTCTTTCATTTCAGACATTCTCAGAGATAAGACAAAATTGTAACATAATAATTATATAATACAGAATGTAATCATTGCATTAAATTTTTTATTTTAACAATTTTAAACCATCTTTGTGTTGACTAGTAAAGTAAAATTTAATTTACTTTTATATAATATATATCGTGAATAGTTTTGGTGAAAGAAACAATTTATTGTGATCACTGTTGTTTTAATTGTTTAGTAAACATTGTGGTTTAATCCCTGCATGTTAAAGTTGGCATTTAATAATATTATTATAATTATGTTGAATTTGTACTAAACTTTAAACCATTTTTTGCAGTCAAGTTGGCGAAGGCACGTAGGGGTATGATCAAGGAGAAGGAGAAGGGCGGGGGCGCCCGCATTAAGGACGAACCCAACGATCCAGCAGAACCAGGTTTGTTATTGAATTAAAAACCTTACTTAGATTTTTATGAAATATGAAAAGTTTCCAAATATGTAGGGAACTTTACACAGTCACACTGTTTTATTGATGCACAATTTATTTCTTTATGGCGTTGATCTATAGAGTTGACACTCTAAAGAGTAATACTATTGATTCTTATTGTTGGAATAGGTACACTGTGCTACTACTAAATGTATGCTACAAAGAAAATTCCATAAACTTTCCAACCTTTAATATTCATTTGGTTCTTGTTGTAACATTGTTAAATCTTCAAGATGTTTTCTATTTATATTTTCGTGTATTTCTTCAAGATGTTTAAAAATGTCGAATTGATTTTTAAAATTACAATGCACTATTCTATGTTATTGGCCTAATTACATCAGCTTTTATAAGCTTATAAAAGTTATGTAGGTAGTACACAAATTGCTTCTACTACTGAAACATACGTACATACTATATCAGGTGGGATCATAGTCAAATGCTAGTCTATAAATTATATAAAAAAAAGAAATATCTCCTCTAAGGTTAAATCATGTTGCTTGTAGTTTGGTTATCCTATTTTTCATTATAATTTAAATGGCGTCTTTTATTAATATTACTTGCTATGGATGTCTCATTATCATACCTATCTTTATTAATAAACCTTCATTTTTATTAATAATTAAATGTTACACTTGAGCTAATGGTGTCATGCTGAATATCATGGCATTGATGTCTTAGACAAGGCAGATATATAATTATTATTTACTACAGCTAATAAATGGCAGTGGTTTAAACTGAAGTTTTACTTTCCAAGCAATTAAAGGCACTGGACATATTTATATAAGGGGTATTTTTTGAAGCTATAATCGTACTAATCCATCATATGTCACCATTGTTATAAAACAAATTGACGGTGCGTGCAATGTATTTACTTGATGCATAATAATACGCTCGCATTTAATAATGAGGCGATAGTTAAGGTTGTTTATACGGTACCATATTATTGCTTTCATTGTCATAAGATGTAAATACATCTCGTCTGATCGCACACCCCGAAGGATTATTACGTACTGGTGGTAGGTCTCTGTTACCGGAGACCTTCTAATTAGGTACCACCGCAGCGTCTATTTCTGCCATCAAAGAATAATGTGCAAACATTATTGTATTTTGGTTTGAACGGCGCCGTAGTTACTGAAACTGGAGTGACGAAATTTTACTTCTTAAGTCTGGAGGTGACAAGGACAGTGTGGTACGGTGTAACCAGTGCCACATTGTTATGGGCAGGCATATCACTTAACATTAGATGATCGTCTCGCTGGTCTCTTCGCTCTATCGCATAATGGTAACTTTAAATGGAAAATCGTATTATATAAATGATTATTAACTAGTCGCTTGCATATCGTGAAAATAAATTATTGCAGCGACTGGTGAAAAAACTACTTGCTGTAACTCAATTAGCGCTGATACGTAATACGAATTCGCGTAAGTCGCTTGCAAAGACACATAATAACCCGCCTATCTTGTTTAGCATAATGTATAAGTATATACGAGGTACATGGCGTGATATATATGTATATATCAGTATTTTCAAATCACCTGTTTTTTAAGGAACTATACTTATATTATCTGCAATATTCAGTTCGTTCTATTCGTATAACATAACGTTGTTTTTTTTTTTATTTAATCCTGGTTTGAATTAAAGAGGTTCCACCCAACTTATTACGGAACCCATTTCATGTTCACCTGCACGTAGTGCACCCTGCAGAACAACAGACGAAGCTCTGATAACCCACCAACCCCGCCATAAAACTGAGCCAGCACGGTCGGGTAAGGCTCAATTCCTCTCAATGATCTTTGAGGGAGGCTCATGGTCAGCAGTAGGTGTTATTTGGCTGTTAATGTCTGGTGTTCTCTCTTGCAGAAGACAGTCTAGGTATGTATGGCAAAAAATAGTGTGCAAACATTACTGTGTTCTTGTTTGAAAGGTGTTGTAGTTAGTGGAATTATTGGGGTAACGAGACTTAACGCCTAATCTAATGTCTTGAGGCGACGAGCAGGATATGATGCAGTGTGTATGGCAAGGCAAATCAATTACCATCAGTCGAACGGCTCGCTCGTCTCGTCGCTTCGTGGAATAAAAAAAATAAAAGACATCAGCATTAAGTTGGGATGAGAGCCTTTTTACACTCTTGTTTTAATAAGTAGCTCCACCTTCCCTTGTAAAGAGCGAGTAAGTGGAATCGGGATGACAAATTCTCACATCAAAGGTAAAAAAAAATCGTGTTTAAGTAGTTGTTTCGCTAATGCATGCAGTGTTTCGAATGGCGCGGGTTCGAACCACGCGTTCGGTGAATAATGAGATATATATATTAGTTTCATATCTCGATGACTTTTAATCTCCGTAAATAATTCGTATAGTGCTTTCATCTCAATCTTAGAGTTTTGGATAAAGTAACAGGCTTTTTAAAGCGCTTCTTCATCTTTTTTGCTCATGAAACCTCAAGGTGATTTTAATTCAATTTGACTGAAGCATTTTAGTTACACGGTCGATATACGTTAATATAATAATACTTTGTTTGTTATAATTTTTGATATGCTATGGGTTGAAAATTTACTTCAGTCTCACGTAGTGTTAAGAGATATTGAGGCCTGTGGATAGCGGAGCGTGCTCATCCAGAACACTCAATTTTCATATGTTGGTAACAGAATCACAGCAATGATGTTAACGCCGCAGACTTTAAATATGAGATTAGTAACTAGACAGGCGGTGTTGAAAAAGAAGTTTTACTAAAATCACAATTAATTATATCAGAGGCTATCGTATTAAGACCAAATCCTATATTTCTAGAATCAGCTTCATTTATTAATTAATTTCATAAGTAGTCAAAACATTTAAAAGTTAGATGTAAACTTTCTCAAATAAATAACAAGATGAAGAAGAGCTACATATTGAACCAACATCATTTTAATAACAAGAATAATCATTCGAAACAGTTATGAACGCCGCAGAGACGCGAGGTATCATTCGGTAGAATCCAGTCCTCTTATTTTTTTTTGTTTGATTTCTTTAAAAAATGTACACTCACCGATGACCCTAAAGATTCATTAACGACCAATAAATCTCAACCCGTTGCTTACGCGCATTCCGCTCAAATATTTCTTAACGCAGCTTCTAAACATTTAAGCGATATAAAAAGAAATTATAGAAATATGGCGCGACGGTGAAAGCAAACCATGTCAGCGATGCATGTAATCAATTCGTCTTACGTTGGATACCGCGTTTATAACAATGCTTATTGATTGTAGAGCTAATGGATATGTCGAAAAGAATGATACGCACCGTAAGGAGGCACGCGTTTTCAAAATAAATAAATATACTAATGATCAGTTTCTCTCCGACGTTTTGTTTACGTCAAAAGTGCTAGAACGGCTACACATAGTCTTGTTTTATAAACTGCAAAGCGACGAGAGGAGCAAGTCGTTCATCTGATGGTAAGTGATACGTCAACTTATAACACTGTGGCGCTAGTTATGATGATAACCGTTATACCACATTGTGCTTATCACCTTGAGACAAGATGTTTAGTCTCATAATCTCACTAATTTCACTACACTACTTTCAATGCCCTTTAAAACGGAAAACAGAACTGTTTATAGACAGGAAAAAGAGCTGCGGTGGTACCACCAATCTAGACGGTCTCCGGTAATAGAATCACACCACCAGCTTTTTGAAGGATTAAGATTTTTATTTTTTAATTAGAGCTATGTAGAATTAATATAGTATTAATTAACGATCATGAGAATGTAACCTAATATATATATATTTCTACTTATGTAAAAGTTTTATATAAATCGAGTTCCCCGGAGGTAAACTTAGACACAGAGATGGAAAAAACAAATTTTTTGTTCTCGATTTTGTGCATGAAATGTATATACATTTATATATTTTTTATCTGTCTTTTTCTCCATTACGAGTATAAGTATAACTGGTTAGGACTTTTTGGTGTAGTAATGCGGACTCGTAATTCTCGTACACGGACTGGACCCTAGGATTTAATTAAAAACCAGTCATCATCATCATCGGCCGATAGACGTACACTGCTAGACATAGGACTTCCCAAAATATCTCCACATCGATCGCTACCGCGTTGCTAGTAAAGTTTCTAAACTAGTACCAAATATAAATTCTAAATTGTATAAAAACAAAATGATTCATGAAAATCGAATGTTAAAAAAATTTGTATCGCGTCTTAAAGTTTATACTTATCACAATTTTACCTCCCAATCGAGTATCCAAAAAAAATTAAGAGAACCGGCCACCTATCACACTTTGATTATGAGTCATGTGTTAGTGAGATTATGTGTAGTTTTCAACTCTGTTGATAGTGGGATAACTCGTGTTCGGTGTTTTATATAAAACAATAAAGCTTTACGTAAAATAAACATATTTGAAATGATAGTTTAGAGGATTAATTTCGCTTCCTTAATTCAACCACGAATTCCTTACAATCTTTCAAGATCATCATAAACAGATCATACCAGTGTGAACAGAGCTTGTTTTTTTTTAATTTATTTCTAATATTTATGGGTAAGTTATAAATTTCTGCACTCTAGAAATTTTAACTGTGCCCAATGTCATTCCACCGTGCACTCAATGCGCTTATAAAGTTTTTCCTTAACCTAGTCATACATATATGGATTAACAAAAGGATGCAATTTAATAAGGCAGCATATTGAAACCCAAAGGAATTTAAATATACTTTTGAGTTTAAAAACGATGAATTATACCGCATATCTATTTTTTTTTATTCAACAAACTAACGAGAAGAGCAAGACCTGGTTCCAGTAAACAAAATATCTTGTTGGTCGTCTCCAATAAAGAACTATTATCATATGTTAATAATATTTATTGGACTTTCATTAATTCTGATAAGTACCATTCCAGCTCCCTATTTCTATCAACAACCAGTAATGTTTGTAACATTACCGCGTAAAATTACGAAGGGGTTACAAAGAGACGTACCCTTGTATATGTTCAAGGCGATAACTGCAACTTGTTGCTATGTAAATATCTTAATCACAGCAGCGTTGGTGTCCTGCTCGTCTCGTCGCTTTATTGTACAAAAAAATCATAACTATAGTCAAAGCATTTCATAAAAACATCGTTAACGGTTGTATAGGAAGCAATAAAAAACAAATTAAATTTATTTATCGTCAAATAGCCTAATAATTGTGTCTATTTTTAGTTTTTAATAAATTACTAAACAGTATTGCACATTAGTATACATATGTATACTAATGTAGTTGGTGGTGTAGTGTCATTTGTAGTTACGTAGGACATGAGAATGATTTTAATTTAACGCCACTACTGAAAAGAAAGAAATGCTAAACGAATGTCGTCTATCTGTGGTAATATGGAAGAACTGATTTAAAGGATTTTTGATAAAAAAGCTTTTTCATTGTTCTCACTGCATCGTACTCGGGGCCTTTTTACACAAAGCAGACTCTGTTATCGACCACATTGGCCAGGTGAGGTTTGTCGCATATCCCCAAAGGCTGTTGATCTTGGAATGGGTTTATTATGTTTTCCATCACTGGAAGCTCAGTATAGATTGATCTCACGCCTCTTCAAGTCGTACAGCGTAGTTCTACCGTACTTACAAATGAAACAAGCTATTACTGTTGTCTTAGCTGAACCTAAATTCAAACAAAATCTATTTATTCTTTGTTGGTTGTAAGTTTTTCTTGTTTTGCTCTTTAAATGATTTCAGATGAGGTAGCCGTTTGTTTGTTTGTTTATAATAACAAGTAATGTTTAACAATATAATTTATTATTTTGAGTATCTTTATAGTCCAGGAGCAACAACTTAAAATGATGGTTAAGATAATGTCATATGTTTATAGGTCATGGTTCTCGGCCGCCATCCGCGTCGTTACCGACGCCGGCCGCGTTGAAGAAGGAGCCCGAGGAGCCAGCACACAGAGTCAAATTGGAGCCTCACACACAAGGAACGGACGACGCGAACCCAGAGTTGGGAGTGGACGGTATAAAGACTGAGATTGACGGCCTTATGGACAGTGACGGTAAGATTATTATATATATATAAAATATATATTAAAAGGGGTGGTCTCCGGGATACAAATGGTGTGTTGAAGATTAACTTGTAAAACATATGAGACTTTATTGTATTTAATTTGCGATTCTTTTCTTTTAAAAGTTTTTAGTATTATGAAAAATAACTTTTACCATTAGAGGATTCAGTGAGGGATACGGCAATCATACATATTTAAAATATAATTCAATTTATGCCATAAATTGTGCAATCGGTTTATCTCCTTGAACTTATTGAGAAAATTACATCTTTCAATTAATCCAGAATCATCAAGTAGTCCGTCGTAAAACATCCGTAGCGTTACGTATCAGAAAATAAAAACTTTCCGCATTTGTCATAATGCTATCGAGTTTTATGTTCCAGTTTGAAGGGCGCTGTGGGTAGTGAAATTTTTGTGTTCGGGAGGGAGACTTATGTTCGAAAACGGCCAACACGTCATATCACTTACGTTTAAAAGAATGTGCTCCTCGTTTTTTTTTTAAAAAAAAAATGTTTACTGCGATATCCGTTGCTTGCAAGTTAAATAAATTAGACGTAAAAGCAATATTATGCTAAATTGTCACTCATGTTATTGTATAGTAAACAATTACTTTTTTGTTAATGTTCTTACAATCTGCAATGGTCATTAATTGTATAATCGCCGTCGTCGGTGGTTGAATGTCAGACATTGCTTCGACATTGGTGATCACTAACGTAATTTTTGTAACGCCGTATAACACTTGGTTTCAACCATAAACAAGCGTTTAATAATAGTCCTCTTATAATATTATGTACGAAATGTAAACGATTCAAATAATATTACTCTTTTTGTGGCTATGTCAATAATAATGAATTTCTAAAGGCTTGCCTATTAAATCATGAGAATTAATTTTTTGGTTCAGAGGATTTCATTGACAGCACATTCAGCACCTATTACTATCCGACAAATTTCGTATTTTATTTTTAATATTACGCCTCAAACAGCAAGCATAAGAAAAAAATTCAAGGTTAAAATTCTTATTAAGTTTTTGTGTTTGTTATTAAATATGTAGATGTTCCAAATCTTTGTTTAATATATTTATTCGAGTCATTATAAACTTACTGTTTCAGTAAATATATTTTCTATTCCAACATATAATATTTAATTATTATAATTTACTGGTAGGTCTTTGACGCTTCTCACCGATTACGTATATACTACCGCAACTCGCTATTTCTGTCGTTAAAAAGTGGTGTACAAATGTTCCGGTTTGAAGGTAGCTGCAGCCAGTGAAATTATTGGGGCAAAAGGAGTTAACATCTTATGTTTCGAGGCAACGACGGTGTGTCGTCTTAACTAGCGCCACACATTGTAATGAGCAAGTGTGTATCACTTACCATAAAAAAGAAGTCCTGCTCTTTTCGTGGAATAAAAAATATTCTGAAAATGTATAAATCAAAAATTTTAAAAATTTCAGGTGATCCCACAAAGTCGCCATCTTGCGAGATGGGTGGCCCTGGTTCTTTAAAATCGGAGCGCCTTTCGTCCGACTCTAACGATATTTTGGACCCGCAGACCGGCCTAAGAGGTTCAACGGGGAACCTGCAGGTAAAAAAAGTAATACACCTTGTACCTTATTAGCATGCGGCTTGTGCATTTGTTATTGGAAACAAAAAGGGAGGGTTGGGGATTATTTCACTGATACATCGAATCGGTATAGTTGCCATATCCAGCTTGGTAAAAGAACAAATTAAAAGTTAAAACTTTGTTTTTTACATGTTCATGAAGCATGATTAAAGTATACTCGGTATTTACGCTAGAATGAAACTTATTAATTAATTATATAATAATTTTGCGTAACAGATGTATAATATGTGTAATACATTATTTCAGGAAAAATGTTCACTGAGTGTAATGCATGTGCATGCAGAAATAGTTAAATTAGCTTTGTTCATAACGCTACCTAAGTTGTGGATAGGTAGACGAGACCTTCTTACAAATTAAGCTACCACCACAGCAAACATATCCAGCACATTTTCATAAGTTGTTATATTTTTCCCCTACTTTTGCAAATCATCTGGAATGTATAAAATTGTTTATATTGTATTTACCAATTTCTATAAAAAGTAATTACTAATTGTTGTTAAGCATTGAATAAAATGTTGATTTTGTGACTAATACGGTATGCTTTGATAGATGATAGGTATTTTATGTATCCGCCGGACTAAAATACCAATCTCGTATTGTAAATTTATTATTTTGATACCTTTTTGTATTTATCATTTGTCGACGTATGAGAACCAGAGCGTCCTGGATGACCATGCTCTCATCCACAGTTTGATTTTCACTTAGAGCTTTGTATAATTAGGGATGGAATTTAATTTAATCATGATCGTTTGGTTATCCTTTTTTATATAATTCATTGCCATCTGTTTTTTAAATGTATCTTCTATCAACAGGACGGAAATCAGAATTGCCGCAACCCGAGTAACGAAGGTCTCGGATCATGCAGGCTCGGCGGAGGTACTATGGGCGGAGTGTCTATGGGGCCCATGTCAAGTGAGGCTCAGACCTTGCCCGCTAACGTGATTAGCAAACAGGCTGGCAGTATGGAGGTACTGTTACTAAAGAAACCTTTTCTATTTTTTATACCGTGCGGCTCTCCATAAAAAAAAAATAAAATTATTTATTACGTCAACCAAACGACATTATAACTTAGTAATTGGCGATCAGTATTGCCGAATACCATCTAGGTGGGTGCCAAGGCAGTCCATATTTTTACCGCCAAGCAGTAAAGCAGCTGTAAATATTCCTGTTCCGGCTGTGTTGTGCTATAATGTAATGTCTAGGGTGGACCAGAATTAACATCTTTTATATATAAAAAATGTTAAGAAGACAAGCACAACATAGTGCACTGTTTATCATCATAACTAGCACTACATTATTGTGAGCAGGTGTATGACATATCATCAGGTAAAGGTCTTTTCTTAATATTTAGTTCCAAAGGCAAGCAAACAAACACTAATAATTTTTATGTTATCATATATCTTACAAATTTATATATTTATGATTAAATACGATGATAAACTAAAAACTATATCTCTACCAATAGCAAAGCCAAATCTTCGTATTCTCAACACTGCTGGCCAATAAGAGTGCAGAGGCTGTCATATCGGGTCAGCACCATTCAATTATTGCGTATCACTGCGCACAGCCTAATACCAAGAAGTATCTTGAGGTAATTATATCAATAATAATGGAAGTTTATTATATCGAAGTTAACCAAAATTTTAAATATTTTTAATATTATATGAGGTTGTGATAGCTCGTTTTCAAGGAAGTTTTATGCTTTATGCGTCTGAAAATGGCGCAGATTCCATCCCTCTTTGAGCTTGAGCTTTCGGGAAAGAAAAACATTGTGCGAAAACCAACATGGTTCAAAAACATCAGCTTGCATAGACATGCGACGTCCGCTAATCTACATAAAGAGAGCTGTTAATTAATGTTTTTCTTTTAACAATTGTTAATTCTGTTAACCATCTTTATCTCGAAATTGTCTCACTTTATCTTATTTTAGTATAAAAGACGTATTTTAATAATATTATTCGCAGAAACATCCTCTCAAAATCGGCCAGTTTAATAAACAAAGTCCCGCACAATGGCTAAACAACCTCGCTATGGCGAAAAATCGAGGAGGTATGCGCGGCGGCCCTAATATGATGGGAGGTCCCAACCAGATAGGCCATATGATGGGCGGACCCATGGGCCCCAACATGGGGCCTATGGGTCATGCCGGTATGGGTCACATGGGACCTAACATGATGGGACCCAATCGCATGGTCGGTCCCGGAAACCAAATGATGATGATGAAAGGTGGCCCAGGACAAATGGGACAAATGGGTCCTGGGATTGGTCCCATGGATGGGTTTCCAGGGGGCACCCCGTCCTGTGGTGTCATGGACGGCCTCGGTGCTGATGGTGAAATGCCATGGGACACCGTGAGTATATTTTTATGATCTAGTATTTAATAAAGGAATAGTAATTGTAACGATGGAATAGATATTACTTAAAAACTGCTATTTTATATAAACATTATTATAAACATTTCTTTTTATAATGTACTAAACTTTCATTTTATAACAATTTCACAAATATAGAAAAACCCCTCGGTAATGTCTAACGGCATGTCAAATGGGCCGCCGTTGCCGATGCCTCCGTGCTCCGAGGCCGGCGACGCGCCACCGCAGAACGACGCGCCGGATGCGCAGTGCCAACCCGGACCTAAAGGTATATACCTTACACGTCTACAGCATTTACTTTATTGACCAATCAATCAATTATTTTCCACAACTCCTACAGAACCACTTCATTTTAGTCAATTAAAGTATATTATGTTAATGTTAAAAAATTTCTTGAACACTAACTATTATAACTAAAGCTATTTGTTCCTTCATTTGCAGCAGGTGTAAAAATACCGGATGAAAATTTAACGCCCCAGCAGCGTGCGCATCGCGAGGAACAGTTAGCCACAATACGGAAAATGCAGCAAATGCTATTCCCAGAGAGCGGCAGCAACTCTGGTCAAGGACCAGGCGAGGGGCCTCAGCAATCCAACGACATAAACCCTCCTAATTCCACTGCAAACATTAACATGCCCTACCCGCCTATGTCAGGTATGGGTCCGAATGGTCCCATGGTGTCTGGCCCAAACGGGCCCATGGTTTCAATGTCTAACAGTATGAACACAGGTCCCAGTTGTACTATGTCTGGACCAATGGGGCCAAATGGTCCCATGGGCCCGGGCCCGATGGGACCCGGAGGTCCTATGGGACCAAATGGACCTATGGGGGGACCAATGGGTGGAATGGGTGGTCCCGGTGGAATGGGTATGGGTGGACACGGTTCAATGGGACCTAATGGAATGATGGGACCAAACGGCCCAATGATGTCTGGAATGGGACCTAATGGCCCAATGGGCCCAATGGGACCATGTGGAATGAAAGGAATCAGAGGTACTTGTGGTGGGCCAGATATGAAATCGAGCATGTGTTCCGATATGCATATGGGTAGGGGCTGTGGCGGTCCTATGGGGGTGAGTGTTTAATGTTCAATGTTTTTAAAAGAATGTTTAATAAATTCAATATATAAAGTGTTTTCTTTATATATTTTTTTACAATGAGATTACGTATTAGTTCAATTTCACATGGTTTTTATTAATTTTTATTTTCTCTATTTCACAGCGCATGCCCAACCCAATGGGTGGAATGGGAGGGCCAAAGCCTTGTATGATGGGTGGACCGCACATGGGGCCCCGGATGATGCCTGGACCTAACTTGAATGCGATGAACGGTATGTTATTTTGATCGACACTATGCGAAATCTATTCTATACTGGGTGTTAGGAGACCGTTTCCGAAAACGAAGACAACCGATAGTACTAATGACAAATTTGATGATGGGAGGGTAAAAATATATATATATTTTTTTTTTATTAAAAAAAAATCATATTTTTAAGACGTTTTATTAGCATTATTTACGCTCCATCATATCAGTACAGCTAAATGAAACTATAGTTTCATAAAAATACATTATATTACTAAAAAAAAACCAGCAATGAAACACAAAATTAAAAACTGCTGGTGCTCGGTCCAACGAACGCCCGGCTGCACCAATCTAAATTCTCCGTGGCCTTATGAAATAAGATTCAAATTGAAATCAATTACATCTCGAGTTCTCGCCGCGCCCGTGCGTAGACATAGGTCCAGCAGCCATCTGGTGGGAAGTTGCAATAAAGTGTATCATGAAAAACCACTTGAATTTGCTCATTCTTGTGGAGATCATCTGAAAAGTTCCAAAAATTATACTTTCCAAGCAATTTGTCTTCCATTTTTTTATATATAGATAACTAAAATTGTATGGTATGTATCGGCAGGTGGTATAATGATGGACGGCAGCATGCTGGGCGGAATGGTGCACGAATGCGGACCTGATCATCACATGCCCGTTAACGGGCCAATGTGCGATGAGTACGGTAGAGGGCGCAATGTATGTATTAAATGTTTACCCAAATTATAGTAGTTACCGTGCAGCTTTTTTATTTGTCGAAGAAACGGGACGATTAGGCCGTTTAAATGATGGTACTTGATGCACCCAAATCAATGTGACGCTAGTTACGAAGATATCTATTCTTCCTCCCACCTTTTCCCAGCTATATGGGGTCGGCACAGTATGTACTTCTCCTTCATATCCAGCTATGAACTGCCATATCTGAATTCACACTCTTCTTACACATGTCATCTTTCACTCAATTCATCCACACTTAGGTCTTTTTCTACCCTTATAACCATCCATATTCAATCTCAATAATTTCTTTGTTATATACCTATTTTAATACATTTTTCCAATAGTTTCCTACAACCCCAATGGTAACCTTTATACACTACTATAACCTCTGACTTAACAGTGGAATGTTATAAGCTTAGCACCTCTAGCTCCCGAATTTTTGTGTTATTAATCTTGTATTGATTTTGGTTCATATTTTTGTGTGAAAAATGGCAAAATTTTTTAGTTCGACAAATCAATCATTTCCAGTTTATCAGCTATTCACTTCTTCGAATAATAAAAAATAGTTTTCTTAATTATAAATAATCAACCTAAATTAACAGATGGGTCCCGGCGACCCCGGTGGGCTGGGTCCTGGCCACAAAGGAGGGCTGCGGAGCCCGAAGAGCCCTTCGGCGGGTGCCGATATTGATTGGCAGAAGTTACACCACCAGTTTTTCGACGACCCCAAGTCTATGGATACGGAACTGAGTATGTTCTTAGCGTTAATATTTTTGTATTAGAATTAGATTACTGTTCATGATAAAAGAAGAGATTTCAATATTATTAAAAAATTTATTTAGCAGTATATTAAACCATGCAGCTTGTACGAAAATGACATAATTTACGTATATTATAGGTTTTTTTTATTTGCCGACGCAACGAGGCGAGGGAAAGATTCGATGATTCTGATATTAAGTGTTATGTCTACCCATAACTGTGGCAATAGTTAGGATGACATACATTGCACCGCAATGTGCGGACTGACCGCCTTGAAAGGCAAGATGTTAAGTCTTGTTACCCCAATAATTCACTAGGAACAACGCTTTTCAATCCGGAAAAATGTTTTATACACAATTGTTTAGCAACTGAAATAGGCGCTGCGTGAGCATCAAGACGGTCTCCAGTAAAACGGACCTACAACTAGTAAATTACATTTATGTTGATTTTATTAATAGTGAATTATTGGAAAACAATACCAAGTGTTTAACAGTATTACAATTTTCTAAATAGTTTTTTTTATTCCCTGTTTTTTAATTTTGAAATATTTATAAAATCAATCGATTACAATAACCATCGAAACCATTTTAATTTAATTATATCATTACTGTCTGGTTATTATAATGGACTTGTAATTTTTTTTTAATTTATAGGTACTCAAGTCAAATCACCATGTTCAGAAAGAGGGGGATGCCTACCGCCACCGCCTTACGGGGCTTCACCTTTGCATCGCTCTGCGTCGGTGCCTATTGGTGAGTCAATTTTAATTGTGAACATCATCATCAGTGTATTGCCATTGCTAGACATAGGCCTAGCTCCAAATATCTCCACACCGATCGATCCGTGTCATGAGACGTCTTATCAGTGCAATCATTACATTAGCTAACACGTTTATATGCTGGCAGCTCCAGAAATGACATAACGTGTAATTCATGTATAATTTCACAAACTCGTAACTTCAATCGTTTCAGCAACAGCGTCACCATCCCACGGGTCCGTACAAATGCCGATGTCAGCTGAAGCGTCCCGAGCCGGGTCCGGGCTGAACAGCCCCGCGCACTGCAAGCCTGGCCACAAGCAAGATGCGCCAGGTTGGTGTCTTTTAATAAATCAAGCAAAAAAAACTTAATAAATAGTCTTTAATATTTCCACTAAGACTCCGGGCCCTCTCTCAATAGGACAGGTACAATCCATTTATTCATTACACTAGTCAAGTGTGGGTTTATGAATCAAAATACTGTTTTGGTTGGTGTGCAGAAAAATATGCGCTGCTCACACATAATATTGTTCAAATTGAAACCACCCAGTTATAGATAAAAAATCTTTTTGTAGTAAAACTATAAATTATATGACTACTTTAAAACATCTTAAAGCTTCAACTTAACTTTTTTTTATTTAACAAAATTGATTTGTAAAATCACTTAAGTCTTATAGATTTTTGTTATAATCTATTCTAAAATAGGTCTATGGTTTATCCCAATTTTTTAATTATCCTTATTTTAATTAAATGATGAAGGCTCATTTTATGATGTATATTACGCTGTAGTTGTAGATCTTATTAAATTGTCTTAAAATAATATCTGTATAAAATTGCGTAGAAAATATACACATCTAGTTTTATTATATAAAGGAATGTATCGTCTAAGTTTTTCTTGCATGAATATTACTAATAATAAACCGACATCGACCGTGTTACCAGACTTTTGAAAGCCATAGAAGTAGAGATGCATGTATTTTTTATGTGTTAGAACATTTTCTCCAACCACAAAGTTTTTATTAATAATTTGCATTTTACATTTGTTTATTTTTTTTGTTGTTAAATTAATACGAAGTGCGTTTAGTGTTATTTTTTGTTTTCTGTAGTTGTAATGCATATTTTTTGTTTCCCCCCCACTTCCTGCAAAACGCTTGACGCTTGAAATCCCAACGTGTGACGAAATAACAACGAAAACACACTAAATAAAAACGTCATAACGGGTCACCGGCGGTACGCAATTACGGATAAAACATAACGTGAAAAAATAACGGCCTGTTATAACGCGTGGTACATTCCTGAAATGTTGGCCCGTAAAGAGATACTTGAGAAACTGGACGACGGTGTGTTTGTCCGTAAGCTCCAATGTATGGCGGAGCGACAGCAGAAGAACCAACAGAATACGCATGGAAAGGAACCCAGTTTGATGCCCGTGCCGTCCCCGCAACAAATATCATATCTCAACCAATTCGAAGGTAAATAGAACGCTCGTAAAAAAAATTTGCTCCAAAAAAAAAAGTATATTTTTGGTTAAGCAGTTGACATTTTACAAAATTATAATAGGACTCCTTTACACTTCAGATCACACTATCCTTTAATTTCTTTATAATATATACCTGATGGTATTACCATAATTATAAAAAAGAAATAGACAAGTTCAGACAAAAAAAATTACAAAATATGGGTTAGTTTTAATGAAAATGTATCATCATCATCTCACTGAATAGATGTTTACTGCTGATATATATATATATATAGTTCTCTTGCAAAGTAAACAAAATTAATGAAATAAGTATAATTTTAAAAAAATTATATATATTTAATAAATTAGTTCATGTAAAAAGGACAGTGTGGACTGAAAATATAATTTAAATAGTTCCTATGATTTAAATAAATAGCTTTTTGTATTATTAGTTATATAATTCTCTGTTATTTCATAAATGTATGCTTTTTTATGTCACTTGTCCATCTTTTGTACATAAACATTTGGCTTGTGTAGTAGTGTTTTTTTATGGTAAATATATAGTTTATATGGCAATTTGTTTCTTATATGTTTTATTTACTGGTCACACTTATTTTCATTTGGTGGTGGTTGGTGAAAATGTGCTAACATACTTTCATACTCTATGGCTAATTCGTTATTTTATTGCGTCGTATACGTGACGTGCATTTTCAAAAGCGTGTTAAGAGGACTTAATAAAGCATTATTTTTTTTCTCTACCAGGTCAAGAGTTAACAATACAGAAACAACCTAACACATCGCTAAAGGACAATGGGCCATCGTCAAACAGTGGTGGTCAAACACCACAGTCAAGTTCTAATCAAAAGTCGCCAGCTGGGTAAGAAAAATTATATTCCTAAAAATAATTGTATAATGGTTATTTAATTATCTTGTAATGTATATTTGATGACACAAATATAAAAAAAAAACTAATTCACTGATGGTAAGTCTGTTTTATTGGAGAACATTATTTCATCACAACATAAAACAGTAATTTTTTGGTTTGAGGTGTTTTGTCGTTGGTCAAATTAATGTGGAAATTGGATTTATCAACATATGTCTCAAGGCGACGTGGAACAGTGTATATCTTCCTATCAAACGCTTCATTGTTATAGGCGGGCATAACACTGATCTTGGAATTCTTTGCAATCTTACAAGTAATTAATGTAAAAGAAAATATAACGATTATTATGGTTGGCTAAATTTAAAAGAGTTATAGATTGTATAGATTCATTTAATTAATTCTATGTAACAAAAACTTTTTTTAATATCTTGTAGCATGATGCCCGGAACACCTGAACCACATTCTTCTCTTTCGGAGCAACGCTCTGGCCGTTTCTCATTGGAGCAAAGCCCAGGTTTCAACAATCCACAGACCCCAACTTCAGCTGCCAACACAAAATGCGGAGGTTGGTGTTAACAACATCATTTATTAATTTATTTATCTTGAATATACCTTGTGTAATGGTGGACTTAATTGCCTCTTGGCTTTATCTTCCAATCTACCTTAGACGCTGAGGAAATGTTATTAAGTTGGTGGATACATATAAAAAATTAAACTATGGAAATAAAATAAAAATTAGTTACTTGTACTTTTGATATTATAAATTACATTTATCATTACCTAAATTTCATTAGCAAAGGCTGTACATAGGTACAAGTAAATAAAATATTGTCTATTTCCTGAACAGGTAAAAACTCCGTGACAAAGCGGTTATGTGCTTGCCTAGTAACACAATGTTCCCTAGTTAGATTTCGTGGCCGCATGTTACAAAGTTTGTTTAAAGGTAGGGTTTCTCGGAACTTTCCAGTCTAGCCGGCAACCCTCATGTTGTAAATTTGCCGTTATAACAAAGTTGCATTGTTCCAGTTATCAATATATCAATAGAGTATTCTGAGCGTGTATATTTTACTGTCTGCGGTAAAATTGTCACTTAAAACCATGTGAAATTAAAGTCAGGTGGGGCTAGCCCGTTAGGCTAAAAAAATTTTTTTTTTCATTGTAAATAAAAAATTTGTTCAATAATTACTCTGATTTTGATATTACTGGTAATAAAATAAATCGTAACAATAACTAAATTACAGATGAAAAATCACGACCCAGCCCTTCTTCCAATCGATCAAGTCAGGACAGTGCATCCAAAACTCCACAAAGAGAATCCAGTTTAAACCAGGGGCCTTACGCTCCCGCGTCTTCGGCCTCCTCCTGTGCTGGCAGCGTCAAGAGCAGCTGCAGCATCGCTTCAAGTACGGCACCAACGTCAGTGAGCGGAAACATGGATGACACTCTTTCTTCTAATAATGAGGTACCTACTTAGATGATTTCTGATAAAGTCTACCCATCCAAAATACTTTCTTTGTCGATTCTGTAAACTTTTATTGTCTAAATATGTAAACTATATATAATAATATATAGTTTACGGTATTCTAATTAACTTATAAATTTTATTTCATTCAAAAGTTCACACGGTGCTAAGAGACAAAGTTATTGTGGATGCTGTAAAGTAATCGCCCAGAGTACCCAGCGAGCAGTCAGAAATACTTTTAAAATGACACGCATATTTACAGTACGAAAGTTGTAACAGACAACGATGGATGTTTGAGGAAATAAAATAATTTTTAAAGAGATTGCACTTAATTACAAATTTGAGCTATATATATATATATATATTTATTTTTTTCTGGAAATATTTCAGACATCATTATCTGGAGGTCCAAACAGCACAAACTTACCAGGTCCATTCCCAGGGCCATGCAGCATGAACAGGCCAGACAATATTCCCATCAATCCTAACCAAGGTCCAAATGGCCCCATGGGTACCTCGACCTCTTCTTTTGACCCCATATCATCACTCGCTCAGATGTCACAGCAGCTCACAAACACAGTTGGAGGTGGAGGGCCTGGACCAACAGGACCCATGGGGCCTAATGGAAGTGGAATGGGTCCATTTGGGTCAGGACCACATCATATGCAGCACCATCACTCTATGCATCCACATGGACATCCCCACATGATGATGAATGATTTAGGTACATTATGTATTTTTGACGATACGGTTTTTAAATATATGCTAGCAATTATTTAATAATGTATTTGAAAATAGTAACACAAGTAGTATTACTGTTAATGATTAGATTTTTGTTTTCTTTATTTGGAAAAGTTTACGATAAAAGTTTTTAAAGTGGTCATGGCTTAGTTTCTCATTGCTCTCTCACTGATGACGTTACTCGAAGATCCGCGGAACCGATCCTCACAGAGCTGGAGCTTTCGGAGGGAGAAAACGTAGGAAAGAAACATATTCCAAAAATCAACAGCCAATATGTACTTGGCAACCATGCTGGATAAATGGTCCCTATTTACCTTATTAGAGTAGGTTCCGAGTCCCAGGTCTCAGAATGTTGTATGAGCTGTATATTATTTGTATCACATAGGCTTCATGTTTTTAAAATGGAATGTCACATGATTTCTAAAACAATTTATTATTTCAGGTTGTCATATGGATAATATGGGAGGGCCTGGTATTGGTGGACCAATGGAGAGTATGATGGGTGCAGGTGATTTCCCACCTGATATGAATTTAAGTCCAAAAATGGGAGGCGGACCTATGGGCGGTCCGATGGGTCCAATGGGTCCAGATGCTTCAATGCTCGGACCCCGAATGGGTGGCGCTGGTAAAATGCCTCCCTTTAACGGTGCTAACGTGCAAGTTAAGGCAAGCACGCCCAATACGATACAATATCTTCCCACCAGGCCGCAAATGCCTTGTAACACTGGACCTCGAGGGCCTCCGAGTCTAGACTTCCTTCAACGAGTGACAAACCCAATGCAAATGGAGACTAACAAAGGCGTTCAATACTTCCCTGGCGCAAGGGGAATGGATATGGAGAGCGGTATGCGCGGAGTTATGCGGCCGCCGGGTGGGATGTTGAGAATGCCCCATTACCCCGCTGGGTTTAACTCGCCGCCCAAGATGGCAGGAGATCCATTCGGTGGAGGACCGAATCCTATGTGCGGTCCTAACTTCAGAGGTGTTAAAGGTGGTATGCCGGGCAACGTTCGCATGGGGTCAGCGCAACCGTTACCACCATCGATGGGGGGCCCAACTACAGGGTTCAAAGGACAAGGTTTCGCTGTTCCTTCTACAGCTGATCCTAACTATGCGGCGCAGTTCCATAACTTTCAGCAGCAATTGTATGCGACGGGTAGCAGGGCAGCTCAGCCGCATCAAGGCTATCCTCCGTACCAGCCGTCCAAGTGATGATTGCCCCACGGGGAGTGTGGTTACAGAGTGAAGGTCCCGGTGCTTTGAACCGAGGCCGTGTGATATGGACACCTCATTCTTCCGTCGGTAATGACGGAACACAAAACGGATCTATTAACCGGCCTGGTAACTAAGTTTTATTAACCTGTGGGACGTGTACTTAATTTTATACGCCAGTGATGATCAAATTTTTTTGTGATTTTTTTGTCCGCATAATTATTATGACATATTTTCATTTCAACTACATCATTCGCAAATTTTTTATAAATTTTCCCTTAAATCATACTAGATTTTTCGACTGAGTATGTGTTTATTTTTTTTTCAACAGCGAATACAAGACGCGTCTGTACAAAATGTACGAAATTTGTTAACGTGTACTCTTACATAATTTAAAGTACAGTTTTTTTTGCTAATGGCAATATATAAATAGTTTTAAATTATGTTTCTTACACAGGCTCATCAGGATTTCAGTGTATTGGTTCCTTAACTTAGCTATTTTATATACGATTCCTATTCACACAAATATCTAGTCAATTTTGAAATTAATAATACCCGTCACTGTGTTAATGTGATTTGTAACAGAATCCGCAGTTTGGTTACTTTAAATGACACAGAAGTACATAATTATTATATATAACAATATTTTGTCCATTTTAGTTTTAGCTTATTTAGTAGTGAAATTGGTTATTTTAACTTTTTGGCTTTTGGCCAGTATAACACCTGGAACCTAATGTACTAGATTATAAATTATTATTTTATTGATTTCTTTTCGATCTGATAGGCAATGTTTTTCTGTCTTCCATATCTTTTAAAACCTCTTCTTAACATTAAACAGTAAGTGTAAAAGTGCAGATTTTTTTACGCATTTATCCATAAATGCATTACAGCTGCAGATCAAAACAACATACTTTACTTTTAAGTAAATTAAAAGTACTTAAAAAAATCTGTTGCCATATTGTTTGCCACGTGAATTTTAGTTTCGTGATATTTTTAACTGGTCTATTTAATTTATTTTTCCTATGAAACCTGTACGAACAATGCCGATAATTTTATACATTTTTTTCTGTAGTTAATAGGGATTACTATGGTAAGCTCGTAATCGCACATTGTGGACGTCACAGTGGCCTTCGATATAAAAAAAATGCCTTGTTTGATAAGCAATTTGAACCCCCAGCAGGTGCGGGACGCAAACCCGTTACATCTACATATAAGTAACTCAAGTAAAGTTAATCGCTCAAAGTGTAGCTACAATCTATTCGAGATTAAAAAAGGGCGTAAGTAAAATTAATGGCGAGAATCAGCACAACAGTCCAATAAACACCCCGCTAGAAATTAGATAGTGTTAATTTAAATGTAATTATTAATGATAAGGTAAAGAATGGTTCTTGTTTTAGGTTAAGCGAAGAGCAATGATATAAAATAGTTTGTGTAATATTAAGAGGAAATTAAGATGCAAACTATTGGTTGTGATTCCGACACAATTTTGTTAAGTTGTTCGTAGATTTGTCACAGAGAGATAATTGTGGGAAACTTAACTTACTTCACAATAAGGCCCTTTTTTATTTTTTTGTTTTTTTTTGGATATCTTTTTACTTGTCGTTCTCGTTTGTACATCGCTAACAATAATTGTACAGAGTACTTTTGGACTTAATTTAAGGCAATAAATGTATTTATTTTATAACTCGTGATGTAAGAATTTATTCTTAATTATTATAAAAAAAAATATATAATATGCTTGTAAACTCGTGTTTTAATTATCTAAGATGAAGACATAAGCTCTTAAAAAAGCATTCCGACAATAATCATAATCATCAAAGTTCAAGTAATGTTATGATTTAAATGTATTCCACATTCAATAGTGACAGTACTTAAAAGTAAAATTAAAATAAAAAAACAATTACATGATTAATTGATTAATATTGATTTATAAAAATAAAGGTTTTTATGTGACAAATTAAATAACGATTACATAATTCACTCATATTATTTTTATGGACGTTTATCAATATTAACTACTCCTCAATCCGGAATAAGTATTACCATTGCATATTTATTATATGTATAAAATTATTTTTGTAAACTATATAATATTGGTCAATATTTTTTTGTATATTATCAGTTTTATTTTTCGTTCGAAAACTTAATTCTTTTTTTTTATGAACTAGCCAATTCTGAGTGTAGCTTTCGGACATTGGTAAATCTCTGTCGCCGGCACGAACTATGTGGGTATTACCATGAATGGTGAAGTGTATATAATTCTGACTAGCGCCTCTTCGTTGTGAACATATTATTTACCATCAGATGTCGATGTGCTGCTCATGTGCTATTTAGAAGAAAAAAAATATTTGTTTAAATTTTGCACTTATTTTAAATGAAAGTAGTATATGCTTTGCTTCATATTTTTAACTATCTATCTGTAATTATTCTATTAAATTCGTTTGAGACTTTCTAGAATTACACGAAAAAAGTTAGATGATATTTTTAATTTTTGGCATTTGCATCATGTAAACATTCATTTATATTAAAAATAGCTATTCTTTTGTTAACATCATTAGATATATCAATTTTATTTTTTTGTAATTTCGAAATTGTTTTTAGTGTCTGTGTTTAAATATACATAGTTATTTGGTAAAATTATTTGAATCGCATTATCAGAAAAACCATTCTGAAATTTCTGTCTGTGTTTTGTATTAAATACCAAGACACGAAAAAAATTTTTAAATTCATAAAGATTTTATAAATATCATAAATAGAAAAATGTTTTTAATATAATTTAAATATTAATTTAGAAAGTTACACTTTATCCTTGACGAAAGTGGAATATTAATTACTTATACATTTTTGGAAAAAAAGTAAAAGGACTTGTCTATGGAATCACAGAACGGAATCTTGTAAAAGATTAGGCCATTTCATAAAACAAATGTATAGTAACTCGCAGAAAATATCTTCGGGACAGTTGTATTTATTTCAGCTTTGCATTTTGTTTTAAATTTAATCGTAACCCGCATTGTAGGTCCATTGGAAAAGATTGTCGTCGACTTTAGCGGAAGGGTTAGCAGTCTCGATTCTGCAACAGAAAAAGATTAGCACTGAAAGAAGACGTAAGGTAAACATCGATTTATTTTGTCCTAAATTGGAATCAGGTGATGAATCTAGATAATTGTTATTTTTTAAGATAACCTGGTGGTACCTTGAATGTTTATAATTATTTTTAGTGCATCCTTGTAAGAAATGAAAGTTTGACTTTTGCCACATATTCTGTTGGATGGCAGCTGGCATACCAAATATTTTGCCAGAATTATTACACCTAAATTGACAAAAATAATATTTCTAGACATTACAGTCCATATTTTGATTACCCCGTATGTAATGGAGATACGAGGAGTTGTTTTTGATGTTCGTCAAATCTTGAAGTTAGGATTGTTTTTCGTCAATAAAATGTCAAATTGTGAACTTGTCAAAGCTGGGTTGAGTCATTGTAAATGTTCATCTATAACAAAGTAATTGTCAATTCCTATTAAACTTTGTTTACTATTACATAAATTCTTATTTGGTTTACAACAGATAAGCCTGTGTTGTTTATTATCAGTTAATATTTTTTTACAGTAAATGTTTTTCTAGTACTTCTTAAAAAAATTATATATGAATCATTATAAAACAAAGATCTTAATAGGTCAAGTATTTGGGATGTTGGTTAAATAAACTAGAATTTTTTCTATCAATAAAAATTGTAAACATTTCAGGTAGCTTTTATTTATTTGTTGATAATATTGTAATTTTAATGGGCACAAAAATGGTCAAGTTATGTCTGAAAAATTTTCACTATATAAATATATTATGTAAATTTATAAATATTGGGATGAAGTAATTTCTGTTACTTTGAAGTCAATTGTATGTAAAAGACATATATAATAGTTCTCAAGAAAAGCTAAGTTATATATTAGTACATTGTTCATTATATACATAAGTTATACTAAAATTCATTAATTAAACAAAAAACCTCATTTAATGTACATATTTATGACTTTCTAATATAAAACAACTAATGTTAATTTAAATTAAGTACATAATTAAAAAGTTACTTTAAATATCTCAAATAATCAAATAAGTCCCAGTTACATTTGGTTTTGTCCTTTTCATTAATTTAAAAAGTTACAGAAACAAAATAGGTCTACAGAAAAGTCACTGATTAAGTGTTTAAGATTGTTTAGTTAATATGTTCACTATTTTACTGTATTCATATTTTTTTTCACTGGTTAACTGTTTCTTTTAATTAAACACAAAAATTTAGTACATATATCATTTAGTTTTCAGAATATTTATGAATAGCTCTTGTAGATTTATTTTGGTAACAAAGGAAATGGGCGGCACTACACAGTATAACTTATGTTCTATAGTGGAGTATATCACCCACTATGTAAATATTCTAGATAGCTAAACTAGCATTATAACTTTTTGTCATAGAAAGTATTGTACTGTTTAGTTACACTAATAATACAAAAATAATTGATTTTTTTACGTTTGCATTTTTTTATTGAATCAATATTTCTTATTCTCTTTTTAGTTTATAGTTCTAAATAAAGAGTTATGTCAAATAAAATATTATGAGATAACAGATTTTGATGAATTTTTGTGTTTTTAATTTTTCTATATGAGACTCAATATTAGTATTAATAGGCTCTTTAGTCTTGTTAACAATTCATGTTCATTTTTGTGATAAAAATTGTTGAATGCTAAAAGACAACTGTAATTGCATAAACTTATTAAAATCATTCTTGAAATGATTTGTGGAACATATAATGCATATTTTTCATTCATTAGCATTTTCATTTCTTTATCACTCATAGTACTCTTACTTTAATATATCAATCAAAGAATTTTTATTAAGTTATTTGTTTATCAAAAGTTTTCATCAACCTTTTTCAATGTAACCAGTTAGAAACTACATATATACTGATTGACATATATACACATTGGTTTCAATATATGTGAATATAACTTATCATGATGCACAACTTGGCTTACAATCATCTCCATAATTTTCCTTATGTGTACTTTTTTTTCTGTCCATGCTACTGTGGTTGTCACTGGTGTCAGAATAGCTATTGCTATAGTACATTTTGTAGCTAGTGCTGTTTTGTCTAGTTTAGGCTAGTCTTGTCAGCCCTGTTTCAGTTTATGATGTGCATAGTTGGTTATGAAGAAAAGATGCAGCTGAACAAATAAATAATAATGTGATTTATGGAAAAACTAATAATATGAATGACATTATGGAAAAGCTGGGACTAGAAGAAACATAAGAACACTCTTTGCAGGGTTCACAAAAACAGAATAATGTAGACAAATGCAAATAGAGGCTTGAGGTGATAATCGAAAATATCTTGATGATGAAGACCATACAACTTACTAAAACTACAACAGTGGAGAATTCACTAGTGGGTCTAAGTTAGATGCTGGACATGCAAAATATAGAGACAAAGAAAATTAATTTGGATTTTCTTTTAAATCGACAAGTTTAACACTTGATCACCATTCCACCTGATGTTAAGTGGTGATGTGGTCTGTGCTGGTAAGGTGTACTGACCTAGCAACTACTAGGTTAGTGTGCCTTACCTAATATCTGACTCCACAAAGGAGTTAAGTTTAAAACATAGTGACATAAAAACAGGCACTGGTGGGCTTCAGGTACTCGCTATCGGTGCATCAACGCAAACGCATGACGGATGACGCGCTTTGATACACCGAGCCCAATGCTAACGCCGGGCGCCACCGAGGTGCTGCGAGTCATCGTCTCCGAATCGAAAATCGTTCTGTATGGTTCCGTCAAAACTGCCGGACGTACGCAGGCGGAGGTAGGCTGCATAACCGCACGCGCCGCGACACTCGACAAACTCTCTGCAATACGAAAGCTGTATTTTAAGATACTCAAGAATCTCGACCAATACGCTTGATTCTACCATGTTTGAAAACTGCTTTTCTGTGGTTAAAGAATAAACTTATCACGTTAAATTCAACATATTTGCGTACTTTTTCAGTGACTTGGAAGATTAGTTAAGATTTAAGTATAAGCTAAGGCATGCAGTACTTATTTGCCGATTAACTTCATACGTTAAGAATGGAAATGATAAAATCAGAAATCTTATATCCCTGCTTATTAATGTAAATGTCTGTTTGTGCTTTCTTTTAAAATTGTGTAGGTACTAGAAAAAAAATTTTTTTTTAAGGAGCTTTAGTTACTATTTGTATCATGTTTAAAATTGGGTTTATAGTGTGTGTAGTGTAGTAAACATTTATAAGAATTAATTAAAAACTCTACAATTTTTTTTATTTTTGTATATAGATTATAAGAATGCAAACAATAATTCAATATTTGCTAAAGAAAATAGAAAAAATAAAATTGATTCTTATATCAAATTCTAATGAGATGTCTGTAAGATTTTTGTTAATTCAGAATGTTTACTAACTTTAACTATATAAACTTTCAACTATATATCTTTTACATGATTGTACAAAAACGCTGACCCCTTAGTTGACGCCTTTCTAATAGTGTGAGACTTATATAATGCACATCATATCACTCTGTCACTATATCTATGTCATACAATGTATACGGCATTCCAGTTATTATATTTTGTTGTGATTTACATGTATTACTTAATTTGTTATATTAAGTAAGATATGTAACTATGTTATGTTTAGAAATGTTATGCAGCTTTGTGAATTTTTTAATTTTGTTAAAACCGACAAGTTTTTTTTTTTGTTCAACAGGATATATATTTACTAAAATAGTTCGAATTTAGAAAATATATATCTTGTTCAACAAGAAATAAAAAATATTCGTCTTAAGGATGGTTGTATAGGATATATATATATATCCACCTTTTGTTGAAATTTTGTTCTTTTACATTTCGCGTCAAATCATGAATAAATTTTCATTAAAAGCATTGTTGAAGTTTAACAAAGTTTAATGATTAATGTATTAAATAATATGGTATATTAGAACTATATGAATTTAGATTTTATTTTACCTCATATAACAGAAATTACTTCGAATGACGTGTTCATATTATGACGGAAGCCTTGTGATTGAAAGGGTAATTATGTCTTGTATTAGTGTTACAGAGCTATGATAGAAGAATTCAAACTTTTAAATGTATTCATCTAAACAGCTCAGATTATGATTCCTATTGAAAAAAATATTTATATATTTAATGACATTAAAATTATTTAATTGCACATTTTTATCTTTATTAATTTAATATTAGGATTACCATAAAACTTATAACGTATTTACCCCCATTAGGCTTCTATTACAAAATTACATATTTATAAGCGACCTAAAAGTCCATGCAAACAAAAGAGGAAGTGTAAGAGGTCTTGTGTTAGTGTAAGGAATATAACTTTGGTGAAACTACTCTTCTAACATGCATGAAATTATCCTTTTGGCAAAGAATTTCATTTTACTATTATATAAGAAAAGAATAAAATTAAAAAATAACCACACCCTATTGGGTAAAATAAAAGCAATTTACTCACATAATAAAAATAAACCTATTGCCCTATTGGGATGTATTCTAATGACATAAAAATATCATAGTAATGTCTTAGATAAAATGACCATGTTATTGTTTACAGGTCACAGTAAATACTTGTCTAGTGTAAGCTGACATTTGTATTTACTGAAGAGGATTGAATCATTAGCTGCCAGGGCTAGGATGTCAGTACTGAATCAGAGTGGAGAGGAGCAGGTAATTAAGAAACTCACAAATATTTAATACACGTGAAGAATTGCTATAGAATAAATTTATTCTTGTTAGAAGTGTATTATGCTTGTATAAAGTTTTTTTTTGTTATTGTTAAGTTTTCTGACATGTTAAGAATATTTTTAATGTTTATTTTTTTAACTCTCTAATGTCCAACTGTCATGGGAAATATTGATTTCATAATTTAATCTGTTTTTATCCATTTGATTGTTGTAACAGGTGAACATAGATTTGTTTCAATGCTCTTTCAAGCAATAAATAGTTGTTCTATATTTGTATTCTGATCTGTCATTGATCTCATAATATACTAGCTGATCCGCGCCGGCTTCTGTGGCCATAATGCTCCCGCAGTTCCTTGCGGGGAAGGAATTTTGTAAAATACTTTCTTAATTCACCTATACTCAGTATAAGGAATATTCCTACCAAATTTCAAGTCCCTTAACTTTATGTTTTCAAATATATAGGGATGAGTCTCTACACAACTGGAAATCTCTTATATATGATGGAAGCGCTTTATCGTATTATTTTCAGACATTTTTGGCTCTTTTTGTTCATCAGACGTCTCAATATATGATTTCTCATTACAGATACAAAATATGTTTGATATTATTGTTTTATGTGTGTTTATGGAACTAAACATAACAGCTGCTATTTTTATGTTATTTATATGGTCACATTTAACAAGACTTCCAGTATAAGTCAAGAAAAATAAATTACAAGTATTAAAGTCGTCATTGTATAATTTGTAGAGCAATTAAAGGACGGGCAATTCATTTTATTATCTTGGTTCTTCGATTAATGGTTTCCCATCTCTAATAAGCTCTATGGGATTGTCGACCCTTGAGAGCTTCCCCAGACACCAAAAAAGTAGTGGTTTATGACAAGTGGATTAAAACATGCTTAGGTTAATTAATTTTGGCTTATTCACTGTGTTAGTCAGAGATTTGAAAAAGATTTGTAACTTTTGAAATTATAAATCCTCTTTCATAAATTTTGCATATAATTTATTTTTCCTCTCTCATTTATTTTTTTTTATTTCCAGGTGGAATGTCCCCTGTGTATGGAACCTCTGGAGGTGGACGATCTCCATTTCTACCCATGCACATGTGGTTACCAAGTGAGATATAAATAATAAGTTTTTTATGATTATTGAGTAACAAAATTTTTGAAATTTATTTTTTTATATACTTAAACAATAAACCTTTATTAACCATCTTTCTACAAATCTATGTAATGTATGTTCTACGAATTTGTTAATCTTGTTAAATATTCTATTTAAAAATCTGTTGAAATATAAAGTCTTAAAATCTATATTGCAGATATGCCGGTTTTGCTGGAACCGTATACGGGAAGGCGAAAATGGACTATGTCCGGCGTGTCGGAAAGCCTATCCGGAAAACCCCGCAGACTTCACTCCACTCAGTCAAGAACAGGTAAAAAAGGTCTTCTGAAAACACTTCGGTAAAACTATTAATTTGCGAGTCAATCAAAATTAAGTGATTACCAAATGTTTTAGCTTTTACCTCCAACAGAAATGCTCTTTGAAGTTAAAAGAAAACTGTAGCCTGCAAACAATTTAGCCATCAGGGAGTGACGTTGCTTTTTTTCTTTAAAGGGCTAATGTTTAACCTCAATTTCACTTGGTGTTAAGTGACAATGAGGCTTTGTATGGAAGATCGTTCTAACAGAGAATACTCTAGTTTTTACATGTTGAGAAGCGGAACAGCAGTGCTTTTACAATCCAAGCGGGTATCACCACAACTTTTGTTACTGACAACTATATCCTCTTTATGTGTCGCGGTCTTAAATCATTTTGCTTTTATGGCAGGTGGCAGCCATAAAAACCGAGAAGAAAGCGCGGGAACAGAAGAGGCGGAACAAGACGTTGGAGTCGCGGCGCGCGCTCGCGAACGTGCGCGTCGTGCAGAACAACCTCGTGTTCGTCGTCGGCCTGCCCGTGCGGCTCGCCGACCCCGAGGTACAAGCATATTAGCTCTGAAACTTTGTTAACACATTCGAAACCTTTCCTAGTATAGAATTGTTACTGTATTATATATGCACTGACCCTGTGATTTTAAGTTTTTTTCTTTTGACGATACGAGTGAGACGTTCTTAAAAGAAAACAATGCGGAGGTAATTAGGATAACAAACACAGTACTACATTATGTTTAGTTGCTTCAAGATAAGGAGTCTCGTTTTCCCAGTTTTGACCAGGAATAACATCCTTCAAATTAGAACACAACTAGAATATTACACACTACTGGCGAAAGAAAAACAACGCTGCGGCGGCACCTATATATGTAATGTCTTCGGCAACAGACGTCTACCATCACTAAAAAGTGTCTAAACCTATTCACAACAATTCTCACTGGGTCCACCCCTGTCATTCTAAAAAATTATTTACACAATTTTTTTTCTTACATCATTATTTCAGCCTATTTTGTTAATCCGCTACTGATTTTGGGCCTCATCAATAAATGACGCCATCGTCATTAAGTTGTCCGTTCACTTGTCAGCTTGTTTCATGCTGCACTTGTCAATATGTAGTCTCAGCACACATCAGTAATTAGCAACATTATATTTTCAGATCCTAAAGCGGCAAGAGTACTTTGGCAAATACGGGAAAATTCACAAAGTGGTTATAAATCAAAGTACCGCATATGCAGGGTCACAAGTGAGTAAAAACGAACTATTTTGTACTGTATATGATATGTGTAAAGGTCAGGATTATTTTTAAATACAACGATTATAGGTTAGAACAGTAATAAAAATTTTACTCATGTCTATTTTCTCTTAATAATCGTGATAGCTCAGTTAGAAAAACGCCCATCCCGTATCAAAAAGGCGCAGTTTCCACCTGTATTGACTTTCCGGTGAACGAAAACATTGTTTCTAAACCAATATTGTTCTAAAAACAACAGGATTTATGGACATGAAACCGGCACAAGCCCGCATGGTGGATAATTGGTTTTGACTCTCCGTGTGAGCCAGCAAAAGCAGAGGAAACTATAAGGGTGCTATTTATTGTTAGATAGATCCACCGTACTTCTGAAGACGATCACATAGTATGATGTAAATTGGATCTTAGGATATTAACGGTTGGGTATCAATTCGCAGGGTCCGTCGGCGTCGGCGTATGTTACATACGTATCGCCGGCGGACGCCCTCCGTGCCATACAGGGCGTGAACAATGTGACGCTGGACGGACGCGTGCTGAAGGGCTCCCTGGGCACCACCAAATACTGTGCCAACTTCATGAAGAACCAACCTTGCCCCAAGCCCGACTGCATGTATCTGCACGAGTTAGGTGTGGACGGTTTTTTTTTATATCTACCACTAGGCTTTAAATTAACGGGTTTATTGAGACTTAATTTCCTTTATATCACGGCGATGAACAGGAAAGTTCAGGGTTTCTTCTCCTAACAAGTACACTTATCATTAAAATAATGTCTTACTCGTTTTGACGAAAACTGATTATAAACTACTCATTTCAGGTGATCCAGAGGCATCGTTCACTAAGGAGGAAATGCACGCAGGCCTGCACCAAGTGTACGAGCGGCGGTTGCACAATCAACTGCTTCAGGCGCAACGGGACAAGCCTGATGACAAGAACTGCCCGAGCACAGGTAAAATTAAAAGCAACTTTTTTAACCCCTAAAAATATCAACAAAACATGTATGTTATATTGTTGTAGTAAACTTTTACCTGCCGTGACTCAGCGTGGAACCACATGCCTAGTAGCACGGAAAAGACATCACATTATAACAGTTTTGTTGATGGTAGATAGCCATCTACCAAGCTTATATTGTAAGTCTGCTACCATAACCTTATTGTCATGTTCCCTCTGTTAATATAAGAGAGACATCATTCTGAGTTAGGATGTTCCATGTGAAATTGAAGTGAAGAAGTCAAAGAATTTATATGTGAACCTGGTCTCATAATGATCAAAAGTTTACGTCTCATGTCGGCCGAGGTAATATAGTTCTCCCGTGAATCTAGTAATGTATGTGTTGTATTGATGGTTTATACCGCTATAATACTACATTAGCTGTATATCAATATATTAAGCGATTACAGATCTAAAAAAGAAATATTAAATGTAACAACAATTATAAAATTAATTATTTATGTGCAGATGCTATGAAACTTTTTTTTTTATAATTCATTATTTGAGACAAAGAAATATTTTCAAGAAATACATCAACTATTTCCTGAAAACCAGTAAAGTTTATCTGGATAATGTAGTCGTTGTAGCCTAGCTGCAGCGTGAATCACATCAGGGCCGGTTTGCAATGAGCCATCTTTTTAATCTCGCTCGGTGTGATCCCGACGATACAACGATATCTTGGATATCTATTGGTAAGCTATTTAAACAATTCGGTATAATATAATCAAAAATTCTGGTACCATAAATATTGTTGTATTTTGGGACCACAAATTTTTCCTTTGCTTCAAGCTCTCTTAAATTTGATGAAGGTTGTACCTCTGTAAGCGCGTTTGGGCGAATATAATTATTAACTATTAATAATTTAATTTTCTCATGTACATTCAATAACTTGCAATACTTAGTAGACTATCATCATCGTTTCTATACTTGTTTTTAACTTTATAAGGCACAATAGTTTTAGTAATCTTACGTGTAGTCTATATATCTCGTTAAGAAATGATTTATATGTTCTACCGTAGCTATCCAACCCGTAGCTGTTAACCATATCAGCAGGAAAGAAATATAGCAACCTCAAGATTTTAAACGGTAGCTTGCACTTAAGTAATGCAGGATTGCTTATATATATAATATTGACCTTAACTTTGTGCATACATGATCTTTAAGCAGTCTCCAACAAAACCGTGCAATAACTATGAGTCCAACTATTGGTGTTGACTACATGTGGACGAGTACAGTTTGGGCATTGTGTGTTAACAGCTCTGGCACATTATAATCGGTCTGGTGATAGTCCTGTCGTGTGACGTGTGTATGTGTAATGAATATGTATGCATGAAATTTAATTATGTATTGTATAGAGCATGTATTATAATTACAAGTCTCTTTGTTCCAGGTAATTCTAGTACGAATGGAGAAAAGGGCAGTTCGAAAGACGGTTAGTTTCTTAACTACTTTTGGAAATAATATGTTTCTTTGAAGTCTTCTTCCAGTAAAACTTTTTTGGGAAGATGAAATATCCGAAAAACTTACTGATTAACTTATTGATTTCCGATTAACTTTATAACAACATTGATGATTGTTGTAAAGTTAACATATACTGTATGTTATATACTACTGATAATAATTTCAGTAGTGTGTAAACTTTAGCCACTTTTTGTTTGTAAGGCATTATAAATGGTAAAATTATTAGGTTATCGAGACTTGTAGTCGTCTCTCAAATCCTAAAGCACAATGAGTTGTAGTGTTTATTATATTTAGTAGCGCTACATTGTTATGGGTAGACGTATCTTTTATCATCAAATGTTCGTCCTGCTCGTCTTCACTTCCTTAAATGAAAACCAATTTAATTGTTCGGATTTCTTTTTGGATTAAAGAGAAAATATTTTTTTCAGGTAATCAATCAAACTCTATACCAACAACGGTGGTCACATCGTCAAATGTTAACATAGTCACTACTTCTAAGTAAGTACAGCACAATAAGTGTAGGACCGTAACTGCTTTTCCACCCAAAAATTTGAGATTTTTTTTTGGGGGTTTACTACTTTTTTGTACTTACTATTAGGTTTATTCTATAATTGTGATCCTACTTGGTATCAAATATCGGAATCAGTTTGATGAAAAATCCAAAACGTATGTTAATTTTAGTGTAGATTTAAAATGACAGTATATCTCCTATATTGTACATTCTAATTTAGAATATAAATTATATTAATTTTTCAAAATATACGCCGCATTTCATTCATTCTAGATCAAAAAAGGAAACGGCAAACGGAAACGGTAAGGGCAAAGAGAATAGTAACAGTAGTGGAGTCGGTAACAATGGTAACAGCAAAGAAGCATGGCCCAGTCTCGGATGCTCACCACCATCCGATAGCCCCGCAAGGAAACAGTCCAGTCCGAAACCTCAACAATCTACAGGTATTATCATAAAATCTGTTTTTTTTTTTTTCAAATGTTATTTTTCAATATTCCACAAATGTAATTATTTTATATTTTATAGTTAAGTCACAAGAGAATGGCACATCGGAATCGTCCAGTCCTACGCAGCAAACTCCACAACAGTCTCAAACGAAAAATAATAAGGAAAATCACACAGAAGCCAAAACAAATCGATCTCACAAAGACAGCAATACAAATGGCCAAAGCAAGAAAAGTAAATCAGAAAACAAATCGAAACAGAAAAACAGCAATAGTCACACTAACAGCAATAGCAACAGTAATAGCACCAGTAACAGCAATAGTAACGGCAACAGTAATGGTATCACCAACAGCAACAGTACCACAAACAGTACCAACAACAGTATCAGCAACAGTAACAACAAGAGTAACACTAACAGCAGCAGCAATAGTGAAAGTAACAGCAGCAATAGCAATAGTATTAGCAATAATGGTCACGAAGTCACAGAACCAGAAACAATAGAAAGTACACAAGTATTTAGTAACACAGAGAATAACATAACTTCAGTGTTTGAAAGTGATATGCAACAAAGTTACCTATCAAACGAACTAGACGAACTGGAATCAGATAGACATAGCCTATTAGAAAATCACGACTTACTAGACAACAGCGATCATAGTCTATTAGATGACGACAACACGCATAACCTGTTAAACGACGCGAACAATACAGTTGTTATAATGCAGAGGCATAGGGAAATGCTTGCAGGCCTGGTCGATAGTAACCATGTATTGGCACAGAACATGAAGTCACCACTAGCCAATGGTTATGGACTGTCTGACAGAGAATCTGTTAATTATTTAGGTAACGACAGACAGATTAGCCAAATTAGCCAAGGGATGATAGATCAGAAGGAACTGATGATGCATGACCAACGTAGCCGTAGTGAAATGCTTTTAAGACAAAATGAAATGTTAGCCAGGCAACATAATGCTATGGTGGAATCAAAACATTATAATATGCCCTCATCCAGTATAGGCCTTGACTCTGCTAGTGAATTATTAGGTAAGGATTGCATCCTTTTTCTTTATTCGACGGAATGACGTGACAATCACTACGTTTTTCTGATGGTAAGAGTTTATTCATATCAATATGGAGTAGTGATGATATAAACTGCAGCACATTGTACACTCACTTTGAGATATGAATAAACTAGAACACAGTAATATTTGTACACCGTTGTTTATCGGTAAAAACTGGCGCTGCGGTGGTTGGTACCCACACGGTCACTGGTAACAGAGACCATACCAGTTCATTCAATTTGTTAGGGGATTAGAGACCTCTGTAGCATCTCATCACGTGTTTATTGTACAGGTGCTAATTTTCATCAAAATCCCAATATGCTTCCACCGTTTGGTATGCGCATGGAGAATTCAATTGCTACCAACTCAATGGGCAGCGGCAATTCATTATCTGCTAACGCGCTATCTTCTAACACCACAATGTCCGGGAGTACTCTTAACACAATGGGTGCTTATATGCTTCACAATCAGCAAATGCTACAACAGAATCAGGCACAGATGCCACCAAATGGCCTTGTTAATGGATTTGACGGATCACAGTCTGCTGTAAGTATTATTATATATTGAAGTTTCACCTGTATAAGTAAAAAAAAATTAAAAAATAAAACCATTTTTAATATTAGCACTATTGACACTCTGCCTTCCACCCTGTTGCCAGTTTCATTTTCCTATAAAAATTATATAAAATTAAATTATATACATGCTTGATTTCATTGCGTAGAGTGAAGGCCGCTACTTAGCTGAAAATATGGACAAGTTCTTCACGGATTTCCATAAGGCGCAACAGATGAGGCAAATGTTGGCGCGTGGCGTAGAGGAGCGGCGCTTTGCGCACGAGCAACATGCGCACCAACATCCACACGCGCACGCACCCTCACCGCATTACCCACACAATATGCTCAGCGCGGAACGTCTCGAGTTGGAACACAAACAGAGGTACAGTATATTGCTAGATCCTTTTTTTATCTGCATTGGGCTAACACGACTTGCATATAAGTATAATACAGTGTTAAGTGGAATCGGCTCGAATACTGTCGCTGTCACATTTTGCCAGCTGGAACATAGCAATGCTGTTCTAGCTAATGCAATATGAAGCAGTGGTAGCTACACAGTTCGAAGAAAATATCAATATCCAAATTTTACGACATTGTGACCCTAGAATCAAACAAAATTCTGGGACTTCAATATTTAGCTGGATTGTTTATTTATTTTAAAAATCAAAATTTTAAGTTTATTCAAATTTGTTTTTTTTTTTGTATAATATGGTTTAAAGCGGTTTGTGGTTTATCAGTTCTAAGAGCAAATCAGAATTAATGAGTATTTTATTGAAAGTAGCCTATATAATCGTTGTGTAGTTAGTTTTTAATAACATATATCACTGTACATTTCAGAATAAACATGCGGGGCAATGAGAACAATGGCGGCCGAGCAGCAGGTGATGGCGATGACGACCTTGATTTTGATCCATTCAAAGAGACACAGAAGGCCTTGGCCGAAATGATGGAAACGGAAATGATGTTCAACAATATTTCTAGCGGGTATTTTGATCAAGATTTATAAGACTGAACATAATATCAACAGTCCTAATATAATATTCGCAATGTCTCCGAGTCCCAGACTCGGAGCCCTTCTAGCATATGGGGAGAATCAAAACCATTTATCCATCATGATCAATTGCAGGCACAGATCCCATGTCCGCGAAACTTATTATTTTTACAACTCGTTAGTTTCCTCATGATGTTTACCTTTACCGGATGCTCAACCTAATTGGAAATCGAGCCCGTGCTTGGGGACCTATGACTTTTATGTCCAACTTATAAACTGAGCCTTTAAGTCTGTGACAAAAAATTTAGGAAAAAAATATTTTTGTGTATATTTTTAAGCAAATATAATTGTCTTATAACTTAAAATAGTATATTTTTGGTACCCCAGTTGCATATTCAAACAACAAAATTTTGTATCCACATGCATCAACGCTGTGTACGGGCTGTTGAAATATCAGAGTCAGAATGTTCTGATCGAGCATCCTCCGCCATTCACGAATTCATTATCATTTAACACTGAAATTGGGACAAGTATTTTTATTTCTTTTTCAAATAAACGCATTGTTAATATATATGCATTTAAGTGATATGATCCCCTCGTACCATGAAAGTATGGTTATTGTTCATTTCTAAAGACGACGAAGAGGAGTGATGTTTGTCAAATATTTAGCAACGTTTTACTTGCAGCGATAATATGGAGCGAGTGCGCCACGTTCGGCAAGCGCCACCGCCAGGGTTCAATCACATGAATTCGTATGGAATCGGTGTGCCACGGTCCCACACTCACCAAGGTATGACATTAGTTACAAAAATAGAGCATATATATATATTTATGATACTACCCGTTTCCCGCTTTTCTGGCCGTAATATAAAATTATATTGGAATTTTTTCTTGAATATTCCTTGAGAACAACCGCGACCGGAAATGACTATAGCAACCGTCAAATTAAAACGAAATGAAATTTATTATAAAAGTTATCTAGAAATAAAATGATGAAGGATCTATGAAGTTCAAAAATAAATACCCTATAACCATCTACAAATCATTCCTCGTTGAATGCTCATGTTTCTATGTCGAAACGTTCACTAGTTTTCACTTGATTCGCCAACAAACAAAACACATTTTCATTTACATATAAAGCATTCAATGTATTTATTATACACGTGCAATTTAGATTGTCTCTGTGGCGTAGCTTATAGGACATATTTATGATGACTGTTTAATTCGATTGATTTTGCAATTAAATAATTTAGAAAATTAGATATTTACAAATGGGTGATTAAAATTTATCCTATTCATAAAATATGTTAATAATCTGCCACCGAACAGTAGTGTGCAAATATTACTATGTTCAGGTTTTAAGGGCGTTGAAGCTAGTGAAATTACTAAGTATTGAGAGATAATATCTGATGTTTTTGTAAATCGACAAGCGGTAAATTTCACGATCTCACTTGATGTTAAGTGGTGATGTGATTGCGCACTGACTTAGTAACAGCCTATTCACTCTTTTCTTAAAGACACCTACATTGTATTTAGACGGGAACACCAACGCCGGCAAGTTGTTCCGTTTCTTTGCCGTTCTCGTGGAGAATTTGTTCGCAAACTGGACATGTCCACAACATACGGACGGAGATTCGTCATGCGTCTTGTTGTCCGGTGGTGAAAATGCCATGTCGGAAATTACATTGTGTAATTCCATCACACACACTCCAAAATGTATCCCTATAGAACACCGCGAGACTGGTCACACGGCGCCGTGTTCAATACTGCCAAGCCTAGTTGTGACAAGATCTTGATCACCAACAAGTTTCTTAGCCCGCCTCTCCACCGAGTAAAGTGCCGCTAGAATATAGTAAGGCCACGAGCATAATGTGATAGTGTATATTTTTCTAACTAGCGTCACACTGTGGTCGGTTGTATCACTATATATAAACACCTTGTCCCTGTCGACATTCTTAGAATAAAAAAAATTCACTTTACTTATGGCGTGTCCTAAAAGGCTGCTAAGAAGTAAATAATTTCATTAACTGTGTAATCTGCTAAGTTAAAGCCTAAGAAACTTGGTACTGCCAACTTGCTTTTTGTATAATCATTATAATAATTGTCCCATGATTTTCAGGGTACAATTCAAACAATGCCATGTTTTCTGACTGGACGCAGATGGACCCAGCAATAATGTCCACATCGGTGAGCTTCGGCAAGCCCCAGGCTGGTCTCACGCCTCAACAGCAGGAGCTCTTCGCAAGGTTTAACACACTTAACGTACAACCAAATGGGATATCTAAACATCAGGTTTGTAGAATAATATACTGTGTTGCTGTATGATGCGTGCTGTAATTTCCTTTAAAATTAAATAAGTAGTACCATATAATTAAGCTCTCTAACAAATGCCATGGCTGCCTTAAAAGGTAATAATCAATTTACTAGTACTAGTGATAGGTGTTTGTTCCTGAAGATCACCATTAATTCATCTCTGGTAGCAACCACACAAGCCCCTGTTTCTGCGTCAGAAGAGTAAAATGCGCAACAAAAATATCATGATGCTATTACAAACTTTTTTATCTGAAATTGTGAAGGTCATCCAATCAATTAAATATAACAAAAAAATTATAAGAATGTGTTTCTTTGCGTAGCAGGTACCCTCGCAACAGCAGTGGGGCGGAGCAAAGCTCTGGGGCGGTGCGTATAGCGGTATCCCACTACCCCCGGGCTTTGCCCCCGCCAAAGCGCCGGCGCACCCCGCCGAGTGCATCGACGCCAAGTAACGCCGGCACAGTGCAATGACTCCCCCACCTCTCCTCGACTCCTCCTCCCCTTCCTATCCAAATCCCACTTCCCTCGCCTCGCGAAACGGATATTATATTTTCTATCACTAAAAAAAAAATTATTCTCTTCTTCCGGTTGGTGATTTATGTCATCGAAAAATCATTGTATTAAGAGAGCATTATTTTAAACGAGAGAAATATGATAACAAAAAAGGAATTTGTAAAATAAATTAACCTATTTGTTTTATTTAAAATTATGTTGATTTTTTTTTTCGTTATCTACGAAACTACGACTCCGAAGTCCAGCTTGTAATTTATCATATTTCTTTATGATAAATTTTTCGTTTCCGTTTCTGCAAAATATATGTATATTCGTTGTATTATTATTATACTTAGTGTCATATCCCTGTTACAAAAGATTATTATAATTTTCTATATTTAAATGAAATGCCAATAATAATGGTTCCATTTTGTACCTTATTGAGCTATTATCAAATGAAGATCATTAAAATTGAAGAATTATTATACATTCTTTTAATGAGAGCCCACCTCTGCTGCGAATCTCCATAATTTAGCCTTTAATAATTCAATTATAATAGAGTTGGAATAAATTTACTATCCATCACAAGTGACAGTGACTGTTGTGTGAATATTGTATTGTTTAAGAAGAACCTTGAATTTTTGGTACACAATGGTAAACATAGCCAGCTAATCGAACAGTGAACTAGGACTTTTCAGATTGTTTATTATTTAGGCAGTAAATATGGTCATAAAACGAAGAATAACTGAGTGATGTTTTAATTTATTGTATAATTTTTTTTTTGTTTCGATGAATCTATCCGTCGAATGTAACTTTTACCTGATGGTAAATGATGCGCCTGTCCAGATCATATATGCTGTACCATATTTTATTCGTTATCTTAAGACAAAATATTAATTCACATTGCCCCAGTAAATTACACAGTAATGTTTACAGAAATAGAAGCAGTGCAGTGCTAGCACCTACCAAGATGGTCTCCGGTACCAGAGATCTACCACCAGTAAAGTTGGTAAAATTATATCAGCTGCATGGGAGCTGAGGTCACGGGCTATATACATATATTTTAAATAGTTCTTCAGAATGAGTTTAATATACAGTTAAGACATAATATAGTAGATTTAGATTCTACGGTAAACAAAAATATAAGAACTATACCATCAGACTAGCATCCTATTTATATCGCGGAAAAAAATAAATTAATAATGAAGGGCTATAAAAAAAGTTACCTCAAAAATATCAATCATCTTTATTATTGTGATATAATAAATGTTGACATCAATATTTCTCATCAATATATCCTCTAGGATCGGAACCGTCCCAAGGTACAACAGTACCGTTGTGCCAGTAGTACAAGCCACCGTTTTGTTCCTCCAAAGCCACTTTTAATACTACTTTAGCAGCCTGTTCTGGTGTCACTGTACCAGAACCGCGCGTCATGTCTGACATCACGTAGCCCGGATGCACGCAGTTTACAGTGATTCCTAAAATGAAACGTATATTTATAAATTAATGTAACAAATGGACAATGCCATTTCTAATAAAAAAAATTAAAGTTAAGGAATATCGCTTGCTATCATAACGCCGAAAAATCTCCGTGGTATAGTGGTTAAGTTTTGGTGTTGTAATACAGAGGTGCGATTCGGGGTATCATGAGTTTGGTTGGTGAAAGGGTACATGCTTGGTTAGCTACCACATTCATATAGAAATCAACGTGTGACAGTCAGAGTATTCTGGGTCAGTACACACTCGCTCAAAGTTAACGTTAATTTAAACACACCTCTATCTTCTAATCTGCGCTGTAACATGAATGTATAAGCATTTAGTGCAACTTTCGACACGACGTACGGTGATTCACCCCATCCCTCATCAATCTCCTTATTTAGTTTCACAGCTGTCAAATAATCATTCATTAAAGTTTGTAAATCTTTGAGTGTTAAATTTAGTGAACTTATCTTTTTCCTTAAATTTTCTGAAGGTATCCGTGATAAATGTCCCGATGAACTAGAAATGTTGACTATTTTACCCCCGTCTGCAATATATGGTAACATTGATTCAGTAAACTTTACTACGGCTTCAAAATTCACAAATACCGTTCTTTCGGCTTGGACGTATTTGGGTTCTTTAGCATCCTTAAGAAAAAGTATCCCAGCGTTATTAATCAATACATTCACTTTTTGATTTTCTTTTTTTATGAATGAATAAAATTTCGAAATACTATCACAGTCTTCAATATCTAATTGATGGTACTTTGGATATAAATTGTAGTGTTTCAATTTTTCACAAGCATCATAGCCTCTTTTTTTATCTCTTGACGTTAAATAAACAATTCCATCGAAAGATATGCTCAATTCCTTAATTAGAGCATAACCTAATCCTTTGTTAGCCCCTGTGACAATGGCTACTTTATTGAGAGACATTTTGTACTTAATAGCAACAAGACTACGTAATAACCTTGACTGAGTTCATCTGTATCTTACAGGTCTCGGTTGATAATAAATTCTTACGTTTTATGATAGTAGGAATTATTGGGTACCATTTTTATAATGACATTATAATTTAATAATTTTTCTTAAATTTATGAATAATAAATAGGAACAATAGTAAAACAGTTTTAAAAACACAATTTATTAAAATGTGGCGTAAATAAGTCTTAAGAATGATCCATAGACAATTGAAGAGAGAATCTTCAATGAGAAATATGTTATTTTTTTATATATAACTCATGCACTCTTCAAAGTTATTAACATAATTTATTATTAAAAGACTAAACTTTATGTGAAAAATGCCATCTACCATTATGGTACGCGAGTGTCGGTTGCGCGTGCTGAAAACTATGTTTTAATATTCTGCTTCGTAATATAATCTGTGGTTTGTTCAAAGTACATAGTTATTATCAGCTGTGTTATTACCAAATATTACATTTGTTTACTCTTTATACAATTTCTAGAATTTTATAATAAAACATGTCTTTGTGGCCCTCAAGCCAAACAACATTTGGGGACGATGATATCTTACGATCTATAGATTGGTTGGAAAGTTTTCCATGGCGAAATGAGAGTTCAATAAAAGCAAAACAAGATAAGTATGAAATTTCCATGCATTTAAAAGATTTTACACCTGAAGAGATTTCAATTAAGACTTCTGATGGATACATTGTAGTGAAAGGCCAGCACGCGGAAAAGAAGGATGAATATGGTTTTGTGTCGAGGCAATTCGTGCGTAGGTATGCCTTACCGGAGGGATGTCGTCGTGATAGTGTGGAATCTAAACTTTCTTCCAATGGAGTGCTTACAATAACAGCAGCAAAACAACCAGTGATTAAACGGGATATTACAATACCGGTGTCTCATGAGGGATCAAATAATGTTCAATCAAAATTATAAATACCATATAGTACGGGGAAGTTATTAATTTGGCAGCTTACTGGGTATTAAAGCATTTATACAAAGTTTTGTGATATATTAACATTTAAGTTTTAACTATTAAATAAAATGTAGTATTACATTTTGTTTTTTTTTTTCAGGTATTTATATTGTTAAATTTCCTATTTAGTATTTAACTAAATATGAAATTAAATTCTTGTTTTGATATGAGATTTTTTCATTGATAGTGTTCTGTAAGAAGTAAGAAAGCAGACCCTGTCATAAGACAGGACAAATGCTATAAAGAAGTGTTTTGTAAAGAAATGTATTGAATAATATAAATGACATATATATTATTCAATACATAATATAATATAAATGAGTTATAAGTTTTTAAATCAGATTCCGACGTGGACATACTACTGTTAGGATGAAAATGAGTTTTCTCAGGGTACTCTGTACGAAAAACTCAGGGTGTAGATTTCTAAGAGTATCTCCATCCTATCTAGAGTCTCCATGTTCTCTATCATCATACTATTTGCGCGATTATAATAATCACATCTTTTTTCCTGGCTCCCTCTTCATGCTCATTCATCGATTTAAACTGACAATACTAGCAATATTAATCCAGTCTTTTTAAGAGTTTCCATGTCATTTTTAGCTTACTCTTGGGAGTATAGCAGCCGTAGGCGATGTGATCTTTGCTGTGAAACTTAGGTAAATCTCCGAGACACAATGGTCAGGTATCGAACATTTTATTTATTCTGGATTTCATCTCTTGAGAGTGTTCTCACTGTTTTACTGCTTGTGAATAGGTAACTCCTATTTACTGAACGCACTCATGAAAACTACAGTGGTACAAATATTAGTTTTAAGATCGGCGTCATATGCGACATTAACAACTATCAGCTGATCTCGTTTGCTACCACTATAGCCAAGGTACTCGACAGTTTTCTAAATAACCGGCTTTCCTATCATCTTAGTGCTCATGATGCGCAGTTTGGATATAAACCTCAGCTGTCTACAGAGAGTGCTATTCTAAGCTTGAAGCACACTGTCGGGTACTACATTGGTAGGAGAACCCCGGTGTACGCGTGGTTACTTGATTTATCAAAAAGTTTTGATTTGGTCTCGTAATATTCTTTGGAACAAGTTGAGGGAGGCAGTAGGTTACACTTCACTCCTTAAATACTGGTACGCTAACCAAAAGAACTAAATGAGATGGGCTGGTACTGTGTCAGATGAGTACGGACTGGAGTGCGGCGTGAGACAGGGAGGATTGAGCTCTCCTCTTCTTTTTAATTTATATATGAACCAGCTTGTTGTGCGGCATGCCTGTTGGTTGTTACATAGACGGAACGTGCGTTAATAACATCAGCTACTCGGACGACATGGTACTGCTCAGACCGACAATAGGCAAGCTGAGGATGCTCATATCTACCTGCGAGACATACGCGGAGTTGCACGGCCTAAAATACAACATCATAAAAACGTTATTAGTTATTCAGGTTAAAAAACAGCAACCTAAATGCGTGCCACACGTGTGTTTCACTGGTTCACCGTTGGAGAGAGTTGAAAACGTTAAATATCTAGGCCATATCATCACCAGCGAGCTGACCGACGATGATGATATTGAACGGGAGCGCAAGATATTGGCGGTAAGGGGCAACATGCTCGCTCGCAGGTTGGCTCGGTGTAGCGCAGACGTCAAAGTGACACTTTTAAAGCGTACTGCCGGTCCTTTTAGTCTAGTTACCTCAATAATTACTCAGCTACAACTCTCTCCAATACGAAACACATTAATGTTTACCGGCCGAGGTAAGAGCTAATACCTACCTAGACGTCTTCGACAATAGAGACCTACCGCCAGTGAAAAATACAAACTTACACAAAATTCAGAAAATTACATGACAGTGACAAAATCACTATTGGATTATCAGAATTTGGTAAATATTTTACAATAAAGATAAGCTATTTTATTGGGTTATATATATTAAATAATACATGTATCTATAACCATTCAGTGTCGCCAACTCACCTCGGGAGTACGTTCACCTTAACTTTACTTCAGTACCAGCGATTCACGAGGTGAGTCCATCGCTCAATGTATACGGCATCCGGGAATACAGCGTGAAAATTCTTTTAGCATTAATATAGTTAAGATACGGTTACCCTGCCTTTTTAATCGCATTGTATATTATAATCACAATCTGTTGTTTAAATCTGTCGACAAACAAAACCTTTATTCCTTTCGATATAAGGACTAAAATCGGATACGGTCAGTATTATTCTGTACCTTGATTAGGCGACCTTGGCAATCGGTTTGACGACATCACCGGGCTGGTATCAACGTATAAGTGTAAGGTATGTTATAGTTTTTAAAAATATTAAAAAAACTGTAGTTATGTTGAATGATTTTATAAATTAACATCAATATTATATAAATTTGTTAGGTAAAGATTTATCTACTCAACTTAGTACAGCCTCTACAGCTTTCAAAATGATGCGCAGACAAATGTCTGTTGATGTCTCTATTCTAACCACCTCAATAAAATTCAACTCAATGCAAATGCTTCAAATCTTTATCATTTAGATTTTTAGAATCTAATATAAGCAATGTTTAAGTGTAAATAAAATCTTTTCTCTCAATATATTAAATCAGTGCTTGAAGATTTCTGTCTATTCTAGCTTATTCATTAATAGCTGTCTGGCCATTGTTAATGTCTTCAAGATTATGTTTTAAGTACGATAGCAAGTAAGCTTAGACAGAAGAAAAACGTCGAAGATGGACGAGTTATTTTTTAAATAAAAAATCCGAAACTGTCAGGGATATATGGAATCCAAAGCATTCATTTAAAAATATTTCTGTATTGTTTAATACATTACAGATATGAACAGTTACATTGCTTAGATGCTCTCACCAACCTTCATTGGTCTAAATCCCCAAATATGTTTCCCTACTCGATCAATATGGGGATCACTCAGGCGAGGCCTATGTGCAACAGTAGACGTCTATTGGCTGATAATTGCTTAGATTGATATTTATACGGTGTTTTAGTCCTACTAAAACTGTTTAAGTTAAAGTATAATAAACGAAGAAAGACTTTTTGTTAAATATATATTCTTTCGATAAAATACCAGGTTTCAACGTTAAGATGTCCGGGGTGCACACGGAGAGTTTCGCTGAGTACGTCCTGGTGGAGTATCGCTGGGTTATTGTGATCACGTTGCTGCTGCCGATGTCATTTATGTGGAAGATCTGGTCAGCTATCAGAAACTATATAGTGTTCAAGTTAAACAGTGCACCGAAAATGCACAATAAAAAAGTTAACGAGGTTCAGAGACAGGTAGGGTATACTGATTCATAATGAATTATTATTACTATAGATCTTAATAAAATCTGCTATTGCTTTCTTTATGACTATCTGGCGCAGGATTTTTATACTATGCATCATGACACTCGTGACCTTGATATGATGGTATGTTTCGGCATCTCAGTAAATTGACTAACTATAGCGCTAACTGTTCTGGAATATATGAATCTTCTCATATTACTGTTGAACAGTACAGACAGGTATTGTAGGCGATGGTAAATTACTTGTACGGTTGCCAGTAAAATATTTGTCATTAAAGAAGACTGGGTGATATTAATAGGATTACATATAAGTATTAATTATTAACGACTCTCAGATAAAGAAATGGTTGGACGGCGATCGCAGCACCAAGCTGTGCACATCGCGTCCGGGTTGGCAGGCCATGTCGTTTCGGCAGCCGATCTACAAAAAGACATTCACCAACATTGATATAAATTTGGTTGACGTGTTGGAAGTCGACACTAAGAACTTGGTAAGTACTGGCGTCCTATAATATATGGAAAAAAATGCGTATTAGTTTTATATGGCACTGTAATGTGCTCGTCAAATAATGAAGTAAGTCCAGATCGGACTACCAGCTACAGCATTGTTCTAACAGGAGCATAAACGTGTAAATATTTTTTTGGTATAGAATTAGGTACTAGATGATTAGTTAGATTTTGAGTGATATATTACTTTTAACTTTTAGACTGTACGTTGCGAGCCTCTGGTCACGATGGGCCAGCTGTCCAGGAGATTAGAACCATTAGGCCTCGCTCTCGCCGTAGTACCGGAGCTTGATCAACTCACTGTCGGTGGTCTAGTGATGGGAACAGGAGTCGAGACCTCTTCGCATATCTACGGACTGTTTCAGCATATCTGCCAGGAATACGAGCTCGTATTAGCTGACGGATCAGTTATCACGTGTAGTAAGGTATTTTTATTTACATTCATATTGCACTTGCAAATGCTTGATTAACCTGACATCCTTTTCTTATATAAATAATATACTGTAACATTTATCACATTTACGTTTTGAAGTACTTGTTGCAGTAACCAGGTTGATTTAGCAAATGTATAATTTAACTGCTAATTCAGGACATGTTTCCAATTAAATTGAATAAATGAAAAAGTTTAACAGAATGAGACATTAAACATCTAGTATCACAAGATGTTGTTTATGTCCATAACCGTAACAGCCAATTTACTTCCCCACTGCTGGGGCACAGGCCTACTCTCAATATGAGGGCGATGGGCCATAATCATCAATCGGACCAATTTGGTAACTTCAACCCACACCTTAGAATTCTAATTCAAGTGCAGGTTTCCTCACGATGTTTTTCTTCACCGTTTGTATTTCGCTGTTGTAACTAAAGTTTACAAATGTAAATAACTTAAATGTTATAGTCATTGGTACATACCGAGATTTGAACCCACGACCTTCGTAATGAAGGCCGCACGTATTAGGCTAGCGAGCTACTTGTTTATGTCTGATTAATATGTATTTAAATATCTAAAAGATACAACAAAACATTTTGATTACAGACTGAAAATCCCGATCTATTCTACGCCGTGCCATGGTCCTACGGCACTCTCGGATTTCTAACATCAGTAGTTATCAGATTAGTACCGGCTAAGAAGTAATTACTTTTAGTAACTATGGTAACCCTGATGAAGAATGAAGACGTAATAGCTTAGTAAAGCTATTCGTTTCGAAGAGATGCGGGTTCGATCCCCTCCGAACCTAAGTTTGTGGTGGAGAATTTGATGGGAAAACTTTTATCTATCAAGCACTAGCCTATTCTAGGCCAACGAGATGAATAAATTAGTTCCACTCCTCTCTCGTGAGAGCTTTAGAGAGTTCCAGCATTGGGAATATCAAGAGTGTTGTTTGTTGTTTATTAAATAATCTAATAAGCTTTGTCTGGAATTCATACACAATTAATGGCCTTATATATCTCGCTTTTCATTGCGTCGTATTGTGTTAAAATTTCATGATATTAAAATAACATTCTTTATCAGATACTTGCGTTTGGAGTATCATCCATTCACATCTTTGTCGGCGCTAGCGGCGAAATTTAGACAAGAGTCTTTGAAGGAGAAACCGCATCAGTTCATAGAAACGCTTCTCTTCAGTAAAGAAACCGGTGTGGTTATGACTGGTGATATGGTGGATGAAGTGGGATCGGATGGAAAGGTTCGTTTTTAAATGTTATAGTAGATTTTCTTGAAACTTTTTCAACGGGAGTTTTAATATTTATAAAACGGAATTAAAATCATTCCCTACTAAGTATAACCAGCCACTTAGATGAATAAAATTTTAGTTAGATTTACAATTTTGCTAATGTGGAAAAATTCTTAAAGAGCTTGTTGAATTTTATAATGTTCTAATCGATCTTATGTCCCGACTTCGATTTTAAGTAAATTTTGGTAATGATTAAAATTGATAGCGTTTCTTGAAAACTAGAAGACATTACTATAGTTAAAAAGAATTATCAGAATAAGCTACTTCAATTATTCCTTTTGTTGTAGATGAATCCTATCGGAAAATGGTTCTCTGAATGGTTCTTTAAGCAAGTGACACAACATTTGACCAACTACCAGAAGGGGAACCGGAACGCCGTGGTCGAGTACATACCATTACGTCACTATTACCACCGACACACTAGAAGTCTTTTTTGGGAACTTCAGGTAAACTCGAAGTACACTGTTGATTTTACCATTTATTTTTAGGATTGGATTATATGGTTTTATTAACTTACAAGTTACGGGTAACATAAAACAAGTTTCTATCATATACCCACAGTAAAAAATTTAGCTTCTTGAATCTAAAATCAACAAGAAATAATAATGACAGTAACATACCTTTGACTATTCTTGGATAGAACTATTCTTTAACTGTACTTTGTGATAAATTGCTAGGACATCATATCTTTCGGTAATCATCCGATATTCCGATACCTTTTCGGCTGGCTGATGCCGCCAGAGGTGTCGCTGCTGAAGCTGACGCAGCCGGAGGCAGTGGGCAAATTGTACGATCGCGCACACATCATACAGGATATGCTAGTGCCAATCGAAAAACTTGAAAGTGCAGTCGAGTGCTTCCACAAAGAGTTCGAGGTATAGTACGTGGATCGCTATTTATTTGTGAAATGAATATATTGGCTTTGAGAGAAGTGACGATGATTTTGTTTATAAGTGCGGTCAAAGGCACAATGTGACTTTAGGAGGAGCGGATTCGATCCTATTATAGAAACTACGAGATAACATACATATTTTAAGTTCTAACAGCAATCATGAACATGTGATATCTGGGATTCGTGACTTGGCCGCGGCGTTGATATATTCAACCTACAATATTCTACTTATTGAGAAGTCCCTGAACCCCAGCTCAGGAAATATTAAATGGACAGTTTATTATTATTATGTGAACGTATTGGTATAGAAGCTAGAGATATTAGTGACTCCCTACTTCATAAATTACCTTAGCTAGCAGTCCATAAATTTTGAAAACGTATCAAATGAAAAAAAATATTAAAAGACTTAAAACTTTGTAAAGTATTACTGTCTGTAATGTGGTTTTACGATTTGTAATAGTAATTAATGATATAAATGAATAAGGAAAATTAATAACGTTTAATGCTTTTCTCTGTTCAGGTATACCCGGTATGGCTATGTCCTTTCAAAGTGTTCAACTTGCCGGGACAACTGCGTGTAAGTTCCGACGACTGGCGGATGTTCGTCGATATCGGAGTCTACGGCGTGCCTAAAGCTAAAGGCTTCGAAACAGTAAGTACTAGTAATGACACAATCTTTTGCACTAACTCCTTTTGCCCTAAGCGTATGATTGTTGCCAAAAATGTTTTGTTGTTTGATATTAAAAAAGTTTTTATTTTCATATATCATTGATTATACTTATGTTATTATACCACAGCATAAGAACGATGTTGTCTGATCATCGTAGGTATAGGATACATCATAACACAATAGATCTAACTTTTTATTTGCGGTAAGAATCTTGGGAAAAAACTGTGTTTTTTAGGGAAAAGTATGTGTTGATTTTTACCCATTAAAATCCTTACGGTAGTCATCTTCAGGGTCAGGAGAAGTCGTAGAATCTCTGTCCGAAACACAGCCTGTAATTGTAGATCTAATTTAACCTATCTCTCAAAGATAACTTTACCATTTGAAACGCATTTTAATTTGCTTTTCATTCAAGGTTTCTTCAACAAGACGGGTGGAAGAATTCGTGATAAAGAATGCAGGCTTTCAAATGCTGTACGCTGACACTTACACCACGTTACAGGAGTTCAGGAAAATGTTCGATCACACCTTGTACGATAAGCTCAGGGAGACATTGCCTCACTGCAAAGAGGCATTCCCTGAAATATACGGAAAGGTTAACAGGAAAGTCAGAAAGTAGATTTGTTACACCATTAAGAATTTAAAATGTCCAATGAAAATATGCAAATATTTTATTTGGCTTCATCATCATCATCATCAGCAGGTTTGTCTTTGCATTTTTATAAATAATATTTACAATTAAAAAGAAATGAATTTAATTTGTTTTCTTTTTGTTTAACGAAGATATGGGTGAGCAGAATATTCACCTTATCATCTTGAAACGTAGGCTGTTATGTCTAGTTACCTCAGTAATTTCACGAGTGACTTTTAAATCTGAACACGGTAATGTGTTGAACCTAACTTGATGGCCTTCAGAAACAGAGAACACTACTAGTCAGATTAGTGCGTATATCTTTGAGGTGGGTCTGTACCACAAAGAGAGGGCACCTTCAGGTTGATGATGATAGTCAAAGAAGAATACCCAAAACGTTATTACATTATAAGTCTGTCCATTTTTTTTCCCCACAAAGTGATGAGACGAGCGATACATTAACCTGATAGTAGTGATAGTTTAGGATAATATACACCATACCCCAATGTCTTTGTTGCCTTGAGATGGAAGGAGTTAGGTCTCGTTACCTTTGTAATTTCACTAGCTACAACAACTTTCAAACTGGATACACAGTAATATTCGCATATTGCTGTTTGGCGGCAAAAATAGTATCTGCGATGGTGGATGCGACCTAGACGATCTTCGGCGGTGGTTATTATCGAATAATCCATTTCGCGTGATAAACCAGGATTCATAACAAAATTATGGAGTAAGTTATCTGTAGGAATATATTATAATTGGACCTTCGCAAATAGCCAATTACTCTTGCCCCAAATACCTTGAATATTTAGTGCGACCCTTTTTTATGTACACAGTGCGTCTCATAAAGTATAATAGGCATAATAAAGAAATATATTCTTTTATGAATACTTGTAATTTTTACAATTACGCTCGTTCCTTCCGTTGTTTTGATGATAGAATATTTACGTTTCGTCTGACATTTTGCTGAACGTTGACATTTATGTAACCATGGCGGGTAAGAGCTAGTTGGGGTAAAAAGAAGAAAATAAAAAAGGTTTTAATAGTCAAGGCCGCATTTTTAGTATCCTTTACCCTTTTAGTTGCAATTGTAACTTTCTCCGCTTCCACAAATCCTTTGTGGATTCGATCTTCGGTTATTTAGATTACTATATCATTATTGAGAAGAGAATAAATAAAAGCGATTAAAGCTTGTAACAGTAATACTCAGGTGGAAAGTGTCCAAAATGAGGATAAGCCCTTGATAGCAAAGCGCTTTACGTGTTTCCCAGCGCTTCATATCGAGAGAAGAATAGAAAAGGTAGGTAGTGCTGGGTGAGTCGTAATACTATCGTAAAGCGGTGAAGTTGGAACTTCATGAGGTGTTTTAGTGACTATAAGTCAGTCATCCTCCCGAACAGGTTCCCGCCTTGTCGTGACAGGGGCCTTCGGTGCTCAGCACCTGTAGCTTGGTCACTCACGGTGAAAGTTAAGGGAAACCTATCTGGCCGGTCCGAGGTGTAGGTTTGGTCCAAAGTGGCCGCTCCAGGAGAGCTCCGTGACCTCACCTCGGATGTTTGACGTGGGCCGTCGTAACAGGCTTGTACTGACCCCCGCAGCCGTGGTTGAGTCGTGGAGGGAGAGGAGTGTCGGTATTGCGGTTCGTCGCTCTCTCTCTACCCTCCGTGACTAAGCGGTGCCGCACCAAAGATACAGCAGCTGTGGTGCTGCAGAGGAAGAGGACGTTTTGCTGCCCTCCTTATCGTCCGCGGCCGTATAACGATTGACAGCGGACCCCAAGACCAAATTCGCCACAGGAAGTTGGGAATTTTCTCCTTTGGCTCCCATGGCCTTTGAGTGACGGATTTGGTGGATAAGATGGTTGTGGCGATAAGAAGCCGAGAGGAAGGCGCACTGTATGTTCCAGCGCATCCTTATAAATGTGGGGACAGTTTCTCTTCCCGAGATGGAGCTGCGCGGTGGAGCCAGCGCTGGCAAGGTCGCGGAGGTGTACAAAAACATTCCCGTGACCTCGCCGTAAAGCGACGAAGGTTGATCAACGTAGGGGTTTTTGTCAGTGTAATTCCTACATAACCTGTCTTTGCCCCGTGACGGTATGTATGTGAAGGCACAAATACGCCAAAAAGACCGCGGGGTTGGTCTTATATGGATGCATCTCAACATAAATATAATTAATAAATTGTAAATAGAAAATAATAAGTGTTAGTAACAAATATAACAGTAACTTAACATTTATGTAAAGCATTACATATCATGAATGAATGAAACTTTAACGAAACCGTAAAAAGTTAACTGCGTTTATCTCTAACTCAGAAGTTTTTCTACCCGAAGCCCCGTCCGTGCTTGGGTAACCCGCCGAACCCCTTATCAGCCCGCACTTGACCCGATGCCCGTATCTGATCCCTCGCCACACCAATAATAGCTTCATGATATTAACAAACAGTTTGTATGACGTTTACTAGTAAATTCATTAAGTTCTCTTTTACTTAATCTAATTAAAGCATGCATATACTATTTAGTTTATTATATTTTACATGCAATATAATTTTTTTTAATTTTCCTACCGTGGTTAAGAATTAAACTTAAGCTTTAAAACCTTTTTTTCCAAAAAGTTATATAAATTACGAATAACTTTTTATATTAATGATTTCGGTTATTAACTTTTTAGTACCTTACTTTGCTTAATTTATTACATAATAAGTATATGTAATTATAAACTGATGCAGCTTCCGTTTGTTGTTGACGTGGGATAAATCACATATCTTCTTTTTCCTCATTGTCTATTCACATCGTAACTACAGGAAATGAAAGTACGTTTTGACATGTGTAAGAAGATTAATTATATAAGCTTTTCTTAAAATATAAGAATAAAAGAACAATATTATTGTTTCAGTTGTTTGCATACGATTTTGAAGCTGTAGAAGCTCTGTACGTCACAAAGAAACTCAGGTTGGATCCCCAATGACCGTGAATATCCCGTAAAGGCAAATATCGTTAGAAAAATGACTAAAAACAAAAATCTTTTTTGTGCATGTGACATTCGCTAATCTCACTTGTCCGGTGTGGTGGACAATAGATCACCAATGTTTCCTTGCGAGAAAAATCCCTGATGTTCCTACATTCTCTTAATATTTCAATTAGATAGCGGTTTACTGGTGGCAGGTCTCCATCGGCGGAGACCAGGGCAGCGATTATTTCTGCCGCCGAACAGTAATGTGTAAACATTACTGTATTCCGGTTTGAAGGGCGCTGTAGCTAGCGTAATTACTGGGGCAATGAATCTCAACATCTTATGTCTCAGTCGACGAGCGCAATGTTATGCTATATCATCATCATCATCAGCCGATAGACCATCAGGTGAAAGTCCCGCCCGTCACCTCGCTTAAAAAAAGGTATGTTTATTATTATTATTATATTTAACATCGCGATCTTATACTTATTTTTATAATAAACATAGCAATTGTTATGGCTTTTATCTTCAGTTATCTGTCTGAAAGCCATATCAAAATCTAGCCGTTTCGCATATAACCTAAAACACAAATATACAATAGTACAAAACCGAGGTTTTTTCATATAATTATCGCATCAAGATTCATACGGAAATAATTAATTATTTAATATTATAAACAAACATTAATATTTTATTTCTCGGTGTAGATTATATGTATATCCTAGATGTTATATAAAACTTTGGAATCAAAGTATTTGTTTTTAACTCGGCTTTTCCTGATATTAAACTGTGCCCTGCTCCATAGTCTGCAATACTGGTGACATGCGCAGAAATATTATCAGTATAACTCTATGACCTGTTTATCATTAACGAGTAAGTCGCAGTGGAGAGAACCCGCGCCTTTAGCTTCCGCTCATTCCCGCCATTTACTAAAAACAACTTTTAAAACTGTTAAGTCTATGCATATCACTGAACTTCTGTTTTAAATATGACAATGGTGTTAACTTTAGTGCAAACTAACTGGGGAGTAGTTTGTCATTATTAAATTTCACAAAGTTTATCAAAATGTTGTTTTTAAATGTGCTTGTAGCCGTTCTGTGTTCCGTGGCCAATAATTTCGTGAATGGTGAGTAGTGTTATTGTTCTAGCAAGTTATAACGAATTGTAATGGTTTATACATTTGTTTAAATAAACCACATCTGTGAATCGAAGGCCGGCGATTAGTTTGAGCGTCTTCGTAACCCTTATTTATTACTCTTATCTTATGTAAATTGGCACAATTGGACGATTGCTTTTATAATAGAATTAGAATACAGATAATATAGAACTGAACAGAGAGGACTAAATATGTTTTATAATTAGTAATTCCTAAATTAATATTTGGGGTGTAAGGGTTCCCGCACAACTACTCACAGGATCCAAGCCAACCTCACCTGCAGCAGGCTAATCAACGAACGAGGCTCTGGTTCCCACCAACACTCGCATTAGGCCAGCGTGGTGGGAAATGGTCCAAATCCCCTTCTGGGAATCCCTACCTGATCGATGTGGGAATCTTTAGCGGAGGCCTATGTCCAGCCGTGGACATCTATCGGCTGATGATGATGATGAAATTAATAAATGTAAATATAATTATAACAATTTAATATTCCCATTATCCTACTAGTTAAGCGTGGGTTGACTGCCGTTGGGAACTATTTGTATTACGTGTTGTAAACATAAGCTTGCGAACATTTTGTATTTGAAACTAGTATAACAAAAAAATAATAAACGAAGCAAAAAAAAAAAATTAGTAAGCTATTAATAATAATTTCAGGATTTAAAGACAACTATTAACCAATTTATTATATGTGTTTTTTTTATAAGGTTTTTGTATAATGTATTAACACATTTGTTTACATGTAACTTAATAATAACGTGAAAATATTACGATTTTGTTTATACAATAAAGCGACGAGATGAACGGGATGTTCACCTGATGGAAAGTGACACGCTCTTAACGTGGTGCTAGTTAGAATGTTATATACTGCACAATGCGCTCATCGCCTAAGACATAAGATGTTGAGTCTCGTTATCCCAGTAATTACACTAGCTACAAAGCCTTTCAAACCGAAACACAGTAATGTTTGCACAGTACTGTCTGGCGGCGGAAATAGGCGTTGTAGTGATACCTACCTAGACGGTCTCCAGCTCCGGCAAGAGACCACCAGGAAATTTAGAACAAGGATTCGTTTTTTTTTTTAATATTTATTTAAATAGGAAAACTTAGTTCGAGGTAAACTGTTACATTATGAGAACTTTACTTATAAGAAATTATTTTATTGTAATGCTTTCATCCGAAATCCAAATACTCTAAAAATATGCAATACGTATTTGTATGACAAAGAAAGTTAAAATCAGTAGTTATAAGAAGTTCAGCAAATATTATTTGTACTGGGTGTTAGGAGACCGCTTCCGAAAACGAATACAGACGATAGTATAGGATGGCGCAAAAGTAATCCTCCTATCAGAAAATGCTATAAATTTTGCCTTGATATAAAAAAATTAAAAGACCAAATAAAAATAATCCACAAGGAGAATCAGAGTTTTTCATATTTTTTTTTTAAATTACAGCCAAAAAACATCGGAAGGTTATTTTTGCGCCACCTTGTATACCTTGTATAGGATGATTATTAGATGATAGAGTATTTGGATTTTGTATATCTTGTATACAAGGTGGCGAAAAAATAACCTTCAGATGTTTTTGGCTGTAATTTAAAAAAAATATGAATAACTTTGATTCTTCTTGTGGATTATTTTTATTTGGACTTTTAATTTTTTTACATCAAGGCAAAATTTATAGCATTTTCTGATAGGAGGATTACTTTTGCGCCACCCTATACTAATAACACCTTTAATGATGGAAAAAAAATCATATTTTAAAATGTTTTATTAACATTATTTACGCTCCATCATATTAGCACAGTTAAATTAAACGATAATTTCATAAAAAATACATTACATTACTAAATTAAAAACAGTTTTTTTTTCCGTTCATCATCAAAGGTGTCATTAGTACTACCGTCTGTCTTCGTTTTAGGAAGCGATCTCCTAACACACTGTATATATAATGAAAACGGATTTTGTTTCTTCGTCTATCACGCGAAAACTCGTGAACATATCGACACGGGAACATGAGCATTCAACGCTGAATGATTTGTAGATAAGCTATTTAGTTTTTGAATGTCATAGATCCTACATCATTTTATTTCTAATTAACTTTTGTAAGCATTTAAATTTCGTATTATTTATGCGGTTGCTATAGTAATGGTTGCTATTACAGTTGTCCACAAGGAATATTTAAGACAAATTTCAAGTCTGATTTTATATTACGACCAGCAACGCGGGCGAGGAACAGCTAGTATTATATTATAAGTAATGATGTTTATGCGTCTCAATGTACAGTTATTTCACTGTTATGGGAAATTTTACGTTTGATTTTAAAGAGAAAATTAAACCATTGTTCAATTTCACAACGGAAATGATAATATATTGATGTTGATGGATAAGAGGCATTTGTAAGGAGCTGTTAGAAATATTGAAAAATATAGCAGGAACTGAGCAAGATTTTCATTTTAAGAAATAGAACCTTGACTGCTATTAACAGTGTACTAATGTTAATCATTGTACGGTTTTAGCTCGCGGATGCCAGATCCGCCAGCAACGAGTACGATAAAGCCGCAATGGTTGTCAATAAAACTGCGTCGCAACATCACCATAAAAAAAATGTACCGTCTATCGTTGCCTTATTTACTTTAAAACTCCTCATCCGAATTTTTACTCAGAAAAATTTTAACTATTAGTCATTAAACGAATAATTTCTATATTTCAATGATCTCGTTTCGTCCGGATTTCGCTCGACATCCACTTGACTTTAAACCAGTTAAAATATAAATTTTTGACTTTCTTTAGTACATCCATTAAACTGGAAGCATTACTAGAACGTTTTTAAAATGTTAGACATTTTGGGACTTTTTTCGTATTATCTATATACATTAACACATGCATATATATAAGATAGGATGTTACGACTGATACATCTAACGAGTAAAAAGAGCCAAAAATTTCTGAAAATAAAATGAAAATGCCCTTTCATCATATATATCTCTATGATGTGGAGACTCTTCACGATATCCCTGGAACCATAAGGCCTAGAGACTTGAAATTTGGTAGAAATATTTCTTGTGTCGTGTATAGATCATCTAAGAATGGATTTTACAAAATCCCTTCTCCAACGGAAAGTTGCGGGGTGTTACGATCAAAAAGAGGACGGGGAACAGCTAGTGCTATATAATTGGTTTATAAGCGTTTTGAAGGAAATAAGATTTAATTTGATAAATAAAATATTTAATTTTTTTTACTTATATAAGTCCTACCTGTTTACATTTAAAGTCAGAAACACAGCAATGATATATGTGGGGAGATAAACACAATAATGGTCATAGATGTGTTAGAAAAACTCTACCATCATCCAAGGTAACTTGGAGCCATCAATGACTTCGTAATATATAACAAGCTAGTGATCGCGATAGGGTATAATTTAAAAGTATTTAAGACTGTAGCCATTTCCTAACTTTGGGTAGAAGAAAAATAGTATTTTACTAATGTATACTTGTAGTTTAGTATTATCTTGTAATGTTACTTAGTGGTGCTGTAAAGTTATTTTAGCAGAAACGCACTTATACGAGATTCATTCTCGTTTTGACGTGTAAAATAGAGTTGATTGAAATTATGCATGCATGCGGCTTTGGACACGCCGTTTTTATTCCCGGGTCGGCAAACGGGCCTTTATAATTCAAGGTGAGGCTGGGAACAATGAAGACTTGAATTATACAGCCCCGTTTTTTTTGTTAATGTAAGGGTTCTTCGCTACAAGACTGGCTAACACTGTAGAGTTAGGATTTAAATTGAAAAAGACACAATGCCTGAAACCTTTTAATCGTGGTTTCATGGACTTAAATCCGAAGGATTAGTTGAAGTTTCATTTTATCATTTTTATATTTTTTGAGATTTTATAAACTATACATATAGGACATATTCAGAGGTTCATTGACTCATCACGAGATTTCTAAAACTACTTGGCATGAACACTCAAAATTTGTTCGACATGTCGCTTTTGCCATTTAGGGATCAGCTAAAAATGGATTTTCCAAAATTCTTTCCCCAAAGGAGAGGGCACGACTATTTCTGATAAATTTCAAGTTTAAATTTCAAATCTATTTCTATATTACGGCCAGCAATGTTGGCGGGGAACAGCAAGTGTTGATGTATATCTTCGTTACAAAATATCTCTTTTTTTATTCAAAATAAATCAGGATTTAAATTTTAAGAGATAGAAAACTTAGAACCTTTTGAATAAGTGCGAATGTAAGCTCAAAGGGTTAGTTGAAAATTGCCTCTGATTTTTTTTAGTTTTTAGTTTTTATGATTTATAAAATTGACACAAATCATTACAAAGATTTTTTTTATTTTAGTTATAATAACAATTGCATCGTGAATGTAGCGTGTTAAAGATCGAAGAAGATCAAGCGTAGAACCTTGCTAAAAATCCTTCTCAAAGACATCGTTAAAATTCGTTATATCACTCTAAAACCAGGGCCGATGTAATTTATGCTTAATTATATGTGAAAAAAAATGACTCGTTAGCATTTGTCGACCAAAGAGACTAGAAGACTAGACTAGAGCTAAAAATTTATCAGAATAAAAAAATTGTTTTTTTTTTCTATTCTACGAAGCGTCGAGACGAGCGAGACATTCACCTGATGATAAATGATATCCCCGCCCATAAAAACCTACCTAGACGGTAACAGAGACTTATCACGTAGTTCAAACACATTTGTGGTGTAAGGGATCCCGCACAACAACTTGGGGGATCCAAGCGAAACTCACCTGCTCGTGGTGCACCGTGTTAATCAACAAACGAGGCTCTAGCTCCCACCAACCCGCTTTTTCCAGCGTGGTGGGAAATAACCCAAATACCCACATATGAACCCCTTCAAACGACAGCCCCTGATGCCCGGCAGGTCGCGGGAAGACGCTGGATGCTGGCAGCGCAGGGCCGAACGATGTGAGGATCTTTGGGACAGGACCATGCTCAGCAGTAGACGTCTATTGGCTAAGGATTATGATGATGATATAAACACGTTTTAGTGTGGTCTCGTTATCTCAATAAAAAAAACCGTAATCCATTAATATTTACTATGAAACCTATCTCCGATTTAATTAATGCTGATTCTTAGCATATGCAATGTGTTTTGCAGTATTTAATCTAATTCATAGAATTAATAACGTTATCTCTCTATGCACTCGAAACACTAACATGTTAGTACTAAGTTTAGGTGTTTAAACACTAGTTTAAACATCTAAACTTAACAGTATAGTATACAGAAGGAAGAATTGTTAATATGTAATTAAAGAAATAATAATACTTTCGTGATTTTAGCGTTACTTTGATGAACATATTAATTTTTTAATGAAAGAAAAAGACTTGATTTTTTATTAGAATACGAAAAACTAGTAAAATATTTATACTAGTACTATAAAAATGCCGCAAACTCTCGTTATATTTTTTTAAACGGGAGGTTTAGCTGTTAATTGTTTTGAATACTTGACCTTAAAACCTTTGTAGTACAGGAAAGTGCGCAGAGGTCTGTAAACAAATTATAAGTTATTAAATAAAGTATTTATTTGTCAAAATGGTTAACGAATGTAGCATTATAACAGGAATGTGCTATAGTTTTAAATAAATAAAATATCAATGCACTGGACTTCAAAATTTCTTCGAAGATAAGTAACAAAACTTAATTAACTGGAAATAAACTGCAGTAAATTCACTGGTTTGATAAGAAACAGTATCTAGAGCATCAAAATAAAGAAACTTAATTTCAGCAGAGCCGCCTTAAATAAAAGATAATCTGATAAATATCTTTATAAACTTAGTGTTACAATCTAGGATTTAGTTATTATTAGTTAGATAGGTTAAGCGATTATGGTTAGTGCATTTCCTAGTCGCAATGAACTACATAACGAAATGTTGGAGAATAAAAATTCGTAATTTTTTTATCCCGTAGCCTTAAAAATCAATTTATGTCTACAATCAGAATGTTAGACACATCACCTGTGTATCAGGGACTAATTATTGGGTAATATTTCATAAGCCTTTATTTATCTTCATAAATTAGAACTTATCTATAATTCTTGCAGCGCTGTTGCGATAGTGCATCGTTATTGTTGAGGTCAATTAGATTATCATGTTTCCTGCGATTGTAATATCTCGAAATGAGACTAGTTTGCTTGCGGAATACAAATTCGATAATAGATATTAAATATATTACTTGTTGTTTGAACTAAGTGTCGAAACTAGCTGACATTGAATTGATGGTTAGTAAAAGCCAGCCCCTGACTATGGGGCAAGAGTATGTCCCTCTTAGTCAAAACGATCATTTAAGTTCCGTTGCTCTCATTTTTATCAATCTCGCTGTGATGTACGAGCTCGTATCGTACTCATAGCATTGCGTAATTGTTTATTATTAGAGTTATGAAAATATTAAGAAGGAAGACAAATTTGTAAAATTACACAGTTATTCTTTTTTCTTTTCCGTTTGAGTCTTTAATCTGACTACTCCAAGATGAGTTTAAAATGTTATAAACTAGAGTAACTTTTACCTTTTCATGTGATAAAGAAAGACACTTCATGTTACGTGTATAAATATCATAATCAGACTTCCCTAAAGATTTCCACCACTAGCCACTGGATGCGAGCAATGCGGAACCTATCGATGTGGAGATCTTTGGGGAAGGCCTATATAAACCTATGTATATTATTAATACATTCTTTATATTGTGTTATAAATATTATATGAACATATTCATTGAATATTCAGTACATATATTTGTTAGCGTGTATATATTTGGTAATTAAAAACTTTTCATACATAATTCTCACAGCTTTAAATGTTTACATAAAAATTATTTGGAAAAAATTAAACTGAAAACATTCGTTTATACGGTGTTTGTGCTCCTGTAGTAGCGAAATGGGACGGCGTCTACTCATTATATTGAAGTGAGCGTGCTCCTCATCCGGCGTTTCAATTTTCGTTCACTACTATTTTTAATTAATCAACCCAGGCCACGCTTTAAGTAAACTAACAAAAGTACTTTTACAAGTACATTGGGTCAAAAATGTCCTTAGTAGTCAAGTGTTCATGATATCTTTCGGGGCCCAATGTTATATAGATGTCTGTGTTATCGATCTTATACGAGTTACTATAAATAAAAGGATCTACTAACTATTTCAGCAATGCGGTGTAGCGTTTATCGTCCTAACTGTTGACATTAATAAACCAGACTAACTATAAAGGCAAATTTTAACAGACCTTTGGGTCAGATATCATTATATAAAACTTTACTTTAAAAGCTTTAATGGATCACTTAAAATTAATACATAGGCCGTTATGTAACTTGAAGTTCATAATGGTAAAAAAGATCATAACATCGATATCCAAATTTCATAACTGATTAGTTTTTGCTTATTTTCTATTAAGTATTTTAATTAAAGAGGTAATCTTGTGGTCTAACAAGTAGATATTTCTATTGAAAGAAGAGGATGTTAGGTTCCTATTTTTTGGTTAAACTCTTTACTTGATTTTTGTCACTCACCTTTCGTCGTCACTAGGTGATAGCTTTTCTTGTTTCGTACCTTCGTGGAATAAAAAAAATAATGATAATGTTCCCTTAATGTCCGGTTGCCCTAGGTCACCTAGTTTGTGTGTATGAAAGGGTCAGCTTCTACCTATTTCATATATATCAATTTGAATGTACGTATGGCTAATTTTCTAATCTCTAGATTTAGTCTTCTTGACTCAGTGGCTAAGCGCTTCTTAGATAACGCGAAGGTATGATTCCACAGCGAAGGCCATATAAGTTAGTGAAGTTTAGATGAACAAAGAAATTAAGTTTTTTTTATGAAAAAAAAAAGACAAGTAAATATTTTTAAAATATTGCCTTTGTAATTATTGCAGTGAGAGATATAATTTTGAAATATAACGTAGCGCACTCTGTTCAACGGGGTGAATGAAGGTAAAATGAAAATATATTTTACCAATGGCAATCGTTTTAAAAATCCCTTATGCTTTAAAAATATAACGAAAAATTGTTGAATATATGAACATTTGTAAAAATATAAGAATGATTCTTATCGTACAATAGTTTACTGTAAAATAACTTTTACTATTTGACAGAGAATTTTTTAACAAACGTTCATATACTCAATTTCATAATCAATACAAGAGAGGGTAAATTTACTAGCTTACGTAGTTGTATTTAGAAGTTAAGCTATGACACATTCTTTTAAGTATCGCATAAAGCTAGTAGCAATGAGTTTATGTAATAAACAATGCACTATGATATACATTCATTAACTAGTTGACTGGTTCTCTCATTCGCCTATTTAGTCCAATCAACTGAACTTTACTAGAAAGATCTTTTAACAAGAATAAAGATTTAGTCGTTGTGAATCTGTTAAGGAAATTTTAAAAAATGCATTGGTTAATCGATTTTCAATACCAGTAAAATACGTATCAAATATTTTAATTAGTTTTTTATGATAAAACGGTTGAAACGGTAGTAAACAATAGTGGAAATGGTACATCTTAAGTATTGTTTACTTTGATAATATTACTAAGATCATAATCGATTAAACTAAAACGCATGTTTGCACACTTTTATTTGGCGGCAGAAATAAATACTGTGGTGGTACTTACTCTTGGACAATCATCAGTGAAAGAGACTCAACATCAGAAAAATAATCAAATGAAGTGAAAGATGATGTATAACTTTACGTTTTAAAATGTAATATAATGCTTCGTGAAACTGATCCTCTTGTTAGGTGTATTGATTGTTATGTATGACTGACACATTCCTACTATATATATAGGAAATATATCAGGGTAATAAGATATATATTATTAATGTATATATTAATAATATATATAATATAAGATAATAAATTTTGTCACAGATTATAATTAATGTTTAATGATCAGGTATTTCATCTGAAGAAACGTCAGAAGTAACGGAGACATGTTGCACTCACGGGCAGTACCAGGCGATTGGTATGGCCGCTTCGGAGGATTGCATAAAAGTGACCGAGCCTGAAGACGTTGAGCCGGAGCTGATGGCAACGTGTATCATGGCAGTAAAAGGCTGCTGCGAAGACCACTTTGTGTAAGTTTTACTTCGCAAATAAATGAAGCAAAGTATAATTTTTAATAACTATGTGATTGTAACTAAGTGTATTTGGTTATAGGGACAAAGTGGATTGCTCAGCAGGAATTAAAATGGCACTGAAAAAGCAATGCGCTGTTCCAAAAACTGATATAGGGAAGGTACATTAATATTTTTTACACAATATTTGTTATAAAGTCTTTTAAGAAAACCATCAGCTGTTATGCTACTTTGCACTGTGATGTACATTTCAAATAGCACCTCATATTTTTATCACATCTCTTAAGGCTTGCTGATGTGTTTCTTTAAAAGAAACCAGTCACAAATCGGACTCTAAATAATACGTAATTATACTACGTAAGTAATAATACGTTATAAAATTACCAAAAAGGTATTTAGTAATTGTTGTGTTGTAGACATGTTGTGAAGAATGTTCCTTTGGACGATGGTCAGGCGAGTCCCAGGGTAAAGAGGCGTGCGGAAGTCCAGCTGAAGAAGGAATGAGTCCTCAGACTACGCTTAGGAAAAATGCTTTTCACAAATGCTGTGTGGTAAGATAATCATTATTAGTTATGAATTTATCACTATATTTAATATGATAACGGTAACGGCTTTTGAAGGTTTAAAATTTTTTTTCCTTCAAAAATAACCTAACCTGTGCGTGTGATAGAAATAGTGATTTAAGTACATATTAATTTTTTTTATTAAATATAAGAAAAACTTGTCAAAATATATCGTAAGTGCCTATAAAGTTAAAAGTATTATTAGAAAAAAAAATAAGTTTATGACATTGTTTACAAGTCGTAAAGAAATCTTTTTGAGCGTAGTCTAATAATAACTTTCCTAGGAATGCTTTAAGATGTGGAACACAAAATTTCGCTAACAGGAAACCTAATCCTAATCTTAAAATAGATTTAGAATTATCGAGATCGAAAACTAAATATACGGAAACCTTACCTCGTCAGGATTATCCGTGAGTATCCGGCTTTACAGGCCCATTCCTCTTTTAGGGTAAACATATAAGAATCGAAGTTTAAAAATGTTCTTGGGTTTAATTCTTGTCAATTTCATGAACGGAAATCTATAAATGTTCTCGTGATACGTAGGAAGCAGCGCAAGAATCTGAGACCACTACAGAGAAGAAAATAGTAACTACAACAACAGAAAAGAAAATAGAAACAACAACGGAGAAGAAACAACAAGCGAAGGACGAGAAGTGTAAAAAAAATTCATGTGAACAAATTTGTAAAGATGACGGCGGTAAAGTTAGGTGTGAATGTCGAACTGGGTACAGGCTGCAGCCGGATAATGTGACTTGTAAAGGTAGGTATAAGGGGTTCCGCCCAACATCTTTAGGAGCCCAACTCAACCTTACCTGTACGCGGGGCACCGTACTAAATAACAGACGAGGCTCTGACCACCCACCAACCCGCACTGGGTCAGAGTGATGGGCTACGGCCCAATTCCCCCAATGAACTCTAACGATGTAGATATCTTTGGGGAGGCCTATGTCTAGCAGTAGACGTGTCGGCTGATGATGATGATGAAGATAACTATAAATGGAACATACCTTGAATACATATAATAGTTATAATAGATATAAATAGAAAATAGTGAATACGTTTAACGTCTACTTTCTTAGGATAATTTTAACGGTAAGTAGGTACTTATCGCCTCCTTGGCGCAGTGGCTAAGCACTGGCTTCATAAAACAGACTTTTCACGTAAATTTGATTATGGGACCATAAGTCGGAGAATTTTTTTTGGTGGTAGGTTTTTTTTACTCTATTACCCACACATTTTAAATCCATCATTGTAACAGAATTTTTGTTTTTTGGCCGTTAATATATATCACCAGTAGTGTTCTTGGCGGAGCACTCTTTATCATCCATGGGTACATAGTCTTCCGTATGCTTAAAAGAGAATTAAAAATTTTGCAATGTGTACTATTGCAGATAAAATTGCAAATACAAATAGGTTAAACATTATAAAATGGTTATCTACGTTGTGCTATTTCCTATAACTTGGTGACTTTATTCCCTGATCAGAATATATTTACTTTAAATAGATGTTGTTCTAATTGGAGATGTGATATCATTCCCAACATTATGGGTGAGGAATCTTGAATAGTTTGCAAGGCTGAATAATTTTACAACGGGAAACAGAAACAATCTTCACAAGAATTGACGATTACTAAGAATTATTTTTATTATAAAACCTGTATGATGCCAGAGACTATCCAGTATAAACGCTGCAGTTTAGACAAATCTACCGCTAAAAAACAGTTACGATAATTTTAAAATCTCTTTCAAAAGAATATTTTTTCGTTATTTAAAGATATAAATGCTTTGCTTAGATATAAACGAATGCGGCGAGGTTCTAGATGACCTTTGCACGGAAGAGGATACCGTGTGCCACAACACCGTTGGCTCCTACAAGTGTGTGCCAATCAAGAAGCGGGATGTCAGTCTCAGTTGTCCTCCAGGCTTCAAGCGAAATGTTCTTAACCAGGTGTGCGATGGTAAGTCAAATACTCTTAATGTGTTATTGCATATTTTACAAATATTTTATACAATACATTGTATTTTATGAAAGAAAGGAGTAGGGAAACTAGAACATGCGATGGTAAAAGATATCCGCCATCACGCACTAGAAATTGATATTATATGTCATAATAGTTAGGAAAGCTTTTTGACTCAATAATAACGCAACATAAATTTATGTTCCGGCAGTATCTAAAGACTTTAAAGAACGCACCGGAAAGAGAAGAGAAAAAAGTAACTAACAATAATGAAGAAAAAGGAAAATTTTTTGTAAGATAAATGAATTGGTAGAAAAACTATACAACAGAAAGTTGATGAGGACGATGAAAATATTCTTTATAAAACACTGTAATGCAAACGTGTTTTTAGGTAGAATATTCATAATCATAAATATTTTACTGTTGTAGGCAATTTTTCTAGAATGTTTTTCGTTTGTTTTCAGATATAAATGAATGCCAACTTCCACGGCCGCCGTGTCCTAAATACTTGTGTGAGAATACAATCGGCGCTTATAAGTGTGCTGGAAAACCAGGCAAGCCCATTGCGGAAGCTATTCCCGGTGTTACCACACAAGCGGTTCCAGCTATATCCACAACCAAAAATGATATTTGCCCTCCAGGATTTAGGGCGGGGCCTGATGACGAGTGTCTCGGTAAGCATAAATTTTAATGTAATCATGAAAGAGATTCGCTAACAGATAATCTTTGTTCTCTTTGAAAAGCATTCAATAAAGTTTTAGTTTTATTCATCGATACTATCACAGCAGAACGAAATAAAAAGGAAACATACAAGAACTATCCGTACAGAAAGAACAGAATCCTGAATAATATGGCCATCAGTCTTTAATAGAGTTTTAAATTACTCCAGTTCAATATTTAGCACCTTAACTAATAACCTTTAGCCCTTAGATTAAAATGATTGTTTTATGGAAATATATCAATACTATTTAATTTTTCCCGTTGCATCGGACCCATTTCACTTTAAAGGTCTATTTGTTTCTAAGAGCTGCACAAAGTAGGCAATATTGTTTTTCTATAGATATTGATGAGTGCGAGGAGCGATTGGACGACTGCCAGCGCCTTTCGCAGCACTGCATCAATACGCATGGTAGCTATTTCTGTCAGGATCACGTCTCCAAGAGATGCGCTCCCGGCTTTAAAGTCAACGCTGTCACGGGAAAATGCGAAGGTAGGTTCGGCAATACTAAGTAAGCAAATCGTTGCTAAAGTGGACTTTTAAGCATTTGCAAAGTTGTACTTTAAGGCCCGAAACAAAAATATTGTGTGATTTTTAATAATATTATAATTAGAGCATTTTTCTTTATTTATACAAAAGTGCTTATTTTTTACTTAAGTTAATCAGAAAATATCTATCCACTGCTGATGATTATTCACATCGAAAAAATTGTAGATATTGACGAATGCGAGGAGAGCTCGGAAGTGTGCCGGCGCAACGAGGTTTGCGTCAACCTGCCCGGGGCATACAATTGCAAATCGAAGATCAGCACACTGCCGCAGTAACGTACCCCATTCATATTTTTGTTTTTTTCTTTTTCAAAAATTATTCATATTGTTACTGTGTTGATAGACCTATTTGTATTAATTAATATGGCTTTGTCGGTTAACCACAAAAGAATCAAAACTGAAAGTATATCAGTTTCTACATCTAAATCTTAAGACGATTTTTTGAGAAAAATTAAAGTTTTTATTATCAACGTTGTGTGAGTTTACCGCTACAGACAAATATGCTAATATTATGTGAATTAAAGTACAGTTTAAGTAATATTATTTTGGTTTTCAATCTTACTTTTTCACACAATAGATTGGTAAAGAAGACATGTCAAGAGGGAACTAGGCAACGCCCGGGCCGTACGTTTTGCGAAGGTAGGTAATGATTGTGTGTACTAAGTATTTAAGTTTCGCCGTCTCTCAAATTAATTTTAATTATCATCTACAACTAATCACGCAATATGTATTTGCAGATATCGACGAGTGTCGCGAGGGCACGCATTTGTGTGATCATTTCCAAAATTGTATCAACACCTTCGGGGGCCATGAATGTCGCTGCAAAAATGGTTTCGAATTGGATTCGTCTACTGGATCGTGTATGGGTAAGATTCTGACCTTGTTTAAAGTAATTTTTATGCAAGCAGTGTAACAAAAGTAAGTTAAGTTAGATATTTTTTATTTGATGAACCGACGATAAGAGCAGGAACTTCACATGAGGTAGTCAAGATAAAAAATACACCACAAACAATACCCTTCCAAGTGGTACACAGTACCTTGCATAATACTGTTTGGCGACAGGAATAACTGCTGCACCACTGCATACCTATACATAACCTACCTAGATGATCTTCAATAGGCAACAAAGTTATAACACCAGTATATTTTTTTTTGAAAATTATAATTTTACGTAAAAAGTACATATTGTATGATGCAATGTATGAATTACATGGACCCCTTTAACGACTGTTTTAAACTACAGAAAAAATTGGTTATATATATATATATGATTTAATTTATTATATCGAGCTATTCAAGACCAAGTAATAGAAACGAAGAACTATCAAAATGCATAATAAAAACTCTCTCCTTCGACATGTGCAGAAAATGTAATAGGAGCCCAAAAACCATCCAGCATATTACAGGAGCATGCAAAACAATAGCTAAAACTGACTACAAGCATAGACATGACCAGATAGCGAACATAATTCAGCAAAAACTTGCACATATATATGACTTCATCCCATCTACACAATCATATTATATGTACCTGAAACAGTTCTAGAAAATACCAAGACAAAGTTATACTACGATCGCGCAATTCTTACTGACCGAACAATCCACTATAATAGACCAGACAACACATTAACAGATAAACCTAATAACACCGGTTACCTAATTGATATAGCAGTTCCAAACATACATAATTTGCATTCAACAATAGATGAAAAACTTTCGAAGTACACCGAATTGAAAGAAGAAATCACTCGAATTTGGCTTCTTCAAAAAGTTATAATAGTTCCCATCGTTATTTCCACAACCGGTGTTATACCTAAACAACTACACGATTCGATCAAGTCTCTCAACCTACCAAAATACATATAAAATGTTACAAGAAGCAGTCATTTTAAATACATGCCGAATAGTGAGGAAATTTTTTACAAATAGAACCAAGCATGTAACGCAACGAACATAACCAAGCAACAACCAGCTCTTTTTGGAATCTATAACTTCTGTATTAAGCACGTACTAATACCCTTCTGAAATCACCAGCCCTCCTTTCATAAACCATCTAGTTATTCCCTCCCCGATATGCACTTGGCTTAGGCCCGTGTGTATTTGTAAAAGGGTTGACATAGAACCAAGCCACAATAAATAAAATAATAATAATAAGCCATTTATTTGCACAATACGAAACAATTCAGCATATCACCGGAGCATGCTCTACGCTTACACAAACAGATTACACCCATACACACAATCAGATAGTCAATATAATTTACCAAAAGCTTACACACAAATACCAACTAACCATGGATGCCACATACATACCAAATTATAAATACACAACTCAACCTATCTTAGAATCTAGCTCTCATAAAATGTACTACGATCGCGCTATACTTACAGATAAGATAATACATTATAATAGACCTGACATAACACTACAAGATAAATTACATAAAATTACCTATTTAATAGACATCTCTGTACGCAATTCCCATAATTGTTAAAACCATAGACAAAATTCACAAATATACTGATTTAAAAGATGAAATAACAAGAATTTGGAGACAAGAAAAATATACATAGTACCTATTATAATATCTACTACAGCAGTGGTTCTTAAACAGCTCTTCACTGCCCTGAAACTTCCGGTCTTCCGGATAGTACTTCTATTCAAATGCAAAAAGCAGCCATTTTAAATACGTGTAGGATTGTTCGTAAAGTTTTACAAGACGACTCTCATTTACTCTGGTAAACCCCGTGAATGAGTAAATCTAACTGGCTTTTAGCTGAGATTTTATAAACAAATAAAGAAAAATAATAAGCCTTTTATTTGTCTAAAAAAAAGGACTTAAGTCTATATATAATAGATTAAAACACACCAAAAATAAAAAAAGGTCCAGGACTCAGTACATTGGCACCTGGTGCCAAGTACTGGTATTCTGCCCTGGCCTGACGTTATTAAAACTAGTGAATACTTCATTGTATAAATGCTTGATTAATTAAGTTAAGGAAACAGTATAATGACAAATAGTGAACACACACGAATTAACCAGAACTGTTTGTACCAAGTGATTGGCTGCATCAAAAGCCATCTGCGACAGTTGCGCTTAAAGGTGCACCGAGATACGGTACGATACAGCGAAGGTGGTAAGTCGTTCCAATATTTTGATGCAGCAAATTTTATACACTGTTGGTATTATGTGTAAGTTATTTGTATTTATTTTGTTTGTGTTTATTAGATATTGTTTGTATATGGCAATAAAATAAACTAAAACATCGACAGATATAGACGAGTGCGCATTAAAATTGGACAACTGTCAGGCGGGACTGCACTGTCTAAATGTGTTGGGCTCCTTCACATGTACACGTCATGCTGCTACCACCTCTACCACCACGACTACAACCACAACTACAACAACCACCGTCCCACCTCCCGTATATGAATATGAGTATTATGACTCTGAGTAAGTATTAACAAGTATTGTTCATTAAAATTTTTCAATATAAGTGTAAGGATTTTCGTCTCTTATATATGTGCCAAGAAGACCAGAGTAGTAGAAGTTTCGAAAAACATGCTTTTTGTAACCAATTCTTTTGCAATTTATTAGTTTATATTTTTATGTAAATTATAAAACAATAAGCTTAAATTAGTAAATATATAAAAATCCTTTCAAAGAACCATAATTTTTCGTAATCGCTTATTTACCATGCGTTACAATCGTTTCAGGGAAGACAATGCAACGAACGCTAAAATTCCTGACACCGGATTAGTCATCCCGACGACTACTACATCAACGACAACAACTCCTCGACCAACAACAACCTCTACATCCACATCAACTACCACTACGCCATCAACAACGAGCACTAGCAGTACGACAGCACGTTCTGGTAGACCGCGACGCCCTGGTTATAACTCATTCTACCCAACGTACCTTATCCCTACAACTAGACGAACATCTTACACAAATCCACCTGATAGACACGATCCTGGAAGGCCACTGTTCAGACCGAAACCGGAAAGACCAAGCACTCCAGTCGAAGTTACCGTCCCGGCTCCAACAAATGTCAATACAATAGATAAAGGGAACGGTGGTAGCTACGATTTGAATGTAAGTGATATACCAAAAGATAAATGGACAAATGTTATCGGGACAAATAAACCTGAACATCCAGATTTCAATATTGAAGACCTTCACTGTTTAAATGGCTTTGAAAAGGGACCCAACGGAGAATGTATCGGTAAGGTTTTATATATTTAAATACAGGTTTGATACATTACTTTTGTTTTGATGTTATGCAGTAGGGGACAATCATGGTACTATTGACGGATAGCTGGCAAAACAATTTTATTTTGACAGCAATGATTTTAGTCCAGCCAACCTCAGCTACTAACAATCAAATGAGGCTCTGGCTTTCAATTGAGCCGTATTGAGCCACTGTGGTGAGAAATGGTCCGTATACCCCATATGAACCCCTACTAACGACGTCTCCTTGTGCATGGCGGTAGCAGAGGCTATGCTGATTGTGACGGACGTTGGCAAGGTGGCGGAACCAGGTCAGCGCAGAACCGATCGATGTGGAAATTTTTGGGGGAGGGCATGTCTAGCAGAGGACGGCTATCAGCTGATGATGATGATGAAGTACAGAATATTTTCTTTTTATAAACCAAAACGTTGATTGGAAGAGATAGCGTTGTAGCATTATTTCTACTTTATCTTTAGGTATAATCTGTTTATGTTTGTTAATTATTCTTCAATTATATACAAAGATATAATTACTTCAGTAGTCCGATGACAAATGTTTATTATTATTTACAATTGTAGAGATCTCGGAGTTCGTGATAAAAAAAATGAGAACCCTCGTAATATTTATTTATTGACATCACACGACATAACTAGCTTATATATTAGGTCACCATCATTTATTATCTACTGCTGCTATAACCTCGAGACGACAGATGTTAAATCTCATTACTCCAGTAATTACAGAAGCTACATTGCCGTTCAAAGCAGAATAAGAACATATTGACACAATACTGTCTGGCGACAGAAATAGGTGCTACCGCGGTAATTACCTAGTATTTGGCAACAGAGATCTCCCACTAGTGAATAGTAAAATAAGATTAGATTAGTAATTTTTGACAGGGCTTTAATGTTTGAACTATTGCTTTAATATCAATTAACCTACTTCATTGATTTTAGATATCGATGAATGCGAATTGGGTAGACACATCTGCAGCAGTTTAGAAGTATGCCACAACAGGCAGGGCGGTTACATGTGCGACTGCATGCCGGGCTTCCGGCGCGATGCGAGCGGCTGGTGTGTGGTCGTCACCACTAGCACCACCACTACAACTTCTACTACAACCACTACACCTAAACCGACTACCGTTAGAACTACCACGTCGACCACTGAGAGTACAACGGCAGGTTTGTAAGCTTGTTATGATATATATGTCAACCGTTCGATTAAAGAAATTAATCTATATAAGTTAAATTAACAAGCATGTTAATGTTCCCACAACTAGGTCTGAATCTTCTTTTACAAAGAGAGTCAGGGATATTTATCTACCATGCTGGCAAAGTACAAGTTGGTGAATTTCACATTCCTGCTAAAATATCGGTTTCTTATCGATATTTTCCTTTAACGAAAGTTCAAGTTCAGTGAGGATTGAAACTGAGCTGTTTTAAAACTCGCTGTGTATACAAATGAGTTATCAGAGCTTTATATAACTTGTTACACTTATTTTGTAAAATAACCTTTGGGAAAACCTTAATTGTTTTAATGTAAACAACATGACATAAAATATACATAATATAATCTTTCCACAGTGAGTACAACTGCTGCAGAATCGGGCCGAAATTCCAGACCACGTCTCTGGTTCCCCCCGTCGATCACTTGCGACTTTGGTTACACGTTCAGCTCTAGTGAAGGCAAATGTATTGGTGAGTTTAGTATGAATGTGTGTTGCCATCTCTAATGAAGTCTGTATATTTACATCTTATTTATTAAATAACTCAATAATTAGTCTTCTAGTACTAATCATCATCAATTCCCAATGCACATTAGTCCTATAGCAGTTTTTATTTGAATAATCTAAAATATTAAAATCGCTTATTTTCAAATATGAAATAGTACATCTAGTCACCTTAGTAATTTCATTAACGACGCCATTCAGATCTGAATGCACTACGTATCGCTCTTGGAGACAAAAATAGCTATCAATATACATGAAGGTTTTTGTGATGGTAACTTTCTTTTTCAGATATAGATGAATGTGCAACGAGCAAGGCGCACTGTTCGCCGAAAGAGGACTGCATGAACACGGAGGGGGGCTATCGCTGCATATGTGGCAAGAGATGTAGGGCGGAGACTGAGAAACCTACTTACTGTGAGACCAAACTATTTTTATTAATCGTTACTGTACCATTTGGTTAATCCGCGTAATTATGAGACAAAAACTATAAATTTATTTTACACAGGACAAAATATACATATACATGGGTACAAAAGTAATATATGTAAATTCAAGAAGGTGCTATCACAGCACCAATTTTAACCTTAAAGCAGTCATTTACATATAATACTGTGTCGACAGCTGTCCATCGAACTATAATAGGTTATAACGAACTGAATTGCTGTGGAAACTACCTCGCCTAACAACTTAATGTTATGGACTAGGCTTTTTTTTATTCTATGTAGTGACAAGACGAACAGCACTTTTACCTGATGGTAAGTTATACGCTCGCCCATAACAAGTTGTCGCTAGTTAGGATGATATACACTGTACCACATTGTTGTCTTGAGACATAAGATGTCAGCTCTTGTTACCTTCGTAATTTTACTATCTATAGTGCGTTTGAAACCGGAATACAGGGTGTTTGCACACTATTGTTTAGCGACGGAAATAGGAGCTGGAGTGGTACGTATCTAAATGGCCTGCGGCAACAGAGACCTATTATTAGTAAATTTCTCTCTTTTTCTTATTACGCACTGAACGAACTATATTGGTTATCAACTGGATATCGCTCATTGCTGAGCATAGGCCCTCTTCAAGGATCCACACGCTAATCGGTCCTGCGTTGCTCTCATCAAACGGTTTCCCGCGACCTTTATCACATCGTAGGTAAACTTAGAGAAGAGCCTATCAGCACTGCGTCTTCTATCATCAAACTATATGACTTTTCATCTTATCCTAAAATACTAACTATATGTTCGATCGATTAGATCCATCATCGCGGGAGCCGGCGGTGCTGCACGACACGAATGTGATAACTGTAGGCGCACAGTACGGGCAGCGTGGCCCGAGGGTTATTCGTCCAACGTACTCCAGGTCTCCGTCGTCGATCGCCGTTTTGACTTCGTGCCCATGGGGATATAAGCTCACTGCTGAAAAACGTTGCGTTGGTAAGTATAACGTAAGTTTATACATTACCAATGCCAGACTCGTGGCCTAAAGAGACCACTGTTTCCGCCAAGTTGTAAACATATTATTACGCGCTGGTTATAACTTGATGTAATGAAGCGACACTTCGAGATGAAATGGTTTATTACTCCTGTGAACTAAAGCCCAAGTAAAATAAGTCTCTGGAAGTCCAAAATCACGAGTCGAATCCTATATGGTTCGTATTGCTCGTATAGATTAATCGCAGCTTTTCCTCGAAGTTCAATACCAGAGTGACTTATCTGTTCGCTTGAAGCCCACATACTCGTGTATTTATAGTCGCTCTCTTTCCAGTCTAGAAACTTTAAGAAAACTCGTTTTCCGATTATTTATAAGCGATGAATCATTGTATATTTTAAACTCGCTGCCAGATACCTTTTTTTGTTATTGGGGGAAAATCTTTCAAAAAAATATCCAGCGGCTGGGGGGAACATGTTATGTCGGATTTTTACCCACTAAAACCTTCCGATAAAACAGGTTCCAAGGAGGGTAGACCTCCCCTTCCTATCCCGCGCAGTGACTCAGGTACCTGCTGTCAGTAATCTGTGTCACGGCGCGTGGCTCTCTTTATTTTTCTCAAATGTTCTAGTACTACATTAGATCGCGATATTTGATATTGATTAGACAATCGATTTTTTTAAAAGATCTAGTTTTTTTAGTACTATAAAACTCTAAATGATATTAAGAGGAGTCTTTATCGTGCCAAGATAGATATACGTAATATAAACAATAGGATTTCTTTAGGAGAGCAATTGACTTTCTGTAAGAATTAAAATAAAAATCAGTTAAAATAACGTGTTTGTGACAGATATAAATGAATGCGAGCGCAACATTGCGGAGTGCGGTCCTGAACAGCGTTGTGAGAACTTCTACGGCGGATACTCCTGCCAGTGCCCCACCGGGCACCGGCTCGTAGGCCAGCAGCACTGCGAGGACATCGACGAGTGCTCGTATGGGAACGTACGTACACATTTTCCTTCTGCTCCCATCTATTTATTACAAGAAAAGTGGAGGCCATAACTGGCCAAGTGCGGTTTGCTTGATGTCGCATGTCGACGAAAGATGTTATTGGAACATTTTAATTTCCTCATGGGTTTTTCAAGGTTTAAATGTTTATTTATTTCAGACGTGTTCATACAACTCGCAATGCATCAACTCTGTGGGCTCGTACCGGTGCATGTGTGGTGAGGGCTTCCGGAACGCGCCCTCCAATGACAAGGCAAGGACATATTCTGATAAACACGTGGCGTTTCTAGGATGATAAACACTATATTAACACACATACCGTTACCATACACTACCGTTTAACTGAAGAAACAAGAGACGTGATCTCGCTTGACGCTCTCTCATGCAATTGAATCGTACTACAATAATACTATACACATACAATATCTCATATATAATTGCAAGTAGAACTATTCATAATAGAGAACAGCTTATTTTATATTACAGTAGTTTTAACTGTCTATTTAATATATAAATAAAGAGTAAAATGGAAATAGTGTATTTATATACTATGTAAAATCGTGTCGGTTATTGCAATACTCTTTATATAAGTTATTTATTTGGAATACAATTTTGTTATTGTTGCTTTAAATAGTTCATTTCGTATCATATGGTGGAGTGTGTGTGTGTATGTTTGTGTGCGCAGGTTTGCGTGGACGTGGACGAGTGCACGGAGAGCCCGGGCGTGTGCGCGCACGGCTGCGCGAACGCGTGGGGCGGGTATCGCTGCTACTGCGAGCGCGGTTACCGGCTGCACACCGACAACAGGTCTCCATCTTTCCTTTTTTTTTCAAAGTAACTTCAAAAGATATTGTGATTCTAGTGGAAGTAAGGCTATGTGATATTCTTACTCACTAAAAACTCTCGGTGGTCTACAACAATGCACAGGGATTCCTTACAGAACGCACCGGTGCCCTCTACACTTTGTGGTAGCACGTCTCATAGGAAGGGTCCAACCATCCTAGGCACCATCTCTGAGTTACGAGAGCATGCATACGCTGTCTCACGCAGGTTCGCTTGTTGAGCGATAAGAACACCTATCCTAAAGGCCCGTGAAACCTGTAGACCCTTTTAGTCACGTCAGGCAGCGCTTACCTTATTTTTCTTACTAGCCCGAGACTACAGAGCTGACGAGTCTTCCTAACCACGTATGTGTACGTTGCGGTGTGCGGTGTGCTTCGCAGGACCTGCGTGGATGTGGACGAGTGCGCCGAGTGGGGCGACCTGCGGGCTCGCGGCCGCCTCTGCGGCGGGCGCTGCTTGAACGTGCCCGGCTCGTACCGCTGCACCTGCCCGCACGGCTACCGGCTCGCTGACGACACGCGCAGCTGCATAGGTACACCATCACTCTACTACTCATAATGCTCTATTTTCGTATTGACATTTATAGAAGGTATACACTAACGTAGAACATAAATGATGATCATCATCAGTCGATAGACGCGTACTAATAGCTATAGACCTGCATTCAGCGGTTTCCCGCGATAATGACCATCGTTATACCGTCGATTCACCTTGTAAGGGTCTTCCAATACAACACAGCGTAAATAAATAAAAAAGACAAAAGAATACAATTTACTCTACTGTAAATAATTTTTGGCCAATGTACAAAGAAAGATCTTAACTTAAGAGATAGAAACTAACTTAACACTTAGTAAAGTGCATGTCATCTACGTCAGCTGGGCAGCATATCGGTATTAAAGTGTTTGTTTTTTATGAATAGATATAGACGAGTGTGAGAATGGGGAAGCGTGGTGCGCAAGCGCAAAAGACGCCGGCGTGGTCTGCCAGAACACGCGCGGCGGCTATCACTGCCACAAGATAGACTGTCTACCAGGCTACCGGCTCGAGTCCAAACAGTGAGTTTCTATTTTATTATATTTATTTATGAACCTTCTACGGCATATGTATAACGATGACAGTGTAGCATAATTATAGTTTACACTGTGACGTGTTCTTCAATTATAAGAGGCATCAGCATGCAATTTGACGGATGGTACCACATACCTCAGTTGGTTGTAACATTTGATTTACTGGTGGTAGGTCTCTGTTGCCGGAGACCGTCTAGGTGGGTACCACCGAAGCATCCTATTTTACCGCCAAACATTAGTGTATAAACATTTCTGAGTTCCGGTTTGAATGGGGCTGTTGCTAGTGAAATAAGCGAGGTTACGAGACTCAAAATTTTATGTCTCAGGAGGACGAGCGCAATATGGTGCTGTGTGTACTATCCTAATTAGCGCTACGTTGTTATGGGCTGGCGCATCACTTACCATCAGGTTCAATGTCCTGCTCGTCTCGTCACTTCGTAGTATAAAAAAAAATATTATTTATACACAGCATGTCTATAACCCTTTATTAGCCCTATTTGAAAATACTGTATCAAATGTCGTCTGCGGTTCTCTTATTACTAAAGACAAAGAGAAGATTATGGGAAGGAAATGGCCGCAAGTAGTTTTTGTAGATGGGTACCAAATATTTTTGTTGCTTGTAATGTTGGTTTACTGGTGGTAGGTTTCTGTTGCCGGAAGCCTGTAGCTGGGTCGCCTATTTCACCGCCAACAAGTAGTTCGCAAACATTGCTGTGTTCCGGTTTGAATAGTATTGTAGCTTGTGAAATTATTGGGGTAAAAAGATTGAACATTTTATATCATAAAGCAATGAGCATGGTATGGTGCTGTGTACATCATACTTAGAGCGACGTTGTTATCAGTAAGCCCTTACCATCGGGTGAACGGTTCGCTCATCTTATCGCTTTGACAAATAAATAAAGAACATGGTACCATTTGCTAAGATTAAGCAAGTTCTATTGTTTGCAAATAATTGTTAACACGAGTATATGTGTGCCGACAGCAAGTGCACGCGCATCCAGCGAACGTGCGCATTATCGGACTGGAGCTGCATCCAGCAGCCGTCTGCGTTTAGCTATAACTTCATCACATTCGTCGCAAACATCTACCTTCCCGCTGGGAGCGTGAGTATCAATCCTAACCACAGTTTACAGGTGCTAGGTCTTTGTTCAGCGTCTCAGCCAAATTAGGATATTATTACAAACCATTAAAAATAGAAAAATTTATTATCTCCGGCACGCGTTCCAGTACGGTAGATATCACTTGCTGCAACTTATGATGGGCACACTTAAAGGCAAAAGACACGTTGGACGCCGAAATAAATCCTGGCTGCGAAACATTAGCAAGTGGACTGGTAAAACCAACATTGGGCACTTGTTCCACATGGTTCAACGCGGGCATGAATTCGCAAATCTGGCGGTCAACCTTCAGTAATAAAGAGGCACTTTAAGAAAAAGAAGGTCTCGGTTACCTTTGCTCTGTAGGACATCACCCACTAAGCGAACCGTGGGGTGAATTACAATTATGAGATTGTCCCGTGCTTGTCGTAGCAAAGAGAGTGCTGGGTAGGGTTACAACCATCCCTGGGACGTGCTTAAGCGCGATGGAGGGAGATACTGGTGTGTTCCATAGGAGATTCCGGGGCCTCAGCACTAAAGATGATCATCAAGAAAGTTTTAGTGGCTACAGAGATCATATAACCCCATCTTTTCTTTAAAAAGCGGAGTAACTTTTAAAGATTTTCTTTTGCCAATAAAAAGACTGTTGTCAAAGACCGTCTAGATAGGTACCATCGAAACCCCTATTTCTCCCGCCAAACTGTATTCACTCCATTTTATGGGCGTTGTACCAATGAAGTTACTTGATGCCCTGTGTTTCAAAAAAAAATCTTTAGATTGTAATGTTGATCATCCGACCTAGCGCCAGATTGTCAGTGACAAGTAATACTAATCATCATAGCAATATTATTATTTTGCATTAGTGAATTTTTTACACATTGCTCTATGTGCTTATTCAGTCATTGTATGCAGGTGGACCTGTTCACTATGCACGGTCCCTCCTGGCGCGACTCCGTTATTAGTTTCGAGATGCGGATGGTGAAAGTGCAGGCGTCTAATGGAGTAAAGCCAGCTGATCTAACTTGCTTCGAGTGAGTATTTTACATTAATTTGTAATAGACATGCCCACTTATTTAAGACAAGAAGTTCGAGTTGATATATGTCAGTTGTTTTTTTCTAAAATACATTTTTTTTTTTTAGTTATTATTATACTAGGTTAACAACCCTTTATACCTCTAATGCCTTTTAACTCTCGAGCAGATGAGAAACGTTATATATATTTTTTATTTCTTTGTTCAGTATGCGACCAAGTGGCAACATCTGCGTGGTGTCGCTACTGTGCTCGTTGGAGGGCCCGCAGGTAGCCGAGCTGGAGCTGACCATGTCGCTGTACCAGCACAGTCAATTCGCGGGTAGCGCGGTCGCCCGGCTGGTCGTTATTGTCTCCGAATACGAATTCTGAGACAGTACGAAGATTTTGCATCAAATATTTTTTTTTGTTCCCGGAAATCAAATAACCCTTGCCGTACAACTAAGGGAATCAAAAGTTTATTGAGATTATTTTCTTTTAAAACAGTCTAATAATTTTAATTAAAAATGTTACAAACTTTGTTTAGTACAATTAAGTAGAATTTATGAATATATTTCTTAATAAATCATGAAATATATAATAAAGAGAGAAATATTTAAATATTTCCTTAGACGAAAGAATCTCGTTCATTTTGCAATTATTACTGAATCATACTTTTTGTAAAATGTTTTTTAGTTTTGTTACATTTGTGCTACTTTCAGTTTTAGCTTCGTTAGATTACAATGAATTCATACGAATCTTGTTAGTAAATAGAAAATGTAGTTTTAAAGCGCTACTTATTTATTGCAATGTTTGAATAAATTTATATAAATATGTGTTTTCTTCATTAAGTTCGACAATCGCCTAAAACAACTTAGATTTTAATTGCATAAAAGTACTCCTTACAGTAATTGATGGTTTAATCCATTCATAACTATTTCAGTCTACTATCATTTATTACATGTGTAGGTTTTCCCGCCAACCGATTTTGTGTGGGGCCGGTTTGACAGATAACATAGGATCATCCAAATATTTTCTGCGATCTTCACCAGGTCGGCAATCCATTTGGCTAAGTGGTCATCCTACGCTGTGTTTGCAATTTTTTTTTACCTAACACAGATTCTCGTTTAGCCCATTCGTGTTTTATACACGACGCGACGAGACGTTCACCTGATGGTGATACGCCCGCTCATAACGTGATGCAAGGATGTTAAACACAGCACCACATTGCGCTCATCGCCTTGAGACAAGATGTTGAGTCTTGTTACCCCAGTAATTTCACTAGCTACAGCGCCCTTCAGACATTATTGTATACCGGACACAGTACTGTTTGGCGGTAGAAATAGGCGCTGCGGTAGTACCGGACGCACAGTCTCCGGCAACATTTTTTTTTAAAAACCTTTCATTTAAAATTTCGTAACAATTTAATCACGTAAACATGAGAGAAACGTAATTGAAAGTGAATAAAACAAAAGGCTCAGTTCGAATATATGATTTTATTAAGCACAAGCGATCCACTGCGAGCCGCAGTGTGGCCGCCTCCGAAGGTTGTTTACAGATACTTAAAATGTAATAGTGCACATTTTTATTAGTTCATTAGCTTTCGTGATCACAAAACTATTATAATAAATTAAATGTAAATATGTAATTTCTAACGCGACGTAGAGATACAACGATCACGATGTAATATTTGCTTTGCTCTGGTCCCCCTTGTCCCTTTCGCAATCCCTAACATTCCAATAGTTAAAATATAAAAAAAAACATAAAAATTATAAAATATTGCCACGTAAATAATACTATAAAATGTTTTGATTTTTATATAAAAATTTATGAATTATTACTATAATATAAAATATATTATGTTCTCTTGAAGTTATGTACACATTAACACGTTCATTAACACGAATACATATTGAGATGTTAAAGTACTTTAAAGTCGACTTCTGTTCTACCAATGTTCTGCAGTCATGTTTAACTGAGTTTGTTATAAAGTATAAAAATAAATGATACAAAGTATTTGTGAACGGTAATCTTCAAAACTTTTGGTTAGTTCTAGCCTTCCCTCCGGATACACCTACCGTTAACAGTTAAATAAATTTTCGTAAAAATTATTATGTACTAAAGTTATTTACCATTGTTGTACTTTTTGTTCAATAGCACTGACATATTTTTTGAGGATAAAAAGCTTCAAAAAAAAAAATAACTAACAAGTTTTCCCACTAAACCATTGACAATGAACATGATAATATGTAAGTAAACTCCAAATTTTATTTATTAGCCGTTGATCTTATAACTTGTAATAACATTTTTAATTCCATTTAACTTATTAAAACTTACATATGTTCCGAAATTACAAATAATTATGACATAGTCTCGCAAATTACTTAAGTTTAACATTTTTTTTAAACAAATACATAACATGAATTTAAAATATTTACAGAAAGGCGATATAGAAATTATCTTAGAATGACTTTAGTCATTAAAAAAAATACGATTTAAAAAAGGTGTATACATATGATTGAAACCTATAATATATCAGTTAATTTCCATTGTCTAATAAAAAAAATAATATATGAAACATGTTTCTAATAAAAATGATCGCTAAAAATACTTCCGTGCATGGATAAATTTGTATGGTCAACTGTATGTAAACTTCCAACCTAAGTTACACGAATTAAAACTCTAATATTCAACATTATAAACATTTGCATTCTGGCCGCTACTTGCTATACCATACTATCGATCAAAATATATTTCAACACTTTAATTCAGCAGTCGACAACCTATTCATTTCCGATAATAAAATATAACAAATTATAACGAGGACATCTCCGACTCCAGTCTCTAACTTCAGTTCACTTGATTTCGATCAGCGTTTCAGAAAAGGTTGCCGACCTCTGATGCAATCGATAGTAAGCTTACCCGTGAAATATATTAAACTAATTAATTACATAACTGTACTTATTTTTTTTGTGAATTAACGTACGTTACTTTGAATGAAATAATTTCATACATAAATACTAAGACGATTTTGTTAGTAAGTCATCATCAACCAATAGTCCAGCGGATAAATTCTTTCTTCAAGCTCTACACCGATCCTTACCCTGTTGTTCGCATTCGTCGCTTACCCACGACCTACATCAGACCGTCGGTCCAGTTTGTGGAGACGGTCCTCCAATACTTCCGGTACGCGGACACTTAATAGAGGCCCTTATTGCTTCATACTAATTACATAAAATGTTCCATACGTTAATTCTAAGTACAGCTCGAATATTAACTGGTTTTAGTACCGAATTAAAAATGTCTTAGACACAGTCTTTTTTTTTAACAAAGTGTAACGAAGTCATGAGATAGTTTAATATACAAATAGACTGATTTAGATGCAAACATACAAATCTGATATGATCCTCTAAATTCGTATAACTATAGAAGTTTTACAGTTTATTAGAGTAAATAAGTATATAACGGTGGACAGTGGGGCAAAACATTTATATCATACGATATAATAATAATTAACAGCTCGCTTAATTTTCCCACAATTGGGATCCGACGTCCTCTCTCGCAAAGAGAATCAATTGTTCTTGGAACATGTCGGTCTCTTCAAGATGTTTTCGTTTACGTGAAGTTCAAGCTCAGCGGAGGTCGATCTCATCTCTCCTCGAGATGCTTAACGCATACGACCGTCTTCCAACTGAACAATCATCATACAATATAATTTAAAATATTTTTATATCACATGATAAAAAAATTTTTTTTTCTTCGTATTTGTTATTCTATATTGTGTATGTGTATATAGTATAGTCGATAAATGGCGTAGTTTTAAAAATCTAGCTTCTGCTCTTTGAAAGAGCCGAACTTTGAAACAAGACCTTCAGGTGAATTTTCTTTTAACAGTATAAAAAAAAATTGCAGAAGAAATTGAATTATAGGCTAGTTAAAATAGAAACTGGGCGGTGTACTGTCTCTGTTGAAAAAACTACACATAGTAAAAAAGCAGCAGAGAACTGCTACCTTACAAGGAAGTTTGCTTATCGCGAGTTCTTCAAGTCGTTTCGATCGATTTAAACCACAATTATGTTCTTCTTGTACTTATATAGTAAAACGTTAACAAACATACCAACATGATCGCATAGCACATAAGACATTTACTAAGCACCACAAGAAACATCTAACATTAAGTTACTATTAAAAAAAAATTAAACAACCATTTCATTGTTCCCATTGCTGGGACTTGGGGTCTTCTCTCACATGGAGAAATTCAAGGCTATTTAACCACTGCGTTGACTAAGCCACAGGTTAGCTGCCGATTCTTAAACAGTTCACTATAATTTAGAATCTGCGTGTGTTAACATAGACCTCTTACACTCAGTTCCGGATGAGGGTTATGTTCTTGACGGAAGTCCCATAGACTCCCCAAACGCTGATAACGCACTGTGGGGGTTTTAGTGGCTTAAAGTACAACACGTAACCTTGAAAGTTCTTCCCAGAAAGCTGAGTACCTTTTATAAGATTTTTCCACCGATAACATAAAGACCCTTTTACACTTGACAATTTTCTAAAAAAAACAATATAAAAACAAATTTTAACCTCGACTGTACTTGTAACGATTTACCTTAATATTAATAACAGTTTGCGATAAAATGCTAAAACCATTGCAATTAAATAAATTCCATCGCGTGTAAAATAATAAAAATTAGAGCACACAAGTTTGTGACTGCGGGTTAGTAAGTTTTCTACTCATGCACGCTGAGATATTGCATACGACGGCATTGGCAAGGATCGCAACGTTACTGCTAAATAAATTAAACAAATATAAAATAACGTCAACAATTATGTTCATTATGATATTAAATATATATAAATATAAAAAAAACGTTCATATCTTTTTTATTAACAATGAGCTAACATTGCCTTAATTTTGATATGGTGTATGATGAGGCTGGAGATGATAAAGATTGTTCGCCGCATCCGATATTTTAACAGTGTGAATATCAAAGTTGTTAGCGGCAGATTAACAATATGCGGTAGGTCAGAGGGATTCGAAATAATCTGTACCACCAACCAAACTACAAGGACCTGGATTTAAAGGATTTTCCGTGTTACATTTGTAAGCGCGTAGTTACTGCGCCACGGGGATAGATGTTATATTCTTCAGTAGAAACAAATTTTAAAAAAGCAATATCTCAGCGTAAATTTTTAAAATAAATTCATAAACATCTATATCTAAATAAAACTTTGCTAAATAAGTCATTTTAACTACAAATCAACATAGCGAACAACACTCGAATTGCCGTAAGTAATTATAAGTGAATAACACGGCGCTTAAAAGAAGGAAAAATGGCATTTCATGATAATCACTATTACTTAGAGTTCATTATAAAAATATATATCTTATATCTAATGCGACGGGTTAACACATAAAACGATATAATATAAAATAATATACGCAAAAAAAATTTTGCACAACGCTATTGTAAAACATGCCTAAATGTCAAAAAACATTTTCACACAGATTATAGATTTTATACCACAGATAAAATATAACTGCCAACATAAAATATAAATAGATTCAAAATATAATAAATGTTTAAAGACATCACAATGAACGGAAAATCGATATCGATCTTGCAATAAATCGCATCTCATTAGGTAAATGGCAATAAAGACGTTCAATTAGACTTATCTTTTGTAGAGGTTTACATTATATCATCCTGTACGCAGTATTTCGAGTAATTTATTTAGATTTTTTTTCCGTCGAACCGGCGAGACGAGCGTGATATTCACCTAATAAAATATTTGCGCATAATGTGACGCTAGTTACAACTCACTGCATCACATTATTTTCATCACCTTAAGACGAAGATGTTAAGTATCTTTACCCCAGTAATTTTACTACTGCCCTCCGTAAACGAAAACACAGAAATGTTTCATACTACTCTTTGACGGCAGAAATAGGTATTGCGGTGGTATTCCCCTAGACTATTTTCTCACCAGTAAAGATTTTAAGATATCTAGTACATTAAAAGTCCATTTTTAAAAGAGGGGAAGTCAGGTAGTGCGTAATCCGTCGCCACGTATAACGCCGCTTCATTTCCTAAACTACTGTTATAATCTTTATGACCTGCGAACAGTACTAATATAATGTATCTCACTAAAATCATTTCTTCTTAGCGGTCGAGTTACTCGCACAATTACTTGAACGCGTTTGAACGCTGTCTTTCTTCAAAAGGCTGACTCCGAACGCAGGGCATTTCTTCCTCAAAGCTTTTATTTTATATAGTTTATTCCCTTGGGAGTTGTTAGTCTCTTCGAAGTTGTCGGGAGTCACGTCGGCGGTTATGATAGAATTGGAGATGCAGTCCATCGGCTCGGGACTACTTGACTTGTCCCGTTTCCGTCTAAATCTGAAAGGTGTATCAAGGGAGTCGGCAGAAATGTTAGTAATGTTGGTATCACTGGAAGACAGATCCTGGGTGGACTCCAGTCCGTTCTTAGAAACATTTTTCGGAAGCTTCTTTCTGGGATTTGAATTGGAGCGCATGATCAATTTCTTCCTAGTTGTCATACTTCCGGTGTTCAGTTTGGCCTGTGCGACATTTTTCAGGTTAGGTTCGGAAGGTAGGCGATTTTTCCCGTTCAAATGGCAGTTTTCTGTTAGAGCTGACAGTGACGTCACGTTGCTGAGGGTGTTGACTACCGACGTATCGTTTGACGTCATCTTGCTAACACTGACAGCTTTCCGGGTGAATGTTTTCAGAGGACTGCTACCGTGTGAGTAGCTGAGGGTAGGCCGTGCAAGGTTGGCCCTCTGCCCGTGGAAGCTGTTTTTGCCGGTGAAAGATGATTTAACGCCTGCAACTAACTTGTTTGCTTGAGAATTGGCACCTCTAGTGGGAGGGAACGTAGAAGTTTTCGCTGCATAATGAGATTTAAGAGTAGAATTGATTAACCGCGGTTGTGGTTTAAGATTTGTGTTGTTTGAATTTCTAAGGTTGTTTGTTGGCAGCATGTAATTCATTTTGGACGTGAACACGGTTTTGGTTGGCAGCATTGGAGTAGGCGTGGTCTTGTACTTTCCTATGACCGTCGTCACGTTGTTTTCCGTGTCGAGTTCATTAGCATTGAGCGCATTAGCGTTATCAAGCTGAAACAAAATCAGTGTGTAAACCACTTCTCCATTTGCAGTAACATTTTTGGAAATAGAGCATATAAAAGTTCATCATTTCAAGAGTGGAGTAAACCTCACAGAACAACTTTTTCAGGTCAATATTCTTAAATTCATGTTCCGTGAAGTAAAACCTATTAGGAAACTTTGCGAGCCGATATATTCTAACCAATAAGAATAAACGTGAAGCCGTTAGAATTTTATTAGTAATGAGGAAGCGCGCGCTACAGTCTTTTAGAGACGCGCAGAATTGAACTCCACTAAACTTAACCTTCCGTTGAAGGAAACTATTCCAGTTCTATCAAAGTTCCAAGATCATGTTAAATACATTATTCCATACTTGGACAGCATAAAGGATAAATAGTCTTAATTCCCTCCTTATGAAAAAAGACCTTAAACCTAAAAACTCTTACCAGTGGGAATATAAAGAGAACTTTTTATAAATAATTACTCCTCACCTTATTTCCATTCTTGTTACAATGCAGTATGGTTTGCAAGGATACAGGCTTATCATTAATGATAGGTTTGTCGGTGACATCGGTAGCATATGGAGGCAAGTCACTGTAGATACCGCGAGTAAACACCGGGAATGCGGTGATATTGTGACGGCGGCGAAATGCTTCGCCCTCAGCGTGCATCCGAGGCTGAACACTGCAAAAAAAAAGAAAATTTTATATTCAAATTAATAAAATGTATGTTTTAATCTAAAATGGCTTAATCGCATTTTAAATATGTACTGTTAATTGATAGGTAGTCCTCGATGGTAAGCAATCTCGATCGGAACACTCTATTTCTCAAAATTGACAACGAGAACAATGCAAAGCTATTATGGTGGCAAAACATTTAACATGAGGGTAGTAGTTAGATAGGCGGGTTCGAAAAAAGCTTACCAGCAAAATAATTCCACAATATGCTGCGGAATCGAACCAAAGACCTCTGTGTTACAAGGCTAATGCATGGCAACTAACTCATGGAAGAAATTAAAAAAAGCCAAATTAAATTAGTTATGTGTAAAAAGGTTAAAAATCAACAAATTGAAATTCTTGTTAACTATTAGGAAATTTATTACTTATAATGTAAAAGTTGGAATGAGTTAAATGTACAAACTTCTCCAAGAACCACTGTTGATGGCCAATTACGGAACCGGGCCTGCACAGCCGCAGCCAGGCGATAGCCTCGCGGGCGGTGAACCCGTGGTGCTTCATCATATAGCAGGCGATCAGCGTGCCCGTGCGTCCCAGACCGGCTGTAAATTAATACAGAGTAAGTACAGTAATAGCAGCATTAAGTAAACACAGAGCGATTAAAGATATATTATGGTATATGTTAGTTGAATTTAGCAGAAGATTATCTAGAAATACAGCGATGTAGTTACGGTGATTGATTTACAATATGAAAGTGGTATCTATCAAATGACCCTTGTGGCTCCGGAATCGAATCAAGGCGAATTAAAACAACGGAGAAAAATTATAAAACCCTCTATGGAAAAACTTATAGTTAACTATGAACCATTTCGGAGATTAGCTATAAAAATTACGTTGCCTGAAAGTATTCTGATTTCAGATCTGTATAATAAATAAACAGTGTACCTTTGCAGTGCACAGCGACTGCACCTTTTGCGATTTCCGCTATCCGTATGAATCTATTCACGATGAGGTCTGAAGGTACTGAGCCATCAACGAAAAACAGTTCTCGGTGCTCGAATCCATGCGAGGTGAATTGCTTCGCATCGTACGACTTCTTGTTCAGCCGCACGATAGTCGTGACGTGGTGCGTGCGGAAATACTGGTGGTAGTGCTCGGGGCTGTGCAAAGGGTATCCCCGGTCTAAACGGGAACGGTGATGCGGCCCGGAGAACGCGAGCATCTTGCCGGGTATAATCCAGTTCAGGTCGCCGTTTTCGACTTTCTGGAATGATTGTACTGAATGTTTGTAATTGTAAAATTATAAGTATGTTATCTAATACATATATTGAGTATTTCGAAAATAATAATTTGTGTTAAAACATCCTGATGCTTTTATATAAACGGTATCAAAATCTATTATCTCTCCTTTAGCCTGATTAGAGAATTGCACGGTGACGTCACGTTGTACGGGCGCGCGATCGTTAGTTATTCACCCCCAACATGTACATTGAGCACAGCTGACGTAATATATAAATTAAAAACTGTTTTAAAACAATTGTTAAAAACAATGTCTAATTCACCATCATCAGGTAACAGACATCCACTGATGGACGTAGGTCACTCTTAGAAATCTCTACACAGTACAGCTCTGCGCTCTCCATGTGGCCGTTTTCCGTAACTTTAATCCTCCTTGCAGTAAATCTTGATTTATTTTATAATACATTAAAATCATAAATACTTATTTGATTATTGTCGTACTTCATAAAATAGATACTGTTCAGCGTCAAAATGTTGGAAGTCGAAGAAGCCGGCATCGTGTGCCACTTTCAGGCCGTGCAGCACATCTAGGAGTGAGATGTCGAATAGCGGCGGGCCACCGGAAGCATCGCGAAAACTCAACAGCGACCACTCGCTGCCCTCCGTCAGCTTCTTGTACACCGCTGGTGGTGATCCGTCCAGATATAATACCTAACAAAGAGACACTGTTCTCAATTTACATAAGATGTTAAGTCTCGTTACCTCTGTAATTTCACTAGCTACAGGGCCCTTCAAACTGGAACACAGTAATGTTTGAACACTATTGTTTGGCGGCACAAATAGGCACAGCGATGGTACCTGCCTACACGGTCTCTGGCGACAAAGACCTACCATCAGTAAAACTTCTGATATTAAGAAATGGATCTGCGTTTCTCATTGAGTCTTGAATATGGCGGTTCCCTCACAATATTTTCCTTCACGGGAAGTTCAATTTGGTGGGGAGCTTTTGTTTCTATTTATTACGGATCCTGTAGTTAGTGAGATTACTGAGATACCGATAAGACTTGTCTCAAATATCGTGCATATTGTGTTCTATAAGAATTCTAACTAGCATGTGTGATCAGGTTAACGTCCTGCTCATCTCGTTCTAGTGGTTGTATAAAAAAGGCAGAGACATTATTTTTTACCTCGTAACTTCCAATGAGGTAGGCAGCGTTGAGTCGGAGTGTCTCGTTGTTACTGGTGTAGAAAACAATCTTTTTTTTCGGATTCTTCTCCAATTCCTCGTTGAGCTTGTTGCAGAATTGATACAAATGGCATAGGTGGTAAGGTCCAAAATCGAAATAGAAGTTCTCGTAGATGATTTCATCTTCTATATGGAAATATTTACTGTTCCGCGTGGGTTTAGGTTTATAGCCGGTCTTCAGAGTTGCGAAGTACAATCTATCTGAAAAGAGATAAATTAAATTGTTTAAGAAACAGATGAGCATAAACTTCATTAATTTGTATTTGCGATGCTGTTTGTGAATTCAAATCTTACATAATACACACAGGGTTGTTTTTCGTAGCAAACTAGATTTAACATGTTTTGTTTCAATGTCTCAAAAACAATGTAGGGCAGTGTTTATCATTTTACCATCAGGTGAACGTCGCTGCGTGGAGTAAATAAAATTATATATTAATATAACATTTTATTTCAGTTTGTAGCTGGATACTGTCCAGGTAGCGCCGCAGCGCCTATGTCTGACGCGAAACAGTAATGTGTAAATATTGTGTTCCGGTTTGAAGGGCGTTGTAGCTAGTGAAATTACTGATGTAACCAGACACAACACGTCTCAAGGCGGCGAGGTCAATACGGTGACGTGTTTATTATTATCCTAACTAGCGTCTCGTTGTTGAGAGCAGAATTAACACTTACTATCAGATGATCGTTCCGCACGTCTCTTCATTGAATACGAAAAAGGTTTTTTTTAAGCATGTGTCGAATGGAGAAGTCTCTCGATCTTTTCATTTAAAAACTAAAAAGATATTTCAGATAGGTTAGGTAATGTTTAAAAAATTTATATGTTGTCTATTACACCTTCATAGTTCTAAAGTCTCAGTTTTAAATAGAATTATACAGTACTTGAGAAATAAAATATAATTTTACCCTCGTATATCATACGCACACAATATGAGACCTGTAATTATTAAAATTATTATATTTGCTTTAGTTTCAGTGTAATTGTCATTAATGATAATAATATACTGGGTGTTAGGAGACCGCTTCCGAAAATGAAGACAGACGATAGTACTGATAACACCGTTGGTGATGGGACGGAAAAAAATCGATCCTGATTAAAAAAAAAAAACATATTTTTAAAACGTTTTATTAGCATTATTTACGCGCCATCATCTTAGTACTAAATGAAATGAAAAAATAAGAATGAACAAAATCGGTTTCCTTATAATGTTTTCCTTAACAGGAAGTAATAAATACTTATTATGTCGAAATATATCAAGTTACCATCCATGTTCTAAGAATGATTGTAAACATTGTCCTTTTATAAATATAGACTCAAGTTCTACCTTTTAATACTTATTGACAGCGTGAAATATAACACAGACTCTTGAAAGCTTTTCTTTGAAAAGAATATTTATGTACGGGCTCAATATAAGTACGGCAGTCTAAGTCTGTCCGTCGATAACTTATCTGTATGAGTAGGGTGTATACGGAGTAAAAACTTCTTAGATTTGCTCCAGAAAATAGAGCTATTGATATATAACAATTCATATTGTTACTTATATATTAAGCTGGACATATGACGTTTCTTACTTTGTTTATTTCACATACCGACTTACTCTATAATAGTAAAGCTTTAATTCGGATGTTTACACAATAAACTGCACTCGTTAATTGTCGTCATTGCATTAATCTTATTAACTATAGCGCTGTTCAAATTGGAACAAAATACTGCTTGATGGCAGAAATAGATGCCGTAGTGGTACCTTAACGTTATTTGGTAATAGAGCCTTGCAACGGATGAATGTAGATATCGAGCATAAGATTCAAAATTTAGTGTAAACACTTGGAGAACAGTACCATGTAGATAATGCCCTGCAGTACGTTCGCTGACATCAGAGTTAACTATATACTTCGGTGTAACAACATTAACTTTCGAATTGTATCGTATCTAACATAGTCAGCAAGCTTTTTTTTTTCAACCGAGTCGTTCACCTGACGCTAGCTAGAATGGTATTCACAGCACCACATCGCGCTTGTCGCCTTGAGATATAAGATGTTAAGCCTCGTTACCACAGTAATTACACAACGCTACAGCACCTTTCAAACTGGAACACAGTAATGTTTACACACTACTGTTTGGCAGCGGAAATAGGAGTTGCGGTGGTACCTAGCTAGGCGGTATCCGGCAACGGAGACCTACCACCCGTAAATAAAATATCAACAAAAAGTCAAGGTAAAATCACCCACGCAACAATTTCATGCGACACATTAATGGTTACGAAAAGAAAAAAATAACCATTAAATAGAAACTTTTTATTGAGAAAGTTGTAATGGCGTTAGAGGGGACACGGTCGCCGGAAATGTGTACCTGAAAAGAAGGGTATACATACTAAACCAATATAACAAACCCCTTCCAATGCGACGTTGGGACAGGAATGTAAACATTGTTTTAAACTAGTATATCGAGAAATTTAAACCATCTGGTTTTTTGTTGTTTTTTTTTTATCACAACAATAAATCCGTATACCACAGAGCCGTTTGAGAGATATGCATGAATAATTATCGTGTGAGATATTCTACAAAGCTTATAGTTTGCAATACGAAGGAACCCTGCGGGTAAAGTTGTTTATAGACTCGAAAAGGTCAGGTCCTTTACTATGTACCATGAAAGACGGCAGTTAATGTGCCATTAGCAAGTCAATGAAGTTGGCCGACGGAGAAGCCTGATCCTGAGGCAGACGCGTCGTATTAACGGAAATGTCACCGTTACGCCTGCTCCTGAATGTAACTAATTTATGAAAGTGAAATACTAACAAAGACGGTCTTTGATACTTGACTTAACTTATTTAATGTTTAGGATTGGTTTTTTAAGAAATAAAATGCAGAATTATACTTTATATATGACATATAAATTTTTGGCGTGGTTGAAGATGTAGTGACGAAGATAGAGAAAGGGATACTTAGATGGTTTGGCCATATAGAAAGAATGGATGAAAGAAGATTAACGAAAGAGGTATACAAGGTAAGAATGATTGGAAAAATCGGTGCAGGTCGACCTAGGCGGATATATTTTGATCAAATCGAAGATATCCTAAAGAGAGGCCGGGTCAAGAGATTTCGCAAACAACGAGTGTGCATGAAGATGCTCATGAAAGTGGAGGAAACGAGAGAGGTGTGCCAGGATCGTAGCAAGTGGACAGAGGTGGTCTCTGTCTACCCCATTGGGAACGAGGTGTGATATATATGTAGGTATGTATAAATTTTTTGTCCATCATCTTGGGAATGAAACATACGGTATCTAAGTTCAGCGGTTCATCAAAATATTCTTAAGTAATTCTTTACTAGGTTTCCTGGAAGAAAATTCTTTTTATTGTTAAACTCTCGTTTGTCCATACACTTCAGTTTATTAGCAAAAACTTTGTACCTGTGTCTATGAGTAAGTTTACGTTAGTAATAAATAAAACTTTTGTTTCTTATTTATTTTACGAATTGCTTCATACTGTCACTAGTCGCTTAGAACTTGTTACGTTTAGAGTCACCGTCCATTAAATTTGAAATTAATGAGACTACGAAATTCAAACTTAAATTATCGCGTTTGACGCAAAAACTTTAGCGTGTTGTTAAGCAATTTGACAGTTAATTTAGAAGGCAATTTCGCGTAACTAAAATAAAACTAAACAATATAAACGACTGAAGTATTAAATTAAAATATAACTTTATATTTAAACCAAAAGTTTAAAGTTCATGTGCCACTGGGAAAGGGAAATAGTTTCTTACTTGGAAAACTGGGTATACTATCCATAGATATTTTGTTCATAGTAAATCAAAATGTTATACTTTTTTTATTAGACGAAGAGATGACACGAAAAATTCATTCACGTGATAGTCAATCATACACCTGTCCTAACAACGTGGTGTTAGTTAGGATGATACACACGGGACCACCTGGTGCTGGTCCCCTTTCGTAATTTTACTAGCTTTAGTAATATTTGCATACTACTGTTTGATGATAGAAATAAGAGCGACGGTGGTACCTCTACCTAGACCGTTTCCAGCAACAGGGACCTATCAATAATAATCCTCGTAATTATTTATGTCCAGAGTGCGATAATTCTTCAGCTCATGCTTAAACATGTTATCCTGTCAAGTTAGAGTTGCGCATTATGCGAGTGTGTTGTCTTTATTGGTATAACCGGCCTGATTCGTAATGCAAGATTACTGGCTTATCTAAATAAGATCAACCAATTGACATCAAATATTTACAAATTAGTTTAGACCGTGTAGGTCTTTAAGCGGACAAATATATAGACTTAAGACTGGCAACTCTAGCTGTATAGTTATACAAAATTGGATTAAATTGTATCATGGGCCATATCATGGAGCAGTAATGTCCCCCTTTTTTACCATAGAACTCCCTGGTTCAATTGAAGAGCTACATGAGGTGGAATTTAATCGGTGGCAGAGTGTTTTTCCTCATATTAAAAATATGATATAACAGCACGCTGTATTCCGATTGTCAAACTGTACCCTAAAATCTGAACTAGCTCGTTTCTCCACCAACGGCATCATTGTCACTTAACATCATGTGAGACGAAGGTTAGCTCATTGAAGATAAAATGACGAGAAACGAACATTCAAACTTCTTACAATAGTTATTCGGGACAAGGTAAGTAATTAAAATGATGGTAATGATTTTTTGTGGTCGATGACCGTCACCAGTAAATAATTATTACAAAAAATTTATTAATGTGACTTATCCGATCAAACTGAATGATTTTTAGTCAACTTTTTATATAGGTGATATTTTCAAATGTTTATATTGGTTAAAAAAAGTGTCATAATTATATTTAAATATTTTTACATTCGTTGTGACAATGACAGGTAACGTCTTAAAGCTCTTAGTATATTTATCTGTATCACCGTATCTTTTAAACGATTAGTTCGATTGATCCAGTTTGTATTGACTATATACTTACTATACTATATTGATCTGAGATATAAGTTACGGCACATTCAACACTTCATTTGTAAATCTACTATTTTTGAGACTTGTTATGGTTGTGTTAAATTTTAAGTTATAAATTGTATAAATGGTATCGTCTGCCATTCCTGAGCTTGATGGTAAATGAACTTAGAATAACAAAGGCAGTCTGCGCCTCGCTTTACGACATACGAGGGATCAAAAAGTAGTGAGATTGACATATATAACTTGATAAGAAAAAAAATTTTTCGATTATCTTTTGTTTTTTTTTGTGTTCTCGAAAATGGAGAAAAACGAAGTGTCAGCCATTATTAAATACCTCTGTTAAAAAGATAATGATGCAAGAGATTAATTGCGATTTGGAGGCAACATTAGGAGAGTCTGCTCCGCCGTATTCCACTGTCGCAAGGTAGGCTCTTCTCAATTTCGAGTAGGGAGAACGAGCACGGAAGACGAACATCGTTGCGGCCGTTACCACGTCCATCGACGTCAGTCACCCAAGAAAATGTTGTGATAGTCGAGAAAATTTTATTGAGCGATCATCCGATACTTAAGAAGAAACGGGCATTTCATATGGAAGTATTCAATCCATATTGAAACAATCTTTGAATATGAGAAAAGTCTCCGCAAGATGGGTTCCAAGAATGTTGACCGACAGTCAGAAACAAAATCGACTTGACATTTCGAAGATATTGTTGGACAAGTTTCAAGAAGATTCTGAAAACTTTTTATTTCGTTTCGTAACATGGGTCCATCATTTTGATCCAGAGACAATAAACAGCAATCAATAAACAGCAATCTTCGCTATGGAAACAGCCATTATCACTGATCCCGAAGAAGTTTCGTGCCGTAGCATCGGCTGGCAAGGTTAAGCCCTAAAATATTTTGGGACTCAAAAGGGATATTGTTGATTGATTACCTGGAGCGTGGAACCACTATTACAGGCCAATATTATGCAGCTTTGATTCCCAAGTTGAGGAATGCATTCAAAGAAAAAAGGAGAGGGAAACTTCGAAAGGGCGTGCTGTTTCATCACGACAACGCATCAGCGCACAGGTCGGCAGTTGCGATGGCTGCCATTCAGCAAGCTGGCTTCGCATTGGTTGACCGCTCCCCGTATGCACCAGATCTGGCGTATAGCGATTTTTATCTGTTCCCCAAATTGAAAGAATACTTAAGGGGAAACAGGTACGAAGACTGCAACGAGGTGATGGATGCCGTGGAGAGCTTTTAGCAGAACCAAGACAAAACTTTTTTTGTTCTCACTACTTTTTGATCCTTCTTCGTACAGATAATAAAAATTGCAAACGCATGCGCCGTTACTCGTCGAACGTTTTACTACTATGTAGTAATCGCTTTGGAAGGAATTAACTTTTAAACAAGATGAATGAACCGCAGGTACACCGCTAACTAAAATAGAAATACAAGTACTTTTAAAGGCATTGCTACAATTACATTCGTTTACGACATATTATATTAAAAGAATTTATTACACAATACAGTGGAATAAAGATACATATAAAAAAATGTAAAACGAACGAAATAGGTGGGTTTTATACATAGGAAATAATATACCTAGTCCGGCCATAAGTTTTGTTACAAATCAAAATGTATTTTTTTCTAATGAAGTAATGTAATATTATTAAAATTTATACCCACATATTTATTAGTCTTAGCAAAAAAGAAACAACAATATTCTATTTCAAATGGCCACCTTTGTATTTTATACAGGTCTTTAATCTGTTTGACCACGAATCTATGGATTTACGCGCTGTTTCCAAGGGAAATTTCCACCACCGCCACTGCTTGCTCCAAAGATTTTTTAAGAGACTTAATTTCGCCGTGTTGTTTAGAGCAGGCCATGTCCTCTAAAATTGTCCATAATTTAAAGCCCAAAGGGTTGAGGTCTGGGCTAGATAAGGGCCAGTCTTCAGCTCTTATAAAGGCCGGAACGTTGGTTTCAAGCTAGGTTTGGGTAGTTTTCGTGCCTTATGATCAGGTGCAGAGTCGTGCTGGAAAGTCCACGGTCTATTTTAAAAAAAGTGTATTGCTGAGAGGTTTCACAACATAATCCAAGACTGTATCTTGATATACTTTGGCTGAAGTTTTCACTCTTTTTTCACAAAAATTTAGTTTTGTGACTCCTTGATAAGACACGCCCCACCAAACCATCACTGACGCAGGATGATGACCACGTTGTACTTTTCCGACTACCACCACTTGAGCAGCTTCTTTAGAATTGTGAGCGTACACTTTATCATTTTGCTTATTGTAGTGTTCTTCAATCGTGAAAATTTTTTCATTGGTAAAGAGGATATTTCAGTGGCTTTCATCTGCGTATCGCGACAGAAGGCGTTTTGATCGATCGACTCTCTTTAATTGTAATGATTGATTTAGGACATGTCCTGTATATCGACGATAAGCACCAAGCTTCAGGTCTTGTTTTAAAACACGCGATACATTTCTCGTGATAAGATTTTTTGTTTCCTAATGGGATTTCGACGAATTCTGGTTTTACTAGCATTTACAGGTTTGTAGTTCTAACGGCACACGTCGCCTTGATCTTTTCTGGTCTTCGACAGAAGAAGTGTTGTTGTATTATATGTTGATAGTTTGATACACGAACATACGGCTGATACCAAGCTTTTGAAGTGTCTGGAATATGACCGACGGCACCATACCCACTTTGCGCAAGGTGATCACTGCAATCCTATTTTCTTTAACAGCCCAATCCATATTGTAATTGGATAATGAACACGAACAAATATGTGAAATGACGCAAAATCGAAAGAAGTTTTTAACATAATATAAGTATTTCAAATTCAAAATAATTAAAAAGTTGAAAAAAGAAAAGTTTTTATGTAAAAGTATTTATCGCCAAATTAGTTACATCTTCACCAGGTATCAGGAACAACTTACAATCACAGGAGTATAAATTACTCCTGTGCAAAGTAATGAGGCAACATTTAGGTATCAAGTTAAGATGTTTACTTTTTTCTCTTCAGAGAGCAAAAGCTAAAAATCACTCATATGTTGACAACTGGAATACAGCAATGATGTTATGGCACAGATTTGCAATATGAGTGAGAGTGAGAATGACTAACCCCAGGAAATACGAGAAAACTACCGTTAATTAAACTCACGCATTACGCTGTATGGTCAATAAGCTAAATATAATATTATAAAATTAAACGTCAATTCTGCTATTACGTATTTAATAACGTTTTAAAAGGACTTATCCTTTGATTGTAACAATATATCCAAAAAATTCTCGTTGTTTAGCTCTATGATAAATCAAACATTTGGCTCGATGATAAGAGTATTCACTAGTCAAATGAAAGATTTATAATCCAAGGGCTTTAACTGTCACCAACAAAAGTTATATATTTACGGTTGAATTAGGTTTTACATAATTCTGAAATTGAAATATGATTTAGATAATAATCACAATCAAGGCCTTGCTTTTAGACCAGATTCCCAGACTTTTTTCTCATAGAAAAAAAATTCTAATTTAGCTGGTTGCGGTGGAATCTACAACTACATTTTTACCATATTCCCAAAACTCGACAAAAACTGTGAATATTAGAGTCAACGTAGGCACCCGTGGGGTTTCCCCTGGTTTCTTAGGGTTTTGGACCACTTTGGGAACTAAGGTTTTAGACAGTATTCAGAGTTGTGTATATGATAAAAAATTCCGGAGAAAACGCGACAAAAAGTTATACCATTTTAGCGTGCCCTTACAATGTTGTAAAGTGTGTGTTTTAATGAAATGAAATACCATTCTCGTTATTATGTAAAACAATAAGCTGCAGACGGTATGAATGTATGGCTTTCATCAAAGCGGGCCTCAAACTGTGGCCGGAATATGAGCGTTAATCAGGCAACACCAAAGAGAAGCACACACAGCGGTACACCTCGGACCTAACAATCGTCCGACAAAAGAGCTCTCATACTGCATTGTCTACGCTCATAGTAGTTCCATTTTTAGACTTCATACCTAACAAAATACTACGCTATCAGGCCAAGAGTTATAAAAGAATCAAAGCGTTTTCATTTTGTATAGAGGAATAATTAAAAATATGTAATGAAAGATAGTCGGAGTATGACTGGTGGTAGATTTCTGTTGACGAAGGTCGTCTTGGCAGGAATCACCGCAGCTTCCATTTCTGACGCTAAACACTAGTGTGCAATCATTACTGTGTTTCGGTTTAAAGATCGCTACATATAGTAACCCCTGTTCCCCCCGCCCTCTCTTTGCTGGCCGTAATTTATAATTAGATTTGAAATTTACACTTGAAATTTGGTAGAAATATTCCCGACCGCCGCCCCTGGGTCTCATTACGTTATTAACTCCAATTTCTTTTTGGGGTAAGAATTTTATCATATCTCAGCTGATTTATTTTTGTTAAAACGAATATTCCTACCAAATTTCTATCCTGTACGATTTATTGTTCCAAAAATATCATGATGAGTTCTACATAGACAGAAATATGTGATATGTATATATTCATATAGATTATACTTATATCTTATTATTATCTAGCGCTTTTCTCGTAGCTTCATTTAATATTGAAAAAACATTTATTTCTGAAAATACGTAAAGACGTGAGAAGTGATAAAGTGACGTTGATTTAATTGTAATAGGATTAAGTTGACGCTATTGAAGAAGAATAACTTAAGATTTACTTATAAGTAAGGTTATGATTTTTTTTTTTCAAATTAATGACGTTTTTTAACAAGTATGTACTTGTCTAAATCTATGTAGATTAAATTTAAATTAGGAACAAGCAAATTCATTTACAAATTTATTGTAATAAATACTACATAGGAGAATATTTTTATGCGCGACATATCAAGAATTTTCATTAAATGGAAAGGTTAGGTTAATTGAATTTAAGATAATATGCCTCTTAGAAGTAAACAAAGGCTGTTAGCGAAACTTTTGCTCCCACTCGGCCTTTAAAGATATAAAATTTATGAAAGAGCCTGTTATTTTGGTTGTAAAGTTTTTATTATACGTTTATTAACAATGTATGCGCGAACAACAAAATAATTTGTTAATATCATTGTGAATGAGTAGACCTTGCATAATTCATAATCAAAATGTATTTAGACCAATAAACGTGGACAATAAACGAAAAGATGTTACGATTGAATCAATTATCATATCTATTATTTTTTAAATAATTCAGTATCATTTCTTGAAAAACTTTGCTAAATATTTGGCCTTTGTCTTCAATGTTATTTTTAAATATAAAAATTGTAGTCCTCATCTAAGTAGAACCGTCGGCAAGATTCCAAGTATTAACTGTTACAGTTACGTTAACCTTGAGCATTAAATTGTCTGTTCTTCATCTTATTTCAAAACCTTTAATACTTAATTGTGTTTAGTAACTGTATTTTCTTTAAGAAATAGAAGAGCAAATAAATTTCTTGAAACTGTTATCTCGATACGAATAAAATATGAATGGGGGGAAAACTGTTGAGGGATGGTCTAGACAAAAAATATGTATTTATAGTTATTAGAATCTATTATAGATGATTGTGGCATTAGTATTTTTTTTGCTGGCAACAAATGAATATGTTTGTAATATGAAAATGAATGTCGAAATAATGCAACGTTACTATTTCATTACCATATACTATCATTGTCGTACCGTTGTTCTGTGATGAAAGCCATAAAAAAGTAATTCCTCTGACATACGTTAATACTATTGTAATTCGTATCGATCGTGTTTCGTAATCCGGGAAACATAGACTCCGTGGATGTACATTCATTAAATCATTACATTAGAAATTTTGATTATGGAAGGTGTCAACATAGTTTACATTGAGGTAGGTGCCAATAGTTAGGGAAATTATTTAGGTTAGTTATGATGTTACTAATGTATGTATCATTCAATGGTATTATAATAGAGAAATATAATTTCCAAAAACTTGGGTATTTTTAACCACTTATTGTCTATCAAAAAAAAATTAATATAATAAAATGTTTACAATCCTTCAAAAAAAAAAGATACTTGTAAGAATATTTTTTATCTACAATGGGTTAATACTTTACTTCAATTGCATGTGGTGTTAAGTGACAATTAGGTTGTGAATGGTGAAGTGTGGATGACAACCGGAACACGGCGTTTCTGTTACGACAGCAAATTTACAATACGAGGGTAGTAGCTAATAAGACGTTAGAAAAAACAATATCAACGAAACATAATTATGTATTATACATTTAAAAATATTTAAATTTACATTTATACCAAGTATATTGTTCAAATATCTAGCCAGATTTAAATGAAATATTCATTCGTGCCATAAAATGTAACATTATATAAAATAGACAACTATAGATGATTTCATCAAAAAAAAAAATATCTTAAAGAAAAGTAAAAAAAATTAAAGTTATTTGAAAGCGTAATAAGTTGAGCTGTTACACGTTGTTCCTGACAATATAGTAAAGCTTAGTTAACCTAACCATTTTACCTATCGCACTAGATCTGCACATTAAACCAAGTGGCCGTAATTGCCTCTTGAAGCCGTGCTTTACGTGTATCGGATTTAAGATTGCGTGGGTTAAGTCACAAGAAGGTTTGTCCTAATGATGAAATCAGTGGTTAATATAAACCAATGCAACGATCTCTTCGGATTGAAATAGAAAAAGGAAATAAAAAAATCGGAACGTCAACAGGCTATAAAAAAAATTATCTATCTTAATACATAACTTATAATTCAATAAATGTTCTTTAGTCCTTAACTACCATTTATGCACAGTATAAAATACGATTAAACTCAGACCTCTTACTTTTACCTAGATTCCAAACCGCCCACAGCAAGTTTTTTAAATCATAAATGACGGTGTACCTTTGCTATTTTCAGTAGGGCAGTAGTGTGCAAACATTACTGTGTTGCGTTTTCTTTAATTCCTTAGAAGATTTAACAAATACAAGAACACATTTTGCGATTCTTTTACAAGAAATGCATCCGGTTACGGTTAACAAAACCTAAGAAATTACGGTTAAAGATGTGATTGCTGAGGTGGATTAAATTAAGAACCTTAAAAAAAAGGAAACCTTGACATCGACCCTCAGAGTACGCATCTTTAGTTAACTCTATCAGGAGAGCATAATTGAGTCATTGAATACGTGCATGTCAATAAATGGAATTAAATATATATGGAAGCTTGTTGCGGTTACGAAATCCACAATGAATGAAGGTTTTGTTCAACGTGTACAGATGTAATAATGAATTAAAACATAAAATTAATTTATGTTAAATGAACGTTAACATACAGTCAGTATGTACAAAAAAAAAACGTCTGTCTTTATTTTAAAGAATTCAATAATTTTAAACCTGTTGGAAAGTAGACATTAAAGTTAATCAACATCAACAAGGTGGTTCCGGGTAAACTAATGACATTGAATAGAACTGTCCGATCTACGAGGTCTACGTCCAGCTATGGACATCTATCCGTTCATAATCATGACGACGATAACACATCATTTAACAGTTCAAAATACATATTAGATTACGGCGTAGCTAGTAGGAACTAGACGTGTACAAGATCCTTCCTCAGTTATCTTACGAGCATTTTATTATTTACTGGTCTTAAGCTAATCTCTAACGTCAAGTATTCAGATAACAGCTAATGCGATCAAAACATACATGAAAAAATAACTTAAATAAGTAACGTTACTTTTGAGCAAATTGCATTAACACTTAGACCATACTTGATTTGCATTCAATTATATAACGCCAAGGTCACTCAGACACTTGTTCCGCACTTCCATTGCACGCTTTCAGGCTGAATAGGAAATTAGAGCTATTTTAGTACAAACATATTTGATTATTCAGTAGCATTTGTTATGCTAAATACAGGGTAAAAACTATGATTGCTTTCTTTGTTTGCAAACGATTATAACGATGATTGGTTGCACATATAGGTTCGAGTGAAATATATTGGTAATCCACAATTCTGCTAAAACATTTAAGCATATGTATGCTCATGTATCAACAAAAAAAGTGGTACCTTTTGCCGTGTATGGATCCACGATAGCGGGGAAGAAAGTCGCTTAAGACAATAGGAACTTTAAACAGCAGCTTTTTCGTATTGTACGCCTAAGTACAGAGTATGGAAGACCCACTATATTTTTGGTATTTTGTTTGTCATTTGGGATATATAGTATTTAAATTTTTCTTAATTAACTATAACTATAGGTCGCTTATATCAGCTTGGTAATGTAGAATATATTAGAAGTGATAGTGAGGATATGATTAAACTTTTTTTATGAGAAACCGTGACAAATATTTACATGCGAACATTTGTTGACACTGCATAACTGATACAACAAATATTTTTGTGAAAATTTTTCTGAAGTTTTAATTTTCAAAACTTCGGACTTGTGTTTAAACCAACAAGTTCCAATAAAACCTTTGTGTCATCATCACTACCCATGAAGATTTACCGATGAACGTAAATCTATGGTAAAGTAATTTGTGTAGTTATATTTATTTGAATTTTTTGTTAACTCTTAAAACCGTTTCTGCTGATTACTGAAATGAATACAAATTATCCTCACTGTAATCCATTTATGAAAGGAGACTAAATGGGTCAGTAACTTGTAAAAAATAATTTAACTAGCAGGTACGTTTTATATTGTCACTGTTTTCCCAGCTATGTACACCTCTCTGTATTATAAACCAGAATTAGATATGTACAGTAATTCCAATATTTTACTATATATATGTCACTTACTGCATTTGGATGTAAGCCAAGCTCAGATAGCTTAACTATTCGAAACACAACTCATCAACGACGACCTCAACTCCTTGGTTTATCAAAATTTACAGTTATCTTGAGCTTTATAAATATTCAATACTAGTTAGAAAAGACAAAACGCACAACTAGAGAGTTGTTAATCATTTCATAAACTTTTTAAAATGTCTATAGCTCTGTTTTAACAAACATGTAACAAGGAATGTTTTTATACATAACTCACAATTCGAGATAAACACTTGTTTATACTGCGGGTTATTTTCACATTGCATATAAAAGAAAAAGGCGCCATATTTTTTAAAACATCTTTGAAGGTCAAATTAGATATGTAAAAAATAACTGAATTTCTACAGAAATAAACTATAACAAAAACAATATCGCATAAGGTTAATTTTAAAGTTATCTAAACGAACGTTTTGTGACAAGGTTAACTTGCTCTTGTGTTAAGTACGATCTGATATCGAAAACAGTTAAGATGCTGAACTTACCACGTTGAGGTATTGTTTTCGACATACTTGTTGTAATCGACAAAATTTGACAAATAATATTAATTTAAATAAATTCTGATAACAATCGAAATCTTAAAACAATCTTAAGGTCAATGAGACCTTGGTTAACAAGCATGGCAGCTTTATATAAACCTTGAATGGTACCATCTAATTTCAATTTTGTTGAATACGGACCCGAATATGTACAGGTAAAAAAAGTATATTAAGCGCTTTTATATTTTATACGAATTGAGGATGATAAATGAGCACGCAATTTCTATTAATGCTCAGTAATCGTGCTCTTCATAGACATCCATCTTAGTAACCTTTAGATGTGTTTTTGCTACTCATGCTGTACTATTTCGTAGAAGAATTAATAGATGATTTAAAATAAGGTTTTCAATAAAATTACTATTTCAATTACATTCACAAGTACACGAAATTTTAGAACAAATCAATTGTTCTTTTTGTAATCTTGGCAACATCTATATATATAGAAGATATCGAGAATCATCGACTCATCACGAGGTCTACGAAAGTATTGAATAGTTTGGTAGAAATATTCCTTCTGCCACTTAGCGTTAAGCTAAGAATAGATTTTGCGAAAAATTCTTCCCCAATGGGAGTTGCGTGGATATTAATAAAGGGAAGGGGCCTGGTTGTCGGCGGATTGCCGCCAGGTGGGAATCGTTGTGACAAATTTTAAGTCTAACTTCTAAATCTAACTCTATATCACAGCCAGCAAAGCGTCTCATGAATGATCAACAATGTGTCTCGGTAGAGAGCTTTGTTCTTGCCTACGACGAGTCGTGCTTAGGTATAATAGGGTTGGTCCGGTTAGTTCCGTAGAATTCCTAGTTCCCCTCCACACACTAAAAAACCAGCGAGGGAGTTTTAATAGGTGGTAATCCCACACAACCTCGCCTTACCCTGAAAAATGTTAATTTTTGTAAATTCTATGGATACCGTTTCCGACATTCTTTATTTTAGTTAAAGGTGTAGACTATATTGGTCAAGCTGTTTATTTTCCTATCGTTACGGCACCAGTCATCTTAAAGTGTCATATCGAAATATATAGGAAATATTAACAAGAACATATTCTTTTATTTTTGACATATATACAAATACTTCGAAAATTTATCTAAATGATAAAAAAACCTTTAAAACTTTACTCTTAATTTATATTAACAAATATGTAGAAATAAAAAAAATATTCATTTGGGAAATTAATTCCAAGTCTGAGCTGCGGTCCTTTCGTAGCATTGCAGAAAAGACTGATAATTGTTACTCTTTACACGGTGGCAGTAATTTTTCAATTTGTATATCAACTTTTAAAAGTACATTGTAACAGAATAATTGAATTAATTTGTATATCTATTAGATAGATAGCTTAAAAGCGGCACGGTTAAGACCGGATGTCATTCTGACAGGCCAAGTGTTCTAAGTCGGGAAACCTTGACCCTGCTGAACAAACATACAAAACCATATAACATACCAATCCACCAAGAGTGAGGATGCTTACTATTTTAAACCTGAATATCGTTTTATGAGTATACATAGATAGATATATTAAATATATATATATAGGATATAAATAACTGGGGTGAAGATACTATATGCCTTTAGGCGACAAGTGTATCACATAAATAAAAAGATTTAGTCATTAATTTATTCTGTTACCTTCAGTACATTAGCTCAATAATGTCTAAAAAATTCATGTACTATGGAAAATATACTTATTACAGGTGGTAGGCCTTTGTTACCAGAAACCGTCTAAGTAACACCGCACCTCCTATTTCTGCCGCCAAACATTAATGTGCTCCGGTATAAAGGGCGCTATAACTAGTGAAATTACTGCAGTAACAAGTCTTAATATCTTACGTCTCAAGGCGACGAGGGCAATTTAGTGCACAGAATATCATCCTTTCTAGCGCCAGGTTAGTATGAGCAGGCGTACTAGGTATCACTGAGGTACATGAATAAATCTGATTATCCTGTATTTTTATACATATATATTTCTTATCTTATCGATATATTTGATTAAATCAATATAAACATTGATAATTTATTGGAAACATATACTAATAATATGAAAGCGCATACAAAATTAATTAATTCTCAAACCGGTAAGTCGGATGTGGTCGCAATTATATCTTTGAAAAGTAAAATCGCATACACGGTAAAGCAAAACTACATAAACATGATACATGGAGCATAAGTTAAAAAAAAATTCAAATTATGCTCTCACTTAAAAATGAGCAATTTTCAGTGAGTGTGTAATTAAAATTAAAACAAAATTTCTTAAATTAATTTTACTTCAGCACTGTAAAGATAATCTAAACAGAATTACTTATCTATATTCAGTATTACGGTTTCAATAAATATTAAATGGCACTCCGTGTTCCCACAGGTGGGACTCAGGGATCTTTATCATAAAGAGACTTACGCTCAATTATACACCACGTTGGCCATGTGCGAATTGGTGGAAGACGCTCCTCTAAGATTTATTTCCTTTAGAACATGTCGCGATGTTTCTGGTTGTAGGTCTTTGTTACCGATCGTCTATATTGGTAACACCGCAGCTCCTATTTCTGCCGCCAAACAGTACCGTACAAACAGTATTGTGGTCAGGTTTGAAGGACGTTGTAGCTATTGAAATATATGGCACAACGAGACTGAACATCACGTCTCAACGCGACGAGCACAATATAATGCTGTGTATATTATCCTAACTAGCGTCATAGGCAGGCATATCATTTACCATCAGGTGAATCAGATTTAGATATCCTCACCTACATTTCACATATTCTTAATGATAGTTAAAAATGGTTATTCTTTAATCGCAAATATAAATAGAAAAAGAGCCAAGCGTGTGCCGTCAAATGTATAATAATATCATATCTTGATATTAAAAATATTTTATGAAACGAAATCAAATAATTTTATTTTTCTAAACATATTTTTTGGTAATTTGAGGTTTAATTAAAACAATTTAGGTGATGCCGAGTTAAATATAACGAGATGAAAATTAAAAAGGACAGGATATGAATCTAAATAGCTTTTCCACATCTGCCAAATTTTATCTTGCCTCCAGGGCATTTCAGAGTTGCAATTATAATTTTACGAAGTAATGGCTTAGTTTATAAGGCGGTCGCAAGCGCTGTACGTATCGAAGGGATACGTGTTCGATCCCAGCTTAGCTTGAGCTTCCGGTGAAGGATGCACGTCGAGAAAACCGACATGTTCCAAGAACCAAAACTTTCGTAGATACGTGACATCCGTCGACACGCACTTGGTAGATAAAAGGCCTTGATTTTCTCATTGTGGGAGAAGGCATCAAGTCCTAGTAAGTTGTTACTTCATTTATATTTTTTTTTATTCAATAAGGCAACGAGACGAGCGGGACGTTCACCTGATGGTAAATGATACGCCTGCCCATAACAAAGTGGCGCTAGATAGGATGGTATGTACTGCATCACATTGCGCTCATCGCCTGAGACATAACATGTTGAGCCTTGTTACCCCAGTAATTACACTAGACACAGCGCCATTCAAACAGGGACACAGTAATATTTGCACAGTACTGTTTGGCGGTAGAAATTGACGCGGCGGTGGTAACTAACTAGACGGCGCATGACAACAGAGACCTATCAATAGTAATAATTTCTTAAAAATATATAACTATTAAAGATTATTTTATTTTTCATACTGAAAAATTATTACGTGGATATATTACATGGAAAATTGGCAACTCAAGTACAAAATTTAAAGTACACCGGTAGCATATCGAATTTACATATCGAATCATGTATATGGTTGGCAATATTAGTGGATATATATTTAACTTTTACTGGTGGGTAGGTTTCTGTTGGCGGAGACGGTCTAGATAACAAGGCAGCGCCTATTTTTTCTGCCAAGCAGAAAAATACAAACATTACTATGTCCCAGTATATGGTGTTGTGGCTAGTGTAATATTACTGGAGTAATGAAAATCAACTTCCTATGTCTGAGCGCAGTGTGGTGCTGTATATATCATTCTAACTAACGTCACGTTATAAGCAGGCGTATCACGTACCATAAGGTGAAAGTCTCCGCTAGTCTTGTCGTTTTGAAAAAAAAAAAGAAAAAGGAGGGAAGGTCTTAAAAAAAGGATCAAGAATCAAGAAAACATGGTCGCGTTAAGTACTTCCTTGACGATGGAAAATGAGGAATAATTTCAATAGTGAAACCAAAGTAGAATATGGAATATATCATAACAGCTAAATCTATTTCCGCATCCGATATTCGTATCGGATTCAATTTTCTGACACGATGGAAATGAGAAATTGATTCGCGAATAACACGGGATTGGAAACTTAACAGAACTGAAACTGTAACAAATGTATGTGTTACGATGAAACACCGAAATCTGGAGAATGTCGACATTCATATAGTTGCTTGGTGTATGTCCGAAATACTAAATACCCTTATTTCTGACATCCATCGGTGAATGTTGAACATGTCCGAGATTTATATATTTTTCTCCGTAATTGTCGCGATAAATTTTACGCGAAGCGCCGGCGGGGTCGCGGTCATTGCGTAAGCGTTCCCGTAACCCCGCCATCAGGCGAGGAGTTGCAACGTAGTGGGGGTTTTAGTCAATGGAAGTCCGACATAAACTGTCCTTGCTCCCGCGGGGACGGGTACGCGCAGGCATTTCCCCCACGTTAATAAAAAAAAAATCTAATCTAACAGCCAGTAGCCTGTTTGTCGGCTCGTCTCTTTTGGACCTCCACCAGAGCATATCTGTGATTGTCAACATACACCGGTGAGGGTCCGAATGTACAAGAATGTAATGAAATATTCTATCTTTCACCGACGTATTTGGTGTTTATTGACATTCACCGGTGAATGTCGACATTCTCTGATTTATCTTTCACGGGTACATATGCACATATATTTAGCATTATAAAAAAAAACTATAGTTATTTTTTCCAATAGACAAGTATTAACATAATAATAATACTGTAAAAAAATATATACATTTTGTTCCATAAATCTTTACTTGCTATTCAGTTATATTTTGAGAACTTCTTCAATGACAACAGAACTCGAAAATGTCCAAACAATTTTCTTCGCTAACAATATTTATATATCGTTCATGTATACTTCTTAGACATTATACAATAGCACACATTGTCATCTAACGGAAAACATTAAGATGATATATGAGACTTACACGGTGCAAATTTATTCCTATGTAATGAGGAAGTTTCCAGTTTCAGTCGTTGGTTATTTCCAACCGTGGAGATTCAACTGGACAACTTGCTAATAGAGCAAAGCAATACATAAATATGAGTGTTTCCATTACGATGTTCACCACGGTTTAGTATGGTTACTGCAACTATTGATATAAACAGTTTTTACAACTATTGTGTAAATGTAAATATTAAGTGATATGTTTAGTAAACAGGAAGTAGTACGCAATATGAAAACTTAAATTTTAGGTATCGAGTAGGAATTCTTTAAAAGATCCTACTAGAAGATGCGAAGGGAGAAGAAAGGGAGTGTTGACGAATACTGTTGTTTCTTGATTTGTGTTAATTGTAAATTGTCCCAGAAGACATTATAAAGGGCACACGACATATTATTACACGGCTATTTCAACACTTAGTCCCCAAAGTCTTCAATGTACATCGGTTCTATCAGCTACGTACCCTGCCCATTACCAATTAATTCTGTTCGAGCTATGTCGTTAAAACTGGTTTTCCTGTAGACCTTTTCTTTTTTAATCTGATCGTTTAAGGATACTCTACATCGCTTACTGGTGACTTCTATTTTTTAAATTTAATTTAGTGACCAAGTTTTGATGATCGTTTCGAAAATAACTGTTTACCGGTTGAGATGATTATTGTGAAGATAATACAGCCATCACTGATGACAGATCCTCTTTTTGCGGGATACGTCTGGATAGATACCATTACTATGTTCCGCTTTGAAAGGCGCTAATATTATTCAAGTAACGAGATCTTACATCTGCTGGCGACGAGCACAATATGGTGATGTGGATATCGTTTTCACTGAGCAGGCATATCACTTACCATCAGATGAACGTCTCGCTCGTCTCGACGCTCAAAAAATAAAAAATAGAGCTATTCCAGTATTGTAGATAGACAATCAAGCTTTTTACTGAGTATTTAAGAGGTATAAGATTACACATCTCGTTAGTTAAGTACTTTACGCTACGTAGTCCACCTAAATGAAACGTAATACGAACCGACTGCGGAAATATACCTACGCTGAACATTGACCACCATCAGGGGTGTGCGTGTGCTTTGTATAGGCAAATAAGCATTGCACACTCGTATATTTAAACCTTAAACCTTAAACAATCTCTCAAATCGCTCAGAAGGTATGCAACTATGCTGAATTAAAATTGGTAAGTTTATTTTTAACTGCAGATAAGAAAGTACTGAGATTTCAGATACAGTACGTGTACTCTTCGCGAAATCTTTGTGCACGCCACCACACACGGGATGTGAACAGAGACTTCGTGTAAGGTACGCAAACCATACCAGAAATATCTGTTTATCTATACTAAAATATAAACTTACCAATTAAGTCAATTTAGCAATAGTCAAAGCATAGTTCAAGCATAGTCTTTTGAGTAACTCGCGAGATTATTACGTAGTTAGGTTGGGAGCCAGGGTATGCACTGCTTACTTGCCTGCATGGTGCGCACGCCCCCGCACGTCACTGACTACCATTAAACTTAACAAATACGAACTCATTCTCTTCATTACTTCATTTCAGAACTGAGTGGATGTCATCAAAGAAAATTATTTCATTTTACCTCTGGTAGCGGAATGAAAACTATAGTTCTATTTTTCCGACACTAAAATCTATTATGTGGAAGCCACGTAAATGCCGCTCTATAAAATCGGATGTAAAGTGCTGACGCACATCAAAGAAGTCAAACAAACGAAACGCTCCATTACTGTTAAATAAGGATATTAATATCATATGGCAAATTGTTCTGGTGACTGGGACACATGTAACAGTCGTTAAACCAGCAAATTATTGTTTCTTTTGTTACACTGACACAATGTGCATGGCTTTAATATGATTCTTTTTATTCGACGAGCGGACCAGTCACCTAGTGGTAAGTGATACGCTTTGACATAACATAGCGCTAGATAAGACGATTTACACTGCAGCCTATTACGCACGTCGCCTTAAGACATTAGATGTTAAGTCTCGATTCCAGAGTAATTTCTTTGGCTACAGCGCCCTTCAAGCCGAAACGCAGTAATGTTTAGCAACAGAAGTAGGAGATGTGGTGGTATATATCTAGACGATGTCCGGTAACAAAGACGTACCACTAGTTCCTCATATTATGGAAGTCATTGAGGAAGGTCTCCAGCAACAGAGACCACCACTACCCTGTCGTGTGCTTACCCGTAACAAAAGTGATAATAGTTAGGATCATTACACAGCACCACAGCGTTCTAGTTGCTTTGAGACCTAAGATATTTATATATATATATCTTTATTTTTCCATTAATTTGATTGACATCAGCCCCCTCCAAACTTGACCACAATTCTATTTCATAGCAAAAACATGTGCTGCGGTTATAGACAGTCACGGCCGACAGACTTACTACCAGTGAGTTTTATTGGAAAAAAGATAAAAGAGAGACATGTTTGTTACAGGCGGAAAGCAAAATGGCAATATTACCATGTAGATATGTGGAAACCACAGCAAGAAAACGATTTATAACTCCGAGTGTCTTCGCGGACATTTTCTTCGTTTACATTTTCACGTTTTATAAAACAGAACTCTGTGCGGAATAACGAAGAATCAACAGTGATTTCTGGTGATAAGAATATCTTATAAAGTATATGTAGAATTTTATATTAGGTATTGGTAGTAGTTATTGCTTATATATATATATATATATATATATATATATATATATAATTAAAACGGTAAAATTGTAAGATAATATAGTTATAAATTAAGCGTAATAGAAGGCTATAACAGAGGCTTGCCTAGTCTATCGGTAATTGGCACTAAATTTGGTTTTTATCCTAATAAATAAATTAAATAATATAACCATATACTAAAACATATAACATACAAAACGGCAGGAATTATTAAAGGCAAATGATAATCTTACCTTTCATGTATTAAGAAAGTCTAGGAACCCTCTATAATAAAAAAAAGAAAGTTATAATATTTACGCCTTATACTGAGGATTACAAAATACGAACTGCAGCAGTTGATCATACAGGAGAAGATTTAAAGACAGACAAGTGTTGACGGAGGAACAGAATCCTGGATAAAGAAACTTACGATAGAGCCGCGGGCTATCAGATGTCTAGATTGTTTTAATAATCGTCGTTCGAAAGAAGATGGTACTTAAGAAGAAGGCCATTCCCCTTCAGTAAATGTAGTTAAATACACAGTCCAGAGGTTAGAAAGTAAATACATATAAGTAGTCGCGTAAGTACCACGTCTAACTGCGTTTACTTACCACGCATGGATAATATGTTAAATACTGTACATACCATTATTTTTAATAGATCAATAGCGAATGAGGTGTGAAGGCTATGCTTGCTGGCGGAGACTATGGTTTAAATGATATAATGTTGCTGCTAGGGTTGACCATGTCGAAGCACAATACTGGTACAAAAACATTCTCGATTGCGTCAACGACAAACAGATTTTATACAATTATATAAGATAGTAAATTAGTGTATCGATACTCGTTCATGAAGGTAGGTAGGCTTCTGTACCTGGATACCGTCTAGTTCATAACCATATTCCAGGTTGAAAGGCGCTGTAACTAGAGAAATTACTGGGATAAATTGACCTCATCTTATACCTGTATCAGATGGTAGGACTTCCGGAGATCGTCTTGGTACCACAGCAGATTTTATATATGCCGCCATCGTGTTCCTGTTAGAAGGGTGTTGTCTTATTAAATTACTGGGTTAATAAGACTTAACCTCTTGTCTCAAAGACGACCAGTGTGGTTCCGTGTATATCATCCTAAGACCACGTTGTTAATTTTACCATTTTTTTTTATATTACGAAGCGACGAGATGAGCTAGACGTTCACGTGATAGTAAATGATATGCCCATAACAATGTAGCTTTAGTTAAGACGTTTTACACAGCACTTCATTGCGCTCGTCGCTTTGAGACATAGGGTAGACATGTTGAGTCTATTTACCCCAGAAATTTAACTAACTACAGCGCCCATCAAACGAAACGCAGTGGTGTTTGCATAGTACTATTTGCCGGCAGAAATTGAAGCTACAGTAGTATCTACCTAGACGGTCTCCGGTAACAGGGACTTGCCATCAGTGATCTCACTCGTCTCATCGCTTCGTCAAATAAAACAAAGATTGTTTTTGTTTAGACTGATATGCAGTGTACATGATCCTAAGAAACGCCACATTGTTATGAGCTGCCATAACCCACTTGTAAAAATTTTGCAACAGCCAATTTACGTCCCACTGCTGGGGCATGCTTACCCTCAATATGAGGGCGATGGGCCACTCACCCCGCGGGCTCAATGCGGATTAGTGACTTCACACACACACCTTAGAATAAATTTTAATTCATGTGCAGGTTTCCTCACGATGTTTTCCTTCACCGTTTGTATTTCGCTGTTGTTACTAAAGTTCAAAAATGTACATAACTTAAATATTAAAGTCATCGGTACGAGTACATGCCAAGAATCGAACCCGCGACCTTCGGAATGAAGGCCCCACGCTCTAAACATTAGGCCAGCGAGCAAAAATATAACAACCTAATAATGTTTTAGTCATGATCGGTTATAACTAAATACGATTTATAAATATATTTTTATTAATATGTTTAGATCGACAGCCCTAAGTGCAACATTGGATGTGATTCGGACATTGATGTCATCCTAGTATTGTTTGTGTAGCCTTACAAGGTTATTTTATTGCCATACATAATACTAATATCTATATCTATATATCTGTATCTATATATTTTATAAATATTACCTGACTATGCAGGTACATACTAAATGCCGTGGACTGTAAAAAACCTACGATGTTCTTTAACAACAAACTTCCAATGAAAAAGGAATAGGTCCTCGGTAGCTTGTTAAAAAATTTTCATTTACCAATGTCTTTTCTATGCTTTTACTGAAGAAAATTATATATCATATGATAAACCAGACCACCATCAGGTATACCTTCCACTTGGACTTTACGTATGACATCAGAAAGACGTTTCAATTAGTGCGTAGGTGTTCAGTTGATACAATATAATTATTTTATATTTATGAGGTAAAAATGATTACTGTTTCATGAGGGATAATGAAAAGGATAGGGAACCGTATAGTTCTCACATACTTTTTTTATTTGACGAAACGAGAGTAGCTACGCATTTACCTGATGTAAAACCCCATAAAAACGCAACCCCAGTTAGGATGATATACACAATATAACATTGTGCTTGTCGTCTTGAGATATATATATTCTCTACCTCCCCCCCCCATACAGTTATTTCACTAGTTACTGCGCCTTTTAAACCCGAACATAGTAATATTTGCATACTACTATTTGGTGGTAAAAACAGAAACTGTCCAAGTTACTACCAAGATGGTCTGCAACAGAGACATGCCACTAATTTACCGAAATATAATGAAAATGTTTAAAATTGGTTGTATTCTTGGAAACCACTCAGGTATAGTACCAGAGAGAGAGAATTCTTGTGCCTTTGCATTATGTACTCCATTGTAAAATCCATAGTCATCCTGGAGTGTAGGATAGTTCTGAGAGTGATAATATATATAAAATTAATTCTTGATTCTTTTGAAATGTAAGATTAATATCAATGTGACAAAAGAAATATCTGACTTACCTTTTATTATCTCTGTTGAAGATATGATGACATCACTCTCATCCATTCTCACTTTGTAGCACAGAAGGGCAGATGATTTCTTTATTTTGATTGTTTTTGTGACTCTTCGAATAGTACTAAAAATATTCCTATTCAATCTTCAAATCACCTTAATATATATGAAATATGAGATAATATTGTACACTGCACATAATGGACCTGAAAATAATAAAGTAAATTAGTCGAAACTTAAGTTTATAATGTAAGTTCAGCATTACTGAAGCATATGTAATTATGCCAACTAGACTACAAAACTAGATATCTATTTACTTAGTACAGTAGCTCAGTTCTCACTTAGTAGCATAGTGGTCCCCAGTTTGATTACAAAGCCATGAGTTGGGGATTAGGTTGGTGGTAGGGTTTTTTGAATTTGGCTAGCTAGCTATCATTCTCTCATTGTATTGTGCTATAATAACATTAGTACACTTCATCTGGCAAAATGTAGGAGCAAGAGTATTTTGCGCAGGCATACTTCTCCATCTATAGTCTCATGGTCACTTAATATGATGTGAAACAGAGGTCAACTGCCTTTTAATCATTAGCATGAACTGCATTTTAACATAAGCTTGTTTATTCCGAGTGCCTTAAGATGGAAGAGTATTGTACAATATCACATTTAAATCTCTGTAGTTACTGTTTATCTATTATGTTAAGATTCTATTCTGTGTTATGTTAAGATATCCATGTTTTTTGACTTTATTACAATTGGTTAGTTTTTTTTTAATTTAATAAAATGTTAGTATATTTTTTTATTATTCGATTAAGTGAGGAACTGAGCTAGACTTTCATCTGATGTTAGGTGATACTCCTGCCCATAAAAATGTGGCTGTTGTTAGGACCATGTGCACCACATTACACTCATCACCAGACATAAGATGTTGAGTCTCATAACCCCAGTAATAACACTAGCAACAGCACCCTTTAAACCAGAATGCAGTAATGTTTGCACACTACTGTTTGTGGGCAGATTAGGTGCTGTGGTGGTACCTACCTAGAGGGTCTCCGGCAATAGAGATCTACCACCAGTAACCAATAATTTTATCCAATGGATTATTTTTGAGTATTGATATAAATCAATGCACAAAAAAACCCTGGCCTAGTTAAAAAAAATAAAGAGACATTGATTGCAACAAAGATAAAATAAATAAAATAAGTTTTTACAAAACCTTTGACATAATCAAGATGAATGTATTCATTACTAAAATATACATATTGATAAAATTGTAAATGTATCTATATAGCCTATTGATATCTATTGTAAAACATAGGTCTCTAATTGCTGTAATTGCAGAAACTGCATAGTAAGTAGGTTGGCAAGTACTAAATTATTGATTAATTCTTTTTACTTATTTAACTATGCCATCTTAATATCTATTTTTCATTCATGTAATTCTTTTTAAGGCAATTCATAAATTTTGAAATGCTATTTGTCTTGTGGTTTGTTCATCTAGTAGTTAGTAAATGTCTAGTCATTCTAATTATCCAGTATCTTTTTTTCATTTTTATTAAATTGAAGTGTCTTGTAACGATTAAGTTTATTGTTATACAAGGTTACCTATACAAAACAACAAAATATATTTTATTTTTTTTTAATTACTTTTTATAGACATTTAGCGTAAAAAATTAAATAATCATTATAAATTAAAATTTTAAATTGCGATATAACATTAAAGTTTATATATTTGCTTGATCAAGTTGGATAGCTAACCAAATGCATCCTTAAAAGAATATGTGACAACATATTCAGAAATAAGTGTAGGTTGACTTACCTAAATTGTAAACTTGTTAGAAAGTAACGCTTACAGGATTTGAACAAATAAGTATTTAAGTACTAAAAATACTTGCACTTTTTCCATTACAATTATAAAATTTTAACGATTAAATCATTTACGAAAATAAAATTGGAAACATCTTTTATCAGCCCAGGTTTAAATTAGTTTACAATAAATTATAATCTAAATTTCATGTTACATATTGTGAAATAGGTAAATATCCGTACCATCTGTTTGCCGAGCCGCTTCAATGAGCGCACGAACAGGTAGCCTTGATAAATAACAATTAAAACTGATATTGCAAAGATAAAAAATGAATAGCACCACTACAACACTAAACTTTAAAATAAACTTCACTTTAACTTAACAGAGATATGGACACCGGTTGATAATAGCAACGTAGAGATCTAGTTTTGATCTCATCGTAGTGCCTTTTTTTAGTCGCGCGTCGACAACGCAATTTGTAGCGAAGCGTAGGAGTCTTTTTAATAGATAGCGTGGGTCGACTCCTTTACTCTAAAGTAAGGTCAAATCGCTCTGCACTGAATCCGCGAAGCCTTCGTGACACTTTTATTATCAATTACTGTTCTATTTCTGTTTAAAATAACCGAACACCACACACCGCTTAACCATATTTAAGTATACGTTGACAATTTATTTTGAAAACGTAAACATAAGCACTAAATTTAACAACAAATAAAAATCTTAATTAGCCATGACGATACTAGAACACGGGTCTCAATCAATCCGAATACAATATATAAGTTCTTCATTTACACCGTGACGTATTTTATTTACTCGCCGGAGACACTGCCAGACAGCCGTTGGGACGAAAAGACAAACTTGTTTCTTTTCTTTTTTAAATGTCAAGTGTGCCGCGCATGCTGTCAATTCGCTTGCATTGCCATATACATATCTGTGACTTTCAAACGAACAATAATTTTTAAGTAAGACCCAATTGTTTATGATATTTTTCATTTCTTTATTAACAGATGGCAATAAAAAAAAACATTATATATTATAATCTAATCTTGTTTCCTTTTTAAATGATAATAGCTATAAGAATACTTTTAGATTTCTTTCAATATTATGTTAACAAAGAATGGGAATACATTGTTATTCTTTTACAAAAAAGTAATAACAGTTTTAGCTTAGTACTAAAAATATATTTATTTATCACAAAACTATTTGAAATTTAATTTAATTCTTTGAGTCGTTTAGCGTGAGTTTGTATTTAAATTTGCAGAAAATAATAAAATCAAAATATTTTATATAAAACTTTATTGATATTGAGTTTTCACTTTTTACAATTAATTTACAATGTACAGTTTCTTATAAGTACTAATTATTCAGTTGTTGATTTACAACTTTACATCTGTTCGTAGCCGCCATGACTGCACCAATAACTGCAGAACGAAACCCTGGCAACAAAAAGTTTAATAAATTAAAAATCGAACGTGTTTATATTAATTACAAATTTAATATTTTGAAATTGTATGTAATATTTTAAAAAGCATTAGTATTTACCCACTTGTCAAATACAAACTGTAATGAATACGTAGAATTCGTAGTGGCGGTTGTGGAGCTCAATAATTTAAAGGTACGCTTATAGTTTGATGGAGGATGGTTAAATGGACTGACGCAAATCCATGACATTTATTGAACGATTAATTAAAGTAATTCGTAATAATTGTTAGGTGCCGTTACAATAGAATAGTGATTGTTAAAACAAACCGTTCTGTTCAAGATGATATGTCCCTTCAGCAGTAGAACCACCGGGACTAGTTACGTTATCTTTCATAGCAGCGGGGTGGCCTCCTGTGCGGAGCATGGAGGCTGCACCTAAAGTAGTTTGCGCGGCTAGCCTTAGAGCGAGATCACGGGGGAGCCCGCACCGGACCCCGCCGTCTGCCAGAGATTCTATAAGCATGTATACCTAGAACAACAACATAAGAATTATTTTTTTTACGTTTATTGTGACTATTAATGGTTTAATAATTATAGTACATCTTACTAGTTGTAATGAATGATTTATTTATTTTAATATAATTACTTGACTTGTACTTAATAGCTACCAATATTTCTAATATCAAAAAAGGCTGTACTACTTGAAAGCTTCTCGAAGCAATATACTTACATACGCTGGGCCACTGCCGCTTAGAGCTGTGATAGCATCCATTTGGTACTCGGGCACTTCGTCACAGGTTCCGACAGCGCGAAATAGTTGGGCAGTTAGCTTGGCATCCTCCGCCGTGGCTTTGGACCCTCTACACAAAGCAGCAGCTCCTTCATTGACTAAAGCTGGTGTGTTCGGCATTACTCGGATGACGCGTGCTTCTGATGGTAGAGTCTAAATAATGTAATAGACATAAATAATTATTTATTATCGATTTTCTTGATTACTGAGCTCGTATACCAGTAACAATTTCAATGTATTAAAGGAAATTCTTTATATAATAAAGTTGTATTAGAAAAATATCTGTTTTTTCAATTCATCTAAAAGACGCAACCTAAGTAATACTAAGAAAGATTATAGTGAAGTACATTGCGTTTACTAGGTACTGTTCTGTTGAAATCGAAACCGCAATGTTTGCATAAACTGTCTTCTGCAATAGTAAAATCTTTCTCTCTATCAAATGACTGAGAATGGGTCTTTCAAGATTCTTATATGATAGAATACACTGTGTTTTTAGTAAAGTGATAGGGCTCTACTTAAAATATTTTATAATCAAAACAAGAGGTACCTTTTCAATTGTTGCTGTTGAGACGCCCATGGCTACCGATATGAAGAGCTTGTTCTTCGAAGCCGCAATATTCTGGATCTCTCGTAGAGCTGGCAGAACTACATCGGGCTTCACTGACACTATCACAACTTCCGAACGTTCTACAACTGCTTTATTTTCAAATAGCGTTGTGGCTCCTAAACCCTGAAATTTTACAAATTGATTCAGTTTAAAAGCTAAGGCAAAAACAGGAAACTCTACGTATATTTTTTTTATTACGCGATCTCTGACAGGAATAAAAAAAATAAAACTGCTAAATAACATTTTAATAAAAAAATCGTTATAAGAGATATTAGTATATGTTTTTGGTATATGTAGATTAATTAAATAATTTACCTTAAAAGCTTCAGCACTGGCTGCGTCTGCGGGATGACAACTGGCAGTGATTTCTTCTGGTTTTGCTAATCCTATGAAAAGAAAATAAATTATATTCGTCAGTTTATTACTTTTTTTATAAACTATGTACCTATATTGCTTACAGTGGTAAATGTAGAAAGAAAGCTTATTTTCACGAGATACACGTGTTTGATTGTTATTCTATTCTTTAAGGTGATGTGGTTAGTTTTAAATAGCTATAAAGGTGTTACATTTATAAGGCTCAGTTTTTGTGTATGTTATGAATTACAGAAAAAAAAAATCACCTGCTGATATGAACCCATTTGCCAGAGCGAAAGCTAACCTGCCGCCTCCGATAAATCCGATCTTCATTGCTTGGCTTACTGTAACTAAAGAATATTTTAAATTAGTAATAATTAAGATATAATAAAATGTGGTATTAATTTATTTTTAAAAATAATATGTTACGCTTAAATTTTACGAAATATAACAGCTGAAATAACACACCCAAATATATCAATAAATTGTGAAAGATTTTCTGGTGTAACATACTACTAAAAATATATAACATAACATACTATCTAAAATGTTAAAGAATGTAGAAATTATAATGTAGCTACTACAGCAAAATTTTAAATTTTTACTTCTATCAAGATCCTATAATATTTAAAACTTTCGATCATTGTGTCTTAAAATTCAATCATTATTGTACAGGTATTATAAAATGTCCAGTTCTTATATGTATAAGATAAATAAGACTATGTAGTCTTATTTATATTAATGCCGATATTAATCAAAAGTACTGTCTTGTACTCATTGTGTATATTTTTTTATCATTAATTTCAGCTTGTTTATGTCCACAGCTGAACAGGGTTATCTAAAAAGTCAATTATCTACATGGTACGAGGAACAACTACCTGTGTACAGTATGTAAGAAGTTATATAAAAATTCACAGAATAATAAAACAGTGTTTGTCATAATTTTCGTAATAAATACAAAATCAATGTCACGTGGTATAAAGTGATTGTATAAATAATCTCAGTACACAGTTAAATGGCGCATAATGAAATAACATAGTGATTATATATTTGTTATAATCGCGTACGCCTTTGGAGTAATATAAGAAAATCTGATCTTGACGAAAACAAATACGTTCATCATAGTAACATACAATCAGGGTAAATAATTGTATTATTTTTTTTCTGGAGGCTTTTATCACTTAGGGATATGTCAGCCTCATATTGTACTATTAAAACGTATACATTTTTGAAAAGACTAAAGCAAAAGGTTAGTACTACCATAAAAAGGATACTGTAAAGATTGAAGACTTATGCCGTAACCTGTTCATTACTTTATAACCTTAACGTAATAATAAATAAAAGAAACCTATATGTATTGTTATAACTTTACCTGTTTTCACACGGATAACATTTTTTATCAAGAGAACAGAGCGAGCTAGTGTAACGCTATAATTATATATATATTAATAGAGTTATCGTTATAAAGTTAAGACCACTGAGGAAACGACTTACAAAAATAGAAAGTTACTAATTATTGGTTTCATCATTAAGTTTAATCTATTTTAACTAAGCTACTAATGTTAACAATGTAAATAAGTTCTTACTTACGGAAACTGAAGGGAACTGAAGATACACGTGTAAACGCTTTCAAGTGTATTTGCTGACTGACAATGGGGTCGTGTGTTATCAATTTTATCATTCACCGTACACTTATGACTCTTAGCCTGATCACAATATAAATATTATCATACGGATGACGAGAAGACAGCTTATGGTTGAAATTGTCGTATGTATTAGAATAGTTTTGTTCTCAACGTTCCTGATGAACACAAGCTTCGAATAACTTAACTAAAGCAACGAAGAAGTTCAAATTAAGCAGCTTTTCTTTTGCAGTTTAATCTTATGTTTACTAAAATCTATACAATATTTTTATATCAAGACTGTTCCACGTCCGCTTTGCTGGCCGTAATACAAAATAAAATTTTCTACAGCAACCATATCATCATCGTCACCGTCAGCCGATAGACGTCCACTGCTGGACAAAGATCTCCAGATACAGTTAAAACGGCCTGCGGTACAGCTGCGCACCAGGGGCTGCAGTTTATAGGGTTTCATTTGAGGGGATTTGGGCCATTTCCCACCACGCTGACTCATCGCTGTTTCCACTACGGGGACAGTGGACTCCGCCATCCATGATGACAGCTACATCGGCCAGTGGAATGGAGGAAGAAGTGACGCCTGTGTCATCAGAAGAGCTGAGTGTGGCGGTGCGTACAATGGCTCTCAAAAATGGTGCCTCCGGTCTTAACGGCATACCGAGTCGCGCGTGGGCACTATCTTTGAGAGAAATGGACGACAACATTCGAGCCGTGTTTTCCGCGTGCTTGAGACAGGGGCGCTTCCCAACTAAGTGGAAGACGGGCAAGCTAGTCTTGCTGAGGAAGGAAGGTCGCCCGGAAGATTGGCCCTCGGCTTATCGCTCCAACGTCCTATTGGACGAGGCAAGTAAGCTGCTCGAGCGAGTGGGCGCTGCTCGGCTGTCTCGTCACTTGGTAGAGGTGGGTCTGAGTCTGAGTGATAATCAGTTTGGGTTTCGTCCGGGGCGCTCGACAATCTGTGCAATCGGGCAACTTCGGACGGTGGTGGAGGCTGAAGTATCCCAGGGTGGGATTGTTGTCGCGGTGTCACTTGACATATCCAACGCGTTCAACTCTCTGCCTTAGCTAACAATACGCGAGGGTTTGAGGTACCATGGCGTCTCACGGTACTTGCAGAGGGTAGTAGCCGACTATCTATCTATGCGCGGAGTGAGCTACCCAACGCAGGAGGAGGGCTGGCGCACAAGAGAGGTCGTGTGCGGTGTTCCGCAGGGGTCTGCTTTAGGGCACCTCCTATGGAACATCGGATATGACTGGACACTTCGTGGCGCCAATCTCCGTGAAGTCCATCTAATTTGTTACGCGGATGATACCCTCGTCGTTGTTTGCGCCTCGTCACACCGGCAGACAGGAATCTTGGCAACCGCAGCAGTTGCACAGGTCGTTCGGCGCATACGTGCTCTGGGGCTTGAGTAGCCCTAGAAAAGTCAGAGACCATCGCGTTTCATGGACCTAGAAACGCTCCACCGCTGAACATGTCCATCGAAGTGGGAGGCACTAGGATCAAGGTCGGGTCGACAATGTTGTACCTTGGCCTGATTCTAGACAGCAAATGGACTTTTCGACAGCACTTCATCCGGCTGTTCGAAAGAGTGAAGAAGTCCGCTGCAGCTCTGGCTTGGCTTTTGCTAAACCTGGGTGGGCCGTCGCTGGCATGCGAGCTCCTACATGGGCGTTAACCGCTCCATGGTCATGTACGGAGCACCTGTGTGGGTGGAAGATTTATCCACCCACAACCGACTCGTGTTGGGCAGGTCGCAACGTATAATGGCCATCAGAGCTATACGTGGATACCGTACGGTATCGTAGGACGCGGCGTGCGCTCTCGCGGGCAGCGTCCCGTGGGATCTGGAAGCGAGAGCTCTGGCCGACGTGTTTTGGCGCTGTACGCGTACACGCGAGGAGGAGTGGACCAGACCGACACCAGAGGAAGTGCTCCGGTGGAGACGGGCTGCTCAGAAAAACGCCCTTTGTTCACGGACAGAGCGGCTAGAAGAACCGCAAGTGAGTAAAGAGCTGCTCACAGCTATGCAGCCCGTGCTGCGGGAATGGGTCGAGCGCCCTGGCGGTGCGGTCGCGTTCCACCTCACATAGATATTAACGGGGCACGGATGCTTCGGCCGATATCTGTGTGAGGTGCTGAGTATAGAATCAACCCCGGCCTGCCACCACTGTGGCTCGGATCGAGACACTGCGCGACACACGCTGGCAGAATGCCCGGCGTGGGCGGAAGAGGGGCAAGTGCTCTCCGCCGCTTTAGGAGTGGATCCTTCGCTGCTAGCTCTCATTAGAGCAATGCTTGGCAGTGAAGACAGTTGGAACGCGGCCGCCTCCTTTGCTGAAGACGTAATGTGTCGTAAAAGAGAGGCGGCACGCTTGAGAGAGGCAGAAGCTTCATCCACAACCAGGGCTCCAAGGTGCACGCAACGGTACCACCCGCCCTAGGAAGGGTCATAGGACGATGACTTTGGGACATTCGTCGTCCGTGAAACGCGTCCCTAGTCGACAAGCGGCCGCGTGTTCCGGCATGCCTTAACCTAGTCGGGGGGGCTATTGCCACCTAATCCACCCACAAGTAGAGCCCTATGTACACAAAGCAACCGCTGATGGAGTTGCGGAAGATTGCTAACGCGTTCCCGCAGCTTCATCGTAAGCGGACAAAGTAGAATACCGCTGGGGTTTAGTGGGTATGGCGGCGCCGTTACACGGTTGCGAGTCCCACATAACTGCCGGGCCTCCTCGAAACCGGTAGTATGCGTAACTGCATTCCCCAGCGAAAAAAAAAAATACACGCTGGCTCAGTGCGGGTTGGCGGGAGCCAGAGCCTCGTTTGTTGATTAGCAGGGTGTACGACTAGCAAGTGAGGTTCGCTTGGGTCCCGTGAGTTGCTGTGCCGGACCCCTTACACCCCTCAAAATAATACGCAACTCATAAAGAATAGCAATCGCAATAATACGAATTGAGAATGTTCCTAAAAGTTAATTTGAAATTAAATGATGAAGGATCTATAAAATTAAAAAAATAAACAGCCTAAAACCATCTTCAAATTATTCCGCGTCGGATGGTTTTGTTCCTGAGGTGCTAAGTTTACTAGTTTTCACGTGATTGATGAATACATGAACCCCATTTTTATTATATATATAAATAGATTTTTACTATGTACAAGCAGCTTAAGTCAAATACTAACTATACTATTAGTAATCATACTCTTCGTGTTAATAGTTATTTTTTTTTATTCGACGAAGCAGCGAGACGAGCCAAACGTTCACCTGATGGCAAGTGATACTCTTGTCCATAACAACGTGGCATTAGTTAAGATGATATACTCTGAACCACATTGCGCTCAATGGTTTGAGACATAAATGTTGACTCACGGTACCCGAACAATATCAATAGTTAGAGCGCCCGTTAAACCGGAATTCAGTAATATTTACACAGTACTATTTAACGGCTGCAATAGGATCTGCGGTGGTACCTACCTAGATGATCTCTGGCAACAAAGACCTACCACCAGTAAAATAGTTTAACAATTCGAGAACATTTGTTGTCTTATGAAAATAGCTTTTAAGGTTTACAAAGCTTATTAAAAATAGCTGTTATTTACAGTATTATTATTGTAAATAAATTTTATCATACTAAATGTAAATGATATTGGGGCCACAACCCAATGCGTTGGTTTGACCAGATCTGGTACACACTCGACTCCACAGTCTACGATGGTCTCCGAGTAGCCGGATATAGGGCGAGATGGCGAAACATCATGAAGACAAGAGTAATGGATGGAGGTGCTCATGACTCTCAGACATAAATATGAATAAGAAGGAAATTTATTTTGAAAACTTTTTTCTTGTTTGTAATTTATATATTAATTAAATTGGAACAATATATGTACATTATCATACTATCATAGTATAAATATACTTAAAACAAATTAGTACTGTGTGGGGTCGGAGATCGACAAGTTAGGATGCAAGTTTAAAAGTGTGCAAATATTACTGAATTCCGGTTTGAAGGGCGTCGTAGCTAGTGAGATTACTGGGGTAACGAGAACTAGTAATACGGTATTGTATTTATCATATTAACGATGTAATGAAACTTAACATGTTTCAAGTGACGAGCATATTGTGATGTTATATGGGCAGACGTCACTTGTCATTAGGTGAACGTTCCGCTCGTCTCGGCACTTAATTAAACAAAAAAAAAACAGATTTCAAGGGGCGAACACCTAGTGCAGAACATGTCATCCTAACGTCACATAGATTTGAGCAGGCGTATAACTCATATCACCATTTTTCTGTGTTCCGGTTGCAAAAGTTCTGATGATGGAGAAGCTGAGCTACATATGTAATGTATGGGCTTTACATGTACAAGTCTTATCATCCTATGTATGACTTAAAGCATCAAGCGTAATCTGGAGCTATGTTAACGTACAGACAAAACTGATAATTTAAGCTATGTTAATTTAATTATTTGTTTAAAACCTCAATTATACACTTTCGAATTAACGGCGTAATTTCCTTTTTATGTGAATATTTTATATTAAAATGATATAAAATTATCTTTTTCCCTGTACGTCTCTAATTATTCTAATAAACTAGAATATTTTTTTGATATGGACATTATCCTCAGTTTTCGACATATATTATATTGTTTATTTTTCTCTACAAATTTCAATCTTTTACTTTAATTCTTCCAAAACAATCAAGATTGGTTGAAAGAGATTTTAATCTAGTTTTTTTAAAGGCTCCATAAAGAATAAATAAATAGTAAAGAAAAGAAACAGAGGTTATTCTAAACAATAATTTCCTTATACTGTCACCAAACAGTAACAGTGTAGCTAGTATAATTACCGTGGTAACAAAACACAACGTTTTGTGCCTCGATGGCGACCGCATGGTTGTGTAGTTGTTGTATATGTTACCATATATAGGGTGGCGCAAAAGTAATCCTCCTATCAGAAAATGCTATACATTTTGCCTTGATGTAAAAAAAAAGGTTATTTGGCTGTAATTTAAAAAAAAATATGAAAAACTTTGATTTTTCTTGTGGATTATTTTTATTTGGTCTTTTAATTTTTTTACATCAAAGCAAAATTTATAGCATTTTCTGATAGGAGGATTACTTTTGCGCCACCCTATATATACTAGTATATACAATGATGTAGACGAAAGAAGCTGAGAACCATGTCTGGTGGAAGATATTGGGGAAAGCCTACATATACTAGTGGAATGAGAAAGGCTGATGATCATGATATACAATGAGGTGAACGACCTACTTATAGCAAGTCTTCGTCGTATAAACGAACAGCAAATATTGTAGATTATGTAAATGTCAGAAAGCTTATTGCAACTGGTAAGTAATTTTTTTTATTGGATGAAACGACGAGACAAGCAAGAAGTTCATCTGATGGTGATGGATACGCTTGCCCATAATAACGTGGGGCTAATTAGAATTATATACTCTGCACCACATTGCGCTTGTCGCCTTGTGATATAAGATGTTAAGTCTCGTTACCTTAGAAATTTCACTAGCTACAGCGCTTTTCAAATCGGAACACAGTAATCTTTGCATACTACTGTTCGGTGGGAGATATAGGCGCCGTGGTGGTATGTATCTAATCTTTGGCAACGGAGACCTATCACAAGTAAAACTACATATAATATAAAAAGATATTAAAAAGGGTTTTTATTACGAGTGGTTTATTTCGAATGACACATAAGAGGGACAGCAGTGTGTTGCTCTCAGTAGAAAAACAATAAAATTTATTATTGCCACCGTGTAGTTATAAAGAAATGATGCAACTTATTAAATTTTCCAATAAAAGAGGATTTAAAAACGTGTTATATGTTAGTATAGGGTGGCGCAAAAGTAATCCTCCTATCAGAAAATGCTATAATTTTTGCCTTGATTTAAAAAAAAAAGGTTATTTGGCTGTAATTTAAAAAAAAATATGAAAAACTTTGATTCTTCTTGTGGATTATTTTTATTTGGTCTTTTAATTTTTTTACATCAAGGCAAAATTTATAGCATTTTCTGATAGAAGGATTACTTTTGCTCCACCCTATATATGATGATGGTGATGTCTGCATGACTAAATTTATGGGCCCGCCACGTCTGCAGCCTTGTGAACAATTCAGTGCTTAACGAGCTCTAATAAACGGAGCACATTTGTTGACCGCATTTAACTACTCGTTCATTTCATATACATCAATAAGTGAGGAACATTATTCTTTATAGGATATCTCTAACAAAAAAAAATACGCATTAACGGATACAAGGTTTATCTGAAATGTCCTGTTCGCAGCACATTTCAGATAAATCTTGTTTTACTGGTGCTAGGTCTCTATTGCCTACTTTTGGCTCCAAATGTGTGCAAACATTACTGTGTTCACGTTTAAAGGGCACTGTAGCTAGTGTAATTACTGGAATAATGAGACTCAACATCTTATGCGCCACGTTGTTGGGGCAAGTGTATCACTTACAAACAGGTGAACGTCCCATTCGTCTTGTCGCTTAATTTAATAAAAAAAGGCTTATATAAAATGTTTCCCACAGCCTCCGTGAAACAGCAGCTAACATGGAAATCCATGATATGATTTCGGGGACATACATACATATATATTACGCCTCGTTCCCAGTGGGGTACGGAAGAGACCACCTCTCTCCACTTGCCACGATCCTGGCAAACCTTTCTCGCATCCTATTCGGGGACGCATAAGGTCGAATTTGGATGGCGAAAGGATCTTTTTCAGATCTAGTTAGTAACGTACACATTGCTAATCTAGAACTATATCATTATTGCCATGTTTTAGCTGCAACACATGAGAGTCAGCGTATTCTGAGTTATCATGTGAAGTTAAAATCGTGTCAATATTTAATCAATTCTCTTACCCTTAAAGCTTTAACGGATGAATACTGTATCTACTTTTAATATGTTATATTAAGTGTCGAAGATCGGGCTAAGTGGCGTTCCTTGAGAGAAGCCTACATACAATATTGGACTGCCGCAAGCTGTTAGTCATGATAATGATTTTAAACGACTTTACGTTCTTTTTAAATATGATACTCCTTATGTTAATGAAATACAGACCAACGAAAATACCACGATTGTTTCACATTTCTATTATACTCTTTGGTTTTTAATGGTATACAAATTGTTGGAATTATTAGGTTAAAAGATTAGTTTTTAACAGATCTTTTCTCGATAATATTTAAAATCATGTTATATATTGCTGTAGAATTTTATAATGTATATTACGATTAACTTAAACTAGTATTCGTTGTTTACTTCACGTTTTATAAACAAATAAATTATCACTAGCATATCTAATGAGGTTTATGCAGATCATTTGCATCAATAAATATGCATGTAGACAACAAGCTTATTACTGTTTGCACATCTTACCAAGGATCACTACTTCCATTGATTTTAAATGAGACCAGTCAATAAAACGTCACACTGCAAAGTGTTTTATAGAATTTATCAACATATAATGTATAGTGTATTTATAAAACAAACAGGCCCTTGTTACTCCACTCAATGTCGTAATGTAATACAGATTTTTTTTATTCAATTAATCGACGTTCACTTGACGGCAAGTGATACATCCGTCCATAATAACGTTACACTAGTTAGGATAATAAATACTACACCACTACGCTCGCCGACTGAGATATAAGATGTTGAGTTTCGTTACCCCAGTAATTACACAGCGCGCCCTTTAATCCTGAACACAGTAATGTTTCTGCACTATTGATCTCCGGCGAAAGATACCTACTACTAGTAAATTATGTAATCTAAAGATGTGACGTATTTATGCAATAGATTATGTAATCTAGAGATGAGACGTTTTTACGCGTCTAGGTTTCAAAACCTGGTATTTATTTTCAAATACTCGTAGCAAACGCGCGTGCGAAAAACTTTAAGTATTTAATACTCTAAAATTTTTTATATTATTTCACAAAACACTACAAATACAGAAATTTTATTTTATTTAATACATAGAACATAATGTAGTTAACAAAATTTTTTTTTTTCTAATTACATATATGTTTTAAAAAGTGCGTGCTCTGCTTTTAACTTAAACTCTTTAAATAAAACTATCACTTATTACGACAAGATAAATATTGAATAGAATACCAGACAAGATAAGTTATCGGGATCAAAGTATAAGTTACATATTACCTGATAATGAATGTTTTATTAATAACCATGACTTGTATATACATAAAGAAATACATGTCTGTACATTTACGATTGGTAAATTTTATAAATCTACATAGTATAGTGGTTGAATTGTATAAATCGGATTGTATTAACAAAAAAAAAGATAACTCTAAGCATACTTAATACCTGCACGCATTCATTTCTCTTTTTAATCAAGGAGGCGACGAGACAAGCGAAATGTTCACGTTATGGTAAGTGATACGCCTGCTTATAACAAAGTGGCATCTGCTGGTATGTTATACACAGCACCATTTTACCACAGTAATTTACTCACTAATTTACACAATTTTAAATCGAGATCCAGCACTGTATCGCGGCAAAAACCAAAGCTGTGGTGATCGCCACGGGTTTAAATACAAATCAACCCTTAGAAATAGAGAAATAGGAAAGATTAAGATTATTAAAGAAAAAAACAATAGTTTTGTTTCTATAATAAGAATATCAAAAATTTTAATTGTTTTATGATTCTAGTTGACTTTATTGATACTTTGTAACATAACAGTCTTACTTGGGGTCCTTATACGAAAATACGTCGCTTATCGGTAGCCACTAACTTTTTTGGTCTTACACTAAATATAAATAATGTATGGTAGGTAAGTACGGTAAATTGGTATTTATACTACTAAATACTTGTAATAAAAGGTATTATTACAAGTTTTCTATGACGCGATAAAATATAGTGTAAACCAACCAAAATAATTTAAAAGCTTGGTTACGTATGAATTGTTTATTCTAAAAATTAATCGTATTCAAGTAAGTGATCTCAACGGTTTTTCAGTTGTGTCAGGAAAATATAAATCGGATGAGGATATATTAAATTATATTTTATTTGTCATAGCTTCTTCAGTGAACAATGGAAATTCAATGGATCATTATCAATTGTTAATTAATGAATTGTCAGTTTAAACTAATTTGAAAAATTAAACTCGCTTACGGAATGAAAAAAATTAAAATTTATTTCTTCAAAGTTGATTGCTACTGGTTTTAGGTCTCTGTTGCCGGAGACCGTCTAGGTAGTTACCACCGCAGCACATATTTTCGCCGCCAAATAGTAGTGCACAAACATTACTGTGTTCCAGATTGAAGGGAGTTATAGCTAGTGATATTACTGGGGTAACGAGACTTAACATCCTGTTTCAATGCGACGAATGCAATGTGGTGCAGTGAATACTATCCTAACTAGCACCACGTTGTTATGTGTTGACGTATTACGTACCATCAGGTGAACATCCCGCTCGCCTCGTCGCTCTCTTTTAATAAAAAAAATCTATTGATAAGATTTTAATAAAATGTAAATATTGATAAGATAACCATATATTTTGTTTACTGGTGGTAGGTCTCCGTTCCCGTAGATTCCAGGACCTCCCACAACACTCTGAGGATGACCACCGAGGGGTTTTAGTGGATACAAATCCCACATTAACTTCTCTCCCTCAGTAGTATTTTTAGATTTCCCACCGATAACAAAAAAAAGGCTCGGTTCTCGCGACTGTCTAGGTAGATACCACCGCAGCTCTTATTTCTATCGCCAAATTGTAGTGTGTAGACATTAGTTTGTTCCAGTATAAGGGCTGGTGAAATTACTGGGCAACAAGATTATCTTTTTTCTTAAAGCGACAAGCACAATGTAGTGCAGTGTATATAATCATAACGAGTGCCATATTATTATAGGCAGTTCAGATATTGATTTAATAAATAAATAGTTATTGAAGTCACTGAGGCGACGAGTATAGACTAAGCACAATGTTGTGCAGTGTATATCATTTTACTGAACGCTCTATTATTAAGCCATTCCATTCGAATAAAAGAAATACTAAAATGTTTATAAAACATCAGAAAAATAATGAACTAAGTATGGAATGAAATTTATAAAAGAGCCTACTTTTCTTTCAATAGCCGAAAATGTTGTCTTCGCATGTAATGAGGATATTCATTGGCGACGAACGTTGTTTACCATTACTTGACCACGTCCTTCATTTTCGTACTTCCCCCATAAACTAAAAAGAAATTAATAAATATCACTCACGTTTAATCATTTTGGTTTTTGGGATTAAAACACTGACACATAAAGTAATTGAGGTTAAAAAAAAACTAAACAAAATAAACACTGCACCGATGGCTACTATATTAAATGTATGATTTTAATATATAGCTTCAGACATTTCCGTGAACACCACTGTCCTGTTATCGACTGAACTATTAATGCAGTACTGTGTATAACCGAGCTTGTGGACTTTAGTATGATACATACGATCGGTACAGTCAGACAAAAAGTCCGATGATGTTAGAATAACAAGGCAAATGAATTAATAATGTTTTCCCGGCAGTATGTTCGTATTTGTCTCTGGCTTCTGTCTGACTAAAGTGAGAAAATAGGTATGAAGGTAATTAATAAAAGTTGCTATTGTTTTATTTTTATTTTTTCATTACCATCATCAGCTGATCGACATCCATTGGATGACAGGCCTCCTCGAAAGATTTCAGAGGGATTTGATTCATATGAGCCTCGGTTGTTGTTTAGCAGGGTGCGAGCAGGTGAGGTTGGCATGGATTCCGCGAGTGTGACCCTCACACTCTCATTTTCACGTTTGTTGCACATATTGAATTTAAAATATTATAGTAAATATGTAATACAATAATATAACTCTTCCTTCTATCATTATCATCATCATGAGCTTTTATTAACCACTGCTGGATATAGGCCGTCCTTCCGTTTATGTATAAGTGATTTACATATCATTTATACAAGATATTTTTTGAGCTTTAATAATTAGAACTTTAAGGACCCTTTGATTCCATAGATTAATTTAATGGTTCTTAGTGCTTGGTACCGTACACCGACTAGGTAGGTACCATCGCAGCTCCTGTTGGTACTGCCAAACAGTAGCAAGTACAAACATTACCGTGTTTCGGTTTTAATGGCGTTGTAGGTAGTGAATTACTGGACTAATTGACTTGACATCTTATTTCTCAAGTCAACGAATACAATGTGTTCCAGTGTGTGGCGCCACGTTGTTATGGGTAGGGGTATTATTTACGACTGATCGTAAATAATACCGTTCGTCTCAAAAAATTCACACATATAATTTACATGTTGAAACTTCCCTCACTCCTAGATGCACCGACGACTTTACAAGAAAAACCGCAAGTGGATGGACGCAAAAGACAATGCACCACATTTCTAGCATCTAGCAGTGAATCCACAAAGGCTGTTAATAATGATATTAATAGATGACTTTTCCTAACAACTGTACATTTAATGTATAATTTGATAAACCGACTGTTTTCATTCCAACACGTGGTTATTCTTTGCCCTTGCCCTGTTTAAACATACCTAATGGTCATTCTCATTAATGTTATCAATTTACTTACTTTTGAACTAACCGTAGTGTGTAAATTAGAAACAACCGTCAATCCTTATTAAAGAATCTTCATCGTCACCTCCAAATCTCATTCGTTTACAAAATTGTGCACAATTGTACTTCATTGCCGTAGACTGTTTAAGTAAGTACTACAGTGGTGCCTAAGCGCGCTTGCTATACAAAGTAATCTGCGGTTGCGGTTGCTCTCAAGGAATATTTCAGACAAATTTCAAATCTAATTATATTAGTTACGCCCAGCAAAGCGAGCAAGGAACCGCTAGTTTTATATGTGCGAAATGCTTTCGCTTTATTAAGTTTTTGATGACAATTTGAATATTGTAACAATTTAATAATCTACGTAAAAATAGGAAGGTATTAGTGTTAACGATTAATGTAAACTCTGTTTCATTATTTATTCATTTAAATATTAAATTATGTTAAAAACTAATCAGGTAAAAAAGTGTAGCTATGACTGTTTGCTACTTATGATGATTAAAGTTTAATTTTAAAAAATATATAAAATTTTACATACATATATCATTAAATTTACCGTTATAGTAGCATACATTTTATATATTCAATCTCATCTTCAAGTCCTCGGTAGTATAGTGGTAAGTATCCCCGCCTGTCACGCGGGAGACCGGGGTTCGATTCCCCGCCGGGGAGACTTTTTTAATGTTGTTTTGACTATAATTCATAATAAAAATAGTTTGTTGCCTTCTTTTACATAATCAATGAAATTTCTATCACAAATAAGATTAAAAAATGTTAGCAAAAGATTGCAGAGGCGATTTTAAGATTGACAGATTGTTATAAGCTGATGTAAAAAGGGTGCTTCAATATTAAGTTTGGTAAGGAGCAGCTGTTATAGCATTTTTAATAATTAATCGCCGAAAGACACTGATCCTACTGTCTTCGTCCATATTCTTTAATTAGCAGGAACAATTAATTTCAGAATATTAAATTCTTTCAAGAGCTAAATTTTTGTCCGTATATATTATAAAAGAATAAATAAGAGATAATTTATTTTAATTTTTAAGGTAACTTATTTTATTGTAAAAAAACTTTAAATGTGCTCTTCGAACTTTTACTAACGCCATCTACTGCAAAACATATAAACTTATTTGACTGATATATAATGTTGCAATGTAACAAATTTGTATAAGAAATTAGGTCTCGAATAATAAGACTTTTTAATTTGCGAATGATAACAAATGAGATTTTTAACAATATTACGTTAATAATATTGTTTTGTGGTAGTTTAAATGTAATGCTCTTTGAAGTAACTTCGAAATAATAACCTAATATATTTCTTTTACATAAATGTTCAAACAATTTATTTAAAAAAAACTTTACTTTATTTGAAATATGATATTAGAATTACAAGATTTGTTTATTTTTGAGTGTTGATATGTTTTTAGTATTTTTACAGCGGTTTATTTTTAAATAGTAACACTATTCGATCAGTTCTTTTTTTCTTGTCATTATTCGCGCTCGATGCGTCGTGGGTAGCGATGCGATATGTTGCTGTGACGGATGCTCGTCTATGGGAGTGATCGCTTGCGGCTTTCGGTATTCAATTGTGAAATAATATTTTGTCCTGTGAATTACACAAAACCATTGAAATTTTCGCATGACAGTGAATAAAGTAATAGCTTGAATATGGCGTTGGAGGGTGTGAAAAGTGAAAAAAGTGAGGAAAACAACAGTAACGTGCCGGACGGCAAGCAAAACGGGATCGACAACAGAAGTAAACAGGTATTAAATTTTGCATAATTTGCAAATTGATATGATATAACTTGTTGACACTGTTTTTTGTTATCAAAAATATTATCGGGTTTAATCTCTTAAAAATACAATTGGGGACGTTTAATCTTTTGCAAAATCCAGTGTTACATTAGAAATAGGCGCTATTTTTCGTACAGTTGTGATACGCTAGTTATGTTAATACAGACTGAGAAACTTGGAAAAGGTGTCATTGTACAGCGGCATGACCTATTTCTGCAGTCGCTACCACGAGGATTTAAATCCTGAACAACATTTTTCAGGTCGCTTTTTAGTTTAGTTTCCTGGATTTATTTCTTTCAAAACATTGCTTATTTTTAATGTTTTTATTTTTTAAGTGGTCCATAATTTTACATTTTTAAGCTGTAACAATTTATGAAACCTGGATTATTTGTAATATTTAAGGAAATCTCTAGAAATGTGTAATAAATCTTAAATTGTAAAAATTTATTAACACCAACATCATTATACACAAATATAGGGTGGCGCAAAAGTAATCCTCCTATCAGAAAACGCTATAAATTTTGCCTTGATGTAAAAAAATTAAAAGACTAAATAAAAATAATCCACAAGAAGAATCAAAGTTTTTCATATATTTTTGCGCCACCTTGTATACAAGGTATATACATATACAAAGTATACAAGGTGGCGCAAAAATAATGTTGTCTTGTTTTTGGCTGTAATTTAAAAAAAAATATGAAAAACTTTGATTCTTCTTGTGGATTATTTTTATTTGGTCTTTTAATTTTTTTACATCAAGGCAAAATTTATAGCGTTTTCTGATAGGAGGATTACTTTTGCGCCAACCTATATAATCGCATCATCGCTGAACGCCTTTCTTAAGGAAAAATGCCTTTGTATAAATTATTATGGCTTTTGCGGAGGCAAAGGCTGGTTTTTGGGTTTTGCTTCTTTTTCGCTTTATGACAAGGCCACGGGAATGCCGTCCACACCTTGCGGTCTTTTATGAGGCATTTATTCTACTCTTCCTCTTCTGGAAACTCGTTTCCCTGAAAATCAAATCAATCTCTCTTCTTGGTCTACTATCCTTGACAAAGGTTTCTTCTCAAATCTGTTTGTGCGGAGGATGAGGTGTCAGTATTACTTTGCCGCTATCCATCACGTGACCGCGGAGGACACGCAGAGCAGCTAAATTTATTTCTTCATCAGCAGTGCGACATCACTTAGTTGCACAGGGGAGTCATAACGATATGATCGTTATGACTCCCCTGTCCTCATATATCGGCTCAGCTGCGGTACACGTCGAGTGCATCTGGAGCGGTCACCTCGGATCAGTATTATCCCACGGGTCGCGCAGGATCTTAACTTCCTAGTGAGTGATCAGATCACGGCTACTAACTTTCACCGCCATAAGAAGAAACCTGTTCTGAGGGCGTTATCGAATTTACGCCATTTCTTTAATTAAAATACGTGATGGAAAGTTTTCCGTATTTTGTTTTGTCGATTTTTTTTGGATATAGGTGTCTTGCTATAAAGTGAGGTATTCTTAAATTTCGTTATAAAATAAACGATGATGATGAAATGAAACACTAATGCAATGTTGAAAAACTACTAAAACCAATTAAGACAAAGAGTTAATATAATTCCTAGTCTAGACCTAGTTGTTTAATAGTGTGACATCTCCAGCATCAAATCTTGCAAAGGCCATTTTAATTACGGCAATTATCACATGACTTTTTCAACTCTGCTAATGGGACGATCAACTATTTTGACACCACATGCTTTTAATATATTAAAAAAAAAATTTTGAAGTATCTTTAATGGGTTGTCTACCCCCGTGACGCAATGGCCTGCCATGTAACACGGAAGTCGCAGATTAGATTCCGGGGCCATATGTGAAGTTTGATTGGTGATAGGGTTTCCAACGCCCTTGGCCGTCTACCACCTTCATACTGTGAATCTGCAGCCATATCCACATCAGTATCTCTGTCAATATATGAGATCCGTAGTATCTTTGGCGAGCACGCTTAATTATTCACAGCTTTATTACTACACTGATGGGCATTTGAAATTGAGGTTAAATGTTAATCGATTGTTAATACAAAAAGAAGGTATTTCTTTATTAACTTAAAGGAGTACTTTATAAAGGAGAAACGACCTTGTCAATCTGTTTTAAAGGACATTCCTCATTTTTTCTTAATAAATGTATAGATTTCTAAGTTCGTGTGACAGGAGAGAATGACACACATAGATACAGCGATTTTGAAATTTATTAAATTGTCTTGTTAGATAGATTTAATATATTTACTGTTTGCTTTTTATTAAATATTTATCACTGTAGATAACATTGGAGGTGTGCTATTGACTTAAAATGTAATTAACTCATAAATATTAAAACATAGTCCAATCCTATGGAATTTATATGTTATAAAGTTTAAAATCTACATTATATAGGTAGTTACTTGAGTACGTCAGGCCTTTACGATATGAATATCTGTAGTACTGTTACATAATTGAAATTTTTTGGTTCAGTTATTGTATAAACCTCTTTATAGTTTTTTGTCTTACTGTGTAAGTCTATATAATATAATCATAAAGGGAACTACATCGAACGGTTAGCAACATGTTCGTAGTAATTTTTATGATCTGAACATGATACCATATATGATAATATATTACTTACGTAAAGAAATAACGAAACTTATATGAAGAGTGAACTTGTGTGTGTGGAGATTTTCTTTAATTTCTTTAATAATCAGATGAAATTACAACCAAAGTATATTGGAATTCTCCAAGTGTTCCTTTGAAACTGTCAACGTAGTTTGAGATTGAACATGAAATATACAGGAAATGTCGAGAATCAATATAATATTTAATTGAAAAAATTAAAGATCAGTAATAGTAAATTCATCATCATTATAAATACCTCCCCCAAAGATCTCCATGCCGATTGCTTATCAGGAAGTTACTTAGTTGATATTACAAAAGGAGTTTTACGTTTTTCTATGAGAGTACATGGCAACTGAGTTATAAAGGAAAAAAATTAGGTCTCTATTATGAAAGGATTGTCCTATTTTAGGAGAACGATGAAATACCTGAGTAAATTCTAGAAGAAAAATTATTCTGAATAAAGGTCGCTGATTTACAACGTCATTCTAATTTGTAAAGGCTTTGTCGTTGCTATCGTACTATAGTTAGTTTTATTGACGTATGAACATACCATTTTGAAGGTATTCAAGTTAACACAATGCCACGGTCAAGGATGAGGTTATTATAACGTTTTTTTTTTATTTCATTAGGTTAAGTAATACGCTCGGTACAAACGAGGCGCGGCCGGAACCACCTTTGCGGTTTATTACGTGGAAAATTGTTTAATATTAGCCATTAGTATTACTTTATAGTAATCGTGTTACAGTAATAAAACTATTTAAATCTTTATTACAAGTATTTTATTTATGCCTAACAAACATGAGAAATTCTAAAATCTTCGAGAAAAAGTATAGCATTGTTGCTCCCAAACGCCGGGAATGATCTATATTAATCGGATGACTCGATCGAAAGTATTTTTAGAAGTGAATAAAAAAAAAATTGCAAGTAAATAAAATTGTTACTTATTTATCGATTTCCTTTTACCTCAGTGTTTTACGATTCTTATGTAGTTTAAGAAGCTAGACTTTCTTGTTATAGGTTTAATTTGCTTCAGCAAGTTTCAACTTGACCTAATAAGATGTTGATGATGATGCTATAGAGAAAGTAAGTTTAAAATGTCTCTCCATGAAAGACTTAAATTGCTTAATTATAAATGAACGTACTCACTATGACATAATATGACTAATTCGGATACCACTTTTCATCAGTAATCATATTTATCAGTGAAGACCATCGTCACCATCATTAGGTAACATTTATATGATGTCTTATAAAGCAATTTTTTCGACTTCTTTCCCAGTAGTCACGCTTGCTTAGTCTCTAGTTCAGTTCCAGGATCACACGTGGAATGTAGTAAGCTTTAGAGTTGTTCACATATGTAAGCGATACGCCTGACCATAATCGGTGGTATTTAGGATGAATATACAGCATCACTTTGTGCTTCGTTGCCTTAGAACGTTAGATGTTGAGTCCCGTTACCCTCACTAATTTCCTTAACTACGATGCTCTGAAGGGCAGTTATTTGAAAACAGGAACCCAGTACTATTTGGCGGCAGTAATAGGAGCTGCGGTGGTACCTATATAGACTATCTCCTACAACAGAGACCTACCATTATTAAAACCTAACTAGTTACCACTATCATATTGTATATATGCTGCTGTACTGCAGCTGTCAACATACTCGTAGGAGAGACATCATATTATTTACAGATAGATTACTTACAGTCTAAGGATTAACGGCTTTATAGTAACTTAAGGATATGTGATGACAGTGGTGTGCAAACATTACTGTGTTCCAGTTTGAAGGACGCTGTAGCTAGTGTTGTTATTAGGGTAAAGATATTAAACACTTTGTCTTATGGCGACGTGTACCATGTTCTGTTATGTCCATCCTAACTAGCGCCAAGTTTTTATGGGCAGACGTATCACCATCAGGTGAACATCACGCTAGTCTCATCGTTTCCTTAAATAAAAAAAAAATGTGAGTTTGAGGTTAATTGTAGGTAAAAAAGCTTAAATGGTTTTTATAAAAAAAATATATTTACAGTAAAATTATATTAACAATGTATTCATCATCGGTTATTAAGGATTAATTATAACATGGATAATGATGCGTTGTTCTAGCGTATAATTTGAGTGAAAATCATTGAAGTCGAAGCGATGAGCAGATCCGTAATCAATGAAGCTCAGAACCGGGAGCCGGCGCTTGACCTCAAAGTAGGTGACGTAATGTGGTCTCGGTATCACACTTTGTAGGATACTTTACATGCGCTTTAATACATAAAAACCTTAGCACATTGAACATGTTCGGTAAAACTTCATGTTTGTATTAGCAACAAAATAAATGCAGAAACTATATATAACAAGATATTATATTCTTAACGTTAAAAATAATTGGGTCAATATTTATGGAATATGCAACATAAATATATATAAACAATGAAATCTTTCCGTCTATCAATATATAAACATCTCATTTAATGATCCCACTGCTGGGATTCGAGGCTTCTCTCATAAGATTTCAAGGCGATTTACTACGACGCTGGCAAATATAAGAATTTCACGATTATAGAAACGCGGCACCGATGAAAGATTATTCCCAGCAGTGGGAACAATAAGGCGGCTGATTATTATGATTTTTTAGTCTATTGTAGCTAATAAGTTCAATTTATGTTGCAAGTGAAGAATGTATTGAAGACGCGCGCTTTGAATACCAATTGGGTTAGTGTGGGCGCAACGGAATTGTTGCTACAAACCAATCAATTGTACAGTCATTGTTGATTGTTGACTGTCAGTGTTGATTATTTGACGCTTGATTGTATTGAGCGATGTTTTCATTTGTTTGATTCAACAGCTGATAACAATAGTTATCGCTGTTTATATCTCTTGATAAGATGATTAAAATAGTTACGATCCTTGATGTCTACTGGAGTGATAATGATTACGTATAGTTTTGTTATACAATCACTATTGCTATGTGATCTTTTAGAAAGAAGACTTAACTCGTAAGTAGCAGTTTATGGCAGAGAGGTCTTTTCTTGACTTAAAGGAAATGGTCAAAGACACTGCTTCTAAGAGTAGGTGTGTTTATTGTGTTCAACTTCAAAAAACCGCGAATCCAAAACGAACCCCTGGGGGCTAGAGAAAATATTAAAGGCATACATTAAACAAGAATAAAGTTACTAGATCTTATTCTTATTATTTTTTATAAAACAAGCACCAGGATAAATAAATCTGTTATCAGGTTGATACTAGTACATATACGTAATAGCTGTTCCCTGCTCGCTTTGCTGGTGTTAACACCCCCACAACTGCCTTTGGGGAAGAAATTTTGTAACATTCGTGGCAATATGGTTCCAGTGATATCGTGATGTGTGTACATAATTAGAAATCTCATATATATATAGAAGATAGATTTTCTAAGAGCGAAATGTCAATTTTTGGTATTAAGTATCATGAGGAAAGTCTATCTCATATGATGTCTTTATTCTTTTTTGAACAAATTGAAATTTCTTAAATGCTTGAAAAAAAAAAACATGAAAATCGCGTGTTACCGTAAATTTAGCGTGACACAAATAATTTAGTTTATTGCTTACAAACGCGCTTACACGTACTTGGGTACAGTAAAATATTTAGTACACTAATTTGCTTTATCCCGATTGGGTCAGTTTCGGTGTTTGCGTTTATTAATAACATACATTTTTGGCAATGAGACACGGATTTATAGATCGAAATGGAATAATCGTAAACTTCTATATGACATATATATATTGAGAAAAAGTATACCCAATCAATCTCATACTTATGTATGAGATAGACTTGTTATACATTACTAGTAAAAGCCTGGCAATGAACAGAATTGAATGCTGTTCTAGTTACTTTGAAATCGTCTAATTATTATCAATTATATTTATTATGAAAACTGAATTTCACAATGATAATTGTATGCATGGTATCAGTGTATATGGACTATTTGAATTCCGTGTCAACACCACTCCATTGGCTGGCACTGTTACACAAATAACCAATAAGCTATTGGCGACAAACTGACACACACTTAAGCTGCATATGAATAAAAAGACTATATATATATATATATATATATATATATGAATATCTTGTGGACAAAAGACTAATACTTGACCGCAATTTCATTCGATGTTAAATGACTATAAGATCTAAGATAGTACAGTGTGTGCTCCTCTCGAAATCTTCAGTCAGGAATACTTTGTCTCTTATATATTCACAATCAGAACACAGCAATGATTTTATGGCAGTATATTTACCATATAATGATACACGTTAATAGACGGATTCGAAATCGTACGACTAACCAGACTTTAAGGCACAAAAGCATTACCTAAATCGGTACTTTAATAATCGACAACATTCCACCGGTAGGCCTTGGTCCGCACTAGTGGCCGCTGTGGTCCACGCTTCATACGTTACCTCCTCAACGTATGCCGTCGGAATCGAACTAGAGACTACCTTTTGCTCAGGCAAACGGTTAGTCGCTGCACCACGGAGATAGTTTAATATCCGGTAGACTTCGAAACGAGTGAACCCCACGCTTAATTACTTGCACCCCGCTGTGTAGTCTTTGTGCTAATCCTATTTAATTTTTTTTTTATTAAATAAAAACCCTTTGCGTGCCGATTAGTAAAAATTTATTATCAACAATAAAGGGGTGAATATCAATAAGAATATTCTTTTATGTACCATCACGTATTTAAAGGCTTATGTGAATCTAATTTTAATATAAATTGCATTTAACTCATATGGAATGCTGAGATTTGTGTTATATATCACGGTACTATATGTGATTGTTATTTTTTTTGTGTATGGTAAGTGATACGTTCGACCAAAATAACGTGGCGCTAGTTAAGGTAGTATGCACTGCACCACATTGTGCTCGTAGCCTGAGACATAAGCTGTTGAGTCTCGTTACCCCAGTAATTATACTAGCTGCAGCGCCATTCATACCGGAACATAGTTATGTTTGCACACTACTGTTTCGCAACACAAATAGGCGCTGTGGTTGTACCCATCTAGACGATCTCCGGCAACAGAGACCTACAGACTTTCACTGCTGGACGTAGTGTTGGAAAGACCTTCACAAGGTCGACCAATCTTCTTATGGAGAATGCAGAAATCTACTGGATAAAGGTAGCGCAGGACCTGTTGGTGTTGAGATCTTTAAGAGAGGTCTTATACACATAATAAGATTTTTTTTTTCTAAAAAGCGACGAGATAATCTAGACATTTACCTGATGGTAATTGACAGGCCTGCACTGAAAGTGGCAGTAGTCAGAATGATATAAACAGCGTCGCATCGTACTCGTCGCATAAAAACATAAGATGTTGTCTCGTTACCTCAGTATTTTTTATTATCCATAGCACCGTTCAAACCGGAATACAGTAATGTTTGTACACTACTATTTGACGATAGAAATAGGAGTTGTGGTGGTATCTACCTAAACGGTCTCCAACAACAGCGTAAAGTCACAATTTGAAGGTCCAATGGGAGAAACTTACTATTCAATTATATTAGCCGGAAGTCAATAGGTTGAATGCCGGATATAAATGAATTGGTATGTTGCAGTAAAAATATCTATTGATCTATATATAAATGGATACAATGTGTTCTCCCATTCTATGTATATACTAGTATATACAATAGTATTGACTTATTTCTATTGGATATATTCATCATCATCATCATCAGATGATTGACGTCCACTGTTGGACATAGGCCTCCCCAAAAGATTCCAATCTCGATCGGATAGGAAATCGGGATTTGGGCTATTTCCCACCACGCTAGCCCAATGCGGGTTGGTGAGAGCCACAGTGTCGTTTGTTGATTAGTAGGGTGCATAATGAGCAGATGAGGTTGGCTTCAATCCCGTGAGTTATTGTGCGGGAACCCTTACACCTCTTGGATACATTATAAGTTATTATTTGTAAGGATTATTTAATTAAATTTGTATCAAAATTTAGTATTTTCTAGATACAACCTATAATAACTAAATCATCATATTAATTTAAAAAAAAATAAACTCTTTGATCAGATTATATGGTTGCTGAATATATTCAATTTTTAAGTTAAGCCAAGCGGTGGTTTTCAAGTGAAGTCTCTTTTGTTATGATTGATGTCGATTATATAAGGCTAACACGCCTGGGCAGTGCGCGGGGTACATTTGGGGTACTTGAAAATTATTTTATTATGGGTAAAGAGACTTAACATCCTATATTTTAAAGTGACGAGCACAATGTGGTGCTACAATGAGAGATCAAACAGTAGTGAGAATGAGATAGAATATAACGACTATTGATAACTTTATAATTTATTTTTTTACATAGTATCCGAGTCTACACACCGAGCATGCTTTTCCAAGGCTTCAATCTCTTTCAAAAAAAAAAGTTTTTTCTTGGTTCCGCACAAAGCTCTCCACCGCATCCATCACCTCGTTTTCGTCTTCGTATCTGTTTCCCCTTAAGTATTCTTTCAATATGGGGAATAGATAAAATCGCTAGGCGCCAGATCTGGTGAATACGGGGGGTGGTCATCCAATTTGAAGCCAGCTTGCTGAATGGCATCCATCGCAACTGCTGACCCGTGCGCGGGTGCGTTGTCGTGATGAAACAACACGCCCCTTTGAAGTTTCCCTCTCCTTTTTGCTTTGATGGCATTCCTCAACTTGGGAATTAAAGCTGCATAATATTGGCCTGTAATAGTGATTCCATGCTCCAGCTAATCAATCAACAATATCTCTTCTGAGTTCCAAAATATTGAGGTCATAACCTTGCCAGCTGATGCCATGGCACGAAACTTCTTTGGGGTCAGTGATGATGGTCGTTTCCATTGCGAAGATTGCTGTTTTGTCTTGGGATCAAAACGATGGACCAATGTTTTGTCCATTGTGTTACGAAACGAGACACAAAGTTTTCAGAATCTTTTTGAAACTTGTCCAACAATATCTTCGAAATGTCAAGTCGATTTTGTTTCTGACTGTCGGTCAACATTCTTGGAACCCATCTTGCGGAGACTTTTCTCATATTCAAAGATTGTTTCAATATGGATTGAATACTTCCATATGAAATGCTCGTTTCTTGAATTAAGTATCGGATGGTAACTCTTCGATCGCTCAATACAATTTTCTCGACTTTCGCAATATTTTCTTGGGTGACTGACGTCGATGGACGTGGTGACGGCCGCAACGATGTTCGTCTTCCGTGCTCGTTCTCCCTACTCGAAATTGAGAAGCCCACCTTGCGACAGTGGAATACGGCGGAGCAGACTCTCCTAATGTTGCCTCCAAATCGCAATGCATCTTTTGCATTGTTAACTTTTTTAAACAGAGGTATTTAATAACGGGTCGCACATCGTTTTTCTCCATTTCCGAGAACACGTTCCGACACAAAGAAAACAAATGACTACATACAGAAATAAAACAAAAGAGAATCGAAGATTTTTTCTTTTTTAATATTACAAATATATCATCTGATCTATGCCAGTATTTATTTATTTTCTTGCCAAGAAGTATATAAATCGTTCTCACTACTTTTTGATCCCTCCTCGTATATATATCATCCTAATAAGCGCCACGTTGTTATGTTCAGGCGTATGATATACCATCATATGAACGTCTCGTCTTGTCTCTATCGTATAAAAAAGGCACAATTGTAGGTGTACGTATGGAGTCATCAGGAGGAAGTACTCATAAATTAAAAATTTGGTTAAAAGGTATAGGAATAAAAAAAGTTGGGAAGGGCTGGTCTAAAGGGATGATGAGAGACTGTTTTGTATGCTACAAAGCTAATGGGCTGTGAAACGCTGTTGATGTCATCACTTATTATCGACGCCGGACTAAAGCAAATATTGTTTTTTTTTTATGAAATTAGTTACTAAAATATCGAGGTTACACACAACGTTTACGCGATTGAACTAAAAATAAATATGATTTTATTGCAGAGCTATGCAACGTTGTAATATAACCAGTTTTCGCTTGCGGTCACCGTCGTGATCATGTGCTTATCACATCTACTGCTTACTATAATATTTTTAACAGGGTAGTTAAAAGTATTTACCATTTATTAAAGTATTAATTTTTACAAAGTTAGAGTTACATAAAAAAAGCTTCATTTTCTTTGTATAACTAAATGACGAGTACAAAGTTTACCAATGTAATGCTTGTAAGAGACTTTATGATCCTGTATGATACTTGAATTGCCGAAGCGACGCTATGACCTGGTGGTAGGTGGGGAGAAGGAAAAAGTCATGGTTGGGGAATATCAGGGAAAGGACTGGCATATCTTGGGCGTCCGAATTATTCCGCCAAACCAGAGACAGAAAGGACTGTATCACGCTAATCGCCAACCTTCAACAGTTGGGGAGGCACTTTAAAAAGAAGAAGGAGGGTGACAGCCAATTTATGTACACATAGTGGGCAAACATAACTGTGTTCCGGTGTGCAGAACGCTGCGGCCAGTGTAGCTGGGGTAAAGAGACTCGGTCTTAAGTTTCAAGGCGGTGTGATAAATGTGGTGCAGCCTATAGCATCCTAACAAACGCCTCGTTGTTACGGAGAGGCGTATCACTTACTATCAGGTGAACGTCCCGCTCGTCCCGTTGCTTCGTTGAACATAAAAAAGTAGACAACTATAGGTCGAAATGACGATGATTTTATTTTATTGCATCAGTACTGACTACTTCGTTTAAATTTTAACTAAAAAGGTAACGGTGTTTATCCTCTCAGACGAAAATAATATGGCCGTGACCTATTCGATTCGAAGACGCCGGATTCGAATATATTTAACCGCTTCCGGTGTTATCGTGTAAATACTGTAGTATTTATATTATTCAGTATACAGTATACAGCATCGATATAGATTTCACAATAATACTTTTTTAAGTTAGTGTTAATAGTAAACTTTACTCTTTCAGAACCATTATGGTTTAAATGTAAAGAGAGTAAGAAGCGACATTTCTACTCGCCTGTCACCTAAAGGCACAAGGCGCATGAGACAGGTTCAGACATGCCCGTCTAGAAAGTGCGAACGTCTCTCCACACTTATGGAAGTGATGATTCAGAAAATAAATCTCTATATAATTTTGTATAGTAATACATACAAATGTTATGTTTCAAGTTAAGTTACTTAGACTTCGTGTAGCACTAATTGTAGGTCTCTGTTAGCGGAGACCGTCCGGGTAAATTTCCATTATTTATTTTCTTTGTTCACCTTATGGTAAGCGATACGCCCGCATTTAGCAACATGGCACTAGTTAGGAAGATATACACAGCACCGCTTTGTAACGTCGCCTTGAAACATAAAGTGTTAAGTATAGTAACCCTAGTAATAATATTACCTACAGTCCTCTTTAAATTAGAGCATAGTAATGTTTGCACATTGCTGTTTAGCTGCAGTGGTACCTCCCTTGACGGTTTCCGGCAATAGAGACCTACCGCCAGTAAAACGAAGGAAATGATTTGATTAGCAAGAGTTTCACATGATGGGACTATGTGGCGCTATTTACGATGATGAATACTACACCACATTGACTTTGTCTCTTTGAAACTGATGTCAAAATTTCTTACCCCAGTAATTTCACTTGTAGAGCTCTTCAAACCGGAAATTACTATAATTTTTTACTGTTCATGTTTTTATATTAGCTAATATGGTAAAGTATTTGTCAATTTAATGGAGACATGATAGAAACTATTTGTCCCGAAATTGTCATTGATAACAGGATATCGTTTCACCTCACCTTTTCAGCGTCGAACATGACAAGGTCTGAGCTTATCACAATACCGGGCTTCAATATAAACCGATGATTCATTTATGGTATGAAACGAAAATATACGAATAGTAATATATAAAGAATTTTTTTTTCTTTTTTTATTCAACGAAAGGACGAGACGGTCGGAACGTTTATTTAATGGTGATATGCCTGTGACGTTAGTATAGACTACACACTGCACCACATTGCACTCGTCGCCTTGAGCCTTAGGATATTAAGTCTTGTTACTCCAGTAGTATCACTAGCAATAGCACTCGTTAATCTGGAATGCAATAATGCTTGAGAAATTGCTGATTGGCGGCCGAAATAGGAGATGTGGTGATTTCTACCTAAACGGTTTCCGGCAAAATAGACCCACCACTCATACTTATTTTACTTACGAATGAGATTTTATGTTTATATATTAAAAATAAATGGAAAAGTTTAAACAGTGATTAATATATTCGAAATCTTTTCTTTTTATTGAATTTTTTAAACTCTTATGGGGCTAACTATATAATTTTTTTAAAGCTTTTTTCTATTCACAATCTGCTATAACACCGGGATTGAAACTATTAGTAGTGTTTAACCAATAAATATAATTTTAAATCCGTAAGTCGGAAATTATATGGAATGAAATCCGTTTTAAGAAATCCGATTAAAGCAACTTGACAAAAGCACCTACCCTAGTGATGTCAGCTTAAAACATTATGTCACGCTTTAGCTAAGTGTAAATGGATATAAAGTTATATTTATTGCGAGTATACTATTATTTGATTTTTAAGCACATTACAAAAAAGTCTAACAGAGGAATCCATGATTGTAAAATTACTAAAAATATGAGACAACTCTTCCTGTCTGAAGAGAGATCATGTATTTTTTTTTAATGCTTGCTTTTGTATTCAAATAAAAGGTTTGTCCATTATAATTATACTCGTAGATTGAACTATCTAATTTAGTAGATTAAACTGTATAGTAGATGGTTACATGGTACACGATTATATATATATACGAGCCTAGTGGAAAAATATTCTATGATTGAAGAATATAGAAGTCATGCTACAGCGTCCATCGGTAAGGAGTAACGTAAAGTATAGTATATTATATTTGTAAATTTTTGTAGTCATTAAAAGAGTCCTCAAACAATTTGTACCATTAACTATTAAATAACTATATACGTAATCAATTGTTGACATACTATCTTGTTTTAATATACCGGTTTTAAATAACATAACAGTCGTGTAGTTGTTTATGCTGTAAATACATGAAAAAATCGCGTGATGTTATTACCATCGCATGCAATGTATTGCATTCCTTTCATTTAATATAGCTTTATGGTAAACAACTATTTCAATATCAGTTCACAATATGTATTCAATCCAAAATGTTTGTTTGTGATTTTGAAGTAATGGAGGAAGTTATAACTAAGCATTTAAAGTATGATATATTATATTTCGTATTTCTTGTAAGATCTAATGAATATCGGCGAACACTACATATATAGTACAACACTACAATATACACACATTGTTTATATTTTTAATACTACCTAGTATTTAAAGTACTGATAGATCTTCCATAATATCGAAAGATCTAGGAAACCGTTGGAAGAGAGTTGCGCTGGATAGATCAGTCTAGAGAACTGTGGTGGAAGCATTTTTATACCCAGTGTTTGCTTGTCTATCAGCTGTTGATTATTGTAATGATATTTAAAAAAATATATAAAAAGCGTTTTTCATTTGTATGTTATAATTTAACTCTGATGATCTTTTATATTATGAAAATATCACTAAGATTACTTAAGAGTTCCTGACAAGTTTGTAATTAATATAATATTTAATAAGAATGTAATATGGAAATGTGTTTGCTTCTCTTGGACATTATTTTGCGGTAGAACGATATTTAGATTATATGTAACGTGTTAGGAATAATAATATTGTGCCTAGATTGGGCGTTATCCGCAGACGCGTCCACTGCCATCCATTTATATAAACGCGACCTACATTTCAATTATAAACCTGCTCCATTTCAAAGGAGGCCATGATACATTCAAACGCAGATGGCGGGAATGCCGCGGTCACAGTATAGCCGGAAATTAATGAAAAAGCAAAGCGAATAAAATACAGAATGGTGTACGATGCCGGTACAGAAAATAAAATCAGCGATCGGAATTAGATTTAGTTCTAAAATATATGTTTGAAAAACTATGGTGCAGGATACTACGTATGAAATAAACTACGTGATGAAAACGTATTTATGGTAATGACGGGATAAATATATGTATAGCAGATTTCCACTTATGTAAAGACTCGTCAAGATATCTCTGGAACTGAAAAGCCTAGAGACTTGAAACTTGGTAGGAATATTCCTTCCCAATATAAGTCAGATTAGAAGCGAGTGTCGGTAGGCAGAAATATTTTTGACAAATTTCAGGTTTAAATTTCAAATCTAATTCTATATTTCTGCCTGCAAAACGGGCAGGGACCACAACTAGTAATTATATCAATGTGAACAGCCATCTTAATGTTTCTTGTTTCAATCGCTGAGAATGAGAACCTTTTCTTGTATAGATAAGGTGACGCTGGCGGAGTTCATATGTCCTTCAAAACATTTGTTCAAACAAACATGCTGATTTCCACATGTTTTCCTTCACCGGTAACTTAAGTTCAACGGGGAATAACCCAGGCCTTTTAAAGTCATGCAGTTCGTAGTTTAACTACCTTTATAGTTTGGGCTACTACCTCTATTTTTACGTCTATTAAAACATATTAAATAGTATTTTGCGTACATCGAAATTTAGTCAACGCGTCAATATCTTCTTATTTCTGTAACACATGCTCTATTTATAAAGATGTATTGAACCGGTGAAAGAACCAGGTCAATATACCCTCATCATATAACCGTATTAAATAAATGTTTTTTTTTAATCGACGTGAATAGCAGGACGTTCACCTAGTGGTAAATACCTGGATCTAATCATTGGCTTTACATGTTTCACTTACGATATTTACGCTCGGAAAAGCGGAAATGATTGCCATTTAATAATCTGCTGAATTATACGTTGCGGTAAAAAAAAAAATATCAACATTTTTCAATTTAAAAGAAATATAAAAAAAATATAAAAATAAAAAATAATTTTCATATACGTCTTCAAAAACCTATACTATATTTTCTGTAGCCGAAATTCGTTAACTATTATCGCAAAGGAAACTGAGACGGAGATAAGGAACGAGGGCGTATGTATTACCGTGAGTTTTTTTATCCGTCTGCATTGCTAGAAACTTAGTTAACAGTATTTCGAAGAATTTTAAAAAGGAGTTTTATATTAATTTATTTTATTAATATCTGCTTTCTTAACATCCATAATTACTGTGTTTATTGCAGTGTTAACAAATATTTTGTGTTAGAAAGTGTCACCATGGCTCCTATTTTTCGGGATGCATCCTTAGAGTGCACCATTCGCCTACAGTTGTTGGGAAGCGAAATATCATCGAACCTCAACTTTGAGCGATTTATTAAGTCTAAAGCAAAAATTGCTGCAAGAAAGCTTGGAGTCCTTGCCAATGTATGCCGGTAATTCACACCGGGGCAGCTTCTTACGGTGTATAAAGCGCAGGTCCCATCGTGTGTGGAGTACTGCTGCCACATCAAGGCAGGTGCTGCAAAATATCTACTGGCTGCTTTGGACTCGGTAGAGAGGCGCCTCGTTAAGATAGTTGGTGATCATGAGCCTACAAATATTAAACTTATAGTAATGTTAAACATATAGATAGCTTGAGTCACCGGTGTAGGGTAGCGAGTCTGTGTTTTACCGATTGCATTTTGGGGAGTGTGCCCAGGAACTATATGATTTGATTCCACCATCGCTCTCCTACTACTGGACGTAGTACACGCCGCAGGCATTTATCCCTACGCTGTCGAGATCTCACGCATTAAGACAAAGCGTTTCCATTCGCCCTTCTTAATGCGAACAGCGAAGGATTGATACTGCCTGCCGGCGTCAGTGTTTTCGTCCAGTTATGACGTGGGGATCTTTAAGAGAAGAGTGTATAGGCTACTTCTAGAATAGTGCGCTTTACCACCAAAGACTACATCGCTGCTTAGCATCAGGTGGGATCGTAGTCAAGCACAGTCTATACAATAAAAAAAAAATAGAAAATGAACACTCCCAAAGGTCATCCTCCGAAGTAGCGACATCCTTTAAGTAATATATATGGCAACATATATTTTTGTAAATGCAAGTCACGACGTAGATAAAATAAGTTTTAATTTATCATTTTATTGACACTGCAAACTTTTTTTTATTCTTAGCGACAATCTCTCAACCGGTTTTCGAGCTCGTGAACTTAACATATTGATTGTCCGCACAAGGTGAAGTAGTACGTCATATCGTCATGATGTGTCAATATCAATACTATCTATTGGTCGCTATCGATTGTTGTTCAATATAGTATTAGACCGTAGTAAATAAATATTACCTATAAATAAATGAACTTCATTGCCAAATATAAATTTATTTCTCACTGGACGTTCCTCGCCTGCTTTGTTGGCCGTAATATAAAATTAGACTTGACATTTGTTGAGGGCAAAGGCGACGGTCAATAACTTTTTAAAGCAACCGTTACTATAGCAACCGCTTAAGTAATACTAAATGAAAATATTTATAAAGTCTAATTAGAAATAAAATGATGAAAGATGTATGAAATTAAAAAAAAACAAGTAGCCTATAACCATCTACAAATCATTCGGCGTCGAATGGTCGTTTCCTTATGTCGATACATTCATTAGTTTTCATGTGATTGGCGAATAAAGGAAACCAATTTTCATTATATATAAAGAAAGAAGAAAGATTGTAATTGTACAGCCAAGTATCTGTTTTTTTTTTTACTAATATATCTATAATGTTAATAAATAACATTATTTTGAACTCACTTGTTAAACACTACTTAGTAGGTGGTCTTTCGTGAGGGAGGCCATTTAGGTACCACCGCAGTTCCTATTTCAGCCGCTAAATAGTACTATGCAAACATTACCGTATTCCAGTTTGAACGGCCTTATAGCTAATGAAATTACTGGGGTAACAAGATTCAAGATCTTAGGTCTCAAAGCGAAGAGCACGATATGGTGCCGTATATATCAACCTAACTAGCGCCACATTGTTATGGACAGGCATACCACTTTTCATTTGAGAATTATCTGCCAATTAACCTAGGAAGTGGGGAGATGCTGTGGGAGGTTGACAGAAGGAACACATCGATGCTGTGATTATAACAAATTTATAATAGTAATGAGACTACTAGTAAGCTAGTCAAACTCCACTGCTATTCAAACTTACCACATGTGACTGGAATCGAACCGAGATTCTCACTGTTACAAGGCAAGCACCGGACGCAGTTAGTGCTAAATATAAATATCCTGTATTATGCGTTGCTTATGACTTACTTGAAGTTGCTTTTCTTAGATAGGTCTTACGGCTAGCACACCATAAATCTTAAAAATTACAAAAATTAGTAACGTTTAAGGCAATGCGGTTCATCTATTCCATTTTTCCACAAAGTGAGGCCCACACCCTATATGGTAGCAATTTTAATTTTTAAGAGAGTAATTTAATAAAAATATATTTTATAGTCATCGTTTTTTTGTTATCCATTTTAAATTTATATAAAAAAAAAATACTTTATACAGCAATGATAATTTTCTAGTGAATAGAAAAATGTCAAGTTTTATTTGAGTAAATACTTTAAATAAAATTAGTAGTAAAGTAAGTACATTTGTATCCTTATAAATACTGCAGGGACATAAGAGTTTTGAAAGGATATTTGAATGACAATAAAAAAAGATTGATAAACTGACCTTATATGTTACATATATGCACTTACTTATTACTACCGTCGTCTTAGCAAATACATTTAAAAGTAACATAGTGTGGAACTACTAATCAAATTTGTTCAATGCTATAACTTATTTCAATTTTGTTTATTTATTTTATACTATCTGTTCCCCGCCCGCTTTGCTTGCCGTGTCACCCCCGCAACCTCTTTTAGGGGTAACATTACGTAATAATTATATGACCAAATTTCAAGTCTCTAAGCCTTATGGATCCAGAGATATCGTGATGAGTAAAAACTCATCCACAGAGATGATTCCACTTGTTAAGACAGGCGGAAATCTTTTACATATATTCTGTTACATAAAACACTGAAATTATACATTTTAGAAAAATTTTTTTTACATATTGACATGAGTTTTTTTTTTATAAAATCGCGTGTTGTTTCAAAATCAGCGTGTCGTGTACAAATTAGTACGCTAGGTGACTTAATGTTAGTTTTAATGTTTCATCCTTTGCAGTATTATCATGCTTAAGAATGCATACGTTTTACTGTGATAACGCTGTTTGTATGTTTTTATTGTTTAGTTTCCATTTAAATATGCGCGTTTACTTTTTTTTAGGTCGTCACAACATGTGTATAATGTAAATGGCGTTATATTCAAGGTGAGACTCAGTCATCGGAAAATAGAGTTATAAAAATAGTGGCTGTTCCCCGCCTACTTTGATGGCAGTAACACCCCGCGGCTCACTTTGGGGAAGGAATTTTGTAAAATCAATTCTTAGACACCTCTGCATGGCAGAAACAATATCGCCATCAAATTTTGAGTCTTTACGTAATAGTTTCGCGGATATCGTAATGAGTCAATGAACCTCTGTATATTTCCTACATATAATATATATAGATTTCGTGATAACATGCATTCATATAACTAGTTTAGTTTTCAATAAAATAACATTATTCAAATATATTTGTTTTTTAATATAACCTTTAGATTAAACATAAGAAATTACTAATAAGGAAGGAGCTGCTTTGATAAAAATACCCTCTGCACACGAAATAGCTCAGTAAATTAGAGTAAATTGCAACTATAACAAGCACCAAAAAGAATACAACCAAACGAAGCCGGAAACGACGTTTTTTTTTAACAAATTTTCATAGCTTTCATATTGTACAATGTTATATTATTTAAGTTTATTTCGTATCAAATATATTCATTTTATTCATAAACAATTGGCGATGTAATTGCATTCATAGTCGTTTCTTCCATATCGAAGTTTTTAACTTTGCCCTTTTTTAAGATTAGGTTCAGTAAGAATGACTGCGTAATATTGATTATATTTGACCTGAAAATTTATTCATTTTATACGTAAAAAGTCTTAGATGTCTTATAACTACTGTAAATCTACCGCCGTCGGTCGAGATGTATGAAAGGAATAATCAAACATTCTATATTTTCGAGTTAGCCTAATATACTTTGATAAATTATATGTATAGTAACACAATGAATGTTTTATGCCTATATATTGTTGATAAAATTCATATTTGTTAGTAAAACGATTAAACCGATTCTTGCGAAAGGGTTGTGGTAATTAATAACTTTGAATGTCGTTTTGTTTATTTCAGGTAGTATACGGTTTTATTCATTTCCTATATGACTACAACGATAGTAATTTTTTTTTTACTTAAAATTTTAATAATATAGTATTGGTAAAGTTATCAAATCTAAAATTTAAAAAATAAAATTAAATCTTTTAATCGAGATACTAGGGTAAGAGCAAGCTTTCGAAAGTTTCCGTAGTCTCTGTCGAGGTTCTAAAATATAGGAAAGTTTTTAATCAGTTTGTTAAAAAATATTTAATAAAGTAAGCCAATCTGGTAACTACGTTTTAAAGTTCCCAAGTAAGTTAAAATTTTCATTGTTAAAATATATAGAATTTTTGGGTTCTTTAATTTTTCTTGTAAAATTATTTACTTTAGCTTATGTGGAGGAATGAAATTGTAATTGTATGTCAGATTCCATAGTTAACTATCTGTTTTGTTCAGTTAAATTGTGCTTTTCAATAACGAAGTAATATATCATAAAGAAAATAACCGACAGATGTTAAATAGAGAAAAAAATTTTTGGTAAAGTATAATGTGAACGTTTTGGAATTTTATTTATTTGCCACAAGCCCTTAATCGATCTGATGACATATCTGAAGGTCTACAGTATTATAAAACATTTATTTACTATTCTCCTATACGGAGTACATCATAGTTCTAATGCTGTATTATTTTCGGTGTGGCCAGGGTTTGAAATCAGTTTATCTAATTGAATATCCGCCGTGACTCACCACCGTGCCCCTCCGATGGGAGTGAATGTCGAGAGCAAATATCGTTATATGTCAACCTAGGTTGACTTCAGCTAAAAGAATTGAATGTTAATAATAATAATAATAAGAGAATGCATTAATTCTTTTACGCTAATCAAGCACAAACGAAATACGAAGTTATATGTCTTTATCATTTGAAAACTTAAAAATCGTCATGTGCACGTTTTAAATAATTGGTGTGTATCCAACACGCAGCGGAAGTAGTTAATGATACAATTAAAGCTGATAACATATTATTATGTCGTGTCATATATTAACATACACCTGATTGTCATGTGACAAGTACAGTTGAGTAAGTGTACAAGGCGATGTACAAATTGTACGAGACCTGAATACTAATTTATTAAAAGGAATAACGGATCTTATACTGTTTATGGAAAACCGTAATGGGTTTAGATTTTTTCACTTAAAGTTATTAGTTTTTGATTTAGACCTTACTGTGACATGTTTTTACAGTTATATTTAATTCATTCTCTTCCTTTTCCTCTGTCATTTTAGTCTTGAATGAATGGTATTAGTCATCAACTTCTACTTGACGAGTGTGATGAAAAGTAAGAAGTTGCGGTAGTATTCCATAGTCTATTGCATTTATTAATCGCTCTTATTGACCTAATAAAAGAGTTTGTAAAAAACTGAATAACAACTTTATTGATTCAGTCACGAAGTAGATTCGACTCTACTTACGTTTCTGCTGCTCATCCAGCATTTGATAGATGTTTTAGTTCGTAGTCATATACGGACGAACTTCAGAGGTTTTTGTTAATAAACCTCATTTTAGAAGATAATGACGCTTTGACCTTATTTACCCAGCATGTAAAAGCCCGCCTAAGTTTAAATCAAATTTAATATATGTATATTATAGTAATGTCAAATTGTTATGTTCTGTCTCGTTTCATTATCACGCAAATTTATATAGGTCTCGTCTAGCCCTGTATAAGATAATATTACAGTTAATCAAGCAGTATTTTATTCACCATCATTACCACCTTCATCACAAGCAGATAGCCATCCTCTGTTAGCCATAAATCCATCAAAGATTTGTATACCGATTATTTAAATCGTTTTACATATTTGTCATTTACATGTAAGACATTCTCACCTATGTATAGACTCATCACGATATCTCTAGAACCATAAGACCTCGAGACTTGAAATTTGATACGATTATATGTTTTACCCAGGATAGGTCACCTGAGAACGAATTTTACAAAATCCTTCCCCAAAGATAGTTGCGGGAGTGTTAAGACCAGTACAGCGGGCGGAGAATAGCTCGTTTACTTAATAAACTTTATAATGAGTAATAAAATAATTACAAAAAATTTACGGACATGATATTTTTTTATCGTTAAGACGTATTGGAATATAACTGCGTCCGTTATTAACTGTTAAATTCATTTAAATGTATAATACAAGCATAATGGTCTCATCAAAGTTTGTACAATACTTGCCCACTTATAGACACGGTAGTACTATTTGTTCCGTTTCTATTGTACTTTTTTTTTACTTTCCTTTTCACGATCCGAATGTTCATGTGAACGGTTAATTGTATCACCCAAACCATAAACAGCTGCGTGTTGAATTTCTTTGTAGTGCTCCCACAGTTTGCCGCATTCATCTATTATTGTGCCTAGTATACCCCTCGCTGTGCTATAACTACAGTGAAATTATTATTAGATTATAAGTCATTGTTGTTCACAACAAATCGATAAGTTCATCGATTTTATGATTATACTAGTGTAGATGTTTCGCAATCATTGTAATCTTAATTCATTAATAAAGACGTTATTGCTTGCTTTCATAATACATCATCATCATCAGCCGATAGACGTCCACTGCTAAACATAGGCCCCCCCAAATATCTCCATATACAGTCAGCATGGCGTCTGGTATGTAGGGGTTCATACGGTAAGATTTGGACCATTTCTCACCATTCTGCCACAATGCGGGGTGGTGGGTTTCATAATACATATAAAACCATTGTTAAGAAAAGGAAAATAGGATTACGGATTGTATTTCTTTTATTTCTTTCTTACAAAAACTAATAAACAATTAAGACAACAATAATCATGCAACTGCGGTTTCTCATCAAATATTGGTGATTAAAATAGTAGTTTTTTCTGAAAAAAGAAAGGTGGGGAGAAGGAAAAAATCATGGTTGAGGAATATCAGGGAATGGACTGGCATATCTGGGGCGTCCAAATTGTTACGCTGCACCAGAGGCAGAGAGGACTGTACAAGACTGATTGCCAACGTTTACTAGTTAGAGAGGCGCTTTAAGGAGAAGTAGTTTAACTTAGTATAGTTTCATTTACTAATTCATTATCAGTTTATTTATTTCATTATCATCATCATTACCATGATTCAAGCCTACTATCGTCAATTGCCGAACATGGGCCTCAATCAATTACTTTAGTTTATTTGTTTTATTTAAAAAAGATTGTTTACTTGACAAATGTTATTTGTTTTATAACGTTATACAATATCTCCAACAAATTTTGAGTGGTTACGTTTAATAGTTTCGGAGATCTCATGATGAGACAATGAATATCAGGATATCTCCTATACTCGTATATATGTGGAATTAATGTGTTAGATTTGGAAAAGAAACATTAATAGTAGTAAATATTACGTGTACGTTTTCTAATAAATCACTGTACTGCGAATTCCTCATTACGCTTCTAAAAGTTCATCGGGGCGTTAGACCGTCGTACACTTCCGGTAGCTCCATTTAGCACTGTACCGTTGCGTTCACGGATTTGCTTCTAGACCATACAACGCCAGCATTAGTAAACGTAGCTCGCATAGTCAAGTTTTGTACACTGCAAAATATTCTTTACTCTTGAGATTTAAGGAGCATATTTCTACGTTTTTTTTATTTGAAAAAATCTTACGTATTCGCAACATTTAAATGCTAGAAGAGAGGAACGAGCTTTACGTGGGTAATGCATCAGAAACATTGCTTTTTCCTTTTTCTTTCAAAAGGACGCGCGTTACTTTAGTGATTTGCATACGAGCAAAAGTAGCTGGATATAGATGACAGTATAAGTACAAGATTTCTTTTTTATGCAAGACTAATAATAAGTATGTTTATTGCAGTAAACCTTCAGTTGTACTGAGTATGGTACAGATTTGTGTGATACTTTGCTGGTTACGATTCATAAACGATATACTTGAAACTGGTAATGTAATATTACTTTATAGTATTTAGTTTTACCAAATTTTTTAATTGTTGTTAATTTAAACAATGACAAATAATTGTGCAATGCCAAGGTTTTAAACAACTGATTTTTTATTTTTTATTTAAGAGTTTATTAAAGTAGTATTGTTTTTTACATGATGCTGTTACAGAGGAATCTTAAGCAGCAGAGATAGTTAAGTAAATTCGCTTAAAATGCCGTAGTTCTAAAATCTGTTACTGGACCAGTGGACTGGAATCTTTGAATATAGCAAAGCTATTTGTTACTATGGTATCGTGAGATATCTCTTATGTATACAGGAGATATCCAGAGATTCATTAAATCATCACGAGATCTCTGAAACTATTAGACATAAAGGCTCAAAATTTAGTAGATATATTGCTTGTGCGATTTAGAGGTCAGCCAATAATGGATTTTACAAAATTCCTTCTCGAAAGGAAGTTGCAAGGGTGTTACGGCTAGTAAATACTATGAGTTAAGAGTTGTAAGATATAATCCAGCGATTGTTTTCTCTCAAGGCCACATTAGATCATCCTGTCTGCTGTGACGTCATGCGATCAAATTTGTCAACTGCGTAGTCGTGGTACTCTCGCCTCCGCACTAATTTTTTCTAAGGTGTATATCTGTATTGTAAAAAAGAAATATAACTGTTTAAATAAAAGGCAATTTGTTTAAACAGTAGTATAATTATAACTATGTTACAGTATAAGAAACTAATGAAATATCTGTGAGTAATGAGATTTTATATTTTTTTTTATCTACAAAGCGATGAGACGTGCGGGACGTTCCTCTGATGGTTCGTAACACGCCTGCCCATAACAACGTGGCGCTAGTTAAGATGATGTACACAGCAGCAGACACAGGGAGTGTAAAAGGACCCGTATAACAACACACGGGTCCCAAGTCAATCTTACCTGCTCTTGTGCACCCTGCTAAGCAACAAACGAGGCTCTGGCTCCCACCAATCCGCATTACGCCAGCGTGGCGGAAATTGTCCCAAATGAACCCCTACGTGGGAGAGACCTATGTCCAGCAGTGATGTCAGCAGTCTATCTGTTGATTATGACACAGCAGCACATTGTGCTCGTCGCATTGAGATAAAATTTTAAATCTCGTTACCCCAGTAGTTACATTAGGTACAGCGCCCTTCAAACCGAAACATTGTTCGGCGACAAATAGGCACTACGGTAGTACAAACCTAGACAGTCTTCAGCAACAGATAGCTATCACCAGTAATTATTACAGCGTTGTTGTGTTTCCGTTGTTAACATATGATTGATTACCAGTGTACCAACCATCATCTTACTGTCACTTAATATTAAGCGTAACTAAGGTCAAGGTCATGGTCTATAAAACAATAGATAATATGCTGACATATTGGAATAAACTTATATTTTTCCAGATTTTTTTTTGTTTTAGAGAATCTAGTTTATTTATAACAGAACAATCTCCAAGCGCATTTTAAATGCGAGTTGCGAGAAAACATTTTTTTAACAACTATAGAAGAAAAACTCATTATAGTTAACGTTTGCTTTACTAAAGTACGCTTAACATCCTAACACATATGGTACATTACTCCATGTATAATGTATAGGTAATGTTAAGATCTTAGAAAATGTTAATTACACTGAGAACTGCGTGCCGTAAATGTTAAAAGAAAATATGGTACCGTACTTCGATTTGTTATTTAACACGTGAATGTTTTGCCTTTTTTTGTTATTGAGGGAAAATCTAATAGATTCCTTGCATCTGGGGCGAAGACAAGGTTATGAGGGAATTGTTCCGTCTAAAACCTCGTCGGTTGTTATCCTCAGTGCGTTGCAGAGGGCTCAGGGAACTTCTGCAGAACACGTCCCAGGGAGTACCGTAACCCTCCTCCGCACCTCATCTTTGTCGTTTAACCGCGGCCTTGTTTGGTGGGCAATGAGGGACCTCATGAACTTGAAAACCCTTTTAATCACCTTATATTACAGTCCGGGTTTATTTTAGTCGTATTCTTAATAGCTCGAGCCAACAGAGCTGGCGGATGTTTTGCCTATATATTTAAAATTAATGAATGTCATGGTCGTATCAATCAAAATCAGTAATGATTTATTTACATATATTTCGAATTAAGAATTCATTGATATCACAATAGTTTTTAAGTTATGATCGTCTAAGATGGAATTCAATTGGAGAGGTCAGTCAGTATTGGACATCAATAAACTGTTAAATGTGTCTTATCGTATCTAATGATGTTTCAGTACTGTTATTCTTCATCTCACTTTAACAGCATCAAACATTGAACTAGTACGCACGGAAGTGATATGTATTTCTTGGTGGTACACAAACTTTGCAATGAATAAAAAAATATATTTTTCCCAAATAACATAGTCTAAAAATGTTTATTATATCCATTTTAAAGCTTGCTAAGCTTTCGTTGGGAATTAGTTCTTCACATTTATTTGGCAAATAATAATGAGTCATGTCTGTGTTGTGAAGGTTTCCTATTAACTTGCAGGCTTCATTCTCTGAATTTACCCTGAAAAATTATATTTTGTTAACGTGTTAGTATAACTCTAACGCGTATGTACGTATCATAGAATTTTATAAAAATAAATGTTTCATGAAGTATACATACGATGGGCAGCTTTGTTGCTAAATACTGTTTTTTTAGATAATCTTTAGATGAAGAAAAGTTATATAGAATAAGTAGGATCTTCTTACTCCATGAGTTTTGAAGAACCTAAATAATTTAGACACAATTTTTTTTATCCAATGAAGCAATGAGAGGAGCGGGACGTACAACTGATGTAAGCAACATGACTATAACAAAGTAGCGTCACTTAGGATGATATACACAGCAGCACATTGCGCTCGTCGCCTTGAGACATAAAATGTTAATTCTTATTATCGCAGTACTTTCACTAGTTACTACTGATACTTTTGTTAGATGCTACACTGTCTTTGCATACTACTGTTTGAAGGCGGAAATAAGCGCCGCGGTGGAACCTATCTAGACGATATCCGGCAGGACACCTACCACCTGTAGAGTTTAAATTGGTTTTTATCATCAAAATAATATTTTAACTAAGTTATGTATATTAATACTACTACTGCTTCAACATTTTGTGTAATGTTATATAACATATTAATTAAAAAGACAAAGGGTTAGATAACAAGAACGAAGCTGTTTCATTTCAAGGTACTTAACTCATCAGTTACTCCATATAATTCCCTAGAGTTGCTGATCAGCATTCATTAGACGTACATACAGTGCAACTTAATAGCAATAAATAAATCTTGCATAATGTTTATGTACGCAAACGCATATCGGTTTATTACTATTGTAAAGAATACTTGTATTATACCTTTGCAATATTTATGCCGTTATCCTTATTACAACCGTCGCTTGATATCAAGGTGAAATAAGTTAAGTCAGCGCTTATAACTTTAACTTTAAGCTTTACGATTTAAGGATAAGTGTCTTAATAATATTTTCCTGTTTGAATGCTTACTTCATTTGCTAACACGGCATGACTACTTAAAGAAGACCAAGAAAATAAGGAACATCATGGATTACTTATATGAATGATAAAAAAAGTGAGCATATTGTGCTAAGAAGTCAAAGGAGTTGGTAAGGTTTTTGTAAAAAGTGCTTCACCGACAAGAGTAAAGCTCTTAAATTTTATAGTTAGAAGCAAAATAGTGATAGTCAGAGACCGTACAATTTAATTATTGCCGTCTTGACGTTCTGAAGTCCTCTGAGGCATCAGAGCTTTAAGACTTTCAAAGCTGTAGGCTTTCATCCAAAAAGGATCTCATACTAACACAGTTCTCTTACAACTATTACGGACTCGTGTATTATCAAATAATTCACAAGTAGTTAATAATTATGTCATACATGCGGATGCGTGTCGTGCCAATAGCGATGATACTAAAACAAGAATCTATTATTACCGAGATAATTGGCCTTAAAACGAATGATTTAAATTTATCAATCAAGATGATCATAACAGTTATTATGCTAGATATACATACAGTAAGGTACATAGCAAAGATTCTGTTTCGATATATTATGATAGTCACCTAAAACGTATATTAATAATCTTTTCACTTCATTTTCAATATGAATATCATTTATGTTGCTTGCAATTATTATTATGTTAACTAATTAGAAACTGACATTGGAATAGAAATTGTCATGGAAAATGTAATTATTTTTTACTAAAAAGAAGGTATTTTTTACCTTAAAATAGCATAGAAAATTAAGGACTGCAAGACATTCTATTAAGCCTTGACTCAAGGATAACTAGCTATTTTAATATTTCCTTATCGATAATAGGAAAATTCAATCTTGTTATCTGAATTTCGCAATAGATACTAGGCGTTATGCCTTTACAATGGGGTAATTATTTGCGTCCTTATTATCCTCTTTTATAAATAATATCAAATTTATAAATTCCTAAATGTTAATAAAAAATATTCCGAATTTGACATTCAAACACGTGACAAGAAAGGTTTTGGGTATGATAGGAAAAATATGAAAGGGTAGAGGAAAACCGAACAGTGTTGATGGACTCAGTGTGAATGATGAAGAAAAAGGAAGTATGTATTGATATAACAAATGATACAAATATGTGGAGGTGAAAAGCTTAGAAAGGAGAAGTAAGTAGAGTAAGTCATATTTTGGTTAATTAAGAGATTTTCTGTGATTGACTGACTCATCACGTGATCTCCGAACTATTAGACGTAACTACTCAAAACTTGGTAGAGATATTGCTTTTGCCATTTAGAGGTTAGCTAAGAATTGTTTTTACAAATTACTTCCCCAGAGGGAGTTACAGGTATGTTACGGCCAGCGAAGCGGAAGGGAATCAACTATGTCACATAGCAATTTTGTCAGATTTACAATATGGAGTAGCTAGCCAGGCGACTTTGAAAGGACTCTGCCACCATCCAAACAAAACTGTCAACAACCGCTTAGGCACCAGGAAACAGGTAAATATGCGGAACATTCAATGGATTTGTTATTTATGATATATTGGAATAGATCACGGACGCCAATTAAGGCGCTCAAAATAGCACTGAGAAGTAGCAGTATGTAATTTAATATTATTTTTCATATAATGGAGGTATTCACCGTCTTATGCACTGCGTTAGTTTTCCTCGATATTATTATGTATCGTGCGATCCGTCCGAGTTACCGTTCCCACCAAGATCATTTGTTAGAAACTAGCCCTGAATAATAATGAATTTATTGATAGTAAACATAGAACTACTATTTATTATTATTAATATTTATTATTTCTATACTATTGTTGTTGTTGCTGTCGACACAGTATTATCGATACCTATAGGTTCAGAAACCGTAAGCACCGAAACCACTAAACCTTTATTGGTGATAGGTCTGTGTTACTAAAGACAGTCTAGGTAGATACCACCGCACATACAACTATTACTGTACAAATATTACTGTGTTCCGGTTTAAACATAGATATAGCTTGTAAAATTACTGGGGTAGCGAGATTTAACATCCTGTGTCCTAAGGCGACGAACATAACGTCAAGGTCTGTCTGCTATTTTAACTATATTATAGCGCCGTATTAGTCTGGGCTGGCGAATCATTTGTCATCAGGTGACCGTCCCACATCTAAGGGGTTCTGCCCAACATCTTACGGAGCCCAAGTCAACCTCATCTACACGCGGTGCACCCTGCTGAGTAACAGACGAGGCTCTGATCACTCACCAACCCGTATTGAGTCAGTATGGTGGGCTAAGTCCCAATACCCCTCAATGAGCTCTATGGAGATCTATGGGGGACGCTTATGTTCAACTGTGGACGTCTATTGGCTGATAATGATGATCGTCCCGAATCCGACAGATGGGACAATCTGCTTTGCGACTTGGAGCCTTCGGACGCTATGTTCTGGCGTCTGGCTCGCAGTCTCAAAGCGGAGAACATGGCCCGTATGCCTCCCCTCGTAATGAGCAATAGTTTCTCCCTTGCGTTGGAGGATGCCGATAAAGCCGATTGTCTTGCCGACAATCTGGAGAGCCAGTGCACTCCCTCAATCACACCGGTGGACCCCGCTCATCTTAAATTGGTCGAGGACGAGGTGTGCCGTAGAGCAACCTTCCCACTAGAAGGCCCCCCCCATTAAACCGGGTCCCTCGGTGAGGTCGTTGACATCATCAAGAGGCTGAAAGCCAAATCAGACCCGGGCTCCGACAACATCCCCAATAGAGTGGTGAAAAGTCTTCCGCCCCCGATCATCGGCCTGCTAGTGGCCATCTTTAACGCCCTATTAGCCGACTGCTCCTTCCCAGACGCCTGGAAAGAGGCCGTAGTGATAGGTATTCCGAAGCCGGGAAAGCCGAGGAACCTACCCGACAGCTATCGCCCGATCAGCCTACTAAACACCTTAGGCAAAGTCTACGAGCGCATCATCTTAGATCGTCTGCGCCACTTCACCACAGAAAACAAGCTCCTCACCGATGAACAGTTCGGGTTCAGGAGTAGCCACTCTTGCGTCCAACAAGTCCACAGACTGACGGAATACATCTTGGCCAGCTTCGAGCACAAGCGTCCGATCGACACCTGCGCCACAAAGTGCCAGACCGATTCGTAACCATCATTCGAGCCTACCTCTCGAACCGCTCCATCCGCTTCCGCGTCGAGCATGCTCTCTCCTCGATCCGGCCAATCAAAGCCGGCGTCCCTCAAGGCTCTTGCCTCTCCCCGCTACTCTTCACGCTGTACACGAGCGACATTCCCAAAGACCGCTACGTCAGCCTCGCTCTTTTCGCGGATGACACCGCTCTCTACCACTCGGGCAGAGATCCGGGTATTCTAACGAGTCGCTTATAAAAGGCGACCACTCGTCTAGGCGAGTGGTTCCGGAAGTGGCGAATCGATGTAAACCCAGAAAAAAGTGAAGCCATCCACATCTCATCGAAAGCCCTCAACCCTTCACTGGAAGTCGGTCCTACAAGGCCATAAACGCGGCCAGATCTCCCTCTTCGGCCAGTCCATCCCATAGAGGAACTCGGTCAAATACCTCGGCGTGACGCTCGACGTCAGGCTCAACTTCATCGCCCACATTCGCGGGGCGAGAAACAAAGCGGCCCAAGTGCTGGGCAAGCTATACCCCCTGCTGTGCATGAAGAGCAAGCTCTCTCTCAGGCACAAGGTCCACCTCTACAAGGTGTGCGTAAGACCTATAATGTCTTACGCCAGCGTAGTCTTCGCCCATTCGTCCGAATCACGCCTCAAACCTCTGCAGGTTTTTCAAAACCGTTTCACCCGCATCGCAACCGGTGCCGAATGGTACCAACGCAATGTGGACCTCCACAGCGACCTCAAACTCCCGACCATTGCGTAACACTTCAGAGAGTGCTCCGAATCATACTTCGTCAAGGCGTCAACTCACTCGAACCCTATGGTGGCCAAAGCGGCCGACTACGAGCCGTCTTCGAATCCCAAGATCAATAAGCGCAGACCACGGCATGCGCTAATTCCGTCATCCCCAGGGGTCCCTCATACCACACACGAACCCACAGCCACCGACAACACCCACGTCACCACACACACCTCGGACACTACCAACCCGCTTCGAATTTCTGCATCACGCCGCCCTTGCTTCAGAACGCGGCGCCACAGGTACTCACACACCGCGTACACTAAGTACACCCGCAATCAGGGGCGGTTCTCACCGCCCAGAGATTCCGATACAGGCGAAGGTAGTCGGGGAACGGGTCCGCGCCCGCCCTCGACGACCGAGTAGATTCGCCAGAGAAACCAATAACCAGACACATTATAAAAACTCCGCCATCGGATAACTACACTACAAGTAGTACACTTTTTTTTTTGTAAACAGGCCGTGGATCCAGGTCCACGTGCCCAGTGTCAGATAAGCTGTAACAGTCGAATGGCTTGCAGCGCTGACATCATCCAGAATCTTACGATCGTCCCGCTCGTCTTAGTAGATTAACAAAATATGTTAAGAGTGATTTTTTAAGTTCCACGTAATATTGATTGAATTGTACGGATTTAGAAAAAGCCATATAATAGAGTCCTGATTACAATGCACGCAATTTTACATAAATTAGCTTAGTGTAAAGTTTTCACAATTGCGATAAAGAAATTTATTGACAAGGGTACATTGCACTATGTGAAGCCATATTCATCAACAATTTATTGTTTAAATAAATTTCATTTGATCAAGTAAATTATATATAACTATGGCTAGCACTATTGACTATATATTTGGCAACTTATTTATTTACGCGGATCTATTGCAATTACAATTATGAATAAAAAAAATCATGATTTACATTAGGAGCTACATTTCTCCATTATCGCGATCGTACTACGGGTAGAAGCTTAAAATCAGTGTTTCACTTCCAATAAGTGCATGGTTCATTGAGCTACGGCCTTTTGTATCATTACAGCACACACTCAGGTCGATGCTATACAGTATGTCAAACTAGATTATGCACTTATGTAAAGAAAGCTCTTATGTTCGTTAATGTGTATGTAAATGTGTATTTAATTTTGGTTAAAATAAACGATTTATCTATATATCTATCAAAACATCTGTAAAGTTCATACTCCAATAAATGTTTGTAGAGCGCTGTAGCTAGTGTAATTGCTGTAAGGAAACTTAACGTCTTATGTGTTAAAGCGATGAGTATATACTAGGTATCCTAAATAGGACTGTGTTTTGAGTACGAGTGCTATTTCTTATCAGGTAAACGACTGGCCGGTCTCGTCGCTTCGTTTAATAACAAAAAAATTGAAACATGAGTTTGTTATTAAAGCCGTTCACAAAAAAAATCAATCGTGTTTTATTATTGCAGTATGTTTTCCATACGGCGTAATGGTTGCAGTACCCATTTGAGCCGCACATTCGACACAAGGCTAATTCCGTTAAATTTTTGCTTGTTTACAATTTCGCCTCGACCGTGTTTCGTCTACATCACCTTCAATATTATGGCACACGTGTTTGTTTTCTACCTATTCCTGTTCAGAAATAATACAGGCTTTTTCATTGTTGTGTACGTATGTGAACGCGTCGGCGACACCTTTTGTTTCGTTGTCCCTCGCAATATGACAAAGTGTTTCGCTTTATCTCTTATCATTCATAACGGCTTATTCTTATTTTAGTTTTAGTTTTAGTTTGTTGCTTTCGCTCTTCTAAACAACAAACTAAAACTATTGGTTTGTTATTTTAAGGGCAATCAACAAAGAAAGGTTTTCTATAACGTCATAAGGCTGAGCTAAATCAAGCAACAAATTAACGAACACGACTTAGTAACAAAAACGTAATTACGATTATTATTGTTAATTTATTAATAATTTTCGTCCCACAGTTACGAGATGGGAAAGACATTTATTTACCTTATAATAAGTGAAACACCTGTCAATGAGAATATTGCGATAATTGAGATGATATACAGTATCATATTGTGTTCGTCGCTTTGAGATGTAAGGTCTTAAATTGGTATCGTTATCACGGTAATTTTGCTGCCTATAACATCCCTTAATCCAGGACACAGTAACGTTTACATTACTTTTTGGCGATAAAATCAGGCGCTGTGTTGGTATCTACAGTTCCGGCAATAGAGACCTACTACAAGTAAAAATTGTAATACAACTAAAATGTACGTGAAGATAATTAACTTTTTCATGATCAGCCGATAGATGTCTACTGCTGGATTTAGGCCACCCTAAAGATCTCCACATTGGTAGGGGTTCATGTAGGGGGATTTGGGCCATTTCCTACCACGTTGGCCCAATATGGGTTGGTAGGAGCCAGCGCCTCGTTTGTTGAATAGCAGGTTACACCACAAACAGGTGAGGTTGATTTTGGTCGCGTGAGTGGATGTGCTGTGCCCTTTTAATTTAATTTACTTTTTTAATGAGTAATAAATATAAGGTAATATTAACTGTTGTGTGATAATTATATTAAAATCTTTGCGCTGTCTATGAGTTTATTTCAATTTTAGATTTGCATATTTAAATGTCGTGTCTGTCACTGATAGTAAATGACAGTACGGAGTGTTGGAAATGTCATTGGACATGACACGAGGCGTTCATAATAATGTATTTGTTAAATTTAAACTAATACATTATTCAAACTAGCTAGCATAATGGATTATAAAATGATCTCTTTACATATAGATCTATAATAGATAGTACCTTGGATATTATATACGGATTAAGCGAAGAAAAGAATAGTGAGAACAGCTTACCATTAATGTGACGACCACAACTCTGCCAAGATTATAACTACAAAGAAGAATATAGGACAAAGATTATTACTCTAGATATATTTAAAACATTTGCATTGATACCGAAATAAATACAATAAATGTTAAAATAAATATAATGTAGTATGAAAATATGTCTCTGATACGAATTTGTCTTTAATTTTGATAACCTCGTTGAAGGATTTTAAGTGGTTAACATAAAATTTGAAGGGTATTCGAACATTTTATATTTTATGTGGATTTTTCAGGCTACTACTTTTAAAATTATTCGTGCTTATACCTTTTTTATTTCTTTTAAAAAAAGTATACCTAGAAATAAGAAATGCGGAGATAAATATGTATAATTGAGTGGTAACAATCAATTTAACAAAGCTTTGTCCAAGTTGTTGTTCTTTAAGGCCTGACAAAACATGAACCACTTTCTATCAGACCTTGGGCCAGAGTTTTTTTTTATATTTTATAAGAAACGACATCATTAATATATGCCGGCACTAGCACAAGACACGTAAAGACACGTAAGAACGTGTCTGTAAAGAAACAAAAGTATGATTGATGCCGCTCCCTTCTGCTAGTTGATCCAAAGGCTCGAGTAACTATCACATGTTCTCTCCTTTGTCTAGAAAAACCTGAATTGTATACTAAGAAAAAAGAAACCTTTTTTTATTATATAAGTTTATTATAAATATTTTAGTCATATATCATAATTAAAATTCATGATCAAGATCATGCCTTCTTGAAAGTGAACTTTGGCAGTCGGATCGAAAAAAACTAATCCGGTCTTCAGCTAAAAAAAATTACATCTGTTACTAGTCTAGTTGTCATTAAGAAAGTGATCGAATATTTTTACATAAATATTTTAACAAATATATAGATTACTATTATTATTAGATAGATATAATTATATAGATTATTATTAGATGTAAGATCCCGACAGCCCAAAAGATTGTTAGGCTTAAGTGGCAGTGGGCAGAGCACATTGCTCGGGGTAGTAAGGTTTCAAGTGGCGGCCACGTACCGGTAGACGTGTTGGGAGGCCCTCCACAAGGTAGACCGATGATCTGGTGAAGGAAGCGGGAGGTTGGTGGATGCGAGCAGCGATAGATCGAAGTGGAGATCTTTGTGGGAGACTTATGTTTAGCAGTGGACATCTATCGGCTGATGATGATTATGATGATGGTATAAATTTTTCATTCCTGTTATCTAAATTAGCATTCAAATGTTTTCGGCAAATGGCTCAAAAGGAATTGCTGCATAGTTTAACATTTACAAAGGCCAATTATGCAAGTAATTCTTTTGTTCATCGACTATGTAAATTTGATAGCAATGACTTTATCTCACAACAATGACTTCATTGATGTTGATTTATATCATTACGAGTTTGTAACTTTAAATAAAACCATTAGAAAAAACAATTATGTATATTACTTTCTTTACCATACAACTGTCGCTTTAGATAAGATGTAAACAAATACATGTACACACATTTGTTTGTACATGCATTTATTTACATATAATTTTTGCAATCTAATTGTAGATCGTTTACTATTAAAGGTAGTAGTTAAAATGCTTCTTAATATAGATTTTGTTAACTTTTCTTTTATGCAATTTAGCCAGTGACGAGCCTGATGTTCACTTGATAGTTAATGATACGCCTACCCATAACATGGCGTTAGTTAGGATTACACAACTTTTACAAACGTTTTTAACGTTTAAGTTGTACACAACACTACATTACGCTTATTGAGTTTCGTTACCCCTGTAATTACATTAGCTACAGCGCACTTCAAATCGGTACACAATAATATTTGCATAGTACTGTTTAACGGCAAAAATAAGAGCTGCGGTGGTAACCTACCTAGACGGTCTCCGGTAATAAAGACCTACCACTAGTAGGGACCTACTACCTGTAAAATTGTACCCTATAAATAAATAAATAAATGTCAGTGTATATATAAAGTTTGTATACATATAAATGATAAATTTGCTTCAAGTTAAACTTGACAGGTGTTTAACGCGGTTTTATATATCATAAAACTCAGCCTTGTTTATATATAAAAACTACTGTTTAACGATCTTAGTTGAATATAATTTAATTATTTCCAAGGTATCATTTCTTACATAAAATAGTACATAACTTATGTAGAATTCACATTAATATTTTCTGTATAACTTTACATTTGTAAGTTCAATATGTTTTCAAGGTAAGGTTAAAGAAATTTAACTTTGTAACGCAGTTGGTATATTATTAATCGTGTAAATATTCTAGCTGGTTTGTATTTATCACAATGTATGGATGGTTTTGTAAATAATTAAACGATGAAACCGGCATTCGTTGCATGCAAACTAAAACTACGTACAAAGTTTACTTAAAATCTGAATGGTAAATTTTCCGCTGGTGTACCGCGTGCATTATTCATAAACCCAGACAGGCTGACAAGTATGAAATTATATTTTGTATGCGTGCAGCTAATGAAAAATATTCTGATCATTATGCAGCAGACAGCATAGCACAGCAGATAGCATAGCTTTGTGTATAAACATACATTAAATATGGTTAAAAATACTGCAAAGTTAGATGTTACATCATGGCCATCATTATCAGTCGATAGACGTCTACTGTAGGACAGGTTTCCCCAAACATCCGCGCGTTTGTAGGGGTTCATATAGATTGTTACATGAAAATCATTTTTTTTATAAAAGCTTAATTTACTTAATAGCAAAATTAATGAAATACAAATATAATAAATTTAATATGGTTTAAAATAGGCTTTGGACTCTAAACAAACAGACAGATTAACTGGTGGGTAGCTACGATTGCAATTTTTATTTCTTCTGCCAAACAGTAGTGTGTATACTTTACTGTGTTCCGGTTTGAAGGCGCTATGGCTAATCAATTTAGTAAATACGGCTTAAACTCATTTTTCTTAATAACTAAAACAATTTAGTATGTGTGAAAAAATCAGACAGATAAAAGTAGTTCATTGCTATAGAGCCATGATCTCAACTTTAATACAATTTTTTTTTATATACATATAAATTATATTTTTAATACTAAATTATTATATTATAATTATTTAACACAAAAAAGACTATTTGTAGATTAAGTCGTTTGTGCTAAACTACGTACAATATCAGTCGAAACTTTGTATTCTTCTCAGTTTTTATTTAACTTAGGTACATATTTTTGTGAAATATTTTATGTAGTACCATATATGTCAGTAATGATGTCAAGTCGTCATAAAAGCTCTCGCTTGCCTTTTTTTGCTGCACCTTTTTTATAACATACCGTCATATATGTATGTATGTCACACGGAACGTGGCTGCTTCACATTAATCAAGATCCTTCACTACCGTTACCGATTTAATTACTACCCTTTTGCTGTTTTTTTTTTATATTTTGGCACTTAAACTAATTACTGCTATTAAATAATTACTGTTGTGTATTACAGGTTTAAGTTTTTTATATTTATTAAAATTACATACATATTTAATACAGCAACAACAGTGGACGTCTATTGGCTGATGATGATGATTCTATATTCATGTAATCAAAAATTTACATCATCCGTATACAGTTGTGATTTTAATATACTTTTTTTTACTATATATATTTTCCACTTATATTAATGATCTTAATAGAACAAAATAAATAATTAATTTAAAAATTTAAATAAATAAAGTTGATAAAAAAACTTCATCGGTGGTAGATCACCGTTGTCGGAGACCGTCTAAATTACTACCGCAGCTTCTGTTTCTACCGCCAGACAATACTGTGCAAAATTACTGCGTTCCGGTATGAAGGGCACTGTAGCTAGTGTAATAACGGAGGTAACGAGACATTTTATGTTTCAAGGCGACGAGCACAATGTGGTGCAATTAATATAATCCTAACTAGCGCCACGTTGTTATGAGTAAGGGTATCATTTACCATCAAGTGAACGTCCCAACTTGTTGTTTTCATAGATATCTCTAATTACATAAAGACTACTAAGTTTGTCTCAACTTCTTGTTCCTATAGAGATCTCTAATTACATAAAGAACTTATGCCCTTGGACTCGAACTATATAGAGAAAAATTTACATAGATATATCACATTAAAGATTAATATCATCATATAACGTCATGCTTATTTTACGACTTGACTAAGTGCGTTAATAAACTTAAATTGACATAAGTGTGTCAAGGACTAATAGTGCCAGCAGTGACAAGTGAGGGAGGTATTGTGTTCGTCCGGAAGGAGGGATACTATGGCATGTGAGGAATATGTGTGTTTGAATTAAATTTTGCGAGAGATAGATCTATAGTTGAGTCGATCTGTATGAATATTTATATTCATACCTATATTAGTAGTAGTTATAATAGACCTTGTTCTGTAAGTTAAAACAGCGGGGAGTCAAGGATTCGACTCTTGCTCCAATTCTGCTGACGACAACTTTTTTTATTCACCGAAGCGATGAGACGATTGAGATGTTCACTATCTTATTAAATTCTTTCTTAGCCGAATTCTAAATGGCAGAAGCAATATCTGTACTAAATATTGAGTTTCCACTTCTAATAGTTTTGGAGATCTCGTAATGATTCAATGAATCTTTGGAGATCTCATATAGATGTACGAAAACATTTAATAATTTTGTTTTCATAAAATTTACGTAATATGAAAAATAATAATAAACAAATTCGGCAGTTTAGTATTTTAGTTAGGGTACCATTAGATGAATCACGGTTTAATTTTGGTTAACGTTAAAATTATCAGTAAATAACCATTTAGCTGTGACCATAGTGGGTACGTTGCGTGGGCATACTGGGCGCTATTTGCCCATTTTGGTTGTTAGACACAATTACCGTTAAGACTTACCAGTGTTTTTGTTTCTAATAATAACAGATTTTAGGTTTTTTCCGATACTACACCATGAAACCAAATTGGCATTTCATTCTGTGATAATGTAAGTGAAAAAAAAAAGTGAAAACTGTCAGGACAGTCATTGATCGCGATGTATGAAAGAACACCCTTAACACATATGTATGTACGTTTATATATATACATATGTGTTAAGGGCGTTTAGCTAGTAAAATTATTGGAGTATCGAGACTTAACGTATCATGTCTTAAGGCGATGAACACAATGTAGCGCAGAGAATATAATTATTTTTGTTTTGCGGAAAATCAAAAAAATACTGTGTTCTGTGTGGAAGTTAGAGTTATGTGGAGATATGTTGATGCAGTACATATCATCTGAATTAGCGGCACATTGTCATGGCTTAACATCAGCTGATCTTCTTGCTCATCGATACGCTTCTTCAAATAAAAAAAAAACTTTTATATATTTAATTCCTCGTTTGTTTGCAACTTTAATTTATATTATTATTACATGTGCGGAGCTTTTAATGTCGTTTAACGTTTGTCGGGTGTAGGTGTTCACGTTAAAATGTGATGTCGGTAACCGGTTTTAAAGTGGACGGGACGGCACGCGACGCCGGATCCTTAGCTTTAAGTTCACGGATAACGCAAGTTTTAAATGTAACGGAAACACTGAAAGAGTTTTTAACCAAACTTTAAAAGCATAAATTAATTCATTGTATTAAACATACTGTGTATTGAATTTAATAATAAATATAAGTAAATATAACAATGTCTTGAATGTTGTATATTTATTGTAGGTGTTTGAATTACATAGTTATACGATTATTTTTGGGCATTGTTTTCCTATTTTTTTTTATTAAGTTAAGCGATGCGATACTAGCGGGACGTTCAGCTGATGTTAAGAGATACGCCGGGCCATAACAACGTGACGCTAGTTAACATAACATACACTGCAGTACATTGCACTCGCCGCCTGTGATGTATGATGTTGAGTCTTAGTCCTAGTAATAACAATAGCTACAGCACCCTTCAAATCTAAATACATTAATGTTTGCACAGTATTGTTTAGCGGCAGAAATAGCAGCTGCGGTAGTACTTATCTAGACGGTTTCCCGCAACAGAGAAAAATCTACTACCAACTAATGTGCACTGATTACTGTGTTCTGGTTTGAAGGACTATGGCTAATGTAATTACTGGGGTAACGAGTTTCAATATCTTATGTCCCAAGGTGACGAGCACAATGTTGTGCAGTATATCATCCTAACTAGTGTCACGTTGTTATAGGCATGCGTATCACTTTCCATCAGGAGAACATCTCCTTCGTTTCGTCACTTCCTTGGCTAACAAAAAACATTAAGTGAACTTATAATTTAAGTCAGTAAATCTATGTAATGTAATAATTTGCTTTGATTAAATGGGACGGTGTTAGTTTCAGAAGTGTGACATGACAAACACTTTGCAAGGGGCAAACACTTTATCTATAATGTGGTGTTGTGGTTTCTTGCTAGTTATCTGAGACTGATTAATGGCGCTTACGATTAGGTCCATTTTGCTTTAGATATATATAGATTTACTTATAGTATTTAGTATCCTTGTTTTGCTACCAACGATAACAAAGATTTTGATATAGCAATGATATTAACGAAGAATATAACGCACAAAACAGCGTCTACTGGTGATAGGTCTCTATTGTCGTAGATCGTTTAGGTGAATACCATCGCAGCGCCACCTCCTGCCACCAAACATTACTGTGCAAATATTATTGTGTTGCGGTTTAAAAGGCATGGTAAGTAGTGAAATTACAGGGGTAATGATAGAACATATTATGTTTCAAAGCGACTAGCAGAATGTCTAGCAATGTTTATTATCACAACTAGCGCCACATTGTTATAGGCGGGCGTATCACATACAATCAGGTGAACGTCTTGTTCGACTCGTCGTTTCGTTGAATGAAAAAAAGAGAAACAAGCTCGCTCCGGTGCCTGTTATAAACTGTAATTTTATTTAAATAATATCTGCACCCACACAACACCGACGCGCTCTTTAAGACCGCTCACGCTTAACAAAGGAGAAAGAATACACAATCATTATTTTCTCCTTCAATAAATCTCTAATCCGTGAAGAGTAGGCGGAACGTATATAAAATTTTTGTATTAGTGTTAAAATAACAAATTGAGTTTCTTCTTATAGAAAGAATTTACTTAAGCACTGGAACTACTACAGCGTATACAGCTGTTAGTTCATCTACAATATTAAAACATCATCAAATGAAAAGCGTTATATTAATGCAAATTGTGGACTCGATAACAGGGCAGGGGTCTATAATGAAATTAAATTATTGCAGCGAATGATAAATTTTGTGTTAAGCATTAAGATGACAAGAATAAATGCGATGGTACTCAGGATTTTGGGGTATAATATTGTTCTGTATAGAATATAATGCATTGGTAGTAGGTTACTCTTGCCGAAGACCGTGTAGGTAGGTACTCTTTTGCCTCCAAACAGCTCAACATTATACTATAGTTTTAGCTCCTGACTATTAAAACAACATATTGGATTATGTTTATCAGAATGCATTCTATAGCTTTGATGGTGAGCCAGGAATAGCTTACTAGTTAGCACTCCTATCTCCGACATCATAGATGTAAATAATATAATACTATGAAAGAAAACTAAGCGATAAATTTAAATTTTATTAATTTATTTGTTAAATTTTACTATGTCACTAGAAATCATACGTTTTTTAATTTTACAGGTAATTTGGAGACCGACGTGTTTTTTACAAAAGGTTAGAGATGAAGATCAAGGTAAATAAAAATAATCTATTATATAGCTGACGTAACTGAGAAGAAAATATGAACGAAAGAACAAAAAACATTATTCAGCTTTGGGATAACATTTAAAAAATTTAATTGAAAACACTACAATAACTAAGAAATTATATCTAAAATATAGTACTCATATTGTGTTAGGACTCTTTTTAAACTAACGCTCCCACATGAATCCTTGACGTACACATTGCAAATTCTATATCCTTTCTTTATCCCTAAAGAATCAACAGAGAACTTAAGTCAAATAAATAATATAATAATAAATGTTAAGTGACATACTCAATCAGTTTATTACACTTTAAGTGTACAATTAGTTTATTTATAAGAAATATATATTGTATTAACAAAATGTTTACTGCCTAAAGGAACAATTACAGCTACTACTTTCATCAGCAAAGTATAAACAAGTAGATCATACATTTATACATACATAGTTATATGTATATGTTTTGAATTAAATCATCTTTAATTAAAGCTGTACAATATGATTTTATTAATAATACTTACATTGTTTTATATACATTACATTGTTTAGTTTTATACAATGTAGCGAAAGCTACACGGCGCCAGTATTAGAGACCTATTGTTATAATTTGATTAATGTGTGGTTTCTTAAATGTATTGTAACGGGACCCTAATATCGGACTGATGGTTCCGTACACAGTGAAAACTGTCTATAAGTTGTAAACCTATCTTAGTGTTAAAGAATAGTTCATACGTAATAGCATATAGGTCATTAGACATCGTCTAGTATACTAATTTTATAAATAGATTTTATTTCAGTAACTTTTTTAGCGTATACAATGTTTTAGGTTTTTATTTAGATTTGAATCATTTATATAAGATATTTTAATATTTTTCTAGCAGTTTCTGAAATAATAAATGTCTTGATATTTTATCGCTTTGTTTCCAGAATTTTTCAATACATACTCTTGCAACTTGAGCAAATTAGTAAAGTCAATATACACTCGATTACAAGTTAAACCGAAACACTGTAAAGTGTTAAAGGACTAAATGACACTTGTTCGAAGACCTTAAGTGATGCCTTCACAAATTCCAGCAACAGATACGACCTTAACATTTTTTCTTATATTTTATTCTTTTGATGATAAAGAAGACTGCTCTGATGATATGAATCACATAGACATGAATAGACAGATACTTAGTTCTTACAATAACATATGAAATATATTTTTTATCAAAAATTGTCTGTTATGTTTTCATTTTTAAGCAAATATATTAACTTTGAAAGTTCCTTAACTCACATCTTTAATGACTTAATGTTTTTGTTAAATAGTTATGTAAATTATTAAGAGTTTAAATAAAAACAATGGTAACGGGGTGTAAGCTCTTATATACATCTATTATGCTTCTATGTTAGCAACATTGTTACTTAATGGCTCTAATTAAAATTCTACTAATACGTGCCTCCACTATTAAATTACGGCTTTAAGTATTTTCTCAAAGGCTACCTTTGACTAAGTGGGCTTAACTTTAATTAATTCTGACTGTAACTTAATTTGCGTATCAATGTTATTACAACGTAGGCGTATGTATATGAAACTCTCTACCCGAGGGTCAATAGCGATAACCACTGAAGTGGATCTGATAAATCATCATACCAGAATTAAGGGTTGTTAAAAATACTTTTAGGTTTTTAATAAAATCAAATCTTAATAATTTTTACATTGATTTTATATTATACCTGCTAGAGTTTCAATGCATTGTCTCTAGATTTTTTTAATAAAAATAGAGAGAGAGAGCAATAGCTGATCAAAGGAGTAAATTCAATATCACCACTTAAGTCGGAACACTGTTTCCATAATATTGGTGAAAACATAAATACTATCCTGGTTCCATACTCCACCAAAAAGGTTTGTAACTTTATAAAGCCTGTATGTTAATGTAACTGTACAGTATTAGTTATTAGTTACCTATGAAATTGCGTGTACGTATTTCATTATGTAATTAAAACTAAGTCTTCCTTCCGGTAACTCAATACTAATTTACAGAAGCCAATATAATGTGAAACCCTTTGATCATTTGCGAATTAACTACAAGCGTTTATGTAAGTTAAAAACGGATATATTTAAACAACTTCAACAAATAATTAAAACGGGTTTTCTTTGTTCGCAAATCACGTAAAAACTAGTTAAGGTATCGACATGAGAACATGACCATTCGACGTGGAATGGTTAGTAAATGGTTATAGGCTATTTATTTTTTTAAAATTTCATAGACCCTTCATCATTTTGTTTCTAATTAGCTTGTATTAATATTTTCATTCCGTATTATAATATCTATGCGATTGCTATAGCAGCGGTTACTATAGAAAGTAATTTATGGTTTAAGGTTGCGGTTGCCCTTAAGGAATATTTTAGATATGATTTTGTATTACAGTCAGCAAAGCGGGCAGGAAACAGCTAGTGCATATATACATATATACATATCATCATCAACCGATAGATGTCCACTGCGGGACATAGGCCTCTCCCAAAGATCTCCAAATTGATTGGCCCCGCGTTACTCGCGTCCAATTGGTTATTATGGGTTATATCTAAGAATACTTACGTATAAATGTCCAGCAGTGGAAGTCTATCGGCTGATAGTGATGATGACACGTATGTAAGTGTAAATACTTAAAAAAGTCTTAAATGTTTTTAATAATAATACACAATTAAATCTGATTTAACTCAATATTAAAAAATATGTGGAATAACTATCTCTAAACAGACCTATATACAGCGAATGGCGTTCATTGGTAAAGATGATGACTATTTAAGTTCTATCTGTTAGCGACAAATCTATCTCCTATCTGAATTGTATATAATATCAATATACTTTTTTTTTTAAAGAAGCGACGAGCCGAGCGGGATGTTCACTTGATTTTAAATGATGGGCTTGCCGAAAACAACGTGGCGCTAGTTAGGATGATATACACTGCACTAGATTGTACCAGTCGCCTTGAAACGTAAGATGTTGAGTCACGTTACATTAATAATTGTATTACCTACAGCACCCTTCAAACCGGAGCACAGTAATGTTTTTACAGTACTATTTGGCGGCAGAAATAGACACTGCGGTTGTACCCACCTAGATGGTCACACAAGAGAAATCATTTATTTTTTTATCAGGGAGAAATATAATAAAAGATACTCTGCTTTTGGGGGAAAGAGGGTTATGTGTGATTTTTACCCACTAAAAAGCCCACGGTGATCATTTTCCGAGCATTGCGGGAGGCCCTGGAATCTCCTATGGAACGCACCGGTGCCTCCCGAGAGTACGCCTAATACACGTCCCAGGGAGAACTATAGTCCTACTTGACACCCTCGCTTTGGTACTACAGGAACTAGAGCATCTCGTACTTATCGTTCATTCCGGGCTCGGTTAGTGGACAATCAGGATCCCAACCTTCACAGCCCACGGACCCGAAAACCCTTTTAGTCGCTTTCTACGACAGGCAGAGCTTACTTTAGTCCTATTCTTAATAGCCCGAGATTACAGGGCAATGGCTATAGACCTACCCACCGGTGAATAAAAAAAGTATCTACTACCCAGTGCCTAATAAGATATGAAGTGTATATCATTCAATTAGTAACATAAAGGCCTCAGCCCGCGGTAACGAATCTTCCCGATTTTATTGGAGTATTATTTTTCGAAGAAAAGCGTCTTAAGAAAACATACTCTAAAGATCAGCTTTTCCATTAGTCAGTTCTTGAGAAAATATTCCGTTACAATAAAGTGATCTCCAGCACCGCACTGGCATGTCTAATTCAGATCCGTTTACTCCGTTGTTTATGTTCCGACGCAAGTTGATTACATTTTTGTCTACTGACCTACAATTCGTTACTCTTTGTTCTTACTCGACGTTTACTGGATGCTTACTCACGCCTAACCCGTGACTTTTCATTTGCTTGTTCAACGAAATGTTTTATTGCATCTTAACTTGCTTAAGGAAATACGTAAATATTTATATGTATACATTGCAACAATGCAAAAATTTTAAGGTACATTTCTGGTAACTGTATTTTTTTCTACGAAGCCACGAGACTAGCGAGTCGGTCACCTGATGGTAAGTGATGCACCTGCCCATAACAACGTGACACTAGTTAGAGTGATATGCACTGCACAACATTGTCCTAGTCACCATGAAACGTAAGTTGTTAAGTCTCGTAACTCCAGTAATTACATTGGCTAGAGCGTCCTATAAACCGGAACACAATAATGTTTGCACACAACTGTTTGGCGGCCGAAACTGAGTTGCGTATCTGGACGGTCAGGCATTAGAGACCTACCACCAAACAACTATGTCAATTGCGATGATTGTACATATACACGTAAAAAATAATGTTGTATGTGAAAATTTTAAGTTAAGTTTTATTGATTTTTTTTTTATTCGTACATGGTTCATCTTAGATTACTTATGCAGCAGTATTTTTTAAGATGAATAAAAGAAGTAATTCTATTTAGTTTTTAGTTACGCAGTGTGATGGTTAGTTTGTATGCTTATAAATTAATATGTAAGAAACGTAAACAGAAATGAGGGTATCTGGTAATATCATTGAGGATATTTTAATCAAACTGTTCTTCTAATCTTATTTTATCATCGCATTTAAACGTAAGGTGTAAAGGGTCTCCTCACACAATAATTCACAGAATCCAAACCAACCTCACCTGCTCGTGGTGTACCCTGCTAATCAACAAACGAGGCTCTGGTTCCCACCAACTCACGTTAGGGCAACGTAGTGAGAAATGGCCCAAATCTGCTCGTGTAAACCCCTACGAACGACGGCCTATAGTACCCGGCGGTACCGGACATCATGCTGACCGGGTCGGGCGAAACCTCTGGATGCGAGCAGCGCAGAACAGATCGATGTGGAGATCTTTGGGGTAGACCTATTCCCAGCAGTGGACGTCTATCGGCTGATGATTAAATGATTTGATAAAAAGATAAAGTTTTATGTGTTTAACATCATCACCAACTAATAGTCACACTGCTGTGCCTTGTATAGTATGCACACAAAGAAAACCATTAGGAAAATAAAAGCTGTTTTCGTCCATACGTAATTGACTTGCATGCAGTTCCCACTTGCTCCATGGAGTACTGCTGACGTCATTGCACCGTCAGCCGAGTGGAAACAAAACAATGGCCGATGGCTTCCGTTTCACAAGATTTTATGTTTTTTTTTTATATGGTTCTGACACAATCAACACAGCCCAAGTTTGCTTATTATTACACAAAATGAGTACATATGTCAGTAAGAAAGTATTGAACTGTTGAAAATTTACTTCTTACTGTAAGACAGAAGACATGCAATTTCATGCGATTTTACATCTTCGACATTATAGTGTCGTAAAGATTTTGACATAGCGACTTATAATAAGTTTTTTTAAAAAGTTCCAAATACCAGATATGCCTAGGAAAATTATACAATCGGGACTTCATTCAACTATCAAATCGGAAATAAGGAAATACTACAGAAATACATGTATATATGTATAAATGGATGTAGTTTGTTCGCCAATCACGTGAAAATTAGTAAAAGTATCGACACGTGAACATGATTCGACGTGGAATGATTTGTACACGGCTATAGGCTTTTTATATTTTTAACTTTATTGATCTTTCATGATTTCATTTCTGATTTACTTCTACAAACATTTTCATTTTGTAATACTTATGCGGTTGCAATAGAAAGTCATTTGTGGTAGTGATTGCTCTTAAGATATATTTCAGACAAATTTCAAGTCTAATTTTATATTACAGCCAGCGGCAGGAAACAGATAGTGTATACATATATGTGAAATCTATTACTAAATTAACACAAATGGATATTAAACATTATATGAAAAGCTATTTATTTCTCAACACGATGTTTCCGTTCGTTATTGAATCATCTAATAATTTCTCATTTATAAGCTTACGATTGAATCTCGCCATCCCGGAAACGGTAGATGCCATAACATCTTTACCGTTAAGCTAGTATTAAAAAAATATCGCAAGCAAGTTTATTCACTTGCTCGGGAAACTTATATCAGGCTGTAAATTACCTAGATTCATCCATTAAGGTAAATTGAATGTCAGGAAGAGCGCATACAATTCCATCATATATTGTCTCAAGTCAAGTATTCTCTCTCTCTATTCGAAAAACTTTATAACTTCCTGTTAGTTTTGATAATATAATTATATTGCTTGATGCGGGTAGCACAGGACCAACACTTTGCTGGTGGTAGGTATCTATTTCCGGAGATCGATTAGATAGGTATCACCTCGTTCCAATTTCTGCTGCCAAACAGCAGTGTGCAAACATTGCAGTGTTCAGATTTGAACAACGCTGTAGCTAGTGAAATTACTAGAGTAACGAGATTTAACATCTAAGATCTCAAAGCGACGAGCATAATATTGTGCAATGCATACCTTTCTAACTAGCGCCACGTTGTTATTGGCAGGTGTATTGCTTACCATCAGATGAAGTACCCACTCGTCTCGTCGGTTCATTAAATAAAAATATAAATTGAAGTGAGAATTTCTGATAGCGATCGAGCAGTAGACGTGTATTGGCTGATGACGATAATGGTGATTTATCGTATAGTTTACTACTTTATCATCAGCCGCCAGACGTCCACTGCTGGACATAGGCTTCCCCCAAAGATCGCCATATCGATTGATCCTGCGCTGCTCGCATGCAGCTGCTTCCCGCAAGCTTTACCAGATCGTCAGATCACTTAGTGAGGAGGCCTGCCAGCGCTGCGTCTTCTGGTACTACGCGGTTGTCATTCGAAAACCTTGATGCCCCATTGGCTGTCAGTCCTTCGAGCGATGTGTGATATATTGATGATAGTTTACTTTTACTTGAAGTTTAATTTTTCGTTCGTTCTATTGTTGAGTGGAGATTTAAAGGAACATGGTTAAAAATTTCATAGCGCTTTGATTTCTTTATAAATGCGTTTACTCTTCTGTGGACTTAAAATTATTTATGACTATACAGCATAACGTATTTCAATCGATGGTTTCGAGTTTGTTTATGAAATATTGAATGAAATCGATGTTTAAATATTGAAACGATGTTTGAACGTTTACTATTAAATCGAAAATGAATCACACACACGCAGTCTGTGAATAACGAATTTGAAGTTGTTTACCATTTATTTAAAAATATCGGAAACGACAAACCAAGCAAGGTTTCACTTTGTGGTGAACAATACGTCTGCTTGTAACAATGTGGCACTAGTTAAGATGTTTATACAGCACCATATTGCGCTCGTTGCTTTGAGACTTATGATGATAAAACTACAGTAAATATATTAGCTACAGAATAATGTTTATTTAAATATGTTTAAAATAGATATGTTTATAGTATTTACATATACGGTGTCAGAATATAGACATATTTGGTTGGTGGTAGGATTTCTTCTCGTCCAACCACTTATGTAGTAAATCATTACGTTTCGGTTGTCAACATTTTAAAACCAGAGTACCCTGAGCGAGGACGCTTCTACATCCACAGCTTCATTGTCATTTAACCTTATGTAAAATTCAATTGCCGACAAAAATAATAAAACCACCGCAAACGTAAAATAACGAATGTGAATATTTAATAAATGAAGTCGTTATCTCTTGAATCGAGTGATCCATACTGACGCCGTTTCCATGTTAACAACCATCATTACAATTTAAAATTCGTACACTGCATCAGATCAACGAGCGCAGTGCATTCAAATGCATTCGTTTGGAGTGCGGTGTTCTGAGAAGGGGGCGTGATTGTAAACGGAAATTGTCGAAACCGGCGCTGTGGGTATTTTAAAATTTAAGAGTTTTGAAAGTAAGTAATATTTCTAGAATATTTTTCATTAATAATTTTGAAAATATGAAGAATAATAGACAATAATTTTGAAAAAATAGGGAGTGTAAGTGTTACCGCACAACTCACGGGATCCAAGCCAACCTCACCTGCTCGTGGTGCAGTCTACTAATCAACAAAGGAAGCCTTGGCTTCCACCAACCCGCATTGAGCCAGCGTGGTGAGAAATGGCTCAAATGAATCCATAAACGATCCATGTGGGTATCTTTGGGGTACGCCTATGTCCAGCAGTGGACGATGACGTACGCGGCCGACACTCGACAACCTTGCTGCCCCATCGGCATTCAGCCCTTTGAGCAAAATGTCCTACCCAGTGCCATTTAAGTCTAGCAATCTTTTGAGTAGAGTCTGCATCTTTAGAGTCTTACCACCAGTAAGATTAAAATTAAGCTAAGGTAAACAATAATGTGAAGACTAGTCATAGTCGATAGACTTCTTCTGCTGGACATAGACCTCCCTAAAGATCCCCACATCGATCGGTCGTGCGCTGCTCGCATCTCCGATACTAAGGGCTATCGATTGTTGATCATCATATCTAGAAAATTATTTGTTTTATTCAAAGAAATTTAAGATATAAAAAGTATAGTATATCTTTTTAATATGATATAGTTAAAACCTTTTATCCTTAGTCATATACTGTACTTGTATAATGTAGCAGTATTATATTACTGCTACCCTAGTTGACCATTGCATGTTAAGAAAAATTATGTCATGCCGTCGGTCACATGCATGTGTCATACTTCACCTCAATCATGTAATTTGTGTCGCATCCACCTCATACTTACGACACTAGTCCGTAATAATGTTTTTTTCTTATAATTATTACACCACAAATAAACATTTGAAGCTGTAACGGTACAGTAGATAAGTTGGTTGGAATTAAGCTTATATTCTCTGTGTAGAGAAGCTAAAGTTCAGCAAAATTAGAAAAATCGAGGAAGTGGGGGAGAAAGATAAAGAAAGCTGACTCTACCATCAAATGAGATAATGGCTAGAAATAGAGAGAAGAAAATCATTATAAAAATAAACTTCGCTTTGGAAGATTTGCGATGTGATCCAGCTCGCACTTGGCTAGCGTGGTAGATTATCAAAGATTTTTAACTTGGGAGAAGACCTTGAGTCTTAGCAGTGATAATATAAAACCGTTTATGTTTAATAATCCGTGTTTTTTTATTTGATAAATTTGATAAAAGGTGACGTTTACCCTATGGTATGTGATACGCCTGCTCAAGTCAACCTGGCGCTCGTTAGCATGATCTACACAGCAGAAAATTGTGCTTTTTGCCTTGACACAAATTTTTTTTGTTGATTTACTGGAATAATTTCATTAGCTACAACTCCTTTCAAATTGGAACACAGTAATGATTGCACACTACCGTTTGGCAGCAGAAATAGGAGCGGCGGTGGCATCTACCTAGACGGTCTTCAGAGACCTACTGCCAATTGGTTTTATGTGACGCATATTAAAAATATAAATCTGTAGCAGGGTGAAATTCTTATGTGTGGGAAATTTAATTTTCAAACCTAACTTTAATAACATTTCTATACTTCTGCTTCTTAGAATCAATAGCGGGCAATGTGAACTGCAAGTAGTTTTTCAGCGCATCGCGTTGTGACTGCCAATACTTGCTCCCACCTCAATCAGTTAAGTGGTCTCGGAAGATTACATCTTCGGTATAACGGCGCTCATAACTGTCCAACTAAAGACATCTAGATTTTGCATTTTTTATGGTCAATAATAGTTTTTTTTTATTGGCGGGAGGAAAGATGATAATGTTCAATTAGGCTTTAGAAATAATTTTTATTACCGCATGTTCAACTACATTGAATGAAAGCAGGATTTTTCTTTAATTCCTTTTTTCCGTGGAAGCAATGAAACGAGCCAGACGTTCACTTGATGGTAAATGACTTGCATGGACATAACAATGTGGCGTTTTCATCGCCTTGTGATATAAGGTGTTAAAGTTCGTTACTACAGTAATTAGCTATAATATCCTTCAAACCGGAAAACAGTAATGTTTGCGCACTACTGTTTGGCGGCAGATATAGGAGCTGTGGTGGTGATGCCTAAGTAACTTAGACGGTTTCCGACAACAGAGACCTACCACCAGTTAATTATATGATGTATTAGTTTTATAATAACATACATAATTAAATTTTTTTTGTTATTTATTCGTTTCGAAAAATTTATTTTAACTTAGAACGTAGGGCCAAGATTTACTTCCGAAAACCTCATTATAGGCAAATAGGTGTTAAATTTAAATATGCTCTGCAATAGATATTAAAAAAAATATATGTTTTATACCTTTATTAGGATATATAAGGATTATAGGTTTTGAAGAATAGAAAATAAACTTAAAATATTTTCAATTTTTTTTTTGACAAAAGCGATGCCACTTGACGCCGGCTTGTAACAATAATGTTGCGGTAGTTAGGATGATAAACACTGCACCATGCTGTGCAAGAGACATAAGATATTAGATCTCAATCCTCCTGTAATTTCATCAAGTACAACTTCCATTCACTTTTGATGCTAAAAATGGGTGTTGCGGTATTACCAATCGTCTAGGTTCCAGCAGCAGGGATCTTATGACCAAAAGAAAGCACACACATATTTAATGAATTAAACCTCAATAAACTGTCGGTTTGTTCTCTTTAACCATAGTAAGCGTGTTCGTATGTATATTTGTCTCTTCGCTGACAAAAACTTGTCTCTCGAAGTAGAATCGGCGCCATATAAGTACGGGGCTGTCAGCACTTTCCAGATTGGAGTCTTGAACCTTTAACGGTGACATTCTTCAACGGCACACTTGTATAGCTTACGGTAGTTCACATTAAAGAGAAATTATAATTGAGCCATTTATCGATGTTTTATTGGCTTAGTTAATTATTTATAAAACTTGAATTATTATTTTTTTTTCCTACCAGTAGTGTATAAAAGAAAGGCCGTGAGAACTTGACTATTACAGTTCCACTTCGTACGCTCATGCGTGGGTCTTATGTTAGGCATGTATTATAATAAAAAAATTAATATATTTTTTTAAGTCATTAAGCGATGAGATGAGCGGCATGTTCATCTGATGGTAAGTGATATGCCCGCCCATAACGTGTGACTTGGTAGGTACCACCGCAGACTATTTCCGTGGCTAAATAGTAGTGTACAAACATTACTATATTCCAATTTGAAGGGCGCCGTAGCTAGTGTAATTACTTTATCTTATGTCTACTATTATCTTATGTCTCAAGCCGACAATCATAATGTGTTGTAGTATACATCATCCTAACTAGTGCCACGTTGTTATGAACAGCTGCCGTATCAGGAGAACGTCCTACTCATCTCATTGCTTCGTTGAATAAAAAAAGTTTCTTTTTAAAGAAAATGTCACTTTTGTGTAAAAAAATAACTGATTATTAATGAACGATATTAACTCTTTAAAATAATGACATCATGCTTTCGTATCTAACTTTATTAAGTATCCATTTTACACTGGTATTTATCTAACAAATACCTAGTCTTCTCTAGACTTCAAAAAAATATAATTAAATTAAATATAGGTAAATATATTAAATGTATTCTTTTTTTTTAATCAATTAAGGCGAGGAAACGAACGGGACCTTCACCTGATAGTTAGTGATACGCCTGCCCATATAGATAGCTACAGCGCCCTTTAAACCGGAACACATTTACTATAGTTCCGTGTAGAAACCAGCATCTGTGTACAACAAACACGGACTAATTGTAATCGTTAGATCTTCAACACGAATGCTTGTTAATGGAAATTGATTATTCATGAAATTTTCGTTCCATTGAGTTTGTTTGGTTACGTGTAAAATACAAGTGTAACTTATAATTGTAACTTAATAGTTTTGTGATTACCTAGGAACAGTATTATAGTACAAATTAATACTGAACGAATTTATCTAATAAAAATATATATTAATCAGTTATCTATATTTATGAGAGTTCCCCGCCTGCTTTTTTGGCCGTAATATAGACCTGAACTTTGTCTGAAATATTCCTTAAAAGTATCGGCAACCGCAAATGACTTTCTATAGCAACCGCGTAAATAATACGAAATTAAAATGTTTATAAAAGTTAATTAGAAGTATACTAATGCTTATAACTTTCTACAATTAATTTTTGGTCGAATGGTCATGTTCCCATGTCGATATGATCACTAGTTTTCATGTGATTGGCGAACAAACAAAACCCGTTTTCATTAAAATATACACATATATATAGATTCCTGCTTATGTAGAGACTGATCATATTTCTGGAACCGTATGACCTGGAGACTTAAAATTTCTGTAGAAATATTCCTTTTCCGAATATAGGTCAGCTGAGAATGGATTTTACATAATTCCTTCTTCCCTAAAGGGCGTTCGGGGGTGTTACAGCTGGCAAAGCGGTCAGGAAGCGCTGTTATCTATAATTACAACAGTAGATATCTATCAGTTGAGATGATGCTGATGATAATCTATAATTATAGCAGTAAGCTCTTGGGATTCTGCTGCAAAGTTCTCCCCACAAGGATTTTGGGTAAGCACTTGACACAGCAGTGGACGTCTGTCTGGTAATGACGACGATATTAAAATATTATTTAAAAGTTTGTAGTGGCTTTAAGCGTAATTGGTAAACAGTTTTTCTTCATCTATCTACAATATAAAATTTTTGTTTATGTTTTGTATAAATATCTCTAGTGAACGTGTAGAATAAAATTCGCAAAACATAAAATTATCTCTTTTAACAACTATCTGTATCCTGTAATAAACTGAACCTACTTTCTCCAGTAAACAGGTTAGTAGCGTTGAAGCCTGCATACATCGGATTAGCGTGATAAAGCTCCGTAGCGCTGCCTTACACTTGTTCATTATTAAATCGTTTCACTCAGTTGTTCCGCTCGTTTATTTATGGCTGAACCGTGTATAGCTTTTGAATTTCCCTTTTTTATCATTATATTCCTTATATAAACACAAACTTTTTTTAGATAAAACTCATGGAATATATTATATTCCGCCATAAGCTTCATCATCGTAATACTGTCTTCCTTTATATGTATGTCATTAAAAAGATACACATGACTAGTGGTAGGTCTCCGTTGTCGGAGACCGTGAACACACATATATTACTGTGTTCCAGTTTGAAAGGCGCTGTAGCTAGTGTTTTATTATTAAGGTAACGAGACTCGACACCTTAAGTCTCATAGCGACGAGCACAACGTGGTCCAGTGAATAACATCCTAAATAGCGCCACGTTGTCATGGACAGGCGTATTACTTAACATCAAGTGAACGTCCCGCTCGTCTCGTCGTTTCGTTGAATAAAAAAAAAATACATATTTATTATTTCTGTATCATTGTTCTTTATAAGCGTCTATGTAATCAGAAATAATAAAATATTTAACGAAACTAAAATTTCTTTTTTTATAAGGATAACTGAAGGATCTGTTAGTTCCTATTTTTACTACTAAAAACCCAAACTTTACTTACGGTTTATATTTACATAATTAGTTTTCCGACCTATCCCTCATCGATTGTCCGTTTTGTCGATAATCATCAATATGATTTAGGGTTGACATATTCTGTTATTAAAAGTATAACCAGATCTCGCTTTAACCTAGGTATTCATTTAACAGTATAATCTCTAATTTCAATAAATAATATTATACATTCAGATGACTATTCGTATGTAAAGAGGATAGTGGTGGACATGGTGCAATGATTGTTAACGGTCAACTTTCGCCGTCCGGAATACTTTCGCCTTCATTTCATCGGATAACAACTCGGGGCCCGTACTCGCTTCATTGCCTATTTACGAGTACAATTTGCAATCGCCTCTTGTAAATTTCTCTTCACTAACTTAAAAACAATACTACATATATTATTCATACGATGAAGCGACGACACCAGCAATAAATTCACCTGATGGTAAGTGATACGCCTGTAACAACGCGGCGCTAGTTATGATTGATTATATACGTTGAACTATTTTGTGCTAGTCACGTTTAGGTATAAGATGTTAAGTTTCGTTACCCCAGTTATTATTTATAACAACGCCCTTTAAACCAGAACACATGTATGCACAATTATTAAGCGGTAGAAATAGGAGCGCAGTGGTCTCCAGCTATAAAGAGTCACCACCAGTATTTGCTTTGTTTAATAAATATTCGCAGAACATACATAGGTTTCTTTTTATTATTCTAATTTTGTTCTAGTGCTTGCATAGGCATAGTGCGGTGTAGTGTTTATCATCCTAACGCAATGTTACGTTCAGGTGTATTACTTACTAGTGTTAGGTCTTTGTTGCCGAAAACCGTGTAGGTAGTTACTCCCACAGATCCTATTGCTGCTACCGTACAATACTGTGGAAATATTATATTTATTCCAGTTTGAAATTGCTGGTGTAGTGAAACTTATCATCTTATATCTAACATCCAACTAGTGCCATGTTGTTATGAGTAAGCGCATCACTTACCATCAGGTTGGCGTCTCACAAAAATCACTTTTCATTTGAAAATATGCTGCTCGTTTTATTGATTCATCAAAAAATTGGATATATGTTGATGTAGTTTACTTTTATCAAGTTATTAGCTGTCCCCCGCCCGCCGTGCTGATCGTACTATAAAATTAGATTTGAAATTTATCAGAAATATTCCTTGATAGCAACCGCAAATAGCTTTCTATAGCAACCGCATAAATAATACTAAATGAAAATGTTTAAAAAAGTTAATTAGAAATAAAATGAGGAAGGGTCTACGAAATAAAAAAAATAAATACCCTATAACCATCTACTAAACATCCCGCGTAGAATGCTCATATTCCCATGTCAATAGGTTAACTGGTATTCACGTGATTGGCGAACATAGGAAACCTATTTTCATTATAAATGTATAACTAGTCTGGCCATAAATACTATTACATAAAAACTTTTCTTTTTTCAACGTTTTTATTATTTTAAATTTGCAACACGTATATTATTTTAAAACCTTTCTTCGATTTTGCGCCATTTCACATATTTTTTCGTGCTCATTATCAAATTAAAATAGGGAATGGGCTGTTAAAGAAAACGGAATTGCAGTGATCGCCTTGCACAGGGTGGTATGGAGCCGTCGGTCATATTCCAGACACTTTAAAAGCTTGCTATCAGCCGTATGTTCGTATATGGTACTATCAACAGATACAACAACACTTCCTCTGTTGGAGACCAGAAAAGAACGAGGCGGCCGCGTGATGTTAGAACTACAAAAGCTGTTAAAGCCAGAATTCGTTGAAATTCCATTAGGAAGTAAAAAATCTTATCGTGAGAAATGAAGATTTCCGCTGGGATTCTGTCGCGTATTATAAAACAAGACCTGAAGCTCGGTGCTCGGTGCTTATCGTCGATAGACAGGACATGCCCTAAATCAATCTTTACAATTAAAGAGAGTGGATCGGTCAAAACGCCTTCTGTCGCGATACGCAGGTGAAAGCAACAGAAATATCCTTTTTACCGATGAAAAAATTTTCACGATTGAAGAACACTGCAATAAGTAAAATGATAAAGTGTACGCTCACAGTTCTAAAGAAGCTGCTGAAGTGGTCGAAAAGGTACAACGTGTTCATCATCCTGCGTCAGTGAAGGTTTAAATTGTGCTGTTTTTATTATTTACTAAGCATTGGTTTTAAATTTTAAACAATTTTATTTCTATTGTTAACTGTACATGATATTTCATAAGACTATGCTAGTAAGAGTTTGCGCTGGCTATTGTATGGGCTCCGAATGCCCTCCTTAACGGGCTCGCTGTACTGCACTCTTCAATGCACAGCCTACCTATTCTCTTTTACATTGTCTTTGGCGCAATGTAGCTCTTTAAGTAGTAACTACGTACAAATATAGCATAGTATGGTCTCATTCTAATTGAAGTGACTATATATCCTTTTCTTGTGTTATAAACTACCGGAGTAAAACACGCATTTCTCGATATACGTTTAAATATTTAGTATCGTCACAATCGTCATCAGCTAACAGATGTCCATAGCTTGATATAGTTCTCGAAAGAACACTAAATAAAATCTTTTAAAAATACGAAGGAATAACGAAGCGACGAAACGAGCGGGATGTTCGCCTGATGGTGAGAGGTACACCTGCCCATGACAACGTGGCGCTAGTAATAATGCACACATACACAGCAACACATTGCGCTCATCGCCTGAGACATAAGATGTTGACTCGTTACTCTAGTAATTACACTAGCTGCAGCGCCCTCCAAACCCGAACACATTAATGTTTGAATACAGCTGTTTGGCGGCACAAATAGGCGCTGCAGTGGTATTTACCTAGACGGTCTCCGGCAACAGAAACCTACCACCAGTGTAGCAATAGATATTTGTTTCTATATTGGGTGTGGTACGCGCCATTACTTATGCGCAATGCGGTATAATTTTTCACGATTTTTGCGAAAACGGCATATTTCATACTAATATTCTGCTTTCAACAGTGAACGGTCTAAATATGTCTTAAATGAGAATTTATGAGTCTTTAATTAGTCATTTAGTTGTGTGATTGAGTAATTAAGTCTTTTTTTGTTTTCATAAGCTACTTAACCTGCTGATACTATACACAAGTCATCAGTAAGTATATAACCAATAAACTAATACATATAGCTAGAATCATTCGATTTATATATATATATATATATATATATATTCCATTATATGTGATGTTATTATAAACAAGGTATGTATATAAAATATATGGAGGTTAGATCTCTTTTGCCGAAGGCTATGAAGATACACCACCGCAGCTCGTATTTTTACCACCAAATATTACTGTGCAAACGAAGCAACGAGATCAGCGAGACTTTCATCTGATGGTAAGTGGTACGTTTATCCATAACAAAATAGTGCCAGTTAGGATGGCATACACTGCACCATGTTGTGCTCATCGCCTTGAGACACTAGTGCTACAACGCCCTTCTAACCGTAACACGTAGACGGTCTTCGGCAACAGCTTACCACTGGTTTTTTTGGTGAAGATTTTGAAAGATAAAACTTGAACCCGTATTCTCGTTGAATTTATGTATAAGATGTGTCTTCAATGCAAAATCTATATTTCATTTTAAGCGGATACTCTTATAATCTATATATTTACAAAGGTTCTTATAAGATGTGAAAAGATCTCTGTATCTCGTGTCTTTGAACATATTTTATATTTACACAATTTAATGTTAACTGAATTTTTGATAGCGGATTTCATGCACAGGTTTTTATTTCATAACTTTTAAGTTATTTCATATTGTTCACTTTGATATTCAACAAATTTACTTTTTAAAGTTCTGCATATAAGTTCGTTGGTGGCTTGAACTCTTTTTGCATCAGTTATTCAGTGTAAAGTGATTTATGTGACAGCATCCGGTATTTACGTTTGTCGCAAGTGCAACCGGAAAACGTCGGTGGATGTAAATCTTTTAAGTTTAATTCTCAATTGTCACTTTTATCACCAATGGGTGATTTTCGTATTAAGACAAATGCGGAAGGTTGTGAAGTAACTCTTTTATACTACTGAATTGCATTATGAAAGTAATATGCAATCGTTTTATTGAAGACATGATATTATTAGTTAATTAATTGCTTAGAATACATAGTTTTCACATTTTAATGTTACTTCAGATCTTTTCAAAATTATATTTCCTTATTGGTGGCTCAGAATATTGTGCTCAATTATCACATTCAAATGGTATAGACGATGTTGGACATAGTGTAGGACTAAAACGAGATCTATATAGACCAAAACTCGGTATGTGATAAAAAGATAATAAGTAATTAAAACATTAGGTCTAGTTTAAAATCGCTGGCGGTGCAGAATAAAACGTAACCTTATTTGTTTTATTAAGCTTTAATAGTTCTCCTAGTTTTTACTGCAATCATAGTTTAATGATTAAAAACACTGCTTAATTGCTATTCGTATTTCCTCCCCATCGATTAAAATTTGACTTAACTAGACTCAGTTAAATAATATTTCCTTAAGTGACGATTAGGAACAACTCCTCAATTCAGCGCTTATCTATACGCAATGGTTCGAGTTTAATATTCATTTTGTTGAAAAAGTATTTTTTTATTCAAACTCCGCGGTTGGTGAACCCACAGCCCTAACAAAGCAATGGTGTTATAACGGAAAATATAATGAGTTTAAAAAATATCTACCGTATAAATTTTTTTTTTATGTGATTAAGCAACAAGCTTTCATTTTGAGGGTAGGCACCTAGATGATTTTCAGCAACACAAACCTATCACCAGTAACACCATAATAAGTACGATCTGTCGGTCGGTAGGGTTATGATAAGTTGAAATGTTGTCCCTTTATAACATGTTGTACGGGAATCGAAACAGGGATCTGTTTTATATAAATCAAGCGTTTAGCCACTATGCCACGAAGGTAGTTAAGCTTTATTTTTAAGCTGTATTACTGTCGAATATTTTGCAGAGTTTTCTCATTGAAATAATATATTTTTTTTCTATTTTACATTAATATACCAATGGTAAGATTTACCTACAATATTATGTACCGATAATTGAAGTCCATTCTTTATATTTCAACTGATGACGAAAACAGGTTGGGAGTCATCATCGCGTGAATAAGATCTATTTAATTGAACCACACTAATAGTGAATTGTTCGCATGTGTCTGACATTGCGTGGGGTGAGCGGGTTCGACGCTGATTCACTCTTAAATTCGTAGTAAACATTTCGCTATTAACAGTGTGCAGACTTTTCTATCGTGAGGTCGATCACAATCCGATACGGACTATGTTGTATATCGAACGGGGAACTGCTCCAGTTTACATTATAAAAGATCATGTTGGAATTTTATTTTAAGTATTCTATTTCATTTACCTACATAAAAGAGTTAGTATTGGTGTTGCTTATTACTTGTAAGTCTCTGTTACCGGAGACCCTGTAGTTAAATACCACCGCAGCAATTATTTCTGTCCCCAAACAGCAGTGTGCAAAGATTACTGTATAACGATATTTAATATCTCATTAAGCGTCATGGCTAATGTTTGTGTTTAAACTATATTTATGTAGTTTCTACCAGTAGTAAGACTTTGTTGCGGAAGATCATCTAGGTAGGTATCACTGCGGTTCCTACTTCTACCGCCAAACCACATGCTAACATTGCTATTTTCCAGTTAAAAGGGCATAACACTACTGTGGTAAAGTAACAACACATTGTTTCAAGGCGACCAGCCCAATTGTATGCTGTGTATATCTTTCTAAATAGCTCCACGTTGATATGGGCAGGCGTAGACATACGCCTGCCTATTTTTATTGATACTACTTCGGTGGTAAACAGGTATGCGGCCCGCCTGATGTTGAGCGGTAACCGCAGCATATAACTGCCAGTAACACCAGGGGTATCACCGAGTGTGTTGCCGACCTTGCTGAAACATTTTCACACCTTTTTTGAAGAACCTCATATTGTAGCTCTTAGGTAAAACCTCGACTGGCAATTCGTTCCATATTTGGAGTGTTCTCGGGAGAAAACATCTTTGGAACCGGACCATATCTGACCACTGCGGTTCAACGGTATGAGGATGAATTCCCTGCCGATGGCGAACAGTGCGATGATGAAATGTGGCCGTGGGCGTCATGTCAAACCGTTCATCAGAACACATCCCGTTATAGAGGTGGTAGAACACACACAAGGAGGCAAAATCTCTCCTAAAACCAAGAGGTTCAATACCGTCCGTTAGCAAAGGGTCGTCGATAATTCTGACAGCTCTATTTTGCACCGAGTCTAAAGGTCCCAGCTGACATCTAGGTGCTCCCGCCCAAAGATAAGGAAAATACTCCATGTGAGGCCGGACTTGCGCTTTATATAGCAACAACCTTTGCCCCGCAGTGATGTACTGTTTCGCCCTGTTAATTACACCGAGCTTTTTAGATGCCAGCTTTACCTTGTCTTCCAAGTGTCTTCGGTACTGCACGTCACTGGAGATTTCGACAACTAAAATCCCAATGTTTCTTGAGATGGTCAGAGATGCATTCTGGAACTGAGGAGCTACAATAAGTAGAGTTGTCTTATCGGTGAACGCACAAACTTGTGTCTTGGTTGGGTTAAAATAAATTAAATTGAGGCGACCCTATTCGGACACACGGGCAAGAGTTACCTCAATATCTGACACAAATTTCTTTCGACTTTCATCTACAGCAGTCTGTAGGACATTGTTAGGGTCCGTGTAGCAGGTAGCGCTGGTGCTGTTATCCGCATAGCAATGAATGCCGCCGATTAACAACATGTCATTTATATGAAGGAAAAACAGCGTCGGCGATAGCACAAAGCCTTGTGGGAAACCTGCATTTATGTCCATGCAAATAGAGCTGCTGCCGTCAACGAGGGCTTTTATGCTTCTGCAGGAAAGAAAGTTACTAATCCACTGACATAGTCCTCAGGGAATCCGTACGATGGTAACTTTATAAGAAGACTGCGATGCCAGACCCGATCGAATGCCTTAGCTATGTTCAAACTTACTGCTAAAGCCTCTCGACTCTCAAGGGCCAGAGAGAGAGCGGAAAAATGCGCTGTGCCCTACCTCTCTCAAGTCTTACCTATAGATGAAACCTCGCGAAGTCTTTTAGTAAAAAAAAAAAATTCTTCTTCTTCCTTCTCTTTTCCCAGCTATGCGGGGTAGGCACAGTATGTACTTCTCTTCCATATCCCTCTATCAGCCGTCATATCTAAATTCACACTGTTCTTACAGATGTAATCTTTCACACAATCCATCACACTTTTTTCGGTCTTACTCTACCCTTATAACCATCCACGTTCATACTCATTACTTTCTTTATTATAAAAGAAAAACTATTTATTTATGTATATATATTAAATGTAAAGTTTAAATTTAAGGGTTATTATGTATATTAAGTGAACCGCGGAAATCCGAAAAAGCCTAAGTTACTGTATACACTATTGTTGTATTACTAAAACTTAGATTAGTAGGAAAATCTAACTATTTACATTTTTAACGAAGTAATCTAGAAAATACCTATTTTAATTAAGACCTGGCGCCACATATCTTTATGATCTCTGGTCTCCGTAATGGTTCGTTACGTTGTTTACCAGTTCTTTGAGTTACAAACATAGCCTAAATAGTAAAAGCTGGAAGCACATCAACGCCTTGTACGGGGAGCCTGTTATCTCTGTGAAATTTATTACTTATTTGTTGACCGAGTTTTCTTGATTTATCTTCACGTTCATTTTTTTTATGGGTTCTCTTCAAAGAATAATGAGACATACAGTCTGAGTTACAGAATAAAAATATAACGATGTTTACTTCATACAGCCAAAGGCTATGAATTTTGTTATTATAATCGTATGTACAGAAAGACATCGATCCTTGAAATATTTGTAGTGTAAGACATCCATATTAAACAGGTTATAAAAATAAATAACTATTTGTCATCTTTTAAACAATATGTATTGCAGTAAATATATTAAATAAGCATTACTAGTAAACTAAAAGTCGTGCACTATAACCTGATTTCTTTTACATATTAATAATTGTAAGTTACTCTACTTATTCGATAATGTTACGTAGCATGCAGAACAAACGTATGAAAACTCAAAAAAGTTAAGTTTAATATCATTAAAATTGTCAAATCTGCGAAACCAGTTCTTCCTTGAAATATTTTAGCTGATTACCACGATAATTTTATCAAAATTACACAAGTCAACATTAATAAGCACCTGAATATAAAAAATCTATTTATAAAAACAATTTATAGTAATATAAAAAGAAATTAAGAGATTCAACCTTTTTTTTATATACCCTCACCCTTAATATGGAGTCATTTTTAAAAATTTTAGCAAACTTTTTTGTATATAAATATTTCCAACCAACCCAATTGTAATTTTAACAGGAAATATTTAGATTAAAAATTAGTTTTCTCTTTCATAGGAAATATTTTTCTTTCTTTAAAATAGATACTATCAATTTTTTAAAAAAAATGGCAAATCATCATCTTTAGCCGATAGACGTCCACTGCTGGACGTAGGCCTTATTTAATGTAATTAAGTGACGAGAAGAGCGGGATGTTCACCTGATGGTAAGTGATATGCCCGCCCATAAAAACGTGGCCCTAGTTAATATGCACTGAACCACATTGTGCTCGTCGTATGAGACATTGAGTCTCGTTAACCTAGTAATTACACTAGCTACAACCAGCTTAAACCGGAACAAAGTAATGTTTGCACACTACTGTTTGGCGGTAGAAATAGGAGTTGCGGTGGTATCTACCTATACGGGCTCCGGCAACAGAGACCTACCACCAGTAAATCCTCTCTCAAAGATTTCCTCATCAATTGAGTAAGGATTCATATGAGGTGATTTGGCTCATTTCCCACCACGCTGGCCCAATGCGGATTAGTGGGAGAGAAAAGAGTGGTCAAATATAGTATCAATTCAAAACTTCGTCGTCGGGGTAGGTAGGTAAGCTGCAGAGTTGTTGAATGTTATATTTTAACTATAAAAGGAAAAATTTTAAACGTCCAAAAGGCAATATTACTTATCCAACATTACATCGCTTTGAATCAATTTGCCTTAGCGTCGACATCACGCCCTCCTATCGTTCAGTACCTCAAGAGGCACCACATTCACGTGTCTCTAATTAATTAGCGGACCCATTAGTGGTGACGCGAAACTTTAGCCGACAGTATTTGTGGTAAACCGCAAATACTGGGTATCCCTTCCATCGTTTGGAATTATTTCGATTAGAGTAATATTACTGATTCTACATTTGTGTTAATGTGAAGCATGACCTATTTTCAGGTCTACATAACATACGTCGTTTAGCACGACGATGAAATGGTTTATTTTAACCGTTATCAGTTTTTCAACTAATGAACCTGACCTCTGCCAATTCAGCTTGCCGAAGATCGTAATTAATACTGAACATTTGAAGAGAGAGGACTACAATATGTAGTAGGAAGTACATAGGTATATACTAAGAAAAGGCACGGAGACATTTCGAAATGTGGTGATAGAAGAAATTTTTATGTTGTTAACGATAATTAACAAATTGTTTTTAACAATTTTAACTACTAAAACATTTCAGTTGTTTTATAGTTCACGAAGCGACGAGGCGGACAGACCATTCTCGATGGTAAGTGATACGCCTACGTATAATAAAGTAGCACTAGTAATGATTGTATATCACCACACTGTGCTGCATAAAATTTGGGTAAGGTGCTCTTCAAATATTAATACGGTAATGTTACTACACTACCGTTTGACAGCAGAAGTGTAGTCAATCTTACTAATATATTTTTTTAATTACTTTAACGGAGGTATAATGTTGTACAATCATCACCCGCATTTTTTACTACTTGTTTGACAAACTCGATGCCCCTCGAAGGCCTTTGAATTGTCGACGAAGTTTACAATTAAAAGAAACTTTACTCAGGTAATTACTACTAAAATTATCACTATATAATCGCTATTCTACGTACTAACATAAAATCTAATCTAACTAGTCTGGCAATAAATACTTCTTTCGATTTTGCGCCATTTCACATATTTTTTCGTGTTCATTATCAAATTACAATATGGAATGGGGTGTTAAAGAAAATAGGATTGCAGTGAGATCGCATTGCACAAAGTGAGCATGGAGCTGTCGGTTATATTTCAGACACTTCAAAAGCTTGCTATCGGCCGTATGTTCGTATATCGTACTGTCAACAGATACAACAATACTTTCTCTGTCGGTGACCAGAAAAGATCGGGACGGACCGCGTGCTGTTAGAACTACAAAGGCTGTTAATGCTGGTGAAGCCAGAATTCGTCGAAACCCCATTAGAAAGCAAAAAATTTTATTGCGAAACATGAAGATTCCAGCTAGGACTCCGTCGCGTATTATTAAATATCCTTTTTACCGATGAAAAAATTTTCACAATTGAAGAACACTACAATAAGCAAAATGATAAAGTGTACGCTCATAATTGTAATGAAGCTGCTGAAGTGGTCGGAAAAGTACAACGTGGTCATCATCCTGCGTCAGTGAAGGTTTAGTGGGGCGTGTTTTGTCAAGGAGTCACAAAACAACATTTTTGTGAAAAAGGAGCAAAAACTTCAGTCAAAGTGTATCAAGATACAGTCTTGGATCATGATGTGAAACCTCTCAGCAATACACTTTTTAAAAATATACCGTGGATTTTCCAGCACGACTCTGCACCTGGTCATAAGGCACGAACTATCCAAGCCTCGCTTGAAACCAACTTTCCGAACTTTGTAAGAGCTGAAGACTGGCCCTCATCTAGCCATGACCTCATTCCTTTAGACTTTAAATTTTGGTCAGTTTTAGCTTATATAGCTTGCGCTAAACGACACGGCGACAATGAGTCTCCTAAAAAATATTTGGAGCAAGCAGTGGTGGTCATGGAAATTTCTCTTGCAAACAGTGCGTAAATCCATAGATTCGTAACCAAACAGATTAAAGGCCTGTCTGTATAAAAACCAAAGGCGGCCATTTCGAATAGAATACATTTTTTTTTATTTTGTGCTGAGACTTATAAATATGTAGGCATACATTTTAATAATATTACATTACTTCATTAAAAAAAAAATACATTATCATTTGTAATGAAACTTATGGCCGGACTAGGTATACAGTACGATTTGGGTTACGACGCTCGTAAAATTAGTCTTCCGTTTCTATAGGTTTATTTATCCCGATGTTGCGTCACCGGCGGCGACCGTATATCGGCCACGTCTACTTCAGCTGAAAATATATTCATGAATGATGTAACTCATGAAGGATTGTTCGCATATGGAAAAATATCTCCAGGGGCATATAGGATTCATTGAAATATTTCATACATATATAAAGTAAAGGACATGCTTTTGTTATTTTGAAGATTAAAATTTTGGAATACTACTAAAGCAACATTGTTGTGCTGTTTTTATATATTAGGAAAGTAGTTCCTGTGAGGAGACTTCACCATTCGATGTGAATGGTGAAGTCTCCTCACAGGAACTAAGTATTCATAGACGAAGATTTCTCTGAAAAGATCTCCGCACCGATCGGTCTTGCGTCTGTGGTCGGAGTTAATATGCTTTGAAATTGAGGTCAAGCGTTTTAGGTCACTTCAAAAAAAAGCTCTCAAATTAGGTCTTAGGAGAACTGTCATTCTTTTAAAATTTCCTCAGAATATTTTTTCTCAAACATTTTGATTGATTTATGTGTTTTTAGATGGAATTGTAGTGTATTATAATTGCCTAATTTATTTATTGCTGTTGATTGTCGTAAAACGATTTTCATTTATAAAAACCTTTTCGATATCAATATTTGATCTTCTCCTTGTATGATAATCCATTTTTTCCGTATTAAACTATTAATAAAAAATAAGAGTTTGACTCATTGACACGACTAATTGGGGACCCTTTAACTTTTTTTCTATTTGAACTGGAGAAAAATTTAAAACAGTTTACTAATATTTACGTCTTAAACAACATTCATCCTTTTAATGAATGGACGAGATGGACGATTAAAAAGCTTTTTCCCATTCATTCAAAATGTGCAGTATCATTTAAAATTCAAATGCTGCATTCTTCAATTTACTTGCTTAAAGGATCATCCATTTGAATTTTTGCCTTCCTTTCCATATTGTATAGGCAACGATTTGTAACAATGTCGACGAAAAATATAAAAGTTGTATCGAGGAAGGATTTAAGGCCATAAAGGCTTGTTCCAGACAAAACTAAAATGTATTTATTTTTTTACTTCCACAAACATTTTTGTTGCTTAGTTTCTTTAATGTTCATGTAACTGCAAACTGAATGCTTAACATATACATATATTTTATTACAGTGGTTCGAGATTTCGATACAGTTTAATGTTTTTGGAAATATTTATCTACATCATTAAATTTTCAAAAGGAACTGGTGCCTAAAAATTATAGATTATGAAAAAAGAGCTGATTTCTTTCGGGGTTATTTGATTTACAACTTCTTTGGAAGAACTTGAAGGATATTCAGTGATTCGGAATAGTACCGTAACAAAAGTCGACAGCGACCCAAATACTGATTAGCAACTGATTACGGGAGTAATAGCACTTGGAACATTACGGCGAGGTATTTTCCAAACTAGTTTTTTCAATATTAGGTTTTGAATATTCGTATTATTATACGTAAAGTTATGTATTTTTAAACCTGAAATGACACGCCTAACTTGTCTACAAGTACTGTTTTGTTATTTTCGTCTAAACAAAAGTTTAAAAGAAAGATATAATTTTTTTTAATTATGATGATATGCTTTGTGTTCGTTATTTGTTATTCGTATTGTGTTTTGACACATGTTACACCTCCTCTCGGCTGCGTTTCATACTTAAATGTTTAAAAGCTATTATTGGTTATAATTAAGGTCACTAGAGAAAGTGCGCTTTTGTTCCTCTTACGACGTCAGCCGTCGTCAATAGACATTAAGTGCTATAGATTAGTCTTATAGTTGGTATAAACGATTAACACCTCTGCAGAGATCTCAATGGTGATTATTATCTTATGTTCGATTGGTAACTAAATTATAAACAATTCAAACCCACATAGTTCAGAAAACAAAGAGAATTTCATCTAACATCCTGAAGGTCGTCCGGATTCTTTGATTTATAAGGAGAAAAGATTATTGCACGAATAGAGCTCATTGTTAACTATTTAAACATAAGGCTTCTTTAATCTCATGATGATTTTTAAATATATACTAAATAACTTAAATAACTTAGTTTGACATCGTCGTCCCACTGACCGACACTATTTATTCATCATCCTTGTTGGCGTTTCTAAAACTTCGTCAGTTTTCTAGCATATGTTATTATCTGTTTTTCACATCCAGTTTCTAATTTTTTACGAGTTCATTGGTTCACGTTAAATAAGAACGCTCTACATTCATTCATTTCTTTTCGCCTACAATAAACTTAACGCTTAACTTAAAACTTTCTTCCTATGTCTATCATAGTAGTATTAAAATACGCATACGTACATATGAGTAAAATAACCAAACGTACATACCTAGTTTTATTAACCATTGTATTTTCATGATGTCCTTTAAACTGTTATTAATGCATTGTTTAACGTTTAACTTATTCTTATATTTTTAACGGGAAGTAACACAGGTATTTTGTATAATATATCTGTGTAACTTCCCGTGGACTGACCGTGTAACTGTTGGCACGATAAGTCGGAAACAACTGCTTATTATTAGAGACGTTAACTACTTGCCAAAGATGCTGAACAGAACCCGTTCAGACATGGACTTAGATTATTTGCCTTAGCTGCTATTATGTAAACTTTGTCAGAAATTTTGTTAGATCGGTAGATAATGTTGTTAAAAAGACATTAAGAAACATATAAAAATAATCTCCTTTGACTATACTCGAATAAGCACTACTATTCTGAATAAGTTTATTTTATATTATAAGCACAGAAATTTCTTAATGTCTGTACACGATTGAACTTAAAACTTAGATAAAATTTCAAGGCCTAAACTATTCCTTATCATCCGAACTTGTCACTCGGCGAAACACAGTACACATGTTTTTTTGTTATTCTTAGAAGGGAAGAAACGCGCGATACGTTCACGAAGGTAAGCGATACACCTGGTCATAACAACATGGCGCTAGTTAGGATGATATACACTGCACCACATTGTGCTGGTCGGAATAGGCATTGTCTAAACGATCTCCGGCAACAGAGACCTACCATCAATGGCTTACTATTGGATGGAGGATGGCCGTGTGATTTGTTTAAGTTAGACTCGTGTATTTCGGATGAGAGAGCTTTGATTAGCAGCTCTTGTTTTCCTTAAACAAGATAGCGCCATCATCATATAATAGAAATGCTTTACCACCTTAGTGCTGATAACGACGTATATAAACTTGTTAAAGGTTGCTGAAATACAACGACAAAATTTGCAAAGCATGCACACCTTTTGTGATTTCCGCCGAGGTGTTTTCTCGAGGATACTTATCGTCTCATAACCTCAACAGCTTTTGACCTGGTTAGAAAAACTTTGTATTACGCTTCAGCTCAATATAGATCTTTAGATTATTGTTTACGATGGAACTGTCTAGATCATTAGTTCTTTTTTACTACTGAGGATCTCCTTGGTGTCTTCGGTGGTTACAAATATCCCATACGCTATTTGGCGCTTTTAGAGTTTAATACAGTAATTATGAACATATAATTTTTTTTTTTCGTTCACTAACAAATTATTTACTATTACTTTTATTAATTTACTACTTATCACTAAAATAACGATTAATTATTTTGTGAATTTACTTTTCTGCGTAGACTTTGCTGTTGATCCAAAAACGCTTCAAATGTCTCAATAAACGGGTTTCGGTTTAGTGAAACATTTTCTAAAAGGAAGAAGTAACCAGAGAAACTGATTTTTTTCTGGTTATTTCTTAGTTTATAATTAACTAGCTCTTTCCTGTTCGCTTCGTTGAATGTAACACCGTCGTTACTCCCTTTGGAAAAGAAATTTGTAAAATCCATTCATAGTTGACCTTTAAATGGCAGAAGCAACATCTGTACCATATTTTGAGTGTTTACGTTTAATTTTAGAAAACTCCTGACGAGTCGATGAATCTAAGAGCTATTTATTTGATTTATTTTCAGTTATAACAAAATCACATATATATTGTTTCTGACGACAGTATTTAAACAAAATAAACGAGATGAGTGGGACTTTCACTTGATGGTAAGTGATACGTCTGCCCATAACAACATGGCACTTGTTGTTGCTTGCTGCGCCACATTGTGCTCGTCGCCTGAGACATAAGATATTGAGTCTCGTTACCCCATTAATTACATGTCTGCACTCTGCTGTTTGATGGCAGAAATGTTCACTGCGTTGGTATCTACCTAAACGGTCTCCGGCAATATAGCTCTACCACCAGGGAATCAGTCAAACTAGATGTTAATCCTAAATCTGTTAACTCAGTGTATTTTAATAAATATAAAGTACGTACACGTACTCATGGATAAAAGCGTATAAGCAATCCCATACAAATAGTGTGCTCCATCGCTTGAAACTAATTTAATCACCAATCTAATTCTGTACTATTGAAGAAGAGAATATTCGAGTGTTTTGAATTAACGGTAATTGCGCACGGTGCTTCCACCCTTCCGGTAGTAAATTTCATACGATTATTTTTAGTTTACCGCAGGACGATCGTTGCAGCTTCTCCGAACGTCGATCGTTGTCTATGCCAAATATTCAGGGAGCTCGTCATTGTTTTATGCATCCATCCGATAGTCGTAAATCGTTATAACTTTTTTTTTTATTTAACAATATTCAAAAGTAACAAATGATGTGGCCTGTATACAAATATTGACCATAGTTAAAAAAAACCTTAATAAGTAAGAAAATAGCTATACTTCATGATATAAATAGTATCAAATGTTACAAATTAAAATATATTTTTTTGTTATTGAAGTAATGCAATATTATTAAAATGAATACCTACATATTTATTAGTCTCAGCAAAAAATAAAAAAATATATTCTATTCGAAATGGCCACTTTTGGCTTTTATACAGGCCTTTATTCTGTTTGGCCACGTATCTATGGATTTACGCACTGTTTCCAAGGAGAATTTCCACCAACGCCACTGCTTGCTCCAAAGATTTTTGAGAGAATCAATGTCGCCGTGTTATTTAGTGCAGGCCATATTCTCTTAAACTGACCATAATTTACGTCTAAAGGAATGAGGTTTTAGCCAGATGAGGGCCAGTCTTCAGCTCTTATAAAGTTCGGAAAGTTGGGTTCAAGCGAGGCTTAGATAGTTCGTGCCTTGTGACCAGGTGCAGAGTCCTGCAAGAAAGTCCACGGTATATTTTTAAAAAGTGTATTGCCCAGAGGTTTCACATCATGATCCAAGACTGTATCTTGATACATTTTGGCTGAAGTTTTCACTCCTTCTCCACAAAAATGTAGTTTTGTGACTCATTGATAAGACACGTCCCACTAAATGGATGATCGTGGACGATCGAACGGACGTCGCAGGATGATGACCACGTTGTATCTTTCCGACCACTTCAGCAGCTTCTTTAGAACTGTGAGCGTATACTTTATCATTTTGCTTATTGTAGTGTTCTTCAATCGTGAAAATTTTTTCATCGGTAAAAAGGATATTTCAGTTGCTTCCACCTGAGTATCGCGACAGAAGGCGTTTTGATCGATCCACTCTAATTGTAAAAATTTATTTAGGGCATGTCCTGTATATCGATGATAAGCACCGAGCTTCAGGTCTTGTTTTATAATACGCGACGGAGTCCTAGCGAGAATCTTAATTTTTCGCGATAAGATTTTTTGCTTCCTAATGGGGTTTCAACGAATTCTGGCTTCAACAGCATTAACAGCCTTTGTAGTTCTAACAGCACGCGGTCTGCCCTGATCTTTTCTGGTCTCCGCCAGAGGAATTGTTATTGTATCTGTTGATAGTACGATATACGAACATACGGCTGATACCAAGCTTTTGAAATGTCTGGAATATGACCGACGGCTCCATACCCACTTTGTGCAAGGAGATCACTGCAATCCTATTTTCTTTAACACACCATTCCATATTGTAATTTGATAATAAACACAAAAAATATGTGAAATGGCGCAAAATTTTCAAAATTCAAAATAATAAAAAAGTGGAAAAAAGAAAAGTTTTTATGTAACAGTATTTATAGCCAGACTAGATATACTATAGTTTAACTCATTAGTTATTCTATTAACATGCAGTCATGTTTTTAAAGGCCTCATAACCTATAACATGACTTAAAATAGGAAATTCAATTCTATCAGACGAAGTAAGACGTTAGTTATATATTCAAACGATACTAGACTAATGTTTTCAATTAGAATTTTTTCTACAATTTGACTCATTATAAAAATAACTATCATACTTATTACTTTGGAAATATGTAGAGTTTTTATTCAGGTACAAGCAAAATGATATCTTATCAGTACAAACTTCATAACTATATATTTAAACAGTAGTTAGTACACACTCATGACCATCGGGGAAATATATATCTAACTTAATTATCGATGAGTGATTTTTTTTTACATTATTCTATAAAAATCTTGTAAGTATATCTTTTTATTACATGGTATAAAAGCTTTCTACGCCATTTAATGATTATCTCCTTGGAAAGTAAAGCACATCAATTGAGCTATAAATCCATAGTACTCTGCTCGGGTGACCTGACCCAATTACACGGTTGGCGCGCTATTCGCTTCAGACAATGATGCTTAGTAATCCCTGAAAGCAACCTTTTCTAAAAATTTTCAGCGAAAAAAAAAACAGGACGTTAAGGAACTACCACGAGGTAAATAATACGCATATCCTGGTTTAACTTTAGTTAAACTGTATGCTGATTTTTTTTAATCGAAGCGCCGATACGTGCGAAAGATCTATAGTACGCATACCCATACCAATGTAGCGCTAATTAGGATGATACACAACATCACATACTCGTATTGTTCGCCGATTTGATAACTAAAATGTTGTCTCGGTGCCCCAGTAATTTCACTAACTACAGCGCCACTCGAGCTGGAACAGAGTAATGTTAGCATACTGCTTTTTGGCGCCAAAATATAAACTGCGGTGGTAACTTTCTAGAAGGTCTCCGACAACAGAGACCTACCTCAAATTAATTACGTTACTACTACAGATATATTTATTTAAGTATCGTATAATGTATATTTAACTACCTCTGTGACTGCCTAGACTAATAACACGAAGGTACCTTTTTACCGCGGGGAAATTCTTCTTAAAATATTTCTGAGGGGAAAAGATTCTGTGGGGGAGACAAGGTTGTGTTCTGCCCGCTAAACCCCCACTCCCGGTGGTCCCCGTCAGTGCATTAGAAGGGGCTCCAAGATCTCCTACAGAACCCCCCGGTGCCCTCTGCTTTTCTGCTATAACAACCCACGGCTCAACTCTATAGTACCCACACTGGGCTACAGAAAATACAAGACCACCTTACAATTGCTGTCCTGCTAAGGCCCGCATATTGAGTTTTGAGGATCCCCACCCTCAAGGCTCGTTGCTAGTCTTAGTCTTATACTAGGTCATAAACAGCTGAAGAGAAATTTGGTAAGGTGCCATTGGAAAAGCATATGTCGCATTGTATAGACGTAAAAACTTTCTGGGTCAAACGTCTAGGCCAAAAGACAACTTTTTGCGGTTTCGAAATGTCGGTTACTTCGCGAACTGTTAATACGTATGTGTCTCTCAAAATGACCCAGATCCAGTTTGTTGTGCAGTTTGCCAAGTGGAAGTTCCTTTAGTGCGAAGTGCGGTATTAAAATTCACATTTATATTTTCGAAAACTTTCTAGGTAGGTACTACCGCAGTTCCTATTTCCGTCGTCAAACAGTAGTGTGCAAACGTTACTGTGCTCCGGATTGAGGGGAGTTGTAGCTAGTGAAATTACTGGGGTAACGAGACTAAACATCTTATGTCGCACGCGACAAGTACTATACGGTGCAGTTTATATCATCCTAACTAGCGTCATGTTACTGTGGCCGAACGAATCATTTACCTTCAGGTGAATGCCCCGCTTGTCTTAATGCTTAATTAAGTAAAAAAAAAGTAAACACGACGACAAACATAAAAAGTTTTGGTGTTATAAAAACACTTTGTTGCTATATTTTATCATAAATTATAGCAACATTTATATAAATTTCAATTACATAAAGACAAAATTAATACTTATAATCATTAATATTTTCTTACTAAATAATAGACAATTAAATAAAACCTTTATTGTTGAATTTTTTGAGAAGATTATCTCTCAAATACACCACTAGAATTTTCAACAAAAAAAAACAATAAAAATTCGTACAGCATTTGAATAAACTAAATTAATATTATCTATGATCCAAACATTAAGGGTGTTTTTTGTGTGGGATCAAGTAACTTTGTTTCAGCAACAACAAATGATTAAAATCGATTTACTTCATTAAATTTTGATTTGTCATATATATGTATGTGCGTTCTTCGAGAAGAGACCTTAGCCTGACAGGACTGGCGAGCTGATGATGAAAATCAACCTCGCAAGCTTTTCTCAACTAGGACGCCTACATTAAGCTCTCCGGTACCTGTTATCACTTAATATGGCCATTAACGAGATTGAACATAGCGTTACTGTTAAGATGTGTCTGAAGTGTGTATTCGCCCTTAACGGCAGCGCCGCTGTGGCGCCGGTGCAGCGATGCAACTTTCACGATGCTATTGATCCGCTGCATGCTACTGCTGACCTTAAAACCTATTGTGGGATGAAGATGAAAAATCGGGCGAGTTATTATGTAACTAGCTAAACGATTAGTGATAGCGAAAATTGCACCACGTTTTTCGTCAATAAATGTATTGAAATTGTTTTAATACTTTTCTAAAAAAAAAAAACCGCAACAGTGATTTTGCGATAGACAAACGATTACTAAATACTGAACTCAATTCATTCACTAAATCCATTATTGAAGTCACTTAGCAGCAATTGTGTAATTATCGCTCGCCGTTCGCCACATACATAATACTAGCTGTTCCGCTGCCGCTTTGCTGGACGTAATATAAAATTAGTGTTGAAATTTGCCTGAAATATTCTTTGAGAGCAACCGAAACAACCAATGACTTTCTACAGCAACCGTTACTATAGTAACCGCGTAAATAATACGAAATGAAAATGTTTACAAAAATTTATTAAAAATAAAACAATGAAGGTTCTATGAAATTCAAAAAATAAATATCCTATAATGATCTACAAATCATTCCGCGTCGACTGCACATGTTACCGTGTCGATACATTTACTGGTATTCACGTGATTCGAAAACAAATAAAGCCTGTTTTTATTTTATTTATATATAGATCACTGTGCGGCTATATATCGCGACGTTACTCAAATATCTAGTCTAGATATGAAATAATTTTGTCTATATAACATATTCTTCGTGAATGAATTAGCTAATTATTAAAGAGATCTTTCCTTCTTCTTTCTTAAGAGAAAGAAAGAGATCTTCCTTTTTATTAAGAGTAAATTAGATAATTTACTAACAATAATATGTGCAATGTAAAAAGTGACTAAAAATCCTGCATATAAATACTTTAACACTTGTATGTTTAATTGTATAGAATAGCGCTTGACTACAAATAATACAATAATATATTGAAATACATATTACCTACAAAGAACCTCTTTATACTTTTTATGTCATTGTTATACATAACAATATATTTTAATAATTTTATGTTTATTACATATTTTTATTACGTGAAAACAAATGATTATTAAAAATTAAGAATTTTCTCTTCTGAGTACTAAGATCTTAACTTTGATCAGTCGCTGTGGGAAACAGTTTTTTGATAAGTAACATTGTTCGTACATGAAAGTTGATCCTTCTGTAGTACTAATAAATAGTAAAAGCGATTCATTTTGACTGTGACACTATAAAACTTCACCTTGGCCGTGAAAACGTTGCGTGCTCCTTATTTTCAAGCCACTTAAAACTGATTACAATCTAGTTAACCTCTGTGAACCCCTATGAAATTAAGCGCCTGCGGAAATGTAACTAGCAATAATACGCTTGGCTTGAAATTAAGTATTCATTTGCACAGGCGCTGATTGCTTCAATCATTTAAATAATGATAATAAATACGTAGGTAACACTTGTAATATATGTTTTAAATTTATTTAAATAACTTTAAAGAAAATAGTCAGTTTCAATTGGATTATGTTTTAGTCAAACTGCAAAAAAAACTGACAAAATATCTTCTTCTTCATGTCCTTTTCCCAGCTATGTGGGAAAATATATATATATACACTGGCAAAATATCGCAAGTGCATTTACCTAGACTGTTAAAATAATAAACAGCTAAATATAATTTTATAGTATACAAAAACGCTTGAAAAATATTGTCCGAACTAAATTATTACATGTAAATAGAATTTTAGAAGTTACTGCTAGATACAAAATTAATAATGTTTAATACATGTAAACACTCACATAGCTCTAACTACTTTGTAAGTAATTTATCTTGTAGGCGTTATAAATACATCTACATATTTAAAGTAACGGTAGTTTAAGTTGTATGAGAACGCTGAACTCTGATACTATTCGACTATTCGACAGGTCACCCACTGTAAACATTGGAAGGTATACGTATATGCTAAAAGTTTTAGGAATATCTCCAACTCTCGTGAAAAGAATATATAGGATGGCGCGAAAGCAATCCTCCTATCAGAAAATGCTATAAATTTTGCCTTGATGTAAAAAAATTAAAAGACCAAATAAAAATAATCCACAAGAAGAATCAAAGTTTTTCATATTTTTTTTTTAAATTACAGCCAAAAAACATCGGAAAGTTATTTTTCAAAAATAATGTTGTCTTGTTTTTTGGGTGTAATTAAAAAAAAAATATGAAAAACTTTGATTCTTCTTGTGGATTATTTTTATTTGGTCTTTTAATTTTTTTACATCAAGGCAAAATTTATAGCATTTTCTGATAGGAGGATTACTTTTGCGCCACCCTATATAAAGGAAAGACTTAAACTTCCATACAGTTTAACTGATCGCAATGGAAAATGGTATAGTTAAATATCCATAGATGAAGCGTATTTCTGCGCACTTTGTTTTAACTAGTGATTAGATGACTGCTGTTTTTAAAGTATTATGCAGTTCAAATAATTATATTGATGACAATTATATAGTATACTAACTGTTTCCCGCCTGTTTTGCTGACTGTATCGCCTCCGGAGGTCCTTTTGGGGAAAGAAATTTGTAAAATCTATTTTCAATTGACCTCTAAATGGCCGGAGCAATATTCCCAAATTTTGAGTCTTTACGTTTAATAGTTACAGAGATCTCGTGATGGGTCTCCACATAAGTGGAAATATCTTACATATTTACGCCCTAGCCGGACAGTGTATGTGTGGTTCAGCTATATCAGGAAAATTTGTTTCCTCTATTGCGCAGTTGCAAATCGCATTCTAATTTCGCTTACGTAAGCTTGTACCGGCATACGTAATTTCTATTCACCTGCGCCACCGGATACCCGCCGCTGACAATCTATACTCATGGGATGTAATATAAAACTGAGCGACCAAGGCGACCACAGGTAGCGGTCCGTGTCGCGACTATGGCTCGCCAGTACTTCAGCTATTCTAGGCTATATAGTGCTCACATCATGTTTTTGGCAAATATTAGAACATGCAAAAGATAAACTAGCAGGCGGACCCAAAGCCTCTAGGTATTCCATCTAAGTAAACTTAAGACGTGGTGTGATGGTGAAGTAGAAAATTAAACACATCTGGTGGTAAGCGTCTGTTGCTGGAGATCGTCTAGGCACGTACTACGTAAACGGAAGTGTGCAAACATTAATGTTTTACAGTTTGCTAGTAGTAGTATTATAGTTACTGAGGTAACATGATTTGTATCTATGTCTCAAGATAAAGAGTACAATGTAGTGTATATGTCGTATATAATCCTAGTTCCACGTTCTTATGAGCAAGCGTATTACTTACCATCAAGTGAAGCTCTCGCTCGTCCCGTCGCTTCCTAGAATAAAAAACGAAACTTCCCCACTTTCCACCAGGTGAATGTACTAACCGACTCTTATTTTATAGAAAAATATTAAACATTTACAAAATTTGTAGTTAAAATGTACTTCATAATAAATTTCTAACATCATAACTTTTATTGTTACTGTGTTTTTAAGGTATGATAATTGATGGCGGTATGCCAATAGAAGATATTAGGGCAAATAGTTTCAATACCTCCGAGCTATTGTATTAGAAAATAGCTTTCCTTTCCTGTAGAAAAATATATTTTTTTCAATACTGTCACTCAGTTATATCAAATATTTGTAATATCAGATATTTACATGTCTCTTATCTCTCTTGTTTCCTTTCAAAATGTGAGCAAACAATGTTTTAATTAAACTGAAAGAATTTATGAACTCGTCGAAATTTTTATGCTGACCTATATACTTCTGTGACCCAGTTCAAGAGGATTGTCTCCCGTAAAATATCCCATTCGGCAAAACCACAATGGTTTACATATTGAACCAGAGACCTGTATATCTGCCTATTGTCAGTTATCATAAAAGCTTGTCTATCTCACCTCTGTCCATATTTTTAAATCTATATTTATATATATATAAATATATATAGGTGATAGCCAGAGATTCATTGACTCATCACGACATCTCCGTAACTATTAGACATAAATACTCAAAATTTAGTAGAGATATTACTGCTGCCATTTACAGGTCAGCTAAGAATGGATAATACAAAATTCCTACCCCAAAGGGAGTTGTTACGGCCAGCAAAGCGAGCGGGGAACAACTAGTTCTCTATAAACCAAGATCTTTGTCACAACGGCAAACGGACAAACAACAACGGGAAGGGGCCCGGGAGGCTAGGGGTAGCCGCCGGGGGGGAATATTTCTAACATATTTCAAGAACAAGAGATCTAGCACTAATTACAAAAAAAGGTGTTATTATTGGATAACGCCGTAGTATCATTGTAATATTAATTACCGAATTTCTTTGTCTAATACAATTTTTTACTTATATTAGGTAATATTTGAATTGAATAATGGCATACTATATAATTTTGGATTTACGCATATCCATTGTCTTTGTACGTATGTTATAAAAATGTGGTTATATATTAGTTTGCTAATGTTAAAATAATACATCTATAGATATACAATAAAACCTTATAAATATTTTAAGATATTTAAATAAGGTTTATATCGTTTTGTAACTAGATTTCTCAAAATATTATGTAATAATGAAGCAGAGCTAGAGAGTTATTATCTCGTTTTTTTATCGTTGAAGTTATGTTACTACGTTCAGTTTGTTATTAGTAAATATTGTAGAGAAGGCAAGAATTAGATTAAAGATAAATAAAACGAAATGCGAATGTCCGTTTTAAAGAAATGTTCAATTCTTCATTCTTATTAGAATAGCAATATGAATGTTACGAGTTTCATCATTTCGTTTACTCTACGCAGTCTCATACGTCTACTCGTGTAGTACTAATTATATCCTTTCAATACGACACAGATTCAAGATCGCACAGGTTAAATGCCCAATTGTCGCTTGACGTATTTATCCAATTGTGGGATTCTTTCCTTGAACCGCCTTGACTCTTAGCATTTATCAAATGTAGGGCTGTCAGGTATAAAAGCACTAAAATAATAGTGATAAACTCTTAACAGTATTCTCCGTTTAATATACAACTATTACATATAATATAAATATTTCATGATTCAATAAAAAAAATTCTTCATCATTGTGATTGATTAATGTCTTGGAAAGTATTATAAAATATTCACCTAGTGAGAGGTCTACCAATGCTGCATTTAATAAGAATTCGATCTTACGTAGTGTAGTTCATTAACAATTACTAATTAAATTTATCATATAAATAAGTAAGGAGACAATTCATCTAACTTTGTGAAGTTAAACAATTGCTTTACTACAATATAATTATATCGAACCACTGTTTGTTTAAGTGAGTAGAAACGTATAAACTTAAATTGTTCTGAGCTTCAAAGAGAATTGAAACTTCATCTTATTTAGTTCGGCACGTAACTTTCCTAACTTACCATTGTATCGCTTTTAAAGTAATACTTTAACATTTATCTTAGTGAAAATATATATTACGTCGCTAAAGCTAATATTATAAATGAACGTTACGAATAAAACCCTTATATCGTTTCAGCAAAATAGCAACAATAAGATATGCAAATAAAGTATGCATGGAATAAGTTTATTACATGATATACAACTAAAATAACTCGTAACCTCTCTAAGTGAAGGAACGACTCGAGTCCCAGCAGTGGGAACATCAAGAAGGCTGTTAATATAGTTATGGGGATCTATTTCAGACCATTGGCATGGACAGGAATAAAGACTACAGTTTTTTTTTATTTTTTATTTATAATGTCATTAAAGTCGATAACCCTAAACGATAATAAATGATCGTTCGTGTAGGCGGGTGCGAAACTGTACCGAATTGCTTCCACTACAGTGCTAGAATAATGGCTGATCCTGTATTATATTTACTGCAATCTATTCGTATTTCACAAACTCATATCCACAGATAATATTTTAATTCGATTCCGAAGCCATATGTGTTTGTTTGAATAGTTGTAGGGTATTTCTGACTCATCTGGGTATGTCACCCTCATAATGTGTGTTATCGTCACAATAGTATTACTGTGTTCCGGCTTTCAACAGTATATCACTTAACCAAGTACATTATCTTGATAATTAAATAATAATAGGCATGCTGTACTACCAATGGACGCTACCACTTAATAGCAAGTAGGGAATAATTAACATCACCGGTGTCACGTGATTGTCTTATAAGTAATTTCATAGACAATTTGCTATAAATGTTCTAGTCTTCAAATCCTGTTTTTAATCGAAGTTTTCATAGTCATTGACTCAGGGGAACAGACTGAAATTATTTTGGTTTCACCGTAACTACTTGCGAATTTTATTTATGCACACAGAAATCAAGATGAAAGTACAACATATACAGAAAATAACTGGAGACGTTACTTATTATAATATAAAATTCTCTCCAGTAAGTCTATTGCTAGATGATATAAACTCTGCACTGAGATACAGCTAGTTCTCTATAAACCAATATCATTACCACAACGACAAATAAGTTTATATATATGTATATATATATACCTTAAAAAATAATGTTAGCATCTTATTAAACTTGCAAAAAAATTTCTTATCGAGAATGTAATCGCGATCTTCGATCGATTACTTTGCATTGGAGAACAACAAAATGAACCACACACCAGTCAAGACCAGAGAATCTATTAAGATAAGAGGAGGCATTAAAACTTATCACGATACACCTGACGCTATCGTTGCTCCGCGAGCTGAACACAATGGACTCCAGAAAACGATTACAGCAAAAACTTCTCACAAGTTTTACAGGCTAATGGCTCGCGTTGTTTAATTGTCTGAACATTGTTTAGTGCTTAACCTAAACTTCTTTATCACATTTTGTATGTAAAATAAATTATATCTTTGCAAAGATTCGTAATTTTTTTTTATTCGACGAACTGACGAGACGAGCACAACGTTTACCTGATGGTCAGTGATATGCCTGTATATATAATGTGGCAATAGTTCAGATGATATACATAGCACCACATTGTGCATCGTCGCTCTGAGGCACTCGATGTTAAGTCTCGTCGCCTCAGTAATTTCAGTAGCTAACACGCCCTTTAAACCGGAACATGCTTGTACACTACCTTTAGGCGGCATAAATGAGATTTGCGTTGGTATTTACCTAGACGGTGTCCGGTAATAAAGACCTACCACCAATAAAATTATCATTACATTTATTGGTAAATAGTGTGCAATTACTGTGATCCGGCTTGCAGGGTGTGAATGATCATAATGTGGTACAGTGTTCCATCCTAACTAATGTCGTATTATAGCTGGGCGTATCATTTCCGAATGGGCTAATATCTCATTTATTGCTACGTAGATTTTTTTTTTAATAATTGTAGAAAAGCTACTCTTAAACGTATAGTAAAAGCTCCGTTGAGGTGGTCAGATAGTACTCGAAATGAAAGAGAGTCTCGGAGGGCTCTCCATCCGCAGTGCAGTTCCTCAGTCTTGGCGTAGGCAATGCTCGTAAGAAAACTCTGCAGCCGCAGCGCACGTTCCACCAATCTTGGAAATAGGCCAATTTACTTGCAAGCTCTTTATACTTCCTTCTATTATTATGTAACTCTTGATAATATCCACTATTTCCGTAGTCTTTACTACCATTAAGTTTTAATCAAAATTTAGGTTTGTTAATATGAACAGACTTTTATAAGAAGAATAAACGCCTACTTCTATTTTTTTTTATTCGTTATAGTGACTAGACGAACGAGACGTTCACTTGATGGTATAACCCTGCCCATAATAACGTGGCGATAGTTGGGATGATATACACTACACTATAACTCGTCGTCTTGAAAAGTAAGGCGTTGTCTCATTAACCCAGTACTCTCACAGTATACAACGCCGTTCAAACTGGAACACAGTAATATTTGCACACTACTGTTTGTTAACAAAAATAGGAGCTGCGATGGTAGCTACCTCGACAGTCTCCGACAACAGAGACCTACTACCGTACATTCACAGTTTCCTTCAGAGGAAGCCAGGAGCTTAGTCCTATATCTTCAGTCCTAGTCATTATATCCAATCGTTCGTCGCACTGGTTTATGGAATGGTTACTTATAAGATTTGTTAATAATATCGTTTTTTTACCCGATGTCGTTCGATAGTGGCGACCTTCTTCTCATTGTTGCTGGGTCAAAGGTTACCGTCGTGATGCTGTCCATGTTATGTTGCCAGTTATGGGATCCGGTGCCTTTTTTCATAAGGAGAGAGTCATAGCCAATTACCCGCCACCTAGCCCAAGTTTAAGTTGGTTGATGTCACACCTTCATAAAAGCATTAGTTCAGTTCTTAAATCATGTCAGTTTCTTCACGATGTGTTACTTTAACGAAAGATCAGATCAGCAGCGATAGCAGCCGCGTATCCTGAAAATATATAGCGCATATGTGTTACCAACTGGAGCCATGGCTTCATTTTATATAGAATGAAAAAACAAGTATGAAACGAAATTGATACAGTGTTTTATTTGTAATTTTTGTTGTATCGTCTCTTCAATAAAGTGAAGGAAATCATTTCAAAATGCTCACGATTTCGTGCTGTTAAATGGGAGCGAGTCGTTTTCTTAGACAAATGGACAAAACGTAATTTATCGTGATCTTGTTATAATGTTTACGCAGTCCGTACCATTGTAAGTCAGGAAATGATAAATACACGATCTCTATTTCACGAGATATTAATTGAAAAATAAGGCTGAAGATTCAAACTCAAAATATTATAATTCCCATTTGTTATTCTATTAATTCGGGTGGTAAAATTCGAAGTAACCCTATTAATACTGATACTCAGTATATATAACGTATATATACGTTAATAAGTCTATGTATATGAAATGATGATGATGATGATGTGCTATGTGGTACTTAGCCTCTTCGAAATCCTGCATCAAATATACTTCCTCAACCTGGGCTATAGAGTTATTACCTAGATGGTTGTAAGGAACAAAATATATACTTAAACAAAATTCGATAACACTTTAAAAATTGTCCCAACCAACGTCATATAAAAGATAACGAATGACCTTTTAAATTAGCAAACGATTCGTAATAGCTTGTTATTGCTATTAATTGATCAATCGCATTGTGTAATAAAGCTATTTAGGTTAATAGATTATACTTTACAGGCAACTAAAACTACATATTTACGCGTGCTAGACAATATCTTTAACCTTTACGGTGAATAAATACTAAATTACTTCTCAATTATAGCACGTTACGGAATTCAATACTAATTTTAAACGTCGTTGGAAAAAAAAGATATTTTATTATTAATACATAATACCATGATATCGGTGAGTTCGATATAACGATAATGAATTTTAGGTAATAATGATTATGAAACACATACAATTTCAGATGCATCATTGGCCTCAAAGTAGGACTCTAAAAATATGAATAAACGCTGTCCCTATTCATCTATAAATTTCACATACATGTTTGAATTTAAAGATTTTTGGTAATAATTAAGTGCTACGATGCTACTAAACCTAGTTCAGTAGTACTTTAATACAGCGTCACTAATAGACTAGATATTAGGCAATTATATAGGGTGGCGTAAAAGTAATCCTCGTATCAGAAAATGCTATAAATTTTGCCTTGATGTAAAAAAATTAAAAGACCAAATAAAAATAATCCACAAGAAGAATCAAAGTTTTTCATATTTTTTTTTAAATTACAGCCAAAAATCATCGGAAGGTTATTTTTGCGCCACTCTATATAATAAATCGATTATTTATATTAGACATCGTTATCGTCAGCTGATCCACATCCGCCGTAAAACTACATCGCCGCTCACCATCAGGTGTGATACCCCATGACCATCACCAGTACATCGGTCCACCTTGTGAGTGGACTTCCAAAGTACTTCGTCCACGTACGCCGCCGTTATATGAGAACCAATCTGTCCCATTGGCCGTCAATCTTCCGAGCAATGTGCCGTGCCCGTTCTTACTTAAATCTAGCATTCTTTTGGACTCTGTTGGTGACCTTAGCTCTTCTACGGCTATCCTAGTTTCTGATTCGATTGCCTAAAGAAACTCGGAGTGTTATCCTCTCCATGACTCTTTGGGTGTCTTTTAGCATTTTTAATACACTTCAACTAAGTACAATTTTAATATTCCTACAGATAATATATTTTTCATCAAAAGGTTTGTGTGAAAGAATGCTCGTTTCATATTTTTTTATTACGTTATATGTTTTTTTTTTATTGGTTGTTGTATTTTTTATGATGTTCAATAAAGTATGCTCTATTCTTTTCTAAGTGGCACTTAATCTCAACGATCCTATTTTGTTGTTGGGCAGAATACGTTTTAGTTGTATTAAATGGTGTAAAACTCACGATCAGCAGGGCATCGGCCAAAGTAAATGCGTGACTCGGTACAATTTGAAAAGAAAAAAAAAGGTTGAGTCTCCGATGACAGGGCGTTTCAAGTTCACTACTCTGATGCCGGTATGGTACTGGGCGCGTGCGCAACTCGGCTTCTGATAAACTAAGAATTTCATCTGTAGCAATTGGATCTGTTTATGTGGCATATTAGATGCCAAAACAATTTTGTTTAATAAAAATGCAATTTAATAGTTAAACGTAGCCAAATCTCAGTTTTTATATTAGTGCAGAGTAAACTAGAATTAATTGCACCACGAACCAAGTTAAGCAGTAAAAGTAATTAAACATATTTGAAGTATAGTAAGTAACATTACTAGATTAAACATGAAATTACTAATTATATTTATGTTTAATAAAATAATTATTACACTGAAGTTAATATATTTATGGTTGTCGACCGTAATTTTCAATCACAGCCGGTAATAGAAATAAATAAGTGCTCTACATTCCTGGCGTTCGTCGCATGATCGAATTAATCGATCCATCCCACAAAGGGTCCAATTGTATTTCAGATATCTCCGGAATTGATTTCATGCTTTGATCTTTTTTCTAACGGTACTTTTCGACTTTCATTTCTAAGTTGCAGTGTTTTAAGCGGCCCTTAATAAGAGATTTGTCTTGGCCGTCAATCTGTTCTCAATTCGCTTGAGATGCGCCACTGTACTATATCCCAGCTGTGTCTACTTTCTAACTGCTAGGTTCCCATCCAGTAATGATAGTCATCATTTTTTTTTGTCGACGGCATCCATTCAATTTTAATCTGCAGTAATAAGTAGGTAGAGGCGAGATTGGAAACGCTGGATTAGCAGTTTTGGTAACGGATATTTTGATGTATTTATTCCTCTAGAAAGTAATATACGAATGAGTTCGTGTAATGAAATTATTTTTGCAAATATTACGCCTTTAATAAAATTTAATTTTACAGAATATATGTCGGTTATTCAATTATTACTCCAATGTTTCGTGGTTTGCGGCATCCACGGAAGGACGGAAATGATATATCCTGACGTTCATAGTCATCACGGAATACCTGCAAGTTTTTAAAGTATTGTCTACAGTCTGATCTAAGCAAAAAGAGTTCACTTATTTTTGTAATACAACTAGTTTTATGCTAGCCATTTTCATATTAACCAGATAACAAACTGATGGTAGTAACTAACCATCATCTCCATTGAAATTAGCCTAATGAATCATCCATGATATTGATGATGATCGTGGTTCTTTTACAAGGACTTTTTATATATCTTTTTTACTGTTTTGCTTAACAGTTAATGTATATTTTTTGTAATCGAACAAAAATGAATATATGTTATTAAAATAATTGTATTCATAAAGCCGCATATTTCATAACGATGCATTCAAAGCTCTATGATACCGTGTAATTAAAGAAATTATCATACAACGTGAAGTATTCTATTAATTAGTGAAATTTTTAACAATAGTTGTAAGCTCGTTTTATCATACCGATCATCTTGTAATTAGCATCTAGGTCATTTTGATAATTTTCTCATTGAATTTCATACAAATTATCATGGTTTTGCTGCTCCGAAAATATCAGCACAAGATACATTAGTTAATGTCACAGAAATATCACATCAGTATATATGTAGTTTTTAAACAAATTAATGACCCTTGTCAATGTAATAGCTTGTGGTCGGAGGCCAGAACTTAATACGAATTCACTTAGTATATATAAAAATTAAAGAGTTAGCTTATGTGACAAATTTTTGATAAAATATAGAACAACTATAATAAAAAAAAAATTTAACAACGTTTACTTATTTCATCAAAGCTAATATATCCACACGATGAGCTCTGTCAATGTTGATTTATTGCATATTACAAAGAGATCATTACAAGTAACACGCAAGTTAACTTAAATTACTCTATAATTGGACTGACCGTCAAGTTATTATGGTATGTATATTATTACCTCTGGGGTGTAGTATGAAGAAAATGACATTTCTAAGAACAAAATGAATTTTGAGGACGAAATCTATCAACCTAAAGTTTTGGCCAAGATAGTGGAGTGACTAAGTTTTACCATGTTCAAAAAGACATCAAGGCGCAACAGAGGGAATTACGATCTCACTGCTGGGTGGGTGGGCAAACCTGTTTCAATACAGCAGTATGTAAATGCATGATCTCGGTATTTGTTCATAATTATTAAAAATAATACTGGTGGTAGGTCACTGTTGTTACAGACCTTCTAAGCAGGTATTACCACAGCTCGTATTTCTGCCGTCCAATAATAGTAGCATGCAAAAATTACTGTGTTCCGGTTTGCTAGTTAAATTAATAAATAGTAAAATAAAAAAATACATGTCATGTGTACAACCGAGAAGTACAAAGACGTGCAATGTATATTATCCTAACTACGCTACGTTGTACGTTGTATGGTAGGCTCCTTACTTGAGGGTATCATCAACGTGACGTTGCCACTGGATAATTTCTATTGATGCTATTAATTCAATCAGGCAAGCTTTAAGCTGTGCAGATTTCCTTTCTAAATAATAAATGTATTGGAAAATTAACTTGCGTAGTAACTTTCTACCGGCGGCAGCGATTCATCCGCCTAACTTAGTTTATTCCCTGGTTTACTACACGAAATAAAACATTTTCTAAAATTCCACTTCGCTGAACAAACCAGGATTTACTCCATGGCATACTGACATAGGTACAGCAGTTAATTACGTTATTTTTATCCGTAACGATTATATGGAAATAAAAAGGCTTTCCCATTAACATTAAAATCGTTACATAGATACACTTTTGAAAGTCATTCAATTTATTACTTACTTTCGAGTTGCCTCGTATTGTCTATTTAATTACATATCTACGGGAAGTTTTCTCTTTGGTGGTATTTAAAAACACAAAAGTCAGAATTGTACCACTCATTGTATTATATTTTTAAATCACAAGAAGAAAGCCTTTCTTAAGTTTACAAGTATTATTTTATAAAAGTTTTTACGAGACATCATTTTTACTCCTCACAAAGAAAAAAGGAATAAAAATTATTTTATAAATAAAGGTAATCATCGTTAGTTTACGTCTGTCCACTGTTGGACTCATTTCGCGTGGACGCGAACATGTCAAAATAAACTCATTTATAGTTCAAACTTCAAATTAAAAGCTCTATTTTTAGTTTTTATAAAAGATAAGTATCATAAAGTGAAGAGAAATTAATATGATTAAATAAATAAGTACAAATATTTATAGGTCTAGTCAAAAAAATTCTACTAATTAAGAATAAACGGGCTTCTTGATATTTGCCACTGCTGGGACTCGAAGCCATCCGTCACTATCATCATTATCAGCCTTTGGTTGTCGTCTACTGGCATCCGACACTAAGTCAAAGTAATTTTTTTTTTTCGATATTTAGAATATGTCTCTATATATTTGTTCTTATTGGACTATTCGTTTAATTCTTCAACGTCTCTATCTATCAGCCATTGGCGAAATTGGTATTGGTCCGAGACACTTCCCTCGGACCAGAGAAGAACGGTTGCAAAAAACTCATTGGGCTATATATACTCGTAATATCATCATTATCATCTCAAGCGATGAACGTCCACTGTTGGGCGCAGCATAAGCATTCTCTCCACTAGGACAGACGATATCAAAAGAATCGCAGAGTCACTGTACTCAAACAGCAGAAGACTGTGTTTTAATTAATACGTTACAGGATACCTATATTCAACAGGGGATATCAATCAGATATATAGGAGATATCAGGAGATTCATTGACTCATCACGAGATATGTAAAATTATTAGATGTAGATGCTCAAAATTTGGTGGAGATATTACATCTTTCATTTAGAATTCAGCTAAGAATTGATTTTACAAAATTCATTCCCCAAATGGCTTTGCGACGTCGTTGGTGCCAGCAAGTGGACATGGAACAGCTAGTATATATATATATATTATTAGTATTTATGTAAAATTGACCGAATCGTAGTAGAATAATAAAAGCATATATTTTGCGCTCTTTTGATTTATTGTTGTAATGTTTTATCAGTTTAGTGCCCTTTTGGTACTTACCTTGGTAACGTTATTAATCGGATACATTTCGCTGTGAAGCGAAACCGGCGGAGTGGGTGAGCGTGGCGCGTGCGCGTGCGCCAGTCCCGCAATGGCGGTGTGGTGCGGCGCGCGCATTCTTCCTCTAGAGAGACGCGTCTACTCCATTACTCTAGTGGTGCGTTTCAGTATGAAAATTTTATATGAAAACTTTGTGTATACATGGAAAAAAATGTGATAAAGAATCCTAAATTTTCAGTGAATTAAATAAAACCAAAAATTTTTTTATATTTTTCACGATGTTATCAGTTCTTAAGTGTTGGAACGTTTTTCATCTCTTTCATATTTACCTAAGATTTGTAACACCTAAATATGTATATGACAATTATCGTATTCATATCTATCGAAGGACGTCCACAATAGGACATAGGTCTCTTGTAATGTCCACAGAATACATCCTCTGTTTAAATCTAGCTCCTAACAATTTTTTTAATGTCTCCTTTCCTTTGTTTTTGGTGCTGGAATTTAATATGGTAGGAAACAGAAACAGAAAATATAATCATTACTTAAGCTATTTAAAAAAAATGTGGTTCAACAAAGTTACAATTACAAGCCTTTAAGCACTATAATGAAGAAAACCTAGATAGATATTAAACCTTTATTTAAAAAATCCTTACAACTGTAGTTATAAAAATTATATACTATATATGTAGTTATAGACCTATAAATATTTGATCATTTAATAATACAAAACAAATTAAACCGGCTATATATAGTAACTGAAAAATTAACTGTAAACAGAAATTAACTTGTAGTTAATAAACCATTTCCTTCTTTTGTACGTGGTTATATAATTTCTTTTGGAATTGACGATTTTTATTGTTCCTAACAAAAAAAGTACACTAAAATCTATGTTATTACTTAATAAAAGAGGCAGGAAATGTTTTGAAACACAAGCCTCCTTATCATAGAAAAACAGATTTGATATAATGTCATAAAATAAATAGTAATGGAATTATTAAAGGCTTACAACCAGTTCTATGGTTTTTTCTACACGATTAATTACTTCTGTAACTTCAAATCTAAGTGCCTCTGTAACAAGATACGTGCTTCATTAAATTGGCGAATTACTGAACCAGCTGTCAAGTTTTTTTTTAACAAAGTCACTGTGATTTCTTTTAAATCAAATCTCTATCGATGGTCACGTCCAATTTGCAAAGTGTATAATGTACGCATGTTTGAAAGCAATTCCTTTAGATGTTTAACACATTTTTTTTCTATGTACAAAATATTCAATCATGATAAATTATTGTTCGTAGATCTCTGTTGCCGGAGACTGTCTAGATAGGTACAACCGCAGCGCCTATTTCTGACGCTAAACACTACTGTGCAAAGATTATTGTGTTGCGACTTGAAAGGCGTTGTAGACTAGTAAGTAGTAAACTTAACTTACCATTATGTCTGCTGACGAGCACAATGTGACTCGTGTATATCAATCTATCTAGCGCCACGATGTTATGGGCAAGAGTAAATGTAGAGGTTATATATAACATTACTAAAATTAAAGATTTTCTTAAGGTTATATTTTAATGTTTTTTTATCGGCCTATATGTAATATGTATTATAAAATAATACAAGATATTTATAGCACATAAAAGTATTTACTATATATATTATTATAGATAGCCAAATGATTTTACAATCAATAGAGCAATACCCCACTATTACTCTAAACTGGTATAAATTGTCTGTTAAACATCCGTTTATTTTAAAGAACATTGATCCCCATTCTTCAAAAAAGAGCTAAATATTTTCATTGCTATTTTAATGTATTTACATAGTTTTTAAATTTCTGCTGAACTAAATGTAATGAAATCAGGTTAGTCAAATTTTAAGAATATTAGTCGTTATCATTCCGTTAAAGAAATGTATTTTAACAAATATATATTGAAATGACAATAGAGATAGATAAAATTAATCATTGTGGTTTTATGATAAAAAAAAGAAAAGAACAATATGTTACAGCTTTACTTTTTATCATACATTTCGACGGTTAATCGTTTTTTATAGTCATCAAGTTAGAATTCTTGATAGATATAGAAAATGTTTCCTTGTAAAACTCTAAGGTATGTATTTCGAAAGATTTTTGAATTAGGTTTTTGTATATATTATTTGAACAGTCCTTAAAACTTATTTAATTTAATATGAGGCAATCTAAATGTTGAGCATGACCGTGATTTGTGGAACACATTACAAGAGACTTATGCGTCCAGCAGTGGACATCCATCGGTTGAAATAATGGTGAAGATTGATGATAATGATGAATCTAAATGTTAAACAGCGATAAGCTGAAACAATGATGGTTCACGAAATAGCATGTAATTCAAGTGTTCGTAAAATCTAGAGCTGTTAGTTTGATTGTAATAGAAGTTTAATAAATTAGTCAACGAGGAGTATTAATTTCCTTAAAAAACCAATATTTCTAATGGTAGCCCTTTCTGACATAAACGTAAACTGTTTCTTTACTTGGAGATGAGATATCTTATAATAACTGAAGATAATATTGATTGAAGATGAGATGAAACTACGTCGGTAATATGACATGCTGTTATTAACAACTGGTAGTTACATTGCAATGATGCTATGTTAAAACGTTTGTTGTTTATTATATAAACAATAGGTCACAACCGTATGTAGCTTATTGTTTGTTTTGACCTAACATTAAAACTGGTCTATCAATGCACTGAGTTACAACACTAACTAAAAGCGTTTGTTTTATTAAATAATAAACACAAATTTTATCCTTTCCTTTATCCTTGTAATACTGATATAAGGAACTTAATTTTGTCGTTTTTCTTAGCGTACCTTATTCGTAACAATTCCAACGATTTCCCCTATAAAAACTTTGTTCTTAACAGCTCTTCTAACTGGCGTTTTCTGATATTTAGTTAGTATCATCCATTTTTTTACAAATTTAAATATTTCTGTAGACTAACATCCTCATTCTTTTCAAAGTACACAAAATAAGTCTTTACAACCAAATCCAAAAAGTGATTTTAGTTCCATCCAATTTTTAATTCGAATAGCCAAGATTGGTAAATATTGATTAATATTATTCCCGTGGTAATAATATAAACATTGTTAGACTCATTAGCAGCAAATGATATGGAATCCTTCTACTTTGCCTACATTCCTCAATGTCCAATCGGTTCCGACCAATTCTGTTCCGATATTGACTGGCTTATCTCTATCCAATCGATTGGTTCAGGTTGCGGCTCACTTCGACTAACTGTTTATCTTCAATCTTTTATATTTGCTTGCGAAGCCAATCCTATTCGAAACCTGTCAATTTTTTTCTCTTTTCTTTCTACAACTGTTTCTCTGGTTATCCTTTGTTTCGTGGTGTATTTATTCGTCATTTTCAATAAAACTACAATTCCAGGGTTTATCAAAATATAAGTTTTTTTCTTCTGCAAACTGTCGAATTTGTGTTTTGAATCCAATTTTGACATTTTCATACAACGTAAATTGTTTTTTTTTCTGTCAACCGCAATGGTAACATAAAAACAAGGATAGATGTTTCCAAAGCAACGAAGTGAGCAAACTGACGTTGTCTAATATATTTAAGTTAAAAAATAATAAAACTGCAAATTCTATGCAATTAATATTTCATTACATTTATAATGAGAATAAATCAAATCTAAGTAACTTAAATAAACTTGTCCTCTATGGTAAAAGGAAGTCATTGTGATTTTAATGTTTAAATTTTATTAATTATAGTTTAGTTGAATGAATGTTGCAGACTTTATAGCCATATGTGTGAACCTACAGAAATTAGAAAAGAATCTAGATTTACTTTATGATTATGAACTAAATGACTGAATTTTATAGACAAACAATATTCTTATGATAATATGTGATTTTTAATTGTTATACCGCCTAAATATTTAAATAGCAGACTGTGATTTTTTATCTACGATAAATTCTCAGAGTATTTAAGGTGAACAGCGATTTTAATGATACGAAATCAGTTGATGTTTTCTGTACATCCTACCGCGAGACCTTGCGGCAATTCCGTTGGGTAAAAGAGGAAAGGGGACGCCGGCTACGTCGGGTCCTCAGGACGCGCTACTGTACGTTTAACTACTTCCGCGTTTTAAACTCGCCGTTTGTTGTTATTCATTAAATAAGAGCATAAGTTGCCACTCTATAACATTTTATTATTTGACGAAGCGATAAAACGAGCAAGACGTTCATCTTATGGTAAACTTTTGAATACATTTCTGGTAGTCTCTCTTGATGGAGACCATCTAGGTAGAGACAACCACAGCCCTTATTTCTGCCAACAAACAGTAGCGTGCAAACGTTACTATGTTTAAGTTTGAAAGTTGCTCTGGCCAGTGTAATTACTGGTGTAACGAGGCTCAACATTTTATGTCTCAAGACGACGAGATCAATGTGGTACTGTTTATAATGTCCTAATTAGAGGTATGTTTTTACGGGCAGGCGTATCACACCATCCGGTGAACGTCTTGATCGTCTCGTCGCTTCGTAGAATAAAAAAGTAAAGACCTATCATCAGTGCCTAGAATAATCAGAAAGGTTAACAACGAAATTTTGGTATGAGCACAGTTTTATCTTTAATTTTTTTTTATTTCCAGATAGACCCGAACACAGCGTTCCTCCGCGCCGCACGCGCTGGTCAACTCGACACAGTGGTCGATCTATTGGACTCCGGAGCAGTTAAAGATATAAACACATGCAATTCAGTAAGTTTTTTTAATTTATTTATGTATATGTATATATATATCTTTCTACCTGCAGCTTCATCCGCTTGAAATTCATGTACTACACTAGTAAGTTAAATACTTAGAAATCTGCTTTATTTCATGTAAAAAGTGCACATGCAATAAATTTTGATATTCATTTGAGAAATCATTGATTTCTCATATTAACTTTCGTTTTCGAGTACACGCGCTTCAAGTGCTCTATCAAAAATATGTTTACTTCGGTTTTAAGATCACATTGATCGATTTCATGATTGGACTCAAAAGGTGTGTAATTACCAAAATTCGTTTTTTCGATACAACAAAGAAGTGAAAATAAAAATACGTTTCCTAACATATCTTTTTTTTGTATTTATGGTTATGAAAAAGTTACATACCCTGGAATTTTTAAAATTCTGTTGGAGTCATATTATTTGCTATCAGGCAAATTAATTAATTTCATCCGATCTAAAAGTCTCCACTAGTGCCTCGCGGTACTGGAGGCCATGTTGACTGTGGACCAATCGATGTGGAGATCTTTGAAGGAGGCCTATGTCCAGCAGTGAAGATCTATGGGCTGATGATTATGATGATGATACAATCCAAAAACAGCGAAATAATTATATTGAGCCCTCATAAAAGTAGGCATATTTATCATTGTTGTATATATATATAGGTGATGTTCAGTGATTCATTGACTTCTTTGATCTCCGAAACTATTACATCTAAACACTCAAAATTTGGTAAAGATATTACTTCTGCCATTTAGAGGACAAGTAAAAATAGATTTTAAAAAATTCCTTCCCCAAAGGTAGCTACGGAGGTATTACGGTCAGCAAAGCGGGCGGGGAACAGCTAGTAATTTAAACTTATTTAAACTAGATATTACCGCATATTAAGACTTCAAAAGTTTTGCTTCCTTAACATATATTTATTTCAAAGATTATTTAATATATTGATCATGGAATGTACTTCTAACTTTCATAGAGAATAAATCTTATAAAACACTATTTAACTTTGCCGACTGCAACTGTGACTGCATAGATATCTAATTAAATTTCTCATAAACTATTGCTTTCTAATCGTTTTGTAGATCTCTTATACAGTTTAAGTAACAAATAAGAAGTCTCTTAAATAAACGTTAACTCAATGGTTAACACAAATATAAAGATAGTAAATGATATAGAATAATGGGGTGGAATTAAAAAAATCTTTCAGAACTTATCATTCTCAGGCTTTATTTACAATTGTTACCCTGATCAATTGTCTACTATATTTATAACTAAGACTAACTTTTAAACTTATGTATTTCTTAATTGATTTATTTTAGTGCTAAAATAGATAATTTAAACCATAATCCTTTTAGTAATAGCTTTGTCTGAGAAGCTAAACCTCTTGTCCGCAAGCTTAGTATGTCTAAAACGCAAAATATGAATTTATGAAGTAGCAATGGGCGAGACATAATGCGGATGTCTGACGGGTGATAGGGTAATAGTCTTGTAATGGTGGCTGCGAACTGATAGACTTTTTATCGGCCTTCTATGAGGTAGAGTGATGGCACGGTGAAGGGAAGAGTTTGCTCATCAGCGGTTTACTTCTAATAATGTAATGTAAAAAAGTGTTACCTAAAACCATTCTTTATTGCTTCGGCGGGAACTTGCCAAATACGTAACGTTTTTTCTGCTCTAAGTGCGCTTATCGCAGCCGGTGTGCAAAAAGTATTTATATCAATATGGTGTATTGAACATAAATGTAGTTGGCCTTCGATCCAGCCGATAGGTTCCGCTCCGTCGCCGGTTGCAAGCAGTCTATTAAGATCCCTTTACACTGCCGACATTGTGTGTCTGCTTGTTTGTAGTACACAGAAAGAACCATATATTTATGAATTAATTTTGTTGTTTTTGTATACAATTGTCTAACATAAAAAAACCAGTGCTTTCTATTTATAAACTAGTCTCTAAAGGAACTGTTCAAACAGATAAATATTTTAACAACGCTTAATTAATACATATACGTTAGCATTTTCCAATTTATGCAAATATTAATAACTCGTTTGTTGGTCAAGCGGTACGATATAGTACAAGATACTAGATCATATCTGAACCATCCATAATCACATATAGGGTAGAGTGCTTCTCTCTAATATACTCTGATTCCCAAAAGAATGGTTGAACAACAGTAGTAACCGTTCAGGAGGATTCGAAAAACTTTACCAATGATCAAACAACAAGCGGCTCCGGAATTGAACTAGGGACTTTCGTATAACTAGGCAAGTGCTACTGCGCTGCGAAGAATGATTTTTAAAATGAATTGAAAAATTTAACTACATGAAAAAGTCATCAGCGTTAACTCAATGTTCATTCATGTGCGCTTTGCTGATTCACTCAAATGTTAAGTTTAATTAAAATGTAGTCAGGTAATATATTAAGTAAATTATTTTTGTTATTAATATTATTGCAATATTTATTCATATGTATATTATTACTTCTTTAAATTATTATGGCCCAAATCCTCCCATACGACCCCTTCTGCTAGACATAGGCCTCACCCAAAGATCTACAAATCGATCGGTCCTGTCCTGCCTACCTCCAGTACCACTGAGCGCTAGGGGCCGTCATTTGTATGGGGTTCATTTGGGGTGATTTGGACCATTACCCACCACGCTGGCCCAATGGAGATCGGTGAGAGTCAGAGCCTAGTTTGTTGATTAGTACGGTGCACCACGAGCAGGTGAAGTTAGTTCGCTTGGGTCTCGTGAGTTGTTGTGCGAAACCCCTTACACCCTGTGGTTTACATACCATTTACGAAATCTCTGCACGTCTAAGAAAGAACACGAATATAGTCTTACTGAAAATCGCTGGTTGAGAGTAGCGCAGGTCCAATCGGTGCGGAGATCTTTAGGAGACTCCATTGTTCAGCAACTGACGACTGATGATTATATGATGAATAAACTCCTTTAGATACATATGACAACCTCACAGCGCATGTGTGTATTTTGGAGCAATATTAGCTGAATAAACATTAAAACCTAAATAGCTAATGGAACTTTATAAATATGCTTTACTAACAAGCGCGCAACGGTTCACGGTATTTTGTTTGAGCCGAGATTACGTTATTACGCCACGCGAGGTTCTTTGAGAATTCCTAGCACAGCTAATGCCTTTGGCTTGCATTCATAATAGAAAGTCGGTTGTATATTTCTCTCTAAATAAATTAAATATTATTTTTTATGCGTAGAAGCGATGAGACCTGATGGTAAATGATACGTTTACCTATAACAACGCGGCATAAGTTAGAATGATATACACTGTATTACATTGCGCTCGTCGCTTGGAACATGAGATCTTAAGTCTCGTTACCCCAGTATTTTCACAAGCTACAAAGCCGGTACGGTACGGTAATGTTTGGGCCACAAAGAACAGAGACCTACCACCAGTACATTTAATGATAATAAACAAATACTAATTTTACCGATCGTTTAGGTAAACATTGCAATACATAAATAGGTGTTCATTAGTTAATTAGTAATAATAAGTATTAAGTATTATTATTACTAATTAACTAACGAACGTATTAGAACATTGTTATTGGAGACCTACGCACAAACGCAGGTCCTATTTTTGCTGCCAAATAGCAGTGTGTAAACATTACCGTGTCCCGATTTGAAGGTCGTTGTGTGAAATCCTGGTGGGACGAGAATTAATGCATCTCTCAAGGAAAGAGGTCTTTCTGGTGCCAGTGTATGTAATCCTAACTAGCACCACATTATTATATGTAAGCGACTTGTGTGATGAACGTCCCGCTCGATGAATATAAAACGCGTAAAGCTGTAGCTAGCAAAATTTATGTAGTAATGAGTATTGAAATTTTATAAGTGATTATACTTCCTTACTAAAAACCTAGCTGTTCTTATTATACTGAATAAAATAATTATTTTGGAATTTTATTTATTTTTGTATTTTAAAACTAAACACCGAAGAGATCACAATCGGCGGACTTAATGCCTGGAGGCATTCTCCACCAATCAACCCCACTAAATCATTATTAATAACTACTAAAAACATTAACAACTTAATATTAACAAATACTAAAAATAATTATTTTTAGTATTTTTTGATTAGAAAATATACAAAAAATCTAGTTCTAAATTATGGCATGTGAAGTTAGTGTTATACACAGTTAACACCGAACAAAAGCTTGGCGTTGAGATAGTTCCGAATGGAATTACCGACTAATTCTGTTGTGGGTTCTGCTCATCCGGTGTTCCCTGTTAAATTAGTTAAGCCACTGAAATTTAATACCGAGCTAAAAGGCTTGCCAACTCTCGTGCCGCAGATTTTGACGTAACTTATCCTTTGTCTTACCGAACAATAACACAATTTACGCCACCGTACACTATTGAAGTAAAATTATGTACTTATTCACAAAAAAAAAATTAACTGGCTCGAAAACTGAATTGCACAGATTTATAGAATCCATTTTCTTTACTTCAATAAGCTAACAATTTCACATGGTAGTAAGTGACAATGAAGCGGAGAATGATAAGGTTTTTATATGTTGGAGAATGGTAAGGTTGTGGCTACTTGGATATGTTAACTGGTTCTCTTATGATTGTAGGTCCACAAGATGAAGATAGTAGCTAACTAAGCGAATTCTAAAAAATCTTCCACTAACCAGAATTAGCCAAATCTTCATGTTATTTAATGGGCCATTGAGTTATTTTTAGTTATATGAGATCGACTTTTACGTACACCCTTTCGAAGCAAAAATATATTTATAAAAATGTTATACTAATGTTATATAAATAGATTTAACCATGATTTTATATCTTTTATTCCTTAGTTAAATATTAAAAAATGCGAAATGGAAATGAATAATATCAACAGGAAGTTATATGATACCGAAAGAATTGATATTGTTATTTTGAAGAAAGTTCCCCGCTAAGATTATATAATATATATTCTGAACTGAACAATAATAAAGATTTTACTTCAAACTGATGTCTCTAAAGTAATAAATTCTTATTTTAAGCGGTTACTTAAAAAAATTATGTTTGAAGGAGAATTCAGAGGCATTTTTATGTTTCAGAATGGCCTAAACGCACTTCATCTTGCAGCGAAAGATGGTCATATTTCTGTTGTTGAAGAACTCCTGAAACGTGGTGCAATAGTCGACGCGGCTACAAAGAAAGGTATTCTAATGTATTCTAGTTCGGGAAAATAAAACCCATTAGGGGTAGATGTAAATAATATTCGCTCGCTATATACTTTTTCCTTTCGTTAGATGGTATAATGTTTTAAATTATATATGATATCTATACTCTATACAAAGCTGATAATGATGATGATATCTATTTGTATAATTATACTTTTAATTTCCGATACAAGTTTAAAATATTCCTTCTCATCTAACACAGCATCTCTCTACTCCCTGAGTTGACTGATAGAGAATGACTATAAGCATTAAGTCCGCCTACAGTAACCCGTTTTTTCTGTACTAATAAACATTTTAAAAATATAAATATATATAATTATAGCATTTTGTTGAGTAAAGTCTTTTAATCATTTTTACTGTCTCTGGCGTTACTATTACATAGTGTAAAACTAAGATCAAGATTCAGAGCACTCTGTCAAATAAAAAAATCTTAAACGAATGCAAAATGTTTCAGAGAGCATTGAAGTACAAACTTTAAAGCAGCCTTGTTACCCTAGTAACCTTACTGGCCATAGCGCTGTTCTTATCAGAAAACAGTATAGCTTGCACACTTCTACTTGTTGTTGGACAGGGGCTTCGCCTTTATTATAAGGATTTTTAATAAATTCCAGGCAACACAGCTCTACACATAGCTTGTCTTGCGGGACAAGAAGATGTCGCGCGGGCGCTCCTCGGTGCCGGGGCGAAGGCCGACGCACAGTCTGCCGCGGGTTTCACTCCGTTATACATGGCAGCGCAGGAAAATCACGCCGGTTGTGTCAAAATGCTGCTAGCTGCTGGTGCCAGTCAAACACTGGCGACGGAGGTACACAATAATTGATAACAATTACTTTTAGATTGAGAACTGAAAAGTTAAGGTTTGAAAAATACTAGTAAAGACCAGACCGTATGATATGCATCAAGTAATCAAACCCTAATGACCAGCATATTTATATGAAATTGAAGTTCCGTAAAATATTGCCAACACAAAATATTCTTGATTCAGTTGTAATATACCTAACATATATGTTCCAGTTCGTACAGTATAGTATATAGACAAATTGATACCGTAAGGAGCTTTAACATCTTGACTCAAAGCAACGAGCACAATGTGGTGCAATGTATATTATCCTAATTAGTATCATATCATGGATATATGTTGACACATCTCTCCACGATGTTCACTTGATGATAACCTATCAGGTGAATTTTGTACTCCTCTCTTACCGTTAATTAATCGAAAATTAAAATGGTAAATTTATGTTTGTGATATTGTAATAGGACCCTAAAGTAAATAGGCTGTTGTGCTTAAATTTTAACAAAACTGCTGCTTTTTTGCGCAGGACGGATTCACGCCGTTAGCAGTGGCGATGCAGCAAGGCCACGATCGCGTGGTGGCTGAGTTACTGGAGTCCGATACTCGCGGCAAAGTGCGACTGCCTGCTCTCCACATCGCTGCCAAGAAGAATGACGTCAAAGCTGCGATGCTCTTGCTTGAGGTGATTAAATTAGAATTTAGACAAAATGCTTAAAAGTTAGCCAATAACTTAGTCATTCAAAGTTTAGCAGTACTGGTGAGGATATTAATGTAATGGCAGTAGTAATCGCTGGTGGCACTTCTCCGATAACGGAGACGGTCATGTTAGATATAATATTATCGCACCGCATATTACTGCTACCTGATATATTATAATATTACTATGTTGTTGAAGAGCGTTGGAGCTAGTGATATTACTAGTAACGAGAAAATCTTTGATCTCAAGGCGGCAAGCACAATTAAGTAGTCTTTATCATCCTAACTTATAATACATAATTATGAAGTTGCGTATCGCTTATATGTGAACGTTCTGCTCGTCTAGTAGTTTGGTCGAATACGAAAATGTAATCAATGTATAAAGTCCCCTTATTATATTTTTGTATAATAATTAAATTACAGAATGAACACAATCCCGACGCCTGCTCAAAGTCCGGCTTCACTCCCCTCCACATAGCTGCACACTACGGCAACGTGGGCGTCGCTAAAGCACTGCTCTCAGCCGGCGCTGATTCAGGGCGGGCAGCTAAACACAACATCACACCACTACACGTCGCCAGTAAGTGGGGCCAGTTGGCGATGGTGGATCTGCTCGTTGAAAACGGTAAATTCATTAGTGAATAGTCGAAAATGTTATAGCTAGTAAGTAAACGATACATATTGAATAAATAATGTGTATTGTAGGAGCAAACATCGCAGCGGTAACGCGAGATGGATTGACGCCATTGCATTGCGCTGCCCGATCGGGACATAGCAACGTTGTATCGAGACTACTGCAACACGGTGCACCGATCACTAGTAAAACCAAGGTCAGTTTTATGTCCACCTACAGACAGCTACTGATTCTCCTCTACTTCGCTCTGTCTACTTCACATTTTCTTTCGTATCTTTATTCCGGCTCTCATGTATAAACAGCAGAAATAAAATGATGCTGTCATGTGAGTATGGGGGAGGTAGCCAGCCCCAACTCCACATCATGTGACTTCGGAGTTGGTACTAGAAATCTTTTACAGGATATGCTTATGCGGAGGTTGACAAAAAAATATTGCATTTTTCCATAAGAATATATATGTACGTATTAATCTTTCTATTTTCCAGAACGGCCTTACGCCTCTCCATATGTCCGTACAAGGCGAACACGTGGAGACGGCTAAGGTGCTTCTCACTGAAGGCGCGCCCATCGATGACGTCACCGTCGATTACCTCACGGCACTACATGTCGCCGCTCATTGCGGACATGTTAAGGTAAAATTTATTATAATTACATGTATTAAAAAGAATGGATATTGTACGCGTTGCCAAGTAATTTATAAGCGGATATTGTGATCTACTCATGGAAAATTGTCTTATTTGGAAATGTCCCACATCTGAATCGAACGCAAGATCGAAATTTAACAATCAGTAAGGAAGCATCCGGAGGTGGAGTAATGATATTAACACGTCGCGAATTTCATGCATTGCGAATAGAAATGTAATGTAACTCAATCTGTAGAAATGCTTACTGTATCTATCTCAGCTTCCAAATTTGCCACTCAAAACGGAGTTAATAGCGCAAATCTACTAGTGAGTGCTGTTTATGTTAATTTTATGAATATAACACAAGAAATTAATCTAATAATCAATGAAAATTAAACTACAATCAAACAACGCGTTCCGATACAATATTATCTTTTAGTAGGTGATTTTGATTTACCTTGTGTATCTTGGACAATAGAGGGTCCTAGGCATGTTAAATATAGATCCACCGATTTACAGAGTGCCGGTGTCAAGCTGGTAGAGGAACTAAGTTTTTTTGATTTAGTACAATATAATACTATAAAAAATTACGCAGGCAATACTTTAGATCTCGCGTTTTGTAATTTACCACTTTGCATTACTCCCTCTTGCGATCCTTTAGTTAGATACGATTCCGCCCACTCTTCTATTATTATAGACTTATGTGAATTTTCGCTTTCGTCGTCACTTAAAGAACAGTCCTCCTAAACGAAATTTCCGTAGAGGAGACTATGTAGCATTGAATGAATATTTTCAAAAACTTGATTAGCTCTCTGTATTGTCGGTTGAAAACGTGGAGGATATGGTGGCAGTACTGTATAAAATAATGACTGAAGCAATAAACACACAGATCCCAATTTCCTGTAGACGTAACTCTTCATATCCGATGTGGTACCGTCGAGCTCTCATCAAGATAATTAAAGAAAAGTCGAAAATTCACAAACAATGGAGAATAAGTGGTAACAGAAGTTATTATGATGAATTTGCTTTATTACTCAATAGACAACGGAAAGTGCCATCTGCTACAACAAATACACCAAAAATATCCAGAACAATATAAAAACTAATCCTAAATGTTTTTGCTTCCATGAAAAAATCGCGTGTCTGCTCTTAATTGTCCAAAAGTATTCGTTTCCGGCAACTCCAAATATACCGATGGTAAACAAATTTGCGAAGCCTTTAATGTCTTCTTTCAAAGCGTATTTGGAAAGCCATGTACTTTTAAATATATTATTAACAACTCCATGCACAGTAATGGTAATGTTTCTAACTTATGTATTACAGAAACATCGGTAGAATTTTTTTTAAGTCCCTACACATATATAAAGGCCCAGGCTATGATATCATTCCGCCCATTTTTTGGTCCTCGTGCGCTTCCTCATTAGCATTGCCCATTACATATATTTTTAACAAATCATTGAATAGTGGTACATTCTCTTCAATTTGGAAAAAAGCACACATAATACCTATTCACAAAAAGAGATCTAAGATAAACATCGAAAACTATAGAGGTATTTCAATCTTAAACACGATCAGTAAAATATTTGAGAAAATAATTTATAAGTCCATTTACCCCGTAATCACTAAAGGTATTAGTAAGAACCAGCACGGGTTTTTGAAAAACCGGTCTGCAACAACTAATTTAGTGGTGTTCTCAGATTTTGTTTTAACAAATATGTGTGATGAGGAGCAGGTAGACGTCGAATACACGGACTTTGAAAAAGCTTTTGACCGTGTGGATCATTGCATTCTAGTGAAAAATCTATACGAGCTTGGAATTCACGGTGACCTTTTGAGATGGTTAACGTCTTATATCACAAATCGATCCCAAGCTGGTGTAATTGGTGGATATCGTTCAAATTTTATTAAAATTCCCACGGGAGTCCCACAGGGATATCATTTAGGTCTTTTGCTTTATAAAGCATATCTATTCAACATTTTTGTTCATATTAAACATGCTCGACATCTTATGTATGCATAAGAAAAAAAAATATTTTGCAAAATAACCTTATTACCAGATTGCATTAATATACAAAATGATATAAACTTAGATAAATATTATGCTGATAATCAAATAACAGTTAATGTACAAAAATGCCAACGCATCAGCTTTACGCGTAGAAAAAATACCATTATGTATAATTATGATTTTGATGGTAATTTTGAAGGAAGGAACCATGTAGATAATATAACTGCAAAAGCGTTTCGAAGTCTAGGATTTATTATTAGGTGCTGCAAACCATTTAAAGATGTCGTAGCTATTAAAACTGTTTACTGTACGTTTGTACGCAGTACCTTAGAGCATGTTAGTCAAGTATGGTCGCCTCAATACTCAATTTACATAGATTGTTTCGAGCGACTCCAATAGAAGTTTATTATACATCTAAATTACCGGTTATGCACATCGGCAAAATCATATTTGGAAGATTGTCGTCGGTTTGGTATTTAAACTCTAGAGGATAGACATAAAATACAGGATATTTGTTTTCTCTATGATACCATAAACGGTAAATTAGATTGTGAAGAGCTGGTGGCGCGGATAGCGTTATGTAAATCTTAGCGCCGCACTCGACACACCCCTTTGCTACATGTACCAGGTCTGTCGACAAATTTCGCGAATAATTCACCATTAATAAAAATGCCACGAATATATACTTGGAATTTACTTTTTGAAAAAAAAATTTTTGTTCAAGAAACATGTAGCGAAAAAGTTCCGACAAGACTGAACAACAAATAATATTCCACGTTGCTATACGTCAACTTATCCATTACATTAAGATATCTTTTGTGTATTGTTACTTATTTTCATTACCTATATATTTTTACTGGCATTAATTTTCCACATTTACTGTCGTAGCCTTGATCAACTTGATTTTTTTTCTTTCTTCTAACCCTTTCTTCTTCCTTTTATCTTAAAAAAATGTTAAATAATAACGCCGTTGGTTTCTTAATTATAAATAAATAAATGCACTAAGATAAGCAACTGAATATTTATAGTTCTCGATTTATTCCGGACACACAGGTTAAGAAGTTTAGTTATTATTAACCTTTTTTCAAACCTGTCTGGTAAACTACCACTCTCATAATGCATATCTACCACTATACAGTATTCCGACTGTAAACATGTCAGAGGAAAATATTCTGAGCAAACACGCTTCTTTCCACTGCCTCATTGTCACTTAGGATCACGTGAAATACTATTTAAAAAAATTGGTGTGCTCATTTTCTTACAGGTTGCTAAGTTACTACTGGACAGAAACGCCGATGCCAATGCACGAGCTTTGAATGGATTCACTCCTCTGCATATCGCATGTAAGAAGAACAGGCTTAAAGTTGTGGAGCTACTTCTGAAATATGGTGCAAGTAAGTTTTCAATCAAAGATATAATTTCCGATTGTCTTCTTACGTTGAGTATTTATTATAGATATTTAACGCCATTATCATTAGCCTGTTGTGTGTTCATAAATGGATTTTTAATCAATGCAAAACGTTAAATGTAATAAGAAAAACTTTAATAAAGTTAAATTAAATTCGTCTTCGACGGAGCGGATGTTCACTTGATGAAAAGTGATACACCTGGTCAGGCGCATTATCGTAACTAGCGCCACGTTGTTGACCATAACAACGTGGCGCTAGTTACGATGATATACATTGCAAAACATTGCGTTCGTCACCTGAGACATAAGATGTGGAGTCTCGTTACCTCAGTAGTTACATTAGTTAAGGCGTCCTTCAATACGGAACACAGGAGCACACTATTGTTTGGTGGTAGAAATAGGTGCTGTGGCGTTATCTACCTAGACGGTTTCCGGTAACAGAGACCTACCCCCAATAATTTTACTTTTAATGATGTTTAGTTTATGGTAAGTGTTAGGTTCGCTCATAACAATCCAAGCGCTAGTTAAGATAACAAAACTAATCCAAATTGTACCCGTCACTTTAAGAAACAAGATGTTAAGCCTCATTACCACTGGTATTTTACTATTTACTACTTCGTTCTAACCTGAGTATAGCAATGTTTGCACTGTTATGTTTAGCAGCCGAAATAGAACCTGCGGTGGGATCTGATAACAAAAACCTCTTACCAGTTAAATCCTCCTTGCTTTATCTAAGTAGTTAAATTAGACACAACATTTACTCTGCTTTCAATTATCAATAACGAGTTGAATCGGTAATTTTCCTACCTGCAGCTCCCTTTAAACATTAATCATTATCATTTTATTAATTTTTATTTATTTAATATATTTTTGTACACACAGCTGTTAAAATAAACTTAACAATAAGGATATAGAGTACAAGGGCACTACTTATTTCAAGTTGAAATCTCTTCCAGTAGGCCCGCAGAAGGAAAGCAGAATTAGGAACACAAACCTAGTGCATACAGTTAACATTACATGTAATAATATATACATATTACAAGATATAAAACAATACAAATACATACATATACACATACATATATATATATATATACATATACATACATATACTTACTTTACATTATAATACATTATACAAATATATACTTTTATTTAATACGGTAAGGATAAATAGTGTTCTTTAACAGATTTCTTGAATGCTGCTATGGTTTTGCACGCTCGTATGCTCGGAGGGAGGGAATTCTAAAGTATGACTGCTTGTACAGAAAATAATTTTGCGTAAGCATGTGTTTTATAAACAGGGCATTTGAGGAGAGTTTTAATGTGTGTTCTACAAGGAGCGAGGGAGGGGCGGGCATAGGTAAAGCGATCACGTAAATATTGCGGGTAGTTAAGATTATGTAGGATATTAAATAAGAGGCACAATATTCTAGTATTTCTGCGGAAACGGACTGGGAGCCACTAGAGATTTTTGCGGAACTCAGAAACATGATCATATTTTTTGAGACCAAAAATAAAACGGATACACAAATTTTGCAAACGCTGAAGCTTATTGAGAAGCTCCTCAGTGGCATCTAGGTAGCAAGCATCAGCGTAGTTCAGAATGGGTAATATGAGACTTTGTGCAAGAGAGATTTTAGTTTCCAAAGGCAAAAAATATTGGAGACATTTGAGTGTATGAAATGCAAAGTTAACTTTGTTGCTAACATTGCTAACCTGCTCATTCCAGCTTAAGAAAGAGTTAAAAGTAACGCCAAGGTTTTTAACAGTTTCACTAAAGACAATTGGCTGGCCATCCAATGTGATGATGATTTAATGCATGGATAGCATACCTACTACCAATTATGATGGCCTGTGTTTTGTTGGCATTGAGTAAGAGTCCATGAGACATTGCCCATTCATGAATGTTTTCCAAATCACAGTTAATATCCATGACAGCTCTATTAATTTCACTAGGTGCGGCGCAGTGACGGTAAATTTGCAAATCATCTGCGTAAAGATGAAAATTTGAGGATATCAAAGTAGTGACTGTGTTAATAAACACTGAAAAAAGAAGAGGAGAGAGAACACCACCCTGAGGCACGCCAGCATCGACAGCAACCCAGTCTGAGAAGGATTCATTTTGACGTGTGCGTTGTGAACGGCCCCGAAGATATGAATCAAACCACCTTAGGGCAGAAGTAGTAATGTTATGGGATCGAAGGATACCGAGCAGGACATCGAGATCCACGCAGTTGAATGCGCTACTAAAGTCAAGTAGTACAAGAATGGTTAGGGATTGGTTTTCAATTGCCCATCGAATATCGTCTGTGACTTTCAACAACGCAGACACCGTGCTGTGTCCTGATCGGAAGCCGGATTGAAAGTTGCTTAGAATATTATTGGAACGGAGGAAATTTTGTAGTTGCTTGTGAACAATGTACTCTAAGACTTTGGAAAGAAAAGGAAGTATGGAAATAAGACGATAATGTGACAAAGACGAAGGATTGCTGGTTTTAGGTAAAGGAATAATATTAGCGGATTTCCAGGATTTAGGAAAGGATCCAGATTGTAAGGAATGGTTAATTATGTTCGCTAAACTAGGAAGTAATATATCAAGAATGGGGATAAGAATTTTAGAGCACAAGTTGTCACTGCCTACAGCTTTGGAAGTAATAGATAGGATAGCTTTACGAACTTCATTGGTCGATACTGACTGAAACTTAAAGGAAGAATGTTGAGGCAAAGGGAGAATAAGTAGCGTTTGCAAAGTTCTCGATTTACGACATTGATCAACTGAGAAAGAGGGTGTAGAAAAATGTTTGTTGAGTGCGTTTAAATCGAGACCGCTGCAGGACGTAGAGGATGCTTTACCTATGCCTACGGATTTTAAAAATTTCCATACATCAGAGGATTTACGATTTATAAGAGATTCATGAAAATGGCGTCTCTTGGCATCTCGACACAGATGATTGCACCGATTTCGTAATAGTTTATAGTATGCTAGATTTCGCTCGGACGGTTGACGTTTTAGCCTCTTTCGAGCTTTGTCTCGGCACGCCATCCATTGTTTAATTTCAGGAGATAACAAAGGCGCTGGCTTATGTTTGATTTTGACTCGCTTGATAGGTGCGTGATAGTCATATAATTCTAAAATCGACTCCATGAAAAATGCTACCTTTCCATCTATATCCAAGTCATTGAATAGCGGCCTCTAATCGATTAAACCTGCATCACGTCTCAATGCTTCCATATTAATGCCCTTGTAACTGCGAAGAAATAGAAACTAACTTACGCTTAGGAGCCCCCACAGAGAGAGATAAGAAAATCAAGTCATGGTATGAGAATAAAGCGGTTATTTGACCATGAGTGTCAATACTACTAGAAGAAGAAACCATCATCATCAACCGCTAGATATTCACTGCTGAACATCGGCTTTCTTCAAAAATCTCTACATCGATTGATCCTGTGCTGCCCGCAAAACTGCCAGGCATGGCCCAATGCGGGTTGGTGGAAGCCAGAGCCTCGTTTATTGATTAACAGGGTGCACCACGAGCAGGTGAGATTGGCTTGATTCCCTAGAGTTGTTTTGCGGGACCCCTTACACCCCCAATATCAACATTAATGTCTATAGAGTACTCTAAGCGGTATAGATAGATGCTTCGAAAACGTCTACTAAAGCTCAAAGGTATCGAGAATCTTCCAGCCCTCTTCTCTTTCACATTATCTTTTTCTTGCAGGCAAATCAGCAACAACTGAGTCTGGTCTAACACCGCTGCACGTGGCCGCGTTCATGGGCTGCATGAACATCGCACTGGTGCTGGTGGGCGCCGGGGCGGATGCGGACGCGGCAACCGCGCGTGGTGAAACGCCGCTACACCTTGCTGCCAGAGCTCATCAGACCGACCTAGTGCGCGTGCTGCTTCGAAACAACGCCAAAGTATGTCTCAATAATTTTCTTATAATAAAAATGTTTTAGGGTGAGTGTGAAAAGGGGTGTAAGGGTTCGCAAGACAACTCACGGGATCCAAGCCATTAAACGAACGAGGCTCTGGCTCCCATTAACTCGCATTGGGCCAGCGTGATAGGAAATGACCCAAATCCCACCATATGAATCCCTACTCTATCGGGTGGGAATTTTTAGGGAAGACCTATGTCCAGCATTGGAGGTCTATCGGCTAATGATGAAAAATGTTTTGATTACAGCCGGGTAGGTGCTACATAGATTATCCTCGAGGATGTGTACATTCCTCGAGGAAGACCTATGCCTAGCAACAGGCGTCTTTCGGTTGATAATGATTATTATACGTTTACCTGTCAAAATCTCTCTTAACTCTCTGGAATATCTAAAAAATATGTTTTTATACTATATGACTGAGTCTCCTTCTGGCGATCGTTACATCGATTTTAAGGTACTGATAACTTAACATATTAAAACACCAGATTACCTCCTCATCTTCTCTTAACTTTAAATATTATGTATATTACTGGTGGTAGGTCCCTGTTACCGGAGACCGTCTAGGTAGGTACCACCGCAACACTTATTTCTGCCGCCAAACAGTAATATATAGACGTTACTGTGTTCCAGTTTGAAGGACGCTGTAGCTAGTGTAATTACTGAGGTAACGTGACTCAACATCTTATGTCTAAGGCAACGAATGCATTATAATGCTGTGTATATTATCCTGACTAAAGCCACGTTATTACAGACAGGCGTATCATTTTCCACCAAGTGAACGTTTCGCTAGACTCGTCGCTTGAATAATAAAAAAAAAATTGATGACGCGACGAAAGTAACACGAAGTTCGCCTAATTGTAAGCGAGACTATCCTATGCCTGTCCAAAACAATGTAGCACTAGTTAATGTGTACATTGTACCACATTGTGCTCATGGATATATAAAAGTCTTCTACTCTTAACATAAAACCATTAAAGCAACTAGGGATCGTCATTCACACGGTGCTAGTCAAGTTATTCTATTTGTGCTTCGTTATTAGGTTGAAGCGAGAGCCCGGGAGGAACAGACCCCACTGCATGTGGCCGCGCGACTTGGTCACGCCGACATCGCCGCGTTGCTCCTGCAACACGGAGCTGATGTCGCCGCAGCAACCAAGGACCACTACACTCCACTTCACATAGCTGCTAAAGAGGGTTATTACCAATAAAAATATTATTAAGACTATCATCTACAAAAATAACAATTTTCTTTCTAGTTGTCAAAATAATAAATTTGACCCTTACTATTGTACTTGTAGTAACAGACAGTCTTCAAGTTTCCAACTTCAAACAGTACTATGCAAACATTACTGCATTCCGGTTTAGAGGATGTTGCAGTCAGTGAAATTGCTTACAGATATTTTACACAATACGATATATGTGTCAAGATGTGGTGCAGTGTTTATCATCCTAACTATTGTCACATTGTCATGTACAGGTGTTACAAACACCACTGCTTGTCTCATAGCTTTGTTAAATAAACAAAATGTTGACCTTTTTGAATTCATCACTGTTATAATAATATTTTTTTAAAATACATCTTGTAAAGTATTTTATATGTATTTATAGTTATTTTGCTTATAAAAAATGTTTTCTATGTTTAACCATTCTTCGGTTTCTTAAGCGGAATAAAAATTTTGTGAAACCGGCACTTTCTACCAAACTTGTACATTGTCTGTGGGAACTGCACATTGCATAATTTAAATTATTCTAATTCTTATTATTAATAGGTAAAGAAGAAGTAGCTTCTATTCTTCTCGACCACAACGCTCCGATTGAAGCGGAGACACGCAAGGGATTCACGCCGCTACACTTGGCGGCGAAGTACGGCGATATAGGCGTAGCTCGTCTTCTCCTAGCACGTGGAGCGCAACCGGATGCTCCTGGTAGAAGCCACATCACACCACTCCACATGGCGACATATTACGGGCACCCTGATATCGCTCTACTATTGCTTGATAAAGGTATTAAGGAATATCATTTGATTTCTAATTTATTAATAGATGTTGTAGACCCGTGGTTGTGATTTAAATATTTCTATTATTCTAAGAAACATAAAATGTATAAATGAAGTTTATGTATGATATATATAAGGCTTCGAAGTACTTCCGCGGTACAGTGTTTAACTACTTACTCTATACGATGGAATTTAACGGTTCGATTTGAAGCTACATGTTGTGTAGTTTCAATAATAAAAAAAATACTAAAGTTGGTATCACATCCATGGCGTCATTACCTCAACTTGTATATTTACATGGATATGTATATATACGTATAAAGCGTATTTTAACATTTTTGATGTATAAATATATTCGAATAAAAGGTCCATAACTTATATAAACTTGGAATTAATTGCAGGTGCTTCACCACATTCATTAGCCAAGAATGGTCACTCAGCATTACACATCGCCTGTCGACACAACCACCCAGACATTGCATTTGCTCTACTGGAACATGGTAAATAATGTTACAGATATTAATCGTTTTTATTTCTGCCGACATTTTAACATAAGGGTCCCAAACCTTGAAAAACCTAAGTTATTCTTATTATGTTACAGTCTTAACACAAATTAAAACAAAACAATAAAAAGGAAATGGTTTCTTTGAAAAGGCTAAATTTTTTATTTAAGTTAGGCCATGCCAGTTACTTGTTAATCGCTATGGAAAACCATTATTTGCTTAACATTGCACAGATGCCGACCCGAGTGTCAAATCCAAGGCAGGATTTACTCCACTCCACATGGCGGCACAGGAAGGTCACGAGGACTGCGTCGAAATGCTCATCGAACGCGGCGCCGACGTTAACGTACCAGCCAACAACGGTTAGTTATTTCAGATACAGTTAATTTCCGAGTTAATTATAATGAGACTTCGCCTGTTAAGTACGCTATCTTAACCGATGTTGTGTGTGAAAGCGTTCCCGTGGTACCATATTGTACTCGTTGCATTGAGACTTAAGTCCCGTAACTCCAGTAATTTCATTAGATACAACGTCCTTCAAACCGGAACACGGTAATATGCAAGTATTACTATATAATATATACACTATTGTCTAGCGGCAGAAATAGACGCTGCGGACCACCGCAGGTTAGTCTAGGTTGGTACTAACCAACTTAGACAGTTACCGATACTGAGACCTACCATCAGTAAAATTCGTAGGTAGTAAGTACTGTTTGCTCACTCTTAACAGACTGGATTTACTGTACATCTGTTTATCAGGTCTGACACCAGTGCACCTTGCGGCGGCGGAGGGACGCACGACAGTGCTGCGCGCGCTGCTCACGGCGGGCGGTCGCTGTGGCGTGCGCACTCGCGACGGGTACACGCCGCTGCACGCTGCGGCGCACCACGCGCACCTCGCGGCTGCGCGCGCGCTTCTTGATGCAGGCGCAGACGTCACCGCGCGCGCCACTCATGGGTAATATACTCCACCAGATGACCAGGCGCGCACAGAGGCTTTTTTTTTATTTTACGTGGGGGAAATGCCTACGCATACTCGTCATCCATCTAGGGGGCAAGGACGGGCTATGTCGCACTTGCACCGACTAAAACCCCTACGATATTCCGCCTCATCGCCTGATGGCAGGGTCACGGGAACGTTTTCGCTCGCAAACACGACCCTGCCGGCGCTGGCCGCTTTCGCAGCCCCACCTCCGGAGGGAAGGATGAACCCTCCCTTTCCAGGGCGCGCCGAAACTTACAGCGTGCCCCCTCCTCGGCCTCCTGCAGTCGCCCAGAAGCCATGGAAGCCACGGGAGAAAACCTCTCCCGGCTCTCCGCGGCGGAGAGATGTTGGGCCCGCCGCTACCCGTTAACGGCCGCGGAGGATAGAGAGAATGACGCATCACAATACCAACACTTCTCTTCCCCTGCGGCCCCACCGCCGCCGCATCCACGGTGCGACACCGTTTAGTCGCAGAGGGTACTCCCGTCTACGACCCCACCTCGTCTGCAGAGGGCAGCACGAAACCGCTCCTACAGCCGGCTGCAAAGGGCAGCATAAAGCCCCCTTTTGCGGTCCCCGGCCGCGCCGATGAACTCCAGTTATCCAACCGGTGCTCCAACCTGGACTGGCCGCCTCGGGCCAGCCCTTCGCCGCGGGCCGGCCGGCCGGGTGGGTCCACTTCGCTTCACCATGTGGTCGGTCCACGGTTACTAAACCCCCCCGTCACAACAAGGCGGGAACCAGTTGGGGAGAGGCGCACAGAGTCACCATTCTTATGTTTCTAATATTCCGGGTTTGCACTCAAAGAGGTTTAACTCTTCATTCTTGATAAAAACAGCGAAGGACAGCAACTACTTGCCTGCGTTAGTGAACATTTCTTCCATCAAGAGTAGTATGATCTGCGTTTTACCCTCGTATCTTGCTTAAACGTATTGCAGAGGAGCATTGGTTCTTTCCGTAGAAGATACCGAGGTCCCTCGCGTTGGATAGGATTTTAATATGTAGAAGTATCACATAACCCTGACTTCGCCCAGAAGAAAGATATTTCTTGAAGACCATCTATTTGAACAAAAAAAAGGAAGTCCAAAATAAAACTAATCATTTACTCCATTATCACTCTAAGCGAATCATCCATCAGTAAATATCATAAGATATAAATGTTCAACTTTTTTCGTGCAATATTATTTTTAAAATTGTACAGATTCACACCACTTCATCAAGCAGCCCAACAAGGTCACACTTTGGTCATTCAGTTGCTGCTTAAGAACAATGCTGACCCCAATGCATTGTCTGCGGTGAGTCTATGAAATACTAAATTGGAAGACTTTGACGTTAACAAATTTTCCCAAAAGAAATATATAATATATCCTATGGTTAGAGATTTAGGTTAGTATATATACACTGCCTTTCCTAACCTCGACTAACTAGAGAATAGCTCTTGTCAACAATTTTCTTAGTTAATTGCTACTAATATCAATTAAATATAATAATTGTAACAAACTTCACTCGCCATCCTGCATGCCAAGCTTGGTTTTTAGCAATAGGTTAAAATTTAAATAATAGGTGTAGGGAAAATGGACAATAGGTGCCTGTGAAATAAATTAACTATGCCGCTTGTTTAAATTTCTCTCTCTCTTTCAGCCTCTCTCATTTTCCTATGCTAATTAAATATATTTGTTTAACAGAACGGTCAAACCGCATGCGCGATCGCCGATCGCCTAGGATACATCAGCGCGGTGGAAGCACTTCGGCCCGTCACTGAAAATACTCTAAGCCAGGCTGTGGGAGATACCGGTATGTACTTAGTTCGCATTACCGTTAAAAGCATAATTACTTTATATTTTTATTATAGATGACCGTTAATATGAGACCGGAATTATTAATCACACACACTCGAATTTTCGTAATAATATTAGAATTGTACCATTATTTTTAATTGTCATTTGTTTACTATAAAGGAATTTACAACGCCCTCTGAGAAGAATTGATAAACACTGGGGTTCATCTTTTACATTTACATTTAAAAACAAATCTGAATTTTTATTTTACAATAGTCAACAAATATATTATTATCTCTTTACCTCCCTAAAATTTTATTTTGAAATACATAGGTTATTTTTTTACCTATTCTACATAAGCTATGTTTTATTTAAATTCTGATCAGAGTCAACAAAGAAGCGGGACTACGGAAGATGTCTACTATTATTATATTACTCTTTCTATCAAGTCATTCAAATCACACTATCTCTATTTATGGACGTTTTGGACGCTTGACCTACCGGTCATGGTAAACATCGTGAGGAATACGTCACGTTCTAAAAACATAACACCGACTAATTGCACAGCTTGATGAATAAATGACTTTGGCTCTCCTTTCCCTGTGAAGTAAGACCCAAGTCTAATGTACTTATTAATCCGAATGGTAATAATTTTGTCAGGCTTAAATCGCAAATCCGAATGGCTAACAAGTCAAACGCCGCCAACGCAAAAGTTTCATCTAAATCCGACATCGCTAACTAAATTTAATGATATCCGAGCCGGCCGACCACTGGACGCGGGCCAACACCATAAACAAGGTTTAATACAAGAAAATGCGTTTAGAATCCACTCCACAGAATATTAGAATCATCGCCCCAACTGTTTCGTGATAATCATTACTTTTTAAATTAGTAAACTACTATTTTTTAGTTTCTGCCGACTTATGTCTTGAGACAACTAAAATGTTCAGAAAAATATGATAATGATAAAAGAAAGGAAATTTTAATTTTAAACTAATAATAATACCATTTAATCATACTTATTACTGTTATCACATGTTAGGTAGTTGATGTGTTTTTTTATCTACAAAAAGTACTTTTGACCTCATTTTTATAGAACATTGAATAAAGCCGAACATGGTTAACCATGTTGCCATGACTCTTATCTGTATATATACATATATATGTAGTATATATATATAGTATTTATATATATACATACATATAGTAATCTAGTAATTCGATGACTCATCACTATAACTTAAACTATTAGACGTGAAGAGTCACAAAACTATTTGATGGAGATATTACATCTGCCGTTTAGAAGTCAGCTTAGCATGGATTTTAGAATATACCTTCCCCAAAGCGAGTTGCGAGGGTGTTACGATTGTTAGCTAGTATTTTGATAATCGGAACACAGCAATGGTCTATGGTAGCACTTTTGAATGTAAAGTGATGGGTAGTAAAGTATATCTGAAGACTAATCTAAAATTGCACCAAGGATTACCGTGTAACGATTGGAGCGATTGGAAACTGTTACAGGCATTTAATATGTTGATAGACGACGCCCCAAATATATTTTGATATTATTTTACTGGTTGTAGATCTCTGTTACCGGAGGCTGTCTAGATAGGTACCAGGTCCTATTTATTTCCGTCAAACATTAGTGTGCAAATTTTGTGTTCTGGATTGAAGGGCACTATAGCTAGTAAACCACTGAGGTAACAAGACTCAATACCTTATGCCTCAAGACGACGAGCGCAATATGGTTCAGTGTATACCAGCCTTATGGGGTCGCATATTACTTACCATCAGGTGAACGTCCCGCCCATCCCGTCGCTTCATTGAATAAAAAAAATACAATCGGGTTAGAATATACACGTCTGCAAAATAGTAAAACTATTATTAATTTAATATACTTCAAACATCATTCAAACTATATGTAACGTTGCAAAGCTGCTGCAAGTAGAACTAACTGGCACATGGCTCGGCCAATAACTGTCGGCGTATATTTACATTACAAATAAGAGTAACTTGTTCACTATCGACAAGGATTATGAACGTCGAGACTAAACGTATCGGCTGATTCCGTAGTTTACAAATCTATTTAAAATAACCTAATAGAAAATAAAAATATATTTAATTTCATTAACATAGCAACGGTAAATATAATAACATTGGTTTGTACTATACGTCATTATTACACGTGTCTGATAAACAACTATTTAATATTTACAAGTGTTAAATTATTTATGATGAATGTGACCTCAGTGTATAGTATGGTCATCATTATCGAAGGGTGTCTCATCGTCTTGGCTTGTCGTGTTAGTTCAAAAGTATTGAAGTCGATATTCGTATAGTATAGATTCGAATATATTTATATATTTGAATATTGACATTGAGTCCGCATATATTTCGATTACTCTTACCATTATATATATACGAGTATATGTATATACAAAAAGTGTAACCTGTGAAGACACCTATTTATAAAGCTTTTTTGCCTTTTCATTAAAAACTATTAATATATTACGCTTACGCTTACGCAGGAGTTATTGAATTATTATTTTTTTATCTGATCTACTGCTTTAGCGAATAAATAAATTACTCTCATGTTACTAGAATATAAACGCTTAACGGTGGTTAAAAGAAGAGGTGACTTTTTTCAATTCGTCATAAAAAAAGTGTTGTTCTTACTTTCCATTATCGATATATCTATCTATATATATATATATATATATATATATATATATATATATATTACATATTAAAAAATTTCTACCTATATAGAGATTCATCACGATATATCTGAAACCATAAGGCCTATAACTTGTAAAATCATAATTTTGACAGATCATGTTAGGAGGGTAGGGTAGGTAGGTTAATGAAAGTATTCGATTATCGATTACCATTCTTATAGAACTTGTAATCGATATTTGTATAATTACGCTGTATGCTTAAATTATAATTTCTATTTTTTTATGATAATTAGGTGGATTATTACTTGCGCTAAGCATCAAAGTGGAAGTCTCAAAAATAATATTTATTGCAAAAATAAACCATTTAAATTTTTTTCATAAAAATCATTTTTTTTTTATGAGTCGTGGGGACTAACAAGACGTTCACGCCTGCTTATAACAACGTGGCGCTAGTCAGGATGTTGTATACTGGACCACGTTGTACTCGGTGCTTTTAGATGTAAGAGATCGAGTCTCGTTATTCCAGTAATTACACAAGGTACAGCGCCTTTCAAATAGGACCACAGTAATGTTTGTACAGTAATGTTTGTCGGCTGAAAAAGGAGCTGCGGTGTACTTGAAACTTGAATATTCCCAAAACATTATATACCTACCCAAATATGATGTTTATATCGTCGATTTATATTATTTGAAAGCAATTTTTGATAGTCTGTAGTTGTTTGTTGTCACTTCACGAAGTGGGCGGTAACCTTCTACAAAATGTGGTATTAAGTGTAGTAACATATAACCCAAAAAAAAACACGAAACATCATGTGCGTGAGCTGTCAAAATTATCATGTTATATTTTATAAAATATAGAGACTTGAAATTTAGTAGGAATATTCCTTTTATCCAGTATAGATAGGTCAGTTAAGTACACATTTTGAGAAGTCTTACCCCCAAGATGGGTTACGGGGGTGATTATTGAAAGAGGGCCGTGGGCCGGTGAGTTGCCGCCGGGCAGGAATATTTCTCACAAATCTCGAATCAAATTCTATATTACGGCCAGTAAAGCGGCCGGAGAACAGCTAGTATAATATATATACATGTGATTGAAAAACCTTTTTAAATAATGATAGCGGCGTAACTATAAAAATAGAAAGTAAAGGTGGTTATAAAAAAAACAACCAGTTTTACTGGTTACAATATCTACAGTCACACTAACCACCCCATATTGTTTAAAGCGACTAAGGAAGGTACAACTACAAAGGAAAGTAGTGAGCAGCTTTTTTTGTGGCCTTTACCCCGTACACTAAGCTAGGCAAGTACACAATTACCACCGCTATTAAGAAGTTTTCTGGCAAAAACCTCAATAGGCTGAAGATCATACATAAATATATAATAACACATTACGACTTATCTGTTTTCCGTATCAATGTTATAACAGCAAGGACACTCAGATTATAATATCATTTAACATAATCAGAACATCCTATTGTACAGGCTTTGTAAGCAAATCAATCACAAAGGTTTATATGAAGCCTGGTGGACTGCAACTCATACATATTTAGCTTGTATCGCAAACAACGAAACGTTATAAATGGGCATACAAATTGCAGTTTCAAATTCATACAGCTGGATATGAGGTGACCATAATGAGTTTTATTTTAAAACTTTATGTTAATTATTTACAGTGTGAAGAATAGGGTGATCTTAACTTAACTCCAATAGTCAACCTTCCAACAAACCTTGGTATGGAAAGGATTATTGACGTTTTATGCAGGTATAATATATATGCGAACACAAACAACGTAATCTATTTGAAACACTAATAATATATACCTATATTTATTAGATGTCTAATTTTACTACAAACAAATATAATAATTCTATAGATGTAACTTCATTAGAGCAAGCAGTTTACGCGATGATACCTAGTATACATTAGATGTAAAATTTCTGACATGTTAAGCTTCAAAACAACTGATAAGATAACGAATGTAGAACTTAAGTAGTAGTATATGGTCATGGGTGGACATGGTCTCCGGCTGTTGTGGCTGTTATCATAGGGTTGTGTCTTGAATATCTATACCTCCCTTAACGCTAGCGATATTCCTCTTTAGGGTACAGTAAGTTCTCTTAAAAAAAATCTAAAAAAGGTAGTATTTGGTTGTCAGAACTTTAACTCTCGGTTTCTGTTTAGTGATTTATTTATAATTCATTCATTCCGTAGACAAGCTAAGGTTACCGACAGACCAAAAGATTGCTAGACTTAAGGAGCAATGGGCGGAGCACATTGGTTGAAGGACGAAGTCGATGGGGGAGTAAGAGTCTCCTACGCAATATTTGGAGATTTGTGTCAAGGTAGACCGACAATTTGGTAAAGATTGCGAGAAACCGATGAATTCGGGCAGTATAAGACCTATCGTCGTGGAAACCTCTGGGGAAACCTATATCTAGTAGTGGACATCTATTAGTTGATGATGATGGAAATAAGATTAACTGAACAGTATTTACCGCAGTCGGATAACTATACTCCAAGTAGTACTCTTTTTTTAAAAAAAAAAACAGGCCCTGGATCCAAGGGCCCAGTATCAGACGAGCTGTAAGCGTCAATTTGACTTTCAAGAGCTTAACATCTTCAGAAAACAGATGCAGTAACAGTTATATCCTAAAATATTTCAAACATGTACCAAGCTGAGCCGCATCAATTATTAGTATGACGATCGTATGCGCCTCGGTTCGGATCGCCATTATCTAATCTATGCACAATTTGTGTCATAAGTCACTGGACTATGCTAGTGTTCGTGTGCTCTGTGTTAACTTTTTAATTTTCCAAATCAAAATATACTAGTTGTATTTTGTCATCAGCTCTAACGTTTTGTGCGGTAAGTTGATAGATTGTACGCTTTGTGAAGTAACGATACGCCTACTTGCTTACGCAATGAAATTGTCTCTCGCAACTTCATTGTTGCCAACAATTGCAGATTCAATAATATGCCGTTTCTGATAAACGTCGATATTTGCACGAGTTACAATAAATTAGTTAATATTACTGCAACTAATTTATTAATAAGTTTTATCAAATCATTCATATTAGATGTAGTTTCCATTCAAATGTATTAGTCTTGTTGTAACTACGATAGGTTCATAAGACCTCTGTTCATTGTTAAGTAGAAAGGAGACCGATGATAATAAAGTAAACCCAAAACAGATTCAGCAAAGTAATTAACAATTAACAGACAAAACTTTAGACTTTTGTTTGGAATACCTGAAATACGATCCAAGCTTCTAGTTTAATACAAGTAGATCGTAATTGTTAGTCTTCCAAGTCGATTCCTTCTCGTACTGTATTTTGTTGAAATTTATGGCAGTCGTAAAAGTATTCTTGTTCACCCGTTTAATAAATAAGTCTTGCGAGAACAATATAACGATTTTGCTCTTAATAAATTCACGAACGTATATGACGATGCGAACTATATTTTTCATGTATATATAATTTACGTACCGAGATAATGAACCGGCAAGATCTCAAACGGTGTGACCAATGTTCGTCATGATTCGGGGAATAACCGAAACAAAATTATATCTCGCGGGATATTCGTTAAAGAAGCAAACAAAGAAAAAAGATTATACACCACTAATAAAACCATTTTTTATACTTATTGAACCCGTTAGAATTTCTACTATCGGTACTCAAGGAAATCTTAAAGTATTACACTTAAATTTAAACATTTTAAATTGATCGTTGAACATGAATAGAATAGTTCGAATAATGTATGATTAGTACAATTATTTTACTATTGACCATATTTGCACCCATTTCACGCGTCTTATTTGAACAAAGCAAAAGTCTTTAATATTGTCATTCTAGGGAAATATCATTACGACCTTCAAAGTCTCACTCTTTCATTTATTTTTACCTAAATTTCCAATCGTTCCAACTTCCACTTATTTGGCTAATCAAACATCGATTCGTATAATATTGTTTAGGTAGTTCTTTCAGGTTCATTTTCTACAAATTTTGTTTACAATTACTTATAATTATAGACAATATAACAATAGTAGTTTACTTAGATAGTCTCTACAATTTTTTTACTATTATTAAGGTAAAGTAAGATCTCCCTAACCTTTATTATTAATCTAATTTCGTGGTAAAAGTATACAAGGGGCGACATTAGTGTTAGCGATTGTTATAAACGCCTGAGCGCTTCCACTCATCACCATTATAATGTTTAGTGATATTGTATAAGATGCCTTTCAGATAAAACACTTCCTACATCCCCACAAGTACAGGAGACTCGAGCAGCGCATGCGCACTCTCGTCCGACATATAAGATACTAGACGTTGACGCCCGCACCGGTTGCTTTCATACTGTTTTAACTTACTGATTATTTACCATTACCCACATTAGTTGCTGAATGTCACATTATCAAAACTGAGCGTCAATTTGTTCTGAAAGGAAACTCGACATTGCTTTAAATAAACCATTTTTGATCCAATTAGCTTCACATATAGCGGGATTGCCAACATTAGCCTGTATTGGCGTTCTGCCATGTTCTGAAGCTCTGACAAATTACGCGAGAAAATGTACTTACTTTTTTAATTTACTGTAAGTCAGTATTTATTGATTTCCTTCTGATACTGAAGGATATTTGTCACGTCAACTTTTATGAACAATGAGATTTCAATCATCAAAATTAAGCAGTGCGAGATTACGGGTGGTAACTCTGTTGCCGGAAACTTTTTAAGTAGGTACCACCACACGTTCTATTGGTGCGAAACGGACTACTGTTTTGCTAGTACTAGCGGTAGCTAGGTACACTAGGACAAACATTTACTGTGTTTCAGTTTGAAGAGCGGTGTAGCTAGTGTAATTACTGGGGTAGTGAGACTCAATATCTTATGTCTCAAGACGACGAGCGCAATATGGTGTATATAATCCTAACTAGCGCCACGTTGTTATGGGCAGGCGTGTCACTTAATATTAGGTGAACGTCACACCCGTCTCGTAGCTTAATTGAATGAAAAAATGATGAAACAGTTTTAGATTGCTAAAAATAAATAAATTCAACAAATGATACTATGTACGGAGCGATAGCTCCTAAATTCAACAATGGATCATTTACAATGCAAAATTGAGATACGCTTTGTCTAGTTGCTGGATCATGAGTATTAATTGATCATCATGAAGACTAGGACAATTAATACCCATTTGTTTTATACTTGAATTCTGTACGTACCTATGTCATCTTTCAGTATCGAAACATTTTATTTACTGAACCTCGATAATTTGCAGATCAAAGGCAAAGACCGTCCAAACAGATACCACCGAAACCATTTTTACCACCAAACTGTAGTACGCAAAATTATTATTTTTTTATTAACTTAACAATTAATTTTAACTTATTACAAGGCAAAATATACCTGAACTTATTACAATTTTATGTAAATTAACAATCTGTACGTTATATAACAGTAATCATCGCATAAAAGTTCTGGCATGTAGATAAACTTTTCTCACGGTGCATCATGGTCAACATCCGGTTATCCGGTTCTTATAAACCGACCCATTTAGTGGTAAGCACCTCCATTTCAACCTCACGCCGGTCCGTTAAGTTTCCTTAATGGTTTTCTAACCTTTAACGGTAGCTTGATTCTATCGATATCTTACTAACCATTCGATGCGTTGCTCGGAGCAAGAAAGAATAACGACAGTTATTTAGAATTTATCAGATTTTTACTTCTATTTCATTCTCGATAAATCAAATCTATCGAGTTTAACACATATAATGCTGTAGTAACATATGACTTAACTGTTATTTTTTTATATTTCAAAATTTGTTTACGGACTGTTACCAAGTCTTATTACAGTTTTTTAAATATTTATAAATAATTATAGAAAAATGAATAACGTCTTCAACCACGTATGGCTGACGCAGTGCTGCAGTAATAAAATTTCCTTTGGGGCCGCGTCAACCATATCGTCAGCCATCTGAACTCAAAAACGCGCGAAACCTGGCACTTGTTCGTTGCCGCCGTCGTCGCCATTTTGATTTTATAGCGTCGCTGGTGGTGTAATGTGTACATGCGCGTATCAGTGGTCATTTCGACGTTTCGTTACTGATTGGGTAGTTATTTCAGCGTGAAAATGGACGACGACTTACATTACGAAATATCACAGCTGGATTTAACAGTTTTTGAACAAGAATTTAACTTATTATCGAATAGAAATGCTCCTCCATCTATTCTCGATATTTATATCCATAATACGGAATCGATACCACGTACCAAAAGCAATCGTCGATGGCAGATAATATCCGACAGCGAAGACGAATCGATTCTAGTATCGGCTCATTCAGGATCCACACATGTATGGTTTGATCCATTGGGTAAGTAAACTATTATTCCATATACTGAATGTCCAGGGCTTAAGCCATTCCCGTTGCGGTCTAGCATGAGTTCAGCCAAGCCAGGAGATTTTTATTTATTGCTTGAACCTAATGAAATATTTGAGTACATAGCTGAAGAAATGAATCGTTTTGCTTCACAAATCTTGAACAAAAGTGCAACACAGTCGTATGACTGTAATTCTGTATAGAATGCAAAAATGAATACCTGCAGATTGCCATGAAATAAAACGTTGTTTTGGCTTTTTGATTTGGATGGGGTTAGTAAAACTACCTCAACTGTATATGTATTGGAGCACTCATAAATGTTTTGAGCAACCATTTGTTAAGTCCATTATAAACCGAAATCGCTTTAAAGTTATTTTGAGGATGTTGCATTTTGCTATTAATGAAATGAAAGACAATAAAAAAGACATTGTTTAAAGCAAAACATTTGTTAGATATGCTGAATGATAATTTAAAATTTCATTACACACCAAATGAAGAAGTATGTGTCGATGAAAGCCTAATTCCATTTCGTGGACGCGTTATATTTAGGCAATACAACAAAAAAAAGCGACACAAATATGGAATAAAACTTTTCAAGCTGTGCTCAAACCCTGGATACACTGTCAAACTGCAAGTTTATGCCGGCAAGAACTACGATAACGTGAACACTACACCAACTAATGTCGTCCTTGCTTTGTGTAAAGATTATCTAAACAAAGGACATACGGTTTGCACCGGCAACTGGTATACCAGCTTGGATGTAGGACGGAAGCGGCTAGCAGAACATACACATCTCATAGACACACTAATAAAGAACAGGCGAGGTCTACCACATACATTCGTACATTCCAAGCTGAAAGCTGACGAATTTTCAGCTCAAGAAAAAGGCGAAGGAATAACAGTTATGAAATGGGAGGACAAAAGAGATGTCTTGCTTCTGTCTACCAAGCACTCCGTGAGTATCAGAAGAATCAGTAAAAAAGGAAAAGAAAAATAAAACCGAAAATTGTGGTTGATTATAACCACGCAAAATCAGCGGTTGATCTTTCAGATCAAATGTCGTCGTACACGACCCCTCTTCGCAAGACAATTAAATGGCTTAAGAGATTCGCGGTGGAGCTATTATTGAATACAGCTGTTGTGAATTCTTATATATTATAAATTAACTATTAAAAAAAAAATCACAGTTGTGTCATAAGTTGGTGCCCCCGCTAGGCCTGTTTTTTTTTTATTTCGGGTGGGAAATCTTCGAAAGATACCCTGCTTTTGGGGGAAAGTCAGGTTATATGAGATTTTTACTTACTAATACCCCCTCGGTGCTCTGCATCAGTGCATTCGGAAAGGCTCCGGGATCTCTTATAGAACGCACCAGTGCCTCTGTACGCTTTCTTTGAACACGTCTCTGAGGAGGGGCTTAACCCTCCTACGCTGTTCCACACAGGTTCGCTTGTTGAGCTATATGGGCCCCACCCTCAAGGCCCGCGAAACTCCCAGACCCTTTTAGTCGCCTTCTACGACAGGCAGAGCTTACCTTAGTCTTATTCTTACTAGCCCGATACTACAGGGTTGACGGGCTGGTGCGTCCATTACCATCGCCCCGTCATCTTCTCCGAGCGGAATCAACTCTCGATTCCGTTCGGCGGCCTCCTTCTGTACCATTACGGCTTCACAGAAGTAGAACAACGCTGCCCATGTACTTTTGCTCTTCATCGAAGCGGCTACTGCTACTGACAGCGAAAGATCATGTCCGATCCTGTTGACCAGGATTTGTCGCTTGAACTCCCACGCAGGGCATTCAGCGAGCGTATGCAGCGCGGTATCCGGGTCCCCGCCACAATAGTGGCATTGCGTCGTCGGTTCGCGGCCGATCCTTTTTAGATACTCACCGATACACCCGTGTTCGGTGAGCATCTGTGTCAACCTAAAGGTGACGTGCGCCATTCCCGCCGACCGGAGCCTTACTTCGAAACTTGGCAGTACCGCGCTTACGATGCGTTGTCGCGAGCTATGCGGCTCAGCGAGCTGTTCTCTCCAAATCTCTAGAGCACGCCTGTGCTCCTGCCTACGCATCCAGGGGCTCGGCCTCACCGTGGCGATAACGGAGTCGGTTATAGACTCGCGCATACATCTCTGCCAGAATGTCTAAGGGTGGAAACCGAGCCAGGATAGTGGCCGCCTCAAAGAATATCGTTCGGTATCCTCGCGCGATACGAATGACCATTTTACGCTGTAGGCTGTTCACTTTGCCTCTATAACGCCGGCTACATGACAGCCGATGAGACCATACAGGCGCTCCGTAAAGAGCCAGCGATCGCACTACCGCAGAGTAGAGGCGGCGGACTCCTTCCCCGGGAGCCCCCGCTAGGCCTCTAGACGACTAAAACATGAACTGGAGAAAAAGCAAGGCCTGGCGTCTGTCTGTCGAAAATATTGTTCCAAGTGTTACAAAGAAAATTGTACCCAATTTGTAAGTGCATGCCAGAAACAAGACCAAAAGAATAGTCACATATTGCGCAGATTGTGCACATAAACCGCATTATTATATCAGCTGTTTCAATTTAGACCATAGACATGTTTGAGTGGAGACCTATTTGGACATGACGATCAATGTAGATCTGATTTTTGAATTCACTAAAACTAATTGGATTATAATAAAAAACATTTAAAATAAAATATTTATTCGTTTTATTACGTATAAACCTTTTTTCTTTCTCGTCACTAATTCATTTTCGAAATTCCTACTTTAAAGCGTAAAATATTTGAAAATGTTAGTAAAAGCGTGGTGTCATCAAGTAAGCTATAAATTATCAGGCCTTCTCAGCCATAAGACATACAAATTTATTCGATAAAAGTGGACGACGACGCCTAAATCTCACTTTGAAAACCAGCCTGTACTGTCAGCCACATGTGGTTGCCATGGCTCAGCTGGTTAGAAAAATGTCAGCCATCTGTGCCTGACCAGGCATTATGTGTTAATAAATATCATTGTTATAATAATAGTAATGAGGCTCTGTAACCAAATAACTATACTAAATAAAATTTAATTCTTCGCAATAATAAGAATTAATCAAATACATTTATCCAGTAAACCAGCTATCGCGATTTACAGTAATATTTATACTCTAAGGTGTAAGGGGTCCCACACAACAACTCGCAAAACCCGTGGGGGAAATGCCTGCGCATACTTGCCCCCGCGGGGGCAATGACAGGTTACGTCGGACTTGCACCGACTAAAACCCCCACGATGTTCCACCTCGTCGCCTTATGGCAGGGTCACGGGAACACTTTCGCATGTCTCCGCGACCCCGCCAGCGCTGCCTGCTTCATGCAGCCTCACATCGGAAGGGAGTTCCACCTCTGTAAAGGCGCGGGACACACAGCGCGCCCCTTCCTCGGCCCTTACAGTCACCCGGGCAACAGATTTCCTCGAACCCGTTACTCAAAGGCCATGGGAACCAAGAGAGAAAACTCCCGACTTCCTGCGGCGGATCCGATCTTGGGTTCCGCCGCGACCCGTTGTACGGCCGCGGAGGATAGGGAGAGTGGCGGAACGCAATATCGACACTCCTCTTTCCCCGCGGCCTCACCGGCACGTATCCGAGGTGAGCCCACGGAGTTACGGAGCTCTAACTTGGAGCGGCCGCCTCGGGCCGGCCGGGTAGGCTCCTCTTCGCTTTACCGTGGGTGACTAAGCCACGGCTACTGAGCCCCTCCGCCACGACAAGGCGGGAACCTGTTGGGGGAAACTTACGAGACCCAAGCCAACCTCACCTACTTGTGGTGCACCCTCCTAATCAACAGGCGAGGCTCTGACGCCCACCAACCAGCATTGGGCCAGCGTGGTGGGAAATGGCTCAAATCCCCTCAAACCGATGATCTGGTGAGAATCGCGGAAACCCACTGCAACAAGTGACCGATCGATGTGGAGATCTTCGGGGGAGGCTTATGTGACATTGGACATCTATCGGCTGATGATGATTATATTCTACTGTTTGGAAATTACTACTAGTAAATTACCTGTATTTCTGGAGACTGTAGTAAAGTTGGTACTTACGATGGTCTGCCTATTTTTCTGATAAGTAGTAGTGTTGCAGTCTAAGAAAACGACAGGCTGTGTATTTAAGAGTAACGAATCTTAACAGTCAATGAAATAAGTTAGTGGAGCTATAGAAACTTCCTAACCAGCACCACGTTGTTATTTATTGGTGAATTTATCACCAGGTGAAGGTCCATGTCGTTGCTTCATTGTATATTATATGTTTGTATGTACGAATCCTCTTTCTACACAATCGTAAGAGATGCGCTGGACAGGAAAAGGTGGAAGCAAATCGTCCGCTCCAGACAGCAACCCCGGTACTGACCACTATCCTCAGACATAAGGTAACGACCTTAGAGAGAAAGAGTACGAATCTAACTTCATCATCTATTAGGTGCTATTCTTTTACAGTACATCGCAATTATTATTAATTTTTTATTGATATTACTCATTGTTTTAACAACTGTTAGTAGGTCTTCGTTGTCGGACACCTTCCAGATAGGTACCACCGCAGCGCCTATGGCAGCCGACAAACAGTAGTGTGTAAACATTACCGTGTTCCGGTTTGAAGGACGCTGTGTCTAATATAATTACCGAGGTAACGAGAACCATCATCTTATGTTTCAAAATGACGAGCACAATGCTTTTTTTTATTTACAATAAAGAGACGAGCAGCACTTTCTACTGATGGTAAATGATACGCCTACCTATAACAATGTGGTGCTATTTAGGATGATATATACTGCACCACGTTGCACTCGTCAGCTGAGACACAAGATCTTTAGTCGCGTTATCCCATTACTAGCTACAGCGCCCTTCAATCCGGAACACAATAATGTTTGTACACTACTGTTTGACGGCAGAAATAAGCACTGCATGGATACCTACCTAGACGAACTCCGGTAATAGAGACCTACCATCAGTGTGGTGCAGTGTATATCTACTAGAGCTACATTGTTATGAGCAAGCGTATCACTTACCATCAGGTGAATTGTGGGGTGTGAGGTGGAAGTGCACATCTCGTCGTTTCGTAGAAAAAATAAACTAGTCTTATACTAATACTATATTATCGACGCTATACTTTTATACCTATAAAAGTATAGCGTAGTAGTAGTTCAGCTTAAAAGTGTTTAAATAGAGGTCTATTTAAACACTTTTAAGCTGAACTCCCTGTGGTGTCGTGCTTGGTTATTGCGAGGAACGATTTCAGTAATCAAATCAACTGCTTTTAGTTCCTTGAAATAATTCCAAAACAATGGCTCACATGGAATATTTCGCGATCGTTTGTTTATTAATAACCGCTTGCAAGGTGGTATCGTGTATGGGCGATGACGTCATCGGAACTGAATTTAGCGGAAAGCTTCGAACCCGTAATTTTACGTTGTTTATATATATTTCTCTTTAGACCATAGGATGTACTACATAATAGATTCGGCAACACTAGACTCTACCATATGTATAAAATTAACAGCGTTCTTAATGTTTCCACTAATAGACTCAAGACCAAGCAAGAACAGAGTTCAAGGCCACATACCCACCACGTTGACCCGGTGCGCCACAAATGCAGTAAAATTATATCTATCGATAATGATATATACAGTATAAATTTTAACATAAAATTACATATATATTATATTTTCTAATTTATATGGTTTTTAAAATAGTATGTATAAATATATATATATATAAATAGCACACCCAGAAAAGTTCCATTCAATTATTTTCATTTACTTGTCTATAAAAAATAGCTTTTTTGCAATTTTTATTTATATTTATTTAATATTTATAACAAATAAAAAAAGCAAAGGCGATATTATGTAATTAACTCATTTTATTCTTCACTAGAGAAAACAGTAAATAATTTAAAAGTCAGCATTAAATCTTACAGAGACGGAACTCTTAAGGTCTCTATCTGATATATATGGCCATTGCTAGAAAATTAGAAATAATTTATCCTTTTGTAAATATATACGAAAAACTGCGAATAATAAGAAGGAAATTTTACTTATGTTCATAGTTAGTTATAAAATATGTATTATGTTAAAATTTAAGGTAATTTTGCGTATTTAAATAAGAATAAAAAAATGTTAACTGACATAGATCCCAAGCACAGGTCTTATGTAAAGGTTTGCTCTGTAATCTGGGGATGTTAAGAATAGGACTAAAGTAAGCTCTACTTGTTTTATAAAGCGATTAAAAGGGTTTTCGGATTCGTGGGCTTTGAAGATGGGGACCCTCATTGCCCATTAAGCGAGCCCGGGATGAACGGCAAATACCAGGTGGTGTAATGCTTGCCATACCTAAGCGAGGCTGCAGAGGAAGGCTACAACCCTGGGACGTTTTGGGCGTAGTACCAGGAGGCACCGGTGCATTCCGTAGGTGATCCCAGGGCCTCCTGCAGTGTACTATGAATGACCATCGAAGGGGGTTTATTATGTAATTATCCCACATAACGTCTTCCCCCCAGATTCAGAATATCTTTTTAGATTTCTCATCCGATACCAAAAAAAAGGTCTTATGTATACAGGTACAAAATTTAGGTCTTACACTCTATTTTTAATACGTTGCCGGAGTTATTAACTGATGTAGAAGTAAGAGAGCGGTCTATGAGATACGAAACTCTACGGTCAAGTTTTTTGCATGCAAACGCACGTGAGCCGGCGCGTCAACGTTATAGCGGGCGAGCAGTCGCCGCGCGGCCTCCCGACGCTTATCACGGTCCAAACCACACCGTCGTTACATCGATCAAATAAACAACATACGAACACCCTGCACACAAACCATACAAACACTAGTGAGTGCTAACTGTGAGTTAATTCGATGCTGTTAAGTGCTCATTGATCGCCTCGTCCACTAAATGATCTAACAGTGAAGTTCTGAAAACTGAGAGTGTTCCACTGACCGTACTATCATTCACCGGTAAGCTTACTATACTTAGACATATCTTTTGATCTTATTTTTGCTTATTTTCGTTATAAATGAGCATTCACGCAGTTTTAGAGAACTATGGCGTAATGCCAGATTTTATGCTTTTCCTTACAGTACAAGAATTTTGTGCTTTTAACGACTAAACTTCATTGAAATCTAAAACAGTCAATATAAAGTCAGTACATATACGTTACAGTTCATAAAATATATTTTTTTTCTATGTTAGTATAATGTTTATCATTGACATTTGGCTGTTAATCTTACTGCTTGTAATCTGTTTAAAATTAAACGACCTTGTGCCGGTGCGAGACGAGGCACACGAATACCTCTTAATCACGGGTTTAAACCATTCACTCGTAATGGGGTCAGTGTATTTATTTAAAACCAATATATTTTGTATATAAACACATATAAAATTAAATATTTAAATAGTTAATAAACAAAAAGTTTTATATTATGAATCCCCAATACTACGTTCTACTGATGGTAAATATGCCTAGATACTAGTTAGAATAATTTAAGACTTTATTTCTTAACAATATCTATGAGTATTGCTATAGAAATAAACTGTACATAATAGAATATAATAGCGTACTCGTGACTGATAATAGAGTAATAAATATAGTAAGTTAAAAAACATACAGCTCGCATATAACTTACAAGTTACCGCCTAAACTATTATAAAAAAAATATTACGCGTTAAGCATTAAGTGATTATGACACATCGGTCCTCTATTGTGTTGGACTTACAAAGGCATCATAACAGTCATAATTTTTTGATGTAAGGAATTCTAAAACACGGCAGCGACCTTCAATATTGAGGTCCCTGGACACTATGGTTTACTCCTTTATATTTTACTATTATAAATGCCTTAAAAATATACATTATTAAATAAATACATCAATGTATATTAAAATGTTAATATAATTATGGATTTTTTCCACTATTTCAATTAAAATCTCATATCTATCTACCATATCATCATCAGCCGATAAACGTCCACTGATGAACATAGGCCTCTCCCAAAGATCTCCACATAGATCGGTCCCGCATTGCTCGCATCCAGTGGGTTTCCGCGATTCTCACCAGATTGTCGGCTACCTTGTGGGAGACCTCCCAACACCACGTCTTTCGCCTTATCCTACCATATACAAAAGATATATACATATGAGATACCAAAAATTCTTTGGCTTGTCAGGAGATCTTCGAATGTATTAGACGTAAACACTCAAAGTTTGGTGGAGATATTGCTTCTGCCGTTTAGAGGTCAACTAAGAATGGAATTTACAAAACTTCTTCCCGAAAGGGAGATGCAGGGACGTTACAACCAGCAAAGCGGGCAGGGAACAGCTCGTCTGTATATATATATTCATTGATATAGTAATCAGTAGATTATACCTGCGACTCTTACAACGCATTTGAATTTTTTTTTAATTTCCAACGTACAGTGAAAATCGTGTGTCGATAGTGATGTAATGTTTGACCTCACTGTCCATGTGTATGTGTGTGTATGGGCGTGTGCGTTATCTCGTTTGATACATGAACCTGTTCTGTTGCCCCGCGGGCCGCCACTGCACCGGCTAGCGGCGCTGAAACCGTACAGCCGAGAATAGATCATACGTTTTAATATTAAAGCATTATCCACGCAACGGGATGCCGTTAGATAGCCGAACAGAACTACCTTGACTTTTAACTGTTACGAAAACTTCCGCTGATAAAACAGTTTATCAGTATAAGGTCTCTATAACTGGAGACCGTACTAGTAGGTATCACCGCAGCTTCTATTCTTGCCGCTAAACTATGCTGTAAATATTATGGTTTCCGCTTTGAAAGTAGTAGCTATTAAAATTACTAGGGTAACGAGAGAACTTATACCTCAAATCGACGGACATAATATGGTGCAATGTATATCATCATAACTAACGCGATGTTATAGACAGCCGAATTATTTATCATCAGCTGAACGTCTCGTTCATCTCGCCACTTTTTTGAATACAAAGGAGATCCGATTCGTAGAGATCTGTAGCTACAAAAATTTTAGAGAGACTTGAAATGTTATATGTGTGGAAATATCTTAAGTGAACACCCTTCTATTGTATCATTACGCTACATATCAGATTTTTTTGATTACGAAGGAACGAAACGAGCAGGACGTTCACCTCATGGTAAGTGATACGCCTGTCTATAAAAACGTGATGCTTGTTAGGACGGTATACACTGAACCACATTGCGCTCATTGCCTTGGGAGATAAGATGTTAAGTCGCGTTACCACAGTAATTTCACCAATTATAACTTCAGAACACAGTAATGTTTGCACACTACTGGAGTAGCTGCGATGGTACCTAGCTAGACGATCTCCGGCAACAAAGACCTACAACTTATTACCTTTACTGCCTTTATAACTTTAATCTCTTACCGAGCCCGATTCTTGTAAATCAAAGACAAGAATGTTTTACGTTTAATAACTTAAAGAATTATAATATCTGTTAAGTTGCTAACAAGATTACTTCGCATACTAAATACTAGTTTAACGACGGAGTTTAAACCATAAAGTTTTATCTTCATTGTTAGTCTCAAATAGTTTAGTTACAGACAATGTTTTCACAAATATTATATAAAGTAGAGCTATCTTTTGTTCCATACAAATTAATAGGTAAACCTTTGTTTTAAATAACAAAGAAAAGTATAAAAGAATTTATATCTGCCATCATCTTTAGAACTTGTTGGGTTAAATAACTAATCTAATCAAATAAATTTCTCTACTATTTGCTGATAGCGCATGAGTACTAGTAATTTCCTATCAATAAAGAAGAAAAATTTTCTAATTATCTAAACTCAAATAATATACACTCCTTAATGCAGTTAATACATAGAGACGGAAAACACCAAGTTTCTTGTACGAGTAAAAGGTTATTGTAACGAACAATTTTATTGGACATGGATGAAAGGTACGGAAATGGAGTTCCATTTTGAGATGCCGTGGTAGAAAGGACTAAATTGTTAAGACTACAGTAGCACCCACAATAGAGTTTTGAGAGCAAAAGTTCGAGCCGGTAAAAGTCGTACAAAATTCCTCTGTCGTGTCTGTCTCCCCCCACAATGGAAGAAGATAAGATTTTTTCCACGAAAAAGAAAAAGTACAAAATATAGTAATGAGAGTTGCGCAGGTGTTGCCAAAATTAAATACCTCCGTAATAAAGATAAATTAGGTCATTCACTTGCATTTAATACACCTGCTCATAACAATAGGGAACTAATTGAGATATTTACACAAGACACTGCATTCATTGCGTTAGAACATAAGATGCGGGATTGCCGGTGACCGTCTAGGTAGGTACCATCACAGCTTCTATTTCTGCCACCAAACTGTAATATGCAAATGTTACTGTATTCCGGTTTAAAGGGCACTGCAGCTAGTCGAATTATTAGGGTAGCGAGACTTACATCTCATGTCTGAAGGTGACGAGCACATTGTGGTGCGGTGTATATCAACTAGCGCCACGTTATGAGCAGACTCATCACTTACGATCAGACGGACATCTCACTTCTTTCCATGTTACGTCGCATAAAAAACAGGAACCCAGTTATTTTAGCTTGTAACGGTTTAAAGATATAGTCCCTTTACTAATATCTTCTGGTAGGTCTCCGACAATTGAAACTAAATATTTAATGAAAATATAAAGTACTATTGGATATTGAGAAACGCAATGTAAAATGTGTTATTTATATGTTGTTGCGGAAGTTTATATAACAAATAGTTTAATTACCGAGTAATTACTTCATTAGTCAATCATTTATAAGGAAATAATACTCCATACAAATTAATGTCTATTACCTCCTTAATTATTATGGTATTAAGTTGGTGTTTTTTTCCTATTATTTAACATAAATAGGGACATACGTCGTAAAAGTCGACATACATACGTGGTACATTGAAAGAACATATTTTGACTCGAAGAAACGACGAGACGAGCAAGACGTTTATCTGATGGTAGATAAGTCTACCCACAGCAAAGTGGCGCTAGCTATGATGTTACAGAACCACATTATAATTACCACAGTAATTTTACTAGCTACAACGCCCTTCAGACCGATATGCAGTAATTTTTGTATACTACTTGACTTGACTGCAGAAATAGAAGTTGCGGTGGTAACTAGACTCTCTAGCATCAGAGATCTTGTAATGTCCGAGATAAATATTTAATATCGACTCTTATATAATAATTTAACGCAAAATTTTTTAATAGTAAAAGACTAAACATATAAATTTTACTTGATGTTAGGTAATAATAAGACTAAAGATTAAAAATGTTAAGTCATGTTAAGAGTACATTCTACTTATATTTTAATAGCCGGAGCAGTAATGGCTGGTTGGCTGGTATGGCTATAGTTTTCAATATATGAATGTGGTAACTGAATAAGTAGGTTCCAAAAGAACCCTACCATTCAAAATATGACCCAGAATTCGAACGGATATCCTCTTTATAAGCCGTTAGCCCCTGTTACAGAGCATATAAAGTTAATCACGGTTAGCCGCCTCATACCATCTTTACTTTTTGTAATTATTAATATTTTTTTTTTATCATTGATTTCTATCATCTATATAAGAAAACCTACGTCAAGTTTAAGTTTAGCTTTGTTAATATTTTTATCTTTTAGACAAAAAATTAAGCGCAGCAAAAAGCATAACGTATCGTTTCCTATGTACATTATTCATTGCTTTCCGTAGGAGTACTGCTTTTACGTAGTCGACCTTTAATTAAGAATCTCATCTGTTTTTCAACTAGAATCATATATATGTTTTTCGCTCTTAGGTATTAGTTAGGAAATATGTATATCTAGCAATTTATAGGTAAATATAATAAATTTTGTGTATATTTAAATAATACGTATACTGCTTTAAAATTATTCGGCTCACGGTGAGGTGTTTTAAAAAAGCATTTTGTTTCAACTTCCTATACAAACATTATAAAAACATTTAGACAATACATTATAGTTTGCGATAATTTATCAATTTATGTGCTCTTTAATTATTAATAATATTATTTATTATTCCATTGAATTGCTTTTACTTATCTGCGGAACTTTAAAACCTGTTCAATATGATTAGTGACGCTGAGATATCACCCACATAATCGAATTAGGAAACCATACCATTGTCTATGTACTCTCAAGGTTTTGTTTATTTATTTGCTGAGAAGTTAAATCATGTACTATTACTGTTAGTCACTCAATAATTTGTAACCGTAATAAGCAATCATAGCGTGGGACAAGCCTTCCAAAGATTGGACATGGTCAAGACGACTCTGAATTGTTGGATACGATAGAGATGGAAATTGAATAGAGAGGCCTCTATTTAGCAATGAATGTAAACAAGCTAAAATAATGATGATGATGAAATTCGCAAGTCACTGAAGCATCTTAAGAAGACGTAACTTATCTCTATATACTTAATAATGTTTATAATTTGAATTTTTTATAACTTAAGCTAGTACGCGAAACTGAAGGACAAATACATTATCTTATTCATAACTGCATGGAAATGAGCCAATTTACAATAGTGAGTAGTCACCAAATTATGCGTGTATAGCATCTGCTTATTTAGGTCAGGGATTCGTATTTACATAAAACTTCAATTACTACACTAAATAGTATCACGTTTTGTGATACAAAGATATGGCTTTTCGTTTAGCATGAAAATGATTTTCAGAAAGTAAACCAATCATCCATTTAAGTGATCATGATCGGTGTAAACTTTTGAATAACATTTCACTAACAAATATTCTGGACCACTTATTTTTATAGGTCAGATTTAATGGTAAATATGTTAACCATAGTAATAACAACAAACAAAAGCTCTATAGAACTTTAACTGACATTTCACAATTGGCTGCCTGCGTTACGGTTCTGTTACTGAGGAAATGGTTTATAAATGTACAGAATATACTACACCACAATAAAAAAAAATTATACTCCCTGCAGCGAATAATAAATTTGTAGTACTAGCGAAAGTATCTAGTTCTATTAGTTCAATTGGGGCAGGATTATATCTTTAAGTAACACCATAGTACAATAGTAGAGCAAAAAGAAAAAATGGGCAGTTTAGATATTTTATTATAGCCTTAACAATGACAAACTGAAGATCAAGTTCTAGTAGACCATTATTACCATTTTTATTGATATTAGCGTCTACGTTATAGAAATCGGAAACTTCAAGATTATCCGAGTACAACATTTGTTAGTAATATTATTTCTCAAAATATAAATATTATAACAATCCCGTTTTACTATATTAAATAATATATACGATAGTATGTAGAAATTTAAAAAAGGTAATTTTTTAACCGAATAACAATAAGTATATAAGCTATTTTAACACCTTGTACCGATGATCTTTACAAAATCAACTTTACGATATATATTCTTTCCAAAAAAACTAAATTGGACCATATCTAAAAAAATAAAGTAATATATAGAAACAGTGTTAAAAAATAGGTATATTAATAATCAAACTATAATATATATCTATTAGACTAATATTTTTATTTTTAATTTATATTTTTATTTTTATTTATTAATTTTATGTAGTCGTCTGAACATACCCTAATTCATTTCTCTGTTGTGTGAGCTTTATGTATGAAATATATAAACATCCCACTACTGGGACTCGGTTTATTCTCCGACAAGGAAATGAACAAGGCCTTTTATTTATAACGCTTGGCTAAGTGCTAGTTTCTTTTATTATTACTTTTATATACAATTGTTTAAATTTAACGGATCAGAAAACATAACCTTGTAGGATCAATGAACAACGAAATGATAAATAATGAATACATTAAAAAATTCTTCATGTTAATAGTAATTAAGGGGTTCATTTGATGGTATATAGTAATATACCATCAAACGAACCCCTTCATGTATATATTAGAGATTTCCACCTATGTAGACTCATCACGATATCTCTAGAACCATAAGGCCTAGATACTTAAAATTTGATAGAAATATTCCTTTAACTGAACATAGGTGAGCTAACAATGATTTTTACAAAATTCCTTTCCCAAAGGAAATTGCGGGGGTGTAACAGCTAGCAAAGCGGGCGGGTAATATAGATGTCAAATAAATAATTTATATTCTAACTTATATACGATTATATTTATATAAATAATATTCATCAAGGCATCCCCCAAAGATCTTCATTCCAATCGGTCCTGCACTGTTCGCATCCGGCAGTTACTTGCGACTTTCACAAGATCTTCATTCCACCTACTAATAAACAAAATAATATTTTACGAAGTACTATTGCTGGTAATTAATTGAACTGAATATTTTATAAAGAACTGGTTCAGTAATTAATGATCAATGAAGTGACTCACAGTCACAACAGGTTCTTAATTGTATTTTGGCAAAGGCAGTAAACGTTTCGGACTTTTGCTTATAGTATTTGTAAATTATTAAAAAAATATAAAATACACCATTTACTTTGCGTAAAACGACTTATGATGGTATCGAGAATGCTGTTCCATCGTAATACTTTGAAATCCGACAGCATTTACTATAAAAAAATTAATAGTTTCACATTGAATTCGTTCAATAGAAACCATCGTATCATTCACCAAAAAAAAAATATGCTACTGGCGGTAAGTCTTGCCACAGAACGTATACATAGGTTCTAATGTTATAGTGTTCCGGTTTGAAGAGCGTTATAGCTTATAAAATTTCTGGGGTAATGCGACACAACGTATTACTGGTGGTACGTCTCTGTTATCGAAGACCGTGTAGATAGGTCGGACAGAAACTCGTATTTTTGCCGCCATATGGTAGCAAACAAAAATTAACGTGTTCCGATTTAAAGAGCGTTTTAGCTAGTGAAATTACTGAGGTAACGAGACAACATCTAGTCTCAAAGCAACGAGCACAATGTAAAGCAATGTATACCATCCCAACTAGCGCCACATTGTTATGGGCAGGTATATCATTTACTACCCAGTGAACATCTCGCTCGTCTCGTTCGAAATTTGTCTTAATAAAATCATTTCCGTTCGCCGTATAGCTTTAATGGTGTCCACGTCGCGCCGACCTTCGACATTACGTAGCCTCGTTTGCATATTCCGGTCGTGTATTCATCTGTCAATACGATTATACGCGTGTTATTAAGTGAACCAGTTTGCACTGGACCGAGCGATTGCGTCTCACTTTAACTTCTATATATACTTCGTCTCGAGATATATAAAGATTTATTAATATAGCGGTGACCATATTTTTGACATCACAGACTATAAAATTCATAATTTTATTTTTATTCTGCAAAGTGACGAGGACGAGACGTTCACGTGATGGTAAACGATACGACTGCTTATAACAATGTGAAAGTAGTTAGGATGGTATACACAGCACCACACCGTGCTCGTAGCTTTGAAACGTAAGATGTCGAGTCCCAATACCCCAATAATTACACTAGCTACAGCGCTTCTCAAACTGTAACATAGTAATGTTTGCACGGTACTCTGCTTAGCGACAGTAATAGGCGTTATGGTGGTATCTACCTAGACGGTCTCCGGCAACAGAGGCCTACCACTAATAAAAAATTAAATGTTACTTCTAGGCAGTCATTGAAGACAATGATACATCAGTTGAACTTATTCTGTAAAAATAAAACTACTTTTTTTAAAAAAATTAATGACTATTATATTCTTTGAAACAACCGTCGTAAAGTTCCCACTACTGGGACTAGCAGTTTTCTCTTACAGGGAAAATATTTGGATTATAATGAATGACAGACTAACAAAGTTAAATCTCTACATTCCCTAACATCTTTGATGGTAAAAGAAATGTAACATTTCCCTAAAAAGCAGACTCACTGATATACTATTTACTACATTATGTTATGCATTTATCTCATACGTTATATTTATCATCATCATCATCATCATCCGCCATAGACGTCCACTGCTATACGTTATATTTGTACGATACCAAAAATTATAAGACTAGGAAAAAGCAGAATATTATTTGGCGGGCTTACAAGCTTTTCTTACCACCTAAAAACAAATCGAGTTCTAACGTTAACTTTTCTAACGAAAAACAAAACGATGATATTTACACACGAAGACGCAGATTAAAAGAAAAGTTAAAACACGGTTCTAATCATGTATTGAATATTTAACAAGTGGTTAAATGTGAAACCGCTAACAACCTTGACCTCTAATTTTCCGAAATAAGACTGCAGCGCCGCAGTGCTATTTGCTGCAACTTTGGGTACGTGTACCTCAATAATAGATTATTTATTTTAAGCAAAGATAACCTATTTAATCGAGACGACTCCTAAAAGTTTACTAATCTGTGACCTTAGATACACTTTTGGATGGTGGCCAATCTTTCGTTAACATTTCAGCCAATTCTCATTAATGTAAATAATGTTCACTTCACTGCCGTTGGGCACAGAAATACTGACTATAATATGACGTACGCTTTGAGGATACAAATTTGATGTATGAAATATATTGGATAAATCCAATTAAATTGTAATTATAAATTACAAGGCACATAATAAATACTGAAACAGTAAATGATGTTCTTTTATTATTAAAAATCGATTAATAATTATTAAAATAATAATTAGTCATCTATTTATAATAATTATTTTAAGACACATCTTTTTACATGGGAAATATAAATAGTTATCTATGTGCCTTTACATCTATGTACATACTGGAACTCCATTACATTTTATGTGCACATTACGTAGTGTTTAAAAAAACCGCTGTGGTATTTTATTTATGGTCTTTTATAAAAAGACTTTAATTTTGTTATATTATGTCTCAGTGTTTTAATTAATGTTTATTAAAATAACTTTTTAATTCAATAAACCTAAATAACTCCTCAGAGAGGTCCGCACGCCTCGAAGAACAAGTTGCGACTGAACGATTGACGCGCCTATTAGTTTTGGCATTACCTACGTTTTTATTATATAGGGTGGCGCAAAAGTAATCCTCCTATCAGAAAATGCTATAAATATTGCCTTGATGTAAAAAAATTAAAAGACCAAATAAAAATAATCCACAAGAAGAATCAAAGTTTTTCATATTTTTTTAAATTACAGCCAAAAAACGTGGGATGGTTATTTTTGTGCCACCTTGAATACAAGTATATATAATACACAAGGTATACAAGGTGGCGCAAAAATAACCTTCCGATGTTTTTTGGCTGTAATTTAAAAAAAATTATGAAAAACTTTGATTCTTCTTGTGGATTATTTTTGTTTGGTCTTTTAATTTTTTTACATCAAGGCAAAATTTATAGCATTTTCTGATAGGAGGATTACTTTTGCGCCACCCTATATATTGTGCACCACATATGATATATTTAAACAAGCAAAATAATAAATTTTCATTCAGAATTAATGATACCTATTTTATATTTTATTACGTTGAGGCTAATTTGAATCACGTATGAAAACAGATAATATTTTGGTTGTAATAGAATTTTGATTTGATTGTAATTGCATTAAAACATTTAACAATAATAAACGCACAGGTTCAACGATCTAAATCGAGGTCTCCGAGCTCTCTCAAAATAAAAGGCCTTAGCAAAAATGTATTTTCGTCAAATTGTTTACGTATTGCTATTATTAAACTATTTTTGTATTTGATATAAAGCATCCTTTCATTTTAAACTACAGTAATTATATGTATCATGGTATTTACTTTAGCATATACAGCATAATTTCCCAACCATTTATGAACTATTAGGTCATTACATATGAAATTAGCGTTTTGTCGTACTGACCATTTTGATCTGAAATATCTCCTCTTTGATTTAGAATTCCAAATTCAAATTTATAAATTCATTTAGCTGGCATATTTGAGTTTTGAAAACAGTAATTTATTTGTTGTTTCCTCATTATTTTTTTCTTTGGCGTCGCTTATTACCGCTCAATGGAAAACATGAAAAATCGGTATATTTACGAGTACGAGTTCTACCGTGGCACCAGTACTGCAGAAACAGCTCGAAGGATTAATGATGTGTACGGCGCTGGTATCACAGAAGAAAGCATGGTACGTTTTTGGTTTCAACGTTTTCGTTCTGGAAATTTCGACCTTCAGAACCAACACCTTGAATGGCCGGAGACCAAAGTGGAAAATAAAGAATTAAAGGCTATGTGAAAGGGGGTCCATCACAAAGAACTTCAGACATAGCTGCAGGCTTCGGGGTAACGATGATCGGGGCTTGAACGATGGGTGCCCCATAAATTGAGGAAATCGAACTTGCAAACACGTGTCGACTGCTGTGTTACTTTGCTCAACCTACACAATAATGAAGAGATTTTAAATCAAATCATTACTTGTGATGAAAAGTGGATACTGTACGATAAACGGAAACGCTCGCCGCAATGGTTGAACCTTGGAGATCCAGCCAAATCCTGTCCTAAACGAAAACTGACTCAGAAAAATTTACTTGTGAGTGTTTGGTGCACTAGCGCCGGTATCGTTCACTACACCTTTCTAAAATCTGGCCACACGATTACGGCAGATATCTATTGTCAGCAACCGCAAACCATGAAGGAAGAACTAGCTGCTAAACAACCGTGATTGATCAATCGCTCTAGGCGACTGCTGCTTCAAGACAACGCAAGACCACCACCACACACTGCACAACAAACAACCACTAAGTTAGAAGAGCTACAAGTGGAATGTCTGCGACATCTACCGTACTCCCCGGAATTTGCCCCAACAGATTACCATTTTTACAAGGAAAAAAATTTAACTCCGATGCGGCAGTCCAAACCGCCTTCAAAGAGTTTATTGATTCTCGCCCCCATGGTTTTTTTAGTAAAGGGATCAATGAACTATATATGAGATGGCAAAAGTGCATAGATAACAACGGTGCATACTTTGAATAATTAAGTATATTTTACAAAAAAAAAAGTCTTTTTATTCCTCCCTCACAAAACGCCAATTTCATATGTAAGGACCTAATATTAAAAGGAAAAAATCCAACGACCCTTTTAACATAATAGTTAATTGTATCTATTTTATACATCTGTCTATTATCTATTCACAGTCACAAATAAGACATTTATAAACTTTCTCTATCTCTCGCTCTCATATTATGCTATAATAAAGCCTCACCGCCGACAAGGGGACGGCATCGCTTCCTTTGGGAACCTCTCATGTACACCACACAATGAAGTTGTTACTACACATACGAGTTCTTGTATATAGTCAGTGTGTATGGCTTCACACTTTTGTACTAGTAGTAAGTACTGAGTATTTTATACCAGTTTACTAGTGATAACAGAGACTGTTGCTAGAGTTCGTTTAGGCATACCTAACCTGGAACATATTCCACCGCAGCTCGTATTTCTGTCGCCAAACAGAACTGTGCAAACATTACTGTGTTCTGGATAGAAGGGATCTGTGGCTAATAAAATTAGTGGGTTACCGAGACTACACCTCTTAGTCTCAGGGTGACGAGCGCAATGTGGTGCAGTGTACATTATCCAAACTAGCGCCCCATTGTTATGGGCGGGCGTATCACTTACCATCACGTGAACGTCCCGTTCGTCCCGTCGCTCCATTTTATAAAAAACAAGTTTTGATTACTATCTAAAACCATACAAAATTGCATCAATATCTGAAAATAAATAAAAGTAAACCTCAACGAAGTAATTTATTGTTAAAACAAACGACAGTATACTGTCATCATCATAAGCAATAGACGTCCACTGCTGGACATAGGTCTCTCGGTGTGCTGATGTAATGAATGACAACAAAACATCAGTGGTGTGACGCATTCCGTTTTAGCTCGCCGCTCCAGTAGTGATGTCCGTGCAATTTATCGATTTCGTTTTATTTTAAATTTTTTGAATTCGTTAATGCGTGAGTAAAAAAAAAAAGAAGCTATGACACTAGCCGAACGTTCACCTGATTGTAAGTGATACGCGTGCCCATAATAACGTGGCGCTTGTTAAGGTTATATACTACACCACATTGGGCTCGTCGCCTGAGACGTAAGTTGTTGAGTTTCGTTATCCCAGTAATTACTCTATCTATAGCGTCTTTCAAACCGGAAGATAGTAATGTTTGGCGGTGAAAATACGCCCTGCGGTAGTATCTACCTAGACAGTCTCCGGCAACATAGACCTACAACCTGTCAATCATTATATTATTTAACATTGTATTTAAATAAAACTAAATTTTACGGACTAATAAAATTTTATACGCACTAGAAACGATTGTAATTAAACATAACAGCATTATTTTAATCAAGCATGTCTGCTAAAGACTTTAGGGCATAGACAACATATCCTGTGTAGATCGCACTACAAACAATAATTAAAAAGCTGTGGGTACTCAATGGTGACGATGTTGTTAGAACGTCTGTCAATTTAGTCCTTCCGTAATCACGATTGCTGCGAAACACTTGAAACCTAGGAGTAATAAATAATTACATAAAGGCTATAAAATCCACAAAATTTCATTACCTTTGTTTATTATAAAGTATTGACTTCATTTCTATTGTGGTTTTTAAAATCTAGTTAATTAAAATATTACATATTTTATTATTAAGCAGTGAACTATTGTTAACAAAAACACAATTTTAAGCAATTTTTGTTGTATAAATAAAATATTCAATAAATATATGTATCAGATATGTTTATTCTTTGCATTTGCATTTTTTTCTATTTCTCCATTTTCTTGTAGGAAACTAGTCGTCAGATAATTTCGTTGTACTGCATATCCATGTCATCAGTGTTTGTTTTATATGTACAAAGTAATTATATAGAATAAAAAAAATGGAAAATTTGTAATAATAAAATATGGAAATTTACAGTATCGATATCTCTAACTCAGGCCATCACTATGAACAGGAAATCGCACAGTAATGTTTGTAGCATTGAATAGAGCCACGGAAGCCAAGCGAAAGATAATAAATCATATGCGAGGTAAATTGACCGTACAGTGTGTGGCCAGTTTGAAATTGCTAAAATTGTAATTATGCTCATAAAAAAGCCAGACTAGATAAATCTTTTATAATAATAATGTTTCATCATCAGCCGATAGGCATCCACCACTGGACATAAGCTTGCTATAAAGATTCCCACATCAATCGGTTAGGAAATCATATGGAGAGATTTAAGCCATTTCCCACCATGCGGGTTCTATGTGGGCTGGTGGAGCCGAAACCTCGTTTGTTGATTAGCAGGATACACCACAAGCAGCTAAGGTTGGCTTGGATCCCGCCAGTTGTTGTGCGGGAACCCTTACACCCTTATTAATGTTTATATAAACAAACCAATACGAGTAGTTAAATAGCTATACTAAAAGAAATTATAGTTTCAATTGCATATCTATTTTTAAGCAAATATGATCTCCAAACTCTAAGCATTAGTGCTTGATCTATTATCGAAAACAGTCTAGGTTCTCTAGGGTTTAAGCAGCTTCTACTTCCGCCATAAGAATTTGCTTTGTTCCGGTTGGGTTGACGTTGTACATGCAGTGTACATAATCCTAACTAACGCTACATTTTCGTGGATCATACTATTAGACCATAAGGTGTAAGCCCCACTCGTCTCTTTGTTTCTTCATACCAGCGCCGCATCGTTTTCCTCGCCTTGAGACATAAGATTTTTAATTTCGTCACCCCAGTAATTTCACTAGCTACAACGGCAGGCTTTATGGGAATACATGAACTCAGAAAGAACTTTATATCTTTTAATCAGAAACAAGCTGTGTGCTCTGAAGAAAAGTTTTCATTCATAGTATGTTTACAGTATTACGTTTGCAGATTCTTGATGAGCCATATAAATAGTTGCAACTCAAAAAAGGAAAGGCTTTTTTTGGGTTAACAATAAAACCATTATCCACGGTAACGTTTTGCAGTAAACCTCTAAAAAGAGAAAGTTGGAACTGTCCAAGAAGACTAATATATTTGTATAAGGAGTTCAAAGACTATTAAAGAGACGCTTATGTAAAAGATATTTACATAGGTCTGGTAGCTCTCCAATTTCACTAGCTACAGCGCTCTTCAAAATAGAACGTAGTAATATTTGCACACTACTTTCTGACGAGTGAAATAGACACTGCTATTCGTCTTCTTCGTCGGGATCACTTTTAACATCGTGGTCATCACTTCAGGTGTTGGTCCCGAGCCTACAATATTTTATGTAAAATTTCTGTATATGTTCTCATTACCATAATTAACCACACGAGAAGATGATGATGAAACAGTAGTCTCGTGATGGTTATTGTATTGGTATTATTCTTTTTTACCTTATTGTTAAAGATTTACTGGTTGTAGGTCTCTGTTGCCGGTGCCGCGAAACAGTTCTGTGCTATCATTACTGTTGTTTCGGTTTGAAGGGCGCTGTAGTAAGTGCAATTAGTAGGGTAAAGAGACCTAATGTCTTATGGCCGAAAGCACAACAAAAAATCAACGAGCCCAATGAGGTGTAGTGTATACCATCCTCACTAGCGCCGGGTTGTTATGGGCAGGCGTATCGCTTACCATCAGGTGAACGTCCCGCTGGTCTTGTCGTCCGTTCTCAGCATAGTTATGCACAGTTGGACATAGGCCTCCGTCAAAGATCCCCACATCTACCGATCCTGCACTGCTCGCATTGCCAGGCACTAGGGGTTGTCATTTGTAGGGGTTCAAATAGGGAGATTTGGGCCATTTCCCACCACGCTGGCCCAATGCGGGTTGGTTGGAGCCAGAGCCTCGTTTGCTGATTAACAGGGTGCACCACAAGCAGGTGCGGTTGGCTTTGGGTCTCTTAAATTGTTGTGCGGGGACCCCTTTCACCCCAGTTGTTGTGCGGGACCCCTTACACCCATGGTCTTGTCGCTTCCTTGAATAAAAAAAAAGTCATTTAGAATTGCGTCTACTATTCTCATTGAAATGGCTTATTCCCGTATCCGCGAGTATATACGTTGTTTATATTACAATTTCCAATGTGACGACAAGCAAGTATTTACCTTAATTACACTACGTTAAGACATCATTTCCGCTTTGATAGCAATTATTACTCATCGCAAACGGGGTCTGATAGTATCCTATAAAGCTGTTTGTTATCACTTACGTGTGCTGTGTACACATAGTCGCATGTTGCGTATACACGTTAACGCGCTCTCATAATATTTAGACATGTCCAATGTGTTTATTATCATTTGCTTCCTGATTTTAGGTTAGCGGGTAACTATAAAAATTCGATGCTCTATGGTCATTCTGCGCGAGTCTATCTAGTTGAGATAGTAAGTTTCAGATTTAAAATTCATAATGGAACTTTTAATATATTTAAATTAAAATACCTAATTAATATATTTTTATGGAGGAATTATAATCAGTAGGATAATGATCAAGCTTAATCCCTTTAGTGATAATAGACCTCTGTTGCTGGAGACCCTCTAGGTATCACCGCAGCTCCTATTTCTGCTGACAAACAGTACTGTGGTGCAAACGTTACTGTGTTCCGGTTTGAAATACGTAGTAGCTAATGAAAATACTGACCTAATAAAACTTAACCTGTGTCACAAGGCGACGAGTATAATTTATTGTAGTGTACATCATCTTAACCAACGTCACATTATGGGCAGACGTTCACCTGATGCTGAATAATACTTTGCATCAGGTGAACGTCTCAATCGTCTATAAGTAGTATTATTAAAAAAACTATTGAACCTATTTTTTTATTAGTATAGCTTCAATAGTTTGTACAATCACATAGCGCATATCGGATACGGAGTGATGTACGCTTCTTCTTCCTCCTGCCCTTTTCCCATTCTATGTGGGGTCGGCACAGTATGTACTTCTTTTCCACATCCTCTATCAGCCGCCTTATCTAAATTCACACTCTTCTTACACATGTCATCTTTCACACAATCTATCCACACTTTCTTCGGTCTTCCTCTACCCTTATTTAACCATCCACATTCATTCTCATTACTTTCTTTGTTATATGTCCTTCATCCGTCCGCATAACATGCCAGTACCACGCTAACCTCTTGCTCCTCAACTTCTCTGTCACTGGCGCAACTTTCAGGCTTCCTCTAATATACTCATTCATAATTTTATCCATCTTAACATTCGCATCTCGGCCACATGTAATCTCTTTTCATCCGAACCCTTGGTGGCCCAACACTCAGATCCATACAGAGCGGTACCAACGGACTGATGTAGGCGTTAAACTTCAAACGCACTTACTTTGCCATCATCGATTAAAATTATATGAAAAAGTGCAGTTAGAGTCTAAATATCAAAATATCTATTACTTAACCATAGTAAGTAAAACAATACTAAGATAAACTATCTATTACTAAAAGTATTAGGTTAAGTAATTAAGTGGAGTACACGGGGAAATATAATCCTACATAATTACGAGTGTACCACGAAGTACGAGTCAAGTTGACTGTCAGAGGCTTGACAGTGGTGACAGGTGCCGTCACTCTTTGTCTGTTAAACGTCAGGAAGTCGTCCCTGCGTAATGGTGTAAGGAAAATATACTTACGGTTATAACTGTTTGTCCAAAAGGAAGTAATATGACGTTAAAACTAAATTGCTTAATTAAAACATTTTGATCCTCTTTCTCTTCTTTTACTAAGTGTGTGAAAATATTTTATTATAGTTTTGCAAATTTTACTTTGATTTTATCCTCATAGATACATCTATAAACTGTTAAGTTTATCTATTATTATACTCTTTTTGTTTCTATTGTATTACCAAAATTCATATATGGTTCCTTCAATGATGATCTCTAGTGCATTTTCATTGCTTTCATCAGCCACTAAGAGTTTCAAAGTTAAGACTCCACCAATTTAACAAAACAGTTTCGTTATGTCACATCTTAATTATTTATATCGTTATCGTCTAAGTTAATAACAAGTTTTTTAAAGCTTGAAATTCTTTGCGCAAGTTATCTAGAAAGGGCGTTAACCTTTTTCGCTGCAGTGATAAGACTGATGTCAGCTTATAAAATATGAAGTTAAAAGTTATTAGTAACCTATTTAACTGTGTGAATGAGTTTGTAAATCTACTTGTTGATTATTTAAATATACCAAATATGGAAGTTATTTTAAAACAAGCCCTCTACAGCAGGGTCGGCCATAACGCGAAGCGTTTCATAGAATCAACTGGTTGCTTTCACACTTTTTTCATGGTCCTTTCGCAACCCGTCTATGGGTACAGGAAATCTTAGGGCTACTACACACATACTTCATTTTTATTTAATATCGTATTTATAAAATCAATATAACTTATCAACATATCCAGAATCATCACAGAAAGCATTAAAATATTATCGTATAACTAAAAATTATAGGTAAAAAAAAATATCATTTAATATGTAATATTAACTCCGTGGATAAAAAAAATATATATTTGACCACAAATGTATATATTTTATCGTGTGAAAACAAACTTGGATTATTCAAATTTAATATACGAAAATGAAATCAACATAAACAACATCATTACTATTTCCAAATTACCTGCCATTAGACTTATAAGGTTGTTTGTTTCGTTTGAAACTGTAAAGAACATTATTGTCGTCCGTTAACTGTACTTTGTATTGTGTCGCCCTTTTTGTGTTCAGTTACTCAATACTAGAAAATTACTGTAGTCATTAATGACTGTCATAATTTAAATTTATGGTTGTGAATTTTAAAAGCATTTAACTGGTATTTCGTATTTGGTTTGAATGATATTTCTTAACAAAGCAGCGGATAGGTAATTCACTTGATGAATTAGCGATACGCCTGCACGTAACGATCTAGCGCTACTTAGATGTGCTTTGAAGTTCATACAGCACCAGATTGCGCTCGTCGCCTTGAGACCTCGATAAATATCTCCTTACTTGAGTGGTACGGAATTCTTTACAGCTCTGCTTTTTATATATACGGCAATTGGTGCGTGGAGAAACATAATGAGTATAAGTTCTTATAGTCCCGTCTTTCCCCTGACACTGTAAATCAGGTTCCACAATTGGCCTTAACATCTAACTACTTTGGATAATTTATTTATATTATATAGCTTATACTTTTTCGAAAATTTAATTTTCCTATATTTAAGCTTAGATTATATACTCAGTGTGCAATATGAATATGCTACTTATTTACTACTCCTTATATATCAAACAAAGCAGCTATGAATATCGAAAATGTGAATTGAAGCTTTTATGCACTTAATATCTCATTATTTTTATATAGATAATTTTAAAACTATAGAGTTTTTACAGGTGGTTTATCTCTCTTACCGGAGACCGTTTAGGTACTGTGCACACATTACTGTGTCCCAATTTGAATGGCACTGTCGCTAGTGTAATTACTGAAATAACGATACTCGACATCTTGTCTCAGGCCACCAACACTATATGGTGCAGTATATATCATGTTAACTAGCGCCACGTTATGGGCACGCGGTATTAATTACCATCAGGTGAACGTCGCTTGATTGAATAAAAAAGACGAATAAAGTAATATTTATTTAAAAGATGACGCTGTTTTAGAATAGTTAGGCATCTACACTTATTTTAGAGTTATCTATTTATTATTCGGATAATTCATTAAAAATTACATGAAATAGTGATAGTTAACCTTTTAATAAACTTAGTTATACAAATAATTATTAAATTATTTTGTTCGTGGTGTGTGAAAAGGTCTTTACAATCATCGCCCTACTGCCCTAAGTATTGCCGCGTGCCAAGTTCCATTTCCCATTCTGTCGCTAGTCGATGTAACAACAATCGACGAATAATAAACATCGTTACACTTTTCTATTTTAGTGGATAGTGGGGATTGCGTACTTGGATGATGGTACCAAAACATTCGGTACTAATATCTGCCCGTTAGTATTCATCTAATTAATTCATCATCATCATCAGCCGACAGACATCCACTGTTAGACATAAGCCTCCTCCAAAGATCGCACACACATTGATCGGGTAGGGATTAGTATAGAAGGATTTGGTCCATTTCCCACCAGGCTGGTCCAATGCGGATTAGTGGAAGCCATACCCTCGTTTGTTTATTAGCAGGGTGCATCACGAGCAGGTGACGTTGGTTTGAATCCCGTGAGATGTGCGTGAACCCTTACACCCCTCCATTAATTGCCACCTTTAAAAGTATATGCTGAGATAATAAGAAAGACTATTTTATTACAGATGTTTGCTTATAACGTGGCGCTAGTTAGGATGATATACACTGCAACACATGAAATAAGATAATTACTGTGTCTAGTTACCTCAATAAATTAACTAGTTAAAGCGCCTATTAAGCCGGAGCACAGTGTAATATATTATTTGAGGCAGGCGTAGGACATATCAGACTGTCTTCGACAGCAAAGACCTACCAATATTTTTTTTTATTTAATTAAGTGGCAAGACGAGCGTAAAGTTCACTTGATAGTAAGTGATAAGGCCGCCTATAACAACGTGATTCTAGTTAGGATGATATATACTGCACCATATTGCGCTCGTCGCTTGAGACATACGATGTTATGTTTCATTACCCCCGTAATTATACTAGTTACAGCGCTCTTCAAACCGGAACACTACAATGTTTGCACTGTACTGTTTTAGTTGTAGAAATAAGCGCTGCGGTAGTAATCACCGAAACTGTGTCGGCAACAGAGACTAACTTAAACCTTGTTAAGCGTTATTTGAGTATTTGAAACAACATGGTCCTGTTTAAGTTAAACAACCTGAAGATGGTTATATCCTTTAAAGATTTTCGGTTGTATATTTTTTGTGAATAAGCATTGAGTGTTTAAGTTGAAAGTGTTGTTAATATTCAAGGTAATTTTCATTACTTGTACATTAGCAATGTCTCTGGTAATAATAATCGGTGTTGTGTATTAAACACGGCCGTGCTCTCATACAACGCGGCCGTCCTTGTAGTAATGGCGCCGTACGTAGTACTTTGTGCCTCCAAAACTATCGATTGCTGCTCCCCGATATAGACGCTATTGAACTAAAACGAAACACTCGAGATATAGAAAAGAGAGGGATATTAAAATGAAGAAGAAACACCATTTGCAACTATAAGTGCCTATAAAACTTTAAAGTTAACCTCTATGTATTAGAGATTATTATTAAATAGTTTAACTTAGAACTGAATCATAAACGTCGCTTAACTTTTACATCGTGTTGTATGTATTTTATACTTCTTAAATTTCAAAGCATCTAAGTAGGCGCTACCGTTCCGATTTCTGTTATCAAACATTCCCGTGTAAAAGTTACCTTGTTCCGGATTGAAGGACGTTGTAGCTAGAGAAATTACTGAGGAAAGCGTTAGATAATATTTTATATCTCGAGCCGATGAGCACAATGTCGCGCTGTGTATGTTATCCTATACTGCACCACGTTGTTATGGATAGACGTAATATCATCAGGTCAATGTATCGTTTATTTCGTTAAATAAAAAATTTAACTATTACTATTGTAATATCATAACTGTATGCATATTTTCAGATGGACCCTTACGAAATATTAATTATGTGAAATTAACATTGTATTTAGGAAGTGGCCGCAGACGGAATATAAATCCATGTATTGGCCTTGATTCCTAAATGAGCATCCCGATTTGGCGGGCGGGTAGCGGGTGAGCTCACGCGGCGCGCTCCGCAGACGGTAGGCTGCTAGTGGCTCATTAGCAAGCTTCATTGTCGACTGGCAGTGTTTCCTTGCCCGCAGCCGGATGCAGTAAGCGTTGCTAGTCCCGCACTAGTTTACGAACGCACATCTGCAGCGCGCGTCGCCGCTGCCCGCGAAAATAATAATAAAAAAAAAAAAAAGAATAATCCGCGCGCGTTTATAACTACGCGAAAATGGGTGTAGTGAAAAATCAAAAAAAGGACAAAACGAAAAACGACACGAAAAAAACCGAAGCCGTTAACGGGAAACAAAAAAAAGACGAGAGTAAAGTGAAAAAGAAAAAGAAAGTGTCGTGTTTACAGTGCATCAAATCGCATGATGACGGTACTTGTTTTGACTAATACTATGTAGTATTTTTTTTTTGTTCACTATATAGAACGGAAGTGTACAGCACAAGGTCTATCGGTCGTAATTTTCTCGCTGCGTTTTAATTATTATTCCTTGCCAGCTTTTCTTTCGTATGTCTAGTTTATGGTTAAATTATTTTTAACAACGCGCACTCGATTCGCTTACATTGTCATATGTTTTTATGTTGTGTGAATTATTTTAATGCCACTTGTCACAATGCCAATACTATTGACTTTCGATGGGATTCGTTGGATTAGTGCCTGATGGTTTATAGTCCAGTTTCGTGGAAACTATTTTTGAACTTAAAATCACTGCGTAAAATAATCAAAGAGCCAGTAGACCTATTGTATTCAGGACACATAATTGAAGTAGAGTAAATACTTGACGTTCAATATATGTAGTCATAAACGTTTTTTAATTACTAACACTGTCAAATGTTACTCTGGTTTATAACATGCATATAGACGCATCATGTTAAGATAAATATAATCGTAGAATTAGTTTATGATATATCTAACTGGATGATGCGATTGCTCATGGCAACGGCGGCCTAAATTTTCATGTTTATCCCGAATAGCGTTGATGGCGGATTTCGTAAGATCCAGGGCGCGTGTTCGACTCGATAACATTTTAAAAAAAAAAATCAGCGACTGACGAGTCAAGGTTGGCTGAATGTTTTCGTTTACATCATCGCGACCGCTTTTGGACATGGTTCACCGACCATGGACCTGTTTAATTTAAAAAGTGGCCAAGTATTAACGACTACGTGTTAACTTCGGGTAAGCATTGAAATTATTTATGTTTTTTTTTTTATTAAATAAAACAAGGGACGAGCGTGACGTTCACCTGATGGTACGTCATGCGCCTGTCCATAACAAAGTGGCGCTAGTTAGAATGAAATATACTGCATCACATTGCGCTCGCCTGAAACATAAGATGTCGGTTGCACTAGTAATTACATTAGCTACGGCACCCTTCAACCGAAACTCAGTAATGTTTGCACAGTACTGTTCGGCGGCAGAAGTAGGCGCTGCTGTGGTACCTACCTGTTTGGTCTCCAGTAACAGAGACCTATCAACAGTAAATTTATGTATTTCATTGATATGGTAATTTTTTGTTGCCAGGCGTTTCTCTTATCATGAGGTCACCATCATGCTTGTCTCGTTACTTCATGAAATAAAAGATAAATAAAAACGAAGCCAAGAGGCGAGCGAAATGTTCACCAGTTGTATTACACACTTGCCTATTATAACGTAGTGCTAGCTAGGATGGTATATACTACACCATATTGCGCTCGCCGCTTTAAGACGTAAGTGAATGTCTCCTTACCCCAGTAATTTCATAATCTACAACTCCTATCAAAACGGCAGAGTTACCTGTGGTGGTACATAGACGGTCTCTTCAAACGGAGATCTCATGATAGTACATGTATTATATGATGGAAAGGTTGCAGTGTATGTTTTATGCTGTTGTATTATAAATAAGGTAATTGCTATTATTGTGAACATGAGGAATTTAAAGCCAATTTACATATGCATAGTTACGAGAGCAGCCACGTGAGTGGACAATGTGTCGATTGTGTCATTGTCGTTGAAACCCGACAAGTTAATTCTGCAGTTGCACCGACTGTCCTGCTATTAATGACAGCGATGGCTTCTTGATTTAAATTGATGATATTGGGTGTTATGATCTGTTTAACTAGTCATCAAATGCTTTCGCATATTTCATGATAATTTTGTTTAAGCTAATTCCGATAATTTTAGATAATACATACTGCTCTACTTGATGTCCTTGATTTCTTCTATAATGATACATGACACGTCAATGCAAAATAATTAGTAATAAACCAAGTTACATTTCTGAATAATTTTTTTTAAATCGATCGTTTAGTTAACCTCCAAATCTAGTTTTTCTATAACACTGTTTATGCAAAAGTATGTTTTAAGGTAATATAAATATTAACTTTAAAATTCAATAAGTAATATAGAGACGGTTTATTTATCGCTGATTGCTTGTAATCTGACTGCTTTAATGAAATTGACGAATCGAAATTGTTGTAGCCTCAAATGATATAGATTCGATTCTCGCATAGATTATAATCTATAAATCTTGTTTTTAATATCTATTTTGAGTTTTATGAGTGTACTTGTAGCCTGTTGTAGATTTTTAAGAAAAAGTATGGTCTACCGTGTCGAATCGTATAAAACGCAGTCGTGTCTGATTGAATTTAAGTTTCTTTTACCATCGTAGTTTTTAGTTTTGAATCCGATTTACTAACTCATAATTTATGATTTAATGCCTTACGTCAACATGGTTTTATCACTTTTTTCCAAGGGCAAACGTTGAAGATGTAATCAGTGGAGTAATTCGCACCGGTGGTCACTAATGCGCATGCCCGAAGCGAACGCGTCGGTTTATGATGTAAACAAAATTGTCGACGGGCGACCGGTCCATTGTAAAACATGACCTGGAGACCGAAATGAATTCTCGGACATTTAAATCCTTACCACATGTAAAGTATTCGATAAAAAAAATCGATTCTTTTTCAGTTTGGATCGATCTTTTACGAAATAAATTTACACGTCTCAAACAACTAACATGTATTCCACCCTACGTGTTAGTTTCTCAGACCATTTTAATAATTGTTAAACTGCTATTTATATAAAATATTTTTTTTATTATATTTTCAATGCAGACAAAAATTATTAGAACTATTTCATCAAAATATCTGCAACAGAAACTAACTTATAGCTACGTGCTCTCCTAACCACTCTCTTGGTAGAGTCGCCTTTAAAACAAAAGGATGTATATTAAAATCGGTACCCTGTGATAGCTACTATTCCAGAAACTAATCAAACTTATGCTTAACTCTATGGATCGAGTATCACAAAAAAACCATAAGGAGTTATAGATTTTTTCACATATTTCGTGTCTTGCACTAAAGTAATAACTATTAGTTATTAATAAAATTGATCTTGGTCTCGGTTTTGCGAAAAGGCAAAACCAAAACCAAAACAAACCTATTATGCGAGACGAAGTCCAAATATATAAGACTGAACGAAAATATTAAAACTCTGTTGAAATTATGAATTAAAATATTTATCATAACTTGAACATGTGCTTTTCTCCCAGAAACAAAATATTTAATATATTATAAGATTGAATATTCGAAGTATTAATCTTGTTCTTACTTTGCTCATCAATATAACTGATTATGATAAAATTAGAGGCCTATCATTAAAACATAACTCAAAGCAGTGTATCGATCGTGTTTAGTCGTACGGCGTTAATATCACATGACAACTCTCACCTTACTTTCTTCTAACATCGAGATGCGTGTATATATGCGCATCATATTACCAAACAGAATCTCTAACATACTGTATGTATTATTTCTTAACACAACACTTCATCCAAGGCTTTAATTAAAACATTCTGTAGTTTTAAAAACATTTGCAACAAGTACATATAGAAAAGTATTAAAAACTTATTTTTAATCTATGCTTCTGTATATTAAACTAACTGTTCCTTGACCGCTTTGCTGGACGTAATAAAAAATTTGATTTGAAATTTGTCAGAAATATTCGCCGCCTGTAACCCACGACCCACCGGGCTCCGTCCCGTTAATAACATCCCTGAAATTCCTTTTCGGAGTAACATTTAGTCAATTTAGTCCTAATTTGATCTATACTCGGTAAAACTAATGTTTCTATCAAATTTCTAGTATCTAAGCCAGTTCCAGAGATATCGCGGTGAGTCTCTACATAGGTGGAAATCTCTTATGTATATAGATTACTCAAATAGGCCGAAGAACCTTTGAGAGAACAATGAGTGGGTTTCTTCTAGACTAGTGCGCTTGACCACATAAACTACATCACCCTTTTCCAACAGGTTAACTCAGGGTCAAGCACTAACTAACTATAAAAATGAAAAAAAATATATACCATTCAGAACCTCTCTTACCAAAAGGTTATAAGCCTATATAACGAAAATTTAATTAAGACCATTTAATACCAGATGAACAATAAATGAAGAGCCTATTGTTCCCACTACTAGGACTCGAGGTCTTATTTCACACCACCGCACATCCTATTTCTGCAACCAAAGAGTCATGTGCAAACACCGCTGTTTCAATTTGAAGGGTGATGTAGCTATTAAAATTACGGGGATAGCGAGACTTAATACCTTATATCTCAAGGCAACGAGGCGCAATGGAGGTGCACTGTCAAAATTAACGCCATGTTGTGATGGACAGACGTATCACTTACTATCAGGGGTGTAAGGAGTCCCGCACAACAACTCACGGGACCCAAGCCAACCTCACCTGGTCGTAGTGCACCCTGCTAATCAAAAAACGAGGCTGTGATTCCCGCTAACCCGCTTTGTGCCAGCATGGTGGGAAATGGCCCAAATTCCCCCATATGAATTAAATACAACATCCCCTAGTGCCCAGCGGTACCGGGCCCATGGTGGCTGTTGTGATCTTTGGGAGAGGCGAAGGTCTCGCTCGTCTCATCGCTTAGTAGAATAATAAACAATTGTAAAAATTCACTGCCATACTTCCAGATTGAACATAACCCCGTCGATAGTAACAGGTAGTTATTAAAATACTTTATTCCTTACGTTTTACGAACAGTAATGTAATTAGACTCGGCGAATGCTCAATTAGCAACACATAAATGAAGCCAAAGAGCATATTGTGCTATTTGGGTTGTAGGATACATTAATTAACAAACGACGCGGTGCGATCACTAGCGATTATATACAGGAGTTGGTTGAATGGAGTCATGGCCTATGAACTACTGCTACGTTATGTACTCGTAGTACACAAAATTCCTATTTATATTTGTATTAACTAACAGTATCCTAAAGTTCTCCCTTTTAAAGTAATTTTTTTCTATTTATTTATATGCAATTATATGTTATATACATAACATATATCATCGCGAATATTGGTTAGATGACATAGAAATGCGTATAGCCAAAGATCAGAATAAGTGGCGTTTCTTAAGAAAGCCTGTGTTCAGCAGTGTACTGCCGCAGACTGATGATCATATAGAAATTTGTACACTGTAGCGTCATCTGGTAAAAGATACAATAGAGAATGTAATATGAAAATATTCTCATCCAAAAAATACATATTCATACCAATTTTTTAGTCCAATCCTTTGTTTAATACTTTAGTTCCCAAAGTAATCCATGTGGATCCCCGGATGTCCACGGGAGTCTCGAAAGTGATCTACGTCGACTCTAATCTTCACATTTTTTGTTGAGTTTTGGAAATATGATATAAAATGTCAAATAGCAAAGATCCACCAGAACCAGTTAAAATTTAAAAATGGTTCGACGAGAAAAAAAAAGTATGAGTACCTCTAGCTCTAATGGTTTCAGAGATTAGTAATTTGAAACAGGTTAATACTTTTGCATAACAAATTAATATTATATCAAACAACATTAATGAAACTAACAGACTGGGTAACAAAACATCATTTAAGCATTCATCTTGTGGTACACGGTAAACTTGATCATCAAGCCACGTGTACCACCGGTGGTACACGCAGTCAATCATATTTATTCAATGCGCTGAACACATCTTATTACAAATATAATTTTGCAAGATGCAGTATAGAATAAAACACACAAGTTTATTTAGCTCGTACCCCACGTGTATCATCGGTGGTACACGATATGATAACTGCTCTAGACAAGAGAACTACTTATGTATTGATGATATAATGAAATATTGTGTGATCATATATCGATCTTTAGTCAAAACATCAAATGGCCTAAACGACAAGTCGGACAAAAATGGCTTAGCACATAACGTGTTAAGTATAAACTTGGTATTATGATATTACAAATAGATCTTTGAATTTAAGTTACTTATGCAGTAAATTTTTAAGCTTTTCAGTATTAAACAAAATTTTACTTTAAAAGGTTATTTTTTTAGGAAATCTTACAATAATAATATTACATTTGATCACAGTTTAACCTTAACGTGTACACCTTAGTGCTCGTTCTAACATCGTCAATGTTTACTTATCTTTATTCAAAACAAAATTTCAAAAAATAAAGTAACAATAAGTTTTTTTTAATTATTGGGGTAAAGAGACTAAATATCATGATTCTTAACGCGACGAGCAATATGTGGTGCAGTGTATATAAAGCAGGCATCTCTTGCTATCATTTGAACATCTCGCTCGTATCGTCGCTTCGTCCAACAAAAAAATGTTTCATAACCGCACTGATGTACAGACGTAACTACTCGGATATAGTAGGCGTTGTTCATAAAGACACATTAGTATGCGCGGCGGGGTGTCAATCATCATCTTAACAGGTGCATCACACGACCTTCAGGATCCAGTGGTGATGTCACCGTGGCCGCTCCTCGCAAATAAAACCCGCTCTACCCACAGTCACCACTTACCCTTATTAGTCGCATGCCATAGCTGTCAATTTATCGTCGGCATGGGGCCGATTCCAGTTTAGATAGAGGATTTAGTTTCGTGGAACTTGACGACCTGACCTACACCTTTACTTACGTTATAAACCGATCAATGACCTTAAATTATAATAAATCCTTTGAAATGAGAATAAAATACAAGTGGTAAATATTGCTCCTACATATCTTAGGGGTGTAAAGGTCCCCGCACAACAACTAACGGGCAAGCCTCACCTGCTCATGGTGCACCCTGTTAATCAAAAAACGAGGCTCTGGCGCACACCAATCCGCATTGAGCCAGCGTAGTGGGAAATGGCCCAAATCCGCCCATATGAATCCCTACACGATCGATTTTAAATCTTTGGGGGAAACCAATGTCCAGCACTGGACGTCTATCGACTGATGATGATGATGATATTACTTAGATTAAAATTAGCAATGCGTATAATATTGAAAGCTTTAATAAATAATTATAATTTAAAGTCGAATTTACAAAGCTTAGAAATGACAACTGCTGTATGATTAAAAAAATATGTTAGGTCCTTACATATGAAATTAGCGTTTTGTTGTACTGACCACTTTGATCTGAAATATCTCTTCTTTGGTTAAGAATTTCAAATACAAATTTATAAATTCATTTAGCTGGTACATTTGAGTTTGGAAAACAATCATTTATTTGTTTTTTCCTCATTAGTTTTTTTTTTTGACGTCGCTTATTACCGCACAATGGAAAACACGAAATATCGATATATTTATGAGTACGAGTTCTACCGTGGCACCAGTGCTGCAGAAACAGCTCGAAGGATTAATCATTCGTACGGTGCTGATGTCACAAAAGAAAGCACGGAACGTTTTTGGTTCCAACGTTTTCGTTCTGGAAATTTCGACCTTCAGAACCAACCCCGTGGACGGCCGGGGACCAAAGTGGAGAATAAAGAATTAAAGGCTATTGTGGAAGCGAATCCATCACAAAGCACTTCAGAGATAGCTGTAGGCTTCGGGGTAAGTGACAAAACTGTATTAATACACTTGAAGCAAATCGGGAAAGTAAAAAAACTTGAATGATGGGTACCTCATGAATTGAGTGAATCGAACTTGCAAACACGCGTCGACTGCTGTGTTACTTTGCTCAACCGGCACAATAATGAAGGGACTGTAATTCGAATCATTACTTGTGATGAAAAGTGGATACTGTACGATAATCAGAAGCGCTCGTCGCACTTGCTGAACCCTGGAGACCCCGACAAATTCTGCCTTAAACAAAAATTGACTCAGAAAAAGTTACTTGTGAGTGTTTGGAGGACTAGCGCCGGTGTCGTTCACTACAGCTTTCTAAAATTTATCCAAACGATTACGGCAGATATCTATTGTCAGCAACTGCAAACCATGAAGGAAGAACTATCTGCTAAATAACCAAGATTGATCAATCGCTCTAGGCCACTACTGCTTCACGACAACGCAAGACCACACACTGCACAATAAACAACCACTAAGTTAGATGAGCTACAATTGGAATGTCTGCGACATTTACCGTTCTCCCCGGACCTTGCCCAACAGAATACCATTTTTTCCGAAATTAGGACAAATTCTTACAAGGGAAAAAAAAATTCAACTCCGATGCGGCAGTCCAAACCGCCTTCAAAGAGTTTAATGATTCTCGCCCCCATGGTTTTTTTAGTATAGGGATCAATGACCTATGAGATGTAAAAAGTGCATATATAACAACGGTGCATATTTTGATTAATTAAATATATTTTACCAAAAAAAAAAAAGACTTTATATTCCGCCCGTACAAAACGCCAATTTAATATGTAAGGACTATATAATGTAGAGAAAATTGTAAGATATCGATTATCCTGATTAATTAACTAATTATAAGAAAGAGCCTTTACCTTCTTCGGGCATATTAAGCATTCTTAAAAGGGCTGTCTGGTGAAGTAAATAATTTTGTAGTACCTATTACATGGTCGGAAACCATCAATCCACTCCGCACATAACCGCATTCAATGGAGACTGCTTATCCATGGTCAGAATCACCATTGACATTAAAAAAGAAGAAAAGAATAGCTAATTATACGTACTGTTTTTTTTTAACAATGATCTAGTCACAATTAGTCCAAATATAGTGAAGCGTGCACGGGTATAATCGTAGCTGTTATAATTTATGGTGGAATACAAATATGTTGTTATGGCAGCAGATTTCAAATATGAGTGTTAGCTAATTAAACAGAATTCATGATGATAGATGCATTATTTTGTATACATATGTATATACTAGCTATTCCCCGCCCGCATTGCTGATCGTAACACCCCCGCAAGCCCCCATGGGAAAGGAATTTACTAAATCTATTCTTAACTGACCTGTAAATAGCAGAAGCAATGTCTCTACCAAATTTTGAGTGTTTACATCTAATAGTTTCGGAGATCTTGTGATGAGTTTATGAATCTCTGAATATATATATCGTTTCCTGTTTGTTTCAAAATTAATCTTTTTTTTTTTAAGCGTTTTTCAAAATTAATTTCGAAACGAACTTGTTTCAAAGATAAATTCTAAAAAAAAAAACCTAAACAAAAACGCGCATTAGTCACATGGCTGTGAAACAAAAACACGAATGTTTTGTTTTCGATCATGACCGCCAAAACTATGCCTCTACGTACACGTAACACGCAGTATTAGGTGTAATTTAAGGAAATGTATGCGAATAATGATTTTTCGGATACATTGCTAACAAAAGTCACAGTTAATTTTTTTATTCGTCAAAACAAAAATACGTATTATAGGAAGTTAGCCTGATACACATCATCACATTATTCTCGTCGCCTAAGGACTTAAGTTGTTTTAATCATTTTTTTTTGGTTTTATTTCTTAGGGATATGTCAGTCAGATTGGCCCGAAAATACAACATAAAATTACTTATGTAAAAAAAAAACTTATTACACTAATAGTGGTGTTATAACATGCCAAAAATGTCTCGTGCTACCCTAGACATTGGTTCACACAACAAGGACATAAGACAGGATACTTGAGACAGAACAGACGTAAGACCTAAACTTAAGACATGAACTTCTAGAAGATAATATTTTTCTTTTATTAATAATTGTCCGTTCACAACTATATTGCTGTTATATACTGTGTATCCTCTGCATCAGTATCGATGACTGATTCAAATCACAGCAATGTCGTCAGATCTCTGTGGGTTTTTCATTGGTTATTATTAAAAAATAGCATTTTGCCAATAGTTAGTCTATAGTTGCAGCTTTTAACATAAGAAAACACTAGAACTTATGAAATCACCAGATATTTTTAAAGCTTGTCTAATTTTGGCGCGGCAACCGCAAAAACGAGCGCTGCACGATTCCTGCTTCTCATGTAATTGCGTCATACGATGAAGAATAAAAGCGTTCGTAAGCATTCGAGGGTCTTTGTTGATGGTGACATCAACATACCTACTGCTCCAGATTTGGATATCTAAACTTGTTCATTACAAATTCTAGAAACGATAAAGCGATAATATCGCAGTATTAGTAATATTTATTGGTAATAATAAACAGTAATATAAAAATATATATTGAATCTTTTAATATATATATAATGAACTTGAGTGTTGTTTGTTCGCCAGTCACTTGAAAACTGGTGAACGTATCGACATGGGAGCATGATCATTCGACGCGGAACGAATTGTAGATGGTAACAGGCTATTTATTTTTTGAATTTCATAAATCCTTCATCATTTTATTTCTAATTAACTGCTAAAAAAAAAAATTATTCTTTATCCTGTAATAAATATATATCAACCTCGTTGTCTATCGCATTGTTTCCGTATATTAAAATCTTCAGTTACCGTAGCAATATAAACTTTCACGCCTGTAAAACTGTTATAATAGCACTTGAAAATAGCAACAGCTTACAGTTATAACCTGTATCCGTTCATTTCCGTTACGCATGTCCTATTGGCCATACATTTATCACACATATCTTCTGACGTCTAACGAAACTGTGATGTCGCGTGATTGATACTGCGTCATTAAGCGACGTTAACACGCTATCGTGTAGTTATGTAACTAATATAAAAAAAAAATAATAATTCCATTGTCAACGGATATAATGTGTATATGTTAAGTACATAAACCTAATTTTTTTTTATTCAACGATGCGACGAAGACATACGAGACGGGAGATTGTAAATGATAATCCTGCTCATTCCAACGTGATAGATACAATCATATACTCTGCACCGCATTACACTCTTCGCCTTGAGACAAGGTGTTAAGCCTTCTAACATACTACAATACCCTTCAAAGCCGAACACAGTAATGTTATCTCGATGCGATTTGTCGGTGGAAATTTGAGCTGCAATGGTACCTACCCAAATGGTCTCCGGCAATAAAGAACAGAACAGCAAAAAGTACTTAAAAATATTTTAAACATGAGGTACAAAATGTAATAGTTTATAATTTAATAGTATTTCTGTAAAAATTTTAACAGGATAACAATCCTTTTTATTTTTGATCCTTGTTCAATGGTACAAGTAAAATTTTGGTCGTTATTAATTTTCCTATGTACGTACATCTTGGCCTTTGAAAAGAGCAGCTAAAGATGATGATGGCGTACGTCTTGGTTTATAATGTAAAAGCACAAAGATCTGTATAATAACTAAATAAATAAAAAGTAGATATACAAAAGCGATTAGTAGTAAATAACCAATATATTTATATATGTGGAAGCCGTTAATAATACATATAATTCGCCCCTGGTTCGGCGCCCGTCGGGCTCGGACACCGCGTACAAGTCACACCCGTTTGCCCGGGCGGTCTTCATCGCCTTCGACTCCACGACACAGGTGTAGATGACCTGGCGACGGGCCCGAGACCCCTCCGATGACCTCATAGTCCTCGCCGTCATCCGGCGCGCACTATGCGCGACTTTTTTGTTATTTTTATGATGCAGTTTACGCCACAAGGTTTATTGACAACTATTGCAGCTTCATCCGATTCAGCAGATCCGCAAGCAAAAATATACGCGACTTAGTTAAGATTTCATAAATATATTTATCTATGCATATATTAATGTACACCCCTTTATCACTATCTACCTTTTCGGCCCTTCCCCATCCAATATTATCTCACCTTTTTCCTTCATCTTTTATATATTATTTATTTTAAATTTAATCAAATATTTGTTCATCAAAAAATTTCATCAAAATGACGATTGAACGAATTAAAGTATTTGAAAATTTTAAAGTTCCTTTAAGCTCCGGTTTTAGAAATAGTTTAAAAAATTAAACGAAAAGGAGATTACTATATAAAAATATAACTAAATTAAAAAAAAAACAATTATTCACAGAGAGTATAAGCGAATGAAAAATTTGCGTGCTTTAATGAATGAATTTTTAGATTATAACTTGACAACAATCCGACTTAAAACTTATTTCCCCAACAACTAAATGGTTTTTGCAATTATCCGAACTGTTCTTTTGTATTACCATCACAAAAAACATTAAAGAAAAAAATAGTAATCATTACATTTTATTTGTGCGAGTACTCTAAGTAAAATAAAAGTATGTGTATAAAAATAATTATACAAATTTATTTACATAAATATATATTAAGTTGTGTGTTTTGGTTTTTGTGTTTGTTTCAAGTTTTATTTTAATTTTAATTTTATATCCTTTTCTTTTATTTTATTTTCCTTTTTATTTTAGCTCGCGGATACCAAATCCGCGAGACCTGTGTCCGATGAAGCTGCTGTGGTTGTCAATAAAAGTAACGGCGCAAACTTTATAAAAAAAAATACATATTATATGTAATTTTTTTCGAAATTTTTTTTAACTTATTCCGCCTCTTTTAATATCACGACGAGGTTCATGATTTGCCTTCAACTATATATATTTGAAAGCATACGCACTTGTAGTATATATAGGATGGTGCAAAAGTAATCCTCCTATCAGAAAATGCTATAAATTTTGCCTTGATGTAAAAAAATTAAAAGACCAAATAAAAATAACCTTCCGATGTTTTTTGGCTGTAATTTAAAAAAAAAATATGAAAAACTTTGATTCTTCTTATGGATTATTTTTATTTAGTCTTTTAATTTTTTTACATCAAGGCAAAATTTATAGCATTTTCTGATGGGAGGATTACTTTTGCGCCACCCTGTATATTGTTTTACTTTAAATAATACAACATATATCCACTAGTGCATATATATGTTTTATTATTTAAAGTTTAGTGTACTTTCAAAGTGGTTTTTTATATAATATAGAATCTTATCTGAAATCCAAGGTTAAAACAGAAAACATTGAATTTAGATCAATTCGCTGTTACACTTAAAATCCTTGAACTAACAGCAAGTATATTTGTACTCGTATGTATATATATGTATGTGTTTCTTACTTTGTTTTTACACTGTGTATTTACGTCTCTTACGTACATAGAACTTGGACAACTTTCAAATAGTTGTTTATACATGTTTTAATTAATTTTTTTTTAATCAATTAAGCACCGAGACGAGCGGGACGTTCACCTGATGATAATTGATAAGCCCGCATAAAATAACGTGGCGCTAGTTAGAATGGTATACACTGTACCACATTGTGCTCGTCGCCTGGAGACAAGTTGTTGAGTCTCGTTACCCCATTATTTACACTAGATACCTTCTAACTGGAACACAGTAGTTTTTGCACATTCCTATTAGGCATGAGAAATAGGAGCTGCGCTCTTACTATGGTACCTGCTCCTACCTAGATGGTCTCAGGCACTAAAGACCTACCACCAGTAAGAAAGTAAATACCTTATACGTTTGTATGATATATACACGCGGTCTCTGAGGAGCTGTCTGAGGACGTATGTTATTTTGAAGAGCCCATCAGGAAGGCGGTACAATCAAAGGAGACCGCTTGTTTGTGATCACGATTCTCAGCAGTGAGGGAACGATTTAAGAAGAAGAGATCATATAGTAGATTTACGTCAACGTAACAATCTAGATAGACTTGGTTTGAAAGTCTCTGGATAATTAATCCAATTACGATTCATAAATTTTCAATTTATACATAGGTCATCGATATGCTACTACAAATATCTTAATCAACTACTAACATAATAATGTCGTAATAACACCGTCATGAAGTCATCCAATGCGATGTCAAATTCGGAGTCAAAAATCGGGTGGAGACGACATGGTCAATTAATGTGACCGTACAACCACTTGACATTATGGCCTATGGGTTATGCAATGAGGGGAACAATACTACGCAACCTTTGACACAGTTTATATGATTATATTTGGATTCGTCATTGATTTGGAACAGAGACAGAATTAAGAATAACTGAAGAAGATCCATAAAGACTAGTCTATATATTATAGTCTATACTAGCCTCCTAACCAAGATGTGTAACCGACCTTCACCAGTAACAAAGGGAATCAATTGTTGGGATCAAGTTATAATTGTATGACAAATGTGTGCCTAAGTATGGAAAGCTTTAAGTACACCTAAATGATAAATACTGGTAGCCTATCTATTGCCGGAGACCGTCCAGGAAGGTCCAGGGGTCCACAGCTCCTATTTCTGCCGCCAAATATAAATGGCGCAAACATTACTATGTTCCAGTTTGAAGGGTGCTGTAACTACTGAAATTACTGTTGTAACAAGGTTTAAATTGTTAAAATTTTTCCTTTGCTTATGTTTTCTCGGAGGTAACTCTCTTTAGGGTTATGCTCGTCATACTTTTTAATTTACTTAAAAAACTTTGTAACTTTGACTTTATTACGTTATGAAATATACAAAGGCGTAACTTAAACCCACCTCCGTGAATTTCGCATTATCACTGTTAAATCTTATATACAAAACTAACTTGCATGTGAACAGTAATGACTTGGCAGTTATTTTCAGCGCTAATTTATTCATTCATTGAGCGTCGTATGTGATGAGGTAATCCGGATGAATCTCGTTACTGAACAATCGACAATTGTTACTACTTCTAGTGAAATGGATAGACGAAATAAAAACTTCACAGTGAATACAAATATCAGAGGTCGCCAATCTAGATCCACATGACACCCAGTAACACTCATAACTTTATGCTACTCGCTTTAGTTACGAAAATATATTGTAATAATTATTATAACTAAAGCACCTTAATTTTTAGTTAACTTTGACCCCCCGTAAAAGTTATTGCCGACCACTGGTATATAAAATGTACAAGTTTATGTGATCATCATAATTAATACATCGTTTAGTAGAAAGTGATGATGGTTTAGTTTGTGCGAGAAGCTTCGTGCTATGCGAATTAAGGAGATTCAGCTTCGATTCTTTAACTCTCTAGTCAAGACAAATATTGTTTGGAAACCAGTTACAAGCTTAGGATAACAAAGTATAGGAATATAAAATAGATTACTTATGCTACTTAGTTTTGTAGAAAATCTATAGAGAAAGAGATAAACGGGTAAGAAAATCATACTACATCATTGTCAGCCGACAGACGTCCACTGCTGGACATAGGCTTCCCCCAAAGATCTCCACATCGATCGATACTGCGCTGCCCGCATCCAACTGCTTCCCGCAACCTTCACCAGATCGTCGGACCACCTGGTGGGGGGCCTGTCAACACTACGTTTTCCGATACGCGGTCGCAATACATCATACTACATAATAATGTTTATTATATTAATATGTTTCTTTTCTGCGGGTATATTATTTACACTACATTATTCACTCATTACCAAGTGATTACAGATAAAAATACTATTTGTATTCTTGTAATCGTCAAATTGAATCAGTTCTCTCCTTTCCGCTACTTGCGGTCAGGTAACCGTTCGCTGGTTACCATTCAATACATTATCGATATCTCTAAATCCATTCCCGATAACCAAACATAGCGTCGTGTAGTCTATTAAGATACAGTATATCAATTGTTTACCGTTTGTTACTGCACTGTGTCACCTGGGAAGCGTCATAATGGCGTTAGTGCATTTGCTTAACATAAAAATTGCATCATCGTTTATTTTCTAAGTTGTTTGTTTATACGTTGCAACTTTATTATCGTTGACTTTAAGCATATTAAGTTACATGAAGTAATTACTGGACCACATTTGAATATCTCCGTGGAGTTGTAACCACGTCCCTTTTAACATTGAAATATTTAGTTCGATTCCGAGACCACATATCGTTAAGTTTTCCGAACTCGTCTAGATAGCTACTATAAAAGTTATAAACAAACATACATTCGTACAGTAATACATGTACATGACATAATAACTAATAAGTAATTTAAAAAAAAATGCTCATTGTCACTGTAAGACTTATCTGTGTCAACTGATGTAATAGTAGGAATTCTTTGTAATAATATAACAGCGACTTTCTCACGAAGATTTTCTTCGAGAGTTTCGCATTATGCACTTACAAAACATGATCCCTTTGTTATAAATACAAAGGGAATATACGAATTAAGCTATGTAGTCATAGTTTATATTATAATGTTATCAATCATGACCCTTTTATATCGCAGTCAATGTACGTAACTGTATACCGCCGGTCGAACAAAATGCAAATGGAAAGCGATATATCATTGTGAGCGTTCGTCCATATGCGCCGCCTAAATACCGACAACCGAACAGACCGACAAAAACATACCGTCACATACACCACTGTTTCAGTAGTCCCAATTGTGAATACCAGAATCCGCTGACATATAATCACTATTAGCAGAGTTACATTCCCTTTATAAAACGACCATTCTTTACCAACGACTAGTTAGTCACAATTTCTTTCTCTGGTGTGAGAACATATTGATAATGTGTATATATGTATAGGAGATATCTGGATATCTCCTATAAATATGGACATCTCGTGATAAGTAAATGAATCTCCAGAGATTATCTTACTCTTACTTATCTCTCCAGAGATTATCTTATCACAAGATCTTCGAAACAATTAGATGTAAATACTAAAAATTTGGTACAGATATTTTTTCTGCTATTTAGAGGTCAACTAAGAGTGGATTTTACAAAATTCATTGCCTAAAGAAAGTTGCGGTAGCTATTTTTTTTTATTTTTTAATGAAAGGGCGAGACGAGCGGGACGTCCACCTGATCGTGACACTCCCGCTTATAACGTGACGCTAGTTAGGATGTTATTCACTACATCATATTGCCTTCGTCGTCTTGCAACATAGAATGTTGTCCCATTACCCAAGTAATTTCACTAGCTACAACTCCCTTCAACCCGGAACACGGCTATGTTTGCACACTACTGTTTAGCGACAGAAATAGGCTGCGGTACCACCTATCTAGATCGGGAAGTGATCTGAAGGTCGCGGATTTCCTCTGGGCTTAAATAGTTTCAACAAATTTCAAATCAAACTCTTTATTACGGCCAGCAAAACAGGCGTACAACAGCTAGTAAGACACAATAAAACTTATTACAAATAACTTGTTAACTCTTGAATGGCGTAACAATCTTTATGACGATTTTAATGGTGCCATAGTCAATTTGAAAGTTAACTACTTAATTATTCAACTGATAGTCTCTTATTCGTGCTATCGTTTTGTTACGTACGTAACAATTTTTTTCCTTTTGTACAAAAAAAAAAAATACGCAATGAAAATATTACTTACCAGAATTAAATCCCATTACAATATTTTTTCCTACATTTGGCTAAAAACTCGGTATTAAGTGTTAACTATAATATATATTGAAAATTTATATATAGAGTCCGACGGCGATCTTCCAGCCATGTAGTGAAACTGTAAGAAGAAGAAGCGGAATTTGCTATTGTATTTTCACACAAAATAAACTTAATTTAAAATACTATTACATAAAGTTACAAGTTATGTTGATGTAGGATATATTTAAAATATATTTTGATGAAATATAACTTTAAAGCAACAAATGACTTTATTGAATTCGAAGAGACGTAGGTTCAATCTCCGGTAAGCTTGAACTCTCTAAAAGATAACATCGTACAAAAACCTGTGTATTCCAAGAAAAAGGGCTTTAGAGTATATGTACTATAAACCAATTCGCACTTGGCTAACGTAATGGATAATTAACCTTGACTCTCTTCATGTGAAATTAGTGTTAACTTTTTAAAGCAAATTTAATATTAATAAGTTATCTTTGATTGTTACAGGTGGTGTAGAAGGCAAATATCGCGTGGCAGCGCCTGAACTCATGCAGGACACCTTCATGAGCGATTCGGAAGACGAAGGAGGTACGAGCAAAATTATTATTCCAATCTCACCGAAATCGTTAGTGACACTTTAGTAGTTAATTTGCTAATTTATTTAATTCGACTTAGTATACATAATTCATTTATTTCAATCTATGTATTTCATGTGCGCTATACGAAAATATACAACTGTAAAATTGTAGTTGAAGTATTTGCATAAATGATTTGGATCTGAAGTTTTTATATCACCTGATCTATCAGTGTTAATAAGGTGTTCCCATCATTATTATCATTGCTGGAATCCGTGGTTGAAAAAGACGTCATACCATTTTCAAATTACTTACTCTTACTTATTTCAATGTCAGTACCGTCAATAACACTGTACGTACATTACAACACAATGATTGTTACAGGTGAAGTAGAGTGCCCTATCCAGCAGCAGCAACAGTACCGCTACATGAACAGCGAGGCGGGCACGCTGCATCGGGCTAAGCCGCTCGAGGACAGCGTCACAGACGGTCACCTTTGGCCCAGCAACAATGATAAGAAGGTCGCCACCATCGAACGACAGCCCGTCGACATTGGGTATAAAAATCGATATTATTAAACAATTCGTATAAGTAACTATTCTATAAGCAAGTGCCTTGAATATTTTGAAATAATGATTAGGACTTAAGACGCAGGACTAAGTTCCTGATTCTCTGAGGATATATTTTCTTATTAACTTTGAATGTTACTGGTGGTAGGTCTTTGTTGCCGGAGACCGTCTATGTAGCCACCAGCAAAAAAAGAGTGCATATGTTACAGTTTTCTGGTTTCAAGGCCGCTGTAGCTAGTGAAATTAATGTAGCAAGGAGCCTTAACATTTATGCTTCAATGAGACGAGCACAATGTGGTGCAGTGTATATCACACTACGCAGCGGTATGTTGTTATGGGCAAGCTACTTACCATCACGTAAACGTCTCGTTATTTTGTCGTATAAAAAATTATACATAATAAACAACATATAAGTTATCATAAAGTAAGAAAGGTTGGATATACCTTTGATTATAGCGATCCAGACTTTTATCTGATGGCATGCCTTTTTTATGTAATGAAGCGACGAGACAAGCGGGACGTTTTCTTGGTGGTAAGCGATACGTCTGCCCATAAAAACATGTCGCTAGTTAGGATGGTACACACTGCACCACATCACGCTCGTGGCCTTGAGACATAAGATGTTAATCTTATTACCCCGGTAATTTCACTAGACACAGCGCCCTTGAAACTAGAACACAGTAATTTTTATACACTACTGTTTGGCGATAGAAATAGGAAATGCAGTGATGCCTACCTAGAAAGAGTACGGAGAAGACACCAGGCTGAGATGTAATATATATGTAGCAAGAAGTAAGGGTAATACAAAATATGGAAGAGTTGATAGGTATATCAGAATAGTTAAAAATACGCAATGTATCATAAATGTTTTGTGTAAAAGGTTCGAAATATTTTCGATACAAAACTGTATAATACTACATAGTCTAGCATTTCAGTCGGAATAGGAAATGTCAAGGCCTTTAGCGACTCTGTAATCTCTGATGATGTCATAGTACCAAACGTAAACAACGGCATTGAAGGTAGGCTGAATGACATCATGAAAAACGTAGTAATAAAAAGTTTTAAAGTATTGCCAGGTGTTTATATAGAGGAAGGAAGGACACTAACAAATTGTGAATAATAATAATAATATTCATTGGTAATAACTAAAAAAATAATACATTAATGTAACACAAAATGTGTTATGAACGAACTTCTTGCTCCGAAGGTAATCTCTTTTAGACAACCCAGTCGAAAAGAAGAAATATTCTAAAATAGTAAAAAAAAAATTAGAGGATGGAATATATGATGAATGTCTCAAGCGATAGCATAAATACCAAGGAATTTGTAATAAGTTATAATTGTGGATAATAGATTATAATAGCTATTAAAATGGCTATTCATTGTTTTATCTTGAAAAGGTAGTAAGCTTCATAGTTATGTATATTATGATAATTAAGACCGTTATTAAACACATTACCAGCTCTCTTATTGTTCCCACTTGTAGGCGTTGGAACCTTCTTTTACAAAACCAAAGGATGTCAAGATCTTCGCCTAATCAATATGCATAACAATAGGATTAACAGAACGTATAAATATTTTAATTGAAAATAATAACTCGATTCAATCATCATCAGCCGATAGACGTCCACTGCTGGGCTTAAGTCTCCCCCAAAGATCTCCGCGTTGTGGGGATTCATGTGGGGGAATTTGGGCCATTTGCCGCCACGCTGGTCCAATGCGTGTTGATAGGAGCCGGAGCCACGTTTGTTTATTAGCAAGGTACACCACGAGTAGGTGAGGTTGACTTGGGTTCCATAAGTTGTTGTGCGAGACCCCTTACACCCCTCAATTCCATAACATATTAAATTATTAATATTTTACTAAAGTATTTGCTTGTTGTGCGAATATCTTCAATACTTAACGTCTGAGGCAAAATGAGTACATATGCAAGGAAGAGCACATAAAATTCGAGCAATAACTCCCAAATATTTTGACTGTATTATTATAAAAATTTTATATATTTATTAATCGTATAAGTAATATTAAGTATTCACTTCATTTAGATGGTCAAACTAGCTCTGAAGCTACACCTCTTAAAATATTCAGGTCATAACGCAAGGTTACGAAATTGTCGTGCCTCATTCACGTTGTCCGGTACCAGCGAGTGACAAAAGCGTATGAGGATGTTCAATTGGGTTCATACAATACACCGCTCGCAACTCTAATCTAGATACATAGATGCATCCAGGTTCAATGTTAGACAGTTCCTCATCAAAATTGTTACCATAACAATACTGACAACGTCAACATCAATTACATATTAGATCTTAGATCTATTAGATCTTCCATTTATTAGGTCCTTACGTATGAAATTGGCATTTTGTACGGGAGGAATATGAAGTAATTTTTTTTTTTGTAAAATATATTTAAGTAATCAAAGTACACACCGTTGTTATCTATGCACTTTTGCCATCTCATAGGTCATTGATCCCTTTACTAAAAAAACCATGGGGGCGAGAAGCTATAAAGTTTTTGAATGCGGTTTGGACTGCCGCATCGGAGTTGAATTTTTTTTCCTTGTAAGAAGTTGTCCAAATTCCGGAAAAAATGATAATTTGTTGAGGCAAGGTCCGGGGAGTACGGTGGATGTCGCAGACATTCCAATTGTAGCTCATCTAACTTAGTGGTTGTTTGTTGTGCAGTGTGTTGTCTTACGTTGTCGTGAAGCAGTAGTGGCCTAGAGCGATCGACCAATCTCGGTTGTTTCATAATCGTTTGGCCAGATTTTACAAAACTGTAGTGAATGAGACCGGCGCTAGTTCACCAAACACTCACAAGTAACTTTTTCTGAGTCAATTTTTGTTTAGGACAGGATTTGGCTGGGTCTCCAGGGTTCAGCCATTGCGACGAGCGCATCCTATTATCGTACGGTATCCACTTTTCATCACAAGTAATGATTCGATTTAAAATCCCCTCATTATTGTGTCGGTTGAGTCGACGCGTGTTTGCAAGTTCGATTCACTCAATCCATCGTTCAAGTTTTTTTTACTTTCCCGATTTACTTCAAGTGGATTAATACAGTTTTGTTACTTACCCCGAAGCCTCCAACTATCTCTGAAGTGCTTTGTGATGGATCCGCTTCCACAATAGCTTTTAATTCTTCATTTTCCACTTTGGTCTCCGGCCGTCTACGGGATTGATTCTGAATGTCGAAATTTCCAGAAAGAAAACGTTGAAACCTTTTTGGTTTCAACATTTTCGTGCTTTCTTTTGCGACACCAGTGCCGTACACATCATTAATCCTTCGAGGTGTTTCTGCAGCGCTGGTGCCACGGTAGAACTCGTACTCGTAAAAATACCGATATTTCATGTTTGCCATTGCGTGGTTATAAGCGACGCCAAAGAAAAAATAGTGAGGAAAAAACAAATGAATGACTGTTTTCAAAACTCAAATGTACCAGCTAAATGAATTTATAAATTTGAATTTGGAATTCTTAACTAAAGAGGAGATTTTTCAGACCGAAGTGGTGAGTACGACAAAATGCCAATTTCATATGTAAAGACCTAATATTTATTTACCATTAAATTAAAGTTGCCATACATAAAAGTGCGGAATATATGATTAATGCCTTGCAGGCAGTCTCTGTCCAAAATCTCAGACGAGATATTGAATACATAAAAATTTAACATACAATCATAATAATATATAAATTAACAGAACCAAGTATATGTAATTAAGACCAGACTAGACCATCACTTAATAAACGCACAACAACTCACGGGATCCAAGCCAACCTCACCGGCTGGTGGTGCACTCTGCTAAACAACAAACGAGGCTCTGGCTCCCGCTAACCTGCATTCGGCCAACGTGGTAGGAAATGGCCCACAAGAATGGAGATCTTTAGGGAGGCCTATGTCCAGAAGTTGACATCTATCGGCTGATGATGATGATGTATTATATTATAATTTATCGTTGCAACTTATACGAGTATATACATTGTTAGAAAGATCTTTAAGTCTACAAAGTACTTTTTTATCATTCCCTGTTCTTCGGTTTTTCAAAACTATGGCAAATGCCTAATCGATGAGTCTTCTATAATCTCTCGACCGTATTTTTCGGTGAAGAAAAACGTTGTGAAGAAAAGAATATATTGACCTTTGATGAATAAGACATTCAACAATCTAGACCAAGTCACCATGATGGATAAACGGCGTATCTTTTGTGAGAGGAGGCTGCAAATACCAATAATAGCAAAAGACGCTACTTGTTTAATTAATATTTTTTTAATAATTTTGCTTATAACAGATGGTATGAACAATGAATTTTGTTGTTATTAAATATTTGTTTTCTTCACAGATTCCTGGTGTCGTTCGTAGTTGACGCCCGCGGTGGTGCCATGAAGGCGAAGCGCCGCGGCGGTGTGCGCATCATCGTGCCTCCGGCTGCGTGCGCGGCGCCCACTAGGGTCACCTGCCGGTACAAATAGTTTCAACTATTACCTTTAAATCTTTAAACGACAACAAAAAAGAACGGCTGCTATAAATTTAACACCTTTATATACGCCTTAAACAATTTTTATATACAGTGTTTTCGCAAAGAAATTCGGTCAAGAAACAAAGCTATATTTTATAATAATAAGAAATCCTTTCTTTACTACATCGACCTTTTGTTTATGTATTGTTATATATCACTTAAAATTTTTTATTCTTTTTATACGTTCACTTATAACTGTAAATTTTAAAGCATCTATGAAGTATTATCAATTTTTAGTTCAATCGTTTTAAACCCAAAGCTATATATTATCATCATTTCAACATATTAATTTCACACCTGAACATATAACCTTTCCAAATGGAAGTAATCGCCAAGCTTGTATACAAGTTACTGTAATGCTGTACAGCTGGTAACTAGTAACAGTAACTAGTAAAGTTGGATACTCTTTCCTTGAAATCATATTCTAATACATATTTTACGACGCGCCGAGGGTAGATTGGCCGAGAGGATATTTTATCCCATCTTTCACATAAGATAAAATGGATAATAGAAACTATTTATATAATAAATCGTACAAGTTATTATTTATCTTTAGGATATTTTTTTTTAAATAAATATAGGAGACAAATCGGCTCATTGAGTCATTTGGCATATCTAAATTTTGGGAAGGTGCCACGTCTCACGCGAACTTGTGACACGTCAGTTGTTTATTTTTGTTTTATTGTAACACTAAACGCTTCATTATTTATCAACAATCCATGAGTAATATTAATTTACATAACATGATAATTTGAAAATGTTTTACATCATCATCATCAGTTTTATCGATCCGTTGCTGGATATAGGTCTTCCTCAATGTCTTTGACCATATGCGAAAGAGATTAAAAAAGTTGAATGTAATAAATTTTTACCTTGATTGTGTTTGGAGATTGTTTTGTTATATCGCGGACCCTAGTTAATTTTTCAGTTATATGTTATAGAATTTTCTAAGGTCTTTATGTTGCAAAACTGCCACGATAATGGCATTACTCTGTTACACTTGTCAAAGTATACTAGGCAACATATTGTTTCATTATCACTTAACACGGTGTAAAATTGACCTCAAGTGTGTTAGCCTAATGTTAAATGGAGTAGTTAGGAATTGTATTTCATATATCCCTAATAACTGTATATAAACAAATGCAGCAATTTTGTTATAAAATTGTTGAGGTTAAATTTCATTACATTTAGTGATTCTTATATTTGCATATTGTTAATTACCGTTTGTGTTAGGTTACTTGTATACAAAGTGATAAATTGCAATAATTCAAAATGGTAGACTTGACTAAATAATTGTCACGAAAATACTTTGCGAGGCAGCAGCAACTTTTAAAAGTTAAAGCCAAACATTTTAGTGTTTGTTAACATGTACTGATACTACTACATATCAATATAGCTAAGTCAATAAATCTTATCTGTATTAAATTAATCTTATCAATCATATCGAATCTTATCTGTTTTGATATGATCTTGACCGTACTCAATGTTTTTTTGTTAATCTAAGACACAATTGATATTTTAATGAAAACAAATATTGAAGCTGAAAAGATTTCACCATATTGTGAACTTTTAAGTGATACCAGATCATCAGAGAGTATAGACAAAGCAGAGTCAAATTTTTAAACCAATTTTCTCATTTTTACAAGAGGAACTTAACCCTAAGTTGACATGATGTTATGTAATAATCAAGTCGTGGATTATGAAGGGTTTTCAAATGTGGCAGAATTACAAAATAATGATATATTGCCGGATATCCCATGTAGGATTTACTGTTCGCTGTAGGTGTAGCAGAAGAGTTATGCTGGACTCTTACCGGCAAAACTCTATGGGTGCCAACCTCGACGCTTTTGGCCAGAACCACGGGAACGTTTTCGCACACAAGCGTGGTGTAAAGATCGTATCTAGCACACCGAACAATGAAACATCTTACCACTACCCGACTACTTTTAGCCGTAAATACAAACAAAGAGCTCCTGTGTTTGACTGCTTGTGATATAATAATGTACTGTGTTTCAGTGCTGCTACCCGTCGCGCACCAGCCGCTGCACCTCCACCCCTCATGGAAGGCGAGGCGCTTGCATCGAGACTATTGGAGTTGCAACCTCAAGGAGCTAAATTTTTGGCGTAAATACAAAGACTATGTATATTTGAAAACTTTCTACCCTGAACAAATACTGCAGTAAAGAAGGACACGATAACATAAAATTTAACTTCGACAAAAAGTTCTGTATCTTTTAGTTATCTTTACATTACTTAGACTTTTTATTGAGATTAACAGTTTTCTATCTTCATACTTTACTGGTGGTAGGAAGGTGTTGCCAGACTTCGCCTAGGTAACTACCGCCGTAGGTCTAGTTTTTGCTACCAAACTGTATTGCGACATTACTAAATTTCGATGTAAAAGACACTGAAGCTAGTGAAATTACTAAAGTAACGATACGTAGCATCTTAAGTCTGAAAGTGACGAACACATTGTGGTGCACTGTATATATTTCTAACTAACGCCATAATGTTATGGGCGGGCGTATCAGTGATCATCAGGTGAACGTCCTGCTCTTATCGCTTCGTCAAAAATAAAAGATCTTTTCTATTGCAGTCCCGTGATAATCGAAGTACCGATATTTACCGCTTCATGCCGGGAGAGAGAGATCGTGGTGCTGCGATCCGACACCGGCGAGACTTGGCAAGACCACTACTTACACAACAACGATAACCCTATGATACAGGTGAGGACTATTATTTGGAAGTCGGGGCTGTGTGGATACTCACGCACATTAAAACCTCTTGGTGATTGTCTTCAGTATTTGTACAAGTAATAGGATCTCTATTCGTATATACTTATTATATTATTCCTTGTCATAATAATAATTGTTCCCAGGAAGCGTTGGTTCGCGAGCGACAGGAGTACGGACCGAGCGGCGAGACCCTGGGCGAGAGTGGAGAGCGAGTGACGCGGGTTGTCACTTGCGATTTCCCCCACTACCTCGCGGTTGTGTCTCGCGTCCGCCAGGAGGTGCACGTTATTGGACCCGAGGGTGGAACTGTGTCCAGTGCTCATATTCCACAGGTACGTCATCAAAGCCTAGTATTTAAACAAATACATCCTTATCCTATTCGTATGAATACCTGTTGATAAGTGATAGGCCTGCCCATAACAATGTAACGTTAGGATGACACAGCACTAAATTGTGGCCGACGCGTTAGAAGATTAGATGTTAAGTTTCGTTACCTTACTAATTTCATTATCTTCAACGCCTGACTGTGATATCCACTTGGGCAGTCTCCAGGCATCAGAAATGTACAATCAGACTCTCTCTAACAGACGCGTAGGAACTCTGCATTTGAGTTAGACTATGTGCTGCGCTTTCATGAAACTTTATATGACGGTTCCGTTTTTCTCAAACTTTTATGTACTTGGTACGGCAGGTGCAAGCGCTGTTCCCGCCGCAAGCACTCACGAAACGTATCCGCGTGGGGCTGCAAGCACACGGCTCGTCACCAGAGTTGGCGCGGCGCGTGCTACCTCGCCACGCGGCCGTCTCTCCTGTCCTCACCGTGGAGCCACGCCGCCGCAAGTTCCACCGCAGCATCACACTCACCGTGCCGCTACCACAGCACCAGGTATCCATCAATATCACCATACCTCTTTTATCTGTATACTGTAACTGTATCAGTTTTTTAGATTACTATTACAAATTTTATCCAAGTCAATGTTTAACTGCATAACCCAAAGTATCTCACTCTACTAAAATATTGATGTGGTACAAAATTATTAATAATAATACCTTTTTGATCTCATGTTTTTTATTACATACATAAACTTGAATTTGAAATATCAACCTCTCTTTGGATATAGGCTTCCTTCAACCGTTTCAATAGTTCTCGGATTTATCCAATAATTTCATATGACTTCTAACATTTTTTTAGGTCCAGTCCGACGTAGCAATTTTATAGTCTTATTCGTGTAACATGAACCGTACCCTCCACTAATAAAGTGGTTTAAAATTATAAAATTATAAAGATATTACGTCACCATCAGGGCGCCGTCCACGACAAGCAGTCAACTGCGACGTTACGGTTGCTGTGCTCCATCATGGGCGGGCAGGCTCGCGCAGTATGGGAGGACGTCACGGGTTCAACTCCGCTGACACTCACTGATGACTGCGCATCCTTTACTACCACCGTCTCAGCCAGGTCAGAACTAAGTTTTTCGTTATACTCAGAATGTTTATGTCTTCATATAACAGCCAGAAAATTACATTACTGTTATTGAAAATACAAGAGAGTTGCCTAATGAGAAAGTTGGAAAAAGCTCTACCGTCATCCCTCGGTATCCAACCAAGGCTAGAGGCAGAAGAAGGTAGCTTTTTGTTTTGAAAAATCTAATGCTGATCTGGTCTCATCTATTACAGATTCTGGTTGATGAATTGTCAAAACGTTAGCGACGCGACCAAACTGGCTACGGAATTGTACAGGTATATGTACTTACAAATATTATAAAAATTAATACTGCGAATAGATTTTTTAAGTGGATAGCGAAGTGCGCTAACTCTCATATTTAAACAACTGAAACACAGCAATGCTGTTATGGCGGCATAATTACAAATGGGAGTGATAGCTTGAGTTCGAGGAGACCAACAACAGCATCCTCGGAATCGAACCAGGACCCTTCATGTCATAAGGCAACCACTCAGCCATTGCGCCACGTAGGTAGATAAATTTCTTTTATTCTATTTATGTATTAATTTTTTCGACCTCAACAATTAAGTTAGAGTGAAACAATTTACAAAAAATTTCTAACTACATTTTAAATGGTCATCGACGTGTTGTATCACAAAGATTATGACCTCCTATCCTTATTCTTGGTCTTTGAAGATAACTTGAATTTTTATAATATCAGAGAAATGCTACTGGTGCCGTTTGAAGTGCGCATCGTCATACTGGGCAAGAGGCTGGACGCTCTCGAAGGCAGGCTGCTGGTTCTCTACATCACTGACAGATACGCCTACGATACTCTGCTGCAACAGGTACGAAAAAACCTTATCTGTTCAACTAAATAGCGAAACTTGCTTGACGTTCACCTAATGATAACTGATAAGGCTACCTATAAAATATAGCGGTAACAAAGTGTTTATAATGCAACATATTCATAAAGTCCAAGAAACAACTCCTTATTTAATATTACACCAACAACTATTGTTTTAATGGTAGATGGCGACGGTCTCCAGCGACAAAGACTTTTTTGATATCAGGAGTTTAGACCTGAACATTATACTGAATACGTTTTTATTACACTCAGGAACACTACACGGAGATCGCGCACTCAACAGCCGTGCGCTTCTTGGATGGCAAGGAGGTATACCTCGAGTTCTCCGGGAACCTCGTACCGGTCACCAAGTCCGGAAGTCAGCCCATGTTCACCTTCGAGGTATTAAAGTGCAATTAGAAATATTCATAATTTTTTTTTATAACGTACATATTGGATTTGTTCATTTAACTACGAATCAAAGATGAATGAAATTATGAACTTCATTTCGTGATCATCACTTAAAGCTATTTAACTAATATTAGTAGAAATATTAACTGCCTCAATGAATGATCAATGCCTTAATGAACTGTCTCATCAATTAATATCCAAGTTGTTGTAATTATTTTGTGGTAATATGTATTCTATAATTTATCTTAAATAAATTAAAAAAACATTTAAGACAAGGAGAAAGTGAATGCCATTTATTTACTACATTGGTCAAGTGCGAACTGGTGTACGTCATATGTCCACCAATGTTCTTAGAAAATGCCAGTTTAATCACGATATTTTCCTTCATCAAAAGCTTGTTCTGTGGTGATATAACCCGACTCTTTTCAAGACATGGCGTATACGACTTTATAATCTGAGCACTATCACTACTTGATTCATTAAATGGCCTTGATAATAAGAAAATATTCAAAACATCTTATATTACTTGTATTCCAGGCCTTTAAAGATAACAGAGTCGAGTTCACTGTCCGGGTGAAACATCACGAGGAGAATCCTTCCGGACGTGTGTACTTCATGAATGAACCTAAGGTAATTACGCCAAACAAGCATATGTAAATGTTACTACTATCCAGTTTGAAGGACATTGTAAACAGTATGATTGGAATAACGAGAGATAGCTTATGATATGGGTTATTTGTGGGGTTTGTGAAGTAATACATAATGAACTTTGAACGTTTTATAAAGAAATAATGTTTTAACAGGTTGCCAAAGGCGAACAGTCTCAAACACCGGCTTGCGTACTGGACGTGGAATTGCCGGAGAGGATTGCGCCAAGAGCAGCTAAAAGCCAAATAGACTATCTTAACTTGGATCAATCCGGTGAGTAAGACAGTTTTCGTTGAATTGTTGTGGAGTTTGACTTGTCTAACTAGACAACGTCGATAATGGTTTCTTCTTGCACGTATTGTTGTATCCGGATACTTTTAACACCACCGAAAACCACCATCTCTGTTCTAATTCTTTTATGATGGTCTTTACGTGCCCTTTATTTATATTACATTTTTTACAGGCTTTGATGCCCTTAAGGACGAATTAAGCTTCCACTGGGGCGACCATAATAATAGTTTAGGACCTGCATCGTTGCCTCATCAAGGTCTACAAATCAATGGACATGTGAGAAACAATTAAATTTTTTATTTAATTAAAAACACATAAAGAATTTTAGCTTGACAAACATATTTGCCAAGAAAATTGTTTAAAACAGAATATAGCAAAAATATTTATTAAAATCATGTTTTTTTTTCTCAGGATAAAATCATTACTAACGGCGATGTGAAATATCCTACGAGGGATACGGAAGACAAAAGCCCTAAACCACAAGGTAACAATTAAGTAATTAAATTAGTATGTTTTAAAGTCAAATCGAAATTTATTTGAAAAATAATATAAAAAAAACAATTTCAGTTAATGGAGGTACGTTACATGTGGACTCGAAAAGTACAAAGGCAACTTTCGATTCGGATGAAGACAAAACTCCTATGAACACCCTGGAAAAAGGAAAAAAGAAAGCTGAAGGCGGTTCTTTCTTTGGAGGTATTGCGGATAAAGTGAAAAATGTGTTCGGCCATAGTGAGGAGAAAGATGAGGATGAAAAAGAATCTTTACCCAAACTCCAACCGCAGCCAAAGCCACGTGAATTGAAAGAAAAAGAAAAAACCCCACCGAAACCGGCACCTAGACTTATTACAGAAGATTTGCTAGAAAAAGTTGATGACATGTTCAAGGACATAAAAAATAAACCTAATATTAAAGATGAGGATGAATTAGACAGTCATGTATATTCTACGAAATTAATAGTAGATGAAGAAAGCGATAGGCCTTCCGGCCTTCACGATATAACAGAAGAAGTATATCAGCAATATGAAAATATGCAACCAGTCGAGACACCCCTCCGTTGCAAAACATCTGACCCATTCCAATTTTACACAGGTTGCTGTGAAGGAAAGTACAAGAAAGGACAAAAACACCGACATGACGAAACATCAAATTTAACAGATAGAGTGGAACAAATAAACTTTGCAGCCCATGAGAAACTCGGTGAGGTCTCCGATAAAGTACAGAATAACATAAATGATGAGTTAAATAACATAAAAGACACCAAGGTTGATCTTAAACCTAAATGTGATGAAGTGGTAGAAGATTTCATCATTAAAACAGATGTCTTGAAGAAAGCGTTAAATGATAAAGAAGATGAATGGACATCATCATTTGAAGACAAGACAAAGGATTCAGAAAATGCTCTCACTATTCAATTAAACAAATTAAATGAAGATTTTAACGAAAAGAAAAATCAAATGCAGTCAAATGTAGAAATTGAAATTGAAAATGCAAAGTCTTCCGCTAAGGATACTCTTAGTCAATTAGCTGAAACTACTAGTATCACCAAAAACAAATTAGAAAATAAAGCTAATGAACTTGATTTTGCTGCTAGAGAAAGAGCGGAACAACTAAGGCTCAGCGGATTGGATGAAACAGAGAGTTTTAAAACAAATGTTACAGATACAGTAAATGAAACCAATCGAAATACAAAAGATGTTGTAAACAGTATAAATGAAAACTTGAAACATAAAGCACAAGACATAAGAAATGATTTGCAAGCTAAAATAGACACTGTGAAAGAAGTTACAAATCAGAAAGTTAATGACTTCAATGGCGCAGCTAATAACGCCAAAGACAAAAGTCAAAAAGGTGTTGTCGATATAAAATCTAAGGCCAACGAGAAAAAAGACCAAATTGAAAATGAAGTTAAAAAGAAAAAAAAAGAAGGAAAAAACTTCTTTACTGGTTTAGTACACAATATTTTTGGTGAGAAAGACAAAATTGAAAATGAAATAAAAGAAACAGTTTCTGAAACGAAAGAATGTGCAGAAGAATTGGTAAGACAAGCGTCAGATAAAAAAGACGAAATTGGAGACAAAATGGCGGAAAGTAAAGAATCAGCTCAAAAAATCGCACAGGAACACAAGGACAAGGTTAATGAAAAAATATCCGAAGCAAAGGAATCGGCCAATGAACTAATACAAAAAGCATCTTTGAAAAAAGATCAAATCGAAGGAAACTTGATTAAAAAGAAAGTGGAGATAAATGAAAACGTTGATAATCTAGTACAAATAGGGCAAGACAAAAAGGCTCAAATAGAGGAGAAGATCAAAAACAAAAAAGATGAAACAGAAAAAGCGGTCATCGATAAAACAGAGCAGGTGCAGCAAGCTGTTAATGATAAAAAATATGAGATAGAAGAAAATATTGAAAACAAATTGAACAATTTAAGGCATACAAAGGATGAAGTACAGAGCGAAGCACAAACTCAATTGGAAAGAATATGGCAGGAAGCAATTCAAACTACGGAAGAAATCAAAAAGTCCGGTGAAACAGTTACTAATGTAACAGCAAGCAAAAAAACAGACATACAAAATAATGTGTCAGATAAACTTAATCAATTAAAAGAAATGGGCGAAGAAGAGTTATTTATAGTACAAAACACAACCAGCGATAAGTATAACGACCTTCAAGAAAGCTCAAAGCAAACTTTCAACAACATTCAAGAATCGACCTTGAGTGCTTTTGATAAAGTCGAAAGTGCAGCTAAGGATAAAATTGATATCGCTAAAGAATCTTGGGACGATCTCCAAAGTTCAACTAAAGACACTTACGCTGACATGAGAGATGATATCACCAGTTTGGAAAACTCTGCTCAAGACACGTTACATAGCTTCCAAAGTTCCGCCGGAAACACCTTTGATAGCTTAGACGAGTCTGTAAAGGAATATGCTAGTGGTGCTCAAAATACAATTCATAACGTCGAAACTGATTCCAAAGAACTATTCGGTGACGCGAAACATACATTTGAAGGCTTCCAAATATCGGCTGATAATAAGCTAGAGGACATTAAAGTGTCTGCCGAAGAGAATCTAGAAGAAGCCAGTGCTAGATTGGTGGAAACTAAACAGGCTGTAAATGACAACTTAAAAGGTGCTGAAGAGAGTATTATGAACACTGTATCGAGTGGAGCTGATAAAGTAGCAAGCGGGTTTGACGCTCTGGGAAGCTATGCTTTAGGAGCTTTTGATCAAGGTATTTAATACAGTTATTTAAGAATAACAAACAGGTCATATGATTTTAAGTGCTCTCTATGACTTGTACTAATTCATAAAACAATTGTGTTTTTTATTAAACGCAAGTTTTAGTACGAACATTTGCACAGCTCTGCAAACCTTTTTTTCTTGTTTTAAAAAAAATAATATTCTCAGTTTAAAAAGGTTTACAATATTATTTACTTAAATATTAATTAGCAAGGAGATTGGAGATAAGTGTAAGACTTGCCTGTGGATTTGTCATAATAATAAATAAATATAAATATTTCAGGTGTAAAGAAAGACTCCTCTACGAAACTGCTTGAATCAGAAAAAGCACAATCTTCTCCTCACAAGAAAAGTTCAGGGTACGTCAATCTAATTTTATAATAGATAAAAAAACATCCTCGATTGATCGATTACACCAACATTTGATTAGTAAAAAAAAAATTATGACAATATATAGGTTAGAGAGCTTAAAAAATCGGTTACTTGAGGAATTTTTTTAACGGAATGTAAAAATGTAAATAACCGTTCACTATCGTTTCGCACTTAACTAATCCACGAATGCATTTGCGTTTTATTAAGAGACGATCATGAAATAATTCATTTGCAAATTAGTAAAATATCTCCTGTGTGGAGAACCTTTTTAAAGAATTTTACTTTTAAAATAGATTGATAGGTTAGTTTACATGTAATTAATAGTTATAATATTTATTATTACAATAATTTTTCCTATAATAATGAGCAAAATTAAAAAGATAGTGATGAACATACTATTTAGATGTAGTAGGTCACTAGTATAAATAAATAAACATTTAAAATTTTATACTTATATACTGTTGCTCACATAAATACAAATATTTGAAAGGACACTAGACTCTATTAACGACACTTTATATTCACATTGCCTGCGTCTAACTCCACTTGCACCAAATTACAGAATACCGAAGCTCAAGAGGAAGAAATAAATCGCAGCGAACGAAGCACGAACGCAGAACGATGTATGATACATAGCTTAGTTTTATTATTTATTGATGTTCTACTCGGTAATGCACCAAAACGATTGTTTCGATTAAATTTATAATCGATTCTTAACGCGTAAAAAAAAATTTTATATTTTTATCTGTGGCGCTATAGTTCACTTATTTTTAATCTACAGAATTTGTCACCTGTTTGATAATTTGATCAGTATGTATATCGAAATAGTCGTTTTGTAATAATCACTGTTAAATCAACGTTCCAGTGAAATTATTATTTTTGAACATAGCTTTATAATCGAGGTAATTATTATGAATTATATGTTTTATTTTAAAACCATTAAATCATGTACAGAAGAGTACAAACGTCTGTGTACCGCAAGGTATTTGTAACTATTGACTTAAATCATTTATTGAAATAACTTTTTATTTATATAGTGACTTTGTCGATTGATTTCAAACAAAATAACAATGTTTGAACTTAAACGGATTTGACCTTCATAAGTTGCATTATTAACTTATTTAGAGTTCTTAATTTAAAGAGACGCGATCTTTGTAATAATTTAACTGTTTCATAGTTTATATAAATAATTTAAATAAAGTTAAATTATGTCTATAATCTTGCCTCCGGTTCTATATTATATTTATTTTGTTATTAAATATTTTGGCAATATTTTTAATCTTAGAGCGCTTTCGCTGCGTAGTTTGTATTATGTTGCGTAATTTATTTTATTTTAACTGTGTTTTTTTTATAAAAGTTTACATTGCTTTGTATAGTACAAAATAAACAGTATTTTCTATTAAAGATGCTTTTATAATAGTGTTAGAGAAAAATTTCAAATTATCCATTAAATTAAATGTTTAAAGTGTTTGCCTAAGCTAAAAAGTTATCTTTAATAGAAATTATTGTCCATCGGAAAAATAAAAAAGGACTTTTAGTCCATTTTACTATAAAAATATTTGAACAAGGTTATTGGAAATCAATATTGAGATAAAGTTTAATTGTTTGACATACCTTTTTTAATAATTTGTGGCAAACATCTACAAATACAATATTTTTAATATTATTCGCCTAATTTTAATACAAATAGATCTGCTAGGTTATTTATTTTCTATTTAAATATTTATGCGCCATTTTATTAAAACAGTCAATGTTAGTTAATGACCACATTCAAGTTTCTATTCATGAGACATCAGCTATATTGCATTGTAGTAATAAAATTATTACAATTTTAAAATTTCTTTCTATATATATTTATATCTATTCTAGATATACTGTCTGTGAATTGTAATGTATCATAACATTATAAAATTCTAAAGGTCAAAAAGATTAGTGACCTCGCATGCTCCGCTTGTGCTGGGACTCTATATGTAAGATGTTAAATATAAGATATTATATGAAATTGTTTCTCGATCAAAACATTGTTTTTTTTTTTTCATACCAATATTGTTTAACAATGAATCAATTTATTTTATTTCCAATATTAATTTCATTTGCAGAAATTTGTTATAATGCTAGTTCCTATAATCAATTCTAATTATGTAGACCAAAACTGAAGACTTTAAATTGAACTTTAGGTGATAGATAAAGCTTTTCCTTCACAATGCACAAGGCAAGATAACGCATTGCACATAAAAACGCATTTTAAGCACCATGAGCTTTGAGGTAAGATAATTTGCATCTACATTTTTATGTTCCATTGCAATTTTTGTTCCGTCACAAATATGGCATGATATCATTATATTCAAGTTAAATATTATTGTGACTATCTAAATTTGTTAGGATTTTTTTTTATTTATTATGAGAAGAGATTTTTTTGTTGGAACAATGACACAAATAGGAATTGATAAGTTCATGTATAACAATATGACACTAGTATCGATGATATACATACAAGATCCTAAGTCTCATCTCCCCTAGTAATTTACTAGTGGTAGGTACTGTTGTCAGAGATCTTCTAGGTAGGTACAACCATTACTGTCTACCGTTTTGAAGGGTGCTGTAGCTACCGTAATTGTTGAGGTAATGAGACTTCACATCTTGTCTCAAGGCGTTGAGCATAATGTGTGCATTCTAAATAGTACCACTGTTATGGGCGTATGTATCACTTACGCATTAGGTCAATATACCGCTCGTCTTTTCGCTTCGCCAAATAAAAAAAGTACGGCGCCCTACAAACCGGAACATAATACTGGTGGTATAAGGCTTGCACACTACTGTTTCAAGGCGATATTTTAACTTAATGTATACGGATTAACTCTTTTACCTTTGCCATTGCATCTAAAAGTGATATTATTATTGCGTTACAGGTTCTTCTCGAAATTGCGGCGCAATGAAAAATGAAGAACTATAAGGAACACCTTGTGTTGCTTCAAATATAAACACAAGAGCAAATTTTTGAAAATATAATCAAAGTAGCGATTTTAGTGAATTAAAAATTTGCGATAACGATTTTCATCAACTTTTGCCGGCAACAATAACATTGTTACATTCCGCAAAGTTTTGGCAAATGTTATATAAGTAAAAACTGCTAGAATATTAATCGTATTTACATAGACTAGCTGTACCCCGCCCGCTTTGCTGGCCGTAATGTAAAATTAGTTACTATAGCAACCGCAGAAATAACACCAAGCGAAAATGTTTATAAAGATTAATTTGAAATAAAATTATGAACGTTCTCGGAAATTCAAACGATAAATAGTCTATAAACATCTACAAATCATTCCGCGTTGAATGATCATGTTCCCACGTCGATACGTTCACTAGTTTTCACGTGATTGTCGAACAAAGAATACCCATTTTCATTATATTATATTATATATATATATATATATATATATAGATTTATTGGCTATTAGTATGAAAGATTGTATCGATAAAATGCCATAGGTAATTTTGAAGTTTTAAAAACTTAAAGAATCGTATTTAGATGTTGTAGATATATATTATAACAGGAATAAAGATCCAGACAGACCTTGGAATTACATGAAAACCTGCTCATGTCTACTGTGTGCTGTCAAGAAAATTTGTTTTTTTTTTACTTTAACTACGTAGGTTCTTAGTCGAAGGTGCAAGTTTTTTACTAAGATCAATTAATTGTTATTACTAACATTTAATGTATTTTAATAATTAAGTTTAAAATTTAGAGCCGTTAACTAATTTATTACCACTGTTTGTATATCTCAATATGGATTATTATTACATATGTTAAATAAATCAAACAATTTATTAAAAATTACAAATATTATGGTCAAATTTTATGTATTTGTTAGTAAATAAATACAGACAAACAATATTTAATTTCATGTTACATTATCTTTTTTTTTTATTAGTTTTCACTGCGATTTCTCACCGGAATTGATCAATGTTGAATTGTAAGTTGTAAATCATTTTTTTTTTATTTACTGAAGTTACGAGACATGAACGTTTACCTGATGATAATACGATCATAACAAGGTGACAGTCGCTTTAAGACAAAATGCGAAGTCTTACTTGTCTCAAAGCATAAATGTGTATTGTAATACACCGATCGTGAAATGATTTTTTTTTATACTACGAAGCGACCAGACGATCCTGACGTTCACCTGATGATAAGTGATACGCCCGCCCATAATGTAACGCTAGTTAGGGTGTTATAGTTAGTACTACGTTGTGCTCGTCGCCTTGTGACAAGATTTTCAGCCTCGATACCTCGGTGATTTCACTAGCTACAGCACCCTTTAAACTGGAACACAGTAATGTCTGCCCAGTACTGTTTGGCGGAAGAAACAGACGCTGCTACCTAGATGATCTCCGGCAATAGAGACCTACCACCTAATCTGAATATATTCCAAAAGAGGTTTTACATGTCAATTGTAGAAAAGTAAATTGATCGAATATAAAGTTATTTTCTATTAAAGAAGTAAATTTTATATTGTAAAAATAATTAATCTATGTCAAATGACGTTTTTTTTAACTACTGTTTGCTTGCGGATAAGATGCGCATTTTATTATGGACGAATAAAATTGGCTATGCATCTAGTTTTTTCTATATCGGACCTAGTCTTACTTACATAGTATTAAGTGATGACAATGAGGTCCTTAATAGCGAAGCGTACTCGCCTAGGATCGTATGTTGCCAGCCGGAATATAGCGATTCCGTTATGACGGCAGATTTACAGTTAAAAGTCTATACTTAGCCAAGCTGGTTCATAAGTCACCATGAGGATCCAGTTCGAACCAGGAACCTCCGATAAGGGTGTAAGCCACGGCGGCAGTTAACTGAAAGTCGATTAAATGTTGCAACTGTAATTGTTAGTTTTATGTATACTCCATAGCACTTTTCTAATATAACTAAATAATCCTAATTGCACTAAAAGCCGTATAATAAGCTCTTTTTATATTCTTTGTATTCAAATACTTACAAATATTTTTTTTTAATAACTTTTTAGATTAATGTGTTAAGATTTAGTAATTTATAAACATTTTTCCTGTAAACTATCTAAACAGTCTTTAAATGTTGCATCTGAGTCAATCTACTCGTATGCAGTCTTTAAAAAAGATTCATGTTTATTTTTAAAAAGAGTAGTAGTTGTTTTTTTCTTAACTTATACCCATTTGAATAAGGCGTCTCGCCACACAAGTAAGCTCCAGGAACTTCCGGGATGAGGTCTTGCCGCCTATCGTGCGGAAGGATTTTGTACAATTTATATTAAATGCGTTATACATGTTTATTAAAACTTAATTTACATTCAAATTCTGAGAGTACTGTGATGCCAAATATATATATAATGAAGTTTTTGTGTATAGTTGGATATAAACTTTTGTTAATTAATTAATAGAGTCTATCTTCACCCTATTTATTGCTTTATAGTAATAAATAATAATTGCTAGTATGTGATTTGATTTTATTTCACCCAATGATAAACTATTGTAATTTAACTGCGACCTGAACGGAGAAAATGTCTATTACTTCACTGAGTTGGTACTTAGTTTAAAACAAAAGCCTTCTCCAAAGATCTCCACATCAATCCTGAGCTGCTCGTGTTCCGGCGCCTTGTCTACGTCCGTTTCAGTCGGTATGGTCTCCCGTACCGCCGAGCACCAGGAGCCGTCTTTTGTAGGGGTCATATAAGATGATTCCATATGAACATATCCACCAATACATCTAAGTAAAATCTTCAAATTGCTTTTAAGATATTAATGATAAATAGTTTTGCTCGATCAGTTGCTTCGTCATATAAAAAAAAGATCTTCTAAGTAAACGTAAGTAAATACATACTTTGGTACTACTTATAAAAATTTATAAATATTTCGTTGTTATAAAATATAGAAATTTAATATATGATACAGATCTTTTTATATGATCTTAGTAATACTCGTATTACTATGATTTTTAATTTATTAATGTTTTCATTTTATTACAATTCGATCAATGCGTAGAGTAAATATGAATAGCGTGCATATCTATAAATAAAGATATCTCTCCTTGTAGGACCCTCATCTTGAATCATACATGTCACAAACTATTTTTCTTGAAACATAGCTTCACTCACAATGTATTTCCTTCACCGGAAATACAATATCAGTGAAAATTGAACCCGTGTCTCTTGAAATCGTGTGTGCACTGCTTCATACACTGTACTACTGCGGCTTATGATTTAAAAATTCAGATAATTTTTTTTTTATTAAATTAAACGATGAGACGAGCACCTTTACCTGATGATAAGTGACATTTCTGTCCATAACAACGTGGCGCCAATTAGGTTTATATAATGAGTGAAAGGTAATATGTGTACAAGATCTGGAGGGGCTTAAATATAGCTCGTATTCTAAATTTTATCTGTCGTACTGACTCATTACTTAAAAAGTGTTTTTTTTTTTCTAAATTTTAGAAACTATGTACTTTCTTATACCTTGTCCGATGGTATTGAAGTCAGGTACTTATGTGCTTTATACGTATTTTTTATGAACAAAATTTTATTTTAAGATTAAATGAAAATGTAAGTATGATGTCTTATTTTTTACTGTCACGACTTTCAAAGAACCTAATTTAAAAAAATTTGCCTCTAAGTGATGTTTATTAATTTAATTTAATTAAACAATAATTATTACATTAAAGTTTTTGTAAAAATCGGTAAGAAACAAAATCATCGAATTTTTTCGTGGAAAATCGTGAATTTTTTGAAAAATATTTAAAAAATGAATAACTCCAGAACCATTGTTTTTGTATGGGGTATTTCATACATAGATAGATAGGATACGAGCTATACTTTAGCCCCTCCAGATCTTTTACACCTTTCACCCTGTGTACAGCACCACATTGCATGTCGCGTGAGACGTAGGATGCGGAGTCTCGTTACGTCGGTAATTAGACTAGCTACAGCACCCTTCAAATCGGAACACAATGTTTGCACAGTACTGTTTGTCGGCTGAAATAGGCGCTGCGATGGTACCTACCTAGACAGTTTCCGGCAACAGAGACCTACCAACAGGATTTCTTTCTAATAAAACGGGATACAAAACAAAATGCACATAAACAGAAAAATACTTTATTTTTATATATTTCGGTGCGCTATTGCGTAACACATTAAATATAAATTTAACGTCGTCAAACGACATATATAATATATATTACTATAAACATTTTATATTTTAACTGTATTCTTTTATATTTAATTGACATTACAACATATAAAGGTAATAAGAATCAATTGTTTAAAACTAAACCTATTTTATAATCATACGTCTTAAGGTAGAAAATTAATGAATCTATAAAAAAAATACCAAACAGGTAATATAGCGTTACTGATATCCACAGCACAGGTAAAAATCAATGGAATGTTTGTACAATTCAAAAGGTTTTTATTCTTAACTCTCTTTGTGTGGGAACTCGAGTCCCACTGATGGGACTCGAGCGTTATCACACAAAGAAAATTAAGGCCATTTCTCCACCACTCTGACTAACTACGGGTTGGAGGATAACGCGTGTAAATAAGAGCTGTCTTTATGGGAACATGTAGATTTTTTTGACTGTGAGCTCAAGCTGAGTGGGAATCGAATCCTCTTCGATTTGTTAAGATACGACCACCCAATAAAATGAGCTATCACGTCTTCATTATCTCGTATTCTTTAAAAAAAAATCTGATACAATTGTATAGTAACTCATATCAATATTTAACTACAGTTTATATCTACATGAATGCAATTTAGCACCTTCGTGTTATTAATGTCGATATTTCATTGCTTAAACTAATAAGGCACTTCTGTATAACATCCAAACTAGCGCCACGTTGTTATGGGCGGGCGTATCACTTACCATTAGATGAACGTCCCGGTAGTCTCGTCGCTTAATTGTATACTATAAAAATAATCCTTACCTACGCTATCACAATGAAGAATACTAAATATAGTTTAAAAATCATTATATTAGTCAAGTTCATAAAATACTGCTGATTTTTTTTCCTCATCTAACTAGTTTTGTTGGTTATGGCCAACATGACATTGATAGCAATTACAATTTTTTTCTGTCATCCCTCGAGTGGAACATTCACTTGTTAGTAAGTGATGCGTAGCTCATAACAAAATGGCAAAATTATTAATATATCCAAGTATTAAGTTGAGTATATCACTACACTACAACCGCTCCAAAGTTTTTGACGCTTTCTCTTTGTTAGTTCCAATATTTTCTTTAGCTGCAACACCGTTCAAACCGGGAAAACAGTAATGTTTGCAAACTACTATTTGGCGGTAGAAATACGAACTACGGTGGTACTTGGATTTACTCCGGCAACAGAGACCAACCACCGCTTCCGTTATCACAAAATATTCCTTATCTATTCGAGTCGCCCACAAAAGTTCATATTTCAATATACACATGAAATGATACTGAAATATGTATATATATATACATAACAAAATATACAAATGCTCTTTATAAAAGCAACAAAAATAAATTCGTTAAAGTCATTATATTATTCTACTTATTTCGGAATGGTATTAGTAATCAGAGATCTATCGACGACGGCGCGCCCCAGCTACGTTTCAACTGTCCGCTTCGCACTTGATAACATTCTCGCAGTCCAAGTAATCGCTTTCCGTCAATTGACGCCTGATCAACAGGTGTGGGGTCTTTCTCACTCTTTTCTCCTTAAGGCATAAAGGTATCAACTCCTTACCCTCCATGAAGAACTGCACGATAATTCTTTCGAAGAACAGCGCGAGAACGAAATTAAAGGAAACGATCGCGAGCACGATGTAGGACATAAGGTTGTCTTTAGGCATTTTCAGTTCAAGGAATTCAGCAAGCCACTGCGCAGGCGTCACCGTTATGTAGATGCAGATAGCGGTCATAATAACCATACTGACCATCAGATGCTTGTTTGTCAGCACGGAACGACGATAGGGAGCGCCGTGGCTGAACACAATCGCCAATATGATATATTGAAACATTGACACTGTGTAGATCGCGTAGTTCTCCCAGCACATGTTGGCATCGTCACCCTCGTACGTGTGCCGCACGTACCAGGGGAACGCGGTCAGCGCGAGGAAGCTCAGGTACTGCGCGATCGCAATCAAGACCATCTGTCCGACCAGCGAGGTGAGAGGCACGATACCCAACAACGAGGTCAACGGGGGGATATCGCACAGCCTCCCCGTGTACGCCTCCGTCTGGCCGAAGAAGAAAGCGAAGTTGACGATCAGCGCGACATCAATAAACAGGAACTGGAAATCGGTGAGATTCGAGTCGAAGTAGTAGAGAAAGGCGACAGAGAAAAACTCGGTGAGCGAGTAAGCGATCATGAACTTGAACACGCCGAAGCTAGTGACGAGCGCGGCGCGACCCTCGCGGAGGACGCGCGCGACGCACGCGATGTCCGGCTGCGCGCTGGTGAACGGCGCCGCTACGCTGCTCTCCAGTTCCGACAGCGAGATGCCTGCGTGCGCCGCGCGCAGGGCTCCGCAGTCGTTCGCCCCGTCGCCGCACATGCCTACACACACCATGCATAATCCTCATCATTGCACCATAATAATATCTATTGGTAATCACCAACGTCTAAACAAACCTATACTTTAACACCAAAATGATGAATGAAATTGGCGCTTCTTACCGACGTAATATCCAAGTGCCTGGTACTCCATGATGAGCTGTTGCTTTTGGTCAGCGGACATACGTGCAAACACAGCGCCACGCGCAGCCACGCGGGGCACTAGCGCCGTATACTGATCGCGGAGCACCTGAGGAATGGAAGGGAAAGCAGGGGCAAAGTCACTCACACTGGGACTTACAATTGAAGTAGTGTTATATCACATAATTATCCGATTTAGCGATACATTGCTATTGCCTGGTGTAACATTTATCGTCATGTTAAGATTCTGCTCGTGACGATATTCGTTGACGAAGAACTTAGTGTTAGTTAACTCATTCAAATAATAAATTGAGAACTCTTTCATTAGTAGAGTAAAAAATTTCCCTTACCCTCCAAGCGTCTCCGGTCATCACGATCTTATAGTTGGGCAAGAGGAGCGGCGACTCAACGTCAGTGGGGCGCAGCTCGGCAGAGCTCGAGCCTTGCCAGGAATCGCGGCCGCTGTCCACACTGCTCCACGAGCACACCTGGTCCAACGTTGTCTTCCTACCAACTGGAACCTGAAAATGTATAAGAGATTTTTTGTGATACATATGTGCACCTACTGTTTGCCTTACCCGATGACTTGCTATATATTGGACGTGGAGCTCTATTATATATATATATATACGTGTATATATATATATATATATATATGTGTGTGTATATATATACACAATACACTAGGAATGGCTGATGATGATACTTATATATGATGTATTAATAGTTCCCTTACAATTTAAAAGCTGTTTATTTTGAAACATGCCATTTTAGTTTCCCTTTCATGTACAAAGAGCTCAACAAATTTGTGGAGAGAACCCACAGTCGTTTTACAAAATAACCTTTGCTGTGCACGACAAGCGGGCTACAAACGACTTCTACAGCTTTTAACGTCAAAGCAACAGTACTGTGGTTGCATGTTTAACCAACTCACCCCATGCAGCGTGCTCTCGCAGTAGAGTCTGGCGACATCACCGTCCGTATACGGCACTAGGTGGACCACGCGCTCCCCGCTCGTCAGAATACCGCACTCCTTGGCGACACTCACCGCTGTATGGATGTTGTCGCCTTTAAGGGAGACACAATATTAGATTACACATAATATATATAATAATAACATTAGATGACACAATATTAAATTGGGATTGTTCAACGCAGTTTATCGAGATATTAAATATTTTTTAAACTACAGTTGACCTCAATTTCACACGGTTCTAATACTCGTTCAAGCCGCCTACAATTATCGTCCACACTTAGCTCACTTAGTGGGCAATAAGAAGCTCGCGAACACACAAACCCTTTTATTCACCTACGACAGGGAAGAATTATCTCCGTTCAACTCTTATAAACCGGCATTAGACACGCGTCCTAATAGAAGTCTTAAAGTCCTAGGAAGAGTTAAGCATCTCTTCCCGCAGAACACTTCCTTTTCGCTGTCCGCCTAGGTAACCATTTATAAATTACCAATTAAACAAGATATGGCAGTGTTAATAAACTTTATGGTAATTTAACACTTACCTGTTACCATCACCACGTGAATGTTGGCTTCTTTCAATTCTCTTATGATACTCGTAGTAGCTGCTTTTAGTCGATTCTCCATTATAACCAGGCCAAGGAATTTTAAACCGCACTCGATCTGTGAAATTAAAATACTTCTTGTAGTCCCTGCAACTATGCGCGTGCGAACATTCATGCGTACGTGTGCGGATGCATTTATAGATTTATTGATATATTCTGTCTTGATCCAATAAACATGTTATCTAAAATTTTATCACCTCATCCCTGCTCATCCTTTGCAGTTGTTGAAACGTAACTTCCATCATTTTCGTGGATAACGCGATCACTCTGTAGCCTTTCTCCGCGTACGAACTCAGCACTTCATTCAAATTCTCAGGCACTGGAAAAACAATTAATTAAATATCTCATATTTCTATTTTCATCTCTAATTAGTTATTTACTAACAGATATTAAATTTTAACCTCTACGAGTACCTCTAAAGCTTAGATCTCTAAATATTTCGGATTCGATTCTGTGACGTAGTGAAGCTCGTCTAGTGATATTAATTTTACGAGCCTATCGAGTTATGTCAATGAAAATCCGATCAAAACAAATCCAGCCGTTTCGTTTATTTTTCTGAACAAAATATCATAAATAAGTAGTAAAGAACACTCGGCACTGACCGGTTTCCGGAAGGCAAAGATTGCGTAGCGTTTCCGGCGCGCCTTTACAGTAAACTCGAAGCACGTCCTCGCCGAGCAGGCGAACGGCCACCGCAGACCGCTGCAGGGCGGACACGAACTGGTACTGCTGCACTATGCCCACCTCCAGCGGCATCTGGCGATCAACATTACACGTTTAAACGAGCGTGCTGTAAATAAGACTTATGGTCCTCTCGTCTATTTGCAACATATTTTCGTGCTTTTTAGAGGGAATTAAAAAATTCGTTACATGAAAAATAAGTTCATAGCTTTGTATTTAACGAAACGATGACGACGAATAGAACTTTTATCCGATGTCAAGAGATACTCCCGCTCAATGTGGCCATAGTTACGATGATAAACATTACACCACATTGTACTCATTGCCTTGAAAATCTTACTTCCCAACATCTTAATGATAACACTTCAGCAATTGTTTACGTCAGGAATAAGCGCTGCGACGGTCTACATAAGCGAGGTTACAATATTAAATGGCATTCTAATGTAATGTAAACATCTTACATGAATATCGTCCACGTTAATATTGGCAGTTTTCTTTGGCTTCACAATGGTCGGCGTTAGTACTTCATAGTTTGATAGCTCGGGTACATCCGGCTCCTCCAGCGTCCATCCGGTCGATTCAAACATCTACAAAAATATACACAACATAAAAATGGTTACTTTTTTACCCTTATGTGAAACCGTATTTGTGTTATTTTACATATTATAATTATAAAAAAAAATATTTATTCATGTACATGGTGTTTATAAATTTCTTTGTTTCAACTTATGACAAAGCATAAGCTTACACTCACACTAAGGTTAGCAGGAAGGAAGTTCAATGTAAGTGAAGTTCACCTTTCTTTTTTTTTTGGTTTCGGAGGGGAATCTTCGGAAGACACCCTGCTTCTGGCGAGAAGTCAGATTTATGTGAGATTCTTACTCACTAAAACCCCCTCGGTGCTCAGCATTAGTGCATTCGGAGAGGCTCCGGGATCTCTTATAGAACGCACCGGTACCTCTCTACACTTTCTTTGAATACGTTTCTAAGGAGAGACTTAACTCTCCTAGGCTGGACCATACAGGTTCGCTTGTTAAGCGATAAGGGCCCCTACCCTCAAGGCCTACGAAACTCCTAGACCCTTTTAGTCGCCTTGTACGACAGGCAAGGTTTACCTTAGTCCTATTCTTACTAGCCCGAGACTACAGGGTTGAAGTGAAGCTCACCTAGACTACCCAGTTTCCATGTAACCAATTTTTATTTTTTGGTTTGTTTCTACATGTAAATAAAAACAATAAAAAGTATTATTTTCAATTGCAGCCCATTATTGGTGAATAGCGGATAGCTTCAGTTAGAACAATGCTATATTAAACTCCTTACTACAAAAACTACAAATTTATAGTCTATCAGCAAAATTATTTCACTAAACCACACCTACTGGAGCACACTAATGATAGACTACAAAAATAAGCTTGCAATTGTGTACCTAAATGAAAAAAAAACTAAACGAAATGAATGCAAATAATCTTACCTTAAGATCTAAGGGATCGCCAGCCAATTCGCCTTCTAAAAGGGTAAGACTATGGCAGGTAGCCATCCCGATCTTGAGGTCATGTAGATCGTTCAATTGACGGGGGTCCCTCTGGGGTCTGCCCAGCCGCGGGGGTTTACTGGCCACGCTCACTGCTACGACACCCCACATGTCCAGACCGTCTTCTGTCAACGTACCAGTCTGAAAACATGATATCATTTATGTAACTACGTCAAATTAGCATCATTATTAGTATAAAATTGTGGGCTAAAAATATAAGGAGTACATATTAGCAAAAAAGAAGGATAATGTATGTCTTAACAAATAAAAAAAAAAGCTATTAGTTTTGTTGGTACCCAGAAGAGGTTCATTGCCATGACCTTTACTCTAAATGTATTAAACCGTAATATTTTTCTTTAACAAGTTTCTATGTTCGTAAAGTAAATTTTAATCTGATTTTTAACATTTTCAAACGACAAAATACAACAACAAGGCCGTCGATGGTAAAGCTTCCTCGCCCATATTACTCCGATTGCAGCTGGACACGATTTTTTAAAAAAAAAAAAAACTCTAACACGAATCAGACTTTTTGGTACTACTAGAACCTCTACTCCATATAGGTAGTTACCACATTGCACCCTACGTTAATATGAGTTAGCGTACCTTGTCGAAGCAAATGCAGTCCAAAGATCCGCTAACGTTGATCGCGCGAGTGTTGAGGCAGGCGATGCGCGCGCGCTTCAGTCGCGACACCGCGTACAGGCGGCCAACTGTCATGGCGGCAGGAAGTGCGGGGGGCACCACTATCGTTATTATATCCAACGCCTTGATTACCACGTCTTTAACAGTCACAGAGCGATAAGCCTACAAACAAACAGACTGGTGAGCAAACATTGTTACCAGAGGTCATGGCAGCCTCCTATTTGTGCTGCCAAAGTTTTAATTGAGTATGAGGCTGCGAGTGGTGAAGCTCTCTCTCTCTCTTATATTCACAAACGGAACACAGCAATACAGATTTACAATGTGATAGTAGTCACGAACCAGCCACATTAAAAATCCTTTCACCAACCCACCCTGTAATATGTTGCACTGGAATTGAACCAGAGGCCTCTGTATGACATAATAATAATTACCTTCAACGCGACGGTGTAGCAAAGACCAACAATCGAGATGCACGCCAAAATGATGATAAATTTATATGAGTCCTGGTCAAATTTAAAGTCGGTTGGTACTGGATACAGGATGCTCCTTATAAGCTGCCCTTTACTAGTATTATATCCAGTTCGGAGTACCAGCGCCCTGTTCGGAAAATTTTACATATTATTTCATCTCAAACTTTATTAAAATCGTAACCATTGTTTACATCGTCACAATGACAATAATCCGGAAAAACCTTCATTGCTAAGGATAGATGTCCTAGCATTCAATGCAATGGACAACGATGGACTGAAATCATAATGACAATGATTATTGAGGGAGGTTTCACTGATATACAGGAATCGCCCTCACTAAACCCTACGGCCACAGAACGTAGTATATACCATGTTATTACTAAATCTTATAATGGAACAGTAATATTTGCAGATTACATTTCGTCGGCGGAAATAGACTTTACGATGGTACCTACCTACAACACTCTTCAGAGACCAACCAACACTAAATGTATGTTATAATATTATGATATATATGATTATGATTTGATTCCGCCATCGCCCTTCTACCACCGGACGTACAGATACACTGAAGTAATTCATCCCTATGATTTACGCATTAGAACCAAGCGTTTCGCTTCGACCTCCTTAATGCGAACAGCGAAGGATTGGAACAGTTTGCCGGCGTCAGTGATTTCGTCCACGCATGACGTGGGGATCTTTAAGAGGAGAGTGAATAGGCTACGTCTAGACTGGTGCGCTTTGCAACCAAAGACTACATCATCGCTTACCATTAGGTGGTATCGTAGTCTCTATACAATAAAAAAAAAATAATATGCTCAAATATATTCATAACTCACTTGACAGGTTCATTATTATAATAACGTGTTTGTATTACTTTGGTCCCAGAGAATAGTACGCTTGACGCATGCTCTTTTAGATCAAATGATCTATCGATCCGTTGCAGTGCTGTCTTTGTCACAGGTACTGATTCACCTAAAACAAAATATAATTTCTTTTAATATTGTGCAATTATAAAGCTAAATTTAAAAGATATAATCATTATATATCGTATATTTGAAAATACCGTTTTTTTTTACATTATATAGAATTAGTACATTCTTTTTTCACGCCCTATCTTAGTGAGAATATAGGAAAGAAAAAGAGAAAGTAAATTGTTGTTTTATTTAAACAAAACTAAGTAATAAAGATAATCAATTAACTAAAGACACTTGTTGGAACTAACATAGCCCATAATATTATAGCATTTGTCGTCTTGAGAACCAAGATGTCAAGTCTCCTTACACCAGTAATTTCACCAGCTACGACTACAGCCTTCAATCTGAAACATTCCTTTCATTGCTAATGGAAATGAGAAAGAAAATTACAGCCAGATATAAGAAAACTTACATACCAGTAAGCATACTCTCATTGAGTATAGCAGATCCGGTAAGTAAAACAGCATCACAGTGCAACGTGCAGCCATTAGGAGGTAGGACGAGTACATCCCCGGGACTTACGGAACGGCTATCCACTGTTCGACCACCCCATAGCAGTACTTTATCATGAGCTTCTACCGTAGCTCGAAGTGTTTGTTGGTTCTTTAAAAAAAATATTACAAAATATCAAAAAATACTCATGGCTATTTTTTTTTCTATTTATTCAAGGACCCCTAACAAATGATACATGACATATAATTAAAACCATGGTGTAACATATTATAGACTACATAGTAACATGTTCTTCCTTTAGGGGAGACCACAGCATGCAAATTATATTTATATGACAACACAAATTAATAAAGTATTTAAAGAAGTGACAATAATTAAAGATTATCATAGAATATTCATAACTGATAATTTTTTTACACTAAAAATTAAATAAATAACACCAACCTTCTTAGTCTGAATGACGGATGTGGCAACACCAAAAGTAGACATCAATACTACCGCTATACAATAATAGTAGTAGGGTTCCGCAAGCCATACGGCTATCGTAAATAATTGAAATACATAGAAAGGGTTAAAGACCTCAAGAAGGATAAGGGTCATAATAGATTGTACTGGAACTTTGATCTCATTTAAACCATAGATATTAAGCCTGGAAAAATTACAACAAAAAAGTAAAATTCATTATACAAAATGGTAATAAACAAAAAAGTAGTGTTCAATTAACAATGAATTAATATTACTTAAAATTTGTTGCTTTAGACTTTTACTGAAGGAAGGTCTCGCTGGCAACCATTTAGATAGCTTAGTTTGTGAAATGGTATATGGACAATGTCTGGAAAAGTAGCAGGTCCCCACCAAGTTTGAGTTTGGTGATGGGTGGAGGAACCAACGATTTTTCAGTTCTTCTAGACATGCGATATACCAACACGTACCTGGCGAGCTTGTTGAATAAAAAGTTTTGACTCTCATATTGTGAAAGTTCTGAGTCCCAACAGTGGTAAAATTCAATAGGCTGATTATTATTGACCTTTACATACAAGATTACGACGAAAGTCGTACCTGATCATGGACAATGATGAAACACATATGTAGAGTAAAATATACAAGAATGATAATATTTTATAAAAACAATGGGCAATGTAAGGGGTGTCAGAGGTTCCGCACAACTCACGGGACCCAAGGCAACCTCACCTGCTCGCGGTGCACCCTGTTAATCAACAAACGAAACTCTGGTTCCTGCCAACCCGCATTAGGCCAGCATGGTGGGAAATGGCCCAATTCCCCCATATGAACCCAGTATATACAACAACCCTTAGTGCCCAGCGGTACTGGAGGTTACGCTAACTGTATGTGGAGATTTTTGGGATAGGCCTATGTCCAGCAGTGGACGTCTATCAGCTGATGATGATGACGGATAATGTGGAGTCTACTACTTACATGCGTAATCGTCGATCGACACTTGGCGCTCGTGTCGCCATTGCATGTAATTGCGTGCAAGTCGCACCACTCTCCACTCCCGCCAATCTAACCCACAACCCTCGTCCAGTTTCCCACACCAGGATCTGCTTCTTGTGACGGAAGTATCGATAGTTCTGTACATCTGGGAATTTTAGATATAAATGAGCAAACATTTCTCGCAGGCCTTGTAAAAATAAGGAAAAGAGTGTGTGAGAACATGTTTGAAATTTGGTTAGTGGAAGGTATCATGGAACACAACTGTTTAGATATCACTCTTGTATTGCGTCTTAAACAGGATCACTGTAGTTCAGCCACCAACGTATCAAAAGCTATAGAGTTCTGGACACACCACCATCTACAGCCTCATAAACATCAAGTGAACCTACAGCTGAATGTCATTTATAAAAAAAACACTTTTTAACAAATAGTAATGAATGCAATTAAATGAGTCCAAAAGACACTTACTTAAGGTTGCCCCATCGTCTAAATGTATTGGTGTGTATAGATCATCTGAACCATCAACTCCACCTTTTTCGCCACCAAACTCCTCTTGAAACCCTTTATTTATTAAACCACTGCAACACAAACAATTTTGATTGATTATGTATTATTGAAAGTTCAAGTAACAAAAAAACATTGTAATTATCTCTGGCTTTTCATTATTAAACAGTTACCTTGCATCTGAAATATTCTTGATTTCTATTTTATGAATATAGAAACTCTTACACTTCTTCTGATATGTTTCCTAAAACAAACCAACACATTTTTTTTAATTATGTAGTTAAATATCCTTTGTTCTCACTATTGGGGCTTGGGCCCTATGTTACAACGCCATGATGGATATCACATACCCAGCAAAGTTATGTACTTTAATTATTAGAGGTAAATTTATTATAAATAACAAATTAAGCAAACCAATGCAAAAACAACATAATTTTCAATAGAGTTGTTAAATAGTATGTGCATGAGTAATTCAAGTAGTTAACTTTAACAAGTATTATAACTTATGATACTTAAAGTTGTCACTGAAACACAATCATAATACTAATGGATAATTGTAAATAAAAAAACATACCACTACTAAAACTTTATCAGCCAGTTGGAAGCAGCACCTCACGTATGTGACATAGAGCAACCATCGAGGATACCAGTGGAAAACCAAAAATGGAACCCCGCATGCTACTATTGAAAATAAATAGACTATAAATGTTCGCCATCTGCTTCTTCTGTATCCATGAACTACCTAAGAAAAAGTATACAATAATGAGAAATAACTGAGGCGTTTTAATTTTTTTTTTAATGTAAACACTTTTTTCATGATCAATAGACTAACACAACCATATTTACACATGTTAAATAGTAATGAGGTCTAAACAAGAGAAGCATACTCCCTTGTTGATAACTAGACCCCAATGTGCCATTACTGTGGCAGATTCTCAAAATTAGTCAGACAGAATTATAATAACCCAATCTCTATGAATCTCTGGTACAGTATATAATTGATTGAGAATCTTCTGTACCCTTATATGAATTCATTATAAAATACTTTATTACTAAACTGTTAGTAACATTGTTTGTTTACACTTTTTAATATATGAATATATTATCTAGGCCATAACTTTTACAACAACCAATAATTCTTTTTTTATTATTAAATGTCAGCTTATATTTGTTCAGAGAGTTAAGTAGCATAATTAGAAAACAGTCACATTGTCAATTAGTCATCCTTTCAGTACAGAACATCAATATGTTGTTGTGCAATAGAGATAAGGAACAATTCATTCAATGTTTCCAGGAAGTAAGAGATAAGCTCTACAAACTATCCACATAAAATATTAACATAACAAATTATACCATAAACAAATTTCTGTTTATTTAGAAAAATAACAATTCAAAGCAAGTAAAAAAAAATTAAACTATTAATATGGTGGTGGTAGTAAAATTTGCTGCCAGTCTACACTTTGCTAAACATTGCAATTTTTACATATCAACCTTTTTTCTTAGTGCCCTTTTGGAGAGTACACAATGCTATTCTTGTTCAGCACACCTTAACTGTTTCTTAATTTTAAAACTCAACAAATATAGCAAACAATTTTATAGCACAAAATCTAAAAGCAATTAGAATAAACATTGTATTGTTAAGTTGTAAGCAAGTTCTTATCCAATGGTTCAAGGGCTGTGTAAAGCTTAGCAACAATATAGTGAGTTTGTTTGTAAGAGCTAATATTTAAGAAAGAAAAGATAATTGTTGCTCATAATTATATTTCATTACTTAAGGTAATAAATAAGTGTATCTACATATATTTCTATTTTTTATTAAACAAGATTTAAATAATATTCAATGCTTGCAGAAATATTAAACAAAATACATTAAAAAATTTACCTTCTCAAAATCAGGATCTATATTAATGTACTGTGCTGAATCTTGTACCAATGAGTTAAATGTTCCCCTAAATGTATTATCTGAGTCATATTCTATGAGAGGTTGATAAATATTATCTTCAGACACAATCATCTTAATTGTTCTCAGAAGTTTTCTATGCACTTGGTTTTTACTAACTAGCTACCTCTTTTAAATAATAATAACTTTCCATACATTTCCAAACCGAATATAAAAACAAAAATCATTGACTAAGTTGTTATACTAGAAATTACAGCATGAAAATGAAAAAACATTGTAACATGAACATCAAAACATGACTTTTTTCATCCGGACAGATTACTTACACCACATTAACAAAGCATTTGCTTAATTTAACACGTTCTATTGATTTATTCATGGTCATTTGACAAAGTCATTTAAAATACATGTTTTCTTCAGAACAAAAACAATATTTAGTTCTATTGATACCAATTTAATAATAAACATGGTATTAAATAATTTTGTAAATTTTTAACGTTTACCAATTTTAAAATTTTACATAGCTTTATTAAAACACTACAACCTATTAACGTTAATCTTTCTTAAATGGTCACTGATAAAAATGAAATATTTTATTACCAATTGATATGTGACAGCTACAAAAACATTTGACAAGTAGTTGTTTTTATCTGAATTTTATTGGAATTATGGTAGTAAATATAAACTTTTTGCCTGCTTTTTGTATCCGTAAATTTTTTTATAAAGGTATAAAAAATTTATTTACCATATGAGTATCATCAATAATAATATTTTGCTCAACACTCAACGTCATCGCTTCTTTTTCAAATCTCGACACAGTTATCCTGTAATAAAAAAAAAAAATACGTCGTTACTATACGTCAATAAACATGTATATAAAGTAAAAACTTTTAAAGTTAACATTTTGAACATTATCTTATCTGTAGTTTAAAAATCATTTTCGATTATCTGTAGCATGCGTCAATGTTAACGTCAACCGATTGTCATTCACTTGTGTTTAGCAAACATTGTAATTGTCACGCTAATTATAATTGTTGGAAAAACATTATTTCTTTTTAATATTTTAGCTAAAAGGTAAATTACATAATATTTATAAGGTATATATAATTTTTAAATAAGTGATCGTATATTTCTTGTAGTCATAACCTAACGTATGAACTTTCTAGAGCCCGTGGTCAAACTTTGTACTAATATCTAAATATTTAAATAATACCTATTGTTTTACATATCTATAATTTTATATATTTGTTTTCTCATTTAAGATGATTATTCCCGTGCGTTGTTTTACATGCGGCAAGGTTATTGGTAATAAATGGGAAGCTTATCTTGGATTACTACAAGCCGAATACACAGAAGGGTAAGTTTTTACTACACTTTAACATTATTGGAACATATTATAAGCAATTTGTTGTAAATAAATAAAAAACTGCATTGTAGCAATGCAGCAAATTGTATTTTCAGTGCAATAAATCAACCTATTTTATTATAAGTTCGTAAATGTTTAGAATGATTTCTTTAGAGATTTTGAGTGAACTAAAACATAATATTATATATAAATTAATAATGTTAAACAAAACGATACATGGGTTTAAAAAAAAACTTTCATTCTTAATTTGAAGGCAATGTGTCCTTTAATATATTAACCATACCTGCTATATTTTATACCATTAAAAACTCATTGGTGACTGATAAGTAATGTATTTTAAAGAATGTTATTATTTATTATTGTAACAAAAGGGCCAATATTTTTTATGGTTGTCATCTTAACGTGTGAAGACATGATTCAGGAATCATAATTATTCAGAAGAACCTCTTGTAAATGACAAGGAAAGTTAAAGTTAATAATACTTGAATTTAAAATCTTACATGACAATATTCAACTATAGATAAGACAAGATATTTCACAGCACATTAAATATGAATAGTAATTTAAAAGATTCTACACCATCGTACATGTTTTTATGCTTGTAATGGTGCATTTGTAACATTTATATTTAATACCATGTGCAAGGTATTAAATTATTTATGCAATGATGTAGGTTTCAATATATGATTTTTTTACATAAAATGGAGAAATCACTATGAAATTGTGCTCTCTACTAAAATGCATATCATGTATACGGTCTTATTAGCTTTGTAATTAAGATAATTGATTAAAATATGCCACTGATAAATAATTGTTTTTTTTGTGTGGAAGTCCTACATTAAATCATAACTCCCTGCGTTGATAATAGTGGTATTATTTTGGATTTACGGAGGTTAAAATGTCTCTTTATACATTTTAACAATCGCAATCACAACAGTAACAATTTAAACTATTTGAACAAACATAATCAAGAAAAATAATTAGTATGATGAGGTTATATAATAATTATGCAAACATTGTAATTATTTTAATATTTTTTTCTTTTAATAACATTAGCTACACATGATGTCACTCTCATATGATATTGACAAGGGGGCTGAAGTTGTTAAGGTGCATTTATGTGTATGACTGAGATACTAACATTGAAGAAAAAATCATAACATCGTCTAAACATTATGCACATAGTCCTTTAATAGAATCTGAATCTGTATTTATAAAGCTATGATAGCCACTGCACCACTAAGTTTTAAAGATTCTAACAGCTTTTGTGTTTTTCAGTGATGCACTGGATGCTCTGGGTTTGAAGAGATACTGCTGCCGTAGAATGCTCCTAGGACACGTCGATTTAATTGAGAAATTGTTAAATTACGCACCTCTAGAAAAGTAAACAAATTTTAAGATCACACTACTTTTACGATATTATATGTAAATATACTATATTAGCGCAGTAACAACTTAATTTATTATCTGTAACAATATAAATTATTAATTTACCTTTACCTGCAAAGAAATTTATAAAGGAAAGTTAAAGTTCTACTTTGTTATTTCTATATAATTGTCGTTATCACATACCATAGTATTGATTTTTTGGCAAGTACATTGTCATTTGCTATTTAAAGCAGTTTTTATTAACACTAAAATCATCGAAACTTGAAGATTAATATAATTGTATAAGATTTAATAAATTTTCTATAATATTGGATTTTTTATTGATCATGTCCTTGTTGTATTTTCAATTACCTTTGAAATTCAATCAATTTTTCTTTTATATAACGAAAATGGCTTTTCTTTTTTCTCCAATCACATGAAAACTGATGAATGGATCAACATGATCATTCGAGGCGGATTGATTTGTAGATGGTGACATGCTATTTATTTTTTTAATTTCATAGATTCTTTATCATTCTATTTCTAATTAACTTCTATAAACATTTTCATTTCTTATTATTTATGTGGTTGCTTTAAAGGATTATTTCATTTATATTATGACCAGCAAACCCAGCAAGGAACAGGTAATATATACATAAAAGAAAAAGTGTATATGTGTACCTTACAAACTCCATAACGGCTAGAATCAATAAAATTTTTAGATAATATTAGCCTTTTGATTGATCCTGTATATTTTGATGGCGATTGGAGCAATAAATTTTCTTTCGAATTTTATCAACATACAGATGAGTACTATTTGTTTCTGTATCAATCACACAGACATTATGCTAACATGTTTATGGGCGTGGGCAACAATGTTTACCCGCTAGAGAAGAGCAGAAGAAAATTAAATTAATGACTATTTATAACTTAAATTGCGATGGTTTCATCCCCATGTTTATTGTATTTAATTATGTGATTTTTAATTCATTCATGTAAGCTTAAGCCCGGCAAAACAGGCCGAATTTACCAGTAATTGATAAATAAATAATAATAACACAGTTTTTTTTATTAAGTTCTGAGTTATTTTAAATAAACTTGATACTTTATAAAGTATCAAAGCAGGCATGACGGGTTCAGTGTTTGCTTTTTTTCCTTTAAATTTTTTAAAAAAACACTAACATAAAAAAGTAACAAATTTATGATGTATATGGACACTTCGCCGGCAAGGTGGATTGGGCCAGACCATCCATGATGTTTACACTACACCTGGCAAAAATCAAATACCCTGTTTGTTTCATTTTAATAAAATTTTCTTTCATTAAATGTTTTAATTACATTTTTAAGATTTTATTTTTATTTCTAGTAAAAAATTCAACCTATAAACATTCTTGTTCATATTTTTCATCGTTTATGTACAAATGCACACAAATTTAAGCTTTTTTTTAACGAGCTATGATTAAATGATAACGTGGTTCCGTACATCGGCCCAGTGTACGAGTTTGTAAAAGTATTTCGCAATATTACCCGCCATATAAATGCTATTTGAAATAACAAACGAGATTATTTTGTTCTTTTTGCAATACTTACTATACGGGACCAAGAATAAATAATAAGAAAAAGGAGGTTGTAACAATAATTATATACAGGTGTCATCACCAAGACTGAAAGACCTGTTGGGCACAGACTTCCTTAATTATTTCCAATATTGACCAATCCTACGCCGATTTTTTTTAAATTAAACCACGAAACGAGCAGGACTTTCGCCTGATTGTAAATGATACAACGCGGTATCAGTTAGGATAATATATACTACACCACATTGCGCTCTTCGCCTGAGACATAAGATGTCGAGTCTCGTTACCGCTGTTATTACACTAGCTTCAGCGACTTTCAAACCGGAACAGTAATGTTTGTACACTAATGTTTGACGAAAGAAATAGGCGCTGAGGTTGTACCCACCTGGATGATCTCCGACAACAGAGACCTAATACTAATAAACCTATGTCCAGCATCCTATAAACAGATCACCAATAAAGTTTAGTTGACGGCAGGGTTTTATCAAACTCACCTTTATAGATATCAGCTTCATATTAACGTATTTATTTTATGCCGCCTGTCAAAATATGAGATTCAGATAATTCTGTGTCAGTTCGCTTAACCATTTAAGACTTCAGTGTCACTTAACAACATGTGAAATAGAGGTCTGATCATAGCAAATCGAACATAAAAAGTACTATAAAAATGTATTGTTTAATGGAGTCGACATTTGTAGATGTCATTAGCGATTTTAGATGCCCTTAATTGTTTTCAAATAATCGGAGGAAACGAGTTTGTAATAAGATTGTTCTAATTACCGCTCCATGTTCAATTAAAAATATATTCTCTTTATCTTAAGAGATTCATCAGAACTACTCTGAGCAATGTCAAATACGGCAATAATAATTTTATACGCATTGTAATAAAGATAACGCGTACATCTAATCTAAAATGGTTTATAAGAAAAGCGTTAGGTAAATTATGGTAATGGCGAAAAATGTTTTGATATGTTTAAACCGTTAGCGTTGTTATCTGCGTTTTTTAAACACAATACCATTTAAGGCTTAATTTAAAAAGTATAGAGAAAACAGCAGCAACAAACATTTCTGTTTTGATATATTTTATTGATAAGTTTTAAATATCTTCAATCTTTTTTTTTTTCTATAAAAATGATTTACGATATCCGCCGACTCACACTAAGCTGTGGTAGATAAATGGTCTTGTTTGTTATAAGAGAAAGCCCTGAGTCCAGCCAGTGGGAACATTAAAAACAATTTATTCAATATAATATAATATTTTTTATGTTACATAATATATATTTGATATTACTTTAATACCACATGAGCGTATAACTAATAGGGATGTATAAATCTTTTTCATATTTTTAGGTTATATATTTGTCATTAAAATAATATATTGCAATGATCACGTTTAACTAAATTCTTTGAACTTCCGAACATGTAACCTTGTAAATGGGGATTGTTCCAATATGAGATTTAATAATAACTATTGACAGGATAAGCTCATTTCATTTATAGGCTTGATGAAAATTCATTGAAAACCGATTGCGGACATTATAATAAAAAAGATAATATAAGATTTCCTTATTAACTCTCCGAAATTACTAATTCAATGTTTAAAAATAATAAAAGACCTGTAAAAGACTATGCTAGTATTAACCACACCTCGCACGACATAAACATCATGAAAAAAAATTGTCAGGTGACAGAGATTAAAAGGTTTATTAGAAGGCTATGTTTGTGTAAATACAGATGTAGACACAACGCCTCGGCGCCCTTAATCCTACAATCATGATCCATGTGATATGATACGGATTGTTGCTAACACGGTAGTAAAGAAGTCGCCAGGAAGTATCCTAGTAAAAACCTCTTTTGTTTAAACAAAGTAAATTTCCTGAATACTAGTAATAAAATTTAACGCTTAGGACAGAAAAAAAGATTAATTTTGTTTCTATTGATCAATTTCTATTGTATTTTTTGTGGTCTTCCTTTTGTTGATTTTGTTTTTTGTAACGTTAAATAATCGACTGGGATAAATTAGATATACACCTTTGTCTACAGCTCCACCCTTTTGTATTTGTAATGCACTAAGATTTGAGAATATCGTTTATATATTTTAACCTAAAGCCTTATATTATTTATAACTATGTCACCTGCTTGTCGTCATCAATTAAATTGATGGCCTAGCCCTCAGTTTATCAAACATGAGTTCCGATTTGTGGCATCAACATTGTGACACAAAAACTAATCTTATTATACAAATTGCATTTTAACTAAAAAATTACTTTATTAATATTTAGAACATTTTCCAGATTTACATTGTTAAAAACAGTTAGTGTTTATTGTTACTTGACGAAGCAACAGCGGAACGTTGATGTGTTGGAAAATTATACATATGTGATACGCCTGCCCATTGCTTTAACGTTGTGCTCACAACCTTGAGACATAAGAATGTTACGTCTCGATAACTCTGTAATTTCACTAGCTTCAGCACCCTTCAAACTGAAATAAAGTAACTTTTGCATACTCCTGTTTGGCGGCAGAAATAGGAGCTGGGTCGGTACCTACCTAGACGGTGCCCGGCAACAGAAACCTACCACCAGTAGAAATATTAATTTGACTCTTGACTCCATTATCGAAAGGCTTCTTTCAAGTCATTTACACATGCAGCCTGTGGACAAGTTATACACAGCGGCCCATGAATGCTTTACGCATCCAATATAATAATGGCTTTACGATTTTGACGGGTCTGCCCACCTGTGCATTAGGCATGTTCCCCAAGTGCAAATGACTTCTATGCAATTCTGCGCTAAAACACTTAATCACGCAATTGCTGGACGGTATGATTTACCTCTTTTAGACCATTGTGTGCGAGATGTCTGCCGTACAATTAGTTAATAACTAAAATTAAAAATTAAAATCATTTTAAATATTTATGAAATACTGACTTATCAGTCAGCCTTTAACTATAAGTAACTAACATACTAATATTCTATAGAATATTATAACAGTATCTAAAATTAAGATAAATTTTGAATAGTGTAAAATACCTAATACTAATATAACCATTAAACAACTCCATGACCTTAGAGACCGAAATAAAGTTTACTATTATTGTTTTAGTAATTTAGGAGGTCACAGTTTTTAGCTTATATTTTAAATATTTATTATATATACCACCTCTGTACATAGTATTAGAATAATAATAAAAATATACGTTTTTTTAAGAGGTTAAGTGCCAAGCAGATTCTACATTGAGGACGGACATCTCAGAGACCTTGTAACACTTGTTGGATACGTTGTTGCTGCGGGATAGGAAAATATTTTATACAATAAACTTGATAGCTGCATTCGCAGAACATGAAACAAATAACGAAATATACACAGACAAAAAAAATACTGTTTAACGGGTAGAGTCCGAATAGTTTTCTGTCTCTCGATTTGTTTTATTCATTTACTTGTCCAGAGGAAAATTCTTAGGTCTCTAAGAAGGTTTCTTAAGAAATGTTTCTTTTTCGAAATTAATCCTTGCTTCATTATCATTATTATCAGACAATGGAAGCCTAACGTTTGTTTAATATAAGTATTTTAAATGTTTTTCCTTTGGATATAAAATATTTCTCCCGTACGCGTTTTAATTTTCTTTTACATCCACCTCTAGTTTATTTTCACGAACAAAACAATCTGTAGCCTTATCTAGTTATTTACTAAACTCTTCTTTTCAAATTCGCTTCAGAGCTTAAGGCTTGAAAATGTAATTGCAAAATATGGCATTTTTCATGCTAATAAACAAACTTTACTTCTCGATAATATATATTATATTAAATTTCCAACTCAAAGTTGTTAGTAGATGAAGTAATATTCATTTACATACTTTATCTCAGACTTTTACAATTTTGTTTCAAATTAAATGTTATACAAGTGTAAAGTGAATGTTATGTTATCACCGTAAATTACACCGTAAGGACAACCGGACGTGTTTACGTAAATTATAGTTAAACTATAGAATATTTGGTTGTGTACTATAAATATTTAACATAAAGGTGTTTTCGTTATCTATTAAATTAACACATTCGTCATTACTATTATAATTGAATGTATCTCAGACCCAAACGTCACTTATGTACTAAAATTTAATGAAATAAAAGAAAAGAAAGTATTTGCATTTTATCTAAATAAGATAATTATAAGCTTTTTATCTCATATTAATTTGATTCATTGATCCGCAGCCAGAAAAGATACTCGACCTCTTATTTTTGATATATTCGTTTTAAATTGTACTTCTTATACTTTCTTATTCGATATCAATTTAATTTCATTGTTATCGCTCTCATTGCTGAAGTTAACCTGAATTGTTTCAAACAAAAATTCTACATTATTCTTTAATATTGTAAAAAGTGGGTAACGTTTTAAATATAGGCAGAAAGGTGAAGATAACTAATACAAAAAATAAATATTCGCAATATATAATATACATATTGCAAAGAGCAACAGGTTTCGTTTGGTTCATATTGCTGTTAACCAGCCCGCTGAGGTCTTTGACCTTTACGTTGACACACTATATAACATAAAATGGAAGTTTTGTTTAGATTCTAGAAATAAGTTTATATTGGATTATCTATTTTGGCTAGAATTTTATGTTCGAACGCTTTTTCATAATAACAACATCATCATCGTGAGATTTCTTCAAACTAATATTTGGGGCACATATTAAGAAAATCATCCCGATCTTCAGTACAAACACATATGAAAAAGTAAAGATCAACAAGATTTAATCGAGAGTAACATGATTTATTCTAATTTCATTTCAAATACATTATTATGTCCTGTTTGATATTGAGATGTAAATTACATCGTTTTCGGGTTTATTTAATAAAATATTTCTCCACGCTCGTTGAAGTATTAGGTCCATCCTTTATAATCTGATTTTTTAGATAATAAAACAAATAAATACATTAACATAATAAGAACAAGATAGCAAGACCGTTGATTAGATGGCCGGGCACCGATTTCTAAACATTTGCTTTGAAAAACCTCATTGTGTTCCACTTCATCAACCAAGTACTATAGACCGAGGTTAACAGTTAATGATGTACCTGTACATTGGAATAGCGGCGGACAAGTCAGCACAATATACAGCCTTCCACATAACATTCAGAACCAACCTGTTTCCTCCATATACCTAACGTTTTATTTAAACTATTTTGCAATAGTACCGTACTGTATTCATTTGATTACTCCTACTCATGCTCCAATAACGAAGATTGGGCAAGAGATGTTATTTTAAATGACAAGTCCAAACATTTTTTAGACTACTAGTTATGGATTATATAAACATTATAATTACTTTACTGTGTATTAGAAGACCGCTTCCGAAAACGAAGACAGACAATAGTACTAATAACACCTTTGATGATGGGAAGGAATAAAATCGATCGTCATTAAAAAAAATCATATTTTCAAAACGTTTTGTTAGCATTATTTACGCTACATCATGTTAATACAGCTAAATGGAAAGATAGTTTCATAAAAAAAAAACATTACTTTACTAAAAAAAAACCAGCAATGAAACAACAAAATCAAAAACAGCTGATGCTCGGATCAACGAACGTACGGCCGCGGTGGAAACTCGAGATGTATTTGGTCTCAATTTGAATCTTACTTCATAGGGCCACGGAGTATTTAGATTGGCGACAACTTTGAAGATAAATAAAACATGAATATCAATAAAGATAATGAAATAAGAAATAAGTAAGAACAATTAGAAATATTATCCCACTCTGATGTTATTATATCAATGAAGGACCAAAAAAAAATTTTGCCGTGTTCATGTCATGCTAACCACATAAGGTCCTTTTAATTATATCCAAAAGAAAATGAGGTAAGACAAATAAATGATGATGTTGAATAAAACACAAATTTTTCATACGGCTGTACATAAATAATTTTATGATCAAATAAGGCAGCGATGGCTCAGAAAGTATGATCACAGACATTATGTGATTCGAAGAGATTTTAAGCTTCCGGTACAAAAGCTTACATTTTTAAATAATCGAAGCAACGAGACGAGCGAGAATTTCTCCTGATGGTAAGTGATACGTCTGCCCATAACAACGTGGCGCTAGTTGACATGGTCCTTCAATTCCGCAGTTGCAAAGTTGTTTTAGAAATCAGAATTAAAAGTTATTACTGCAGTAATGTCAAGCGTGGAAAGACAAAAGCATTTTGTCTGTCTGTCCTCGTTTAAAATATGTTGAAATGTACTGCAACCTTTCAATGATGCAATCGCTAATGACCGATTTTCTATTCTCGTTATTGTTAATCAGAATAAAGACATTTTTTACGTACTCATTTTTTGGTCTACGAAGCGAAGAGACAAATAGAACGTCCACCTAATAGTAAGTGATAACCCTGTTCATAACTATGTGGCGCTAGTTAGAATGGTATACCCAGCACCACATTGTTTTCACGCCCTTAAGACAAAGGAATGTTATTTCTCGCTCCCCCAGTAATTTCACTAGCTGCAGCGGCTATCAAACTGGAACACACTACTGTTTGGCAGCAGAAATGGAAGCTGCGGTAGTATTTAACTAGATGGTCTCTATCAATAGAGACCTACCACCAGTCTATAAAGACGCGACTATTTTTTTTTAATAAACCAGTTATGTTAAATTGTATTTTATCATATTCCGATTATTGCCATTGCCATTAGTATATATGGAAAGAACTCTACCTTGTGTATACTTGAAAAGGAATACACGATTATATATATATATATATATATACATATCTTTTCATTAAACAAATTTGTCGAATTAGTTTGTTATACAGTTAAAGCGGCAATACATTAAAAAATTTTGTATAATTAACAAAAATTGTTGTTTTAATGTTAGTATATAAATCACGAGACGATTGCAATATTTTTGGAAATATTCATTTTCGTCTATATAGGTTTGATATCCGCTAGTCTACATAGCATGTCTGAAAGAAAGTATATATCGCCAAATATGGTGTGCCAGTTGGCGAGGGTAAAATACTGATAACTGACCAAGGAAAAGCTATAACAAGAAATACGACCTTAATTCTCTAACCCATCTTCACTATAAAGACTAAAGTTTTGGTTTTAGTTACATTTATTATTTATTTTACTGTAAAAATTGTTAATATTACGCATAAAAAAAATTTCTAACACAGGTTTGTAGTAGAGGTTTAGTAAGTCGCTATTATCGGGGTATACTACGCCAATGATATACGGTTCGGATTAAATCTCTACTGTTAAATAGCATAGTAGGGCAACTAAGAGGCCATAGTAAGAGATTGAATAAATTCGCTATAAATCAAATGGAGCCGAAACCGTGGAAATGGAGGGGAGCCAAGGTCCTCGGGGCGGCCCCTTGTTCCCCGTGTACCGCAGCGTGTGACAATTTGGGACGGAATTTTCAATCAGCCCCACCGTGACATATATCCTTAATGTATTGATTGGCCCGATTATCGAGTTAAGTCTTTTTTACAATAAAATATGTACACTCTAATTAAGTCATACAGGAAACAAAGAGAGCTGATATCATCGCCTATTCAAAGTTTTTTCAAATAAAAAAACCTACTTAAAAAAAAGATTACTGGATACGTATACTTTGTCGGCACTTTCGTTTACCATAAGGTATATGTATTAATTACAAAAGTTTTGTTCGAACAAAGCTACTTTCTTAAATTATACCTTCAAGTATAGAGTAATTTCATATACCACTACAAATGTATCGTTAGATAAAACAAGACCACACCGTATAATATCTGCTAAAGCTGGTCTGTTCAGTTTTCCTGTCATTATTATCTTCATTAGACAATGGAAAACGTAAGCTGTTGTGGTATATGCTTTATTATATAACGTGAGTATGGAATATAGATGAAATTTAATAACATTTCAAAGGATTACAATAACTATTTTCTGCCGGTGACCGCCCAATGCAACACCTCTAAGGTTTTGGATAACACAACTGGAAAGTCGTTAAAAATCCTATAAACTGCATGTATTAATAACAAAATATATTTATCTAAAATTTAATAACTCAGTTCACTCTCCGGTTTCTCGTAGTCGCTGAAGAAAGCTCACTGCTGCGCTTAGGCCTCTCAAGGATCTCCACGTCTATCGTTCCTGCGTTGCCCGCATCCAGCTGCTTCCCGTGATCTTCATTAAATTGTCGGTACACGTAATGAGGGGTCTGTCAGCACTGCGTCTTCAGATATACCCTTGCCATTCGAAGACCATGCTGCTCCATTGGCTGTCAGTCCTTCGGGTGATGTATCCTGCCCATTGCCACTACAGTTTAAAAATCTTGGACTATTTTGGTGACCTCAGTTCTCCTGCGGAGCTCCTCATTTTACCACGTAGAGAAACTCTGAGCATAGCCCTTTCTATTGCTCTCTTTACTATTTGAAGCTTTTTGCGAGACCCATAGTAAGCTTTACTGTTTATTTTAAGTATATTCCAATTTATAATTTTAATCTAAATAGCTTTGATCAGGCCATGACAGATTCAGATCAAGATAATCATTTTTAATAATAAAAAGATAAATGAGAATGATCAGAAGAGTAGAAGATCAAAAAAAATATGAATAGATTGTATGGAAGGGGATGTAAGTATAAAGGTTTTGTTTGTGCACGGCTGATAGAAAAGAATGTACGAGGATATGTTGTGATGATATCACGTAAGTTGGGAGACGATGGTTGGATTAAAACAATTATACGTTATCACCATACAGTTTTTCTTCTGTTGTTTGTCAAAGAAAGTATGGATTTGTAATTGATCATCCAACAGGCCGTGGTTCCGGGTCCACGAGCTCAACATCAGATAAGCTGTATGAGTAAAAATGACTACCAAGCGCTACTCTTCATCAGAGAATAAAGAATTGTTCATCATATAATACACAGACTCTTGTAAAGACAGTCCAATGTCTAGGAGTGGACGTCCATCGGTTGAAATGTCATCATTTCAACCGATCATTGACGACGATGACTTGTAAATATAACTCAATTGAGAAATTTGTTTTTTATTAATATTTTTAACATCCCTTATTCTCTTTTTAGTCATAAGTAAAAAGCTCTCACAGAGATCAAGTACAACTTTCGAATTGATAGTTTCTCTTCGAGTGGCAGGTACAACCGTAAAGTATGTTTAAATATTGAATTTGGAGTCGATGTGTAATATGAAGAAATCAATAAGTTTGTATTATTAAACGTTTTATTAATAATTGTTACAATTGCACATATACATTATTTTTAAACTGTTCTGTAAGGGATGACGTGTATACAGTTTAAGGTTAAATATATGTGTTATCTTTAATTTATTAAAGTGAATTAAATTAAATTGTCATATCTTTTAAAATTAAGTTACACCATACAAAATAAGAATGTCTACATTTATTTAACCCCTATAAGTATTTTAATTTTTACCGCGACTTAACAAAGAACGTAACTAAACATTTACAACTAGTTTCGTCTTAAAACGTGAAAGGACAAAAACAACTTGTTTTTTTATAATCAAAATATATTTTATAGACGATTAATTGTTAACAACAAACCCTTTTATAAAAAAAATTACAAGTATAATATAGTTTTATTTTGTTATATTTAGAGACTGGATGTTTTTCAATATTTATGAGATGAACTTCCATATGTACTCTTTACAGAAAAATCAAGAATGATCTAAATAGGACCAATCTGTTGTGTGTGATCAATAAATTATTTGCCTTATTAAGAACTTCTTCGTAGGTTTACAAAAACAACAATATTAAAATGTGCTGATGAAACGGTATAATAATCAATTCGCATTTGCTTACCTACAAAAACCACCTTGATGATGTAAGCCTGAGATCAGCTCATTAGGAACGGCATAGATCGTTTAAAAAATAACCAAATTCGTTCAACTGCTAAGCAAACGTAGTGAAAAGAAAGTAAAACTGACGCGTAGTTATAATTTACTCTGATATAACTGACTAGATATTAAAACCTAGTATGTGGTTTTAAGTCCGCGCATCAGGCCTGAACCAAAAAACTTTCCAGTATTTAATATTTTACGGTTCATTACAATATTTTAAATTTATTGAGGATATTATCTTGTTATATTGATTACTTTTTATTATGCTTATACTCTTTTCCATAAACAGTACATAATATAAAGTAAATTTACTTAATACTTAAAAATCAAAGAAAATATACTAGGAAGTATTTTCGTTTAGTGCAATTGACTTTGTTCTTTATATGATTTGAATAAAGTATATTTTTTGGTTTTTATACAGCGAGTATTAATCATTCATCAAGTATATTAAATCCTAGTTTCTTGGTTTTGTATTGAAACTTGTTCCAAAGTCGCAGGAGTTTGGAAACAAGTTCAGTAAATCATTATAGTCATTATTTTGTATTCGTGATGAAAACAAACTGTTTTATATTTAAGATAAAAAAAGACGACCTACGTTATACCTAGTCAGTGAATACAAATTATTTCCATCAAACAGGCGATAGACGTTCACTGCTGAATATAGGCCTCCCCCAAAGATCTCCATATCATATGGGGGAAATTGGGTCATTTCCCAAAACGCTGGCCAATACGGGTTGGTGGGAATCAGAGCCTCATTTGTTGATTAGCAGGGGGTAAGACGAGCAGGTGAGGTTTGCTCGCGTCCCGTGAGTTGTTGTGCGGGACCCCATACACATTTATTCTTTAGGAATAATTAATACAGTTAGAAAATATAAAGTTTCTGTAATTACCGCTTCTAATGAACTTAAATAAGAATAAAATTTTTGAAGTATGTTATTGCAATTTGGAAAAAGGGTTCGTTTGGTATTATTCAGTTGTTTACACAGGATGTTGAACTCCAAGATTGGCGCAGGCGGAATATATTGCAGAGGAGGACAGCGACTCATGCATACATATAATAACTAAGTGATTACTTAATCAGTCTGAATATATGTTCTTTAAAATTTAAATTGATCATTATTTGGAAACGGAAATTGTCTGTGGCTTACTTTTTTTTATACTACGATGCGACGAGACGAACGGAACATTCACCTGACGGTATGTGATACGCCTGCCTGTGATAACGTGGCTTCAGTCAGGATAATATATACAGCACAACAATGCATTCGTTGCCTTAGACATAAGATGTTGAGTCTCGTTACCCCAGTAAGTACACTAGCTACAGCGTCCTTCATTATGATGATGATGATTATTATACGTAGTAAACGTATAATAATCACATTACATCACTTACGCTCGTCACTTTGAGACATAACATGTTGAGTTTCGTTACTCCAGTAATTTTACTACCTACAGCACCCTTTACATCGCAACACAGTAATGTTTACACACTACTGTTTGGCGGCAGAAATAGGCGCTGCCTTAGTACCTACCTAGACGGTCTCTGACAACAAAGAACTATAACCAGTAACTTCCATTAATTTTAGCCATGACATAAAACAGCTAAAAGGAGTTAGATGTTTGGTTTCTAATAGATGTGGCGAACTCGAGCTCCAGGATATGATTCACAATCAATGAGGAGCTTTCGGTTCTGAATCAAAAATAAAATAATTAAATAATAAGTGTTCGAAGGCTGTTATGGTTCATGACCTTACTGATTACAACATACTTTTAAAGCAGATTGTTTATAGTCAAGCTTTTTCAGAAAACCTTGGAAATCGACAAATTCTTGTTCATCTCTTTCGTGTACTTCATGACTGAAGGTTGTACTTGTCCTAAAATGCTCTCACTGGCGCGTTCACCAGCTGCCTCCATCTGTTCCATGTGTTCGCGGCACGTCTCAGGGCGTTCGGAATGTTTGTACCTATTATTGCTTGTATCTACTCGTACCAACATATAGGTGATTGATCCAGACTATCTGATGTCTCCTGTCATCACGACCAAAGTAGTAGTTGCTCGAGAATGAATTTGTTGGTTTTTTTTGCTGTCCGCGTGAGTAGCATTCTCCTCCAACACCACTTCTCGAAAGCTTCGGAAATCCAGTTCATTCTATTAGTTAATTTTAAAATACTTTCACTAAGGTAGCGACCTCAAAAATAAAAGAACACCTCAATAAGGAAAGCCTTACTCAATGTTTACCATGTAAAGTACATCTCAAGGTATCGTGAGGCTCATTGAATTTCTAATGACGATGTATTATGCAATTCATTTGTATCATCGGATGACCATTAATCGTCATCATCATGTCTTATTGAATTACTTATGAAAGCATTCTAATGCGAATTACCTTCGAAACCTATTTTGAAGTGAACTGATAACAATTTTAATCCAAAAAAAAAAATCGTGATTGGTTTACTGCGAATAGTTCTTTTAGCTGGAGACTGCCTGTGAACGATTACCAGCGCCAATTTAAGTGTTACAGTGTTCTGGATTGAAAAACTAGATTTAACATCTTATGTCTCAGACGACGAGCGTAATGTGATGCTGTATATACATCCTAACTAGCCACGCTATTATGAATAGAATTATGATCAGTCAGGCTATCTGCTCGTCTCTTTGATAAAAAAAGTGATCACCGTACAGCTTGGAATTTTAGAATTATCTAATAATCGGTAATCAATAACTGATTGCACAAGTTTTTGCTGTGTGTAAATTTTAATCAGACGATCAAGGACTTTCAGGATTATCAGTATTGGTTATGCAAATCTTCCTTTATGAAACCGGCGTGTGTATAAATCTTAAGCTGTTTAAACGTGTTGAAATAGTCGCCGAGCGAAGGCATTCAACAATGAGTGCAAGGAAAAGTGTTATCGCGCGTGTGTTTGCATAACACTCACATTCCGTATCACAATCAGATATTGACGGTGGAATTCAATTTAAAAATAAAAATATTTGTAAATACCGGTGGTAGCTCCCTGCGTCTCTAGGATGGGTATACACAGCACCACATTGCGCCCGCCTTAGACATAAGATGTCGAATCTCATTACCTCTCTAATTTCACTAGCTACAACGCCCTTCATACCGGAACACAGTAATATTTGCACACTACTGTTTGGCGGCAGAAATATGCACCGCTTCTCAGTATCTGGCTAGATTTAGCTTAATACTTACATTCTCTCTATTAACCTTTGATGAGGCGAGATGTTGTAATAGGTGTTAAGAAGATAAATATATGTTATAATATATATAAACTCGGCGTGGTAGGAAGTGACCCAAATCCCCCCATATGAGCCCCTACAAACGACGGCCCCTGGTGCCCGGCGATACGGGCAGCGCGGGATCGATCGATGTGGGGATCTTTGGGTGAGGGTTATATCCAGCAGTGAACCTCTATCACCTGATGATGATCATATGTTACAATTAACTACTGTTAGAGTATTAAAAACAAACAAAACATATAAGTCAAAAGAGTTATTAATAAACAAAAAAAAATTTTTTTTGACGTCAAAGAAGTATTTTGTAATTCGGCGCGTCTTTTGTTCTTTGCATACATTTTACCTAGTAGCGTCATTTTGATTTTTTTTAGTCCTGATGGGAAAATAGAAAAGATAGTCTCTTACCCAGCTATCTATAGGTTTTAAGTTATAATTGTAATACTTAAGATATATTTGAAATAAGCGACTAAAAAAAGCAATTCATGTGATGTTCAGAATTAGAAATTTATCGGAAAATGTTTAAATTTTTAAGCTCTGACTTATCCACAAACGTGAAAATGTAAGTAATAATTTTAACTTTCTTAAGTTAAAATTATTACTTTATTATGTATTAAAATTAAAGTTTTGTGACGTACTAATTAGCACGAAAGTTCACTGGAGGTTTTGAACCTGAATACGATGTATCTGTTGAAAGTAATAACGTAAATCATTAAGTTAACGCATTCTAATCGTTATCTTGTTATACTTAAAATGTATTAAGTTACCTATATCGTACCTACGCTATAGAAAGACAATCTAGTTAATAACATATTAATAACTTGATTTAGGAATGTCCCTATTAAATAGGAGTTTAAAAAAAACTTAATATATGTACGTAGTGATTTTAAGACACAAAAATAACTTAAATTTTAAAGATTGTAGCACCTTTTTCGATAGGAAATCCCAATTTGGGTGTCGAAAGAACTGAGCTAGAATTTTCGTAATTAACACCCCTTGGTGTTGTTCTGGGTGTAAAGGGTCCCGCACAACAACTCACGGAACCCAAGCCAATCTCACCTGCTCATGGTACACCCTGCTAATCAACTAACGAGACTTTGGCTCCCACCAACCCGCATCAGGCTAGCGTGGTAGAAAATGGACCAAATCGTCTCATATAAACCCCCACAAACATAGAGGTCTCCGAGAGAGACCTATATCCAGCAGTACACCTCTATCGGCTGAAGATCATGGTGTTTCTCTAACCCATTGGTTGGAAGTATGAGAACGTTTTCCTAACTAATGTAGTGCGAATAGTGTTTAATCTGCTATGGATATCATTTGTGAAAGAGACAAAGCTATAGCTCTGCCTATCTATTTCATAACAGTAGACCCTCAATATTGCGAGGAAGTCTTAGTTTGTTCATACCAGGATGAGCTTCCAACTTCATTTATTGACATTTTCCACATTTTACCCTCTTTACAAATGTGCCTAAATAGGTATATTTTATTGGTGATAAGTCTGTGCCGTTGGAGACCGACTAGCTACCACCGCAGCGCTTGTTTCTGCCACCAAATAGTAGTGTGCAAACATTACCATGTTCTGGTTTAAAGGGCGCTGTATTTAATGAAATTACTGGGGTACTGAGACTTAAGATATGTCACAAGGTGATGAGTGCAATGTGACGCAATATATATCTTCCTAAAGCGCCACATTGTTCTGGGCAAGCGTATCATTTATCATCTGGTGTACACCTAGTTCGTATCATCGCTTAGTCGTATAAAAAAAATCTCTTTGAAACCATAATAAAAATCTTATTGAATAACAATCACACATAAACATGCGCGATGTTAGATATATGACGTGCCCTGTTCCTGCGTCGTTTGTTCTAATTAAACGTACATTACAGCTTCCATTGAAAGTAAATCGTGTAGTAGTGCGAATCTCCCAAGTAAACATTGTTCTCCGACATGCTAACGTTTAACACGGCTGTAGATAAAAAAAAATAATGATTCCTCACGTTAGGTGCCTACTAACTTACACAAATTGCTTTACAATTATAGCATGTGTGCGAAGAAGCTATTTTTATTATGACGCCTGATCAGACAAGTTGTTTAAACATACAAAATAAAACTGGTAGATCTTCACTGGTTGTATGTCTCTATTGCCGGTGACCGTCTAAGTAGGTACCACCGTAGCGCCTATATCTGCCACCAAACAGTAACGAGTAAACATTACTGTGGTCCTGTTTGAAGCTCGCTGTAGCTAGTGTAATTACTGAGGTAACGAAACTCAACATTTTTCGTCTCGGGCGACGAGCGCAGTGTTGTGCATTGTATACAATCTTAACTAACATCGTATTGTTATAGACACGTATCACTCATCATCAAGTGAACATCCCGCTAATCTCGTCGCTTAATTAAATAAATAATTACAAGGTAAACAAGATTTTTTTTCTATGACAATTATTGACTAGTAACTTTTGCTATACAAAAGCCTCTGAACAAAAAGTATGGTTTTACATATCTTGAAAACAAGTCCAATGAATACGTAAACATGTTTTATTTTTTTATGTTTCAAAACGAGTATGAAGCTTAGGTAATGTAAATGAATCATCATTCAGGTTTTTTACATAGATAGGTAAAGTCCTGCTTAGAAAGAACATAAAAGTAATCGTTGCGTGCAAGTAAGGATAACGGCGTCGGTAAAAACAATCGAAATATAGCATTGTGTAGAAATGTATTAACAAACAAGCAACACCGATTTATACATATACACACAAATATAATATTATTATCTGTATATATATACAACTTTTCGCTTAAATCGTATGAACGTTTACATCATACTTGTACTGAAAAAGCATTATATATAATATTTCTGTTTGTTCTAGATTATCTTGGTAAAGACGAGGCGGCAGATTCTGATAGAAACTTTAAAGATACATAGCTTAAGATATAAAGCATAAAGTATAGTATAGTTACCACTAAAAAACGCGACGAGCGGAATTTCATCTGATGGTAAGCGATACGGCCGCCCACAACCACGCGGCGTTAGTTAGGATGGTATATACTGTATCACATTGCGCTCGTCGCCTGAGTCATAAGATGTCGAGTCCCGTTACCCCAGTAATTTCATTAGCTACAACTCCCTTCAATCCGGAGCACAGTGATCTTCGCACACCGCTGTTTGGCTATAGAAATAGGCTCTGCGGTGATACCAACCTAGACTGTCTTCAGAAACGGAGACCTATCACCAGTAAGTTAATTATGGTTGCATACAAATAATAAAAACATAAGTAACCTCACTCGGCTTAGATTCGTAGCGTTCATTATTCATGGATAATTTGTTCAGGGTTTCCATAAAAAAACACTGACATACATAATTAATGTATATAGAAACAGACAACTAAAACGTCAGCAGGTTAAAATAATATACATGTAATATGTATTTCTGTTTATTTATTTTCATTATGTTCGTAGATATATATTATATTTTAAACGCAATTTAAATTTTTTTGAATACATTTGTTTAATTGGTATTCTAATATACGTCAAACCTAATAGGCGATTTGAAGTTATTTAAAACAGTATTATATAATGGTTTTAATTAACATCGGTTTGTATAATCTACGAAATTGGATTTTTATTGTTATTACAGTAGCTTTGGATATTAAAACTAAATAGATTTGTGAAAAATCTTATTTGTTACATTTGTTGAACTTGCAAACATTCTATTTCAATCAAATGAATGAATAATGAATAATTAGTGTAGTATACACACCTATTTGATTACAGATATCCTTTTAATGATCACCGAAACTTGTTTCCACAATCACAACGTTACAAAAAAAAGAAGCGCGAATCTTGTTTTAGAGCGAGAAGTGATAGTTGAACGGTTTACACGACCACATCGACCTCGATGCGGCTGCGTACTGACACCACAGAGCACTGTTTATACTGAAACAGAGTATTCACTACAGTATTCAACATTTAGCGACGTCTGGTGTTTTGTGACCAAAACTGAGCACCGAAATATGAAGCCGAGATTCGTATACACCGACCTTTGTTTCGTATATGTAGACTTTAATTGCTACATGCGTTTTCTTTAAAAAATCTTTTACGTCCTCTTATATGTTTTTATAAGCTTTCCTTTGTATAATTTTATACCGAAACAGAGTAGTCACTAGAGTATTCAACAATTAGCGACGTCTGGTGTTTTGTGACCAAAACTGTGCACCAATATATGAACCCGAGATTCGTATACACCGGCCTTTGGTTCGTATATATAGACTTTTAATTCGTACATGCATTTTCTTTAAAAAATCTTTTACATCCTCTTATATGTTTAAATTTTCGTTTGTATAATTTTAGACATTTTTACAGCATTTTTAGCAATCATTTTTAACAGCAGGGTATTATAGAAAACGACAATAAAATATATCATCATCATCAATTCAACCGAGGGATGTTCACTGCTAGACCATAGGTTTATTATAATGTGTTCCATAAAGCACGGACTTGCGTTGTTTGAATCCAGTGATTCCCAGCGGTTTTTTTGTCTTCTGTCCACCTAGTGGGAGGTCTGCCAACGGTGCGTTTGCCGGTGCGGGGTCGTCATTCCAGCATTTTAAGACCCTAACGTCGATCGGTTCTACGAGCTATGTGCCCCGCCTATGGCAACATCAGCCTTGCGACTCGTAGGGCTCTTCTGCGGATCTATCATATCTGATTTGATCACGCAGATATACTCCAAGCACCGCCCTCACCATCATCCGCTCTATGACTCTAATCTTGATTATGATGCTCGTCATTAGCGACCAAGTATTGGAGCTGTAGGTTATCATGGGCAACGTACAGTGTTCGAAGACTTGGTCTTCATGTACTGAGGGATTTCAATGAAATATGTTTCTGATAAAATATCTGTAAAAAATTTAACATATGGTGAACTTCAGCATAATTTTTTCGGGTATTTTAGAAGGAATATATGTATCATAGGCAATAGGCAATGGAAAATATTTCGATTATAGTCGTCGTAGCGACTTGACAGCAAGTGGTTTTGGAATAAAATACCATTTATATATTAGAAGTGTTCTTAGAACCCGCTGCGCCAGCTAATACTGTCATATTGGAAACTGGTCGTTATCACAGCATTGCTGTGTTCGCATAACTCCATAAAAACTAGTACCGGAGTAATACCGGACGAATTCCAAGTGCTTTTATCAAAAAATCACCAATAGATATAAATAAAAAAAAAAACAACAAAGAGAATTTATTTATATAATTCATTTATTTAAATTGTATAGTATTCACATATCGCTACGCGTTTCAAGAGGTGAAACACCCGCGTTACATACAAAATGAGAACACAACGCTTTACAAAATAACTAGTCATAAAGAGAAATGCAGCGGTCGAACGAAAGCATATCCGTAAGTAAATAACTACAGCTGCTATATGTTAATTGTGATATAGCAAAATGAGACTTATGGCTTAACATTACTTGGCAGTTAACACGCGATAGTGATGATTGAAAGATGTATACGTAATACTGATCGATGCCAAGTCGATAGCTGGTGGTAGCTGGAGAGAGTGAGTTTCGCGATCCGATACAAAAAGAAACGATGCTAAGAACGCAAAATGTGAGACGAACTATCACAATACAAATGTTTCGGCTGACATGCGAATTGACTCTCAGCCCCCAACATTATCGAATTAAGAAAAAAAAAATTACACAATAATTGACTAAATACCTTAAACCGCTACACGGGAAAAAAAAAGCCGGACATCCGATCCTTCGTCCGGATACAATTAAACTATTGAGCATAACAATATAAGAAAGGCAGTCATCTTATTATAATTATTGAAAAAAAAAATGCTTTATTTGAGTATAGTGAGATACTGTCAGAGAATAAAATACTTTAGGAGGGGATGGAGAAGGTAAAATGCCTAATCTCACAACAAATAATATTTTCGTTGCAAACATTTTTTAATGATCATTATTAAAATTACTGATAACACAACATTTATTTAAAGTATTAAAAATTTTCGATTTTTGTTCAAAGGACAACGTAATAGTTACATACACTATCCAATTGTATAATCCTATTACGAATGATTACAAAAATGTAAAAAGGTCTGATATAGACTAGGTTAGTACTTTCTACTAGGTTAGTGCGTTTCACCGCCGCATCATCACCACTTAACACCAGGTGGGATCGTGGTTAAGCATTATTACATTTAAAATAAAATGCATACAGGTAGTTCCGTCACAGATTAAGCAATGCAACCGTTGTATAGAGTAGCGTAAAATTACAACGATAATATGCATTTAAATTGTAAATTAAAACACGTACGCGTTTAAAAAAAAAAGATAAATATAAATCATAACACTATTTGAAAGAAAAAAATATTTAAAAATGCTTTATTTCATGTCAAATACACGCATAAAAATAGGCCCCTTTGTAAATGTCATTAGTAGAGGGAAGACAAAATTTTTTTTTTTATAAATAAAAAAAAGAACTCATACATATTGCACGGGTAAATAAAATATAGGGACTAGACACATTAACTGCGGCTACGCGATATTTATTAAACACTATGGAAGATCTCAGATTCTTTACTAAACATAACATGCAATTTTATCGACGTTTAAATTTGCGGCAGCCGGAACGCAGCGTTGCTGGCCAGCCCCGGAAACGAATTAGGGTCCTCCGTGTTACGAGGCAAGTTACCCAATGTGTCTAGTCCGCATGCGCACCACGGTCGTAGCATTCGATTTCGATACAATATGACTTCACTTACCAGCGGTAAGATCGGATATGTTTGAAATTTAACTATTGTATAAGGAACTATCTTGTAGTTATGTTGTGAAATGAAAACGTAGCTCGGGCTGCGAAATAATGTACTCATGACGCTACACTACGAACTGTTACTCCCCATATACAATGGTCATGTACATACATATATATATATACATACTGTTTTAGGTATAATTCTACTATCGCATTTACACTCAATGTAAAAACCGACGACCCGTCCACAACATTCACTATGCTATATGCCATTAAAAAGTCGCATAGCTTAGCATCATAATTAGCTTTAAAAGGCCTTGTAAATAACTACCCTTAAGTCCTTTAAGAATTCCGATTATAAGGTCACCATTTCATCGCGAATACAACACAACTATATCACTTGAGAGTAACTAACTAATTACACAAAGTAACCTAAAAACGAATTACGAAATAACTCATTGAAAAAATAAAAAACATGACGAAATAGACTTTGTAGAAAAATCCTTATTACACACACACGTTAATAGTTCAGTTCATTTAAATTTGTTTTTTTTTTTTTTGAGAGAGAATTTTTTATTTTTTTCAATATTGAAGAAAACAGATTATCGGTGACGCCGATCACTTCGTAACGCCGCCGGAAATGCGTGTGCGCAAAGAAAAAAAAAACATCAAAATCTTGTGTCGTTGGCTGCAAGATTCTACGAATTTAAAACAAGGGCGCGACATCAAAGCGAGGGGTTGGTGATGGTGATAGGCGTCTCCAAAAAATTCATCCTCTCGAAATTCTAGCAAGTCGTCATTCGGTAAAACAATTTCAAAGAGTTCCCCTTAAACAGTGGTCGAGGTTACCTATACACTAAAACCGGACATAGCAGGCACTAAAGACATCCGCCTCTGAACACGTGTAACCTTAAACAAAAAATACGTATACGTACCTCGTACATAGAAAACAGTGAAACACTTCCGGTTTCCACAATTCCACTAAATGTCCGTTACATTATGTAGTCTTTATTTTATTTGAGATCAATAACGCCGCTACGCACTAGACTGGACTCGTCGCCGAACGGGGGGGGATAAGAGTAAAGAAAGAGGGATAACACAGTCCCCCCTCCCCCACTGCCTTGCAGCCGACACTTTACACTACGTAGGAACATAAAGATTGTGCAATGTATATACACTACTAATACATACGTGAAACTTGTTTTCTTTCCACACAGCCGCGCTAGTTCCAAGACTAACGACCGTTTTTAATTACAATGTTGTTGAAAGTTTGGTAAAAAAAAAACATTTTTTTTTAAAAGACAAGTGTCTGCATATTTGTACATATAATCCCATTCAGCAATCGTACACTTCGAAATAACTACGATCGCTGCGAGGCAGTGGGCGTGAGGGGGTGGTTCGCACACACGTCACTACCATTAGCACCAGTGTTGCCGGCACACTACCCGCCGCCGCGGACAAGTTGCTTCCTGTTGTGAGCCGACTTAATTGTACTTTAGTATGTACTTCTCTATTGCAGCCACGCCTACTTCTTGTTTCTTCTTAAGAACTTTCCATTATCGTATCATGGGTTACCAAATGTCCTCGTAAATCCCATTAAACTGTGAAACTCACAAAACGATTGTTGCTTCATAAGGAGCAACGGATTGCAACTCCACAACTGTCAATGTTCATCCCCTAGAGCCGCAACGCGCAGCATACGGATCCACACCAAGGCACGTGAAGCCAGGGAGCGTCAGCATATGCAGCCGGAGGCGGAGCCGGAAACACAGCGGGGGGTGCTGGTTTGAGGTGCGTTAGCGGTGACGAGGGCTTTGGCGGTTCGGGGGGTGTGACTGGCATGTCGAGGGGCATCAGACGAGGTGGTCACGCTCATCGAGCGAGGCGTCCGAGTCGCGCTCGGCGCGTAATTCGCGCTCGAGATCCAGGCTACGCCGCTCCAGCTCGAGACGAGCGGGGCCCGCCGCGTGGGGTCGCCGCGGAGCTTCCAAAGACGACACCTGTAGATTAGACACTGAAAATAAGTAATTCATAACTATAACAGCACAAGGTGGACAGCTGTTTCACCGGGTAGGAAGTGGTAGTAGATGGTAGCCTACGTGAACAGTACCTTGGCGAGGCGGCGGGCGGATGGCGGGCGCTAGGAGGGCGCGGGGAGGTGCGGCAGCTTGGCGGCCCAGTAACGCCCCGACCCGCTCTCCTCCGAGAGCGCCGCTTGTAGCTTCGCTTCTGCAAACAGTAGTCATTCATTTGAGCAAAAAACATGAAGTGCAATAACGAAAACATTTCTTAAAATTGAATATTAAATTTAATGTCCATCATCAGCCGATAGACGTCCACTGCTGGACATAGGCCTCCCCCAAAAACCTCCATGTTTGTGGGGGTTCAAATGAGGGGATTTGGGCCATTTCTCACCACACTGGCCTAATGCGGGTTGGTGGGGATTCATTGGGAATTTAATGTTAGTCGTAACGATTTAACGACATCAATGTCCCAATAAGCACTTCGCTCGCGTAGGGCTCTCCTTAGCACCGTTACTGTGATCCGGTAAATACAAGACCACATAATATCCTCTTTACCGTCCGCTTCGGGGTCGCTTATTTGGACTATAAGGTCCCCGCGCTGAAGGTCTGCCCATCTGAAGACCCATTTCCTCAGCTTATTCGACAAGTAAGACCTGCCCTTATATCTATTCTTATTAACCTAAAACTACAGAGGTTGGACAGTGTCAATACTTTAGTGCCGTCATACTCACTTGCGACCTGCGACGCGTTAAATGTGACCGGTGTGCGCGCGAGTGGGGTCCGCAATGAGCCCCCCCGTCCGCCGACACCCCCACCACCAGCACCCGCCGCCGCCGCCGCAGCGCCCCCCGCACCGCCCCCAGCGCCACCCGACTGTCGGCAACAGAACAACCACATCTATACACAATTACTCGTATAATAACATTGAAATAGGTTTTAATTTAATATATCTATAGCACCTTTTTCACCGCCAAACAATACTATACAAATATTAGTGTATTCCGGTTTATATGGCGCTGTAGAAATTATTATTTGAGTAATAGGATTTAACATTGTGGGTCTCGAGGCAACGACCACATTATTAAAAAATAGGCATATATCGAAAACCATCAGGTGAAATTCTAGTCTTTGCGACGTAAAATCGAATAAAAAAAATATATTCAATGATTATCAGGAACTGTAGTGGTGATTGACCAAGAAATATAACTTATAATTTTTTTAAAACATTATCGTCATTTCCACCAGTACAATACAAAAAAAGTGTGGTCATTTCAGTTTCATTAAACATAAAAAAATACTTTAATAAGTGTATGTTGTATAAATTCTGAATAAAGAATGAATATAACCAACGTGATTAAAAAAATCTGCACGATTGTCCTTGGTCCTGTGTCCCAGTAGTGGGAACATTACGTCTTCTAACTCATGAATAACGGTTAATTGTGAAATGAAAATGATTAAAACACGATTACTAAATTAATACTTGCTTGAAACACTCCAAGAAAATGTAATGAAAGAAATAATTTGAAATATTAGTTTTGAATGAAAAATAAAAATAACCAGCAAAATAATTTGTAAAAAAAAATTGAGACATTGAATGCTGTGGTAGTATTGCAGACATAGATACAGCAAGAGCAAGGTTTTATTGTAGGGTATCAATGACATTATTGTGCCTTGATTAAACTTCGTTCAAATTCAAACTTCAGCTTAAAGTTTCTTTAATTGCATAAGATTTTTATTGCTTAGATGTTTGGTTAATCTGCATTGTGTTAAACATGAATACTCGAACATAACACGGTGTTAAATAACAATGAGGCCACGTAAAGTGGGAATTTTTTTGGCTTATTATTTTGGTGGTATCTAGCCAAACGGCTTCGAAAATAACCTAGCGTTAATCAAACACTAGAGTGTGTAGCCCCGGAGTTCAATCGGGGATTTCAGTGTTACTAAGAAAGTTATTAGCTACTGCGCCACGAAGGCAAATGAAAGTAGTAGTGTGCCCCGTTTGGGGAACAACTGTCCAGAAACTGTGGGCTTGTTTTAATACGTGTTATGAATTCGTTTTGAATTTAACGCAAACGAACAGACATTAGTGATAATTGTCTCAAACAAAACAAAAACGAAAAAAAAACAAGCGTAACTAAAACAAACCTATTTGTCGGTGCACTTGGGCTGGGCGAGACGTTTGACGTGGTGCGCTATACTAACGTGGTTTGCGGGCAACGGTTGCGGCTGGCTGTGGGCGTGGGCCTGGGATTGCCCGTGGGATTGTGCGTGGGTCTGGCCGTGGGACGGCGCGTGCGGCTCGTCGTCGTGCGGCGGCCGTGGCAGCCGCCGCCGCAGCCACGCGTGGCGGAGCGCCTGCGCTGGCGTCAGCCGCTTCTCCGGCTCCCACTCCAGGCATCTGTGATTTATAAAATAAAAAAAGAATTAAGCCATCAAAGTTCTTATCAATGTAAATTTATATTATTATATAGATATATCAATGTATTGAAAAAAGTGGCATAAGTTTGTTTGCTCAGGGCGATAGGATCTATCGGACTCCATAACAGCTTTGCTTTGATTCGGCTGTTAACATATAAGAAATCTAGACAATAGGGCTAGCAGATTTAGTTTTTATTTAGCTATCATGTTTACTTATTGATCTACTTCAACAAAAGTAACATAGTAAGCACGGAAAAAACCACAAAGGTTTGTCAACAATGCTAGGATCAGAATCAGTCATCGAACCATTAACTGACGCAGAACGCACAATATATAATATCATATAATTATTTATAGGAAACAAGAGCTAGGTGGGTATTAGGTTTGAAGAAAATACGATGTTAAACTATACTTAATATTTTGATAGGCTAATATGTTTTTACTGTCGAGGGTAGCGGGTTTACAAGCCGAGGTATCAAGTAATGATCCTTTCACCTTATTTCACAATCCTTTCACCGTACGTATTTTTTGTTCGCGTCGTATATAAACGTTCTCTATCGACAGATTGAACATCCACAGTCTCATAGTCAATGATCACCGTGTGAAATCTAGGTTAAAAACTGTTAATCCATTGCGGGTAATAAAAAGGTAGCAAAAACAATATTTACCAAACTTTGTCATTTTATATAACAAATTGTTTTTAAGTTAATTCAGAATATAGCAATAGAACAACAATCTGAAAATTTGTATATGCTAATTTTACGGAGAGGGTATGAAGTTTGTTGGGTATGTGCATTTTTATATATAAAAATAAAGAGGTGATAAATGCACCAATTCCACGTCTATGGTACAGTATCAAAAGACAAAATGAATTCACGTTTAGGTATACATTCACAGTTTATAAAAACAACAATGATCTGTTCTCTTGATTCTTTATAATGTAACTCGATACTTAAATTTATTGACTTATGTTTCTCATTTTGATTATTGTTCTTACAACATTTCTAATACATAATAAGTAATTTCAATCTTACCGTCTAATGAAATCAATGAAGAACTTATCCTGGCAGCCTTTGAGAGCTGTGACGAAACTTTTCGATCCCGGCGGTCCTCTTGGTTTGCCTCTTCTAGACATACCTGGTAAATAACAGATTGTACTTTAGCATCGAAGGCATGTACAAAATAATAAGTTAACTTACAACTTAAAGTTGTTAACTAAAAAATACATAGCTTTAATTTTTCAGACACATTCAGATTAACACTATAGCCTATAATACATTCTCCTAAGAAAAAAAACCTTTGCTCTTACTCCCAACCTCTTTAGAAGTGAATTAAATTCCAGTTTGTATATGAATAGATTTAATTAAAATCGTGTGGAAACAAAAAATTTTGTCTAAAGAATGAGAGCTTTAAAGATGACAAAATTTCAGTGTTTCATTAAACCTACAGGCTACAAGCGACGATCAGCCGAGTAATTGGGCTGAACAATGTCGCTATAAGGAAGGGTCGGCGTAATATTTGTTATGTTAATTCGGCACAGTTTTACACCCTCGCCTTGTTAAAGCAAGGCTCATTGTCTCCGAAGACGTAATAATTGAACAGCCGGCACAATAAACAAACGACGCGACGTCTGTCTGTTCGATCGCTCATAGCTTTGCCTTCCCTTCTTGGTATGTTGCCAGCCGTAAGAGCGCGTGCTGGAATCGATTGGTAGAAATAAAATAAACGATTAACGTTGATTACACTACATCAATGATAATTAATAAAAAGTGAGGGAACGCCGAAGAAAGATTTATAAAATATTATAAATTATAGTTATCAGCCAATAGACGACTACTGTTGAATATAGACGCAAAGATCCCTACACCGATCGGTACTATAGTGCACGCATTCAGCGGTTTTCTGTGATCTTCACCAGATCATTGTTCTACCTTGTGGTGGTCTCCCACTCCAAAACCTTACTGCTCCATCGACTATCCTTCGAGCAAAAGACTCTGCTCATTACCACTTAAATCTAGCAACCTTTCGAGCTATGTCGACTATCTTAGGTGTTCTAAAGATCTTTTTATTTTTGGTGGACCACTCACAATAGGTTTTAAAAAAGGGGTCAATATCAATCGAGTAATAGAAAGATGTATGCTCGGAGTTTCACTAGGCGATCCAATAATGAAATGACTTTATTATAAATACATGTACAGCCGTAAATGTTTATAAAAATAATAAATAATGTAAATTAGTAAATTAATAATATAAGTATTTAAGAGAAACAAGAACAGATAATCAACCGACCCGGACGTGTAAGTCCGTGGAAGGTGTTATTTAAAAAATATTGCACCGTATCGGAAATCCGTTTTGTATTATAGAGTAATTCACATTCATAACATAATTTTTGATGTGGAGGTACAGCAGGGTTAGGATACGGAAACTTTTTACACATTTATTTTATATTCAAAGATTTCTGTCTGTCTCCTTAAATTAGCGACTACTTATGTTGTGAAATGGAACTAAAGGCTATATAGCTTAAAAGCCGCTTGGCTTTAATCTCTAATTACTTTGAGCCTTTGCTGATGAACAACATCGAGGAGAAACCGTTGTTTCTAGAATAGCAAACAATTGTAGAAAATGACTTTGAGACTTGATGACGAATTCTTCCCCAGTTTGTGAACAAAGAGGTTCAGCTTCTTTTGCTTCTTGAGAATAGCAACTTGCCAGGGTCGGTGTTCTATCTCAAATTACGACGTCGGTGTCTAGAAGAAAAGAGTGAATAAGCTGCTACTAGGTTAGTTCGTCTTACGACCACAGATCACATCACAACATAACATCAGGTGGGATGGTTGTCACGCGCTGACCTTGACGATATAAAAAATAAGTCTGTCTGATATAAGACCCAGATTCCAGCAGTGGAAACGTTCAGAGTGAAAAAAGTCATCCTGTCAAACGTTGTGTTAATGTAGAAACGTAAACGAAGCAGAATAAGTAAAAACTTTTTATATATTTATTTCGCAGACATCAGCAATAGGATCTGGGGCAGACATTAGTATTTGTCCGAATAAGACACCTAAGGAATGTCACTAGAATAGTCGTAACGATTTTGTAATTATGTTACTGGACTCATCCGCTGTTTTTTTTTGTGTTCATTATCATTAAAATTTTAGCGATTATCATCCATAGCTGAACATCATTCACAATCAATATCCTACCTCGTTACTACGTAACCAGTTCTATACTTTCATTACTTAAAAGTGTTCATAATCAAATTATATGAAATTTGTATTTTTACCAACAAATGTAATTGTTTTATATATATATAAACCTTTAAATGACTATTCCAAGTGATCTTCAAAATCGGAAAACGCCTATTGGATATGAATTTCCCCCAGAATATTATGAGAGCGCATAGTAGATTACTTAGATGGAAACTATAACATTCGTTGCGTGCGCACACGCAGACCGTTTGTTTTGCTTCCAGCTATAGAACATTTATTTTTCGACTAGACGACAAAACGAGCAAAGCATTTACCTGATAGAATCGATACGTCTACACATAACTATAAAGCGGTAGTTAGTATGGTATACACTGCACTATATTGTGCTCGTCGCCTTGAGACATAAGATGTTGGATCTATTTATCTCAGTGAATTCACTAGATACAACGCCCATTAAACCGGAACAAAGTGATGTTTGCACACTACTGTTACTTAGTGATGACCAAAGCAAGAACAAGACTAAGATCTGGACCATCTTGGTTTTGATCTTGGTCTAGCACTTAGATAAAGACCAATTTTACTCATCACTAACTGTTATCGTCATCATCAGCCGATAGACGTCAGCTGCTGGACATGGGCTTCTACCAAAGATTCCCACACGATCGGGTAAGAAATCATATGGGAGGATTTGGGCCATTTCCCACAACGATGGCCTAATGCGTGTTGATGGGAGCCGAAGCCTCGTCTGGTGATTAGCACGGTACACCACGAACAGGTGAAGTTGGCATGGGTCCCGTGAGTAATTGTGCGGAACCCTTTACACCCCCGCCACACCAAATGTTAACCAGCAGAAGTAAGAAGCTGCGGTGGACCTAAAGGCTACCAAAGGAAGCGACCAACTATTGGTGTAGTTTCTTTACGTCTAGAGTTTAGACTCATCATTCATTTCATCATCATTCTAATACTGTATCAACATTCCACTGGTGACAAATTGAATCATCGACTTAACCGATGTTATTATTTAACATGACGGTAACTTTATTAGTTCTATGCCAAAAATCTCGAAGTGGGCGAGGAATTCGTGATTCAGAGTGCCGGTACACTGCAGCCGTAATGCTGTGAGAGTGGACGAGTTATTTTTTGTTTACACTATGACAATATTGATATAAATAGATATGATCGTATGCAGTGGGAAATAGAGCCGACAAAGCAAAATTTATAAGTTAGGATGCTTACACCTTACTTTTGGATGCATTTCCTTTAAGTTAGATAACATCATAAAATATTTTCACGTCTAAATAATAATAATAAATGGCAGTCTAAACTGTATTTTTTCTATATTAACAAATAAATACAGGAGGTAGGCCTCTGTTGCCGGAGACCGTCTAGGTAGGTACCAGCGCAGCGCTTATTTCTGCCGCCAAATAGTACTGGGCAAACATTACTGTGTTCCGGTTTAAACGGTGCTGTAACAAGTGTAATTACTGGCGTAATGAAACTCAACATCTCTTGTCTCAAGGCAACAGGCTCAATGTGGTACAGAATATATCATCCTAACTAGCGCGTTGTATCACTTAACATCAGGTAATTGTTCTAATCGTATCCTCGCTTCATTACAAGTTTAATTATTTAAATAATATTATATAATGTCTATACTTCTCGAACCGTCTATATTAACATCACAAATAGAGTCCGCCTTAGCGCTCTTAAAGACAGGAAAGCACCTGGATACGACCAAATAAGGTCGGATATCTTAAAAGCTCTAGGAGAAACTTGTGTTGAAATATTATACAAACTATTCCAAAGAGTCTGGTAAACCGGTGATTGCCATCCGATTGGACTAATTCGGTGATCCTGCCTTTGCATAAAATAGGTTACATCAAAAGATGTGAAAACTACCGCACGCTATCCTTGATATCTCGTGCTAGTAAAGCATTATTTACGCTCTATCATGTTAGTACAGCTAAACGAAACGATAGTTTCATAAAAAATACATAACTTTACTAAAAAAAAACAGCAATGAAACACAAAATCAAAAATAGCCGATGCTCGGATCAACGAACGCCCGGCCACGCCAATCTATATTCTCCGTGGCCCTATGAAATAAGGTTCAAATTGAAACCAAATACATCCCGAGTTTCCGCCGCGCCCGTGCGTTCATTGATCCGAGCATCGGCTGTTTTTGATTTTGTGTTTCATTGCTGGTTTTTTTATTTAGTAAAATTATGTATTTTTTATGAAACTATCGTTTCATTTAACTGTACTAACACGATGGAGCGTAAATAGGACTAATAAAACGTCTTAAAAATATGATCAGGATTGATCTTATTTTTCTGTCCCATCATCAAAGGTGTCATTAGTGCTATCGTCTGTCTTCGTTTTCGGAAGCGGTCTCCTAACACCCTGTATTTCAAGTGTTCGATGTAGATTAAAATCTGCTACAATAAGCCAAAAGGTTTTTTTAACTTAGTTTCGATTCTCTAATATTTATAAGTATTTAAAAGTGCAGAATATGTACAGTAATAACACAGCCATACTTTTGTAAATTCCAATCAAATTACGAATGTGTGAAGTCTTAACCGAAAATAAGTAATAAACTTTTCTAATTGTTCAGAAATATTTCGTTAGATAAGTTCGTACCCTTAATGTTATCATGTTAAAAAAATTTAAAAAAAATTACAGAGTCAAAGTAATTAATCATCATAGTACGTTTATGATCCAGTTTTTATTATAAGTTCTATGTTAGAGAGTATGGATGGATGACTGGTATGTTATAGTATATTAGATAACCATACTTTCAGTAATAGTTGAACAAGAGACTGAAATTAAGTAAAATAAATACTAAAGGTAATTTTACCTCCACTGAGCACCGTGGTTCCATCAGGGAGCGTGGTAGCTGTGCAGTACCGCGGAAGACCTTTGCTGCTGATGAAGTTCTTGGATCTCTTGCCCTGTTCGATCAACTTCTGCGGCGGCATGCCTAGCAATTCAATGATGCACGCCATCTGATCCGCCTCGTCTTCGCCGGGCAGTAAGGGGAACCCTGGAACGATATTATTTCCTATTTAAAAACATAGAACAATTATTAATAACGTTAAATCCATCAGAGTAAATATTGCTTTTAAACTTGTACATACACTGCAGGATATATAACATATAATAGTAGTAATCCAATATATTAATATTTAGATGGCCTGCTCTTAAACTTAGTCATAGCATTATACAAAATCATTGGTGCACCCCTTAAGGTTAAGTTTTATATTTAATTTAAATTATAGAGAAGGCGAGCAGGACGTTCGCTTCATCATCAAAAACTCAACCGATTGACATCCACTGCTGGACATAGGTCAGTTATCCGTTCTTATCATAATAACAAGTTGGCAGTTTACCTGCTAGCAAAATATTCACTAATACACAAGTGGATTAATCTCGTTGAGCCAGTAATGGCATTACTGCGCCCTTTCAATGAAAGCACAGTGCTTCGATGTAGAAATAGGCGATGAGCTGATACCTATCCAATAGCCTTCAGATAAAAAGCCAATCAGCCTGTAAAAACAAGGTGACAGTCGTATTTGAAATTTTTATGTAATCAAAGTATTTAAAACTTTTTTACCTAAGAATTTTTATTTCGTTCATCTAATGGTAAGCGATACACCAGCCCATGACAACGTAGCGCTAGTTAGGATAATATACACTGCACCACATGCTAGTAGCCGAGAGACAGAAGATGTTAAATCTCGTTACCCCAGTAATTTCACTAGCTAAAACACCATTCAAACCGAAACACAGAAATGTTTGCACACGACTATTTGGCGGCAGAAATAAGCTGAACAGAGATTGAATAGAGTTAACAAATGAAAATTTTGCAACATTATCCGCAATGACCTGGACCGGAAGTTTAGCAGTAATAAAATAGATGTTTCTTTTATTACATGGGTCAATATCTATACGTAAACGAGATTATTCATATCGGGTTAATAGTTATTCTAGAAAATTGTAACTATGCCTTATAATTTTTCCGTTTCACCTTGACTCCGACTTGCATAACAACAACGTGAAGAAGGTCTCATCTTGCCGGCTCTAGGGGTCATTATTTATGTAAATGAGGACTTAACCGACGCAGCAACTCGTTACCGGAAGGTTACTGTCCACGTTGGCTGTTCTCTTACTGTACTACCAAGTTAAGTGTACGGCTTCCGCGGATTTGTTTCGATATTCGCTGACGGCTTTAATGCGCTTAGTTAAACATATCTTTGTTGTATTAGTATGACGTATTTAAATGTACTTTTAATATATATTTTTTTTTATTCTTTACACTTTCAAAATTTATACTTTTATATGACAGTTATACTAGAGATTCACCAGAGACCATTTGCAGACACCATCTAAGTAGGTTACCACACCGCAACTACTGGTGGTAGGTTTCTGTTACCAGAGACAGTCTGGATAGGTACCATTGCAACTCCCATTTCTGCCGCCAAATAGTTGTGAGCAAACATTACTATGTTCCGGGTTAAAGGGAGTTGTAGCTAGTGATATAACAGAGATAACGAAACTGAAAATCTTGTCTCAAGGCGACGAGCAAAATACGGTGCGGTGCATAACATCCTAACTAGCGCTACGTTGTTATTGACAGGCGTATCACTTAGCATCAGGTGAACGTATCGCTCGTCTCGTATCATAACAGCCAATTTACGTCCCTATTGTTGGGGCACAGGCCTACCCTCAACATGAGGGCGATGAAGCCATAGTCAACACGCGAGTCCAATGCGGATTGGTGACTTCACACACACCTTAGAATAAATTATAATTCATGTGCAGGTTTTCTCGCAATGATTTCCTTCACCGTTTGTATTTCGTTGTTCTTACTAAAGTTCACAAATGTACATAACTTAAATATTAAGGTCATTAGTACATGCCGGGATTCGAACCCACGACCATCCGAATGAAGGCCGCACCCTCTAACCATTAGGCCAGCGAAGTACCTCGTCGCGTAACTACGACGAATAGAAAAAAAAAAATTATAGTTCAAATTTGTAGAAATTACGATGATTAAATTACTCATAAAACACATCAGTGTTAAACTGTAGTAAAGTAAATGTATGCTTATTAGATCAGTTTTGTGGTATACTGTACAGAACACTTGACTAGCGGTTCGTGGTTTCTTGGACATATGTTTCAAATATAAGTGAAACGTCTATTACCTATCACCTCTTTTTTATTATATTTTATTTATCATAACGATTGTTATATACCGACTTTACCATTCGAGGCTATGAGACCTTACCTCTCTAGACTTAAGCAAAGGAAAATAGAGATATATAAAAATTTGATCGCAATTTCTATTTAGCACAATAATAAACCATTATGTTTTGAATTTTTTTTTCTCAATGAAGCGACGAGACCACCGTGACGTTCACCTGTTGGTGAGTGACACTCCGGCTAAAAACAACGTGGCGCTAGTTAGGATGATATATGTCTATCGCACCACATTATATTCGTTGCCTAGAGACAAAAGATGTCGAGTCTCGTTACCCCAGTAATCACACTACTGCGATGGGTCTAGCTAGGTAGACGGTCTCCGGCAAAAGAAACCCACCCTCAGTAAAACTAGAAAAAATATTTTTAATTATCTATTTATTTAGATCTTAAGATGTATCATCAGAGATGTCATAATATCAGAAGGAAAAGTATTTTTAATGAGATAAAATGATTAATGTATACCTGTGAGCAACTCCGCCAATATGCATCCCAAGGACCACATGTCGATGGGCATGCCATAACGCATACCCATCATCACCTCAGGCGCGCGGTAGAACCTCGACTGGATGTATGTGTATACGCGCTGATGCTCGTAGCACGAGCTGCCGAAATCTATAACCTGGAAATAGTAAGAGAAGTATTAGAAAAGGAGTGATATCTAAGTTTAAAGAACAGTAAAAAGAAAAATAATGTATCAAATACTGTTTGTAACTTATTTAAAGTAGTTTCCAAAACATTTAAAGGCAAAACGACGAGGTTAGCACGACGTTCATCATCATCATCATCAACCGATAGACGTCTACTGTTGGACATAGGCCTCTCCTAAAAATCTCTCCATTGATCGGTCCTGCGCTGCAGTCAGCATGGCCTTCGGCACCGCCGGGCATATGGATTCGTCGTTTGTAGGGATGTTCATATAGGATTTAGGCCATTTCCCACCACGCTGGCCCAATGCGGGTTGATAGGAGCCAGACCATCGTTTGTTGATTAGCAGGGTGCATCAAGAGCAGGTGAGCTTGGCTTGGGTCCCGTGTGTTGTTGTACGGGACTCGTTACACCCCGCGACGTTCACCTAATGGTAAGTGATACGCCTGCGCGTAACAACGTGGCGATAGTTAAGATGATATATATTGCACCACATTGTACTCATCATCTTGAGACGTGAGATGGTAAGTCTGGTTATTATAGCAATTTCACTAGCTGCAACACTTTCGAAAACGTTAATGTTTTCATATTACTCTTTGGCGTCAGGATTAAGGGGTTGCGATGATACCTAGACGGTCTCCAATAATTGAGTTCCAGCCCCCAGTAAAATACAAGGATGACTAAACATCTTGTCTTAAAGCGTCGAAAATAATATGGTATGGTCGCATAAATAACTATTAGAGAAGTAGTTCAAAGTATATTTTTTACTACCGTTTCGTAATTCGCACTTGAAAAAATATTAATATTAACGTTATTTCAAACAAAGTTCAACACGCCCCTGTATTTATTTTTCATCCTCGACTCATCCATTAATCGCCGAGTTGTTGTGTAAACAATAATAAATTGGAACTACGTTTATTCGGCGTGTTTAATATCGAAATTATTTCCCTCTTCAAAGGGTAACACCTTAAAATTATTTAACAAACACAAACCAGATATTAATCACACTTGATGATTCCTTATCTTTGTGTTTTCAATAAGACCGTGAGTTTGGAGTTTCGATTCATATTTCATGCTTAGTTTTTTTTTATTCACTTAAGCGAGGTAAGTAGGGTGGAGTGTAAGGGGTCCCGCACAACAACTCACGGGACCCAAACCAACCTCACCTGCTCGTGATTGCACCCTGCTAATCAACAAATTAGGCTCTGGCTCCCACCAACCCAAACTACCCCAAATGAACCCTACAAACGACGGCCCTAGTGCCCAGTGATATGGGCAACGCAGGATCTATCGATGTGGGGATCTTTAGGGGAGGCCTAAGTCCAGCAATGGACGTACACTAGAGTACTTGGTGACAGAATGGAAGATGATGACTTTAAAGCACGAAAGAAATTCTATAAGTGAAGAAAATATGTTACCTATTACTTTCCACTGTCAGGCAATTGGGGTAAGGGTTCTTTTAATAAATTGAAATTTCCGTTTGTCTTGTATAAACGAACCTTATAACAATGTACGTGTTTATAGATATACGTACACTATTGATTTTCCAATTAAAATTTTTTTTCACTTTAAATATCCACTAACCTCGAGTTTTCATCGCTTTAACTCATCTAAAAAGAACATGAATACATTCCCACTTCATGACATCCAAAAAAATATGAGACGTGAGCAGTGCAATATGATCTGTCGTGATTAAATAACAAGAAACAAGGCCAAAGACCGGCGTTAGGAAGGTCAGGAAGAGGATGTCAGAATTGAATCAGATTTATGCAGTCAAAGTTAAAAATAGATCTCCTAGATTTTGTAATCTCATTTGAAATACACAAATCCATCCAAATTTTTGTTACAAAAGTAGTAAAGTGTAGCTATTATAATAAACTCATATTACTGATGAGTAAATCTTTGTTGCAGAGCCTCTTTGTGCCGCCAATCAGTAGTGGGCAAACATTACTGTGTTCCGGTTGTAAGGGCGCTGCGGTTAGTGAAATTACTGAGGTAACGAGACTCAAGATCTTATGTTTCAGACGACGAGCACGTCACTGCACGTGCTGTATATATCATTCTAATTTGCGCAGAGTTTTTAAGGGCGGGCGTATCACTTACCATCAGGTGAACCTCCCGCTTGTCTCGTCGCATAATTGAATAAAAAATTTTTTACTATCTATTGGAATTACCTTCATTCCCTCTTTGTTATTATGTGTTTATATTGTAAGTACAATACCGAAAATCATATACCTTTTGTTTAAAGACTGATCATAATGTAGTGTTGATTTTATACGCAATAGACTCAGGTAACAATTAGCTTTACTAAAAACTATAAATAACTTAAATTAAAAAATTGTGTGCTTTAATAAAGTGTTAAGCTTTGGGATTTCAAAATGTATCCGTTGCCCTTTAGAAGCGACCGTCGTAAAATGTTAAATATAACTGCGAGTACAACTTTGATAACGAACAATAAACGTCAAACATGACAAGCTTCGTGGTCGGTCTTTCCTATTGTAAATTTTATATAAATAAAACTTAACTATGGAAACTGAAAATAAATATTTCATTTTGTATATGTTATGCTTATTTCATCCATATTTTATAAATAAACGCATTCGAATCTTTCGATTGATAAAGTATAAACACAGCACATTTGTTTCTATATTATTCCATAGCAGGTATGTTAGTATTTTATAAGAACGATTTCCGTATTACATAATATATTCAATTAAATTCACAGGATGCTCAGGATTAGGAAAGGTAATATTGGTTATAATTAGAAAGCACAAGTAAATTTGCACATGAGAAAGAAGGTTCTGCTAAACATTGAAAAATAATACATGCCATGACTACCATGGATCCGTTTAACAAAAAAGCTCTACGTAAAGATTATTATAAACCTATTGCTACGTAAAGTCACTGTGGTATATAAAGTTATACGTAAATAGAAATTAAAATTAAGATTTATTGTTTATGTTAGAATACAGATGAGAATAAAATGTTTTACACAATTAAATATATGGACCGTTTATATTGGAACTGAAGGCCTGTATATAAAAAAATTCTATCTATCATAAATTATATTTCTAATATCATCAAATTCTATTATCATTGTACTGTTATAAAATTAATATTATTAGCCCGAGAATATTAATGGTTTCTATTATTAGCCGACAGACCGTTTACTGCTGGACCTCCTTCAAAGATTTCTTACGACCTTCACCAGATAATTGGTACATATTTATTAAAAAATAATTCCTCAAGAAAAATTCCGATTGCAAAATGTATGAATGCGTGTCATCTGCTGGAATAATCGTGAAGTTATTACTTTGAGGAGTACGCCTTGTAATCGATAATGCGAATAGAAAAAAAGTCGATTCGTCCGATTCCCGATCGAAGCGTATCGGAGTTGCGTGCGCTGCTCACGCACTAGTTGACGCACGCGATCACAATGGAGGCTCCGACTCAATGGCCCATTGTCCGCACTGAACTGCTGTACATGGTCAACGTAAATTGTAGCATTAACCAGAACCGCGGACACGCGAACATCGCATACCATTTTATTTTATTATTACAGTTCCGTTTTATCATGTATCAATTAATATTGTTTAAAACTAACTTTACATTCTCCTCCGGGTTAATTAACGAATGACAATAATTGTAAGTCGTTAAGTTCGCCCTTTGTATATTTAGCTTAAGGAGGAAGAGAATTAACACAAATTAATATGAGATGATTATATATTGTATATGGTAGGTCCTCTTGTGAATAGCTCTGTAGTCTCGGGCTAGTAAGAATAGAACTAAGATAAACCCTGCCTGTCGTAGAAGACGACTAAAAGGGTCTAGAAGTTTCGCGGGCCTTGAGGGTGGGGGCCCTTATCGCTCAACAAGCGAATCTGTGTGGAACAGCCTAGGAGAGTTAAGCTCCTTCTCAGAGACGTGTTCAAAGAAAATGTAGAGAGGCAGCGGTGCGTTCTGTAACAGATCCCGGAGCCTCTCCGATTGCACTGATGCAGAGCACCGAGGGGGTTTTAATGAATAAAAATCTCACATAACCCTGACTTCCCCCCAAAAGCAGGGTATCTTTCGAAGATTTCCCCCCCGAAACAAAAAAAAAGTCCTCGTGGGGCGCCCGCATACCGGTAGACGTAACGTTGGGAGGCAACCCCCAAGGTGGATCGACGATCTAGTGAGAATCGCGGAAACTCACTGGATGCGAGAAACGCGGGACCGATCGACGTGGAGATCTGTGGAGGAGGCTTATGTCCAGCAGTCTATCGGCTGATAATGATGATGATTTATTGTACCTATAAGTATAATATTAAATTCGTACGGTATAATTTTGTCAATATAACAATCGTTAGCGCTTATTTTATTTAAAAAAAAACTTACACAACTCTATACACGGGTAATAAATAAAAATGTAACAAATTAAAAAATATATATATTTATGTGTATTATGTAATTATTTGTATTATGTTACAATACAATATAAGGCTATCTGGAAGAGTAATACAAAAATTAATAAACAAATATCGGTTTACATGAGACACAAATTTTTATAAAGGAAACAGTTATAAAGAAATATATTTTTTTATGATCCTGAATTAAAAAAAAGTTTTTATCATCAGTTAGACACAAGACAAAGGTTGTTAAAAGACATATTATTTCAGAGTTGATGTTAATTTCATCGTGTTAAGTGACATTTAAGCCTCGCATGGTGAAGCGTGTTCAGCCACAATCCTTCTGCACTCGTAAGTAGACAGCCTGAATACAGCGATTTAGTTTAGCGACAGATTTACAATATGAAGGTCATAGTAGCTAACCGAGCGGGTTTGAGAAACCTTTTCTACGCCATTATAAAATATGTAATACAGAATTAAGTAGCAAAGCACGATTGATACAACTGGTACAGCTGCTGTAACACAGTTTAATATCAATAGCCAGTTGTATTAATAGATTGTTATAACCCAAAATCCAACTAACTGGAACGGGCGTCTTGTTTTACATTTTGTTTACTCCTTTCATTTGCATCATATCAAAGGTTCATTGACCTCGTAATTATTTATTACATTTTTTTAAAACACTATTGTTTGTCTATGTAACTGACGGAGCACTGTACTACTGCTGTTAGTTTTACTAAGTTATTAGTGTTACGTGTACTGGTGATAATATTAACTCTGCAATGTAGTGCACTTTCGTCTGCAGCTGTAAGTCATTTTACGACAACCTTTAAAGTAAAATTTTTTTTTATTAATGTATAATTATGTTATTTTTTTGTTTAATATAAAGGAATAAACCAATTTATTATACGCTCCCGCAAATAAATTAAGCGACGAGAAGAACGAGATGTTCATCTGACGGTAAGTGATACGCTTGCCCAAAGCAACTTGACGCTAGTTAGGATGATATATACAATATCACACTATGCTCGTCGCTATGAGACAAGATCTTAAATCTCGTTATCACAATAATTTTACTTACAACGTCCATAAAATTGGAACAGTAACGTTTACACACTGCTGTTTGGGGGTAGAAATATTAACTGCCGTGGTATATACATAAACGGTTTCCGGCAACCGAGAATTACCACCAGTTAAAAGTGATCGTGTAATCAATGCTGTAATACGACAAAACAAAACAAACGAAATAACTTTTTTATATATATGATGACAATTTTTATTAGAGTGCCAACCCCTCAATATTTGGCAGGGATTCATTTTGCAATATTTGAAAATTTTCAAAAGGTATTTCGTTTTAGCTTTCACTTACATTGATGTGTGTCAATGGTCCACATAACCATTGTCGGTAACAGGAAGAGCATTATGCAGACATGTTCCCAGGAAAGCTGTTGTGACAGCAATAAGTGGGAGATATATTGTCCTAAATCAGCTGTTTCGGCGAAGCGCCGGCGACGTTGGCTTTATTCCAGCCGTGACTCCTCGCATGAGACACCGGACCCGACCAGACGCTGAACCAACCCACAATGACCAGGCACATTAGATAATCAATTCAATATTACTTTCCAGTACACATTAACTGATTTGTTTTGGACGTATTGTTAAGGATTGAAATTACTCAATGTAATAGTTGAGGTTCACGGAGCCATGATTTTGTTCTTTATTTATCACACTGTCTTAGTATTCTCTTCTTGATATTTCAGTTGAACACAACAAGAAGAGAAACTATTGTGTTTGCATCGTTTTATCCTATGCAAGCAATTTAATTTAGTACTACCTACTACATTTAGTGGCAAGGTTTTGTTGTCCGAGACCGTCCAGGTAGGTACCACAGCTGCTCCTATTTCTGCCCCCAAACAGTAGCGTACAAACATTACTGTCTTCTCGTATAAAAAGCGTTGTAGCTAATGAAATTACTGATATAACGAGACAAGTCACAAAGTGACAAGCGCAATGTGATGCAGTGTCTATCATCCCAACTAAGGCAACGGACCTTTCAAAATAATATTTAAAGTATAACATAATATAAAAGTTTAAACAAATGTCATTTATAGTTTATAATGGTTTTTACTTCTTAATGTACGCAAGCCTTCGCCTTTTAATTGCTTTGTTTGATGTGAACAGGGGCGAAGTAACAACGGGGGTCGTTATCCCTCTTCACCATTCCGTTTGAGACCCGCAGGAAACGAAAGCAAAATAAAAAACGGCATTTACGTCTAACGAGATAAGATAACCTAAACATTGATTATTTTATTTTTATGGCTACCTTATCTCAGCCGATCGACGTCTACTACTACGTACAATTGTTATTCACTAAATGAAATATTATAAAGTTAAAACATTACTAATTATTTTTATTAGTTTAACTATTAAACGTTTTGAAACAAATATCTTAAATTTTCAATTTGCATTACTTTACAACCTTGACTGTCGGAGAGAAACCTTAAGAAGATCTAAAATTATCACCTTTAATTAATAATTTTAATGACAATACTAGTTTGTCTAAAATTTTCATAAACAACACGAACTAAAATATCCTCTAATACTATTAAAGTCAATAGTAATACGGTTTTTGAACCCCCTATCCTATATTTGTAAACCTTTCACCTAAACAATAACGCTAATGGCTTTAGCAATAGTTTCTAATTTTTTTTTTATAAAAAAAACGTAGATACACTTCCAATATTTATGTTTTGAGGTCTCATGAAGCACTTTCGAGATTTCCTGTATACATAAAGCTTCATGTTTATAAACATGTTAAGAAATAAATTTTAGTATAATTACCTTTAGAAATCATCGTAAATCAGGAAATTCAATACTATTAGGCCATTGCATCCTGTCCTCAGTTTAGTGCTTTAGGCCATAAATTATTAGTATTTTGACTTTGGCGACCGAAATAATTTGAGGAACATTAAAAATAGAAGCAGTAAACACGGTGTGATAAAAAGACATCTAGTGATTTACTATCTATCATAACATGTAATTAATTTTATCTCTCACCAATGGATTTTTTTTTATTTGATCTTTAATTTTATTCATGTAATAATATGAAAAACCTTTTAGCCATATATCAAATCATGGTAAGTATACGATAAATTTTTATTGGTCATACCTAAGTCTTTGTTGTCGAAGACTGTTTAGAAAGGTAAATCAGTGGTGGCAGCGTATTGAAAAGAATGCAATGTAGATAGAAATCTGATCACAAATGATATCTAAAATCTAGATATTTCTACTACATAATAACATTGGTGTTAAAGAACAGTGAGGCTTTGAAATGTTGCTCTGGGTTGCGTGTCCAGAATATTCTGGTTCTTATATGTTCAAGTTGAAACATAAGGATGCTGTTATAGCGACAGATTTACAATATAAAAAAGGGTAGGTAGTCTAGGTTTAAAAAACCCTACCATCAACCGAATTCAACGTGCGGCCCCTATATTAAACCAGAGATCTCTGTGCTGTAAATAAATTGCTTAGCCGTTGTCCCAAGGATCAGTTAAGTTAATGTTTCAGTTAGTAACGGCAGATGTAACTTTGATTCTGGAACTTTATAAATTAAGTATCACTTATTCCATCAAAGTCGTCTCACGTTTATTCAAATGTGATGCATCGTATTATGATGGTATGAATTGCTCGCTAGCCAAACCACAATGCCTTTTGGCTACGCTTGGTAATGATTTATAAGGTGTTTAGAAAACATTATTACCGTTACTGTATTTGTAAAGGAATAATAGATTTGACTCTAAATCGTGAAGTTAAAACGAACAATAGCTATGGTGCTGTTTTTTACAATACAATACACATTCGAATACCATTCGTTGAGTACTTCTCGGTTTAAGATGTGTTTGTTATTTTTATATACATTATATACGTATATATATATATATATTATTCACTATACATATATATACAGTAGGTGTTTGCAGGCCGCTTTGCTGGCCGTAACATCGAATTAGACTTGAAAATTGTCTGAAATATTCGATGAGAGCAAGTGCAAGCGCAAATGACTTTCTATAGCAACCGCTTAATAAACATGGAATGAAAATGTTTATAAAAGTAAATTAGAAATACAATGATGAAGAATCTATGAAATTCAAAAAATAAAGAGCCTGTAACATTCTATAAATAAATTACTCCGCGTCGAATGGTCATGTTCCCATGTCGAAAAATTCACTAGTTATCAAATTATTGGCAAACAAACAAGACTATTTTCATCATACATACAGGATAAAGGGCGATAGGTGTAAAAGATCTGGAGGGGCTAAAGTATAGCTCGTATCCTATCTATCTATGTATGGAATATCTTATCCAAGAACAATGGTACTGGAGTTATTATTTTTCAAAAAAGTCCAGATTTTCGTGAAAGTCGTAACAGTAAAAAATAAGGCGTCATAGTTACATTTTTATTTAATCTTAAAATGGATTTGCCGAAGCGGACCAACACCGTGGCCCGCAAGGTGTCCTGATTTAACACCTTGCGATCATTACTTATGGGGTCACATGAAATCTTTAGTGTACACAACACCAATTAACTCGTTAGCAGATTTAAAGTCACGCATCATCGTCGCTGCTGACATAATAAAAGAACAGCTCACAGGGCGAGTCACTCGATTTGACTTAAGAAAAAGGCTTTGTGCTTGTATCAGGAACCGTGGCTGTCAGTTCGAGCAAAATTTTAAATAATTGTTACTTTAAACTTTTACTCTGAACTCAATATCTAAAACGACAACAATAAGCTCGCACGTGTTCCAACAAAAACAAAACGGTCAAACTAAGTGCCGGCGCGGCGTATACTTTTATGAGTCTCTACAGTTTGATATTTCATGGTACTTGGTTTTATTACAAGTATTTTTTTTCTAAATTTTAGAAACTTTATGAACTTTCTTATACCTTGTCGGATAGGTCTTGAAGTCAGGTACTTATGTGCTTTATACGTATTTTTTATAAATAATTTTTTTTTTTAAGATTAAATGAAATGTAAGTATGACGCCTTATTTTTTACTGTCACGACTTTCAAAGAACCTAATTTAAAAGCCTTTAAGTGATGATTATTAATTTCATTTAATAAAACAATAATTATTACATTAAAATTTGTGTAGAATAAGTAAGAAATAAAATCATTGAATTTTTTTCTACAAAATCGGGAACTTTTTGAAATCTTTACCTTTCACCCTGTATAGATAAATACATCACACAGAAAGTTGATCCACGTAATACTTATTACTTATAACATTAGTTGTGTGAAACTGAATTCATAAATAGATTTTAGAAGGAAAATAAAATTCTGTTAAACGTGAAAAAAAATTGCATGTTGTTCAATGACCTGTTGAAATGTTTCCAAGGATGCGTAGGGCGAAGCGACATCGACGCACAAGCGATGTAATGTTTATAAAAACCAAAGATATTATTAGAAAATTTCTTTATTGCATTATATATTCGTTTTTTAATTTTTTTATACACAGTATGATAAACTAGATTGATATTAAAATATACTTGCAAATGCGTGCTTAACTGTAATAGAGTTCTCTTCCAACAAACCTTACCTGGGATAGGATTTTAAACTTATATTTATGTATAAAGATAATACGAATATTAGTTACTATTAAATATATATTAATCCTAACGTTTATATGAATAAATAATTTTTATTTTATTCAACGAAGCGCCGAAACGTGCCGGGGCATTCACCTGATGGAAAGCCATGCGCTTACTCATAACAATGTGGCGCTAGATATAATGGTCTATACAGCAAGCATCACACTGCGCTCGTCACTTTGAGGCATAGGATGTTTTGCCACGTTACTTCAGTAATTTCATTATCTACAACGCTCTTCAAACCGGAACACAGTAATGATTGCACACTACTGTTTGGCGGCAGAAATGGGAGACCTAGACCGTCTCCGTTAACAGAGCCCGCAGCTCCAAATCCTTCTTGACGTTTCGTAGAATAAAAAAAAAACAATAAAGATGTACAATGTAGAAACTTCCGGTGAATTGCGATAATCGTTAAAACAAACATTAATAGAAACAGTGAGAATCGTATTCTAAACACTTAGGTGTTTAGAATACGATAATAACTAGTTATTTGAGTGCGCTGCGCCTACGCAAACACTAAAACTGTTATATTACGTAAAGTAATAATCTAGAATTAGTATGGCCTATATAGCGATATTATGCAACGTATACCCACTCGCAGTGGGTCACTTGCGTTACTCCTCGTAAAGTGAACGCAGATACACGCGTGGGAGGCGATACTGCGATCGTTTTTGCAGGTTAACTATCCCACACACTTCCGTTAGCAGCATATGATTGTAACAATTAAAAAATCATAATTTACCTCACCTTCTCTTTGTTTTGTTTAATTTAAACGTTATGAAGAGCTAGACGTTCACCTGATGTTAAGTGAAACGCTTGCCAACGACAACGTGGTTTAGGTGTTTTTTATTATTAGTAGGTGCCTATTGCCCATCCCTGTAGTCTCAGGCTAGTAAAAATAGAACTAATAGACTAATAGAACTAGCACCGGTGCTTTCTATAAGAGATCCCGGAGCCTCTCCGAATGCACTAATGCAGACCACCGAGGGAGTTTTAGTTAGTAAGAATCTCACATAACCCAGCCTTCCCCCCAGGAGCAGGATATCTTTCGAAGATTTCACCATCAAAAAAAAAAGTGTCTGTTGCCAGGGACCGTCTAGGAAGGTGTCTATTTCTGCTGTCCAACAACAGTGTGCAACCAATACTATTCCGGTTTGAAAGACGTTCTGGGTATTGAAATAATTTTAGTAAAGCGATTTAATATCTCATATCTAAGGCGGCTAGCGTGTGGTGCAGTGTATATCATCGTATATAGCGCCACGTTGTTTTGGGCAAGCGTATCACTTTCCATCAAGTGACCATTTCGCTCATGTCTCTCTTCATAGAATATACAAAAATGGCTTTCGTTAAGATAATATACATTGCACTACATTGTGCACATCGCCTTGAGACAACATGACAAACCTCGTTACTCCAGGTATTTCGCTTACTACAGTGCCCTTCGAACAGGAACACAGTAATGCTTGCATATTTGCAAATATTAATTTTATATTTTACTTCTGATTCGATGATGATGATGGAATGAAATGAAAAAAATTATGAATATATGTTGATAAATATATTAATAGATTATTATCATATGCAATTCTTTCTGATAGTGTTAGTATAGTCTATACAGATAACTTAATAAATATGCCAATTAAAATTCTGTTATCACTATTTTTTATCGGTTACTCAAAATATATCCAGTTCCATTATTTCTCGTATTTAAGCACTAAATCGATATTAGCGATGTAATCGCGCCGCCGGTCATTGACCCCTGTTTGTCTAATTTTACTTGTGGCCATTTTCACAGTTGCGGTTTCTAGAATATTGGCAATATAATAAATAAAACTAACTTATAACGGTATTATGTTCGGTTCTATTTAACCTCATCCGATACTACACAGATTAAACTTACTCTTACTTAAAAATATTCGATAAATAATAATTAATAGTCATTTTTTTTTTCTCTTTAGTAACGTGGTTTAAATAAGAAGAAATAAAAATTTAACTAATGTATTTACATAAACTATTATAGTTTATGTAAATACATCATTATTATAGTTGTTTTTTTTATTATTCAACTAAGCGAGAAAATGAACGAAAAGTTTACCTGATAGTAAGTGCCACGCCTACCCATAACAAGGTGGCCACTTGTTAGATTGGTAAGTTAATGTTCTTCATTTCTTTTATTCCACCTACTCGGTCCATTAAGTAAATTTTTCTATAAATCTCTAACATCATTTACGCATTTGCGCTCCTAGTATATTTTTTTTTCAATGAAACGACGTGACGAACGGGATGTTCATCTGATGGTAAATGATGCTCCTACCCATAAAAAATTTGCGCTAATTAGGATGATGTAAACTGCACCACATTGCGCTTGTCACCTTGAGGCATAAGATGTTGTTTGGTTTCCCCAGTAATTTCACTAGCTACAACTTCAAACCGGAACACAATCATGTTTGCACATTACTATTTGGCGGTAGAAATAGGCGCTGCGGTGGTAACTACCTTGACGGTCTCTAGTAACGGAGACTTGTTTTTGTTTCAGGAGAAAATCTTCGAAAGATACCCTGTTTTTGGGTGAAGTCAGGGTTATATGAGATTCATACTCACTAAAACCTACTCGGTGGTCTCCATCAGTGCATATGGAGAGGCCCCGGCATCTCTTACAGAACGCACCGGTGCCTCTCTCTACACAGTGTTAGCACGTCTCTGAGGAAAGGCCAAACTCGTAGACACCATAGCTGAGCCATACGCTGTCCCACATAGGTTCCCTTATTAAGCGATACGGGCCCCCACCATCAAAGCCCACGAAACTTCTAGACCGTTTTAATCGCCTTCTGCGACAGGCAGGGCTTACCTTAGTCCTATTCGTAGTAGCCTGAGACTACATGGCTAGCCACGGATACCTACCACCGGTAAAGTTTTTATGCTCTTAATTCTGTTTGAAAAAGTTTAACAATTTGGTTTAAATATTTATTCCTATTAAATTTCCTAGTTAAAATATTTCACAATTATTAGTAATAGAATGAAACTTAGGATGTTTACCAGAACCTCTATTTTAAACACTCCGTATGGTTTTTTTGTAATGTTACACCGCTAACAGTTCGCATCGGTTGTAATGTATTGTTTCTCGTTTATTTGATGTCTACGTAGAACAGAGTGAAATATAATTATTTAAAAGTAATAAATTTATACTTGGAATCAGATATATTTAAAAATTGCTTTTAACCATTATTTTTAACTGACAAGGTGGAGATTCTCAATTCGATGCATAAATCATTGGATCTCTCTTTAATGTTTGTTGGCTAGCATTAGTTAGTCTATTATTTTATTTTTTAAGAGTTTATATCATAGTTCTTCTCGTAGTAACAAAGTTCAAAAAAAGTATCATAACAACATTTAAAAGAAAAAATTACAACATACTGATTGAAAAATAGGAAAGATTAATATTGCATTTTATTTCAGTTTTGTGTATAGAGTTTAGATCTTTTTAGTTTTTTTTTATCTTTGTTTATACTGTTAGTTTAGACGCTTGAAAATAAATCGTTCTGACACATTTATCTAAGTACAGTTATATACTTGATGTAATTATAAAAATATAAATACAAATTAAGCTATATATGCTATGCTATATCTAGATACCGTCAGCTAGAGACCGTCTAGGTAAGTACCCCCACAACGCCTATTTCCATCGCCAAACAACAGTGTCCAAACCTTGCTGTGTTCCGGATTGAAGGGAATTGTAGCTAGTGAAATTACTGGGGGTAATGGAGACTTAACATCGAATGTCTCAAGGCGACGAGTGCAATGTGGTGCATTGTACACCATCCTAACTAGCGCTACTTTGTTAAGAGCAGGCGTATCATTTACCATCAGATGAACGTCCCCCGCTCTTCTTGTCGCTTCATAGAATAATGAAAATGCCATCTGATGCATAAACATTACGCATACATTATGACCATATACTATGAGTTTAAACGGTGTTAATATCTAAATGATGGATGTTAGAGATTTATAGAAGATTATTCTTGTTGCGCCGACTAAGTAGAAGGATGTGAACAGAATGAAAATGAAGTACATGAAGTTATTTAATCAATCTAATGAGTAATTATGACATAAATGTCTTAATGAAACGATTGCATTAATTTTAACAACGCTGAGATTCTGCCTTGATTATTTAAGAGAGTAATTATAATTTCTAATGACGCACATAGACGTCAGACGGTGGATCAATTCATTAATTATGCAAGCGGTTCCACGGGAAAAGAAGCCAGTGCATGTAAATTAGATGTCTATGGTAATATTGTGTGGAGGCCAGTGGTAGCGAACTCTATATATTCCATGTACTAGATAACACGCAAAACAGAATATAATTTTATCTTCTATCGATAAGGGAATTAATGTTCTATGACCAAACTAGAGTGCAGACTGCAGCATGCACACCACCATGGTAATGAAAGCCGTATACGTTTAATTTATTTACAATGGGCTATCTTTAGACTTGAATTGCACATGATGTTAGACAACAATGAGGCTCGCACAGTATAAGCGACGGTGATCAACGTGATAAAAAATATAAAAGCTAAAAGTCACAACTTCTCTGTTTTATATAATTAAGATCTATTGCTCGTAGGTAGGTCTCTATTGCCGGAGACCGTCTAATTAGGCACTACCGCAGCTCATATTTCTGCCGTTAAACAGTAGTGTGCAAACATAGCTGTGTTCCCGTTTGAACGACGTTGTAGCTGTGTGAAATTACTGGTGTAACGAGACTTAACATCTTACGTCTTAAGGCAACAAACGCATGGTAGTGCAGTGTATATCATTCTAACGAGCGCCACGTTGCTATGGACAGGCGTGTCATTTACCATCAGGTGAACGTTCCGATCGTCTCTTTGCATCGTTGGATAAATATATTTATAACAATGGAAGTCAGTTCCCACAATATTGTTACTTATAAAGAAATACAACTTTTTGTTACAACTTCCCAAATTGTAATATAAAAATTAGTCATTTCTCTTGTTAAAAAAAAAAATCTCGCGTCTTGTATATAAAATGGTTAATATCAATTTGTATAGTTCTATATACACTGTGTTAATTCAGAAACTTCTATCATATTTTTACGTCAATAAAATACTAGAAGGAACGGTACTTTATTACTCATAATTTTTTAGACAAATAATAACTAGAGGTTATCATTGTAACGTCAAATATGTACCATCCAGAAGCAGTAATCTTTTGTAAATAAATAAATTAAAAAAATCAGATGCGATAGGACAAATAGTACATAGAAGAAAAGAATCTCCATCAGAAACCTAAAAAATTCTATTTGAGTTTTTACTTCGGAGGTAAATTACTTTTAATTACATGAATATTATTACATACTTACAATTGAAGTGATAAATTCTAATAAAATGATACATGTTCGCCTTAAACTTATCGATACAACGGCGGTTTATGTCCTGTGGAGTACCATGGGCTGTTGATGATGATAATAGGACTTAACAGGGCGTTAGATTTTTGATACAGTGAAGAGTATTGTTTTTATAAATATCCCTACTATGTTTATGTGTGTGTATATAAACAAAAACTACAATTACAAACATCGCTGCAATTAAAACAGTGAGTAGTTACAACTCGTAAATCTTCATTCTGGAAATGTTTTCACAGTTAAATCCGGCCAGGGTCATGGGACGACCGTTCTCAAATTATCTCTATGAAACGTATACAGGGCCGGAATCTAATAAACAATAGTTTCGCCGGAGTAATAATCAATCACTCTAAAAAAAAACTGCAATTAGACAATGAAGACGTGAATTAGATCAGCCAATGGAACAGGCGATACTAAATTATTTAATACACTAGGTTTATTTTAACAATGGAAACCAGGTCAAGAAAATCAAAACGACGGTGGAAAAGTTGGCATAACCTTCACCGAGAGATCTGCGCGAAAAGCGGATCAAGCGCGTAGTAACCAGCACGCGCAGTGGCGACAGGGCATTTTACTTCTATTTCCTATGACTGTAAAGACCTCAATTGTATGCGCCGGTGTTGCGAAACATGAGCTGAACGTTGCGACGGTTACAGTACAGATGCGGCACCGCGACCCCAATATCAAGTTAGCCACCACACGCCCCGTGATTAAGACGTTTCCCGGGACTCCGCAATCCGTGTCACCCGGCGGCGAATATCAAAAGGAGTAACGTGTTAACGTGAAATGTTCCGCGAATGAGATATCACGAAATTTGGGGTGTGTCGGACTAACCTAGTGAATGCAGATTTGGATCTGAGCCCGATTACGCTTCGAGTTCCTAAAATTCAATTTATGTTTTCCGCTTAGTAAAATCTTTGGTCCAGATCGTTATAGCTCAGTTTATAAAGCCACCCTAAACGCAAAACGTCTCGTGGAAGCACAGGTTTGATCCTAAGTTGAGTTTTCAGTGAAAATATCCTGAGGAAACCGATTAATTCCAAGAATGACATATTTTCTGGATATGTAATAAACGGGCTCCGAATTCCAACAGCGGAAACATTAAGAGAGTTAATTCTACAAACCTTAGATGCGATCGCCAGAGCTTGTTGACGCTTGATTACTTGTTTTATTGTTCGTAGCCCTTAGTTCTAATCTATCCTATATATTGACTATTTTTTTTATGATTACTTTTATTTGTCAAAAGTAGTGGGCGTAAAGATCACTGCACTATTAGATGCGGTTAGGGCAAATAATACTTTTGTCCTTAACATACCTTCTCTAACAGAAGACTAACATGTCAGCTGGGATTTGAACTCATCGCTTCGAATTTGGACAGATAGTCTTTAATAATGACTATATTACTTACTAATGTGTTAAAAGTACTTTTTTAACCTTTTCATAAGATATTGTTTTAAAACAAAGTATAGAGTTTATTACATTATATATTTCAACGTTTATTACTGTAAAATGATGTATTCAAAATTATATGGAGATTTGATCATATTCTTATAAATTTCCATAAGTTAAAAATGCTGCAACTTTAGTGGGTCGTTTGTGGTTCAACGTACGAGAAACGACCTTAATAACAGATTCTTTGAACAAATAAATGTTACAAGAGAAACTTGACAAACGACCCCTTATGAAAGTATTAGCGATGATATAAAAACTGAACGTAAGAAACGTTTCTTAGTAGCGAATCTTTTTAAAATTGCTTTTTAGTAGGAAATGATGTCATTGAATGTTAAAAATTATAATAAACTTTATTTGGTTAGGTCCGCCATTAAAAATGAATGCGGGTTCTGTCTTATCGAGCTTTTTTTTTACATGTAAACAGTTTTAAATTTAATATGCGTGCCCTAAATCTCTAGGTAGATTCCAAGATTGAATAAGAGGAGAAACTAGAATTCTGATGATAGTGCTGTTTTTCGAATCCACCTTGACTAGATACTTCATATTACCGCCATAATAACGTTGCTGTGTTCTGGAACTTTATAGTATAAAATCTAAATATATAAGAATTCCACTTATGTAGAGAACTCATCGCGATATCTCTAGAACCTTAAGACTTGGAGACATGAAATTTGGTAGTATTCCTTTTACCAAGTACAGGTCAGTTAAGAATGGATTTTATGAAACGTTAGCCAAAATAGAGAGTTAAAGGGGTTTTACGGCCAGCAAAGCGGGCGGAGCACAGATAGTATATAATATGAGTACTAGATTACACGAAGTACATAACAATACTACTGGTGGTAAGTCTTTGTTGACGGAAACCGTCTAGATACGTACCACCGCAGCGCTTATTTTTGCCGCCAAAGTGTGGGAACATTACTGTGTTTCGGTATGAAGGGCGTTGTAGCTAGTGTAATTACTGGGGTAATAAGACTCAACAATTTGTCTCAAGGCGAGCGCAATGTGGTGCAGTATACATCATTATAACTAGCGTCACGTTGTTACGGGCAAGAGTATCACTTACCATCAGGTGAACGACCCACTCGTCACATTGTTTTAAGGAATTAAAAAAAAAACATATATGAAATTCAGTTATGGTGTTAATCTTTCGTTAATTTTTACTAAATAAAAAAGTAATAGTAAGAACAATTGATTTCATAATATTTTATTTGCCCAAGCGGTGAGAAGAGAGGTTAACCTGATAGTAAACAGTATGCGGGTCGACAGTGACATGGCGGTAGTTAGAATGATATACACAACCGCCGCACGGGAGTAAACAGTGTAACAGTAAACACGCCGGTTCACGTTTGAGCGGTGCGATAACGCGCACGTGTGCGTTACGTAAGCGACGCGCGTTGCCCCGCTTACGTCGCGTAACCTTTGATGTGAATCAAAACATTCCATACTATACACAGTAAGCCCCTTTTTTACCGCAGGGAAAATCTCAATAAATACCTTGCTTCTTGGGGGAAGACAAGTTTATGTGAAAGCTCCACCCACTAAAACCCCTTCGATGGTCTCCGACAGTGAATTAGGAGGAGCTCCGGAATCTCATATGGAACGCACCGGTGCCCCCCAGGACTCTGGTTAAAATATCCCACGGAAGGGCAAAGCGCTCCTTAGCAACCGCTCTGCGCTATGGCAAAGACAAGATCACCGTGCATTTGTCGTCCTCCAAAGGCTCGCGTATTGAGTTTTGAGGGCCCCCACCCTCAAGGCTCATGAACCCGAGGATCCTTTTATTGGCCTTGTACGACAGGCAGGGAACACCTTAGTTCTATGCTTAATAGCCCACAACTACAAAGCTACAACAGTAACCACCCTATAACACTGTACATTGATATTGCGTTAAAGGAAACGCGATGTAGAAGTATTCTCGCATAACGCGTTTAACATCTCTCGTTGAAGAGCATTTAAATCGAATATTAAGAAAAAAATATGTTACGAACGAAATTTGCGCGTTTTATTAAAATCAAACTAAAAACACAAATTTCGCAGTACAGAAATATAACGTGTGAAATCCCCAATACTTACGTTATGTGGGGAGAAGGTGCACGTGTTATACGAGGGACTGAAATCGCGTAATATAAAAATGTTTTATAAGAGTACCGTGTCATAAGTGGAATTTCTGTATACAACAACACAGACTATATAACTTTACCTCTTACTTCGAGTTTAAAGAAATACTTTCCTTATTTACTGTTTAATCATCATCGTTGGTGCTAATTTAATTAAGAAACATCTAAGTATCCTCATCTGTATTTTAACTGATAAGTAAATAAGTCTCCTGTAATATAATCCATCCAATGGCTTTCAGCGATTAAAAGACTTTTTTTTAATCATTGCTACTGATAGGTCTCTTAATTACCGGAGACCGTCTAGGTTAGGTAACTACCGCAACTCCTAGTTCTGCCGCTCAACCATAGTACGCAAACATTACTATGTTACCATTTAAAGGGCGCTGTAGCTAGTGAGTTGTACAGGCCAAGATCCTAGGAACGCGAACTGTGAGCCAAAGACGATTATTCTGGTTTAAGAACTTACGCCAGTGTTTCCGCTCGTTCTTCAGAGTCGCGGTATCGAAGTCCAGATTACCTCGATGGTCAACGACATTCGTAAGAAATTAGTACTTTAAGAAAAAGCAGCTAGTGAAATAACTGAGGTAACAAGGTGACAAGTACAATTAGATGCTGTGTATATCACTCTAACAAGCGCCACGTTTTTGAAGGCAGGCCATATCATTTTACTTCATGGTATAAATACAAAACAAACTTTGCATGTATCATGGTAACATGCTTGCTCTGAATATGTATCATTATTATCATCATCTGCCAATACACTTTTTTTTAATAATGAATAACATTTAAAAAAGTTAACAATTAAATACTAGAAATGTAAAAGTCATGAGTAACACAATACAAAAATAAAAACAGTGTTCATCACTGTGATCGTGAAGAATGCATCAATGACAATTCGCAGTTGATAAATCCGATGAAAAGATTTCATATGACTCATATGTTAAAAACTCATTTGATACCAACGGTGAATATTACAAAGCTGAAAGTAATTTATTATTGATAGTGAGGCAGTGAATGCCTTAGACAATCTACCATAAGGACCATACCTATTATAACTACACGGCTAGTATTTAATAATACTTGTAATTACTGTAAATATTATAAGGAACCTTTTAAAACCTATTATAAGGAAAATCAATGCTGTATATTTATGCAATAAAATAAAACGATTAGCGAGGCCTTAATAATATACTTTTGTTATTCGACGAAGGAATGAACCGAACGAGACGTTCACCTGATGGTAAGTGATACGCCCGCCTATAACGTGGCGATAGCTATGATGATATTACACTGCACTACATTTTGCTCATCGCCTGAAGACAGACATATGTTAAGTCTAGTTACCCCAGTAATTTCGCTAGCTACAACTCCCTTCAAATTGATTACTAATATTAAGCTGCAGAAAAATATGGCGGTGCGGTGGTACCCATAAAGATGGTCTCCGGCAACAAAGACTTACTAGCATCAACTTTCTCTATCACTTAGTTTGTCTGAATAGCACTTACAATGTTGTTTTATATCGATTTTGTAAGTGTTTGACTTTTGAATGTTTTCTCTGCAAACTCATCTTTAAATGGCGATGCAAAGCGGACCGGGGATCGTTGAACAAGTTCCGCAGAGTTATTGACGATAATTCAAAAGATAAACAAACGCAGCTGAGTGTAAACAAACGCGGTGAACATTTTAATGCCCTTCAGCCGCCAGACTGCGCTTAAACCCCGATTTTTACCAATAAACACAGTTCCGAGAACCCGACCACATCCTCAGTTATGTCAGTATGTTTATGTAAAAAATCGATATATAAAAATCCTTGCGTTATATTACTACCAATTGAATTATCTTTAAAAGCTGGCCAGCCAAAATGCCTCAATGACGGTGTTATTCCGAACGTTTAAAAAAAATGTTCATATATGTTCAAGATGTTAATAATGATGCTGAGAAGAAAATACGCCAATTATGCGAAACTCTAATTGAACATAAAAATGTCAAAATGCCAAATTGAAAGATTTCTCCATCGTTAATTGTAAAAGTTGATATGTACGAAGTTGAACTTGGGAATTTATAAAAACTCCTTCTAAGCGCTTGCCGGAAACGTTGACTTTATTTAAAAATGCAAAACTTGCGGAAATAAATTTGTTATTACGGTTTCTTATTTTATTCTAAAGACAACATGATTTAGAGTGGACAAACATAAGAAAGAGTACTTAATGACAATAATATCATGTTACGAATACTTAAAAGCAATTTAGGTAAAACAAACAGTGTGAGAAAATTTAAAATATTTCTTAATAATGTGAAGTGTACAATAAAAGGTAAAGAAAGATATTTCGACACGATGCAAGGATAACCTGTGAGTTAATCAGTTACAGTAACACCTTGTCGACATATCGGCTGTAGTTTATGTCACTCCGTTTATGGAAATGCAAACAATCAGAATCCCGATAAAGACTCGAACATTACCCAATCGTGCGAACCCAAAAAGGTTAAATCCTGACCAAAACCGAATAACAGTTTAACTTATCGAATTAATGTCAAACATATTGACGCAAAAAGCAATTAAGGTATTTCAATGTTTTTGATTGTAATAATTAAGGTACATGACCACACTGCATATGTACATTATGAAAAATTACAGATAATATACAAGCCAAAGGATTTTAACATAATGTTCGATATTTGTTGTTTTATGAAATATTTAAAAGTAAACGGAACTAGTATCTACAACACATAACATAGTATATCCATCCTTCTTAACATTCTATTTTCTGAGACTGGAAATCTATGGGAATTGAATTCATAGCTCTTTTAGTTTATAATGGACTGTTAAAAAAATATTTATTCGTTAGGACAATGAAGTTAGAATCATTTAAAAGTAAAAAGAAACAGTTTTATTGTATTTCAGTACTTTTTGAGAATATTTAAACATACTACGGTCAGTTAGCTTATAAGCTAATTGACCGTAGTATAGCATATAGTATAGCAGTCAAGAAAAAGGCGGTGCATCAACAGTGTGTATTTTTACACGAACGATCTTGACCCTTCCGTAACTAAAAAACTATCAAATCTACACCCTTATAATTTTGCATGTCGAATGAAATTTCTCTAAACGTCTAGTATGCTAAGTTACACTAAAAAATATTTGATAGTTCCTGTATTAGGAAGGTCCGAAAAGAGTGCTACATTTATCACAGTAGATCCAGTGAACATTTGGACTCGTATTTATAATTTTCTTATTTAATGTATATGTATCATAAATATCATAAGGAGATCGGTCGAATTCTTTGTTAAAGAAAATAATGCGTGAAACTGACAATGCGCATGTGAAAAAATCATTCGTTATTATGTCGTCGTTGCTTTTGAGGGTGTTAATAACTTTATTTTGCTTCTGGAACTGCAGCGTTTCGGTGGGATTACGTTAGCAGTCGATAAAGTTGCGAGATGAATACTTTTTTAACGATAAGTTTGGTTTTATAAAGGATGGAATGAGGTTAGATGAGGACAATAGCTTGGCGATGTATACCAGCTTATTCACACTGAAGTTCCTTGTATACTTGTGGATTTGAGTCAACATTTTATATTTTTTTTATTTTACGAAACGATGAGAAGAGCGGGACGTTCACCTGATGGTAAGTGGTACACCAGCCTGTTACAATGTGGCGCTAGTTAAATCGGTATACAGAGGACCATTGTGCTCATCGCCTTAAAACATAAGATATTGAGTCTCGTTACCCCAGTAATTACACTAATTTAAATCGGAACACAGTAACTTTTGCACACTACTGTATGGCGACAGAAAAAGACGCTGCAGGGGTATCTACCAAGACGGTCTCCAACTCCCAAGACCAATAAGCGCAGACCACGGCATGCGCTAATCCCGTCATCCCCAGGGGTCCCTCCCACGACTCATGAACCCACAGTCACCGACAACACCCACGTTACCACACACACTTCGGACACTACCAACACGCTCCGAATCTCTGCATCACGCCGCCCTCGCTTCAGAACGCGGCGCCACAAGTACTCACACACCGCGTACACTAAGTACACCCGCGATCGGGGGCGGTTCTCACCGCCCAGAGATTCCGATACAGGCGAAGGTGGTCGGGGAACGGGCCCGCGCCCGCCCTCGACGACCGAGTAGATTCGCCAGAGCAACCACTAACAAGACACACGCTATAAAAAACTCCGCCGTCAGACAACTACACCACATGTAGTACACTTTTATAAACAGGCCGTGGATCCAGGTCCACGCGCCCAATGTTAGATAAGCTGTAACAGTCGAATGGCTTGCAGCGCTAACATCGTCATGAATCGCGCGGTCTCCAACAACAGGGATTTATCACATCGATGACTTAAAAAAAATTAAATAAACATAGAATTTGTTACTTTGTCGTTCAGACCTGGATAGTGGGTAATATTTTTAAAGCTTCAAAACATTTTTTGAAACTTCTGAGAGGCGTTTCAAAGAAACGTAATAAATATCTAAAGTGCTTCCTTTTAATAATTAGTCGCAACATCCGTTGGTAATCATTCATCATGCGGCAGTAATTGCAGCTCCAGTTCCATCATTAAATTATCGTGTCTAGATCTGTGTAAGAAAATTCTACAGTCTAATTCACAACCGGAATCCAAGTAAAGTTGCGGGAATCTTAAGAATATATAAATAAAGGTTATTTTAGAAGAACTGGAACCAAGTGTACGGTGCGTAAAATTGCTGTATACGTGTCCTCTAATATGGTCTTAGGAACAATGTAAATAAGGGATGTTACCGTGTGTACAGATTTAGGGATAGGGGGCGTTAAGTACATAAACTATGTAGTTTATACGTAATTCCAGCTTTGTTGGACAGTCGAAAGCAAAGTCTAATTACCGCGGGTACCCTTCCGTGAATATCGGGAATAGGGATGTTGGGTTATTAATTCCAATTATTTGATTATATCTTTACCAGGTATGTAGATTTGTTTCTACTAGTCTTGGTCAACATAATAATAATTTTATTTCAGCTGATATTCAGTTAATTGGTGGTAGGTCTCTGTTGTCAGTAACTACGCAGCGCCTGTTTCTAACGCCAAACAGAAGTGTGCTTGAAGGGCTTTCATCATCATCATCAACTAATAGACATCCACTGCTGGATATAGGCCTTCCCCAAAGATCATGGATCGGTCCTGCTTTGCTCGTATTGCCAGGCACCCCCGGGGCCGTCGTTTGTAGGGGTTCACATAAGGGGATTTGAGCTATTTCCCATCACGCTGGCTCAATGAGGAATGGTGGTAGCCAGAGCCTCGTTTGTTGATTAGCAGGATGCACCACGAGTAGGTGAGGTTGGCTTGGGTCCCGTGAGTCGTTGTGCGAGCAAAATTTGGAGCAGTGTTTGTCGCCCTAACTAGCGTAATGCTGTTACGGGCAGGCGAATCACTTATTATCGGGTGAACGTCCAGCTTGTTTCGTCGTTTAATTGGATAAAAAAACCTTTTTATCTTCCTTCCTTCCTTGTGTAGGTAGTCCTTCAGCTCAACTCTCCATCCCTTCTATTCTATTATCTCTCATCACATTCCCATTTTATTAGGAAATTGTGTACATACATTTACGTATTTATTATGTAATTTTTAGCTCGTGTACTCAGTATTCGCGGATTCCTATTTCAAAAAAGCAGTAAGTCTTCAATAAAACTATCAGCATGAACTTCATTTGGAACAGTAATCATACTAGACCTCGGGACATCCCTATATTTGTTTACACAACACAGGCTAGTTCGCAATTTGCGGAGCTGCCGTGTACCCGGCAAGTACGAATAGTCGCAAGTGGACTTAAACCATGCTCCGTCAGACAAGGGCCAGTATTGATTCGGCCGGTTTTTATTTTAGGTTTTCACTTAGACACAAAAGCCAAACTCTTGTTAGGACCGGCAGGTAGTTTATAGTAATGAATTCAAGATGTTATTGTGTATTTATTTAACCCACGACTCGGCGAGAGGAGCAGGACGTTCATTTTATAGTAAGTTATACGCCTGCACGTAACAACACATATGTTGATTCGGGAGATAAGCAAGCTACTAGGTCTCGATTCCCCAATAATTTCTCTAACTATAACGTTCTTAAAATTAGAACGTAGTAATTTGGCTACTTTTCGGTTTCCGGCAACAGAAATTAATCACGAATAGGATAAAGAAAAACAAATTAAATGACGATTTATAATATATATACATATAGGCTTGTAACGGGTCCCACATAACAACTCACGGGACCTAAGCCAACCACCTCACCTGCTTGTGGTGCGCCCTACTAATCAACAAATAAGGCTCTCGCTCCCACCAACTCGTATTGGGCCAACGTGGTGGGAAATGGCTCAATTCCGCCCATATGAATCCCCACTCGATCGGTTTGGGAATCTTTGGGAGAGGCCTATGTCCAGCAGTGGACGTCTAACGGCTGATGATATATATATAAAAAAAAAACTGGTGGTTGAACCGTCTAGGTCTAGGTGGTCTAACTGGGTTCCACCTAAACGGCTAAACTTCAACTGTTTAAGCTTAAACAATTTTCAGAACAAAGAACTACTATAATTAGCTTTAATATCTAAATAGTAATATTCTACGGACTGTTGGAAAATAACTCACGCGAACAACGCTCGCATTTAACCCGCGGCTTCTGTTCGCATAGCTAAACGCTTTTAACTACGGATAAAGCCCGGGCTATGCGACCCAGCTAAATAGCAGCACGTATAGCTGACAGAGTTAGCCTTTGTGTCACACGTCGGGTGTTCCACGGAATACTGCATCCAGAGTTGGAAATATCAGTATTAATATACAAGTAATTTATTAGAGGATCATTTATACAGGCCATTCAAAGTTACATAAAAGCTATTAAAATGTTTATTGTTCAGCAATTATTACCAGAAGAATAATTTTCACATTAACATAAGATTTTGGATTTATTTGATTTCAAATTTTTTCTTTAATAATTTTCCTCCGAATTAAGTATAGCTTATATCTCAGGAGTTTAACTTATGTAAGTACTCATTTCCGTTTGGTTTAACATCAAATCTTGGTAACGAGACTCAACATCATATGTCTCAGGCGACGAGCGCAATATGATGCATCATCAGTCATCTTAACTAGCGCCACGTTTTTATGGGAAGGCGTAACACTTACCATCATGTGAACGTCCCGCTCGTCTCGTCGATTTGATGTATAAAAAAAAAAATATATAATTAGTAACGAATGTTTGTGTGTACACACTTATACGTTTGTGTATGTATGTGTGTTCGCTAAGATTAATTAAAATCACATCAAATATTTACAGTATAGATAGAGAGCTCATTGTGTAGATCGAACTGTGAACAATAATTAAAAACCTACAAGTATTTTGTGATGACTATGAGCTCAGGACTTACGGTCACTTCAGCCCTCTCATGACTATGAGAGCTGAGAAGTACTCGAAACGTCGCAGTAATAGTTATTCTGGTGTCGTTATCGCTCTTACGACTACGAGAAGAATTGTAGCTCCATGTCGTTTCCAGCCGTTGTGGTTTCACGGCGAGGGTGCTGGGATTGCCTAAACCAGTATTCCGACGAAATTATATTAGGTAAAAATCTCCATTTAATAGGTGTAGCCTTTTTAAGACTTTCCCTCCATACCAACACTGTGAATATAAAATAATGTTGCGTGTAATAATGATAAAATTAAGAATCTTTAAGTCTTTAACAAATATAAAAATACTTGCCTGAAAACTTAGTCTGTAGAATTAAGTAAAAGAGCTAAGATCTACTTATATTTTAATTAATGCTATGCTTTTTACGTCCAGGTATCTGTCAAATGAAGTACCATAAACTTCGGTCTGTCGGTTTCTAAAATTACCTGTAACAAGGAAAAATACATTTTTTTAAATATTTCTTGTGTTTTCGTGTAAACTTTATATGAATGAAATAAAAATCTGTTATGATATTACAAATAAACATATTTTTTTTATTTGTTACGATAAACCTACAAGGGGCAAAAGTGACATTTATTATTTTTTTTTCTTTCGACAAGACGAGCGGGAAGTTCACCTGATATTAAGTGATACGCCTGCCCATAACTGGTACATACTACATCATATTGTGCAGGATGAATGTACATGAAACAGGATGTTAATTCTCGTTACCCTAGAAATTTCATAAGTTGCAAACTATTTCAAACCGGAACACAGTGTATGTGTGGGTATGGCGGAATAGGAACTGTTATGGTAGCTACCCAGACGTTTTCCGACAAGAGAAACCTGCCACCAGTATTTATATCAAAATACTCCAGCTCTAATACATTAGCAGCCAGAACATAATAATGCTGTTACGGTAATAGATTTACAATACGATGGTAACGAGATGGATGGATTCTATTAAACCCCACTAACCAATCATTATGTTATGATGCCCCGGAATTGAACTAGAGACGTCTGTTACTAAGCTTAGTCACTGTGCCATGGGGACAGTTAATTTAGGATTTTTGTGATTAAATCTTTATAATAAACCACATCATAATCAACTGATATGTGTCCACTGCTGGACACTGGTTTCCCCCAAAGATTTCCATATGGTTCGGTTCAAAGTTAGCATGGCCTTCGGTACCAATGGGCACTAGGGGCCATCGGTTGTAAGGGCTGGTATTAATGAATTTGGGCCATTTCTCACCACGTTGGCCCAATACGGGTTAGTGGGAGCCAGAGCCTCGTTTGTTGATTAGGAGGGTACCCCACGAGCAGGTCCCGTGAGTTATTACATCCCCATTCCCCACCCCTCCTTACACCCCAATAAACCATATCAAAATATTTTTTTTATTTATTTTTTCTATTTTAAAGCAAACAAAAGTAGGATAATAGTGTAAGTATTCACATTTATTTCAGTGTTACTGCTTTCATACTAATGCAGTTTGTGCACTTAGGAGATCTAACGCTCAGCGCTGTGTTTGACTCGCAAACTGCATTTTTGTTAGCAAACAAACTGCAATTTTGTAACAACAAACAATAATTAAATGTTAAAACATTTCATATTTGTTAATAATTAAGGATGGTATTTTTTTTATTATTCGACGTTCACCTAATGGTAGGCAATACACCTGCTCAAAACAACGCGGCTGTAATTAGGATGATATACACAGCACCACTTTACGCTCGTTGCTTTGAAATATAATATGTTAAATTTCTTTACTCCATTATACTAGCTGCAACGCCCTTTAAGCCGGAACACAGTAATGTTTTGCACACAAATATTTGGCAGCCGAAATAAGAGCTACTTAATACCAATATATAGTACTATAGGTTATTTAAATTATTTTATATTAACTCTAAATTTATACTAATTAGAAGAAATATACATTTAATTTATTAGTAAAAAATTTTAGATGCATTCCTGCAATTAACTGAACGTCTCTAACTGTATAGTTAAATATAACCTAACAGATTATTATAAATCACTGTGTAAGCTTCTCTTCGAGAAATCATGATAAATTGATCCCATTATATGATAAAAATCTCTAATTCTCTTTTAAGTGAATGAAAAGGTTGAGTACACACTGAGGTGTGTAACAGAATTAAGGACATTCAAATTTAATCTTAAAACATCTCTAGCTGATGTAATCATTACATTCATTGATATAGTAGAAATTAATGTGTTCGGGTAATCATGGAAATCGATGTGTTCTGCAGTTTGACAGCAACAGGCTGAACTGATGATGATGATGATGATTATAATCATAGTTATACTAACGACAATGTAATTTAAATTTAATATACTTCTTATTAAAACAAAAAAAAATATAATAATACAACTAAAAAAGGATACGTACGTTATCTTTTAAAGCGCTGGTTTGATTTTGATGAATTATACATAAAAAAACATCTTTCATATAAAAAAAACATCAAAATGAGTCTGCCATTATAACACCCTTTTCTTTATGGATACGTTAAGAATCGTAAAAATACTATTAGAATAAAAGACCGTGTTGAGTTTGTGCACAGTGCGTTCGCAACTTTACGTGCACAAGAGCATTATAAATCTGCTTTGACTTTCCAAAATGACTCTTCGAATTATAAACACAAAAGCCAGCTTCAGCTAAAGACTACCACATAATCCAAACAGTTATTTTGCAATAGACTAAGTCGACTTTGTAGCACCGTGTTCTCATATTGTGCATTATTACAATAGTATAAATAGTGGACCTACCGAGGAGACCGCCGGACTAATTTCTGACATAATATAGCGAGTTAAATTGTTAGTGTAATCATATGCTGTCTAGAATGAGCGAACGTTAATATATAGATATATACATATAGGAGATATCCAGAGATTCATTGACTCATCACGAGATCTTCTAAACTATTAGATATAGATACTTAAAGTTTGGTAGAGATATTGCTTCTGCCGTTTAAAGGCTAACTAAAAATTAAATTAACAAAATTCCTTCCCTAAAGAAGTTGCGGGGGTGTTACGGCCATTAAAGCGGGCGGGGAAACTGCTTGCCCATAATATAACGAATATCATCGTAACTAGCACCACAGTTTTATGGGCAAGCCCATTACTTATTATCAGCTGAACTTTCTGCTCGTTTGACCTCTTATCGTCCCACCGGCCGTAAGTTCTTCGACTGGTGTGATCCTACTCAAATGGACCTTAGATATAATTCTTCTACAGATCTCCATATTTTCCTAGCCTAGATTGTCTTGTGTAAGTGAATTAGGTAACGTTTAATAATTTCTGTATTAATTATAAATACACTAGAAGTTGTCTTAAAAGCAGTGCTTGGACAATGTTGAAATATATGTATATTTTTAATTTCACCCACAATCTTAATGTCTCCAAACTTGTTCGAAAAATTAAGGAAACGATAAGTGTCAGATACAGGAAATCGATTCTTAATGGATAGCATCGTTAACGCATTCCCAAAATAGATTTAAAGATACTGCCGCTGTATTTATCTTAACTCTTTATTTTAGCCTGTCCTTTAGGAATATTGTTTTTGGTATTTATAAACAAGAGGTTCGCAATCCGGAATCTATTTTTTTTTTGTATGAAAGTTCAACCAAACAATAATTTAATTTTTTTCTTTAATTTGGTATTATTGTTTAGATGCGAATGTTAAGATGGATGTGTAGTCTGACGAGAATGGATAAAATTAAGAATGAGTATATTAGAGGAAGTCTGAAAGTTGCTCCAGTGACAGAGAAGTTGAGGAGCAAGAGGTTAGCGTGGTAAGGGCATGTTATGCGGAGTGATGAAGGACGTATAGCGAAAAAAGTAATGAGAATGAATGTGGATGGTTATAAGGGTAGAGGAAGACCGAACAAAGTGTGGATGGATTGCGTGAAAGATGACATGTGTAAGAGGAGTGTGAATTTAGATAAAGCGGCTGATAGAGGGATGTGGAATAGAAGTACATACTGTGCCGACCCCACATAGCTGGGAAAAGGTCAGGAGGAAGAGAGACAGGTTTTGTTTAAACTTTTTTGTTTTCTGATTTTATCACACACATATAAATAAATGTTATAAATGCAGCAGATGTTATAAGCCTAGAGCTACCAGTAATACAAAATTTACTGGTGGTAGATGTCTGTTGCCAGAGTCCGTCTAAGTACGAACCACCTATTGCAGGCGTCAAACAATGGTGTTCAAACAATAATGTGTTCCGGTTTGAAAGGTGTTGTAACTAGTGTAATTATTGGGGCAGCGAGATCCAACATCTTACGTCTCAGGCGATGAGCGCAATGTAGTGCAGTATATATCTTCCTAAATAGCGCCACTTTGTTATGGGCAGGTGTATCACTTATTAAGGTGAACGTCTCGATCGTTTCGTCGCACCGTAGAATAAAAAAGTTTCTTTATTCCTCTTTTATTTCTAACAGTAGTATGTAAACGTTACTGTGTTCCGAACGGCACTGCAGTTAGTGAAAATACTAGGATTATGAGATACAAGATGTGACATTTTATTTATTTTATTTGCGAATTGCAGAATTTAATTACATTATTACAGTGAGATTTAACATTTTGTGTTTCAAAATGATGAGCCCAATGTGGTGTCTCATCATCAACAGCTGCAGTCCACAGTTGGACATAGGCCAACGATCGCCATTTAGCTCGATCTTCGGATACACACCCAGTTGCTGGTGGTGTTGTGTATATTATCCTAATAGCATCAAATTATGTTGGTTTGCGTATTATTTAACATCAGATTTGTTTTGTTTCTTCACACACACACACACACTACTACAGAGATATTCATTATATCTAAAGGATAATTATAAGCTGAGGAGGCCCAAATATAAAGTTTTCATATCTCGGGTACCTCACTCCGTCCGTTAGTGCTATATTAGCTGTACCATGACTTACCCGAAATATTTACTTATTCTATAGTAGTTTTAATTCAGCATAGTTACGTAACTTAGATATTATTTAGATAGGTTTAGAGAGCTAGGCTATGTAGTGCTTATTTGCCTATATGAAACGCACGCCCCAGTCCAGGACATAATTTCATGTAATTATGAAAAATCAAAAAATTAAACGAACGTAAAACACACTACTATTCGCCGAAAGTAATTTTCCTGTTCATTTCGAAGTAATAGCGGTACATCAAAACGGCTGCCAACTTGAACGACGACCTGTCATCGATTCGGGTTTTCGGAGAATATGTTCATCCTTTTCTTACAACAAAGACACCTGCTATCTAATTATAGTCCTAAATTTAAGGAAGTGTAATCAAGGTGTTGAAAATCATAGCCAAAAATTAGACGTACGCCTTTGTCTTGGACTGTACTCACACCAGCAGAAGATTCTTACTTTTAAACTTTAAATTATGCTGATCCTATTGTTCTTTATAAGACTACCTCGAAGTCTTACAAAAATTAAAGGATACCCTTTAATAACATTTTGCTGCTATTAATTTCTTTTTTAATTTAATGATAATTAAATTTTATGTGGATTTATATATATACAAAGAAAATGAGTTTTTGTTGTTCGCCAATCACTTAAAAACTAGTGAACGTATCGACATGGGAACATGACCCTTCGGCGGAATGATTTGAATATGATTATAGGCTATTTATTTTATGAATTTCATGAATCCTTCATCGTTTTTTTGTATTCAATTTTTATAAACATTTTCCTTTTTTATTATTTATGCGGTTGCTATAGTAACGAGTGATATAGACAGTCATTTGCGGCTGCGCTTGCTCTCAAAGTATACTTTAGACTAATTACAAATCTAATTTTAATTACGGCCAACAAAGCGGGCGGGATACAGCTGGTATAAGTATAAAATCAAATATTATGAGGATTTTACCATTGACTTGCTACGTCATGATTGCCTTCCCTTAAAAAAAAAACGACAGCATTCAGCATTTCCAATACATCCCCATCAATATACATTATGGAAACGAATACCTAATGAATTAACCCAAATTATACACGAGTACTCGTTCTGGTGATCATTAAAACTGCACACGCTGAAAATGAATTGTTTCAATATTTACCGGTATTAATTAACATCGTTAATGGAATAATTAATTTGCGTTAACGGTTTTATTCTTGAAATACATGCATAATGTGCAACTACCGCGATAGCTGACGATGGTTTTCATTTAATTCGAATAAACGACGAGATGAGCGAGACGTTCACTTAACGATAAGTAAAACGCCTACCTATAACAACGTGGCGCTAGTTGAAATTATATATATTGCACTACATTACCCTCATCGCCAGAGACGAAAAATGTTAAGGTACCGAACCACAAAAAATACACTAGCTACAACACCCTTCAAACCTGACCACAGTAATGTTTGCACAGTACTGTTTGTCGGCTGCAATAGGCGCTGCGATGGTACCTACCTAGACGGTCTCCGACAACAGAGACTGACCATCAGTAAGAGATGTATGTATGTATTTTTGATTACGCTTATTTATTATCTTTACTATTATTTTTGTTTACATTTTACCGAAGATAAAAACAGTTAATAATTTAACCTATTACCTGCAACTAGTCCTAATAATACAGTTTGTGTAATTGTCTTATCCTTATCAAATGTTTTAATAAGGCAGCGGTAAGACAATGCAATCAATTTATTAATGAATAAAAATGTGTTCGTACAAGGTTTATCACAAATTAACTTTTTTTAACAAATTACTTTACCGTTAATAGTCACTTCTGAACTATAATTACATGTGTAATATTTGCATGTGTGCGTAGAAATAATCGCTAAAAATAAACCACAAAACTTTTGTCTGTGGAAAGTATAATGGCTCGGTACATGGGCCGAGAGCGGTTGACTTCTCCATTAACAAAGTTAATTGGTAAAGCTAAGAGAAGAGAGCGTGACAAGTTGCCTGCATGCGTGGTCAGGGTACCCTGAATGCGTGGCCATCATGGCAGAAGCTGACGAAAAGTTTTCGCTTTTATTAATTAGAAGATAAAAGAATATAATATATATATATATATATATTATTAAAACCTTGATAGTGAAGTAGTATTTGTTTGTTGCCGGATACCGTCTTGTGTACTGAAGTGTACCGAAGTACATATTTCTGCTGCTAAATAAGTACTCCTTTTGTTTATGTATAAATTAAACTTCATCATCGTCATCATCAGGCGATAGACATCCGTTGCTGGACGACATAAGCCTCCACCAAAGATCTCCATATTGATCGATCCCACGGTGCCCCGTCCCTGCAGTGGCTTTCCGCGACTCTTACCAGATCGTCGGTCCACCTTGTGGTAGGTCTCCTAACACTACGTCTAATTATGCTTAAATACTGTAAAAATTAATAATAGTTATAAGCTTAGCATAATCGGTACGTACAGGACAGGCTGGCCTAGTGTGGGGCCATCGGTAAATATCTCTTGATGTATGTTTTTCGTTTTTGGTAAATAAATAAATAATAAACAATACTCTGCAAACATAACATAACATGTGTGAAAGGAGTAGGAAAGCAGACCCTGTCATAAGATGGCACAAATGCTAAAAAGAAGACGAATGCCAACATTATAATCAAATGTGAAGAGAGTTGTAGGTAATGAATATATTGTTGGAACGAGACTTAACATATTATATTCTCCCTAGGCAAACACAATGTGTTGCTGTATATGTTCTAACTAGCGCTATGTATGTAGTTCTGGGTGGTCGCATCACTTAACATCAGGTGAACGCATCTAACGCGTCCAATCTACGAACAGTCTATGTCTAAACTTTTAAAGTTTTATATATTTATTTCTACATAAAATCTTACTTAAATCACTTCGTTGTTTTCATATACAAATAGAAAAATATTTCTTATACCGTAATATAACAATTTTAATCTCTAAATTGTCTTTACACTGTTTACGTGTAAAAACGTCTATCTGTATCTGATCTACTACTCTACTCTTTATGTGAAATGTGTATACTAACCGTCGGTTATTTATCTATCGCCTATTTACGCTGTGGGCGGTTGACAGGGTTCAGTAAATACCATTGTCCATTTGGACACTGATCTAGTAATTAGGGTTGTTTAGCTTTGCCTATTCAGGTCTTCAAACATGACCTAGTTTAGACGGTTAAGTGCAAAAAAATATTTATCGAGAACTGCTAGATTAATCTTGTGGTTTTGATTATCGTGTAGAGATGATATAAAAAGCAAACGAGTGAAATGTACGCGAACATGATTTACGAAATTCTGAATTTATTGTAAAAGAACAAATACTTTTTTAATTTTAATGCATTTTATAATTATCTATATATATATATATATATATATAAAAGATTTCCGCCTACGTAGAGTATCATCACGATAACTCTGGAACAATAAGACCTAGAGGCTTGCAATTTAGCAGGAATGTATACCTATTTCCAAGTATAGATCACCTAAGAACGGATTTTACGAAATGTTATCACCAAACGGGGTTGCAGGGGTGTTAGGACTTGTATAAAACGAGCTTGCATAAAATATGTTTGTTGCAGTTTCTTTATTTTTGAATAAGACATTTCGAATTGAGTAGCATTTTTTGATAACATATTCGTTTAATTTTAATATATAAAAACTTTGTTGCATAGTTTTGAGGTACATCTGTTTTTTGATTTACACAATTTTTAAATTACATCAATTATCTTTTTTTGTGAAAACTGTGTAAAAGCGAAATCGTGTAATTCGATAATCGTGCCAATAGAGGCACAGAGTATACTAGTCAAAGACTATTTTGCGGCATGCAGTCGGGTAGGATTGTAGTTAAGTGCTAGTTTAAAAAAAATCACATCTGCAGTTCTTTTGTACAGCCCGGATTTATATTTGTTTACTTACAAGTCGTAACATTAACACAAAAAATTAGTTATAAAAAAAAAATTACACGAATAAAAACAGTGAGGATACAGCGTAAAGTACTAAAGGATGACAGTCAATTGCCATATCCAAGTGAGTGCACACATACCTCCGTGGTGATCGGAGAGTCGACAAGTAGGTCAAAACATTATTTATAGTTAGCACGTCAGCACCCGTGCGACTTTGTGACTTCGCAACGGATGAGCCGAGGTCCGATGGGCGCCACTGTTACCGACGCACTATCAGATAACACGGACTTGTGGTTATGTTCACAGATTAGTAGTGCTTTGCACAATATAATTTTTTTTATTCGACGAAGCGATGATATAAAACGAAATATTCACCTGATGGTAACCGACCTGAACCATAACTCCGTGGTGCTAGTAGTTAAGATAGAAACAATTTGGTTTTCGCCTTGACACATAAGAAGTTGACCCAGTGATTTCGCTAGCCACAGTGCCCTTGAAACTGGGACATAGTGAATTTGGACACAACTGTTTAGCGGTAGAAGCCAGAGCTGCAGTGGTACCTACCTAGAGTGTTTTTGGCAACATGGACCTACTAACGCCAATACACAAACAACACAGACAGGTGCATATAAATGCAAATTTTTGTTGCAGAAATGTACTGTTAATTTGTGCCAAATATATAAGTTCCTCTTTATCTACCACAGTATCTTCCCATTTTTTAGGTTGACTAGTAGAGAATGTCCAGAGACGTTGAGTATGATAAATTAATTTTTGTTGATTCAATAAAAATTTTAATTACAGTAAATAAATAAAATACTCATACATATCTTCTTGAAGACAGTTTGTTGACTAAGAACAATGCAATCTTAACACATAGTGGTCATCTTTAAAAAAAAGACCAACAACAAACTTCTTATAATTCGCTAAGTGTATCTATATATATATATATATATTCTTCTATTCTATTCTATATATATATATATTATTCTTCTATATATATATTCTATCACATGTATACATATATATATATATATATATATATATATATATATATATATATACATGTGATAGAAAAAATTGTAAGACGATATTCGTGCTTCAGTACATAAATGTTATAGTGTTATTATAAAGATAATGAAATGTGATGACTTAAAATACTCTTCCATAATAGCCAGAACACAGCAATTTTATTGTTACTGATTGATATTATGAGGGTAATTAATTTAAGAATAAAACATAACAGGATCCAAAACCAATCACATGTGACCCTAGGTAACTAACCTGGAATCTTCATTTTACAAGGTAAGCGATCAGCCGTTGCGTCACGGTACTATTACATATTGTTTTAATGACGGGATTAAATTTCCGGTTAAATGTGACTACATGAAGGTTACAAATTTTTTGATTTTAAAATGGAAGATGAATTAATAGTTTTAGAGCACCTGTAATCAATTATTTTATAAGTTCCCAGTAGCAAAATTCAGCGTTCGCGTGAAGTTTTGCGTCAAGCGTAAAATTGGGGGTTTAGTCATTTGGACGAATGAATAAGCATAAACGAGAGAACGTAGTCTAGAAGTTAGTCATTATAACAAAAGAGTTAAGTCGACATAAGTCCAGATTATTTTTACATTACTTTCCAAGTATTTAACATAGTTTAAATGGTATATTTGCTCCTATACGTTTTAATGATTAAATCGCTTTATATTTACAAACAACAATATTGGAGTCGGAAGATCCATCATCATATATGATGATGAGGATGTACTTTCCGTGTTTAATATTATTGTTTGTAAATATAAACATATATATTTATGTATAAAATATCAAACGTAAATCGATAAGTATAAAAACATACATGAAGATTATGCGAACATGTAAACAACATAAAAGAATACCTTTATTGATGATAGATCTCTGTTAGAGGAAGCCATGTAGGTAGGAAGCTCCGCAGCGTCTATTTCTGCCTCCAAACAGTGGTGTGCAAACATATTGTGTTCGGGTTAGAGGGACGTTTTATGTAGTTAAATTACTGGGGTAAATAAATTTAATAAATTTTGTCTCACAGCGGCGAGCATAATTTGATGCGATGTATCAATTATCATCCAGTGACGGTCCTGCTCATCTCATTGTTAAGATGAAAAAAATTTAAGAATTTGACCGAACAAGAAATATTTTTATATTATACACAACTTAATTATTAGTTTATAATAATAAAAACGTTTCCTTACATAAACAAAAGCTTTCCGAAGTAACCAACATGAAACGAACAAATTCCCAACACTCGCATACTTTAGAGGGAACAAATAAAGTTGTGATACGAACGCTCGAAACACTGACCCCGTTTCATCAATTTATCTTCATTAAGACATATACTCGTATAAAGGAAGAGATACCTAAGGATCCCATTGGCTTCATACTTTTTGCGATAATAAATATCAACCTACACTTGCTCCTGAAGGCATTTTTATGTTAAAAAATAAGATTGATGACTGCTTGGTATTTGGATACAAGTAACAGTGAATATACATAACATAAACAGTTTAAGTCGTATATCTTGGACACAAACTCTACTTCCACTACGGAAAGAAAGATCCACGATCCACGATCCACCAATTCCATCAATTTAAAAAAAAAAATTGAGACTCAATGATACGAAGAACTTACAGTAGTATATATTCTCATCAGATTCATGATTTTGAGATTTGTGAATTTGAATATGCATAAACTATCCTATTTAACGTTCCCACTGCTAGATCTCGAGATCTTCTCTCACAAGAGTCAAGGTATGTATATTCCTCACCATGTCTTCCTTCACCGGAAGCTGAACCTCAGTTAGAATTGATTCCAAGCCTGATCAATTCGCATAATTTGTAATACCACCGTTTTATGCTGGTACATTCAATCTCTTGTGTTGTAACAGTTAATATTTTTTAAAAATACAACTGCTGATTTAGTACAACATATATCTTTTCGAAGCTCTATAACTGTTTGTTAGGAATAGTAAAAGATTGCATCAACATATTAAAAACGACATATACAAGCGAACAAGAAATTATATAGGTGAAAAATATTTTGGATGCGGTCAATAAAATTACGCAAATATAATTTATCGACTGGAAACGGTCCAACTGAACCACGATACGCACAAAGGCTGAAAAACTTTGTAAAATCGTAAATCAACTTCTTTGTATACTTAAGTATGAGCGTGTAAACTTTTTGACTTGATCCTTGATTGATTTTAACAAAAAAAAACTGACGTGTCGACAAACTATTCAGAAGATCCTATCGCCGAATCAATACCATATATATCTTGATTAACGCGGGCTAGTTATTCGCTAGAAACCCTAGTAGCACGGTTTGTAGGTTCGTACGTTGTATACAATTCCAGGAATGCTGGGTTCGTTCCTCGAAGAGTATGACCTTCCGGGGAAGAAAACATCTTAAGCCGACACGTTCCAAAACCAATAATTTTCTTAGATATACGACGTCCGCCAACCTGCATTTTGGTTAGCGTCCTAGACATCCTTAACTCTCTCCCTGTGAGAGAAGGCTTTAGTCTCAGCAGTGTCAACAGAAAGTAGGCTACTTATCATTATTTTTTTATATTTAACTTTATTTGTTTAACTTATCTATTATAATTAAATAGGTATAAATCCAATATAATTAAATAGGTATCCATCAGAGGACTTCATCATTTGGTTTAGCATTTATTCATGCTCGTGTTTGGATGATTGTTCCATGTTGTTACAGAGCTATTTATACAAAACAAAAAGCAAGAAGCACAGTATTTACACTAGTTCACATCCAACTCTAAAGTGTTAAGTACCGGATGGCCATTGCAATGATTTTCCTCGGTTTGAATCGTTCATTGTAACCTACAACGTACTCAATAGTTGATGTAATCGCTCGAAAGTCCACAGTTTCAGCGGATGTCCTATTTATATAAGCCCGAAGTGGAAACGATCCCAACTTCGGTGTTATCCCGGTAGATTTTATAGCCCGGAAAATTAGTTTCGTTGTTTATTTAGAAGTTTAGTGTATATATACTGATGGGTCTGACCGATTAATTGTACTCCATAATCTTTATAATCCTATACGTATATAAAAATTCTGTAGTTTGGTGTACATTAATTACTTTTAAGGATGCTTAAGTGTTTGTTTAAAAAAAATGTTTTCTTCACAAACTCTCTAGCAACAAAGTTAAAAAAGATTAGAGAAAATGTCTAAAAAATATTCAATTACCTAAAAGACGCGAACCCTTTGCCTCTACATATATTATGGCTTCCCGAGGAACCCTTCTAATCTAATATTCAACGAGAAGTAAATGTGAAAAGTTAATGGAATTTACTTTGATTCAGAAGTGTCAGACCTTCACTTTATAAAATTTTAGGACTAGGTCCTAATAAAGGTAGATATAGAATAAATATAAGTTAATTAATTTCAATGCTGTTATTAATCGTTTTCGAAGTGTTGATTGCGATAGTAATGAAATATACATGATTAATAATATGCGAGTTGATTTAATGTAAGGGGTTATGTTTGTGTTATAAAATGTCTATCGAAACGCATTGCCGAACAACACGACTCATTGCATCTTATAAAACAAAGGTTATAATGAGCGTAATGCGGAGCCTTTTGGCATTCTCTGTTAATCAATTCTTGGCAATAGAGAGAGAAAGAGAGAGAGAGCATTGACAAAAATGAGGATACTACGTAGTAAAAGCAAACCTGGCCTCTTTGCCGGTGTTAGTTTATTGGTACTTGCATGTATGTTGCTATGTAATCCTATCATCGACATCGTGAATACCTAAGCTACATTCGCCAATCATCATAGTATATTATTCATAACTGAAAGGTAATATTTCACCTTTTCTATATTTAACTTTAAAAGTAAAAAATGGTTACAGAGTTAATGTTTTCGCTATTATATTGAATTATTATTCGTTATAGTCTATGAAACTTAATTAACCTTATGTAAGCTTTACTTTCATTATCAAGACAAAGGATTGTATTCACATCAATTTCGTGATTTTGGTAATTTATGTATTGGGCTTTTTACAGTTTTGTTCAAAATTAAAGATAACGTAGTATACGTATGTTCTGTAGGTAAATGAATCATAAAACTATTAATGTGAGTAATCTGTGAATAAATAAGTATTAATCGATTCGGCGTTTTATTGCGGCTGCTACAAATAAAAAATTCTATCCAAAATTTATAACCAAACATAAAGGTGACTTATGGCCATAATATCCAAAATTGAAAAATCCATCACGAGCTGAGCTGAACTGCAGGCAACGAAACATTAGAACGAGCGAACGGCCGACAGTCGAGTAATGTTTACACTGGACGCAAGTGTTGGACGACGATTGGCAAACGCGATACGCATTATTAGCGTATTTATACATGGCAACCCGCACTTGGCAGGCATGGTGAATAAATAATAATAAGACTTTTACTCACACAACAAATACAAAGGAACTTTGCATAAAACAAAAGGATTACAGCAAAAAGTAAATGTTTAGATAAAGACTGAACATTAAGCAAATGAAGCCGATTTTAAAAGGCGTTGATCAATTGAAAGACAAATTTTATATATGTCGAGGACGAATATATTCATCATTATTTAACATATGAGGCGTTGACACTTCCTTTTTTTTATTCAACGAAGCGACAAGACGAGCGGGACGTTCACCTGATGGAAAATGACACGCCTGCCTATAACAACGTGACGCCAATTAGGATGATATACACAGTACCACGTTGTGATCGTCGCCTTGACACATAAGATTTTAAGTCCCGTTACCCCAGTAATTTCACCTGCTATAACTCTTATAATAAACTGAAACATTGTGACTGCAGCGTACATATGTTAATGTTATATAAAGTAAATACAGCAAAATATGTGGAATGTGGCCGAATAATTTGCCTGATATAGATATCAAGCAATTAACCTTAAAATCAAATCATTAAGGGTCAGCTTTAGTTACAAGTTCAAAAGTGCAGTGAGAGAGGTGATTATACACAAGTCACATAATAGTCATAACAAAAATATACAGTAATAAATACTCATACGGTTTCATAAGATAATCAAATTAATCAAAGTTACACAGGCTCCCATAACCGAGTCGGCGACCGGGTCTACGTCCAGCGGATTGCAGCCAATGACGTCAATACGCAATACACTCGAGTGCATCCGATTCCTGGAACGCAATGCACTCAGGAACAACCGATACCGTACCCACAGCAAGTAGTAAAACCCAAAAACGTCTGTGCCGATTTAGAAACTTTCACGCAGCAGTCGTAAATTAATCGTAAAGTATTTGGGAAGAGACGAAGTGTAATGGGTAGTCGTAAACGTAATAAAATAAACAATTAAAGGATCTATCGTATCTAATGACAAGTGGTTGAAATATTTCTACATAAATATTCGCATTATACGTTTAATATAAAATATATAAAGAAATTATTATTTAGCATTAGGATCGATAACTGTTACATGTGATCAAAAATCAATACTAATACTACGTCAATAATCACAGAAAAAATGAGTTTTTAAAAAGTCGCTAGAAGCAACTGGACTTGAACAGCACAAGACTATGCTTTAAGGTTTACATTACAAGAGACCTATGTCCAATAATGAATGTCCACAGATTGAGACGATGATAAAAGAAACCATTGGAATCTACGTTAAACAGGAAATCTTAAAAAATATAATTTAGTAAGTACTTTCAGTAAATATCATAAGCTTAACAAAAAAATCAAGGAGAATAGTTTTTTGTTATCGATATTAAATGCTACTAAATATGTTCGGAATCGGTGTGGATCCTTGATGTAGCCTATGCTCAGCATTGGGCGACTTCCAGGTCGTAATAATAATAATAAATATGATGAGGGTGGAATAACACTACATAAAACAAATATAGGAATTAAACACCGTAACCCGTAGCCAACTGCCAAAGGCCATCGGTCGGAGGTGAGCGATCGATCGTCGTACAAGGCATCATCGAAATAAACCTGTTTCAAGCTGAAGCAAGATGCGTTTTGTAAGTGTGCTCACAACAGATATGAACAATAAAGAAAATTTTGTTATATTAACTAGGTATATTTATTGTCTATACCATAGTAAACAAAAAAATATTGATAATTGTTTTTTTTTTTAAATCACTAACTATTCATCAATTAAATTTTCATCAATAAAAATATACATACAGCTGGTGGTAGGTCTCTGTTGCCGGAGACCGTCTAAGTAAGTACCACCGGAGCGCTTATTTCTACCGCTAAACAATAGTGTGCAAACATTACTGTGTTCCAGTTTGAAGGGCGCTGTAGCTAGTGTAATTAGTGCGGTAACGACCCAACATCCTATGTCTATAAGGCGATGAACGCATTGATGTGCAGTGTATTTCATCCTAAATAGCCACGTTGTTATGCACAGACGCATCACTTACCATAGGTGAACGTCCAGCTCGTCTCATCGCTTAATTGAATAAAAAAATACAAGATATGAAAATCTTACAACAGATTGATAAACAATACAAATAATATAAAGTAATGGTTAATATAATTTTACAACTTGGGTAATCACGCTTTGTATGTTGTAATTGCTCAATATTTGGAAACAAGTAAAAGCCGAAATGCTCCATTAAGCTAAAAATATTAGTGTAGTCATACGCTGACCTGGTGAGTGGGGGCCGTTTAGTGAGTGAGATGGGTAATTATGTGATCTTCCGGCAGCAGTTGCAAGAAACAGCCGCGCCGCTTTCATAGAATCCGTGTAATTGGGCCTAAACACCTTTTGATAACACAGAAATTTAATAACATGCTAACTGTATTAACAATTACATTGTGTTTACCCTGTCTTAGAATTTCCCCATGATCCACTAATACAATTTCGTAAAAGTCGACTAATAGGGAAGACTTCAAGGAAAAGTGCATAAGATTATCCTGCGACCTGTATCAATGTTCTTCTCTCTTCTATACCTATGTATTACGCGTGGCGAGTATAACAATAGAAACCAGTAGGTTCAAATGTTGACAAAGACAATATGCATTCGTATATTTTACCGGAACAGACAAAAAAGCAAGATTATAGAATTTTTTTTAAAGAACTGTTATTTGGGAATTCTGCCATCAATAAGTTTCGGTACTATATTTCGAGAGAAAGTCAACTATTTGATAAGCGACTTGTACGTTATTTGAATATGATGTACGAGTAAGAAAGAGTCTATGTACGTCTCTGTGCCGATGCTCATGAATCTTTTATTAGTAAGATGAATATGGGTTTGTTGAAACTTTATAATTTTAGCTGTAAAGTTAAGTTAAACTAATCGGTTCTAAATAGTCAAGTGTTTCTTTAAACACTACAATTTGTAATAAAATATATGCATGTGTTTATATTATAGATATGTAGGTACTTTTGCCTACATATCTGTAATATAAACACATGCATATATTCTATTACAATAATAGGATTGTTCGATATTTCTCATTACTGTAGAACAAAAGCTTTTTATAAACATAGTACTGTTTGTCTATATAGATAAATAAAACAATAAACAAAATTAAAATAATTAATTAATTTATAGAACTTATGAAATAATGCTAGATATATTATCATAGAGAAAAACTTAGAAATGTTTATACATTAGAAAGTTTATACATTGTGTATGATATTAATATAACATTTAAACTAGAAATCGTATAGTAAATAATAATAAATTAGATATCAGATATGATAGAAAAAAATTCAAGCGAGACAAATAAAATGCATTGCGCTAAGATACAAGATAGAGATAAATGCGACAGACGCTTATAGACGGGGTTCCCCGAACTATGTTACACACACCCGAAATACAGTGACGCGACAACGTGCTAAGTGGAAGACACGAGCGGGAGCGTCTTCCTGAAAGCCGCCCTCTCCCGGCCGTCCGGCCTATAAATATGATGCTGTAACGGGTCCGCTTCAGTTGTTCAGGCGAGTCCGCAGTGGGAACAGCGCGCCAAATCCAGATAGTCCCGTGTGCGAACGTGTCAGGAGCAGCGTACGCGGTTCACTGTGACACGCTCAGATTTCGAAATCGCGACATCAGACGGGTTAGAGACAGTGCAGCGTGTTGTTGTTGGTGGATAACTCTTTGTGCTCCAATATGTTGGACAAGTCGATTTTCGGCGGCAGCTGGGAGAGCGTGGTGAGTTAAGACCATAGCATTGAAGTTCAATTGATCGAAAGGCAATAGAGAACACATTTAACGAAACCGTAAATATTTTGATGAAAGAATAATTCTTTACTCTACAGCCAAACTAAACTAAACTCTATTGAGAAATAGACCATGTATTTTTTTTAATTTTTCTCTATTTATATTTCGATTTAAGTTCATGTTAATATTTTTTTTCACTAGCGAGAGGTTTACTTCATTGTAAGTAATACGCCTATCCATAACAATATACCGTTAGTTAGGGTGATATACACAGTACCGCATTACGTTCGTAGTTTTGAGACATGAGATGTTAAGTCCCGTTACTGCAGTAATTTCACTATCTTCAATCCGGTAAATAGTAATGTCACACTCCTGTTTGACGACTCCTACCTTGCTCTCCGATAGCAGACGCTTACCGTCAGTAACGATATGAACATTTCAGTTCTAAATACTATTTAGAATTGAATGAAAAAGAAACCGTGTCTAAAGTTGCTATTACGGCATATAACCGAACGTGTATTACGCAAACCGCATACCCGGTAATACACTTAAAAGGCAACCGACTCTAAGGCCGCTGCCATTGAACCAGGCCGTGCATGCCTCCGGGTTATGGGCCTGCGTTCTTTTTGTGTTTGAGCTCTTGACATTGCCACATCTTTCACGGTTACTACGCAACACCAAAGAGATGATAATCGGAGAGTTTCTAATGTTTTAGATTTGATCGATATATTACACGTTTATAGCTACGTTTTCACATGTAAATAAGTTTGTACGTTTATCATAATAATAATATTTATATATAATTTACCTAACAGAAAATGAAGTTTTGTTTGTATTTTGCAATGTTTTATATGACTGATTAATGAAAGAAGTGATATCGTACTTGGGCAATTTAACCCTATAAATTAAGCTTACGGATATGTAGAATCTATATTTATGGTGAGAAAATCTTAAATTTATTTATACATAATAATTTTTTTTTATCGCTAGCGAAATTATCTATTTTACGGGCTAACACTATTCGAGTTACTAATAGGAAGTAACATTAATGTAAGCTTTACTGTTCGTTTGAAGAATCTCGCCCTTGAATCATTTCGCTTCAAAAACAGTTTGCGCCTTTTAGTATAAATCAAATGATCGCTTCCTCATAATTAACAGACACAAGGGATCTGTTGAACGTGCAGCCTGGACGCGACCTTCCAGACAACGAAATTTAACGTTTCGTTAATATTGATTGTGTTGCTCATAATTATAATAAAAATATATATGCTCATTACGACATCTCCGAATCTCTTAGACGTAGACTCAAAATTTGGTAGAGATATTACTTCTACTATTTAGATGGTAACCAATAATGAATTTTTCAACATTCCTTACCCAAAGGGAATTGCGGGGATGTTATGGCTAGCAAAGTGGACAGAGAAGCAGCTAATAAATATATATTACAGTGAATTATTTAATGTATCATTAAATAACTTGCAAATTGAATAAGGGCATAACATATAAACACAAAGTATTCTATTATTCATCGTTATCAGCCGATTGACGTCCGCTGCTGGACACAGGCGTCCCCCAAAGATACCCGTCGATTGGTCTTGCGCTGCCCGCGTCATCGGGTACTAGGGGCTGTCATTTGTAGGGGTTCATATGGGGGAGTTGGGCCATTTCCCACCAAGCTGGCCTAATGCGGGTTGTAAGAGTCTATTATTAAATGTTATCAAATTCATTAATATAAAGTTTACTTCTATGCAGATAATGAAGCTTATATAAAACGCAATGTTATGGTCTATTGTATTTTAGTGTGAACTAAAAAATATTCATCAAAACATCAACCATGCATGCTTAGATTTACTTGAAATTATAATCAATTATAAATTGTTTTTCATTGCTTGAAACAATTTACTCGGAAAGTAACAGCAGTTTTAGGTTAAAGTAATGACGGGGTACGAAGCTATTAAAGAGTTTTGTTTTAATTTAGAGAGTTTTGTGCTTTATTTATTTAATTTCTTAGAACTAAGAGACCATTTGGAAACATAGAGTCAATTTTCGAACAATCACGACGATTAGAAAGGCCACTAAACGGGTGTAACAGGGTCCCCTCTTACGTTGCCGCGCCGTCGCTTCTTGTCGCACGAAATTCGCGAACCGGTTTCCGGTGAATTTCGCCCACTTTCACCGCCTCTAACACTTGGGCCGTTCTGTTGTAACATTCACTAATCGCAGCCTTCGGATCTAGTTATTCCGGTTTGTGATTTTGAAAGTTAAAAACGTTAGAGCCTGATAAAGATTTATGACAGGACGGCATGATCGAGAAGCGGCGAGCAAGTGCTATATGATTTCTTTTTTAAAAAACTTCAATCAACCTTAAAGGAGAATTATTTACAATAATTGCATTTGATTAATGTCAAATGTCATCTTTAGCCACTGGTGGTAGGATTCTGTTGCTGGAGACCGTCTAGGTAGGAACCACCATAACTCCTCTATCTTCAACCAAACAGCTGAGTGCAAACATTATAGTGTTCCGTTTTGAAGAGCGTTGTTGCTAGTAAAATTGCTGGGCTTAATATCTTATGTCTCAGGCCAACGAGCACAATGTGGTGCTGTGTATACTATCCTAACTGTTAGCGCCAAATTGTTATGGGCAGGCATATTACTTACCATTAGGTGAAGGTCTCGCTCATCTGGTCGCATCGTGAGTAAAAAAGTTGTCATGGACATACCACAGTAATATTGCTAAATCAACATTTTAAAGGGTGCCCACGCAGTTGAAACCTTTCAGGTGTTTCGACTGTCTCTGGACATCGGTGGTCACTTTCCATCACGTAAACAATGGTTTGACTACTTCACCTACGAAAAAAAAAATTCAATAATTGCGCAATGAATACGTAGTAACATTAGTCATGGTGTAATTGATATGGAAAGTAAAATCTTGTGGTGTTCCGCTGCGCTCTCTAATATTTGTCATAGATCTATTTAAAAACGTCGCCAAATTTTATCATGGGTTGTTAACCCGTTAGCGAATGATAAATACATCGTAAATATAACACTAAGAATAGACCACTCGTACTTGAACCAACTGAAATAGTGAACGGACGTTATTGCTCTATTTAATAAACGCTATTGGCCTAGGTTTTGATTGCCGTTTATAAAGTACGAATCGGTTCGCGCTTCACTAAAATAAATATAACTTTATTTCTATTAGCATTTGTTTATAAATACAACGACGAAAAGTTGATAAAACTTTAACTATATTGGAACAATGGAATATTTATTGTTAATAGCGAAATATTGTTACTAACCGTATTAGAAGACTAGAAAAGAATAACCTTCGACTCTACCATTATATACATGGTAGCTGTTCTTCGCCCGCTCTGCTGGCCTCAACATCCCGCAACTCCTTTTAGGGAAGGATATTATAAAATCCATCCTCAGCTGACCTCCAAACGGCAGAAGCAATATCTCTACCAAATGTTAAGTGTTTAAATTTAATAGTTTAGGAAATCTCGTTATGCGTCAATGAATCTCTGAAATATCTCCTATACATATATATTGTTTAAGAAAATTATGAACTGTTATAATTACAAAAATATTTTCCATCTTAATGATATATATTATCGATGACATAAATAAGCCTTGAAAAGAGTTATTTTAACTTCCTTATTGCACTTTGCGTAAAGGAATATAATTATTTCATCTTTAAAAAGTAGATAAGATTACTTTACAGATATTACGTTTACATATAAAGATTAAAATATTTATATATTAAAATTTATTGTCATCTTTGTAACTCACAACTATATAAAATTCATAATTCTTGTAATAGGAATTAAGTCTATATTGAATCAATCCACCTGTGCTTTAGTAATTTTTAGTAATAAATCTATTAAAAAATTAAATTCAGGCATTTGTTTGTTGTTGAATAGATTTGATAAAATCTCATCGAGCTTTACCGTTACAATGAACAGCAAAACCGAAACAGTTAATTGAATATGTAAGTATAAAAAAGATACTCGTTCAAAAATACGTATTGTGATGAGCACGCGCTATTTTCCTATACAATTTAACGGTACATGAATGTAAGTGTTTCCTGCTCGGGTTAACATAAAAAATTACTTAAATAGAAACGTACACATCCGTGAAATGAACGAGAAAGAGTTATGCGCACATAAAACCGTAGATTGTAACCGCACTATCTGACGGTAATGATGATTTACCAATTAAAAAAACCACTACGTCCATACATCGTGATCAACGAGAAGAACGTAATAAAACACTCAACTGTAATGTTCTAAGTAAGTTTTCCTGTTTGTTTTTACTGTATATTCATTAAAGGAAAACAACGCGAGGCAACTGACATAATCCAAAAGACCATAGCATTCGTAGACATTATATTTACCAACCTGAGGGCAGCGTAGTGGATCAATCAATGACTTTTCCTTCCTCCGCATAAGAGTCACCGAGTCCCAAAAGTACAAATATTAAATAGGAAAATTTAATAAACATTAGTTGTCAACTGTTTAAATATTTATTAGAGGTTTTCTTCTAAGAGATTATCTAACATGTGGGTCCCAAATGGCGCCTCCATTTGGGACCCACCTGTAACGCCGTCTTATGAACTCTGCAGCTTTATTATAGCAAGGTTAGAGAGAGATTGAAAGAGAGAGAATTTATTTTTGATTTGTGATTATATATAATAAATAACAGACAGACATACAGAATTATAACGTAAAAATGGGTGTACCATAATATTTTTTCATGAAAATGTATAGAACCTATGACGTAAAGTAGTTATTTGCAAACTTTTTAAGCGCGCTGCCGTGGTATATCATCCTAACTAATATACGATATTGTTATAGGCAGACGTTTTACTTACCACCAGGTGTAAGACGAACTTTGGCGAAGAGTTGTATAACAATACTGCCAAAAAGGCCAGTAACGTTTCTTATGCAAATATGTCTTCATATATTTTAGAAGCATTACGTCGTCGCATTATTAACCCTGATGACTAAGAAACGATAGCTGGGCCGCTTGCCCATAATTAATTTACTGCCTAAGAAAACCTCGAATCTTTAGGACTAGTCCAAAAGATTGTTAACTAATAATATAATGTGTATTAATAGATGTTGCATTGAACAAACGCGAGTATTGTTTAAAATAGAGCGCGCGACAAAATTAACACGAACCTTTTAGCACCATTACCTTCAGGTTTATAATAACGTCCACGAATAACCAGAATTATGCACGTCCAAACTGAAATGTAACACACATACAGTGTTACGTGAACTGGGCCGGTGTGCAGACAGATTGAATGAAGTGTGGATGAGACATGCAGTAAATAATTCTTCATCGCAAATTACCTGGAAAGAAAAACTTTACGTTACTAATGTTGATAGCGAGAAAATAATAACGACAATAGATATACAAATATAGGACATCTGTATGTACGGTTCGCCACTCATGGCCTCGTTATCGTATATGACCATTTCAAATTTAGATTAAATATTAGTCCTACCTACATAATGCCTCACTTAATTTATACATTTTAATTGGACCGCGTTAACTGTTCCCGCTACTAGAACAACTATTTCGATGTGACCCATTTTTTTACGCGACCCAAATTCGCAACATTGCACCACTTGTTATTTTTTTACATATCCATTTAAATAATAAAAAATAAAAAATGTGGCTTGTCACAACACACGTTGAAGCACTTTGGCCGTGTCAAAAAGCGAGCGCGCTAAAAAATCGGACTCTTTCATCAAGGTGTACATTTTATTTTGTTCCAAATACTTTCATACTAAACAATGGACAAATAATAAGTCGACACATAGAAATTTAACAAATACAAATGGCTATTCCACTTTATATTAACGTTGAGTAAATACTTGTCTAACATTAATTCTAAAGAACTGAAATAATACAGTGTTTATTTTCAAATGACCTATAACCGATTAGTGTTCTCGTCTAAATATCTTAGTTCAATTACACGTAACATTTTAAACATGACATGTAATAATAACTGTATAATATAAACAGTTATTTGTTTCTAAATCTATAAATCGAATCATATATCTATTTTAATTCCTTACGTCATATTACCAAGCGTTTAAAGTAAGAAGATGCAATAACCTTGTTGCTACAACCAACGGTCACTCATCACAACATAAACTTCCCCGACAGTTCACTGTCGAAAATAATATTAATTAAACATCGTCTCATGTAGTAATGTCAAGAGTACCAGCGACATGCATATGGTTCAGCCGACAGCTGGTATCAGACGTGGGCATTGTGCGAAGGGCTCTCATGACGTACTAAAATGAGAAACAATACGTTCGTATGGTGGCAGAGAGAGATAATACTGTACCTATATACGTCAATGTCGCGCACATAGATAACATTACCAGCACTTGTTAATGTTCACTACATATCACCTGTCGGAATAGATGCATTAGATTTAGTCTATATATAGTTGACCTTCGTTTTTTTATTTGGACTTTGTTTCTTTGCAGGTGTCGAGAGATGACTACGAGATTGATTACAGCCCGAGCCCGAGAGGGTCTCCTTTGAAAGACACGTCCAATATTCAAGAGGAAAACTCCTTCTGCATCAGTCGTCACAATCCAAACAAGACCTTCCGCCGTGAATCTGTTATAGCGTCATGGAAGAGTTTAAAGAAAGAAAGAGAACAAGCTTTAGGCAAGCGGATAATTTATGTCGACGGAGATAATTATGAAGATTACTACGGCAGGAATAAAGTTAAACGATGCAAGAGTGATAGAACCGCGAACATGCCACGAGTTAATAGAAAGGTCAAGCGGACCTACTCCGTCTTATATAGATATGACCCGACTGAGGAGAAGGTCGTCAAAGAGTATAAATACCAAATCCCTAAGGAATCTGACACACCAGTTTACTCTAACATGCAGAAATCATACTCGGAACCTTTCTTGAGGCCTGAGAGGATGCCGAAAAAGAAAGTTAAAAGATCATTTACCACGCTGCTTAACATCAAGACCAAGTTTTTGAATATTTTCTCATCAAAGAGTTAATTTATCATTTGAGATTATATGTGGTTTAAGTTGCTCAATTGATTGCATTTCTTTAAATGTAGAAAATGCTCATTGTTATTATGATTGTACATAATGATTCCGTTTAAGTGATTACATATCAAAAGTATCAAGTTAGAATAAAATTCTTTTAGTATATGGATTGTTAATAAATAGTATAGTTATTAATTGAATATAATAACAGCTAACAGAATGGAAAATTACCTGCATGAAGGTTTATCATAGAAACTTCTCTTCGAACATATTGTCATTACTACTAGAAGAATTGTGCTCTGAACAGTTAATTTCTATCTGGTTATATTATAACTTTTTTTTTAGTTAAAAAATCCGTTTATCTCCTCGTTTCAAAAGAATTGTAACATAGTGTACATACTTTAAGGTTTTAGATTTAAAAATTGTAATGTACCATTTTGTATTTATTTATGCGTAATGATACGATCAGAATTGTGTCGTATATGATATGTGTGTTCTCATCACACATTTTCATATCAAAAACCAAATAACTTTTTTAAGCTATAACTTTAAGATACATCTATGTATATTTTAATTTGTGATATCACTTCACTTTGCTTCTTTGTCGTAATTTACTTCTTACGATATTCGCAAGTTTATAAAATAGTTATATTATAAATAAGCTTATAGTAAGCGCTTATGCCAATTTTAAAATAAGACCTTTTTTTAGGCTCTATACAACTTCGTAAAGTTATCTTATTGACATAACAATTCAAGATTTCTATAATCTACAATTTCTTTAATCTTTTCATGTTTGATAAGATTAATTTACCAATAGTAATAGTTACTGCTATGCAAGTTATTCTTTATATTTCTACCGTTTCGAAATATAATTGTAATAACAATTTATGTTTATAACTGTCGTATTCATTCCTACTGTGTAAGATTTATAGTTTGTAATCTAATTATACGTATAAGTTATAAAAAAAAAGGTTTTTAATATCTATAGTGTTTTATTAGATATAAGATTTGTAATCAAAGAGATAATAATAAATTTAATAAACAATTTTGTACTTATTCGTTTTATTTTTTTCACATCTTTACTATACATACTCGTACGTTAATAACAAAGTATAGATAAAAAAGTTTCATTCAATATCTATTTATTAAGGGAACAATCATGTAAAATCTGCTGAACTATACTCGGCAAAAGGAATATTCCTTCCAAATTTAAGGATCTAAGCCTTATGATGTCAGAGATGTCGTGATGAGTCTCTACATAGGTGGAAATCTGTTAATATATATATAGAAGATAGATTGCTATAAGAGGTATTGATAGAGGTTGGACATAATGCCTTTTTGGTATTTTTGTCGATCAATACTACCAAAAATTTTGATAGCGGGTACAATAAAAACAAGAAATAAATTAAATCATAATAAAAGTAAATATATCAAAAGTATCTCGAATTAACCAAAATAATTTTAATATTTGCAACAAACTGCCGAATTGCGAGGTTTACTGCCGCGGAAGTATCCAATAAGACGTTAGCAATGAACTAGATTAAAATTTCTAACAAAAATCAAGTTTGATTTTTTACCAAAAAAAATAATAGTCATTGAAAATATGAAAAAAAAATTAAATAAAAATGATATAAGCTTTGGTAACACTGTTATAAGAAAATTTTATAAATTGCACTGGGGAAGGTCAGCAGTCCTCCAGGGAAATCGTGTATTTTGCGGTGAAACCGACTGCCGGCAATAACTGGTAAACAAACGCGACCGACTTCACCTCTCCGCAGAATCAGATCTGATTTTCTCCTCGGCCATAACAACAGCTTAATGTCATCATTTGTAACTTTCGAAAAGATGTAATTTTTTAAAATGATATAGGTTAGCGCTTAACTACGTTCCCAACTGACGGAATAATGCCGCGATGAAATCAGTATGACATTTATATTTTTTATGTGTGTTATGAAGTATTTTAGTACATTAATTATCTCATAATCATATAGATTTAGTTAAGACGATAAACACTGAATCACATTGTGCTCGTTGCTAAAGGGCAAAAAATTTTAATTTCAGTGCCCAAGTTATTTCACTAGGTACAGCTTCCTTCTAATCGGAACACAGTAATGTTTGGCGACAGAAATAGAAACTGCGGTGGTATCTACCAACAGAGTCTCCGGCATCCCTTCCATTTGTAAAAATTTGAGCTTATTTGTGTTTACACTTACCACATGTAAATACTTTACTGGCGGTAGGTCTGTTGCCATAAACCGTCTAGTTAGGTACCACCTCAGCACCATTTCTGTATGCAAATACTACTGTGCTCAGATTGAAGTGTGCTATAGTTTATGTAATAACTCGGGTAACGAATCTTAAAATCGTACGCCTCGGGTGACGAGCGCAATGTGGTGCAGTATATACTATCCTAACTTCCCATAAAGGGAACGTCCCGCTCGTTTCGTTGCTTAATTGAATAAATTATTTGATTAATTTATATATTTAACGTGTATTTTCAAACCTCCTTTTTTATTATTTTCACCCAGGTGGAAAAGCCTATAGGTATTTCAGTCAGCCTGTCATTACTAACATATAAGTAATATTACAGTCTAAAATAAATAAATATTTACAGTTGTTGTGTGCTATGTTTGTCCGCTAGTCACCTTCAGAGATATTAGAGAACACGTCGCGTCTGTCTGTATACAACCTGTGTACATATAGCGGTGTTTAAACTGGAACACAGTGATATTTGCACAGTACAGCAGTATAAACAAATCTGGCGATACTACTGACCCCTTTAAATGATAAATTGTGACTATAATTTTTAGTTTCACAAACGCCAACAAAGATTATTTAAGTTACTAGTACATATTAACCAACATAGAATGAGATAGGTAGATACAACCGCTGTGATGATCTTGTCTCCTGGTGAACTTATCTCCTTTTAATCTATCATTGTGATGAAAACAATGTGGTTTAATGTACATCATCTTAACCAGCCCTACGCGGTTATAGGCAGAAGTAACAATTCAATATTTCGCTTTTTTATCGTTTTAATAAACAAAAAAAAAAAATGTTTTCAATAAAATTATAAAATATGAATGATTCATCTAATTAGCAGTAATTTTAAACTAGTAACTTAGAGGATAAAATGTAAATGTCGATGTAGAAACCCCCCAGTGTTTGTAAGGATTCTATATTAATTTAATCCCATGTATAAGATGTTTAAGTACCGTAATCCCTTTCTGTGTACACTTTATAAATATCTCAGTAATAAGTAATAAAGCATATTCATGAAATCAACACGACAACACAACAACAATCATAAAAGCAAGTCATATTAAGCAGTCTTCAGCATTAATATACTTATCGAAAATAACTTCAATTAAACATTTAAGAAACTCACTGATGTTTCAATGTTTCATGTTATTGATATTTTTTTTATTCAATTAAGCGACAAAAGGGGTGTAAGGGATCCCGCACAACAACCCACGGGATCCAAACCAACCTCACCTGCTCGTGGTGCATCCTGCTAATCAACAAACAAGACTCTTGCTCTTACCAACCCGCATTAGGTCAGTGTGGTGGGAAAGGGCCTAAATCTGCTCATATGAACCCTTCAAACGACGGCCTCTATTGCCCGGCGGTAGCGAAGACAATGCTAACTGCGTGAAGGTCGCAGGAAGCTGTTGGATGCGGGCAACGCAAGACTGATCGACGTGATCTTTGGGGAAGGGTATGTCCAGGAGTGGACTTCTATCGGCTGGTGATGATGATGATGAAGCAACAAATTCATTGTGCTTGTGTGAGACACAAGATGTTGCATCTCATTACCCCAGTAATTACACTAGCTACAGCGCCAATCAAACCGTAACATAGTAATGTTTGCACACTGCAGTTTGTTGACAAGAGTAGGTGTTGCGTACTACAAACCTAGACGGTTACCGGCAACAGAGATCTACCATAAGTAAATAACAATACCACCAGCAATAAAGGTAATTATACAACCTAATTTTATTACAGTAATTAATTTTATAAGTTCTATGAATAATCTCTTCAGAACCTTTACTTCTCAAAGTATCAAATATTTCATTATTCATCTTTAGGTGAATATATTTTTTTTCTATTTTTTTAATTTAACAGAAAAAGTTATTGATTTCGATATTTACAAAAACAAGAAATAATGTTCAGTTTTAATTTTGAAATATGTGAAGAAAGTTTATGTTATACGATATACAAATGTTTCGCTTTAGCCGCGATTGATAAAATTAAAATCGACGCCGGAAGTCGTTTTAACAAGGAAATTGTAAAAATGAAATAAAATCGATACACGAACTCAGTAAATATCAGTATTTTATACTTTGTTAAATTTTATATAATTTATTACTTCAAATATATTAAACGATAACTTTGTCGAGTTAGTTACGATACATAGATGTTGTTACGTTCAAAATAAATATTTGTATGTATGTATATTTAAGCAAAGTATGTGTGCTTAGGCTGGGTGATATAGCACAGTTAAAGCTTGTATAGGAAAGCGAAATCTAAAATTTAATAAAATTTAGTACGTCGTAAAATATACTAAACCATCCATTTATGACATGGAAATCTATAAGAGGAAAGTGAATAGACTATATGTAGATTAGTGCTCATTACAACCTAGATAACATATCCGCTTACCAGCATGTATAATCGTAGTCAAGGCATTGTCCTTGCAATTAAAAATAGAAATATATACATATGTATATAATTAAAAAATAATGTAAAGTTTACTGGTTGATCTCAATTGCTGGAGATCGTCTAATTCGGTACCACCGCAGCTCCTATTTCTGCTCCGAAACAATATCGTATAAACATTACTGTGTTACCGTTTGAAGGCCTTTGTAGCAAGTGAAATTATTGGGGTAATGAGACTTAAGATCTAGTGTCTCAAGGATACGAGTGCAGTGTATATCTATTTAACTAGCGCCATGTTGTTATGAGCACGAGAGTAGTTTACAATCAACCCTCCTGAGAACGTCACTAACAAAAAAAAAGGTGATTGATTAATAGTTCAATTATAAAGCGGAAATGATTACTACTTCAATAAACATGACTTCTATCGAAGCGTGTAATGTGTAAATAGTATCGAGTGAATTTCATCATTACAACAAACGCGCAGCACATTTCGCGGTCGGTGACTGGCGCGGTCCACCCGTGGGACCGTCTACTCGATCAAGGGGCGAGGGTAGCGAATTTCCGATATCGGGTACCCCCTTATACAACTCAGTTACGTGGCCACTTAATTTTGTATTTAATATAGTTTGCACACCCCAATGCACCTCTAGAAAGGACGATTTCATAAATCGATTGGATTACTTCAAGTGCTAACTTTGATAGCAATGACTTACAGAATTTCTGTTTAATTTTAACGCATAAAAAAGAAACGTTTTAAATTTACCGAATATACATTCAATATATGTGTATAAATATATAGAAGTCAGTTCGCTTATAGTTATTCTTAAACTAAAAAGCTAATTATCTACTAGACATTTTTCAAGCAAAGGTAATTTAATGTTCTTAGCACATACTTAAAAATATAAAAACGTTTTTAGATTTCATAACAAATCGGAGATTTTTATTTGTGATGGGGGTTCTTCAAAATTATATTTTCAATATAAACTTATCATAATTACACTATTAGGCCTGTGACCTTCATCAACCTTTTACACTACAAGGCCTCTATTTCCGTAGTCCATCTAGGTAGGTATCACCGCAGCTCCTACTCGGTATTTCTTTCGCAAAACAGTAATGTGCAAATATTACTGTGATTCCGTTTGAAGAATGTCGTAGCTAATGAAATTACTGGAATGACAAAACTTAATATTTTAAGCCCCGGGGACAACGTAATGGGCAGGCCGACCATCGGAAGAACCTCTCACTCGTCTCATAGCAAAATGAAAATAAAACGCCATACTAACTCTATATTTAGCAATAGACGTGGTTTCATTGACAATTATCTTATTCATTAAAATTCATATTAATTATGAAAGTATTCATGAAATTTTTATTATTTAATAGCACTTAGTACTTATGAAATCTTTTCCTTGCACTAAATAATCAATCACTGAAGATATCATCTTAGTATCTAGCGGCACTTTTACCGCTGCTACATGAATAATATTAACTTAAACTACCCTACTTTAAGAGTAAGTTGCGTTACTGGGTTATAACATTAATTACGATATATTATATATTAACATCATCGGCCGATAGAAGTCCACAGCTGGATATAGGACTCCACCAAAGATTCCAACATCAATCGGGTGGGAATTCATATGGAGATTTGGAACATTTAACACCACGCTGGCCCAATGCGGGTTGGTAGAAGCCAGAGCCTTGTTTGTAGATTAGCAGGGTGCGCCACGAGCGAGTGAGATTGGCTTGGATCCCGTGAGTTGTTGTGCGGGAACACTTACACCAACTGGTTACAATAAATAGCTTGCCTTAATATTTTATCAAAACTTTGATAACTGTACTCCGATTTAATAAGTTCGTTGATGGGTTTCCTTTTCAACGCTACTTGTGGTCTTACAGTGTACTGGTGGTAAATTTTTATTGCCGGAGACCGTCTAAATAAGTTTAGTACGTATAATACGTGTTTAGACAGTTCTAGGTTCTATTTGTGCCGCCAGGCATTAATGTGCAGATAAATGCGTTGTAGGTAGTAAAATTATTGAGGTAACAATACTTAAAACCTTTCGTCTCAAGGTAACCAGAACAATGTTATAATGTATATACCATCATTACTAGCGTCACGCTGTTTCGGACGCTCGTCTCATCGCTTTGTATAGGACGAAAAAGAAGAAAAGGCATCCAAGTAATAATAAGTTGAAAAAAGATTTAGTGATTAAATTTTAGTCTATAAGCATACTCGTTATCATAAAATAATAGTTCTTAAGGACGAATATATTTCATATTTCATTAGTTTATCTCACTTTTACTACGAATATGATTCTATTCTTGTACACGAGTAGGTTTCTGTTGGTAACAGTTTGTAGTATAATATAAAGAAAGCAATCTCCTGTAACTATAATGGTTCCATGGAAAAGGGTTTATTCTTGAAACAAAATTCTTAAAAATAGTTACTGGAATTTTCCAATCAGTTTGCATTCGTTCGCACAGTTGTAAAACTACAAACTAATCCTTCGCGGAAACAGATTTCAAACAGTTTAGTTACAATGATTTACGTACGCAAATATATTTAAACGGGTACATGGCCATTGTTATAATTATTTACATTTAATTAGAAACCAAATTCAAATTAATAAAGATAAAAAAAATTATAACGTTTTGATTTATAAATCGCCATACATGTTATATTAATGTAAAGGAGAATACTAAAACGGGACTGAAAGTATTTTTCCCATTGTTATTTCCCATAGAAACATGAGGAGCAAAACTTTCGTCTTTTGTAAGCGACCCGTATGTTTTTTTTTATTGTATAGACTAGCACTTGACTACGTTCCCACCTGATAGTAAGCGGCGATGTAGTCTTTGGTGGTAAAACGCAATAGTCTAGAAGTAGCCTATTCATTTTTTTCTTAAAGATCTCCACGTCATACCTGGACGGAAACATTGATGCCGGCAGATTGTTCCAGTCCTTCGCTATTAGTATTAAAAAGGTCGAAGCGAAACGCTTCGTTCTAAGGCGTGGGATCTCAAACGTAGGGGATGAATGCATGAGGTGTGTTTGTACGTCCAGTGGTAGAAGGGCGAGGGCAGTATCAAACAAATCAAAAACAAAAAATCAAATGCCTATAATAATGAAGTAAGATAGGTAGGTAGTAAGGATCAAACACTGCACGATATTCTGTTTGCCACTTTAAGACACAAAATATTAAGTCTCGTTACCCGTGTAATTTTTCTAGATAAGTATTGAATAAAAATAAAGTTTACAAGGTATTGTTGAACGGAGGATATATGAGCAGCGGTGGTTTTATTTAAACCGCTCGAGATCTACGACCAGTAAAATCGGTTCAGAATGAAAACTGAATAATTTCATCAAACAAATCTTTTCTTACAGATAGCGCCATCTCGTGAAATATAATCACACTTTTGACTCTGGAATCAATGAAATCTTGCCAAATTTCCAACGTCTTCTACAAGAGGGATCTGCTGTAAATCCACCAACATCCAGATCTATTTTAAACTTCAGCATATATTATATCTCTAACATATTTTACGACCGGAAAATAGTTTTGTGATTTTGTAATGAGTTTTTGCTCATATTAAAAATTTTTAAAAATAATTAGATTGTAAGTTATATAGGTAAAGGTTTTTTAAGAGTTAAAGTTATATAGCTTTAACTCTTAAAAAAACTGATATAGTGGAGATATCTGCAGAAATTAGATATAAATATGATACATGTATGGTAGAGTATAGAAATAAAATGCCTTCGTGATCGAGCCAATCCTTTTAGTACATGGTAACAAGAAGACGTAGGGTATATAGAAACTGGTGGCTACAACTAGATCAACATACATTTGTAACATATACATAATGATAACTGAAACGTGTATAAAATTATTTCCTAACTACTTTAACAGTAATATTTTACTAAATTGAAACATGTCAATTCCACCTGAAGATTATGAAGGTACTTTCTCACAGAGTACAATAAAGGTATAAATCAGTTGCATCGTCCCGTCCGATCAAATCTCGTCGGACTACGGAGTCCGGAGGCGACTTATCTGATTCCGTCAGATTGAGATATTGAATACGTAATGTGTAGTGACAGTGTAACAGAATTAAGGTACGTATGAGCCGCAGCATCGGACAGCGTCACTTTCTAGTTACGAATAATCCGTTATTGGACGATGCTGTTATGATTGTCATGAAAAGATAATTTAGAATTTTGATAAGTTGTACTTTTCATAGTACATAAATTATGAAAATTATGAAAAAAAAAATTATGAATCAAACTAAACTGGACGAACAGAAAGTTAACTTTGAAAACAACATTTAATTGTATACGAATAGTTTTATATATTTTTATTTTTAACATAATCATACTCAGAAACAAACATACAAATTCTTTGAAATAATATATTGCAATGTACGACATATGCGAACTTATTCCGAATACGTATACCGTCTAGGTAGATATCCTTTTTTTATACCACTAAGGTGGTAAACAGGCTTATGACCTGCCTGATGGTAAGCAGATACTATAGCCTGTAGATGCCTGCATACCTGGAGCATGACTCCGGAAGAGTTTCACAATATAGAGAAGAGTTAGCACCTATCTCTACCGCAAAACTGTAATGTGCAAACAAGACTGTGTTCCGGTTTAAAAAAACTTATAGTAAATGAAATTACTGGGGTAACGAGAGTAAAACATATTGCTTCTAGACTAATATAATTTAATGCTTTGTATACCGTGATAACCACGTTGATAGGGACAGATGCATCTTCTTTTACCATCGCGAACGACAAACTTGTCTCGTTCTTTCGTCGATTAAAAAAAAGGATTATATAGATTATAATAAAATGAAAAATGTGTATACTAATCATCAATAAAAACGATTAGAAAAAAATTGTTTAAATATACTACAGATATACAGTTCTAAACATTAAACCTATAAATAAAATATGCGACTGGAGGACGTAGATAATCATATCTAATGTCTTTGTAAATGTTAACGTAAGATGTATATTACGCAATGTAACATTGGAGTAGTGCTTTATTCAGTTTAATTAGTCGCCTAATCTCCTACAACAATGGTTAAAGGTCGTGAACTGACCTCGCTTAAACTGAAAGACAAAATTCGCCACCTTGGCTCTGATTGGCGTTGCAGTTCTGTGACGTTCACCGTTTTGTGGAGATTAATGTATACTGTACCAAATAAAATAAAAAATAATTATCGCTACGCTTTTTTTATTTATTATTATGATATACATGGAAATTGTGTATTTAATTATTACATATTACAAGTAAGATATTAGTATACCAGTATCAGTACCGCAGTAGTTTAACAGTACCGAGGTTACAAGAGAATGAAATGGTTCTGTATTGGATTTTTTTTACCACTACTTGATCCCAATTCATACAATAATAAGCGATAATGAAGACTGTAGATGGTGAAGCGTGCTCGTCTAGAATACTGTGAATGTAATATGGTAAACTATATGTATAATATACTATAATATACAGACATAGCCGACAAAATAAATAAAGTGAAAACTAGTTAGGGTTCTAATACTCTAACATTTATCATCATCATCAGCCGACAGACATCTACAGCTGGACATAGGCCTCCTCCAAAGATCTTCACATTCAGTCAGTATGGGCTCTGGTATCGCTGGACACTAGGGGCTGTCGTATGTAAGGGTTCATATTGGGGGATTTGAGCAATTTCCCACCACGCTGGGCCAAAGCGCGTTGGCGGGAGTCGAAGCCTGGTTTGTTGATTAGCAAAGTGCACCACGGGCAGGTGCGGTTGCTTTGGGTCCCGCAAGTTGTTGCAGAGAGATTCCTTACACCCCTAACATTATTAAAATCAATACCATAAGTCATTGAATCGAACCAGAGAGGGTGTTAGTAAGTAAGATTTTAGCCGCTGCGCCATAGCGGTCGTTACTCAAAAATTACAACACATACCGACAGAAAGTTCGCGATGTATATTTTCTTTACAAAGTATTATAGAAGCAGCTTGAGAACATATAAAAGACATTTACGGACGAGCACGTCCTTTAGAAATCAAGCGGAAGCGAAGAGAAGACGTGTTCATAAGTATAAATATCATTTTAAAAAAAAAAAACAATAATTCTGTAACGACACAATTCAATCGCGCTAATATGATAACAAAATATTATTTTCATAGAATAGAAAACATGTTTAAGTTTTTTATGTAATGAAATTAAATCTAAAAAAGCACTATCTGAGAGATGGTAATGAAAAAAGGACGGCCGTTCCCCTGCATCCGTGGAAAGGTGTAATCTTCATAATTAAAACTGGAAATGGAAACAAGACAAATAGAATGCATTATAGCGACGGCCGAGAACACTACATTTGTACGTGCAGTAAAATTAAGCGTTTTCCATTTACGCGAAAGCTCCCCACCCACCTAATGTGGCACCGGCACAAAAGCTCAAGTTATAAACGTTCTCGCCATTAAGCTATATATATGGAACGCTATAAAGCTTAATTCAGCGATAAACAATTTTTCATTCCATTAAAAAGAAACTATTTGATAAATGTCTTGTAATTAGTTGAAACGCGGCACGTTTTAAAGGTACCGTACAGAATTGCTAATGGCTACTCTATTCGTTTCTGGTTATGACTTTAAACCATACAATTTAATAGTATCTTCTAAATTTTTTCCATAATCATTTTTTTTTATACGACGAAGCGAGGACACGAACAAGACATTCACCTGACGGTAAGTGATACGCTTGCCCATAACAATGTCGCGCTCGTTAGGATGATATACACAGAATCACATTGCGCTCGTCGTTGCGTAAGATCTTAAGTCTTTATACCCCAGTAATTTCACAAGCTACAGCGCCCTTTAAACCGGAACACAATAATCTTTACACCTACCTAGATGGTTTCCGGCAACAGAGGTCTACCCCCAGTGAAATTATCGAAAATCTTGCATCAGCATTCTAAGTAATGAATCGGAAGTATAAAATGTTGTAATAGAGTAAGTCTAGACTTATAATAAAAGATAGTATTTGACAGCAATGACGAAGCTGATTCGGCGGATTTCACTTTCAATAGAAGTCCATTACCGGGGGAGCTGAGGCAGCTCTCTCTTGTCATTACCGTGCAGGGCTGCCAGAGCTGTGTCTAATTTTTATTACTTGTACCCTCAATTTATGTATAGTATTCCAGTGTCACCGCTTTAATACGTGTACCACATTTCGTTAATATTCGTTTCTTGAAAGAGACACGATGAGTTATATTAAAAAAAAACTTTTAGTCGTATAAACATTATCAGATCTTAAATAAAATTATAAATAAGTTACTATACTTAAAAGATTGCTTGTTAATGATAAAATTTTGATTTTGTTTTTATGGTTATTGATACGCGTATACTTAAGTATTTCTTGTTTACTACTTATATTTTGTGACATGTAAATAGTTAAATATTTCGATAGAAATGTTGCTTCATCTTTATCAGCCGATAAACATCCACTGCCGGACACAGGCCTCCCTAAAGAATCTTCGTGTAGGGATTCATGTGGGGGGATTTGGGCCACTTCCCACCACGTTGGCTTAGTGCGGGTTGGTGGGTGCCAGAGCCTCGTTTGTTGATTAGCAGGGTGCACCATGAGTAGACGAGGTTAACTTAGGTCCCGTCAGTTGTTGTGCGGGACTCCTTACACCCCGTTAACATTGCTTTAAGTTGTGAAATTGTATTATGAATATTATACGCGAAAGTAAAATGGAAACGCTGCGGCTAAAACTAACTGTAAAAAACTGAGTAGTATATAAACAACTTTAATTCTGAGTCATCCCAAGAGTCACTCTTGAGTCAAGTTATTTATGATCTAAAATTAAGAAAACATTACTTATTTATATATTCCAAATTCGTTAATGATTTATCTCAAACTTTCTAACAAATAATAAAAAGGTTTAGTTATACAGTAAGTTATTATACAACGGACTGATGTGATTAACTATACATATTTCAATGTGTTAATAACTATAAAAGTTAATTATACAATTTATGTATTAATGATTTGTTTCTATAGTTTTAATGGATTTATAAAATTATGTTTTGTTAATAACATAAATTATGATTGGTGGTTATTAATAAAGTATATGAATAATGCAATCATCAATCGTTTAATGTTATACACATCGAGCCGTATTTCTTCAAACTTAGGTAACGTTATAATTAAGTTATAATTTACGGAAGAAGAATAATTTCTCACGAAATGAAAAGAATAAATACGTTAAAATAATCAGTATGGATAAGTACAGCATATATCAATAATAAGTATCATATGATGAAGACTTTTAGAAGTAAAGACATTAAGTCTATAGAAAATCATCCCCCGACTTATATAGTTAGACTTAGATAGTTTTTGAAACGAAAAAAAAAACAAGGTATTAAATACTAACTAAAGTTATAGTTAATGTACCTAGTCCGGTAATAAGTTCTGTTACAAATGAAAATGCATTTTTTTTAATGAAGTAATATAATATTATTAAAATTTAAATCTACATATTTATCAGTCTCAAGTAAAAATAAAAAAATATTTTATTCGAAATGGCCACCTTTGGCTTTTATACAAGCCTTTAAACTGTTTGGTTACGAATCTATGGATTTACGCACTGTTTGCAAGGGAAATTTCCATGACCACCACTGCTTGCTCCAAATATTTTTTAAGACATATGTCGCTGTGTCGTTTAGAGCAGGCCATGTCCTCTAAAACTGACCATAATTTGAAGTCTAAAGGACTGTCCTAGATGAGGGCCAGTCTTCAGCTCTTATAAAGTGTGGAACGTTGGTTTCAAGCCGGGCTTGGGTAGTTCGTGCCTTGTGACCAGGTGCAGAGTCCTGCTGAAAAGTCCACGGAATATTTTTAAAAAGTATATTGTTGAAGAGTTCACAACATGATCCAAGACTGTATCTTGATACACTATGGCTGAAGTTTTCACTCCTTTTTCACAAAAATTTATTTTTGTGACTCCCCCACGCCCCACTAAACCATCACTGACGCAGGATGATGATCACGTTTATCTTTTAGAACACTTCAGCAGCTTCATTAGAACTATGAGCGTACATTTTATCATTTTGCTTATTGTAGTATTTTTCAATCGTGAAAACTTTTTCATCGGTAAAAGAGGATATTTTCGTGGCTTTCACCTGTGTATCGCGACAGGTTTGTTCGTTTTGATCGATCTACTCTCTTTAATTGTAAAGATTGATTTAGGGCATGTCCTGTATATCGACGATAAGCACCGAGCTTCAGGTCTTATTTTATAATACGCGACAGAATCCTAACAGAAATCTTCATTTGTCGCGGTAAGATTTTTTGCTTCCTGATAGGGTTTCGACGAAACCTGGCTTAAACAGCATTAATAGCCTTTGTAGTTCTAACAGCACATTGCCGCCCCGATCTTTTTTGGTCTTCGACAGATGAAGTGTTGTTGTATCTGGTGATAGTACGATATACGAACATACGGCTGATAGCAAGCTTTTGAAATGTCTGGAATATGACCGACGGCTCCATAGCTACTTTGTTTGTGCAAGGCGATCTCACTGCAATCCTATTTTTTTTAACACCTCATTCCATATTGTAATTGGATAATAAACACGAAAAAATATGTAAAATGGCGCAAATTCGAAAGTAGTTTTTAAAATAATATTTCAGTTTTTAAAATAGTATTTTAGTTCCAAATTAAAAATAAATAAAAAGTTGAAGAAAATAAAAGTTTTTATGTAACAGTATTTATGGCCAGACTAGTTATAAAAAATTATTTAAAAACAAGTTCCGTTATAAAACTTTCAGTTACCTGTGGTGTTAAAACACAAACTTCTCTGCTGATCATCACAAATTACCTGAAACGCAAGAGATTAGTTATTTAAAAAAGTGTTCCATAATAGTTACAAAGTAAAACACACATAAAACTATATTATTTATCATCAGTTATATCAAGTGAAATAAGCACACACGAAAAAAATTACTCAATAATAAAATTATCAGTAAAATGGATATTAATGTTTTGATGCGGTCGAATTGCCTTTGTAATTACAGATCATCGTTTCATCATTCATATTATCACTTATAATTAACTGATCACACAACCATAGTAGCGACATGCCTAACCAACCACATGCCTTGTAACACAGCAGGTCCCTGGTTTAATTCGGAGTTTGCTCTGTTCCGGCTATAAAGGGTGAGTACCCTTCGTCATCTTCGGCTCAATTGTAATTCAATACCATGTGAAATTGAGGTCAAGTGATAGCAAGTTGCAGATAAAAAAAAGTTACTATTCTAATACTTTGCTATAAATCTTTTCACATAAATAATTTAAAATGTCACCGGGTAGCATTATTCGTTGTAAAAAGAGAATGATTTATTTTAAACGAACACGCGAAAGTCGATGTAGGGTGAATGTTATAACATGAAAAACAATCGATAAAGCAACCAATGAATGTGTAGATATGGAGGATGTCAGACCGCAAAAATAGCGTGACCCCGACAGAGACCTTGACGGCGGTGCAGTAAAATTTAAAATATTATATGCATTCGTTTTAGGCGAGGTTAAATGTAATATATAGGAGATATATAGAGATTGGAAGTTCAACCCCCACAAACGACGGCTCCTGGAGCCCGGCGATACTGTAGGCCATGTTGACTGATGACGGATGATGGCAAGGCGCCGAAACAGGGGGAACGCAGGACCAATCGATGTGGAGATCTTTAGAGGAGGCCTATGTTCAGCAGTGGATGTCTCTCAGCTGATGATGATGATCCAGAGATTGATCGTCTCATCAATAGATCTCCGAAACTATTAGACGTAAACACTCAAAATTCGGTAGAGGTTTCAGCCATTTAGAGGTCAGGTTAGAATGGATTTTACAGAATTCCTTTCCCAGTGGGAGCTGCGGGGGTGTTAATAAAGGGAAGGGGCCTGGGGCAGCAACTAGTGACATATAACAGAATAAACTACCTCTGAAATGAAATCAGAGAAATATTTTAGATACAAGCAAACTATTGTACAAAAGATTATTTAAAAGATAATGTTTGGAAATTAATTGCTCTTTTTAAATTGTACACTCTGTATTATTATATTACTGTACCAAAAAAGACAAACCTCTGGAGTTTCTTTTCAATTCTTTTCAGAGTTATGTTGCAAATTGACTTAAAAAAATATTAGCGATTGAAGTTCAAAGATCTGTGCTTAAATCTATCTTAATAAGGAAATAGAATAGATTAATTATTAAATCAGTATTGAAAGTACTAGTGAAAAGTTTAATCGCAAATCGTGCTTCTTAAACTTGAGCAGGGGCTATATATAATAGATATAAAGAAAAAATATAGAGAAAAAATACTAAGAGATACTGAGGAAGCATCATGCTTACGTATGAAGTCCACCTCTAGTTACTTACTGTTAAGGCTTATAACAAATAAATAAAAAAAAAACATAGACATTAGTCAGACACTATAAGAGATTTAACTCTAAAATTAGATCTCGACGCAGTAGCTATCAGTATATGATATGGAACAAAGAGATATGCTGATTTGGTGATAAATGGCATCATCAATTCTTGAGACTCTTGTCTATTCGACAAAATGAATGATTAAAGTAGTGAAATTTATAAATAAACGATTTATGAAGGTATTGTGAAATTTATGGTTATATTACAGTTCAGATTCAACGAGGTTTTTCTAATTACAAAATCGACAAAGTTCGTAGAGGTGGGCGAAGTTTTATCTGCCCGACTCGAAGTCCGGGCAGTGAAGTCTAGACTAGTAAATTTCTCTGGCTGCAGACTCAGGTCGGGAAACTGGTTTCACTTGACTAGTATCCTGGCTCCGACATCGCACAAAATCGATAACGGCTAGGAAAGCTAATTTTAACATACTTATAGATAAGTATATGTATTTTCTTGATATTAGGTTATAAGCAAAAGGTAAGGTAGATTATATTTAATTTGCCTCTTTACTTTACATTTACAAGATAAAGAAAATAGTTTTTAGGCATTATAGAAAAATGTAAATTGCTTACTATATAGAAAAATATTAATAGAATCATTATAACCCACTTAATATCAAAAAGAGAGGTACTTTGAAGTGATTTCTAAATAATAACCTTATGGTCTATCAGTGTGGGAACGATAGTTTTTTTTTATCGTAACATTATATTTGCACATACAACAATGCATACGGAACCTTAACGTTAAATCCGAGATTAAATAAACGATCTCGTAACAACTGTACCGACAGTGTAGTCTAATAACGTACACACAGACACCAATTTAGCTGGATGATGAACAACAGGTGTCAGATGAAACTTTAATCAACGCCGGCGAATCTGATAGTATTAACATGACAAAAGCTCCGAGAGACAGCGCCAACGTTTCGTCCTTTATTGCAATTTAAAGGGGGTTTATTAGATTAGCGGAAATCGTTATTCTGACACGCATTTGATATAGGATTTCCAGTTTTTTTTTAAATCTTTATATGGGGTTTACGTTTTAACACACTAAAAATTAAATGCTCAAAATTTTGTTACCAATAAATTTCCACTAAGAATAATATGGTCATATTCGTTGAAACTTCGCGACGATTATGTAGTCAATGTAGTCCCGGTTGAAGACCCACAAGCGCCCCTAAAACAATGTGGAACAATGTAGTGAAATGAAAGAGCAAGACAATGAAAGCTGACCCCACTATCATATGGAATAATAATTAGGAAGAGAAGGAGGGAATCGACAATAATTTGGCTGTTTCACTACCCAAGAAAGCCTAAGCTATTATTACAGGGTATACTAAAAATTTCATTACTTTAATTTCAAATAAATCATATAAATAATTATGGAATAAACAAGCAAACTTAAAGAGCGACATAATGAACAAACGATTAAGCTCTTTACTATTAAAAGGAACTAAAATTTTAGTTTATATTGACTTTAGTTTTCATATAAATATTAGTTAATAATATTATTCGATTACGTAAGTATTTCTTCAATGAGTTAGGTCTGAGATAAATACAAAAATATAAATATAAAATGAAAAGTAAAAGAAGCAAGTGTGGTGAAGACGAGTGTTGTCTCTATTTTCCATTAACTGTATATTAACAGGGACGGTGACAATGAAAGATTATCTGTAACAAGAAACAATGGTAGACCCGTGTTTCTTACGCAGCCCCTAATACACACTGACACTGTAAAGCGTTGGGGTCCCCTGTGGTCAAAGGGTGCCCTTATACCAACTGACACCATTAAGGAGAGTGCTCTAACATTAGTTGGTTATTCGTTGCGTAAAAGATTTAAGGTACATAATATATGTAAATATATTACTAATTACTATAAATCCCATGGAATTATACCGTTACTTAAAGGCATAACGTGTTTTAAATAACTAGAACTCTTCATTATGCTATTAAGTAATTACTGGTTTTATATAATAATTAAAAACTTATTTAGTAAGTTGTTTCATCATCGCTTGTACACGTGATGTAAATATTATTGTAAGAGTTATGAAATTAAATAGGTACCCGTTTTCATAATATTGATACAAACAACTGATATGGAGTTACATTAATCAGAGTAGTTATTAAATATTATTAAAGACGTATTCGTTATTCCTCATACATGTTTTTTTTTATAATTATCCGTGTAAATACAATAAGCACTTTTTTTCTCGAATTTTGTATACAGGATGAAAGGTAATAGGTGTAAAAGATCTGGAGGGGCTAAAGTACAGCTCGTGTCCTACTTATCTATGTATGGAATACCCCATCTAAAAACAATGGTTCTAGAGTTATAAATTTTTTAAATATTTTCCATAAAATTCACGATTTTCTAGGAAAAACTCGATGATTTTATTTCTTACTTATTTCTACACAAATTTTACTGTAATATTTATTGTTTTATTAAATTATATTAATATATATAATAATCTAAATATCTTCTCTAAATATCATCTAAAAATAAAATATATAAAATAAATATATAATAAATAATCGGAAATTTTTTGAAAAATATTTAAAAAATTAATATCTCTACAACCATTGTTTTTGAATGGTGTATTCCATACGGAGATAGATATCCAGATCTTTCACACTTATTACCTTTCACCCTGTACATGATTTTCAACAGACAAAAGTCTACGAAAATTACAATAACACGTAAAACCCTTTTAGTGCATTTTGAATATTGAATTATAATAGACAAGATTAGAAATTTCATTCATTAAAAAATATGTAAAATATAATCTGATGGCGAGTCTATTGAGGACCGTTTAGCATGTTAAGTGCTAATGCAGGTCTTAAAAATCTTGTCCATTTATGGCTTACAGTATAACTAAGAAAAGTATAGAATTCTCTGTCATGCGAAGGGCATAACTTCAATAAGCGCTACAGGGTTTAATAAGCACTGTACCGTCACAATGGCAGTTATACTTGCAGGAATGAAAATAATAGAAAAATCTGTGTAGCCTCGAACATGTAGGTTCCTATGTCTGCCGCCAAACAGTAGTTTGCAAACATTACTTTGTTTCAGATTGAAGGGTGTTGTAGCCAGTGCATTTAATGACGATCACAATGTGGTGTAGTGTATATCATTCTGACGCCACGTTATTATGGGCAAACGTATTACTTACCATCAAATGAATGTCTCGGTCGTGTAGTTGTTTCATCTAATAAAATATTTCACCATAACTTGTTAGTTTTAAATAGTTAACACCGTTTTTGATTAAGAAAACATCGTCGTAATAATTTTAAACATATAGTAATTCGCAAATCCGCCACTTGTGAGATCGTCAGTCCAAACAAAGCCGGTGACGGATCGTCTACAATTACATTCATAAATAATCCCTTATTTGTGTGGAAGCCCTCGTCAAACACAAAGACAAAGGTTTATATGGTAGCGTTGGGTGCAGACAAAGGGGCAGACAAGCGGGCGGACAAAGATACCGTGTAAAGACCTCTGGAATTGTGCCAAGTGCATCTAGAACATGTAACCGCGTCATACTCTGAATTTATTACTGTACAAAATTTTTTTTAACTCAATCCATAAATACCGTTTTTAACTTAAGTTCTTAGAACTTCAAAATATCGTCAATGCGAATATTTTTTTTATTCAACGAAACAAGGAAAACGTTTACCTGATAGAAAAGATACGCCTGCTTTTAATGATATGGCGCTAGTTAGGATGGTATACAATGCACACCATTGCGCTCGTTGCCTTGAGATAAATATAGATAAGTCTCATTACCCCAGTAATTTCTCTAGTCAATACGCCCTGCAAATTGGAACACAGTAATGTTTGCACTCTGTTTGGTGGTAGAAATAGGAGATGCGGTGGTAACTCTACCTAAATGGTCTCCGGTAACATTGACCTACCACCATTAAGAATTATACATGAAAAGACTTAGAACATACTTTTTATGGATACATGCAAAATTTATTAACATAAAAAGCTAGGTAGCAAAAGGGTCTCCTTACACTGAAGTGCTCTGTTACCAATTCATAATCTCAAACTTTTTGCATCATTTTTCAGTGGCGCGGAGATGACAAGGTTTTGTAATATTTACTCAAAGTATCTTACCCGAAGACCGTACGACATGTATTATAAAAAAGGTTATCATGCGTCTTATAAATAATTCAAAGATAGTTTTAATAGAACTGCACCGATTGTTTTAAAAAAAAATATGTACTCTGATGAAAAAAAACATTTAGCGACATTATTTATTATACTTCTTCTTCCTCTTGCCCTTTTCCCAGCTATGTGGGGTCGGCAATGTATGTACTTCTCTTCCATATCTCTCTATCAGCCGTCCTATCTGAATTCACACTCTTTTTACACATGCCATCTTTCACACAATCCATCCACACTTTCTTCGATCTTCCTCTACCCTTATAACCATCCACGTTCATTCTCATCACTTTCTTTGTTATATGTCCTTCATCTCTCCGCATAACATGCCCGTACCACGCTAACCTCTTGCTCCTCAATTTCTCTATGACCAGAGCAACTTTCAAACTTCCTCTAATATACCCATTCTTAATTTAATCCATCCTCGTCACACCACACGTCCATCCTAACATTATTTATTATACTAAATTTCATAAATATTTACTTTATAAAATACTTCCGCTGCAAATATACTCAACTGCAAGTTCGATGCTATTCTATAAACACACATACATCTCCCCACAACATATCGTTTGTGCGTTAGAATTGGATGCTGATTTTGTCATAAAACGCGTTGCATACCATCGGAACACAGTTTGGCACTTCCGGGCTATAAACGAGCGTGTCAACTGTATACAATACAGCCTAACGCATCATCATCGATCAACACTCTCCTAATATTCGTACAAATCGATTATTTGGCATATCTCAAACGTGCAGTGACAACATCAGCTTGCAATAATTTTTTTTCACAGATTTAATCATGAAGAAGGATCAATAATAATCTCACAAGAGGCGAATAATAAGCGATTCGTTTACCTGATTGTAAGTGACACGCCTGCCCATAATAACGCGGTGCTAGTAAGGACGGTATACAAAGTACCACATTTGGTTCGTTGTCTTAAGACAAGGTGGTATTTCTTGTTACCCCAGGCATTTTATTAGCTACAACTCCCAACAAACCGGAACACAGAAATGTTTGCACGGAATATGAGTTGCGGTGAGACAGTCTAGGTAGCTAACACCACAGCTCTAATTTCTGCGACAAATATTACTGTTATCGTTTTAAAGGGTGTTATAGCTAGTGAAATTATTGAGGTAAGGAAACAATACATCTTGTGTCTCAAGGACACGAACGCAATTTGATACAGTGTATATCATCCTAACTAGCACAACGTTCTCGTCTCTTCCTTTAATAAAAAAAAACTTATACGCGTTCATCATAAACTCTGTAGCGGTTTAATGGTACACATGTATATATCTCACCACTCCCGTGGGAAAATGTGGGTTCTTGATACACGCTCGTTCATATTTCTCCGTCGGTCGCCCGTTATTGACGTTCGTAGTTTCTCCCCGTTCAATTACATTTATGGGGGCGATACAAGGGGGCTAGCTGGCTATAAACTGAGTTTTATGCTCGTTATACGTGGCGTTTAGTGTTACAATAGATACCTTACTCTAATGAGGGGTAAATAAAAATATGCTCGCGTGTATGTTTTTGTTTGTCTTTTCTGATATCGGCAAGATCTACATAATACTAAATCGTTTGTTTAATAAGAGTGATGCTTTCGCAACACAACATATATATTAGGTAAAGCTGCGTAACAAACTAAACAACTGCATAAAAAAAAAGTTTTATTTTAAAGTATTTACGTTATTAAAAGCTACGTAATTAAGGAGTTCCTTGTTAGCCCTGGACAATGAGATTGTACACAATGTTTTTTTTTAATTGTTTCTCTGTTTTGTGTGTCTCATATATAAAACACAATGATAATTTAAATTTCTTACACTATTGTCGGGATTGCTCAGGAAGTATATTTAACTTTAATTAAAGGAATGCCATTTTTAATAAGTTGTGATAGCTTAGTTTGAAAGGCAGTCGTGCGAGTTATATATGTCGAAGAGGCGCGGGTTCGATTGCTACTAAACTTAAACTTCCGGCGATGAAAAACATTAGGAAAAAACTGACATGTTCTAGGAACGACAGCTTTCGTGGACATGTGCCAATGCATTTGGTTCACGTGGTGTATAAAAGATTTCTTGACTCTCCACTAATTAGAGAAAGAAAGGCCCAAATATCAGTGTTACATGTTATAATACTAAAAGGGTTGTCAATATTGTATTTTTTTTTAAATCAGGATAACAAACGAATGCATAGTTTTCCTGGCGTTAATATACTAGCAGATGAGATGTTACCTTCAATACTTAAATAAAAGTTTAAAAGGATATAATGTTCCATCTCTCTCTCTCTCTCTCTAGTTTCATTAATGTTTGACGATTATAATGGTGAAACCAGTTATACATTATGTACTCCAACTCCAGGATTCACTTCACAAATGGTTGCAGATAATACTGGTATGACTTGTGATACTTATATAAGTAACTCACAGGTTTTGCAACGAGATTAGTTATATGTTTAACATAATCACCAAAAACCATCTATGTTATAAGTTTAAAATAATACAAGCCTGGACAGAAATTAGCCAGTGCAAAACTAGTATCTTTTTATTCATCTACCCTTGAGAGCATTCGATTTTTTCTTTTTTGGCACCTGTGAACTTTATTGTAAGCTATGCCGATTTTTGATTTAAAATTCAATAATGAAAAATCTGCTTCTTGAATTCGTTTAAAAAAAATATACTTTTCTAAGCGAATATAAGTTACAATGTATTCAATAAGATCTTAAATTTTACTTATTGGTGTTACGGATATAAATTTTATAGTAAATTCTTTAGACAGCATTATGGTCACATTTTAATTATGTAAGTTAATTATATTATGACGACATTCGTAAGTCGTCGTTATTGAGAGCCACCGCGATACGAATAATAAATCATGAATGGGTCACCGGTGTCAATGAGTCATCAAATAAAGTAAATATAGTCTTAGTAAGTTACACGTGTGGTTAGCTGTTTAAAACAAAGCGATATTCACATTCTTAACTGCATCTGAGACACAATGGCCAAGTGCCACCACCACCGTGTTATAAGATTCAATACTACCTTCATTTTGTAAATCTGCCGTTACAGCATTTTTGTATTCCATCCGTCAATGTATGAGAGCCAGACTATTCTCGGCGACCAAGCCTTACCATCCATCCACGGCTTATTATTATATACATGTGAATTTGAGGTCAAGTGCATATTACAATTGCGAAGTTATTGCGGCACTTAAATTATGGAAAAATGTATGATGTAAATATTATATTTTGTTTATATATTATGTAACGAGAACACTTTACATTCACTTTGCCGTATACGTAACATGTTTACGAGCTTACGGACATTTGAGTTGAATTATCTATGTGAAAAAATGTCCTGCAATCCTCGCATTAATTACGAATGCAGAAACGGAAGCTTGTGTCACATGCAGTTAAAGAGGAAATCGGACGGAAATCAAAATTAATATTTTTTACAGCTCTTTTAAAATGTACAAGTACATAATGTTCGTACACGGCGTAAATGATATTATGATCGGATCAATGTAATGGACAAAATAATGTTAAGCATTCTTACTTTCGGAATATAAAGGAGCAATAGGGATATACGAAAATTATAAAGTGGACGGTGCAAGACGGTTATTAGTCCAACAAGCGGCCATAAAGTGAGGCCATATTGTTTAAGCTAAGCGGTTCATTATTGTAGCAATAATAAAATTAATTTATGGCTAGTAGACCCGGATCCTGATCCGCGAACGATAGTTCAGGCCCCAAACATCAGTTATCAAAATTTTTTTTTTTTATCTTCTACGTCCTGCAGGGTATTTATTCGTTTTCTTAGGGTCTGCTCTAAGTCTCTCTAACTCTAGCTTTGCGCCACAATTTTTTTACAAGCGTCTGTTGTATCTTTTTTTGCATTCAGATTATGGGTAGTCACCTATAACCCCTCCTTTGGTCATTAATGCTTAAAACGCTTTTACATGGTTTCTACCGGCGGTAGGTCTCTGTTGCCGGAGATCGTCTAGATAAGTACCACCGCCGCCCCATTTTTGCAGTCAAACAGTAGTATGCAAACATTACTGTTTTCCAGTTTGAAGGGTATTGTATTTAGTACAATTATTGGATTAACGAGATATAACATCTTGTGTCAAGGCAACAAGCACAATGTGGTGCAGTGTATATTATACTAACTAGCGCCGCGTTATTATGGACAAGCGTATCATTTACTATCAGGTAAAGGTCTCATGGAATATAAAAAATCCTAATTTTTTTTTACAAGGTTAATATATGCATCAGTGGTATTTTTATGTACTGTTTAATTTTTTGGACTTGCTAACAATAACAATATTTTCTATTCAACACGATTTATCTAATATTCGTGGATATTATTCATAGTTATCGGAATAAATAAAGTTTAATACAATTTTCATAATGCCAATACACACTGGCAAATGAAATAAATTACATATAATTTAAATTCAAAGAGCGTATCTATCTGTACAGCAAGTGTTGCTTGTAAAATTTAATCGTGTACAAACACACAAACCAATCATTTCCTCGGCGTAAATTTATCAACGGTTTCCTTATCTAAGTTTTTTCTATCGCTTGACCGGCTTGTGACACTCCCTTTCATAGATAAAACTGTATACATTTTTGTTTGAGTATCGTACAAAATATAAATACATGTAGGGTAAATATTTCCTCAGCATTCCAGTAGGAGATTAGTTTTTTGTTTTTAGTTTAAAAGAACATCATCAAAATAAACATCATATCAATCAACCCACTGTCAGTGTGGAAGCTACTACAAAATGCATTAATGCACTGCGTTGTTCAAATATTATTTTTGATACACGAATAGAACAAAAAGCTTAATCATTTTTTTTTTGTTTGGAGGGCATACTTATAGACAACATAAGCTATGTATAGATAATGAATATTTATTGTACCTACTTTTATCAAAAAAAAAATGTAGAAAAAGACTGATGTAATCCCAATGGGCATTCTCTCCTAGTCTGCCATAGGGTTGTAGCAGAGAACTAAAGCGAGGGTGCAGTGTCTTGTTAGTAAAAAAAATATTGATACATACAGTACAATATAAATCTTATTAAATATGGTGCATACAAATATGATTAGTTTATATATATATATATATATATATATATATATATATATATATATATATATATATATATATGAATAGTTGTTATTATATTAGTTATTAAATAAATTCAGGGACATTCAAACTGATAACAAACTAAACACAAAGCAAGGAAGTAAACATGCTGCGAGCAATCAAACATAACACTACTAGTATTTATTTATTGATATGCGTCGCAAATAATGAAATTGTTTTAATAGTTTTATTGTTTTAAATATCTGTAAAAAGTAGGTGGCACATCTTTGAGAATGATGATCTATGAAAACATAAATCAGATTAAGTTTTTACATTATATCCTTTCTTACAACTGTGCAAACAAATGACGGTAGTATATATAAATTTTTTATAACATTTAACCGACGAGTTAGAAAAATATCTCTGTTGCCGGAGACCGTCTAGGCTAGGAAGCGCCTATTTCTGCCGCCAAGCAGTGCTGTGCAAACATTGCTGTGTTCCGGATTGAAGGGAGTTATAGCTAGTGTCGTTACTGGGATAACGAGGCTTAATATATTATGTCCCAAGACCACGAGCGCAATGTGGTGCAATGAGGATGTGTGCATTGATATAGTTGTTACCGGTCGGTCCAAGCGTTCGGACTTGCTGCTTGGATTACGTATACTTACTGTAATATTGAAAATATTTTTTTACGATTAAATATCTGGACATCAAAAATAGTGGATAATAATAGGCTAAAATTGTTATAATGATCTCCATATCAATCGGTCCCGCTTAGCTTGCATCCAGTGTATTCCCGCGATTCTCACCAGATCGTCGATCCACCTTATGGGAGGCTTCTCAACACTACGTTTACCGGTACGCGGGAGCCATTCTAGCACCTTACTTTTCCATCGGCCGTCGTTCCGGTTATTATGATGATAGTTATCATATCGCAGAAGATATAATACATAAATTTGTATAGATGTACAATAAATAATAGGTTTTATTGCTCTGTCTGTCTGAATAAGACATTTCACGTGATGGTAAGTTGTGTCTCCTGCCTATAACAATGTGGTATTTGTTAAGATGATATACACTGAATTCGATTGTGTTCATCATCTTGAAACATAAGTTCTCTTTACACTGATAGCCTATGCCACTAGCATTATCTAAATACTAATGTTTTAGTAGTTATTATTATATAAATAGTAGTGTTTAGTGTATCTAGATGGTCGCCGTCGACAAAGATATCAACATCAATAACTTTATTATTATAGCACTGTTATTCTTGGATAATACATTTATTATACAAATACACATCCTAATACAAAATGTATTTAATGTGTACGAAAGGTATTTGATCCAAAATAGCGCTATGGTATAATACATCATCGCGGAAGACAGAAAGTTAGTTCTAGTAGAGAAACCGGCGGTGGAACAGTACATTTTATTTACCTCAGAAGCAAAGCGATGGTGGTCTAGCCCCCGTCAAATCGTAAATTTATGATCGAATTCTATGAACTTGCCCACTTTAACTGCTGTCATGACCAACAAACATCATTACGCTCGCCTCAAATTAGTTTTGTGGTTAATGCACAATTAGTGTAGCAATGTGGTCATATTTGCTTGTGTAGACGACAATGGCTCTGCACTTCCTGTTTGTTTCTTAATGAGGTTACAACATAGTTTTTTCCTATTGTATAAAAAAGTATTTAAAAAATCCTTTTTTCCAATAAGGACTGCGACTAAGCAAAATATATCCATTAAACAGTCATAGATTTTATCTGAAGATCGTAAACTAAATTGATAGTAAAAATGTGAAAAATATTTATGACACCATAATTTATGTGGAGAGAATATGCTGAATCAAACTAAAGTGTCCGAAAATGCCAATCCCGAATAAAACTACCTTAATTCATTTAAGTAAAAAATAAAAGCCTAAAGTTAAAGTAAGGAAGAAGGGTGCTACTTTGTAGATCGTTGCAATCATATACATTTTATAATATGCGATATATATGATGAAAGATATGTAGATATCATCATTATCACCCGATAGACGTCCACTGCTGGACATAAGCCGATAGTAAGAGGCCACGTCTCGGATCCGTATGTCAACACTGGCAACACGCAAGAGTTGAAGGCTTTTGTCTTCATACACTGCGGTATATGTAGATAAAATAGTTTATATTCAAAAATAAAAATTGATAGAAGCAGCTTAAGCATAATTGATGCTGTGCTTACATCTTTGTTTATGTATGCTGTTTATATTCTTCATAGGGGTTCGGTTATGACGACACTACCTTTATTTTGAAGGTCATATGCTCTCATTCTACTAACATACGAATGATTAATTGTATAACTACAAATGGACATTTGGAAAATAATCGTTCTTATATTTTATTTATGTTATACCAACTTTTTAAATATTATCATCACCATTTCAAACGATGGATGTCCACTGCTGGTCTCTTGTAATGTGTTCCACAAAGCACGGTCTTGCGCTGGTCTTTCAAACAACTTTATTCTTTAATAAATAATTAATCAAATCTTTACGAATAACAATCTTCGCAGATATTGTCATCAGTTTAGACTTATTCATCCCCTTGATGTCTTACAGCAGTAAGTAAAATCGATTACTAAAGCATTAAAATGGGACTTTTCATTTAAAGTTCAACCGAGTGGTTCGTCAATTACAATAATTCACTTAAACCGAACTCATATATTCATTATAAAACGCTTAACTTAATTCAAGTTAAACCAGCAGTGAAAACAACGAGTGTTCCAGCAGAATCGCAAATTAAATTTAAACGAGTGGGAATTGAATGGGCCACCGTTTAAAAAAAGTATTGTACAAAGATCAAAAACACAAGGAAGAGATAGTATTTTTTAGGCAGTGTTTTCACAACAAAAATGGGACGCAGAGTTGACTAAGCATTTCTAAATGCCATGAAGGTCAAAAGGCAGAATAAGAAATGTTTTATCTTATTTCTAAATTTAATGAACTCACAGAGACAGGTAACAATTCATTGCTTTTCAAAATATGTTAACACTAAAATGATTTATTATAGAGATACAAAAATCACATAAAAATATTTATAATTCTCAAATCTTAATACTGTTTAAACTTATACTAGATGCATGAAAAATAAACTAATAATTATTTACTGGTGGTAGGTCACTGTTACCGGTGACCGTCTAGATATATAAGTACCGCCGCAGCTTATAATGCAGCCGCCAAACAGTAGTGTGTAAACATTACTATTTTACGGTTTGAAGGATGCTGTAGCTAGTGTATAGTACGATAACGAGACCCAACATCTTAAATCTTAAGCGACGGCCGCAATTTAGTGCAGTATATGTCATTCTAAATACCGCCACGTTGTTATGGGCAGGCGTAGCACTTATCATCAGGTGACCGTGCCGCTCGTCTCTTAATTGAATAAAAAAAATCTTTGCGTTGCGTATGTACAAAACGAATTATTAAACAACAATGAAGCATTAAGTATATACCAATTTAAATAAAGTTTCATAAAATTAAAACTTCAATGTAATTTCGAGCCCCTTAAATACATCTTCCCAAGACATAATAAAGATTAATTTAAACACGGCCATAACTCAGTTATTGAACAATGAGGAAGAAACTAATTGAGGTCTCCGGACGTACTGTCTTCGGAAGAACAAAGAAAACAGGTTTCCGAGAAGTAATTTTGTTTTTTAAACGCATATCTTGTTCTGTAATGGGAAAATGTTTCTCACGGAGGAGAATAATTGCCGAAACTTTATGAATTTTCTGTACGAAACTTTTTCATAAGACTCTCATCAATAAATATGAAAAATAACAGAAGACAATGTTAGAAGTTTAACTCACTTAAATTGGTTAAGTTATTTGAAATATAATTTCAATGTACGAAGGGAACATGATTACATGCGAGACTTGGTTAAGTGAAGAGTTAGATAACTCAATTAGTTTCCGCCGCAGTCTGCATGGCATGTATTAAGTTAACATGAGAGGGCCGAGAAATTTACCTACAAACATGCATGAACATATCTTCATTGGCGATAAATCTTCATTTGATCCATTATAATCATCACCATATAGTATTAGTCAAAGGTGTTTTAACGGCACAACGCTATCTTATTTTCTTCATTAATGTTTCAAGCACCGTTTCATTGATTATGTTTCCCGCTATTGAGAGAATATTGTGAAATATAGTTATTCAAAATGACTAATGTTAGATAGTTTATTTTTCATTGCAAATTACTTTTTAAAAGCTAATTTTGTAGATCTTGTATCATTTATTAAAAATTAAAAGTTCGATTTTGGTAAAAATTGAATTAGAAGGTAGTATACATTTACGCTTTCTATCACTATTTTATATAAGACTGTATAAAGAAAGTGCTGAGTTCATTCGTTATACCGTAAGTAAAATGTAGACAGTTTTTTCGATTCAAAATCATAATATCTGTTATCATTATTAAACATATTACAGTTACCTTTTTCTTGATATAAAAAATCGCAATTACAAATTGCGAAAGTGCCAACAAAATACTAACATATTAGCTATAAACGATATATATTGGAAGTAGATCTCTGTTGCCGGAGACTGTCTAGATAGGTACCACCGCAGCTCCTATATCAGCTGCCATACGACAATGTTCAGACATTACTGTGTTCCGGTTTGAAGGGCGCCGTAGGCAGTAAAATTACTGGCATAATAAGACATATCATCCTATATCTCAAGGCGACGAACGTAATGTGGTGCTGTGTATACCATGCTAACGCAACGTTATGGGCAGGCTTATCACTTACCATAAGGTGAATGTCCCGTTTGTCTTAAAAATAAAATGTTTTAGTATAACATAATTTAACATCTGCGTTATAGAAAGACTATATATTAAGATAAACAGAAGTGATTAAAGCAAAATTAACGATAAAAAAAAAGACTATTACAAACTGACGGTACTTTAAGCTAACAATATAAAAATAGTAGTGAATGGTTCATAAGAAGGCATATAAAAATGCGAATTTTATACTTATCTCACATTTACCGATAAGTATTGTTAAAGCAAAATTAATATTATGTACGGTATAACGCAGCGAAGGCTTCACGAAATAGATAAGCATTAAAAGCATCAATAAAACATTCGCGGTCGTTAACATCGCTTTATTACTTGGAAATTAAAAAATATCGAAAATGTCATGATTTAGTATACACTATTAAGGGACCGTGGAAAATTAACAAACACACCTACACTCATTAGCTACACTAAATGTGTGGGTATTACTATACGAGTTGAATTTTAAGCTGACATTAGTGTAGTCGTTAATTGTTTCTATCCGAATTTAAAAGAAAAGTTATTTTCTTAAAATAGAGAATCGATTTAGTGGTTTGATCACATTTGTCGATCGTTGACCCCATCCAGCTGAGTATTTTATAGCGTATAATGATAAGGAAATAAAATTTATAAAACGCTCACACGAAGTCAAAGATCGAACGAAGCCAAGTGAGTTTCATTAAATTGTTATTTTTTTTTATACACCTATACAAAAAGAAACTTTTTATAATGTTCGTAGCTTATACTAGTATAACATAGATAGACGCCCACAGCTGGACATAGGCCTCACCCAAAGATCTCTACTCCATTCGGTCCTGCGTTTCTCGCATCCAACGGTTACCCGCAATCATCACCGGATTATCGGTCCATCTTGAGAGAGTTTTCCAGGACTATGTTTGTTGTTACGCATCTGCCACTCTATGACCATACTATTTCATAGGTCGCTAGATGTTCGAGCTATGTCCCATTGCCACTTAAGTCTAGCAATTCCTGGGGTAATTGTCACCTCAGTTTTTCTACGTATCTCCGAATTGCACTGCTCCGAAAAGTTCGCAACGGGGCGAATTGTGAACACAACGAATACCGTTTCCTGTACGTTGAGGACACCACAGCTATGCTGTTATCGCGACAAATGGGCAATATAAAAGTGGTGGCGAGCTAAAATGGAACCTTTGTTACCAGGCGACACATTGGCAGTTAAATTCTACTTTATATTAATGATTGATGACTAAAAACTGCATTCCGGTTTACGGCTAAACCACTCTGTTTTTATTAGGAGATAGTACATACTAGATAATTGTATCAATTACATAAAAAATCTAACATTAACAACAAAAAAATGTAATGCGAATAAGAATAAGTTGAAGCAAATTATCCTAAGTACTACTTTTATTATCAACATTAATATTACATCGCTTAGTAATAAAAAAAAAATACTCGGCGAAAAAAAGACATTACATTTTAATTCGCTGTTTCTTAAGCAGATTGTAGAAATGAAAGTAAATGTAATCTTTTACGACAATATTAATTTCAATTTAAGTGTATACACACACATTAAAAATTCAGCAGGTGAAAGGTACTTTCACGGAGTAGCCCACAAGAGACTGAAACGCTTTTTGAACACATTTATTTTTATAATTCATACATAGAAAGTAAGTTCGGTGGATTTGCTGGATCAGATTAGAGTTACACCACAACCAACTTTCGATGACACAATGATAAAATTAACTAAACGTTAATCTTTTACTAAGAGCAAGTGATGTTAAGTGATTATAGGTGTAAGGTGTATGATGAGGATGAATGTGAAGGCGCCTGGAAATTTTAAACGAATGTATTATATGTTAGAAAAACGTCGAGTTCTGTGCAAAATCAAAACATTCAGCAACCGGTCGCGTTATACCAAGGATGCCTTATGCGCTGCAAAAAAAATAAATCCTGGAACAGGAGACAAGTTTAAATGGAACTGACACACGGAGCTACTAAACTAAATTTATTGTTATATTTGTAATAAGTTTATTATTACAACATTGATTAACTTTGTTTATTATTTACTGTTGGTAGGTACCTGCTGTAAGAGTCTGTCTAAGTAGGATGACCACCTATGGAATTTTTGTGGGTACAAATCCCACATAACCTTGTCTCTCGCTCTCCGAAGCAGGGTATCTTTAGAAGATTTCTCCCGAAAAAAAAAGGTCCCTGTTACCAAAGCTTTCTAGGTAGATAACACCGCAGATTCTATTTCTGCCGTCAAACATGAGTGTGCAAATTTTACTGTTTCGATTTGAAACTAGAAACTAGTGAAATCACTAGGTAACAAGACTTACCACCATCTTATATCTCAAGATGACGCGCAATCTGTGTATAAAATCCTATATAGCGCCACATTGTTATAAGGTATATCACTTCAAATCAAATTGATTTTGTTTAATAAATCCCACAATAATATATAACTATAGCTCTAACAGATGTCTAAATAGTAGAATAGGTTACGAAGATTTAAGATTTTCATAGGCCTTAAGATCTAGATGTAACGGTGACGGGTCTCTCCCACCGTAAAACATCCAGGTGGATGGTACCATCACACCTATTTCATAAAATATAGCTATGCTTTTTGAAGATCGTTGTAGGCAGTGAAATTAATAGGAGTTGTTGAAACTACGACCACTACTAAAAGTACACTACTAATGTGAAAATTATGTATTTCCAGAATTGTTCTGGAAACAAAAGTATTATTTCTATAAGCCCTTAAAGTGTACAGGAAGCCTTAAGTTGGAGTGAGACACTAATATATCTTGGCTGATGGAATCTCAACGAGCGAGGGCGAGACAAATCGATTTCGACGCTGCTCGTGAAGTCGTGAAATTGGATTGGGGCGAGATAGAGCATTGCATTCTTAACTGGTTGAAATGAGAGAGACGACCGTGACGATGTCGGGAACAAGAAGGTCGTTGCCGTGTAAACAGAAAAAATCAAGATCTTTTGTTATAGAGATTAGATACTGAAGTGGTTAGTTCCCTCTCTGGTTAAAGGCATCAAGTAAGCTTTGATTTAAAATAGATTTTTATTAAGATGATGTTTAAATCTTAAATAAATTTTTATGTGAAATGGGTTAATTCTTAAATGGGTTAAAACTTGACTTCCATTTCATATAGTATTAAGTGACAATGTTGCCGTGGATGATGAAGCGTGATGTCTAGAAAGCTTTGACGAAGCGATGCGACGAGCGAGACTTTCAGCTGATGGTAACAAGTGGCGCTAGTTAGGATGATATACACAGCATAACAGTGCGATTACCAGCTTGAAACATAAAATAGTCTCTACCCCAGTAATTTCGTTACAAAGCATTTCAAACCGAACCATAGTAATGTTTGCAGCAGAAATTGAAACTGCGGTGGTATCCACCCAGACGGTCTCCGGGAACAGAGACCACCACTACATAATTAATATAGAATAATTTGACTTTTATATTTTGACAAATGGAACAGAGACATGAATGTTGTTATGGTGACAGATTTACAATATGGGGATTGTTACTAGCCAACCGGGTTCGCAATCCACTAACCAAACCTGTAAGTTTACTAAACAAGTGTTAATTATGACTATTAATGTTATGCGTTACGCGTACGATGCAATTTATTTTTCGATGCATAAATATTTGTATTGTAGAAGGATTTAGAACAAACATATTGTCGAGATTTTTTTTTTTTCAAAGAATGTTAATTTTATATTAAGTTGTGTTCAATAAAATAATACTGACGATAGATTTAAGATTTTATTAAATTCAAGTAAATCTAAAAAACATAAAGACGAAAAGCTTAATATAACGTAAGCACATGCAACAATTTAACTGTTGGGATTAGTGTTTTTTTAGATTAAGAAGAGTATTGTTTAATAGAGTCTACTACAATCACTGTTTATCGTAGGGGTTATACAAGTGTCTCCCGTAAATCAATAGAATTCCCCTACAGCCCTTCACGTTCCTGCCCTAAAGCACTGGTCACACCCTCGTTTAGGTACAAACGTACACCCTGGGGTTACGAATGATGGGGACGACGAACATTATTCCTGAGGGTCGCTCGATAGATATCGATTTTTAATTACACCGAGTCTGATGGAACTGCGGTAAAAACTATAGTTTGTTCTAGACTTAAAATATAGTTAGTTGTCATTGTATTATAAAAACAATAAGCTAGCTAGAATTCTATATTAACGAAGTGACGTTCCTTGGGATAGGCGTATAAGCAGCAACAGATTGCCGTAGGCTATTGATGACGATGATACAATACAAGCAAAAATTGAGACAAAAAAATTATTAGATATTATTTACATTTTCATTCTGGTATTAAAATATTAGCATGAGCGTAAACCGCGTAACGCTAAACAAAATGAAATAAATTAAAAAGTAAGTATTGTCAATTTTTTATTTCAAGTTAAACTATATATTCGGTTCAATGGCTACTCACCAATCTATATTTCCATTGAAGCACTACATTACCTTAAAAATTATTTATCTGGTATTACCTGCTTAAATGGTTATTGAGTACGCAGGTAGGCAGCAGTTGAAACGCGTGTAGTCATTAACGCACTGATTTTGTTCTGCCATCTTCGGTGGGCACAGCCACCGCTTATTTTACAAATACCTACATTATACAAGTATTATGTCTTTACCTCATACATAACAATGATAAAATCATCAAAACGAAATTATATAGAGAAATATTTTTATTTTATAATAACACCTTCAAAACAATTAGTTTGAGCTAGATGCTAGCTAGTTTGAGAAAACAAAAGGAAGATGACAAATAATTTGAACGTATTACAGTTTACCGCGTCTAAACTGAAAGAATAGCTTTGCAAGGATGTAATTTGAACTCGACAGAAATGTTAAGTGATCGATGATGTCACTTAGGTGACACTGTGCATTTCCTCGTATTTATATATTGCTATGAAATTATCGATTACATGACAAATATTTTTAAATGTAAAGATATAGTGATTCTAATCTATTTCTTTCTTCAAATGGTAATCAAAGAGATTGTGTTGTGTACCGTAAAACTATCGTTACTGTTAATTCATAATAAAAAGAAAAATACACTTAACATATATACGAAGTATTTATAACGATATGAGAGAGAGACTTACTTAACTCAAAAGAATTCTACAACGACTTTTTTTTTCATTATATAGAATTAAGTTTAACTACGATCCCGCCTGATGGTAGGTGATGATATAGGTGCTGATGGTACAATGCACTAATTTAGGAGTATTCCTATCATATTTAACCTTCTTTTCAGGAATTCCACATCATCTGAGTATAGACATAAGCACGTTAAATATGATATTCCACATTATAGCTGTTTTGCAAATAAAAGAGAATGTCATGATAGATCTCTTAGTATTTCTTTTTTTATTAATGGAAACATCGAGACGAACGGTACTTTTACCTGATGGTAAATGATATCATCATACGCCTATAACAAAATGGCGTTAGAATGTTTTACACTGCACCACATTGTTCTCGTCGCGTTGACACAAGATGTTCAATCTCGTAACCCCAGTAATTTCAATAGCTACAGCGTCCTCCAAACCGGTACACAGTTATGTTTGGCGGCAGAAATAGGCGTTGCGGTGGTTCCTATCTGGATGATCTCCAGCAACAGTCTTACCACCAGTATGGCGATATATGCGCATGGGCATGTGTACTAGCCTGATTAGTTTCATCAACAGGAACGATTTATTAATCATGAGATTTTCACCGCATTCTTCGCTTTAAGAGAAATAAAAACTTTTATAAACATATCGATAGTATAAGTTTAGAGCAAGGATATAAAACTTTTTTTATTTGACCAACATAACCCACATTGGAGCGATCTTTGACGATCAATATCATACCGGAAGACTCAAAATAAACATTCGGAGTGTATAAACACAACCGGCTCTCTCGTTTTCCGGACTAAAATTTAACATACAAAATTAAATACATTAACTTTGTGTGGAAGAAACATTTATAACCTTTAAAGCTGAAGATGGATCTTACCCGATATATTATAAATTGTTAGAAGGTATAATGTATTAAGGTTTATACAAACTACTTCTTTATTTTTACCCTTACTTGAAATAAACTAAATAATCTCAAATGACAGTGTATTTATAAAAAAGGCATTCTAACGTGCCTTTTGGTTTAGATACGAGATTACTTTTAAATTCTCCTGTTTATTAGTGTCTGTACCATAATAAAGAAATGAAAAAAAAAAAAAAATATTCAAGCGCCCGATTTTCACGCATTAATTTAAAAAGATTTTTGTAAACTAAAAATAACTAAGATTGTGATGTACCAACAATGAGCTATTACTACTTAATATTCAGTCGTCCAATCTTCGGGGGAAACCTGGCTTCTCCTGGGCAGTTCGATCGCGTTATGATGTTTTGGTTTGTTGGTTTTTTTATATAAATCTACCATGTTCTCGGTAGGACTTTTATGTTTCTCTTTATTTGTGTATTTATTCTTTTATATTTCCTCTACCTTCCTTCACCTCTCGCCATACAATTCATTCTCCATTCAGTTCTCCCATCTTTGTCGTCTCAATTTTTAGCAAAATTATGAAAATAGATGTATATCATCTATTTTCATAATTTTTTAACCCGCAAAATCTAGATTTGCGATCATTAAAACAAAAATAAGACTAGTCAATAATCCGTTATTATATTCAATGTCTATCGTTTTCGAATCTTTACTTTGATTAAAAAAATATACGAAGTTCTTGTATCACTGGGCTAGTGTATCGCAACATATGTTTCTACGCGCTCTATTTATAAGTGAGCAGTGCGCGGGCGCAGCGGGCTTCTGATCGACTAAAATAATACAACGAGCACGTGATAAGGATGTGACACATTCGTACAATATCGATACTAGTAAAACAAAGGTTATGTATGTGCACTGTTTCCGGCCCGATTTGCTGGCCGTAATATAGAATTAGATTTATACTTGACATTAATCAGAAATATTGCTGCCCCTGGGCCTCTTCTCATTATTAATGCCCCAGCAACGTCTCTCAGAGATAATATTTCGTAAAATCCGTTCCTAGCGTACTCGGAATTATTATACTCGGTAAAAAGAATGTTTCTACCAAATCCTAAGTCTGTAGGCCTTATAGTTCTAGAGATGCCGTGATGAGTCTCTACATAGGTGGAACTATCTTATATATCTAGTTATATATGTATATATATCGGATGAAAGGAACTAAAATGTATACAAATTTAGTTCAAATATTTTAACAACTTGTTTTCAAGTAACAATGTGAGATTTATAAAATACGTATTAGTAACAATAAGGCACTAATAACTTAATTTCTTTATAAGTTTATTTAAACAAATAGAATGGAGATTTTGAGATAAAGTGTACTATCTATATAATAAATTCATACAAACATTTCTTGTTTCTTTTTGTATAATATGCTGAATATGTACGAATGTACGTATTCAGCATATTTATTTTCATTACCATTATAATAATAATCATTACCTTTGATCAGTTTTATTCGTTTACCGAAAAACATGGTACTACATAGGGACACTATATAATAAATAGTCACACATACCGTTTCCAAATATGTAAATTAAATTCGTACCAAAATATGTCATTTTATTAGTGGTAGGTCTCTGTTGCCCGAGACCGTCTAGGTAAGTATCACCACAGCGCCTATTACTACTGCCAAACACTAATGTGCAAACAAGTATCCCGATTTGAGGGGCGCTGTAGCTAGTGTAATTACTGGGATAATGAGACTCAACATCTTATGTCTCAGACGACGAACGCAGTGGTGCAGTGCATAACATCTTAAAAACCGTCACATTGTTATGGGCGGGCGTATCACTTACCATCACGTGAATCACTCGTTTCATCGCTTAATTGAATAATAAAAAAAAACTTATCATCTATATCGAGGCGACGAGTACAATGTATAGCATATATAGTGCCACGTTGTTATAGGCACGAGTATCACTTACCACTAGGTGAAGGTATTGTTCGTCTCGCTGGTCTTTTGAATAAAAATAAAATTGTACAAAATTTAATTTATAATCAGAGCATCACTAAATCCGTAAATAATTATCAGTGGACGCCGCGAGCTACGAATAATCGGACGCGTTATTGCTTCAATCATTATTTATTGCTTATTTTCAAATAAGCTTTCAAACGTTAAACTGTACCATGTTTGAAAATTAACCAAAAGTATATACTAAACTACTTTTCTATAGGAAATACATATTAAAATATATTTACCAGTATGTACCCGTATCTATGTATAAAAGGGGTTTTAATTTATGGATATAAGATAGAAAAATATCAAGATATAAATAACAAATAAAATTGAGATTCTGCCCTTAAATTTTATCTCACAATTAAAAGATAGTAGATGCCTTAGAAGTTTCCAATACTGTTGTAGTATTTTTGTGTCTTTATACCAGTATATCACATTTATTTTTTTAATCACTAATGATAAGGAAAGCTTTTTTAAGGTAACTTGCTTAGATGTAACGATATATATAAGACTATAAAGCACTTAACATTTTGGATAACAAAAATTGGGTGTAAATTTCAAGCGGTTCGAAGTAAGCTAATCTTTTTATTCGACGAAGCACACGATATTGTGATACACCTACCCACAACAACGTGACGTTGGTTAGGATGGTATACACAACACTACCTCGTGACGGCCGCTTTAAGACATAAGATGTTAAGTCTTGCTACCCCAGTAATAACAGTAGCTACAATTCCTTTAAAAAAACATGGTAATGTTTGGCGGCAGAAATAGAAGTTGCGATGGTTACCTTACCTAGACAATCTCTAACAAAAGTCTTAGCACGAAGAATACTCAGATGATGTGAGAATTTTGAAGAGAAGAGTGAATAGGATATGAACAATTCCAACCCTGTAGCCAGCTCTCTCCGTTAACATAGATAAGTAAATATCTATTTGTTTCTAGAATGATCTTATTCTTGTGCTCCTCCAACTATTGCAAATTGGACACCAATTCTGCGAATCCGTTCCTGTTGCGCGCTAGGTGGATTAGTTGCGCGACGCATTTAAGCTCGGTCCACTTCTCGATATCATCCAGCCATGTTTCTGCAACCGAACTTCCTCTTTCCGGCTACTTTTCCCATTATTCCTATCTGCGGAAGACTGTATTTAGCATTTCGGACTACATGTCCTAGATATGATGTCTTGTCTAGAATGATGCAGGTCATTAAATATATAGGTATACGTAATGTAAATCATAGATAGCACAGTATTTTATGTTTTGGCGCATTTCGCCGTTCCCATCTGAGAACCGCATGCAATAAATTCCTTGCAGCAAACGTAAACTTGCAATCGACCTTGCGTCTGGCTTCGGGCTGGCCGTTTGCCTGCCGGCGATCGATTTACATAAATTGATTGTTATACTAGCTAAATCTAAAAGATTGTGTTAGCTATGAACATGCCACAACAAAACTGATAGAAGTTCGTTTTTTTTTAAATATTTTTAGAAACTTTTTGGACTCATATTTTCCTAGTAGTACGTTTGAAAGTAGTACGGTATACTGGAGGTAAGTTTATATTGTCATAATCCGTTTAGAACATAGGCGTGCACATTATATAGGTTATGCATAACACCTAAAATCTCCGTGTTTATACTCGTATATAGTTCAAAATTAACTTACCAATTTCAAATCGGCAGATATTGTTATTTAGATGGTGAGATATAGTAAGTAGTGCTTACTTGCCTATATAAAGCGCACGCTTCGGGTTTAGAATATTGTCAATATTTACTATATTTCAAATAATATAAAAATAAAATTTCAGTTGCAAATTAATTTAATATTTTATCTCTCAAAGGGATCAGGAAAATCGTGGTGATGGGTTACGATGTACATGCATAACAATGTGGCGCTAGTTATCACTATACCACATAGTGATCATCGCTTTGAAAAACAAGATGTTATATATCGTAATCTAGTAATATCACTAGCTACAACGCCTTTTAAAAAGGTACACTGTAATATTTGCACACTTCTATTTGATCTACCGCTAGTGATACTGAATAAATGATAATAAAGCTTAATCATCACCAAATATTTATTTTTAATTTGGAATTTAAGTAATAATGAGAGTGTGTGTGAATGATAATTTATGAGTTGTTCGCAACCCAAATCGAATTCCACGACATATTAAAGTAACTTTCTTAATAAAATTTAATGTTTGTTTATCAATATTCATAATTTAGGCGATGACGTTATTGTTATAATTTATCGCTTTACACATTATCTGAAGGTTCAGAAATTTATATACATGTAATAATTAAACATTTACGATCTCTTCATACTAACATCAGCAACATGCCCGCATGAATTTTTAAACACTCTTCGCACTGTATAACATTCTACTTGATGTTTAAACTTTTTAAAAAATACTCTGAACGTAACACCAGGTCTGTATTAATGTTATACAAAAATAAGGAAAATTTTATTAAAATAACAAAACTTTATAAGAACCAATGTCGTACAAATGAAATAGAAAACCGTCATGTTTTTATCTAAAGGCAAACTTTCCACATTTCCCTGGACATTTCAGTTTGAATGAGAATTCTATTACAAAAGAATAGATCAGGGACGCTTATCTAGCACTTACTTTGCCTCAAAGGAATGATTGTGCTTCAGTAAAACTTTAAGATGTGGAGGATAATCAGGAGCGGATTGCGGTGCGCTCGATTAGCGAGATAAAAGTTGCTTCCGGAGGAATAATGAATTTTGAACATAGTTTGGACCTCAAGTTCTTTAGGTTAGCAGTCGTATACTTCTATAATAAGTGCCATTAGATACAGTTAAACAAAGTGTTAAAAAAATTTATCACACGCGCCTAAATGTGATTTTAGCTGATAACTTGCTATCGTTGTCAGTAAAGGTGAACTTCAATAGCCACTCTTTACAGAAATGTTTTTTTATTTATCTCATGGTAAGAGATGCACCTGCTCATAACAGTGCGGCGCGATTTAGGATCATGTACACTGCACGGAATTTGTGATCGTCGCCTTTAGAGTTAAGATGTTACCCTCGTCACAGTAATTTCATTTACTAGAACACATTAATATTATTATTCGCACACTACAGTTTGGCGTCAGAAATAGGCGATGCGGATGAGATTGTATATGATTAATTATCCGATTCAATTACATTTGCTTCAGTAATTGAAGTACTGATTTTATTTTTTTACATTTTTCTCATAATTTAATATTTCTGCACGGTATAAACGTACGTGGAGCCAAAACGTACCTAGAAGTTTATGTACAAATATAATAGAAGAAAAAAACAGGATCGATCAATGTGATGTATGTGATAGGGCTATGTCTAGTAATGAACGTTTAACCGCTGATGATGATGTTGATTTTCTTTTAAAAAATACATGATAACGTCAATTATCCGCTAACTTGAGCAGCCGGTGTATCTAGAGATTAATTACAATCAAAGGACCGGCCGTCCTTACCAATCGTAGTGTAAACTTTAACCAATACGATGGACACAAAGTCTGTTATTGTTATTATAGAAAAGGGGACAAGGCTGCCATTATATATTTGATCAAATGTCAATTGGTCTTGCGGAATATTAAGTATGAAGGACAGTAATGAAATAAGCACAACATTAGCTTGGAGTCTTAGTGGAATAAATTACAGAGGACAAAGTACATTTCAAACAAAGAAATATAAAAACATTACTGTTTATTAAAACAAAAAGTAAAAATAAAAGAATAAATAACACTATACGTTATTGTTGTAGAGCAAGCTATATATATTATGAATGTGTATGTTCAATAATATTATGAGAATGAGATGAGAATATGTCTAAAGAGTATTTCCGACGAAGCGATGAGTCGAGCGAGACGTTGCTTTAATGGTAAGTCATACGACTGCACATAACGTGGCGATAGTTGGGTTGGTATGCACCACGTTGTACCCGTCGCGTTTAAAACATATTGAGAATTATTACCCTAGTAAATTTACTAGCTACAACGCCCTTCAAACCGAAATACAGTAACTTTTATCTTTGTTTTGCCGCAGATATACGAACTACGGAGGTACCTACACAGCCGCCGGCAACAAAGTTCTACCACCAGTGCTTGAATCGTGAAAAAATAAACTAAATATCGTAATTGTAATACAAATGTTTAGTCATACAAAAATTAAAATTGTACATATTTAATACTATAAAGTATTTCTTTCTCTCTCTTCTTTGCTATTATCCCATATAGTGGTGTGGTTAGCTTTTCATATTTTTCCTCTCCACTTCGCTGTCCTCGACATTGTCGTCAGTCATTAGGCACTCAAGCAAACTATAAAGTATAGCATTTAATACAGTAGAGAATTTAATTGTGAAAATTTTTATTAAATACTATACAAGTTTACGGTTCGATTCTCAAATGGCTTGAAGAACTACGCAAACGGTTAAAGATCGTTTAGTTAGAGAAATCTCCGTCGGAGATCGGCAACTGGGCGAGTGTCGGAGGCAGGAAGGCCCGGGGTGTCGGGGCGTTGGCACGAGGTTGGAGTTGGCTATTCTCGGATCCCGCTGCCGATAAGGGCTGCTTATCGATCTCCCTCGTCGTTGTTTTTTAGCGGCTGGTCTAGGGCATAAATTCTTGTTAAGCCGGATAAGGGAAAAAGTTAATTACACACACGTATGTTGTACTTATTTCTAGCAAATTAAGATTTGTCGTTGATTGTTTTGGGACTTAATTTCTACAGTTATCTCTTAAGTAATTTTAACTAGAAAGAAGTGATTAGGGTTTATAAAGTTAACATGAATGATAGCATGGTTAAGATGGTCAATATATATTATTCATTTAGAAGTGTACATGTACTATAGATAACTGCTTAAAATTCAATAAAATAAATAAGTAACTCTCTTAATGTTTTCACTAGTCGTATTTGACTTGCTCTCGCAAGGAGCGAATTAATATCATTTGGAAACCACCCTAGTCAAGTCCTGGTTGGCAGACGTCACATGTCAACCAAAGCTGTTGTTCTTGGAATCTATCAATTTCCTTTCGCTGTTTCCTTCACCGGAAGCTCAAACTCAATGAGAATTGAACCCGCATTTCTTCGAAATACATATAGCGTAAATAAAATACTGTTGACTGAATAATATTACGTAGGACCGTAATAATAAGGTTACGGGCTCCTATTTATACAGTCAAACAGTTGTGTAGAAACATAATGTGATCTACTATGAAGGACGCTGTAGCTAGTTAAATTACTGGAGTAACTAAATTTAACATCTTAAGTTTCCGGGCGACGAGCACAGTGTACTGCGTTCGGCAGGATAAACATTTACCATCAGGTGAACATCTCGTTAATCTCGTCAAAAAATGCTTATGTAGCTAATCTGTTTTTTTTTTCAAAATCTATTTCAATTTCAACTGCGAACACAATGTGGTGCTATATATATCATCTTAACTAGCTCCTAGTCCAAGTAAAAATTAAAGCAAAAACGCTATCCGCTCATACCTTTGTTAAAGTTTGCGGACGAGCGCTGGCCGCAGACGCGGCAGCCGCCGGTCGGCTCGCATTTGACATCTTACTCACTTGAGACACTACTTTGCTGTTCCGACAAGCGTGTTCAGGTTTGTCGGATGTGGTTAGTCTCTGGAGAGAATATAGGCTAAGACAAGAAAAGAGAAAGGCGATTTCATTATTTACAGGCATTTGAGTGGTAAGAAAATGTTTTTATATTTTATACTTGAATATATTCTCTACTTTTAGTAATATACACAAATTAAAAATTGTTTGTTAATTAAATTACGTTTGAGTTTGGATTATTGTTAATATTTATTTTTATTTTATGTAGCGACGAAACGTGTCGGACATTCACATAATGATAAGTGATAACAACGTGGCGCTAATTTGGATGATATACACAGCACCACGTTCTGCTCATCACCTCGAGACATAAGATGTTCGGTATCATCACCCCAGTAAATCTATTAGCTATAAAAGTCAGAACATAGTAATATTTGCACAGCATTTCTTGGCGGTACAAATGGAGATCCGATAGTACCTACCCAGATAGTCTCTGGTAATAATCATCAGTAATGATGATTTACTCAGTCATATGATTTGTACACTTTTTCATCAAACCTACTTGGATAATTTCCACCTTAAAATTTAAATCTGTCACCATAATTACATTGAAATGACATGCTTTTCAAGACATGGGAGCCAGAGTGTTTAGGACGAGTCTAAATGGCGAGCACGCTTTACCACTTAGGACCTCATTGGCACTTAAAACCGTATGAAATTGAATTGCGTCTTAGTGATGCAATATTAATTTAATGATTAAAATAGGAAATATGTAAATAACTAAAGAGATGTCAGTATCAAATTTTTCACTATAAAATCAGATTTTGTATGAGATACAACATTCCGTTCAGTATGGCACACGTACTCGTGCAAAAACGAATCGTTATACAAAGTTCCAGTTCCAAGAAACGAGCAATATAAAATGAATATATGCGAAAGCTTTAGACCACATTAGCAATGGAAACCGTCCGGTCAAGATAAACAGGAACTAATTTATTGATATAAATGAATCACTGCGTTTATAAAAAAGAAAAATCTTGTTTACTTGCTGTGTAAAATTAACAGGTACATTTCCTACATCTATTACTAGTTTAATTTGTTAGACGTCCTCTTTAAATTAACACAGGGCTATTTAGCCTATCCTATACATAATTGTAAAAAAAAATTTTCTTATTCAATGTATATAAACTATAATATAAATAAAATTAATATTCTTTTTATTCTACGAAGTAACAAGGCGAGTGATACGTTTATCTAAAAGTAAATGAATATACATAACAACGTGGCCCTAATTAGGATATTATACACTGCATCATAATGTGCTCTTTGTTGACATATGTTAAGTCTTATTACCTTAATAACATCGCTAGCTTAAACTTAAAATTATAAACTTTATCAGATAGCACATAGCAAATATGTATATAATAACGAAATTCCCACGTAGGAAACACTGTTTTACTTAAGTTATCGTGAACCTGTGAAACAATAACAGTTCAGTTGTATGTGTGACTACTAAGCTCCGTACGACACCATGATGCCTTTGATCGATCATTACTGCGTTTCAGCTATTGATGAAGGCAAACATCAAGATAAAACTAAAGTGTAACTAGAACAGCTCCGAGTTCTTGGCACATCAGCTGGTAACTTGACCATCGTAGTAGATTATGACCTTTACTCTTTTCACACGTGAAAACATTTCAAGTCCCAGCAATATGTTGAAGTGAATTAGTTTTTCTACACAGGTATTATTATAGTCATCATATGTCTTAGCTTTCTGTGACACTTGAATTGCGAACAATTTGTGTTAACAACATTTAATACAGAGCATCCGGTTGTAGGATAAGGAATCTGGTCGACAATCTAAACGATTTCCGATCGGCAACATTATCAACGGCCAAGATCAACTAAAAGGTGCTGTGAGACTGCGACCGGTTTAGTTTTTAGTAGCAACATATTTGTATACCTTTTCAATGTTTTTGAACTGATTCTGTGTATGTAAACGATTTGATTATTGTATTTAAATACACAAACGATATTATTCCGAGTGTTCAAAGCTAATAAAATTAAATGTACGCTAATGAAAAATTTATAATACGGAATATCATTATCATTTTTTTAAGTAAAGATTAATTTAAATACGGAAATTTTTAAGGTAAAAAAAAAAAATGTTCTCCACTACCAACTTCTTACTTTGCCTATCTATAACAATATAAATCGCAAAGCATGTTTTTTATTTCCGCCGAAACTTAACAGCTTAGACCATTACTTAAAGCGACTATGACGTAACCAATAATATAATCATACAGATAACAATTATACATTACAATACAATACCTAGAAGACAATCAATGGAACGTTCGCCCAAAAAATAACTTAAAGTTCAATTACCTGTAACAAAAAAAGACAAAAAATGTTAATACTATTGCACAACACGGCATCAAGTGTTTAACATCGTTATAACTAAGTGTTGTATTTATATTGGTTGTTAAGTCCTTAACTTTGTTGCCTAGTGTACATTGTATATTAAACAGGTAATAAAAAATGATTACTTCCATTATTTTTTTTTGTAACATCGTGATATGACCATAAGCTGAACAAGATATAATTAGAGCATTGAACTACAGTCGCGGAGCAAAAAAAAAATTCGATACTAATTAAAATCTAGTATATACTCGTATATATATAGCAGCTCGCTGGCCTAACGGCTAGAGCATGCGGCTTTCATTCCGAAGGTCGCGGGTTCGAATCTTGGTATGTACCGATAACTTAATATTTAATTTATGTACATTTGTGAACTTTAGTTACAACAGCGAAATACAAATGGTGAAAGAAAACATCGTGAGGAAATCTACACATGAATTAGAATTTATTCTAAGGTGTGTGAAGTCACCAATCCGCGTGGCGACTATGGCCCTATCGCTCTAATATTGAGGGTAGGCCTGTGCCCCAACAGTGGTTTCTTTAGAGATCGTTTATCTAATATTTAAGTTTCATTATAAGTGTTCGGGGTGTAAGGGATCACGCACAACAGCTCACGGGCCTCACAGTCGACGATAGGCTCACGTTCAACACGCACGTGAAGAACGTGAGCAAGAAGGCCCAAGGGCTCTATCGTCGACTGTGCAGAGCCGCAAAAGTATCGTGGGGGTTGAACTCGGAGGTGATCAGAACGATGTATCTGGCTGTGTTCGAGCCGATCATTTTGTATGCAGCGAGTGCATGAGTGCCGGCGGCTAAGAAGCTGCTGGTCCGAAAGCAGCTCGATGCGGTTTAGCGTGGCTTCGCGCAGAAAATTGCGCGAACTCACCGAACCGCGTCGTTGCACTCGGCCCTAGTACTTGCCGGGCTGCTTCCTCTGGACCTTCGGGTCCAAGAAGCGGCCACTTTATTTGAGATAAAGCGCGGTCACTCCCGGGAAGTGCTAGGAGACCGGGAGATGGAGGCACCAGTTAGCTATCTGAGACTACCACACCCGTCTGAACAATTTGGTGTGGAGTTCTCCTGCCTGGGGGAAAGTGCGGAGGAGGTCCAACTTGCCACCTCGGCTGCCGGCTCAGCCATTTACACCGACGGCAGCTGCATCGACGACAAGGTGGGTGCGGCGTTCAGCGTTATGCGGAACGCCGCAGAGGTTACTAATAAGAAACTCAAGTTGGGCAACTTCTGCACCGTATACCAGGCAGAGCTGCTGGCATTAGCAGAAGCGACGGGGTACGCGGCCAGCGGGTCGGCGCAGTCATGCGCCGTACTCAGCGACTCGAGGTCCGCCCTTGAAACTATCGCAAGATCTGACACCCTCCACCCCCTGGGGCTTCGTGTGAAAGAGAATATTACGAAAGCGCGGGCAAAAGGGATGAACGTGAGGCTATTTTGGGTGAAGGCGCACGTGGGGATGGAGGGAAATAAAAGGGCGGATCAACTGGCCAAGGAAGCGGCCCTGAAGAGTAAAAGAAGACCAGAGTACGAGGATTGCCCCGTTTCCTTCGTCAAGCGTCAGCTCAGGCTGAAGACGCTTGACGAATGGAACAGGAGGTACGTGCAAGGTACGACGGCTTCGACAACGAGGATTTTCTTCCCAGACGTCGTGTCAGCTTACCGGACCCTTCGCCGATTGGAGCTCGACACGGTCCTGGTCCAGATGCTCACTGGGCACGGGGGATTCTCCGAGTACCTTCACAGGTTCAAGCTCAAGGAGAGTCCCGCGTGCCCTTGTGACCCAGCTGTGGACCAGACCGTGGTGCACATCCTCGCCTCCTGTCCCTTGTATGGAAGGAGACGGATGGATTTGGAGGTGGAGCTGAACAGGCAGCTCACCAAGAAAGCCATTGCCTCCCTGATGAGTGAAGACGAAAGTCGCCTAAAGTTCCTGGAGTTTTGTAAAATAATAGTAAGTGATGTCATAAAAGGAATGGAAAATTAAATAAAATAAATAAATAAATAAGTTGTAAAACGGTTATCAGATATTTAAAGAGGAAAATAAAATTAAAGTAACAAAGGAAAAGAAATCGCAAAAACAACAAAGAAGGAGCAAGAAGGAGACGAGAAAGAAGAAGTAGAAGGAAGAATATATGACAAACGTATGATTGTTCCAGGACACGACGACGGTCTTCACGAGCGGGAGGTATGGAAGAAGGAATTGGGATGGAGTATGAGTGAGAACAAAAGTATGAATGATAAGTATGGAAAGCAACACAAGAGAGAATGAAAGATGAGTATGTAGGGAAAAAAAATGTAATAAATAAGTAGATGTTAAGTGATTTGAATAGATAAGTCCTGACCCAAACTACGCAGGGGAATGCTGTAAAAAAAAACAGCTCACGGGACCCAAAAAAACCTCACCTGCTGGTAGTGCATCCTGCTAATCAACAAACGAGGCTCTGGTTCCCACCGACCTGCATTGGTCCAGCGTGGTAGGAAATGGGCTAAATCTTCCATATGAAACCCTACAAACGACAGCCTCTAATGCCCGGCTGTATCGGAGGCGATGGTGACTGTATGTCTTTGTGGGAACCTTTTGTCCAGCGGTGGACGTCTATCGATTGATGGTGTGTGTGTGGTGTATAAGTAATTACAACTTAAAAACTTTAAATAATTCTGTAAGAGTTAAAACATATTTTTTTAACTTAAAATACCCACGTGTGATAAAAAGCAGCTAACAGAGAAGAATTGCATTGAAAAATGTAGAAACATTTTATGTGATCTTTCTAGTATTCCAGCACTGGAATTATTGAAGTGATGTATATAAATCTATCCTTTATATTTATTTAAAGAGCAGTAGCAGTACCTGTAGTCGATCAAGAAATAAAAGACAGTGACTTAATTGACTTCTAGCTTCCACCCTTTTACATTTTTATTACAAAGTCATTTTCTTTTAAATTAAGCTAAATGTTTTTCTGCACTTAAGATAATACTTGTACATTCGTGTTTCTACATTTCTTCAGGAGTCTTAACAAAATCAAATAATTTAATTCACGGGTCAAGAATGCACTGTATGTTACTAAAGAATAAACGAGCTGGGCCATAACAATATCAAGCAATCGGTGTCCGTACGAAGTCTAGACCGCTGCTTTGTTACCTTCATTCAGTGTCCATCGACCCCAGGCTGTCGACAGTCCACTTTGCGAAAATCCTAGACATCGTTACTTCTATCTGACGAAATAACGTATCATGTGGCCAAAATAATAAAGGCAATTGAACGGAGTAGTTTTAAAGTAAGAGAAAAAAAAATAAAGAAAAAATAAAAGCTAGAAGAGTTGTGAAAGTTGTGTGTACTTTTAAGATAAGTAGAAATATTTTTACGAAATTCCAGACATAACTTAATGTAGAGAACAACTACATCTACCCATTTTATTATTTTCATTTCATATGCAACGTACTTATACATTAACTCTTAATAATTACTAATAATTTTTTCATGCAAGCTTGCATTCATCACAGGATTGAAACTTAGTGAAAAAGAAGAGGTGTTAAAACTATTTGTAATATTTTAACTCAATAATAATGATATAACGACACACACAACAAGATGAGGTAATAGCACAGTCGTACGTGCTGTGTGAGTTTCGGAAGCAAGGTTCCAATTACCACATTTTTCCTCGATGAAGTTTGCATTGGTAGTTTCCTCGACAATTATAACAGCATCATCGGACTCAGGGCTCGCGGATTCGCTTATCCCCGAGCTAAATAATTTCCTACTGATCTTAAGTTTCGGATGAAAAAACAACAAAGGAATCGACAGTTTCAAAAACATCAAATATATTGTACATTTTAAGAAACAACCCGAACATTGCCAGTGTGATAAATAAATATCACTGAGAATTCAGAATTAAATTAAGATAACTGTTTCCTATTACTAATGTATTACACAAACAATAAAACAGATTTATGTAGATAACGAACAAAAAACAACAACACATGATTTTATTTATATCTTATCGATTTCAGTATTATTTTCCTTCATAACATGAAAATAAATTTTGGCGACAAATAAAAAGATATGTATTATAAGCATATTTTAACCTTAAATTTTTTCACAAAAACTGTACACCCCGCACGTAAGGTAATTTTTTTTTTTTCATATAGTCTGTCAACTTCAATGTATAAAAAACAGTATAGTAGCAGAACTTTCCATAAATTTTATTTTGCAGTGATAATACCGTTTAAAAAAACTAAGCCATGTGTGAATTATAGCTGATGTATAAAAAATATGTGTGGTAATGTTCGTTGAAGCCCTAGCGGACTACAAGGTGGACCTGACGGTCGTGGGAAAGCCATGGAATTGGAGAGCGCAGGTACGATCAGTGTGGAGTTCTTTGAGGAAGGTGTGGACGTCTATCGACTGACGATAATAATATAAATAACTTCGCCGATACATCTTTTTATTTTTACTTTTAGTTCCCATGTACTTCCCGTGTAGTACCCTGAATTATATTAATAAGTAGTCGGAATTTTCTGTTATTTTACAGCCGAATAATTAAAGTACTATAATGAAGTTATTATAAGTTAATAAAGAACAAAGCAAACTAGATAATCAAGCGTTTATAATACATACGACTTATGTGTTCTAGGTTGCGAAAGATCCCTGTTAAAATTCTAGCAATTTAAACGCTTGCCTTTCCTCAAGCTCGTAGCTTAAAAAAAACACCTACGAGATTTTTATCTTGATGTTATAAAGCAAATTATTATGCTTAATTAATTTCTATTTTTATATTTCACCATTTTACGGTCACAACTATTACGCGTTGAGAGTTCAAAGACCGTCTAAATGGTTTCAAGTATACTACAGAGCGAATGATATGTATATAATTATAAAACCATTATTTTTATTTGACAACTGCTAATTGGTAAAAAAATATATATTTGAATAAGTTAATGATTTATTGAAAGAGGCGTTAGCATCGTTTATTTTAAATAAGTATGCTTAAAACTGACTCAGCAGTTAAATAAACAAAAGTACAAGTTGACGCCATAATGTTACTTTTGCTTAAAAACAAATTTTTGTTTTTTAAAAGTTTTATATTAAAATATAACAACTTTGAGCTCTACAAATTTCTTTCAGAAACCCATCAAATACTATTTCCTAATGGAATGCAACCCCGCAAGTTCCCCCATACACCCTCTACAGTTTTCACCCTTCTGGAAATATTTGTAATTGGATCACAATTTTTTCACTGTTAATAAAACTCGAAAAAAATGTATTAGCATATTACGATGACTCCTGGCGCCAGCATAAGTTAAAGCACTTTAACCTGATCAAGCAAATTGATTTGCAGGCTTTCAGCTGAAGCATCATTTAAGTACACTTCGCCGAACTCTTATTTAAGATGAAATCCATTTCACGGTTTCCACTGAATAAAAAAATCCTAAGTTAGACATTTTATAGCACGTGTAACGAAAGTAAATAAATTTATTTACAATATTGATATCGTGTTGCATCTGCAGTTTGATGCAACTCCGGTGATATAGCTTTACAGCTTATTTGGTACTCCATCATCACAATTTCCGGCTAACAAATATTATAATATTTTTTTAACATTTATTATTTAAGTAAGTGTCACCTAAATCGCACGTGGTGTTAAATGATGGAATGGTTTGTGGTAGTAAAACCACCCTAGTCTGAAAAAAGATTTTTGTGAGACTCTTCTCTAAAAGATTTAAATTATTGGTTGTTACTGATATTTTTAAATAAAAATTATACTTTTTTTTTAATTAACAATCTTATAATATTAACGTACAGTAGATACTTTCAATACAATTTTTTTATATGAACTGTAATAGTCGTATACTTGAAGAGAAATAGGTATTTTTTTTATTTAGCAAAACCACGAGATGAGATCGTTAACCTGACGGTAGATGATACAGGCGCTGCGGCGTTACGTAGACGGTATCCGTCAACAGATACCTATCAGTCACCAACACTCCCAGTAGTAAATCTCTTATAGAATATGTAATAAGGCTGTTTAAGTACAAACAATCATTGATATATTTGTGCGCGTGTAGTTATTGCAACGCGAAAACAGTCAACGAAACACGATGACGCGTGGGCAGTGTGAAGCATCGGGTCACTAGTGTTCAGCACAATACTCGGCCGGGTCGTCGACCAGGCGAGTATGAGAGTTAATGACCACGGACTAGAATTACTAATTGCCAGGGAATTCATTCTGTTACTGCTAGCCACGGTATGAAATATTTCCCTCAGAGCATCTCGATGTGAAATAAATGAGGCGGTTATCCAAATGTATTACAACGAAAATAAAATAATGGAAAGAAATCAATTGTTGTTGATTAATTGAGAGATGATAACGTTTTAGGAATTATTATTTTTCAAATTTATACTCTGAAATAACTAAAGGTTCACAAAATACAAAGTATACAAGGTGGCGCAAAAATAACCTTCCGATGTTTTTGGCTGTAATTTAAAAAAAAATATGAAAAACTTTGATTCTTCTTGTAGATTATTTTTATTTGGTCTTTTAATTTTTTTACATCAAGGCAATATTTATAGCATTTTCTGATAGGAGGATTACTTTTACGCCACCCTATATAAATCCAATTTAATAACGAAATTTTAAGTCTAATAAAAGTATAGTTACGGGCTTCAAAAAGGTAACTCCGATTACACGGTGAAGATGACATTTCTATCAACACGGAATAATAGCTATTGTGAAAAATTTATAACACCGAAAATGGTTTCAAAACCGTTTTTATAAGAGTAGACGCGGATATGATTGAATAAAAACCAATTCTAATAATTTTCTCACCGCTGTGATTCAAATCCTTGTCTGATGGGAGAACAAACACTCAATCAAAATAATTCATTAAAATGTCTTACAAGGAAAGACATCATCAATATCATCATCATCATCATTTCAACCGATGGATGTCCACAGCTGGACTAGGTCTCTTTTAATGTGTTCCTCCACAAAGCCCGGTCTCGTGCTGTTTGACATGCTAAACTTTTATTATAACGTATTATGAATAGCCATGCAAATCAAAAAATAATAAATCTCGTGGAAAATTTTTTTAAACCGGAAATAGCATCTACTATAATTACTGCTCCGTTAAAGCGTCACTCGTTAGGCACTTCACCAGGTCTGAAAACAGCTCTCAATGGTGATAATTCTCCTCGTCCAAATTTCGATTATATATTTTAATTCCTGGTTTATATATTTAACTTATTTATCTATTTATTAAGCCTTTATATGAAAAAAAAAATTGTTTTATGTGGAAACTATTAATATTTCGTTTGATGTCTTTCGATAAATGCCTCATCTAAAGATTTCCACGCATCGTTCTCTTTGGATGTCCGAATCTATTCTAGACCTGCAACTTCCTTACGTATCGTCTACTCTGTATCCATCTGCTGCTTTTGATGCTTGATTATTTTCGTCCATTTTTCTCTAGTTTCTCATATAATAATTCCCTGTCCACCGCCGTGTTAGCTATTTGTAAACTAATTGTACTTTTTTTTAATTTCGCTGTTTCAATTTCTCCAAACTGAACCGTCTCTCTCTTTCACATCTATAACACTTCTGTCTATACTATTTTGACATACGATGATTGTGTTGAAGAGGCTATTCGTTAATGCCCATGTTTGCAAACCATAACTTAAACATGGGAGTATGCAAATATTGAACTATTTTCGTTTTCATTTTACGAACATTTCTTTGTTATTCGCTATTTCACTCAATAACAAAACCTCTTCCGAATGGTGGTGATATTACTTTCAATTCCAAGAGAAATTACCGCTAATAGTTATTAATACCTCTAAGTTAATATACTACCGTGGACTAAGTAAATGTTTTAACTTATAACATTACTTATTATTATCATATTTAAACTGTATTAGAAATTGTAACATCTGAATATATCCAGAAGTTATTAAAATGTCTTCGATAGGGATACGGTAAATAACAGACCGAGTATAATACTAGATAATGAATTCCATTGAAATTTCATACAGAGATTTAAAGGTAATGGTGTCAAAGGACAACGCTCCGGTAAACCCGCGGGGTCAACGATGGCGGAACTTGGGTTGAGTCACGCGTACAACCTGCCGGTTAACGGACCGAAGCACTTTGATTATAGTTGATCGCCGCCAAAGGATACCCACGGTGGAACGAACCACAAACTACACACTGTTGCAATATTCTCATCTGAAGTCATTCTCAACGGAGTAGGAACTGTAATCTGTCAAACCATAGGAACTGAAAAAATTGCATAGATATGAATTTTTATTCGAATAGTTTTTTTTTTATTTGTCGAAAGGTTGAGACGAGCGAGTTGAGGCCCTGATGGTGACATGCCTGCCTATAACGACGTAGCGCTAGTTAGGATTATATACATAGTATCACATTGAGACATGTGTTCAATCTCGTTATTTCAATATTTTCACTACTCACAGCGCCCGTCAAACTGGAATAAAAATGTTTGCACATTACTATTTGGTGACAGAAATGAAGTTGCTGAGGTACGTATCTAGATGATGTCCGAAAACCGACACCTTCTAACAGTTAGTGTTTTTGTTATTGCCTCCAGACAGCACTGAAACATATCAGCTATCATATCCTTAAACCGATCATCATCATCATCAGATTTTGTTCTTAACCTATTTAATATAGGTCTTTCCTCTTCTCCATCTTTCTTCCTCCAACCAGTTTCCATATAAATTTTATTACGTTGAAGCTAGAGCGTGGTTAAAATTTTCGTTTTATGTTGTACCAATAGATGGCCCTGCACTCATTTCAATTTTATATCGTTAAGCTAGCCGGTTATAAGGATACATATTTAGTTTCTCCTGTATATGTACAGTAGCAGGACAAAATGTGCGATATGCCTATACCGATAGTTTCATATAATAATGAATAATATCATGTCGACGGCTGGTCCTACCAGAGACCGAAGTTGTCTTTAAAATGCACATTGAAAACAATCTTGAAGTCATTATCATCATCGTCAGCCCACAGACGTCCACTGCTGGACATAAGTTTCCCCCAAAGATTCCCACACGCTCGGGTAGGGATTCATATGGGGAGATTTGAGCCATTACCCACCACGCTGGTCCAATGCGGGTCGGTGGAAGCCAGAGCCTCATTTGTTAATTTGCAGGGTGCACCACGAGCAGGTGAGGTTGGCTTGGATCCCGTGAGTTGTTGTGCGGGAAACCTTACACCCAATCTTGAAGTACAGAAATAATTTGTTTATTACGAAATAAGAACTGTACAGATCATAGGGCAGAATAATAGTGATCGCTCACTGACAGTGATTTTTAGCAGAATAAACAGTGTCAATACAACAGAACTGTCAATTAAAAGTCTTAATAAATTTTAAGTACCAAATTAACGTAAATGCAGAAAACATACATAAATATAGTTAAAATAATTTAAAGATAGATGGCGACACCATCGAGCGCCCATATATACCATCAAGGGATACTTACTCTTTAATGACAATATATGTACAAGTAAATATTATATTGCCCTCAATTAATCCTGAACTCCATATGTTATCGAAAAATATCTTCTATTCAATACAATATTTATTGATATCTTGTTTACTTTTTTACCTAACAATGATTTATCATGTCCATCAAAAATTGTTCGTGTTTTCTTCGTATCGGAGAAAAAAAAGCAATGAACTGTAGCAGGGTGTTCAACTCTAGATAAATGAAGTGACTTTATCTATACGTTACATCGCTGATATAAAACAAATATTTAAATATTATTTTTTGCAATTCCATAACAAGATATTTTGAAGTGTGTAGATATCAATTTATTATGACTAGGCTTATTGCTTCTAGAAAGAAGTCAGAATAATATGGGATATCAACCTACTAACACCGCGTCGGTAGTAAGCTTAAGGAATAAACCAGTGTCCCCTCTCGCACTGTTCATAATTACATTTTTATTTATTTTTTTCGGATGAAGTTAGTGCTGTTATTGACGATTTTAACAGCTTCCAAAGGCTCAGAGCTTGAGGGTCAAGAATAAAACCCTAAGTACATCCCAAAAGGTATTTTTATATCTGTCTAAAGTTTCATACTATAACAACATTCAACGGCTACATAAAGAAGAAATTTACACAAAGTAATATTTTTTTTTTTATTTCAAGGAAACGACTAGACGAGCAGGATGTTCACCTGATGTTAAGCCTACCCATAACAACGTGGCACTAGTTAGGAGGGTATAGACTGCACCACATTGTATTCATCGCCTCGAGAGATAGAATGTAGTTTCGTTACCCAGTAAATTGCAACTAGCTACAACGCCTTTCAAACTAGAATACAATAATGTTTACACACTACTATTTCGCGGCAGAAATAGTAGCTGCGGTGGTACCTGCCTACATTGTGTCCGGCAATAGAAACCTACCACCAGTACTGTTAGTCTTATGTAGTTACTGGTGTAATGAGACTCAATATTAATGATCATGATGAGGTGCAATATATATCCTGACTAGCGCCACGTTGTTATGGGCAGACGTATCATTTACTATCAGGTGAACGTCCCGGTCGTCTTGTCGGTTGATTGAAATAAAAAAAAAACAACTTAAACGCATAACACGTTGCACGTGTTAGCGCGTTCACGTGTCACAGTGATTCACGTAAAGCGCACCGCTCGCATTTATCGTAAACAGTGAAGTTTATATTGATATAACAATTTACGCAATTGCTTAATCGGCGGTAATGTTAAATATCCTTTGTTAAGTTTGATTGTTCGTTTATTTATCGAGGAGTTAAAAACGGTTCTGCATAGTACTGTATCATACATAACATGATGATGACAGATTTTTAAAAAATATATATTCTCGTACTACAACGTGATGCGAGGAGTATTACATTTACTAGATTGTAAGTGCAAGCGATACATAATAAAATTAGACACTACAGAATCTACACACCTTATCATACTCGTCGCCATGAGATGCAAGGTTAAAGTCATCAGCTACAGCGTCCTTGAATAATGTTTTCAAAAATTATTCACGACAGACGAGCTACTCGAAAAACCTGTCACCACCAAACGTAAGTTTCATTAACATTATCATTTCAACCGATAGATGCCCACAGCTGGATATAGGTCTTCTATAACGTAAGTTTAAATTGATAAAAATGTTAACAATAATAATCAGTACATATAAAGTAAATCTCTACTACGCCCCTCAAAATTTTACATCTATATGGATACTGGATAAGTACCGAGGTGTTTAACAGTTTTACTACATCTTTCGTAAAAATATATAAAATTGTAGATACGAATTAGATAAGAAACGAACTCTCGAGCCGACGACGTTCAAATATATAAATACCCCAGTCGGTAACAGTGAAAATAGTATACACGAAGTAATAAAACGCTTGTACGTCCAGACGCGTAAACAGGGTCAATAGCATGGGAGTTGATTAAACGAAAAAAAAAAAACAATACTTTTGGGCCGTCGCCAGAAACATGGAGCAAGCGAGATAAGTGCAGCAACACTGTGAAAACAGTGAAAAAAATTGGTTCGTCTCCAAGTGGAGATAGTATTCGAAAATTATTTGATGAAACAACCGTGTATAACAAGCGTAATGAAGATGTATATCACAGATTTAGATACAGCAGTTATTGTGGATCTCGCAGCCGAAACGAAAACTGGAGATTCGTTCCTGTTGCCAGAGACCTTCTACGTAGGTCCACTAGAGAAAAGTTTATAGTTATAAATTAAGATATATATACATAAAATATATCTCCACGTAAGACTAATAGGACTGGTGGTAGATCTCTGTTGCCGAAGACCGTCTAGGTAGGTACCACCGCAGCGCCTATTTCGGCCGCCTAATAATGATGTGCAAACATTACTGTTCCGGTTTAAAGGGCGCTGTAGCTAGTGAAATTCCTCGGGTAAGGAGACTTAATACCTTAATATCTCGAGGCTACGAGCGCAATGTGGTACTACGAATACCATCCTAACTAGTGCCACGTTGTTATGGGTATCGCTTACCATCAGGTGAACATCCTGCTCGTTTATTCACTTCGTTGAATAATAAAAGAAACTTTAAATTATGTTGTGTAACAAAATTATAATCTTTAATAAATCGTCCAAAACACTATTATGTATTAAACATATAAACATTATTACTAATTAATAACTTTTTAAGTAAAATATTATAGTTGCATATATACACTGCAACATTTAATATACGTATTTCTATATATCCATTAAGCTAATGAGTTTATACTGATAGCTTTATTCGACGTCATTTGCTTAAAAGACTATTTTCCAGCTTTTTTTTAATATAGACTTTTATAATTTATTTCACTTTCATGAATATCTGACTTACATACAATAAATTATCATAGAATGTGCGAAATATTTTTTCTTTAGAAATCTTTTAGGATCATATTACGATTTATCTATACTAGTAAGGTTATGTATAACTCTTAAGTTATACTAGTGGTAGGTCTCTGTTGCCATGTTTCTGTAGCTGCGCGATGGTGGCTGTGAGGGTTTGGCTCTTGCTTTGATACATGCTAATACAAAGTTTAAGATGACACAACAACCTCATCTGCTCGTGGTGCACTCTGGTAATCGACAAACGAGGTTCTGACTCCCACCAACCCGCATTGGGCCAGCGTGATAGGAAATGGCCTAAATCACGGCGTATGAATCCCTACAAACAATGGCCCCTCGTACCAGGCGGTACCTGAGGGCATGCTAATTGTGACGCACGTCGGCAAGACCACAGAACAAGAGCAGCGTGAGACCATTCGATGTTGAGATCTTTGAGGATCTCTGTTGCTAAGGACGTGGGCGAGCGTACGTACCACCGCTGCTGCTATTTCTGCTGCCAAACAGTACTATGTAAACATTATTGCGATTCGGTTTGAAGAGCGCTGTAGCTAGGGAAATTAGTGAGGTAACGAGACTTAACATCTTATGTGTCATAGCGGCGAGGGATCTTTAGTGCTATGTATATCATTCTAACTTAGCAGCACGTTGTTATATCACTTACCATCAGGTGAACCTGTTAATCACCTTGTAGTTTCGTTGAATAAAAAAAATAGGTTTTATTCCCAGGACAGAATTTTCCATTAACTCCAAAGGGCTATCAGCATTGTCTTAGTGGTGGTGGAGTGAGGCGCAGGCGTCGACCGGCGCATGTGGGCCACGTGACGTCACGCGTGCACTGCACCGTTACGCGCCCACAAACCAACGCGGCGCTGGTATTGTGGTGGGTTTTTCAGCCATCGAATAACGTTTACCAGCACACGTGTTATGGACAATGCAGTCAAGCTGTTTTTGTTGCCGACTGTACGATGGCAATGCGCTTTTAATTCTCGTTTTCCTCCTTTGGATGGCTTGTAACTGTTTCGCTTTGTCGGCGTAAATGATGAAGTTTACGTGATTTTAGACTGAATTTATAAAAGCTGATTCTTTTCTACGAAGCGACGAGACAAGCGGGACGTTCACCTAATGGTAAGTCATACGCCTGCCCATAATAACGTAACGCTTATTAGTATAATATACACAGCACCACATTGCGCCTATCGCCTTGATACATAAGATGTTAAGTCTCGTTACCTCAATAATTACAATAGCTACTGCGTCTTTCAAACCAGAATGCAGTTATGTTTACGTACTACTGTTTGGCGGCAGAAGTACCTACTTAGACAATCTCCGACAAAAGAGACCTACCACCAGTAAACAACAAACAGTGTCACACCGAATATTGGAACTAACTTTACTTCATTAAACAGAACAAAATTTTGCTGATTTATTTATTTACCATTATTTACCACACCTCGATAATTAAAGTGTTTTAACAACACTCATAGTTACTGAAGGATATAAATAAATACCTGACGTCATAGTTAATTTAGTTTAAAGATATGTGTAATATTCCTTTAAATAGAAACAATCTTGTGTGTTAGTTAATATTATTACATTTAAGTATTTGAGTCCATAACAAAGGTTTATGCAATATAAAACTTTGATTTATTAAGTCTTACGTTATAGAAAATAATAAATATATCAGTCATTTGACTTTTTATCTGCAATGATCTACCACTTGACTTCAAATTGACATGGTGTTAAATGGCAAAAAGCTGTTGATAGAGAAGCTTATTCATCTATAACACTCCCGCTCTTTTATGTTTACAGATTAACAACGTGTGGTTAGACGGGTTCGAAAAAATTTTACCGTCACAAACACCAGTGTCCTCCGTTTTAAAAGGCATTCTTAACAGACGCAACTGAGTTAATACAGCAGCCTTTTTTCAGTATAGATTATGTGTACTTATGTTGTGGAACAAATCTCAAATGCAGTTTAATCTATGAAGACCATTGGGCGAATATATCACATTCGCGGACAAATAATACTCTATAGGTTAATTTGAAGTATGTGGTTGTATTGTTTATGTCAAAAATCATGGAAAAATCTGCCTAGGTGTAAAAATGGAAGACTCAGACGCTACACTACGGCTATGCACAACGCCATAGAACAAAAGATTGTCTTTACAATAGGTCCGTTACGTTGAGAAACCTACCTTCAATCCTCAGCCGCTTTACGTATAGACGTGCGGCTGAAAATATTTACCACTGTAAAAATCGCGTCGAATACCCTCATCCCCTACCACGAGACGCACTCTTTTTTACTTCTTATCTCGAAGCCATCGCATCGCCTGTAACAAGTTTTTATGCAAATAGTCTAAGGGTTTAGGGTGCGGCCGTATCAGTGAGCTTTCAAATCGATTATTTGTCTCTAGTCAGGATAATAAAAGGAATAGAGGAAAATTTCAGAAAGTCTAAATAAAGAGAATTTACATAATATTAATAGCAAAAAATCATTGTTCTAAATAATAGAACATTTTATAGTTCATCTAATTTTTAACGTTTCATGCGACTGAATTCAGACATATCTTTTAATAAGTAATCACGCCGACATTAACGAAAAATATGTACAAATTTGCTTAACGCGAGCAAAAGTATCAAGTAAAACATCCTACTAGTGTTAAATGTATGCGTCATACTGGAGGGAAACATTTTACCCTTTGTTGTCTGGCTGGCTAACTGAGCGGACAAATAAATTTTAGCTTAAAAACTTTAGCTAACTACATTTTACATGTTTAACTAAATAAGCAGTGCCGTAGAAACGTATAATAAATAAGTAATTTCTTATAATAATTAAAATTATTTTTGATATAAGGGGTGTAAGCGGTCCCACTTAACAACTCAAAAGACCCAACAAACCTCACCTGCTCGTGGTCCACCCTGCTAATTAACAAACGAGGCTCTGAGTTCCACCAACTGGCATTGGGCCAGCGTAGTGAGAAAAGACCCAAATCCCCTAATATGAACCTCTACAAACGACGACCCTTAAGGTTTGGCGGTTTTACGAGCAACATAGGATCGATCGAAGTGGAGATTTTTGGGGGCGGTCTATGTCCAGCAGTTGCAGTGATCGCATTGCACAAAGTGTGCATGGAGCCGTCAGTCATATTTCAGACACTTCAAAAGCTTGCTATTAGCCGGGTGTTCGTATATCGTACTATCAACAGATACAACAACACTTTCTCTGTCAGAGACCAGAAAAGATCGGGGCGGCCGCATGCTGTTAGAACTGAACTACAAAGGCTGTTATGCTGTTAGGGCCAGAATTCGTCGAAATCCCATTAGGAAGTAAAAAATCTTATTACGAGAAATGAATATTCTTGCTAGGATTCTGTCGCGTATTATAAAATAAGAGCTGAAGCTCGGTGCTTATCGTCGATATACAAGGACATTCCCTAAATAGATCTTTACAATTAAAGAGAGTGGATCGATCAAAACGCCTTCTGTCGCGATACGCAGGTGAAAGCCACAGAAATATCCTCTTTACCGATGAAAAAATTTTCACGATTGAAAAACATTACAATAAGCAAAATAATAAAATGTACGCTCACAGTTCTAAAGAAACTGCTCAAGTGGTCGGAAAGATACGTGGTCATCATCCTGAGTCAGTGATGGTTTGGTGGGGCGTGTCTTATCAAGGAGTCACAAAACTACATTTTTGTGAAAAAGGAATAAAAACTCCAGCCAGTGTATCAAGATACAGTCTTGGATCATGTTGTGAAACGTCTCAGCAATACACTTTTAAAAATATACCGTTGACTTTCTAGCAGGACTCTGCACCTGGTCACAAGGCACGAACTACCTAAGCCTGGCTTGACACCAACGTTCTGAACTTTATAAGATCTGAAGACTGGCCGTCTTCTAGCCCAGACTTCAATCCTTTAGACTTCAAATTATCCGCAGTTTTAGAGGACATGGCCTGCTCTAAATGACACGATGATATTAAGTCTCTTAAAAAATCTTTGGAGCAAGCAGTGGCGGTGGTGGAAATTTCCCTTGGAAACAGTGCGTAAATTCATAGATAGGTGGCCAAACAGATTAAAGGCCTGTATAAAAGCCAAAGGTGGCCATTTCGTATAGATTTTTTTTTCTTTTTTGCTGAGACAAATAAATATATGTAGGTATAATTTTAATAATATTACATTACTCCATTTAAAAAAAATGCGTTTTCATTTGTAACAGAACTTATGGCATGACTAGGTTATACATATTGCAAATGTGTTATTGGGATATAATAAGATTTCATAATATTAAGTATTATAAATGTATTACATATAAAAAAAAAGAGTTTCATAGAAACTTATAGTCATCCCACAACATTCGCGCAAAGGAAGCTTTACTGCGAGCTGCCCGTATATTTACCCTAAAGATGCAAGTACTAATTTATGTTCTCTAGTTTAAATTAGTTGCTCAAAAATCTAAATTAGGTATAGTTTAAATAAAACGGTTAAAAGAATGTATGTATATAAAGGGTTGACAAGAATGTTTCTGTAATGTAGGTGACCAAGCCGTAATCTTGTTAAGTTCAGTGGTTCAATGGAGTCCAGTATTGGTAATAGGATTATCCTCTCGGAACTAGTAGTAATATAAACGTAGATGTATATATTGTAATGGGGTAAGGAAAATTGTAGAAATAAGAGGATAATTATTACTTTTGTTTTATTGTAGGTTTGTATACTGTATAAAAAGTAAATGTAACCAAGACATAATCATTTCATTTAGGAATATTCCTTACAGTATATATTTTATATGTAGGTAAAATCGAGAGTATAAATTGGTTGTGAATGCTATTTCGAAAACTTTAATTTTTTTATTTTACGAAGCGATGCGACGGGCAAGATGTTCATCAGATAATGACCGCCCAATGAGATTGTGCTCGTCGCCTTGAGACGTGACATGTTAAGTCTCTTTTCTTCAGTAATTTCACTAGTTACGTCCTTCACACCGGACCTTAGTAAATGTTTCTTCTCCCCTGTGTTTGTCGGTGGTAAAAGCAGCAGCAGCGGTGGTACCTACCTCTACACGAACCCCAGCAACAGACTTTTTTTATCAAGGGGAAATTCTTCAAAGCAAATTTTCAGTGTTTATATCTAATAGTTTAGGAGATCTCATGATGAGTCAATGAATCTCCTATATACACATGGATGTTGTGTGGTGTCAATGTTTTTCTTGAAGATTCAGACCCGATGTGCAGTATATCCCGAGACATTGAGAAAGAGTCCAAAAAAATTATATATAAGATATATAATACAATATTATTTAACTTTCAACATTACTGACTTGAATTTGCAAGTACTTATTTAAAGTATAATTTAGGTATAAATTGGCACTTAACTACAAATCGAATATTTTTTAAAAATATGATTCTCTTATCTACTATATTCAATTATGGTTTTCGATGTGAAAAGGCATTATAGAAAACATAAGGAACTTTTTGCTCCACGCTCGCGTGCAGTCGTTAACACGGTTAAGGTCACACGTTCTCAAGGAAGAAGTTCCTATTTGTGTATTGAATTTAATTTAACTTTATCGCTCCAATGGTGGATAAATGAACTTTAAAATAAGGTAATTATTGTTGTATTAAACTAAAGGAGTTGTAATCTCATCCGCATTATGTTTACTGGCGGTAGATCTAGAATAGGACTAAGGTAAGCCATGCCTATCGTAGAAAGCGACTAGAAGAGGTTTCGGCTTCGCGGGCTTTGAAGGTCCTCAATGCCGACTAAGCGAGCCCGGGGTGGACGACAAGAACGAGATAGTCTCATACTTATAGCAAAGCGAAGGATATGGCCCTCCCTGGGGACGTACTTTGTAAAAGTTTTTTAAAGAGGCTTTTAAATCCCGGGGGTCCTCCGCAACGCAATGAGGATGATCCCCCAAGTAGTAGTAGTAGTGGTTACAAATCCTATATAAACTTGTCTTCCCCCTAGAAGCAGAGTATCTTTAGAAATTTTCCCCTCGTTTAAAAGAAGTCCCGTTACCGAAACCATTTATGTAGGTGTTCCACAGCACCACGTTTTTTTGTTGTAACAATTTATGGTTTAAGGCAACAAGCACTGCGTGGTGTAATGTCCTAAGAGGTGCCACGTCGTTATGGGCCAGCGTATTACAAGCAAGAAACAACGTCGCTTCCTCGAATAATAACTAAATTAACGTTATCTGTTTTTATTGTTTTCTACATAAAAAATAGATGTACATTACATTACATACGTAGGATAAAACATAGTTAAACACGCTTTCTACAATACTAAACACGTGGAAGAAATAATCAATAAAGGATTCTTGTAAGGAAGTATGCTTCACAGAAACTTATAGTTAATGTAATTCGTGCTATAGATTATAGATAAAAGAAAATTAAAACGATAACGATCAGGTAAACCGGAAATTGGTAACAAGACATTATGTTTATACGACACAGATCTTTCAATCAAAAACTGTGAGACACAACTACAGTTCTATAATTCTTGTTTATAATATATTTGATTTATGACAGTAATTATTTCTTTAAGAACTTTATTATGATACCTAAAATTAGGTTCCAATAAGCGCACTTAATGCCTATGCATGCCGGAGAATACTCTCCGCCATTCGAACAAGGACTCAAAGTAGAAAAATGGTGTGGTGTGGTCAGCGAAGAGGAATATTTAACAAAAATACAACTACAATCGTGTGTACTATGTATTAATAAATAAGTAAAATACATGCATAAATATACACATATATATCTAGTCGATTTCCAGCGACAGAGACCTACCACCAGTATCACGACGATATAAAAGAAAAACAATAGAAAGGGGAAACATTATTGTATGTGCAAGTAATTATAAAATTTCATTTAACGCAAAGAACAAGTAGCACAACACGAGCGCATTGTAAAGGTAGAACAGAAAGTCAGTGTCAATCATCGACGGTCAATTACGCAGCTTCCGGTCGGCGTCACCACCGTTTGTTGTACGTCTTCTCCGTTACCATTTATTCAGTTATTAATATATCTATATCTTTATCTGAATATAATTTTAAATTATTATTTTAGTTTATACACTCTTCATTTTTACTCAAAGATTACAATTTCCGTTAATTAATATATAAATCTATCTAATTTTAAATATTAAGCAAGATTACCTGTGGATTTTGCTGGCCGTGGGTCTGTTTAAGGAGACCGTCTAGCGGAATACCGCAGGTATTCTTTTTGCCGCCAAAAAGTATTGTGCAAACGTTACAAAAGTTCGATATAAACTTAACATATTATGTCACAATCTCAGTTGATCATCCTAATTAGCGCCACATTGTTATGGGCGAGCGTAACACGTGCCATTAGAACCACCGGAGCAGTTCGTCGCTTTGTCGAATAAAAAAAAAAAAATTCAAATGTCAAATCTAATCAAAAATATATAGTGTCCTTAAAAACATTTAGAAAGAAAAGCCGGGTTTTTTTTTTATTTTATTGTGCAATGACTATATTTATAAAGGAATTTTATGAGGCATTCAATTGGATTCAATTATATACGGTAACGTTTTAAATAGTTCAAGTGATAACTGAACTGTTCGTCTCCTACTTAACATCTTCGTCTATATAAATTTAAACTATTACTGTGTTAATGGTTTTAATTAAACTTGTAAGCTCCTTATAATATATATACTAGTTAAAGCTTATTCACCTGGGATATTTTATATATCGTATTAAGTCTAACGAGCGCCTATTAGCGTCGCTGCTAATGGCCGGTAGCAGTTTAGCGTAGACGGAAGTCAGGAGTCATGTTGTACAACTTCCAAGTAATATAGCTTAGTTTTTTATGATATTTGCTTTAGATGTTGCAAGAATTATTAATAACGTCACGTGACGGTCTTAGTGCTGGTTTGCTGGTGAGACTATTGTCTGTCGGGAGAAACATCCGCCGGAATACAGTAACGTTTTCCAACTACTGTTTGAAAACATTACTGCATTCCGACGATCTGAAGAGAGCTGTAATAGTAGTTAGAAAAATTACAGATGTAAGATGTATATCGCCTTGTTATATTGTCAAGACTTGTAACAATATAACAAGGCGATATGTATCTTACCTTGAGGTTAATGTCTTATACGTCTAGTAATTTTGTTTGTGTGAATCAATTGAAAAACCTGTCACCTTATCGCATACTTGTAGCACTAAGACACCCGTTAAGCAATAAATGTTGACTTTATATATGAGAACATTGAGCGGTTATCACAAAACATATACCAACTTATTAGTCATTCCCACAACGATATTAACGAAACGGATGTGACCTTACTACGGAACACTTGCAGCGGCGTCTCGAGTAGTTACCTGCAATTAAACAATAAACTTTGGTTATTACTTAGTTTATACTTCCAAATATTAATCAATAGTTTAAACGTACCGTAATATTTAAATACCAAACGATTTTAATAGAAATTAAGATCTCGACTAGAAAACTTTTTATGATACAGATAGAGATCTTTGAGTTGAGATATGAATAGGTAATAAATCTCTATCTAAATGGAAATAATAATGAAAAAACTTTATTATTATCATAATACCGATTTATCCCGCTTCTGGTTAAGGTAACCCAATACTGCAGGACTCCCGCGTGGAAACAATCTATAAATACTTAAACCAGTCTCATGCATTCTAATATTAACCTCCGATGTTTCTTTAACTTGTATTAAATTTTGAATGGAAATATACTCTTGGAAACATACTACTTAGTCGGTGAGGAAAAAATCTGTTTACCAAAGGCTAAATAACATCGACATTTTATTAAAAACGTGTTATTAAAAAGCAATATAAGAGTAAGTTTTTTTATACTACGAAGCGATGAAATAAGCAAGGCCTTCATCTGATGGTAAGTGATGCGCTTACCCATAACAACGTGGCGCTAGATAGGATATTGCACCACATTGCGCTCGCCGCTTTAAGACATAAAGCCTTAAGTCTTGTTACCCCAGTATTTACAATAAATACAACGCCCTTGTAACCGGAACACAGTAACGTTTGCTCACTACTGTTTGTTGGCTATAATAGGCGTTGCGGTAATACCTACGTAGACGGTTACAGGCTACAGAGACCTACCACCAGTAAAACTGGTTACTTCAGATATTTATAAGTAAATTGGTATATAAAACGAATTATTAAATCAAGTATCAAGAAATGAACCTATCAATAAACCGTTACAAATTTTTTGTTACACTCATCATTACAGCCAACTGCTACCCACTGTTGAACATGGCCTCAATCGATTTGTTACAATGTTGGACTTGGTACATAGGGTGACTGACTTAAATGAATACACTAAGATACATTGGCTCTAGCTGGGTGGAAGTGCGATGGTTGCACAACAGCCAACATCCGGTATGGAGTCAGGTCAACGCTACCAAAAATACCGTCAAGGAACGAAATTTTCGACGATACCTATGATGATTTACTACTTTGAGTGGCGATCAAAGTTTTAGTCAAAATCTTTATAAATCTATCTTGAATTCAGATCATTTGTTAAACTATATATGTATTCAGTGTTTCCATTTCCTTCTTACTCATGGCCTAGTTCATTATCATACAGAATACATAAACATACATTATTAGACAAAGAAGATGTGAACCGAAGGATTTTTTCCAACCGTTATCTACTCATTATTAAGATTACGGATTTTTCTGAACATATGTTTAAGATTGGGCTATTTTGATTGTACCTTTCTTCTTCTTCTTCTTGCTAAACCTTTTTCCATCTATGCTGGAGTTGGCTCTCCTCGTCATTCTTTTAAATGTATCTCTATTTTATGTCATAGCTTCTGTCAATTTGTTGTTCTTTAGATTTTTAGTGATCATCGTCAACCAAGTAAACGGGAGTCTCCCAGGGTCTCTCTTTTTAGTTCCGAGATCCAGCGCTACCCTAACCATATGCGTTGTTGGTCTTCGCATAACATGGTCGTACCCGCGCAGGCGTCTCACTACCATTTTCTCTTGAACCTATTTTGAATGTATATTAAAAAAAAAATACATTATCAAATTTTCTATACAAATTGAACTTGTTTCGGTTCTATTCAGTTAACTATAAACACAACATTGATATACTCATGAGTCAACGTACGTTTAGCATTGACCATCAATTAACACAAAAGTGTAAGAACTTCCCGGACAAGGGTCAAGACAACGCGGCAAACACACAGACACGCTAGACGACACTAAACCGGTCCATTTGTCACTTAATGAGTCAGAATATGGTTGTCCTCTGCGAAAGGAAAACCATTGCATGGTCTATTAACATAAGAATATGGATGTTTTATTAACATTATAAAATCACACGGTTCCGTTTGAACGACCGCTTGTTTACTTTATGTGTTTTAAGTAATTTTTCTATTGTGTATACAGTTTGCAAGTGATATTCTTACAAATAATGATAAAATTATCATGATCATTACCACTGCTGGACATTGGTCTCTCATGATCTTTACGTTTGTAGAGTTCCATAGAGAGAATTTGGGCCATTTCTCACCACGCTGGCTCAATGCGAGTTGATAGGAGATAACATTATCAAATTATATAATTTAATTTATAGTAAAAGGACGATGAGAGCATTCACAGTAATTCTCTGCTATCATTGTAAATTCCCTGATCCATTAAGAATTCTTTATAATTATACAATATCTTAAAAACTATGTCATGTGTGATACAATACAACAATTAAACTGAAATACGATTTGATATAATAATTTAATATGACTAGATTTTGTACTTATGAAACTGTTTTGGTCCAGTCTTCCTCTAAAAAGCTTTCTTCTTTGTGAAGCAATTTAGGCCTTGTAGTCCTGGATCCGCGAGCCCCGTATCCGATAGGCTGTATCAGTCAGTCAGAAGAGTAACAGTAAATGTCCTCTGAGAATTAACTGTGAAGAAATCCTCCCTGTACCCGTTACTTAGATGAATTGTTAAGATTCTCATAACTTACAGCACTGAAATCCTCCACTAAAATTTCAAATTATTTGTGATTCCTCTTATTTCATGTAATCTTCCCACACTTGAAATGTCATCCAAGTATATATCTCTTTTCATAGTCTCCTTCGCCACAACATGTCGAACAGGCCGTGGACCCGGGTCCATGAGCCCAGTATCAGATGAGCTGTAAGAATCAAAATGACTACAAGCGCTACACTTCAACATCAGAGAATGAAGACTACATCTCAAACATTTGATTAACGATAGATCAGTATCCTTTTAAGTCCAGGTTTTTCATTCGTCTAGCGAAATATTTTACATGTTAAATCCCTACTGAATTTCGCCTGCCGCTAAAAAAACAATCTTCACGTGCAAAAAGCGGTAGTAAGCTGACATGCGGTGGAAATGTAAATTTGTATTCTGTATTAATTTTGTAAGAGAATGAGATGAATATACTATGGAACTGGTGAACAGCGAGAGAAAAATTTAAGTACTTAAAGTAACATTTAAGGGCAAGGTAGAGTAGTAGAGTAGTAGAGTAGTAGTAAAGTAGAATTGTTGATTCAAAATAAAAATTATAGAATAGCCTAAACTATATATATATGTTTATTCTTGTCTATTTTTGTTAATTTTTTTTTTTTCATAAAATTCAATTCACACCAGTCCAAAAGAAGTCTCACTTTAAAAATGTTTAACGTTTACAATACTTCTGTCTACATTAAAAGACAGATATAATATAGTTAGCGTAAATACAAATTAAATGTGAAATGCAGGTAGAGTGTGATGTAAATAATGGTTTACCTTTAAGTTACTAATTCATCCATTTAGCTTATAATTACAGTGTCGAAGGGATTATAGTGGTGATGCTAAGTTTCCGATGATAATGGAGTTATCACACGCAACCATTGTTAGTTGCCGGTTTTAATTTAATCGAAACATAAATCTGCTTTACGTAAAACAAGCAATTTTAACAATGACAATGATTTCTAATGATGATCTCGGATTTTAAGAAATAGATAGATATCTTGACTATCTAATAAATTTAAATAAATTATCGCTAAATATATTGAGTTAGTGGCATACATCAAACAAAACCTATACGTATTTTGATCAGGTGGAAAAATAATAATTATATATCATCGAAGGGCCAAAATGAGATTAGTCGTGGTCTCTATTATCTTATATAGTGCTTATACAGTGTATGTCCGACAGTGTTAGATCTACTTCATTTTATACAAAAGGAGAGTTTTAACATTGAGTCCGGTTAATAAAAAGATTATTTTATATGAAAAAATTTTATAATGTAGTAAAAATAGTATACTGATTAAGGATAATTAAATTCCACGTCACTATAAACCCAAAACTAAATTAAACCCTCTAAACGTTGCCACTACTGGAATTCAAGGCTTTTAAACTAAGTCTTTTAACCATCACGTTAAGTACGAATTGGATGATCTCAAGTGTGCTCGAAAGTTGATGTTTTTGTAGCATATTGATTTCGTAACGATGTTTTATTTCACCGGACACGAAATCTCAGCAAGAATTGAACCCGGCGACGCGCAACGTATAGCGCTTACTATTGTATACTTTAGGATTAGCTATATCGTAGTAATCATTCAAAAGATTCGCTACTATTCGTTACGCGAACGTGTGAAAACTGCAAGGCGAGCGTATATTGAACAAAATAAATATTTACAGGTTCTTGAAAAGCAGAAGGCGTATAAAAACCCGACATAAATCGTCTGGGCACAGACAGTATCAATTTTACATTCGCCGTCGGACGCCTGCTGGCTTTACCGTTAGCCACGCTGACTCCGTCTCATACGTACTTGTATTTTAGTCTTAATAACGGACTCTCAAACTGTTTTTATGCACTGATACGATTAAAGGACGACGGCGAGTCGTTGCCCTTAAAATTAAATTACATTGTTTCCAACTTGAATAAGTGTGAGAGTTTTAAATAGGTATATTCAAAATGGAATAAACTGATGGTGGGCTCTATTTCCAGAGACCGTCTAGGTAGATACCGTCGAAGCTCCTAAATTAGCCGCCAAAACAACAGTGTGCAAACGTTACCGTGTTCCGGTTTAAACGTCGCTATATATAGCAAGTGAAATTGTTACAGTAACATCTTACGTTTCAAGGAGATGAGGACAATGTGGTCCTGTGTCATCATGACTAGCGCCTCGCTCGTCATTTCATTTAGTATATTAAAAAATAGTTATTTTTTATAAGCCAGTTTATTGAAAGAAAAAGGACATCGGTTTACGTTCTTTGTTAAAATAAGTATATTACGGAATTAACATAAAATAAAGTATTTTAAATGTGCACATCAAGTTAATCGTGTAATGAAACTTCCAGCAGGAGTGACGGCATTATCTATGCATTGCAATTTCGTCCAAAACCAGTTGTAATTTGCGGCGGGCAACACTGTATAACGCACTGTGCTACATCTGTCTGCGCATATGTTGTATTATTATGGCTTGGGTGCTTACAGTTAATTTTTTTTTCTTTTATGCACTCCGTCGTATACTATATCATATTCAAGATGATACAGACAGTATAGATATACAATAGGTCGTTTAAACTTAAAATTTTGGTACTCTACTTTTTTTTAGTGCGGTTTTAACCATTTCGGTACAATCATCCACTATAATCAATAGCCGACAACTGTTACCTTGTTAACCATTTAATGTGTACATTTATGTTATTTCAAATGATTGCATATCAAATTATACATATGCAGATATGGTACGTATATTCTTCAGCAGCAGTGCAAACCTCTCACGTATACTTGAAATGTATACGAATAATTAGGTTCTTATTAAAATTATTAACATCACAAGAATAATATTAACTGACTGAATAACCGCTGTACCGGAATAGTTAAATACAAACGTCGTTATTTCGTGCTGTAACTGTAACTATTAATTTTGATAAGACTTAACTATGTACCCGCAATATTAGATGACGCAGTTGGTTCACATTAAAAACGTCCAATTTGTTGAACGTTCATCGTTGTAATTAACCAAGTCACCATTAGCCCGTCAAACGGTTCACAAGAAATGAAAGGATCCCACCGAGTTATAATTCAAAGTTTTCCGTTAGGCGAACTTGTTTCACCAATTAAAATGCCGAATCGGAAGTGCTATATAACTTGAACTGTGTTTTTATTTCACCAATTAATTTTTCCATGTTTTTAATAACTTAATCGTTTCAATCTTCAAAGTTTGCATAACAATAATAGCAATCATAAATTTAGCAATAACTTTAAGACTTCATACCTAGTGTCACGTTCATACCAAGTGTCACGCTGCATATATTATGAAAAAATAAATAAATTTATAAAGTATTTTACAGTTAAAGTATGGGATCTTTTTTGTAATAACTATTTAAAAGCAAAGCTCATGAAGGTAAGACTGAGTGAGAGAATGGGTTTTACTGGTATTCAAATTACTTTTACATAAAAAAGAAAATTTTTTCTAACAACATTTCAATGATTCAGTGATCGGTTAATTTCCGTCGTGAAGTCTTCATATCACTTGAAAACGTTTTCATATTGGAATAAAATTATTTGCCTGAAAAGAGCATTAAACAATGTTAGTTCATAAATTTATATGAAATCGTATTCAGTATTACACTAAGTGTCCGTTGTCCTCAACATGAAATCAAATTGCGTTTCCCAACCTAAGATCCGTTCACACCGACATCTGTACACGCTGTTGCAATTTTATTTCTCACCTGGTGGTCAATAACAGGTTTGTTGCTGGAGACCTTCTATGTGGGTTCCACTGCAAGGTTTATTGTTACCATAAAATAGTAGCATGCAAACATTACTGTATTTACTGTGAAAGCATTGTAACTAGTGAAATAACTGAAGCTAACGATGGCTTAACATCTTATCTTATAGCGACAAGGACAATGTTGTATCACCTTAATTAGATATCTACCTATATATAGTTATGGGCGGGTGCATCACTTAAGATCGACTGATCGTTTCGCGGGTATTACAGCTTCTTTGAATAAAAAAAATATTCAAACAATCCCTCATTGATTTTTTAGTTAAATTAAAAGTAGAATATTGTGAAACTTTAGATATTATGTGAACATGTATGCAGATTTACGCCATATCTAGTATATAATAATGCATCATACATATCCTTTATCGTTACTGCGAAGATAACGCGTGTTGACTAACGACTGCTCCAATTTCACTTAATCTAGTTGTAAACGTTAGTTGATATATACATATTACATGTATTTAAAAAGATAGTATATCTTTATAAAACATTAATTAATAACAGTGCTCAATAACTATTAATGTTCGGACAGACTTAAAAATGCAAAACGTAATAATAGGTTTTGTATAGATCGCACATTGGCTCTCTTTCATCATAATTGACATCCACTTAACACAAGTCCACTGTATCCACTAATATTCCATGCTGCATATTTACTTTATTTCATGATGGTAAACGGCACGCCTGCCCATAAGAAACTGCCGTTATTTAGGATGATAAATCCTCATCGTGCTCGTCGTTTTGGGACATAAGACCTCTGAAATTTCATTATCTACAACGCCCTTTCAACTGGAACACAATAATGTTTGCACACTGTTTTGGCGGCAGAAATAAGAGCTGTGGAGGTATCTACCTAGGCGATCGGCAAAAGCGACTTCTGCTAGCGGCCTTGAAACATAAGATGTAAATCTCACTTGCTACAGCGTCATTCGAACTGAGACAATAATACTTGCACACTACTATATCTTCTAATAGAGTATTGGGATCATATCAATATATATGATCACCGACAACAGAGATTACCACCAGAAAAAATAAGTTTCAATAAGAGAAGTAATAATGTATGTACTCGAAAACCGTCAAATATACATTGATATACATATATAATGATATATGAGAATTAAAGAATAATAATATATAATATAAATGTTTGTGTGAAACTGATCTTACATTTTCAACGTTTGCAGTGGTTTCAAATTTCTTACAATTAAGGATGTTCATGATATGGTCAAGTCGCCAATTCATTCCAACGACGGTTGTATGCGCACTTTGTTGGTTTGTTTACTCCTTTATAAACCACCGGTGTTACCGCGAGCATTATTACTATTATTGGTGTTATCCAAAAAATAATAAAAGATATTGCATCTCATATCGGTATCATTACTTTTGTTAACCATAAATTGGCAACATTTCAAATATGGCAACACTAAACGAACGGTTTGAATATGTTACTAAGCTGTTGGGATATTAACAACTAAAAGCGAGGATGGTTTGTTTTACATAATTTCAAGAGTATTTCACTGTTTACTGCTTAAAAGGTGGTGGTAGGTCTCTGTTGCCGGAGATCGTGTAGGTAGGTAGGTTACTCTTTTTTTCTTTTTCATTTTTATAATTATATCTGCCTCCAAAAAAAGGTGTGTAAACATCACTGTGTTCCGGTTTGAAATTGTTAGTTAACGTAGTAGTGTAACGAGACCTAACATCTTGTGTCTCCAGCGACGAGCACATTATAGTGTTGTGCATATCATCTTGACTACCATTACGTTGTTATAGACAGGAGTGTTAGCTTATCTTCCAGTTTGACAAATAATAGATGGTTGATATTTTACTGACCACTTTTAATCAATGCACAATGAATTATATACAGTACCTTTAAAACCACTTAATACCAACTATCCTCGCTTTGCTCTCGCTAACCCTCTGATGCCTCCTTGACCGCTCAACGCCATCGCGTCCCTTCCGTGGTCATATTTTAAATATAAAATGCAATATATTTTATTATTTACTTGGCAACGCTAACAAGAGGATAAGGTGAACGTCTCATTCGTATCGTAAATTAGTCGAATATGAATAAAAAACCTAAGACTCAAATTATTTTTTGCTGTAAATGAAGTTACGGTAGTTTAAAAAATTTGCATACAACATTAACATATCGATTTAATAACTAGGTCATTTTAACAACACAGCTGAAGTCGTTGACGCATACAACTTACAAAACTTAAGCTTAATGTCTTTCACGTGTAACCGACATAAAAATTCATTACCTATACAATATAAAGTTATTTAAGAGTAGGATATTGTGGAAGTTCACACCCGAGTCACGTAAACGCGGGACCATTACTCAGTGGGGATGAATAGACCGCTCCGCTGTGCCTTTGTATTAATTTACTGTTACGCCAACTATACGCGAAAACAAGACGACATTGTTCGTAGCGAAGCCTCTGACACATATTCAGCTTCCCGTCAATTGACAATACGCGGGCCGTTACTGCGTACCATTGTTTATTTTTTTTTCTGTTCACACCAAATTCGGTGACAGCGCGTGGGTGTCGCTATACATTCGCATCACAGTGTAATTGTAATGACAAATTGATTGCGCCAAACATTTGGCAAACTGGACCAACGATTTGCCCCATGACGTGGGCGTCGGATAATGATTCAGATGGGCGAACGTTGAAAAGGACCGTTGTTTTGCCCCAGTTCTGGGGAAGACATGTGCAATTACTCATTGACCAAGATTAAATGGGATTCGAGATTACGTACCGTCGATGTGGAACAATTAAAACGATTTTGTGATGTGATACGTTCATTACTAGGTCAGTGTGTGTTCCCAATCGGTTAACTGCGATGTCGTGAGCTTCCCACGATCATTTTGAAATGTTTAAGTTTTTTTTATCTAAAGTACCTCTATACATATATGTATAATATTAACATGAAAGAGTAGCGACTCGAAAAGTAATTCTGACAAGACAAGAAATATTACTTCAAATATATTTATGTACACTTTATGACTAATTATATATATATACACATATATAAATAATTAGCCACCAACCTTTTTGTAGTAAACATCCCTAGTTACAAACAAAGAGGTTTAGCTCCTTTTTAATAAGAACAGTAAAACAACTTGCTAACGTCATGGTTCCCGTACAAATATGACAGATCTTAAAAAAAAAAGTGAATATGCTGTTAGTTAAGTTTATGCGGTTTACCACAACAGACCACATCACTACTTAACAGCAGGTTGGATTGAGGTCATGTATTAACCTTTTCATTTAAAGAGAAATAAATAATTATTAGTATTTCGTTATTACTTCGTGAGTTATGTTCACAGCTGAACCATACACATAGTTTTTTTTTTTATTGATTTCACTAATTTTACGTTTAATTATCGTATTGTATAAAACTGCATCATTACAAACAAATGTTTATGCAACATCTTCAGCTCACGCTTTGCCACTCTAACAAAGAACCTATCGACGAGCCGTTTGGGAACCGTGTCACGGAAACTAATAAAATTTTATCGAATGCGGTTATCTCGCTATTGGAGGATAGCGAAACGAGGTACCAATGTTGACCACAATAATACTGAAAAGAAATTTTAACACATGTTTCGGTTGAATTTGGTAAATAAATAATATTACTTACTGGTGGTAGGTCTCTATTGCCGGAGACACCAACAGACCAAACTCATTTTCATTACGTATGTATAGATGATTGATAATGGCGCCACTTCAAGCGCGGAAGGGGTGAGGTGAAAAGCGGGTCTCTCGCCTGAAAGATAGAAATGGTACCAAGCCCTCGTTAATCGATTCGAAAGAATTTTTAAACGTTTTTATTTTATGAAACCGCAGGTTCACATCTAAAGAGCCGCATGTGGCTGGGAAGCCGCAGCTCCTAATTCTGCCGCCTAACAATAGTGTGTACCGGTTTCAAGGGCGCTGTAGCTAGAAACATATCAAATATCAACAATCAAAATATCTTACGCCTTAAGGCGACGAACATAATTTGGTGCAGTGTGTCATCCTAACTAGCGCTATGTAGTTATGTAGGTAGGTGTACCATCATGTGAACGTCCTGTTCCTCTCGTCGCTTCGTAGAATTAAAAAAAAAATCAGTAACATTTAATCTAATCTATCTAACCTTTATTACATTTGATATAATAATTAAAATTTTCTTTCACTAGTACGAAATTTGAAATAAATTTTACAAATTTCTCTAAGTTTTTTGTTTAAAACTTAAAATAAACAAACAATAAAAATGAACAAAAAGTTAGTCTTAATGTCAAAAGACCTTCTCATTTAGTTTATTTCAGGATTGAGCAAAGAAAAATGTATGAGTGCAGTTTACTGTAAGTTTATAGAGATAATATACATAATGTGATATAAATAACAATAGATATGTTGTATCCACATATGACTAGTACAATTACTTTCAGAGAATTACATATTTTAACCGGTACTAGGTCTCTGTTGCGATCTAGGTAGGTATAACCGCAGCTATTATTTCTGTCATCAAACAGTATTATACAAATATTACTTTGTTCCAGATTGAAGGACGTTCTCAAGGGGACGAACACAGCGTATATCATACAAACTAGCATCAAATTGTTATAAGCAGGCGAATCACTAAACATCGCGTAAACACCTCGCTTGTCTCGCTATTTCGCAAAAAAAAAAAAGAAAATATATAAATAAATTATAAAGATATGAATAGTGCTCAGAAAAGACAAAGAGTAATATTTCTTTTGTGCTACAAGGACTAAATTTCTAAATGTTATTAAATATTATACAAATACTAGCTGTGCCTGTCCGCTTTTACTGGCCGTAACAGCTCCGCAAATCCCTATGGGGAAGGAATTTTGTAAAATCCATTCTTAGCTGACCTCTAAATGATAGAAGCAATATCTTTACCAAATATTGAGTCTTTACTATTCCGGAGATCTCATGATGAATTAATAAATCATTGAATATCTGTTAATGTAACATATATATATATATATATATTATATGTATGTAAGGATACGAGCAGCGCAGGATCGATCGATGAAGGTATCTTTGGGAGAGGCCTATGTCCAACAGTGGACGTCTGTCGGCTGATAATGATGATGATGTATATATAGATTGATATACACACAGATCATCACAAGATAAACGCATATTCCGATATTTAATGCAGCAATTGAGTGTGTGGTTATCGTGACGCCGTTAAGCGGCAGCTATCGTTGACTCGTGTCGCATCTCGTCGGACAACGGTAATTTTAAAACAATGTCGCTTTCCACGCCACGTTTAATGCCAGTTTCCGGCTACTGATTGTATTTTTAATTGATTTCCTGCTTTTAAAGACTGGCGCCAATTAATAAACATCAAAATCTATAAACTCTTATAGTTAGTTAATTGATTACAGCGACGGCAGGTGCATCGAACATGTAATATGTTGCATATATATATGCAGATATATTGCATACTTTTCGAATGACCGTTAACTAGTAATACCATAGTAACCTAACACTCTGGACGACAATTTTTTTATTCGTTGAAGCGACAAGACGAGCGACACGTTATCTTAATAGTAAGTGATATGCCCACCCATATCAACGTGACGTTAGTTAGGATGACATACACACTGCACCACATTCAACCCAGTAATTTCACCAGCTACATACATGTGGTACATATCTAGATAATTTCCGACAAGAGATCTACCAACCAGTAAGTAATCATTTTGTTAACATTAAGCGATCTCATAGATGGCATGGCTTTTAATATTATGTCTGAAATAAGATTAAGATTAGTAAAAGGTTTAAAAAAAACAACCCGAGAAACTTACGTCACAATCATTATCTCCAAACGTTATCGCAGTTCGATATCAATCACAGATATAAATTATCAAATGGTTAGCAATTAAAAAACATACATAATGGTAAATTTTTAGCTAGGTTAACTACAGATAAAACGATATTTTTTCAATAATGATATAAAAATTTTTGGACTTAAAAACAAAGTGAAAGGGATCGCTAACAAAAATATCGAAGATTAACACTTTATGATGCATTCAAAAAAAACGGATAGAAGTGAAATGAGGCTAATGAATAAGACCCAACAAAAGTCATCGGTTACTAGAAAAAAAATCACGCAACCGCTACTAAATAAAACGTTATCGGTATTTCCTCGAAATGATGATTTCTCGTGAATCATTACAACATTTGAGCCACGATGTGGTGCAGTTCTTAAGCCCGATGCACGTTTTAGCATACCTGGTACATGATTTATCTATATCGGTGTTTTACGTTGTATACGTCAGATTATTCTTAGAAGAGCTTATATTACTAATGATATAATCGTTTAAGTGCAGAGGTAAGAATGATTTATAAAACAGCAATTTTTTTTTTAAAAAAATCTAAATTTCACGTGGTCACAATGCGACCGTGGATAGTGTAGTGTACTCGCCCAGAAATAATATCTTGCTTTTGTATGTTGGTGGTAGTTAAGAGAATTCGATATACCCTACCACCATTTAATCTTTATAACAGATGTCTCCAAAATCGAACTAGTGATATGTTGTACAACAAGTCGGTCTAAAACCCCTGCGTCAAAGAAGCTGTTAAAATTTAATGTGTTAATGACATTGTAAATATACAACGGTAAAATGTAGTACTTAAACATGTGTGACACACAAATATTAAACAAAATAAGGAAGCCTATTTAAAAAGGACTTTATGTTTACCTATTCTATATAATAGCACAATACATAAAGTATATAATATATTGAATGAATGACTGTAGTATCGTAATCTCTGATGTGTATGGAGAAATGAACGAGTAGTTAGTTATGCATAATAATAACCTATTTTATGGGTTTAAAGTAAGTAGCAAAGAACAATCTGTCAATCCTCGGTATATATACTAAATAGTTTTGTATATAATCAAAAATTAATAATTATATTTGTTGTGAAAATCATTTAAAAGTACCTGCAGTTCTGTACCACGATTCTATCGAAAGAGGAATAACGAAGAGAATGAAGAAAATTAGATTTGGATAATACTACTGTATTAAATGAGTTTATCACAAATTTACCACGACGCAGTAAGATCGCAACAGCCGGCGAAGTGTCTAGACGATAAGATATATTTATGTATAATCTACATTATATTGTTATTAATAAAATTGTATATATCAAAAAGGGTAATGGGATATTACTATAATATTAATGACAGATATCATCATGTTATAATTATTTTAATTCGCTTCAAGATTAAAATGGTCATGTTTTACAAACATTATTATATAGAGTTTTCTTTCAGTTTGTATATTTTGAGACCCGACCTGAACAAAGGGTCCTACTAGATATTGTTTATAATTATTGCAATGTTTATCATAGAAACAATAATCACAGAGCTTTTGTTCGCAGCAATCGTGACAATAAAAACAAGAACAGAGCTTCAGACACCTTAGCATTTAGACTGGTTATGTCGTAAAGTATGAGACAACATGTACGACGCGAGGACATAAGGGGGTCTACGCTCTTTATGTATCCTGGTATAGTCTACAGTAACAAGGGCTGCTTCAGATTGATGTTTTCGAATACGAACTCCATTCGGAAATTAGTGATGACTTTCTTTGCACGACGATTTCAAATGTCCATATAATCAATATCGAGGGGATCTATCAGTGTGGATATTCTTGGTTGGGAACATGTCTAGCAGTGGCTACAATAACATATTATTTAGATACAAAAGGACTTGTCGATTCATAACATTTCTTATCATTGACAAGGTAGGTATTCTTTTTTAAAGGCTAAAATACTTAATTTTTAAAGTAAGCAGTTACCACTGTCTTGGGCCGTAAATTGAACTTATCTGTGCGTTTGTTACATACTAGATAATGCAAAATACTTCGCTTATTTGGGGCAATGAATTTATAATAAAAAAGTATACTCTACGTCCACTTTCAGGTTAAACACCGCCAAATTACGGTAAACCTTGCAAACGCACCGACTGCGCTGCTTTCCCCGCGCTTAGATGAAATCGTATTCCGTACAGCGTGAAAAGCAATCAACGCCCGAAAGAAGTTTAACTTTTTACATGGAAAACAAGCTCCAAAATACAGGAAATAAGATTAAAAATCGCTTGTTGGTATTAAAAATTAAGTTAAAAAAACCGCAAGTCTAGACGGTCCTCTTGCATAGCAGCAAACTATTTTATCATCAGTTGTTATCTATAATATGTTAGCAACCAAATAGTACTTACACTGACGTTCATTAGAATACCCTTAACAATTAAATTCTAATTATTATTTTATCTGTAATTGACTTTTATCTAAAATTAGCTAACATTTGATCTGAATTTCACATTGATCTTAGCCTGTGGATGGTGAAGCGGACGAGTTCCAAAAACCCACTCACCAAACAAACTTCATAATATCTAACCTCGGCATTAAACCAAAGCCTTCTTCTTTCTTAGGCAAGCAATTAACCATTGCGCCACAGAAGCAAATAAACATTTAATTGTGATGAAAAAACTATGACTAATTATGAACATAATTGATAACATGTTTCTCTCTCTTCTATTATCTATTTACAATGATATATGGTCAAACTGTTTTCGCATACCGGATGCGTAATGTCCGGATGTCCGGATACGCTTTAGAAAGTCGCAATGTGCATCACAGCACTATTATACAGCGAAATAATAATATACCGCTTTTTGTTTAATATGGGGACAGATAGCTGAAATAATTACAGTAATCAGATGTGGTACAATGTTGCAATTTTAAAAAATTTTAAATTCTCATATAAAATGATTCATGGCTCTTTGTTGAAAACATGAAATTATGTTTTCTGTATAAACACAAAGGTCGGACATTTTGTTTAATCAAAATAACACTCGTGAACTCCAATACTTAAGATAATTTTAAGTCGCCCGCATTTATCGACTTCCTGCAAACTCGCAGAAGTACACGCAACCATGTTTTGATTACTTTGGCAGTGTAGATGCAAATAAATATCGATTAGATGAAACAATTGAATATATAGCAAATATTGACAATAATCTAGTCTGTGTCGATATGAGTTTAACACTAATTTTTTTTTTATTTAACGCATTGACGAGAAGATCGAGAGATTCACGTACACGGAATATGTCTGTCCATAACAACGTGGCGCGAGTTAGTACGACAATAAACATCGCCTCGTGTGCTCATCGCCGTAGACATAAGATTTTAAATCTTGTTACACCAGTAATTTCACTTGTTACAACAATCTCCAAACCAGAACACAGTAATGTTTTTACACCACTGTTTGGCGGCCGAAATAGAAGAACCTATCTATACAATTACAAATTATTTAAAAAAAAATATAGTCTTTTCTCACTAATATACAACAATACATCGTAAAAGATTCAAACAAAAAAAAAATTATGTATGACGAGCTTTCTTTAGCAATAGTGAATTTCCTTTGGCGATTCAAAAGTTTCACCGAGGTTACCGACGGAACTCAAGTGCCAAAATGTTTAATAAAATACAACTTAACGCTGAACAACGAACAAGACACCAAGCGTGAAAACTATCAATTGTTTTTCAAACATTCAGTACCGTTACTTAATTATAACGGGTTCCGAAATTGACGCAAAAAGTAATCCAATCACAACGCTTCATCTCTTGGCGATTGCTTTTTAATTATTCGGCAAAAGAAATAATACCTTGTCAATAATGGTTGCCATGTTATGCAGGACTATTATAATTGTAAGCTAATATAGAGGATTTCTCTCTCAATTTTTTATCCGGTGTCTTCTCCGAAGATTTTAATTGCTATCCGCCTAAAATGCCTTAAACGTCACAACAATAAAATCAAGGTTCGCTCCGAAGGTAAACGACATGAAAAATTGCAAAATTAATGCGTTTTCAAACGTGTTTATTTCTACATAAATACTTAATTACATTAATTTATTTAAATGTTACTATTAAACTTTATTTTATTTTTACGTAATAGCAAAATTTGATGTATTGAAATCATTGACAAAGAGCATACACAAGTTATACAAATTGAAACGTTCAATTTTAAACCTTAGCTCGCATATAGGAAGTTGTGCTGTTCAACTGGTATCGAAATGAAAAAAAAAGTACGTAGAATTTTTTTTCTCCTCTCCAGCCGACAACAAAGAGCTCGTTCCGAGCGAACTGGTTCACTGGCAACAATTAAGACTTCCTCCGCACAGCACAGGACGTACTTAGCGAAGGAATAATTACGAAAAGCGGCGCACGCATGTTACAGTCGCGATGGTAAAGCACCGTTCACATTACAAATGTAATTATATATTTTTTATTCGACGGAGTTGCTAGACTAGTGTGAGACCTGATGGTAAGTTATATTATGCCTCCCGTAATTATATTTAATGGATACAACAAGAAACTTAAAGAGTAATGTAAAAAAAATATACACAACTTCCTCAATTAATATTCAATGCTTGCTGTAGTAACTTAAAAGTTTATAACTTTTGTATCATACAAAACAGTAATTTTTTTTTATATATTATCACGCCTCTTTTTCCAGTAGGAGTAGGCAGAGGTGAATAAACACCCACTTTTCGCCAGATTTGGTCAGACTAGGTCCCATGTGACAAGGGGCGAGCCTGTTGCTACTTTATTGGGGCCACCACACACAAAGATAATTTCAGTGTACGGGTTTTCCTCACGATGTTTTTCTTCGCCGATTATATTTCGCTGATGTTACTTAAGTTCACAAAGGTACATAACTTAAATATTAAGTCATCAATACATGCCGATTCGAACCTGCGACCTTCGGAATGAAAGCCGCATGCTCTAACCACTAGGCCAGCGAGCTACTCAGTAAACAGTAATGTATCTATACATATCATCATGTGATGAGGGTGACTATATCATGTAAATATCTCGTGTATTCGTTATTGATAACATCGTTGTGATATGTTGTATAATATAAATAATCACAATGTTTTTTTTTGTTATAATATACAATGTAATCATATGAAAATGTATTGATCATACAAAGAGTTTTCTCTATGAATCCGGTCCTACTTTGAAAACTGATAAACAGGTTGACTGATCGATCCATGGATCGATCGTACGTTGGTACCGCAAAGCGCGGCGTACGTGAAGCAAGCAGGTGCGCACGTGTCGGTCGCGTTGCATTGTTGCACGGCTAGTTTGCATGCTTTGTTCTGTGCATTGTTGCATTAGCATAATAACATCGCTGTTTAACATAACAGCAGTGTCGCTAAGTGTAGCCCGGCTTATGCGGTTACAAGGGCCGCGGGCATTGATTTATTGAGCTGTGTTTATGCGCCCAAGTACATTAATAAAAGCAGCCTCGCAAACTTGCTGCTTCAATAACACATCCACAATACTATTCGAGTACCAACTTTGCGAAGCGAAACTGTAAAACAAATAAAAATTCATAACATTTCATTACGCACAAATAACGACCCGTAACTTTATTGTTTTTCAAAGACGTTATTTATATAGTACATATATTATAAGTATAACAAAGTCCCGAAAAGATAAAAAAGGCGTGCGTTTTCACCCAACATTCAATTACTACACTGTAAGGTGCTGCTTGACCCAGAATCAGCTCATCTCAGCTGATACAAGTGCATATCTTTACGAGATACCTTTTCCATCTAGGTTACCGCAGTAGATTCTGTCGAAGACCCGGAACTTTATGATGTATAAACTCCAAGACGGGGGAAACTTTAGAGGACGGAGTGAACTTTGAACTTTTGCATATATGTTAATCGAAATTTCAAAATTCTGGGTCGGAAACACGGTATAGTTGTAATTCTAGATTAATAAATTCAAAACTTATTACTACACGTTATCATCCGAGAAGATTTTGTTCTTGTATTGCCAGATTAAAATTAATATCAACTTTTACATAGTATCCTAGCTAAGTAAACTGTATCTCTTAATACACAGATATACTAATTACCGTGTTTGGAGTCTCATCATCAATTAGCGAGCTATGTTAATCAATAACAAGAACGTTTTATCGATGCGTTGCAGTTCAATTTTCCTATCATGAAACAATATGATTTTGAACAATAATAACTGCAATTATATACCCATGACAGAAATATTTAATGAAATTAATATATCATCAAAGAAAACACGATATCTATTAAATAAACGAAAACATGCTCGATCATCTTCAATAAATCTTTGTAAAGAGGTTACAGAGCCAACAAACAGAAATTGTAATAACAACTAACATATATTGATCTTCCCTAAAGCAGAGTCCATGTACGATTACCTTGTAAAAAATAATTAAGCGGCGGTCTGAACAGAATGGTCTTTCATACCGCAAATAAATGGTTGCCATTGGAAACTGTCTGACCTTCTGGCGCCGGCGGCCGGCCCAGCAGATGTGTTTTGAGGTCAGAAAAGCGAAATCTCGGCGCGGCCGCTGTGTCGCCAACACTTTCGCCGCTCGTCAACCGAGAGCGCTGCGAAAGTGTTGCAAGGCTAAATTTTAAGTAACAATTCTCTTGAACTTTAAAACTCCCAAAAATACATCGGATTGTCGCTTGTAAGGGTTCCACTGTGCTCCCGACTGATTTATGAAATTTTGTGTCGTGTTGAAATGTTTTCTTATACTTCGCAATAGGAAAGAAATTAATTTTTATAAATAATTTGAAACACATGCACATATACGCTATCGCTTACCATCAGATGTATGTTTTGATCGTCTCGTAGCTTCGTCGAATAAAAAATAAGTTACTTATATTTAAAAGACATCACAGCAGTAAAGTAAGCGTACTGTTTATTACCAGTAGTACATATAAAGTCTAATTAAATGTTTCATTTTTTTTAATATGTTACCCATATACGATATGCAGTCCAAAATGTGTTAAAATCAATATTATATCTGTACATACGAATTAACTAAGACTTTAAATTATTTTCTTAGAGAAAACATTTTAAGTTTCCGTAAATGTACTAGTGCTAAGAAATAAAACAAATATTAATAGTAAAATTATATGAATATATATTGTTGAAATATATTGTTATAATTCAAAGCTAAAGCATAAAATTACTATGATAACGAGGCTAAACATCTTACGTCTGAAACTTACATCTTCTTTATCATCGCATCGACGCAACATATAAAAAATAAAATTAAATCTCATCCTATAAGAAAACACATCTGATAGTTAAACAAAAAAAAACATTTTTGATAATAATAGTGTGCAGTGGAGTAAGTAAAATTTACATTCTGTAAAAGCTCCTTTTTAAACAAAATTTTCTAAAGCACTCGTCAAATTGTTTATATATAAGCAAATATATGTTAATAGGTTCAGTGTACCGTTCCCTTTCCATTCCCTAACCTTGCAACCGTATCTCGCCTCTTCAGAAGACTTCCTCAAGCGATATTCAAATGCGGGCCCCCCTATCGGAAACCGTGCGCTTCGAACATCGAAACGCTAGAATAAATTTGTATTGTTTACCGGTAAGTGTTGAGAGGGTTTTTGTTTTAAAAATATATTTGTTTTTAGGAAACTATTTATATTTTATTGTCACGATACAAAAACAAGTTAATTATTAAAAATAAACTGTGTTAATAAACTTTGGAGGATGCAGTACGAGACAGAGCAAAATTGACGCTCTCCTGTATTCAGGATTAGCTTTGGGTAGGCAGTTTAGCGTCAGATCACTAAATTATTAAACTTATTCTATTCTCATTTCATTTCACTCCTCTATTGAAAATAGGCTGAAATAGCAAAAGATTGGAATCGTCTGCCGGCGACAGTGTTTCCATCCAGGTATGATGTGGGAATCTTCAAGAGTAGAGCGCATAGGAAACTTCAGATTAGTACGATTTAACACCAAAGACTAAATCACCGTATACTGTCAGGTAGGATTATAAAAAAGCTTCCACAATTGGCAAAAACAAACTTGGCATGTGGTTTGGAGCGCATAGTACGTTGGTTAAGTTCACAGTAACAGTTTCTAGTCTTTACTTGGATAGGATCTGATATTTCTATATGAATCTTGTATGTATGTACCGAGACGTTCACTAGTTCTTAGTCGTTCCCTATTACTTCATGCAGATGAAGATGATGCCTCTGTAGACAATAACGATATTCTAACCATCAATTATTTAAACAGTAACTCATTTAAAAAAAAAAACTGTATTTGTTATTAAATTGGACAAAATTACGATGTCTAGTCGACGAGGTAAGCGAGTCGGACAACACGGAGGGCCAGTAATAAAAATAAATTCTAAGATAGCGATCTCTTGGATGGAAACTTACACGACTATGGCGGAGCTTGTTTAATGTAATTGAAGCTTCCAAGACGCTAGTCATTATGACGTCATGTCGGAACACACTCTAACGCAACAATGTTAAGGCTATTTGAAACTTAATTGTATCTCCGTATAAAGCTTTGATAATTTTAGTCAGTGGGGGTCGCCAGTTTTTTTAATTAAGCAATTTAAAACTTTAATTACTCAACTATACGACTTTTTAATCTAAACATTAGACGAACTTAAACCGAGGAAACTAACATCATTAACTAAGATAAATCTTCTTACTTATTGTTATTGTTTTTATTGTATTTGTTTAATATTTTTAACTTTTACTTTGAAGTTTTTCTATTCAAAGTTTGCGTGGCGGATAGATTAGGGTAGAATGGTACTTAGGTATTTGGACCCCTTTTTTGTATTCTTTTTGATTTGTTCAACTGTTATATAAGTCATAGGTACACACTAGTTAAACCCCTGGAATAAAAAAAATCAGGGAAAGTAATTAATGCATTATGTAGTAATCAAAATTCTACAAATCTTTCTCAACTTAGAGGTAAAGACAGTTTAATGATATGATTTAGAAGATTTTTACCGTCTCATTGCTTAAGCTGCAGAAGTGAAAATTTAAAATTCATAAAATGGAAATAAACAGTATTTTAGTACTGTAATAATACAAACATTTTACGCAATGTTATAGGCAAAAATTACATAAAATTTGTATAAAGGAATTATTATATACAAAAAGCTAATTCTCGTAACTAAACCTTGGTAATATGATTACAGGTAATAACGTAAGACACAGTATACACACACAGCAACATTTGTGGGTCACGAAGCTAATACGTCGTGGTTGCTTGATGAGCGCGTCAAAATGATGATTCTACCTTTTAATTTAAATGTCAATGTCGTACCGCTACTCATTGCGATCGTAAATTAACGTTCACTGTTTTAGCACTGTATAAACTTAAGTAGCACTAAAAAGGTCTTTAATTTGTTTATAAGTAGATACACCTCCAAATTGTATACAGTGTTACCATTATTATTGAGGAGTCGGAGTTGCGCTGCTATTCTTTTTCGCAACTTGCTTGGAGATTGTCATCATGATGATAGAAACACGCGTACACTTCGTATAGGCAAATGAGCGATACATGCTGTAGCTCCCTAAATTAATATTAATAATAATCTCTCAAATGATAAATTTATTTTTAAAATAAACCTAAACAGATTTCGGGTACAGTGTGCATACCCTACACAAATACAGTTTGCGCTGGTGGTAGGTCCCTATAGCCGGAGACCGTTTAGGTTGGTACCACCGCAGGTCCTACTTCTAGGGCTAAATAGTAGTGTGCAAATATTACTGTGTTCCAGTTTGAAGGGCGCTGTAGCTAGTGTAATTATGCAATGTGGTGCAGTGTATATCATTTTAATTTGCGCCACGTTGTTATAAGCAGGCGTATTACTTACTATCAGGTGAACGTCCCGCGCGTCTGATTGCATAATTGAATAAAAAAAACGCTTTTGATGATATTGTCGAATGGTAATAAAAAACCTATTAAATATTTATTATTCAAGGTACATTAAAATTGGACATCTAACAATTTATATAGTGATACAGCCATTGGTCTAACACCATGACTGATACGGATTCGCTTTGCATATTCTTAACAAAACACAGCATTCCTTTTATTAAGTTTTCTATTTTGTCAGCCATCGATTGCACACCTGGTGTTATGAAAGTGTTAGGATATGCATAAATACTAAGACTAGTGGTTGTGATTTAGAATGCACAAGACAATAAATTTAGTAGGAATAGAAAACTTGCGGTCGATTGCGGTTGTGTGGGAAAGTCAGCGCATATAGAAAAGCTACATGCGTTGAGTTAACTTTTTCTACATCAAACATATAACTAGCTTACAATAGACATTCAACTGTTCCTGATTTAGCGAGCGATAAAACATATACTCGTACATATCTATGAATTCACAAAATACAACACAAGATTAGTTAGTTAGTAATGTATCCTAAAAGAGAGATGTACATAAACAATGACATACATGAATATTCGGGCTTACCATGACGCCTTTGGTGCCTATATAAACCTCTTATGTGCCTGGTATTACACGGATTACACAAGCCGAGGCCACTAACAAAACTTTAAATATTAACAAGGCTTCAGGTAAAAGCTCGTGTTCTAGATGGCTTAGTTTTATACTACAAAACACAACGAAGTACATTAATGTTACTAATTTTCAGCTTTCATTAAAGAGACTTTTTAAAGTAAAACATTTTTGTAAATAACTTTAAAAAAGACTGTATTTATTATTAATTTAATATTTTTTTAAAAGCTTTATGACTATATATTATACATGACTATAACAACACTTGTTCCCATTGCTCGCTGTGACACCCCCGCAACTCCCTTTCGACAAAGAATTTTGTATAACTATCGAAGTCTCTAGGCCTTATGTATATGTCGTGATATATCCTCTATATTTGTGGAAATCCCTTATAATATATATAAAGATATCGACGAACGAAATCTTATGTCAAACGCGTTGGTGAGAAGTCTATTAGAGTATTATCATTAGTATTTAATATGCTAACAAGAAATTAAATGGTTTAATTAAATTATAACAAACGAATAGATATACGGATTTAAATCAATATGTATTTCGCAAGAGTTTTCAAATCCAAAGTATTCGTTTTCATTTCAAGACTAATAATATAATAACCCCATCAGACTCCTAGCTTTATTGATATCATTGAGTTTTTGAGAGTTTCCAAGCATTGCTCTTTATTTCCTCGAAACTTTCGACGTGCTCATTATTTCTTAGGTTTATTATTTATTCCCTGTTAATAACCCGTATGGATGTTTACCACAATACTTTAAATAAACGTGATTGCTTGTTACGACCAATCGCTTGTTAATCATTTCAATTCGCATCGTTAATAGCTTCGCCACGTACATCTGTAAACAAATGTATTTCTGTACAGATCGATGCTTATTGAGTACTCCATACAACCTCGCCATTGACCGTGCCACCACGCTACTCGTGACTGTCCATTACTTATATGAAAGATTTATACGACCACCCGTTTTACAAGCAACGACTGTATTAGCTGATAGATTAATTTAACATAAATCAAATCTAGTCTGAAACTATATCGCACACGATATGTTACCTTTATATTTTTATATAAGGCATGCAATTTGTAAAATGTCAGTATAGTATTACCACGGGTCGAAAACTTGCGATATATAACTGTATAGACTATATATGTTCACATCTCGCAGGTTTTTTATTATTAAGACTAAAGGAACCAGAACAGGTTGAATTTTTAACCCGTTCTTGAAAGTTTTTTTGCCAACAAACAATTACGCAGGTATACAGACAGACCTTTGAAAATCATAGAAATTGAACATATCAGTCTCAAAAATCTAATATAATAATATTTAATCCTTCTACAGGGTTGCGCAAAAGTAATCCTCCTATCAGAAAATGCTATAAATTTTGCCTTGATGTAAAAAAATTAAAAGACCAAATAAAAATAATCCACAAGAAGAATCAGTGGCACACAAGGTGGCGCAAAAATAACCTTCCGATGTTTTTTGGCTGTAATTTAAAAAAAAATATGAAAAACTTTGATTCTTCTTGTGGATTATTTTTATTTGGTCTTTTAATTTTTTTACATCAATGCAAAATTTATACCATTTTCTGATAGGAGGATTACTTTTGCGCCACCCTATATTTAAAAATACGGTCAACAATATTATTATGTAACTCAAAGTTATATTTCAATAAAATGTTATATCACATTCTAGGTAACTTATTAAATAACGGCATAGAGATTTCAATGATAGTCATTAACTTTGTTGACATTGACGGTGAAAGAGGTATTTAAATACAGCACCGTAGTAACGGATTAAAAGGGTGCTCTCCTAGAGGTCAAACGCAAGCCTATCGCTAAATGTCAACGCTTATAGACGGGCTATAAATAATTAAAATCAGATAAATCCCATTACTGATGCAGAAGGCAGACGGACCTCGTTGAATGCATCGTCTCATTCCTAACTAAATGAGCGAGCTATAGGAAAATTTAAATTCTATATATACATTTTCCTGTACAGAAAGAACAAAATTTATTCTATTACACGAAAGATAAAATCTGCTACCCAAAGAGTTCACTATTTTCATAAGTTCATCTCGGAAAAAAATCACGTAAAAAGATATGCTTTTTTTGAAGCTAAAAGTATATAAGTTTGTGTAACTGCAGTTAACTAATCGTATGATCAGTCATTTTAATAAAACATAACGTTGATAAGCTATCTATATATTTACTATGATTATGGTGAACCATAAGGATGTTTGTTACTTCCCAGATCTAACAGGATAGACGACTTTTAAAAACGATTTTATGATAACAATTTAAAGCATCTAAAAGTAATATAATTTTACATAAAGAAGAATGGTAGGTCTTTGTTGACGAAGACCGTTTTGTAGATACTACCGTAACTGTTATTTCTGCTACCAAGCAGTAGTGTATGAATATTAGTGTTCCAGTTTGATGGGTGTTGTAGCTAGTGTAATTAATAATTAGACTTAAAAGTCTTAAGGCGACGAAAACAATGTGATGCTGTGTATGTTATGAACAGATGTATTGCTTACCATCAAGTGGACATCTCGTTGGTCTCGTCGCTTTGTTGAGTAAAAAAATATCTCATTCTAGTTCCATGATATTTTTTTGGAAACTATGAGGCACTATATAATATGTTCAGCGCCCGCCGAGCCGGCGTATGATAGCGCGAGCCGGTTGACCGCACATAAAATAGGCCGTGCCGGTATTTCTGTCCGTCAAAATGTCACGCAACAACTTGCGCAAACGCTAACCCGCCCGTTGCTCTAAAAATATTAGCAAACCATTAAATTGAAGCGATAATTCGCACCTGGAAAACTAATTGCATCGTCCAGTGATTGTAAAGCGGGCTGACGTTCGATGACTGTACTTATTTTTAAAAATAAAACAACGTCATTCACAGCAGAACATAGGGCTCCACAAAACAAGACCTGAATGTTTGCCGCACTACCCCTTTCCACACCTAACATTTGAATTAGCTAGTAGACGATACTGGTAAGCAACTGCCCTTTCCTTGTTATAATTGTCTCCTCAGTTACATTTTATTTATATAAAACCATCAACCGAGATTGCAATACAAAACTAATAACTCTAAATGTACATACGTTATTTCCATTGCATCTCTGATAATAGTTGGACACACCACAAGTGATACACAAATTTAAGATTTGAAAAGTGAAAATTAAATTGTTAATCTATACAAAAAATTTATAGCGGAAATTAACTATTTAAAAGTTTCAAAAGAAACAGGAAGAGCTGCACAGATATAATAATGATAAAACATACTAACAAAACGAATACTTATATACGATACGATTGCAACTCGATTGACTCCCCGGCTGTAGTTCTTTCACGAAATCTATAGTGCTACTCCTGGAATATTTCAGGTTATTTTACCTTGTAAAAGACGAGTAAAAATCTTTGAAACGTACGCTTATAAAAAGGGACATACTGAGAACTAGGTACCGAGCCTAAAAATTAAAAATGACATACAAATACTAACTGGCGACTAGCTCTTACTTTCCAAGAAAATGCAAGGCCATTGTTAGCTTTAGTAAACTATATTAGGACTAGTTACTTTTAAACATTTATTACCTTTTTACTGTAAGTGAAACTAAAACTTATTTCATCAAGGCAAACTTAGGATTGCACTTTTAATTGTAATTCTTCTTGTTCTTTATAGTATTTGTCCCGCCTAATGACAGGGTCTGCTTTCTTACTTCTTTCACTCCACTTCGCTCAATATGGAACATGCTTTTTTTTGAAATAACAGCTTATCATAACACAATCGAATGCAATTATTTCCGTAATAACGTTACCTATTAAAGCAAATCTTAAAATATGGCTTTTTGTATAAAAAGATGCCGACTGTTCATACACGAGAAGACACATGCATATACTCGTAAAATAAAAATTGGAGGTATTTAAATTAAGGAATAAAGCGAGTAAAACATCTTAGAATCTTACACTATATATTAGACTGTAAATAAAAAAATTTTTGTCAAAGTTCTCTGAAGAAGAATATAGAAGAAACCTATTCAAGGAAAAGATGTAAAAACGTTGATAGATGGCACCGTATGCTATCAGACAGACAGCTCACGTCCCAGTCACGAGCTCGGCTGAACTGATAAAATCAAAACGAGCTGTGTTACGAGATAACGTTACGACTAGATCTGGAATAAAATCTGAAGAGTGGCTGACCGTATTACAGATAGAGATTTCTAATACAGTCCGCCATAAATATGCATTCGTAGATTCACATAACTTCGATAAAGTTGATAACACTATACAAGGATAACAAAAAAATTTATTTACCTGATAAAAAAAAAAATAAACAATAGATCAATGAGAAGTATAAGAATATATAAAATTGTTAGTAAATTATGTTATAATGTATTCAACTATATGCTTACATCATTACCGGCATAAATGCTCGTCGTTTGGTGAGAACAATTACCTGAGAAGAAAATGGTAAAATATTTAGTACAGTAAACATAGGAATTACTAAGGATATAAACAAAGAACAAAGAAAGTACAAATTAAGTAATTTGTAACCCTTCGAAAAAAATTTTGTTAGACAAAACTATAGTGTTGACATAGGGTCATTTAATCATAGTAATATTGGTGATGATGATATAATAGTTCTAACACCCAATCGTCTGTAAGGGGGCAAATCAATTGGTAATAGTTCTATGATACTAGAAACCATTTAGGTAAGACCGCAGAGTGTATCTCTGCCAACAAACCGTAGTGTACATGCACTGTAATGTTTCGGTTTGATGGACGTTGTAGCTAGTTAAACTACTGGGCTTTAACATCTTATGTCTCAAGGCGACGAGTGTGGTGCTTCTTATTCATCTAGTCCCATGATGTTATGGCAAGGAGAACGTCTCTCTTGTCCTTGTCGCTTCGGAACAGTAGTGTACAAACACTAATATTTTGATTTGAAGTGTTTAGTGGTTATTAAAATAACTAGAGTACTGAGACTTGACATCCTAACTAGCGCTACATTGTTATGAGGAGGCGTAACACTTACCTCCGCCTCTCGTCCTCTTCGTCTCGTCGCTTCGTTGAATAAAAAAAAAAAACCTGGATATGCTTTTAAAATTTTTATCAATTGGTTTAGAAAGACGCATAACATTCTTTATGTATCTATGTTAAGTGACACTAAGAACTCATTATAGTTACTTTAAAATCTCATTAACTGTTTGTACGAATTTCCGGTTATTAATGCGTTGAAGGTCAGTTAATAGCAGCCGTTATTTTATATATTTGTAAACATGTGCTTAGTGCAGAATAAACTTCATTTATGCTGATGCGAGTCGAAGGTTGGAAGTAGCCCTCGGCCTCAAATAGCTAGAGTTACGTTATTACTCTGGTACACAAGCGGAGTGGAACGAATGATCTAAATCTGAACATACTTGTGATTTCCGATGTAACATTTTATGAGAAAACTGTTATTAGGAATTAAAATGTTCAATTTCATTAATCATCCATATTTAGTTTTATTTTTGTTATCTATATTTTCTTTCTTTCAAACAGTAAGGCTGTTATCGGATACCGTCTAGTCTAGGTAGGTACCGCCGCAGCTCCTATCTCTGCCGACATACAGCAGTCTGTTTACGTTTATAGGGTTAGCTAGTGTAATTGCTGGAGTTAGGACACTGAACATCTCATCTCTATAAGCTACAAGCACAATGTGGTGCTGTGTATATCATCGTAACTATTGCCACGTAATTATGGACTGGCATGTCACTCATCATTTGAACGAGGCGCTCGTCGGTTCATAGGAAAAAAAGAAAAACTACATTTCTAAAAATTTTCTCTTTTGAAATTTTAATATATTAGTATCTATAACGTCTTTGTATACTCGTAATTATGTCGATATTTATTTACCAATTTGTACTAGATTACAAAGATAAGATCTGTCTCTAGTGGATTAATAACCCGTCTTATGTGATTGATTATGTCCTTGTGCAACTTTGCTTTCAATTACAAAACTATTCAAAGTATAAACTGAACTAAAAGAAATACCAAATGAAATATGAATGGGTCACCATGATTTATATCACACATTTTTTTTATACAGCGAAGCAGACTACAGAAAAATGTTCTAACTTGGTAGTAAGTCAATCATATCCCAATAACAAAGAGAGACTGGGTAAAATATTTACACAGCATGGTCGTCAAAGTTAACAGGTAAGCCTATTACTACAGTAATTTCGCAATCAATAACGTCCTTTAAATCAGTTCTTTTAACTCTTCCAAACTGTTTGGTGGTACCGAACTGTTATCTCCAGCAATGTGAAGTACCATAAGAAGTATATACATAATATGCAAAATATAACATCCGAATGTTGGACTTAAGGTTCAATTTAAAAAGCGTTTATTTAATATCATATATGCATATTTGACCATTAATCAACGGAGGAAATCGTCGGAACTGTATCCGTTTCCGATCGATCACTCACAACAAACTCGTCGTAGCGACCTCCGCTGTCAAATGTTACGAAACTAGCTTGATGATGTAGGAAGCTTTTTCTTCACATTGAAAGGAAATCTAAATAAGGTTGCGGAAATAGAGGCGCACGAACTATTTAATACACTATTAACTCGACGATTTGAAAGTGATTATTTTTATTATTCGAGTTCGAAAGTAAAATATATATGACTCATGGAATTAAATAGACTTTGAATACTTCACGAACAGGATTAACTAATTCTGTTCGTAAGTTTGTAACCTGTTGTAACTTACATTAATATTTATTTTTCTCTAAACTTTAACGATCGTATGTATTAATCATATAAAGATCATAATAAACTACTTTTTTTTCGACGAAGCAACGATGATATTAAAACGTTCGACTAATGGTAAGTAATATACCTGCTGAATACACTCCTTATTACCTCAATAATTTCACCAGCTACAACGCCCTTCAATCCGGAATACAATAACGTTTGTACACTAACGCTTGACAGCAGAAACAGGAGTTAGGGGTACTAGCTTACTAGCTACTTAGGCGGTCTTCAACAATAGTGGCTAACCACTACTTTAGTATCTATGCACTAATCGTTAATATCTAAGTATTCGGAAACGATCATTATTGAAGACCTAACAACGAAAGTTTTTTAAAAAAAGAAAAGCTCTAACACAGACAAAGAGACATTTAAATTTACATATAAAAAAATTCAACTGGCTTTCCTGGCGATATCTATGCATAATCGATTTGTAGATACTTTTCCGGCCATTGTTGTGCCCAGGGTCACAATCACCGGAAAAGCGTGTATTTTACTTTAAACTAAACTTATACTCGAACAATAGTTTTGAATAAATAACAGCCAATGACCACTAGATGCTATACAAAAAAAAATATTCCTTTTTTTAGTTAAATAACATAATGAATTTATATCATGTATAATTTGATTACTTGATAGAGCTTAACTGAAACGAGACATGTTAACCTGTTCAAAAAAATATAATAACATTTTATTCTGTCTATCATCTGCGTCTATCATAATTAGTTGTTGAATTATTTATAGCAGCGATTTATTAAAAAAAAACATATAGAGATAGAGAAAAATGTACACGAAATGATAAATTATACATTTGGTTACATCGTGGCGCAAGTTGAATGATATACAATACATCACATTGTACTCGTTGCAGTTAAAAGATTTGATTTAAGTATCACATTACCCAAACAATTTCACTACCTACAACGCCTTTCAAACCGGTATACAGTAATGTTTGAGTATTACTGGTTAGAGGCAGAAACAGGATTAACGTTCATATCTATCCAGAGTGTCTCCGGCAACAGAAAGCTACCACCATCAGTAATACAGGTTTCTATAAACTGTATAGCAGTGACGAACATTATACTGTTTTGGTCCTTTAATTGTATAATCACAGTACTAGTTTGCCGACCTTTCCGCTTCTCCTCTTATATTCCTGTATTATTTTCTGCCTACCGAATTGACCTATCCAGACCCGTTCTATCATTTTTTAAAATCTCTTATAATGTTCTTAACAACCCAGAAGACTTCAAAAGACGAGAGGTCGCAATATCATGAAAAATGTATAAGGTACGTTTTTTCCGATTGAAAGTTATAGAACAAAAACAAAGAGCGGGGTGGCACAGTAACATAACACCTCCCTCATTATCATATGCCCCTTCAGCACTAAGTAATACTACCGGTATGTTTGTAGTATTTATAGCTACGCTTAAAATGTACATGCTTGGTAGCAATAAATAATTTTCAGTGACTTCTGTATCACTAGCAAAATAATGTCCTTTTGCAATGTATACAAAATTACTAAGAGCGCAAAAGTTATCTTTTAGTTTAGAGATAAATACTTGTCTAGTTATCATAAAGATTAAAGCTGTAGCAAAATACGTGAAAAACGTTTTATTCTAGTTTGTAGTTTATCTGCTATAAAAATAATGTGATTGTATAAACAATGCTAATGCATATTATACAAAGTAACTGTATATCTATATATATAAGAAATTTTTACATATATAGAGACTCATTACGTATCCCTGGACCCTGGAACCGTATAGCATAATTAATTAATTAAGACTTGAAATTTTACTGGAATATTCTTTTTACCGAGTATAGGACAGCAAAAATGGATTTTACTGAATGCTACCCTGAAAGGAGTTGGGTGGGTGTTAACAACGGGAAGGCGTTTGGAAGCTACGGGTTGCCGCCCCTGGGTGGGATTATTTCTGATAAATCTCAAATATAATTCTATATTACGGCCAGCAAAGCGGAACAGCTAGTTAGTGGTTGTATATTTACGAAAGTCCTTATCACAAAGTAACTTAGATGTTAAGATGTTTAATTAATTCCTAATAAATTATTGAACTGACATAACGTAATGCTAACGAGGTCTTTGTATTTGATTCCTAAAATGGGAATTCTCTATTAAATCTATTGAACAAGTTGTATGGGGCATACAGGCGTCAGTTTGAGTAAACAGAATAATCTTTCGATTATTCATTTTCGCAACTGATAGTGAAATATCGATACGTCTCACGATCGAGGTCGTGAGTAAACGTCAAAAGGTGACATACAATATAGTTAACAGTTTTTGCATGAAAATTATTCTTATAATTATAATCAATAAGGTTCCTTTTAGATCAATTCCGTTGAATTGAGTAGTAAGTTTAAATCTTCATCATTTGAAGTTCCCTGATTCGAATTGACAAAGAGCTTCAATTGAGACGTGAACGAAACTATTGTACTGAATGCGTCGACCTTCTAGTGTATAACGTTCTGAGTGGCGCGCGTTGTATGCCCGTGGTCAGGGAATGTTGAGAATTTATTACTCAAATTTAACAGGCTATATGTAAGTGTTATAAAGTACATAGTATGTTCATTGTTTAGCTATTTGAAAAAATACGTGAAACACTTCAAAACACCCCTAGAACGCTTTGCCGTACAATACTTACATATTACGAGTATATGCACCTTCATGCAATCAATCCCTCACTGTATAATTTAAAGACTTAAATAAATAAATAATATATACACTATGATGTAGACACTGTCAATTTTAATTGCTAATTCGATTTTAATATTTTTTTTTTCATACTATATTCTAAAGTTTAATGCTAAATTTTACATAGTTACACCCAGAATTTATAGCAATAGTCCACAAACTTATACACAATGATATTTTTCAATTTTGGATTTTTTATACCTTACAGATGACATCACGAGATCTCCGAAACTATTAGACATAAACACTCAAAGTTTAGAAGATATATTGCTTCTGCCAGAGTTCAGCTAAGAATGGTTTTTATAATATTCTTTCCTTGAAGGGAGTTGCGGGGGTATAACAGCCAGCAAGCGAGCGAGGATCATCTAGTTCATATTATATTAAAACTATGTTTTCTGTATGTAAAAATGTTAATATGTAGCTAACGTAACGAAGACGTAGTATTATTTTTATTATTGCACACTGTAAAATAACGCCGTAAGTTAGACACGATGCTTTTTTGCAACAAATAGGTAATTAAATTTATTCAATAGTTTCGTTAGAACCTTGAAATCTGAGTAAATGGTGCCTGTGTGAATAAAACAAATTTAAAGAGGAAAAATAATTATGTATTTAACGTTTCACTGTTTCTCCGACCTGTAGTCCGTTCCATCATATTCACTTACATAAAGATGATGTTATTTTGTTTAGGGCAGCAGAAGCAACGACACAAACGAGATATTTACCCGATGGCAACTGAGACGCCTGCCTATAACAACGTGGCACTGATTAATGCACCACATTGTGCTTATCGCCTTGATATATAAGTAGGGAAGTCTTATTACTTTAGTAATTTCGTTCAGTTACAACGCCCTTCAAACTGGAATACAGTAATGTTTACACACTACTATTTGGCACCAGAAGTAGAACTTACGGTGGTAACTAACTAAACGGTATTCGGCAACAGAGATTTACTACTAGTAATGTTTATATAACTATAAAGTATGTATCTCGTGTTAAACTTCCATTCTCTTTTATTTAGTTGGCTAAAGGCTCGTAGATCTACAGTTGACCTACTGTATTGATTAAATTCGAGTGCCTCGCTCTACAGTATGTCACGAGAAATGGGACCGGGGCAATTAACGGCTCTCTTTTGCGAGGTCTGTTATTGCGTGAAGTGCGCCCGTAGGTGTGTGTACACAACTCGTATGCATGTGTTGTGTACGTACACAAGTCAAAACGTACGCGGCGCCCACACGACACCTATGATGAGCGCATTGAGTGATTTCACTAACTAATGGCAGACATAGACGATCATAGCTTTAACGGTACCCGGCTTTTTATATGATTATTGTCAAAATAATTGACAGTTACATTTTAAAGCAAACGCCCATAGTGAAATTTGACCTTAAATAATTGAAGAGATTTAGTTTCATTCGAATACTGTCCGCCTTGTATACATGACTAGTCTAAAATGACTAATGATACGGGTAAAATCATAAGAATTGTATATATTTTATGTATCGACTAATGTATAAATATTCAGAACATTACTGTTAATTTTAAAAATATTTATTAGTAAATATTAATATTGCATAGAAATAACGAGGAAAGTAATAGAAAATGACGCAACCATTACCTTTAAAGCTCAAAGAGGAGCTGAAATGAAATTTCCGTGATACTAAAAAAGAGATGGAAAATTGCATAAAACTTTCACTCACACGAATAATATTAAAGTACAATAGGATACTTCCACTTGCAAGCGCTCTAGTGAGAAGCTTATTCCGCTGACGACTTCTTGGACGGAATCTCTATTGGATTATCTCCCGGAGCGGAATCTCAGCGATTTCTTTATTTACTTGCGGGAAATGCCTTAAAGCAGATTTTACAGCAACCACATTTTTGTAATATATATATATATATATTATTACAATATTTTACATAAAACTTCCTATTTAATAGAAAATTTATATACTATTGTGATGATGGATAACGGAGAACAGAATTAGTTTATTGAAGACTATAACATTGTTTATAAGCCTTAATATAATATAATATTAAGCAAAATTTATACAAACTGGAGAGCTAATGATGTATTTAAATAATAGTCCAGTGATAAGTGTATGGGGTGTAAGGGTTTTTACACAACAGCTGAAGGGATCCAAGCCAACCTGACCTGCTCCTGGTGCACCATGCTAATAACCAACGAGCCTCTGGCTCCCACCTACCCGCATTAGGTCAGCGTGGTAGGAAACGGCCCAAATCACCTCGTATGAATCCATATCCGATCGATGTGGGAATCTTTGGGGAAGGCCTATGTCTAGCAGTGGATATCTATCGGCTGGTGATGATGATGTTGACAAGTGTATAAAGGCGGGAAGTTGGCATAATGAAAAACAATGAGGCCTTTAAAATATTAGAACGAGATTTACGAGTACTAAAATTAGCTCTCAAAGTATGACAAGCTGTCGTTACTTCTAATGATAAGTGACAGCGAAATCTCGCCTTGAAGCTTGTCATTGGCCCCATTTCCATCTTTTGTTGACAGAATATATATACAATTTTCAAAATGTACACTAACCAATAGACATCAGCACCATTGAAGAGTATTGAGATATTTAAATAGTAAATTCAATATATACATTCGTTACAGAAGCAGTAATTTTATTTAATTGTGAAATTACATCTATATATAAATAACTACATGCAACTGTCCTTACGTCTATCTTTTTTCATTGTTTTTCAATAACAAAAGTATCAGTATTAATATTTAAAACTATAAAATTTATTGCAGTTGAAGTGACAACAGTCCATTAGAAGAACGGCAGAAAGGCGTAAATACAATTTTTCTGAGGATAAGCTCTGGATGAAGAAAATCATCGTGAGGAAACCAACATATTTCGCGAACAACAATTTCAACATCTGCTAACCCGTTAAGCCAGCGTAGTGAATTATAGCCTTGACTCTATTTCTCTTTGTCTACATAAAGTGAGCAATTAATGTTATATTTTTTTTTTAATGCGCAAAATTAAATATTTTGAAATATTACGAATATTATAAACAAAAATATTTTTTTTTTGTTGATGTATATCGTTTGTTAGTCATTTTTCGACTTACATAAGCTTCATGATACATTTACTCATCACGAGATCTTCAAAACTATTAGACGTAAAAACTCAAAATTTGTTGCAAATACTACTTCTGCTATTTAGTGGTCAGATAAGTATGGATTTTACAAAATTCTTTCCCCAAAGGGTCTTACAGGGGTGTTACGGCCAGCAATGCGGCCGGGCAACACCTAGTACATAATAATAATTCAAATATAATAACTCCTAGACATTGTCGAAAAAACCAATGAACAATTATAAAAATCGTACATGTGTACTAACTAGTGTGGGCTTGGCATTAACCCACTCAGGTTGCCCGTGGGTGGGCGTTCCAATTTCAAAAAGTAAAAGATAACCACCAGCAGTATGCTGCAGTACGCAATAGCTGTTACCGCAACATTTGAGAACAATCGCTCTACGTAGGGTTGACAGGCAACGTGGTCGAGACGTGAGAAGTCGCCTTCACACTCCGCTGGCTATGTAGAGCTGCATTAAATGTGGTAATGTTTGCAAGCATGACAACAAGATGACAAAATTACAGCTCTAATATTTTTTTAATTGTGCCATTAATATATAAAAACGTACAGATTTATATGTTATTAGTGGGTGGGGCTTGGAAATAAACATTGCATACCCTAACGATACCTATCGAAGTAATATCTTAAGTTAATTCAAAAAGTGCTCAACTATGCCGAAATGAAATGGGTAAGTTTATTATTATTATTAGATTTCGAATATGGTATGCATACCCTTTTTTTATTTACGTAGGGGAAATGGCTTCGCATACCTGCCCTCGCCGGAACATAGACAAGTCATGCCGCACTTACACCGATTAAAACCCCCACGATGTTCTATCTGCATCGCTATACGGCCTAGACAAGGATGCGGTGTATGTACCAGGCCCTTCCTCTCAGCCTCTTACTGTCACTTGGACAGCGGACCTCCCCGAAACTAGAAGTCACTCAGTGGCCATGGGATCGAAGAGAGAAAACTCTCCCGGTTCCCTGCAGCGGTTTTGATCTTGGGCTTCGCCACCAACCGTTATACGGCCGCAAAGAATAGGGAGAACGGCGAAACGCAATACTAACACTCCTCTTTCCCCGCGACTCCATCACGGCTGCGAAGCAGTGCGAACCTATCCCCGCAGCCCACCGGAACACATCCGAGGTAAGCAATCTGAGCTCACCTGGAGCGGCCACCTCAGGTCGGACAGGGAAAGGCTCCTCTAAGTTTCACCGTGGGTGACCAAACCACGGCTACTGAGCCTCGCCGCCAAGACAAGGCGGGAACTTGTTCGAAGGGATGATATAGATACACTACTCGAAGTCTCTGTGCATTTCCCTGATGATTGCTGGCACAAACGCAGCTCCTACTTCTGCCGCCAATAAATGTTGTGCACACATTACTATGTTACGATTTGAAGGGCGATGTAGCTAGTTAAGTTACTACGATAACGATACTTAACATTTTATGTCTCAGGGCGACGGGCATATTGTGTTCGTCGCTGTGTGCTTATCATCCTAATTAGCGCTACGATATTATAGACAGACGAATGTCTCACTAGACTCATCACATAGTCAAATAATAGAAAAAGAATCTATATGCCATACTTTTTGTTCTTAGACGGATATCTCACTGAAATAAATAAAATATAAAGGCTTTTTTATTCTACGCTACAACAAGTTCATCTGATGGTAAAATACGTCTGTCCATAACGAGGCGCTGGTTAGGATTGTATCCATAGCCCCACATACTGTACTACTCGTCTCCTTGAGACATATGTTACGCCTCGTTTACTCTAGTAATCTCACTAGTTACAACACCCTTCAAACAGAAACACAATAATGTTTTTTCACTACTCTTTGGTGGCAAAAATAGGAACTGCGGTGGTATCTATCTAGACGATCTTCGGCAACAAAGACCTAACATGAGTACAGCTGTACTTGTTGAAATTACAAACACCGTATGTAAAGTAGGTTATTACACAATTTGATTAACAAATGCTCTTTATCGAATGTTAATCTTTATTTGTTATTATACTAGAATATATAATTAGGTGATTTTAAATGCCCTTCTTTACATTCATGTCTACCTTCATTGTGATGAAAGACATCCTCATGATTTTACAGTCAAGGAACGTAAATTTTGCCTGACCTTCCACTATATAAAAAAATGGTACTTTCTTACTATAATATTTATTGCGATAATAATATGTATTGCAAAATTACTGGGGTAACAAAACATCATATCTCGTGACACAAGGCAACGAGCCATACTGTACATTATCTTAACCAACGCCACGTTACTATGGGCAAGCGGATCACTATGATATGAATGATGGACATCGACGTGTAGTGAATTAAAAAAATCAAACTACATTAATGGAGAATAATTAATCTGTGCATAACACCGTTTCTGAATTAGCTTTTAGGAAGCATAACATCAGTTTACTTTGGTTAACAAATGAACCGTATTCTCTTATGGCACGTGTTATAAAAGCCTGAAAGGTGGTAGTAATAAACTGGCACTCTATTTGAAGGTAGGAGGGTCGTAAATACATCGCTGTATGTACGTATGGCACGTATATACATCGCATGATTGGTAATAACGGAGAACAATGGGATTCGTACGAATACTTTACATTCGAACCTGTTTGATAGGTACACCAGGTAAAAAATTATTTATTTTTAGACATTTTATCGCATACAGAATATTGTGTTCAAAGTATACAACAAACAATGTACATTAAAAATTCTGGACCTTTCTATAATAACACATTATAAAATCTAACAAATTAATAATATAGAATAAATGTTACAATAAATTTGCAGCGCTGATTGTAAAAATGACGTCCTTTACCGCATTGGCCCTTAACATGGTCACGTCTCGGGGAGTAGCTGAAGATCCTTGGCATCAATCCTAGCCTAATATTGTAAATCTAATACAAATGCTAAATCGAAGCTGTATCTTTTAACTTTCTACTATTACACCGTCTGCAATAAGCCCTACTTTGATACTCTAGGGTCATTAGGGAAATATAATGAACCTATTGAGAATTAAAAAAAAATTTTAAGTAATAAGGGATTTATGAACGTAGCCATTCTTTGGATGAATTTAAAATAGTGATTGTTTGATAAAGCACTACGTGCAGCTGGAGTGGTCTATTTGGCGTGGTTCCAACCGACTGTGCAGTCTAGAATATAAAAGAAGGCGGAATTAGATATTCAAACTTTTTTTCATTTTAAAAGAAACACTTATGTAGATAATTTATAGCATAATAAATAAAGTAGTAGACATTACTTGCAAATCCAATACACATAATAAAATATACATCCGCGATTATATACACATGAGTTTTATCTTTTACATACTCATAAAAAACTGAAATCTACATTCAATATAAGTATTAAAGAAGAAATTGTTTATTCTTTGTGCTTGATAGCGTTTCATAAAATAGTTCTGTTAATATTTTGTTTGTTTTTTAAACTCTCATAGTTAGAAGGATCAATGTTAATTTTTAAATAAAAATATCAAATTTTATACGCGATTGGAATAAGTTAAAAAATCTCTATAAACTGTTTTGAAAGACTTGTAACTTGCGCCAGCAACCTTTGATTACTTTGCGAATAAGAAGCACTTATAACTAATCCCAACTGAACTCCGAGCCCCGATACCTGATACGAGCGCACTCAACAAGATTGGGCCCAATGGGCAAACATTCTACGCAAATGTTTGGACTTTCCGGCCAATATCACAAGTCACGTCGAGGAACTGGGTTATCAAATTGTAGCAATGATAATATTTCAGTTCGCCACGATAGCGACTATGTTAGGTGTACTTAGCGACAGGGTAAACAGATGTGTTCCAGTTACATGACAATTTGCATCGAAGTGAGTTATATCTTACAGTATGACCTAACACATGGACATTAAATTATCTATTTCACTGATAAGTAACTATTGTTTACATGTAGGCATCTCGGTCCTTTAGCCGTTATGTAGAACGTCAGTAAAGAGAGAGTTCGACGATCTATGCACTCGGTAATAAATTGAGAAAAGTTTCAACGTGGAAACTTATTTACAAAGGGCTATAATCATAATAAAAATTAAACAACACTATAATTAATAATTACATAAGGCTAATAACGTTGATAACAAAACAAAATAATCTTATTATGACAAAAAGGTGGTAATATAGTTCTGATAGATTTTAATGTACTGAGAAAACGAACAAAACAATATCTTAGAATATAACAGCCATCCAAAGAAATATTTGAATTACCACGAACAATGTCTTGCTACATTTGATCAAATCGTACATTCGAAATAAATTTACCTTAATAAAATTGAGTTACAAGATTCAAGTACTTTTGTTATATCCAGCGGATGGAGAGAACAACGCACGATAACAAATTTGCGTAAGTACAAGAGAGTGTTCCCATTTACCGATTTACTTGACCCAGTTATAAACAGACTAAATGTTACAAAGTCTAGCATAGAACAAAATACTGAGGTGTAATATAAAATAATAAATCTCAATTGCAATATTATTGCATATAAAATTTTACAAAAATTAGTAAAGACAAGAATAACGTAATGTATAACATATGAGACCTTACAAACTAGACCAACCATCTAGTGAAGGTCGAAGGGAAATGCTGTGGGCGGGCAGAGCAGGGCCGATCGGGGCTGAAATCTTTAAGGGAGACCCTATACTTAGCAGTGAGCGACTTTCAACTGTTAACATAATGTAACATATTTGATAACGCAACTCTTTGAACCTCCGCAGAGTAAAAAAGTTGTTTGCAAACAATGTGTTGAAGGGCGCTGTAACTGCTATTCAAACTGTGATATTCTAAGGATTAAAAGCAGCTACCACAATATTGTGCCATGTTCCACACACATTTTTAGCAGACGAGTGTGTGACACCATCATCATGAGGTGCCTTATTCAAACTCAAGTTTAGCGGTCAGTTTGGGAAAAACTAATCCGGTATTCTGTTATTCTGCTTTAGCTTTTGATAGTTAAGCTTATACTAATTCTTGATATTGCCAAACCATCTCTTCCTCTGTCTACCAGGACCAATTTTCCGAGAATTTTGCTTTCTATCATCAACCTTAGGAACTGATTAAAGAATCTTCTATACAGGAGTCCGAAAAATGCATCCTTTCTTTACATCAGGTTCGGCATCAGCCTACGTTTCTATATACTGTTATCTATAGTGGAATTAGTAGTTCTTGTCGTTTCTATTCTGGTCTTGAAGGCTGTTTCCTCTGCTTGTTCAACGGATGCGTAGGGCACGGCTGGTGCCCCATTCCCCTTGTCCCGGGTGACCCAGTTACGCGCAATGTCCCAGTCGCACGCACTTACCGACGACCCACAGCCGTTAAGTCGGTTTGCGCAATGCCCTAAAAGTTTGATTCTCCGATTCCCAAATAGACGAATTAACAATTTCTACGTGCTATTCTATAACTTCGCTACTACCTACATGAAGAAGAGCGTTTTCCGTACTTCTAATTATAATGTAATTTAATATTGTTTAACCTTGCTGCAGCACTTAGGAGTTTTTGGTGAAAAAAAAATGTCGACTATACTAATATGAATTTAATAGTTGAATTAACAGACCAAAAAATTATAGTTTTCATTTCTGACTGTACCAGCTTATGCTAAATGCTCGACCTTGCATAGAGCAATGACTTTAACAGTTTCAAGTCTAGACGTGGATGTTGTTTTCCTTGAATTAGTTTTTACACAATTATATCTAACATAACAATCATATCAAATGTAAAATTGTTATCAGAAGTAATAAATAATTTTCTTACGATGGATCACTAAATATTTAATATTGAATGGATCATTAATTGTATAAGAGTATTTCTCAAAACTTCAGATGGAAGACCGAAAACCGAAATTAGCTATTGACATGTAAACTTTTTTATATTTAAATATTTGACGATGCGACGAGCGAGATATTCATTCACCTGATGGAAAGTACTATGCCTGCTCACAACGTGACACTAGTTAAGATGATACGCAACAGCACATTATGCTAGTCGCTTTGAGATATGTCTTGTTACCCCAGTAATTTCACTAAGTACAATACCCTTCGATATACGAGCTAGGAGCTAGCAACGAAATAGGAGCTGCAGTGGTACTTCTAGACAATCTCCCACAACAGAGAACTACCACCAGTAAAGTTAGTATCCAGATTTAATTTTTTAAATATTATAAAGTAATCATTAAAGTGTGGCTTTAAAAGAAACGATGAATAGTAACTAAGCCCAATTTAAATAAATGCTATCATAATTTAAAAGTCCTTGGGTAAAATCTCATTGTACTGAAAGCTCAACGCTGACTTTAAGTTCCTAACCGCATTGTTGTAATAGAATATCAAAGAAAACGTTTCAAAAATAAGAAGTCACCTCATACTCTAGAGTTAAACAAAGGCTACTATTATATTTCGCAGTGCTTTAGTGTGCTTTGGAAAGTGGTTTACGTTTCTATAGAGACTGCGGCGCAAGTGATAAAAGGAAGCGAAAAAAAAGAAAAAAATTTTCAAAGGCATATGAAGACTTATTTTTCAAATCTTCATAAATCGATTCAAACATTAAATCAATGGTTTTAGTTATTACTTCTTTGTACACCACTTTTGTTAGTCTAAAAGTTTGGTAATCTCAAGTGGCAATGAGCAGGATACATCGCTCGAAGAACTGACCATCGATGGGGCACCAATGTACTACCCATTAGGTAATTCGATGAACTGGTGAAGGTTGCGGGCAGCAGATGGGTACGGGCAGTGCGGGATCGAACGATACGCAGATCTTTGAGGGTGGGGGGCTGTGTCCAGCAGTGGATGTCTGTCAGCTGATGATGATATAGCTTTTTACTTCCAGTGTTTTTTTTTATTTAACGAACCGACAAGACGAGCGGGACGTTCACTGGATGATGAGTGGATACGCCTACCCATAACGTGGCGCTACTTAAGATAGTATAACCCTGCATCACATTGTGCTCGTCGCCTTGCGACATATAATGTTAAATCTCGTCACCACAGTAATTTAAGTAGTTACAGCTTATTCCAATCGCACTGCAATGTTTACACACTACTCTTTAGCCGTAGAAATAGGTTCTGCGGTACCTACTAACCTACCTACCTACTTACTACTACCTACGTAAATGGTCTCCGGCTGCAGAGACCTACCCACTAGTAAAGTTAATTCGATTAGAATATTTACGTTTGCAAGAATTGTTACAAGAGCGAACTCTCGCTGCCAATACCTTACCCTACCCTTTGAACCGGAAGAAGATAAAGATTGGCATCGGAATTGACAAAGACAAAATAGAAAAACAATTGTTTGGAATATGTTTAAATCGAATACAATATTTCGAAAGTAAGTCAGCGGTAAATAAGTGAAGTGTTTACTTATTTAGCGCTATATCTCTACACTTGGAGCCAGTATACGAATGATTTGCGTAAGATGGCAAAAATCGATAACGGCCGTCGCGACTGTATGACCCGATTTATCAGCGAGTCGAGACGCTAAGGACTCGCCCTTAATGCCAGCGGGGCCGCCAATCGCGAGTACATTGTGTCGATTCCGAAGTCAACTCAATTAATATAATCACGCATTAATTGAGCAACATGCCGAATATGAAAGAAACATATTAAAACCCATTTTTTTTATAGTTATGTCGACGAAGCTCTTTCTCAAGACAACTTTTATTACTTCATATTTCAAGAAAACGAGACATATTTATTAAAGGAAAAAATCTTAAAGAATTCTCAATTTTAATAGTCAAACTTAAATTTATTGCATACTTTGTTACCACTGTATTGAACCTGAAGTTTTCTTCGATATTAATGTAAAAAATTTATTTTTCATGGGAAATGCTTGTTCTTGTTAGTAATTGTAATATGTAGCTAGATCATTAGGAAATTGTTTATGATTAAAAGAAATAAGTAATTCTATAAAATGTTCTAGAAACATACCAAATTAAAATTAATGATAAACCCTAAGGCGTTAATTAAAAAAGGTAAAGCTCTTTAAATTGGTTACATATTTACTAGTGCTACGTCTCTGTTGCCGGCGACACTAAGCAGGTACCACCGTAGCTCTTATTTATACCACCAAACAGTAGTGTGCAAACATTGCTGTGTTCCAGTTTGAAGTGCGCTGTAACTAATGTGATTACTGAGATAATCAGACTCAACATCTTATGTATCAGGCGAGGAGCGCAATGTGGTGAAGTATATATCATCCTAACAAACGCTACATTGTTATCAACAAGGGTATCACTTACCATCAGGTGAATGTCTCGTTCGTTTCATCGCATCGCCTAATAGAGAAAATGTCAATTAAAATCGATCCTAGAGAAGTAAATCCATGACAGATAAAACAGAAAACCTAATAATGTGCTTAAAATTTCAAAGCAGACTTACAAATAGTGAAGTTTTGTTTATTATATATTTTGTTTAATATATATCAATAAGTTGTATATTTTTTTTAACAAAAAAACATGCAAAACACCGCAAATGTTTGGTAGCTGTAATATATAATTAAAAGAGTATAAAGAAAATATATAATTAAGTATACAGACAAACATATATAAAATAATTATACGTTTAATGAGATTCCATTTGAATATACGAAAACAAAGAAGATTCCAAGAAACTGAGTTACAAATTAACATAGCCCATTTTCGTAGAACGTATTAAGGATCGATGAATAATTCTGTCGTATTTATTATTCATTGTATTTGCTTGCTAATATTAATATAGATAATTATTTAATCATCATCATCATCAGCCGACAAACGTTCACTGCTGGACATAGGCCTCTTCTAAAGATCTGACGATCACATCGATTGGTCCTGCGATGCCCGCAACCTGCTGCTTCGCGCGACCTTCACTAGGATACCATAATTAATATCATATATAATATAGTCTCGAAGAGTTTTTGCTTTATTCGACGAAGCGGAGAGACGAGCAAGACGTTCACCTGATGGTAAGCGAAACGCCTGCCCATGACGTGGCGCTAGTTACACACACCACAATTGCACTCGCCGCTTTAAGACAAGGTATTGAGTCTCGTTACCCCGATAATTACACTAGCTACAGCGTTCTTTAACCCAGAACACAGTAATATTTACATACTACTGTTTGGCGGCTAAAATCGACGCTGTGATACCACCCACCTAGACGGTCTCTGGCTCAAGAGACCTACCACCAGTAAAGTGTTTAGTAAAATAAAAACCCTTACAGAACCTTCAATAATGAAAGAAGCTAAAACCTTTAATAAGTAATGTTAAGAATTACATATCTATAAAAAACTTTAACAATTTTATATTACCAGTTAAAATATATGATATTTTTCGATCTGTATATATTTCGAAATTAATATTAGTAAATATTTTTTTTTTTCTATGTAAAATTGTTGAATAATATTTATTTAAAATTGTTGAATAATAGTTATTGGTTTGAATACCGCCGTCTCGTTTGGTAGACATCAAAACAAAGTTGATATTAAAAGTACCTTAAATTGGAAAAAAAAACTGTAGTTTTAATCAACATTATCACTTATAAACACTATGAGAATATAATTTCATTAAATTTGAATGAAATAAATGAAAGCTTAATGAAAACTCCAATATCTTGTACCCGCCATGTTTACTCCTTTATCGTTCATAATTAATGTCTTCATAAGACCCTCCAAATACTGTGACAAGTATATTATAGATTGTGTAGAGGACATAGATTAAAACACATACCACACAATGAATTCCTAAAATATACACTACAACGATAGAAGTTTTGAGAAGAGAACGATGATCCAACAAGTACGAGTATGTTGTTATTTTTGTCTTCGCAGCGTGAAGACGTTCGTTTTCAATTGTCTTTCATAACGCGAACAGCGAAATATTGCAAATCTTCGAGCTGGTGTCAAGTTATCATCGATATATGAGGAAGCAATCTTTTAGAGTAAATATGCTTTTACACTAATTCTCGTAACCGTCAAAGACTATAAAATCAAAATCGTGGTACTGATAGTAGAGTCTTTTTTGCCAGAGACCGTCTAGGTAAGTTACATCGCAGCGTTTATATCAGCCGCCAAACACTAGTATGCAAATATTACTGCGTTCCAATTTATAGGGCACTGTAAGTAATGTAATTACTAGGGTAACCTGACTCAACATTTATGTCTCAGGCAATGAGAGCAAAGAGGTGGTATATATATCATCTTACCTACCGCCACCTTGTTACGGGCATGCGTATAAACTTACCATCAGTTGAACGTTTCATTCGTCTCGTCACTTAATTGAATAAAAAAAATTGTGGTTAAACACTAGTCTATACAGGCCTGAAACGATACCTATATCCACAACGAAATAATACTGTTTAAACACTGCTTTTGTGTTTACTGATTTATGCAATAGATTCCAGCTACTATTACGGTATTCATGACTCAATAGCGCAGAGTCGATATTTAATGGACGCCCGACGCCACCACCCGTCACTTGTGTCGGCTGTCGCTCGTAAGGCGATAAAGATTTCAAACAGTGACCTATCTAGCATAATTTTTAAACCGGTTTATGCTAATATTTGTATATAAAACGGCGAATTAATTCTGAGATATATCAAAATTTGTTTAATATCCTTTAGTAATTAAAGACATACACACGGGCGGATAACATAGGGAAGTGGACCGGTATCACATCCGCCGTAGAACTTTTCGTTAGGACATTATATACTACGTTCACATTATGCTCAACGCTTCGTGATATATAATATTAATTTTCATTATCCCAGAAATTTCAATAATTACAACGCTCTTCTAATACAGTAAAGTTTGCACACAATTGTTTGACGGCAGCTATAGTAGCTGCAGTGTTATCAACCACGAAGTCCTCTGGTGTCAAAGAGCTACCACAACAACGGAAAGCAATATAAAATTTCCGAAAAACCAATAAAAATAATAAAAACGTATAAATTATATTTCATTATCACATTTCAAGATAGTAAAAACGTGTGTAGATATATTAATCTCTGCCTCATGTTAGTTGAAACAACAGTTTTTTTGGTTAACCTAACAACTAGTTTACACAAGCTTCTAACTAAACACACAAATGTCAAGAAACTACTAGTTAATATTTACGAAAGTCAATTACCGTTTTAACAACAAACTGCCTTGCATAAGTAAACGTCACAACCGGAACACGGTAACTACAATGAAAAAAGACATACGCTATAAATCTCAGATAATTTCTTTGTTTTAAATATATATTGAATGTATTAGTTAACAAATATCGCATTACGATAATAAAGTTTTCTTGTTTACAAATGAACAATAGTTCGGATAATTTGTTAACTATAAGTTATCCTAAACCAAACTAACTGGTGGTAGGTTTCAGTTGCCGGACACTGTCTAAGTAGGTCCCACCACAGCCTGTTTCTGTCAGCAAACAGTAGTGTGCAAACATTAGTGTCCCGGATTGAAGGGCGCTGTAGCTAGTGTAATTACTGAGGTAACGAGACTCAACATTTTGTCTCAAGGCGACGAGCGCAATGTGGTTCAGTGTATACCATCTTAACTAGCGCCACGATCTAATGGGCGTGCTTGTCACTTACCATCAGGTGAACGTCCCGCTCATCTTGTCACAAAAGTTAGTTCCATATTGTAGGATAGTAAAGTAAATATTGAATCCAAAGCTTTTTAATTTTTGACGGACCTCGATTCTTTATTTGACCTGAATTTCTTTTTTCTATTATTATGTAAACTCATTAATATAAGTAATTATGGAGAAAGGTACCCCAAAAGTAAGAATTTTGAATATATGTATTGAAGACCGCAACAGTTTTCCCAAAACGATTGCCAAAGTTCAGTTTCAAGAAGGCTCTTAAGGATGATGGTCGATAGAGATGTGAAAATTTAAAAAAAAATTAAAGTTGGGTTTTGCTTTCTGTAAATTTTGATTTCTTTTTTTTATGTAATCACGATTTATTGTAAGATCAAATCGTCATCATCTTATTACGGACGTCTGGAGATAGTTCTTTTAGAAACATAAACTATTTCCTAAAGCACGGTCTTACGCTGTATTAGTGTAGAAGATTCCAGAGTTTTTCTAATAATGTCTGTCTTAGTCTAAATAATACATATATATCTTTTTTCGCAATTCACATCTATTTGACTCTTAGCCTCCGTTTAAATAAATAGTATATTTATGGTATTACATCTAGATTAATTACATCACGGGCTATCTAAATCCATTATTTGCGTAGACGTAGCAATTAATTGATATGTTTAAAACACTGTAACATATTGTTATTCAAACATTAAAGATTAAGTGCTTTATATACATAAGATACGTAAAATGATTGAAAAAGTTATTTATTTATTCCAAACTGGTTATCGTACACGTGACTATTTAAGACTGAGTAGCTGGGCGTGATATTAACTGCCCAACGCTTCCGCATCGTAACTTGATTGTCGTGAACTTTTACACTGTAAGTAGCAATTGAATAAATATTATTAATATGTAGTATATTGGTATAAGATTACAGAAAAATCTAAACTTTTTTTATTTTCTGTTATTAGAATATTTTAGTTATCAAATTCAAATCGTCATCATCTTATTACGGACGTCTGGAGATAGAACCTGGTTATTACGTTATAATATCGATTTTTGTTTTAATATTACATAACATATTGTCTTCGGAATTAAACCAAAGACCTCCCGTGTTACTAAGCAAGCTGTCAGGTACTGTACCACGCAAGACCTTAAACGGGTATCTTTAAATATGTTTACGAATTCCACGATTATCAGTCAGCACCAGTCAACGGCTGGACGTATGTATGTGTACTAGTCCTTGGCAGTCCAATGTTAGACATGCTATTATAGTACCGTATACCGAACCTACCTCATTTTTAAAACAACATTGACCAATCCGTTTAACTTTATTACCACGTAAATCAACTTTGAGTTTATTAAAACGCAATCCACGCAAATTTTATAGAGTTAAACACCTGACCAATTACGAGTCGCTTAATTTCGTAGTTTCTCTGTATTTAGACCTCAGCTGCATTCGCTTAACCATCTACACTGTTTTAAACTGAAATTAGAGTTTAACTGATCTATCCAGACTCTTTATATATATTGAAGCTGTAATAATAGAACAATATCAAAATTAAACCCCTTTTAACCAGTTCTAATGTAAATATATAGTAGGAGTTAGTCTGATATAAATTATAGCGTACCCGCCATCCATAAAACATTATTATTTAATTTTACTTTTAGACAGTTTTTATTTCGTTATTCATAAATACATAAAGGGTAATTGAATTGCATCTTGAGAACATAATTAAAAAAAAAAAAACATTATTATGATTTCTAGTCTTAACACTTGTTTCAAAGCGACGAGCACATTGTAATTAGAGTATCTATCATCTTAACTCGGGTCACATTTGTCATTGCTACCTGTCAGGTGAACGTCCTGCTTGTCTCCTTGTTTCGTCGAATGAGAAAAACTTAATATTGATAACAATTTATTTTGTCCCATCTTTATGAACACGTATCTCTTAGATCAATTAAAAATGATGACATAACAATTTAAAAACAAAACAAAATATGCCCGGACAACTTTACCTCGTTGAGCACACAAAGAAACCTGAACTCTATAAGTCCCTTAGTATTGGTCGGGACGGTGCCCTGTGCGATTTATGAGGCGTAAAACCAGCTCCTGCAGTCTATATAAAAACCTGATCGCAGTCCAACCGAACAGGTGCTAGAGTGCTACAAATGCAATAAACCTTATTTATTATACACAATTTATTCTTTCTCATTTTAGAGTGGAAATAAACTTAAATTTGAATATCACAAAACATTTTAGAAAATTTGCTTTCTAACTTAAACTTTATTTCCATAAGTTAATTATTACAATATTAAGATTCGATTTTAACTTAATCATTTGAAAATGAAGTATCTACAATATCACTAGCCACATCTTCTAGATCAAAAGAAGACATTACGTTTTCAAAGGGTTTTTGTGATTATACTGTTATAAAGACTTCTCTATAGACAATAACGATTGTATAGTGTTAAAACAGGGTATTCATTTAAATAAATAATTTTTATCCAAATTATAGTTCTATAACTGCATAAAAAAAAACGGCAAAGGAAACTGCACTTAAAACGTCTGACATAAGTTACATCAGCGGTTAGCGGTGGTTCACAATATGCGTACAATTGAACTTCAGCGTTTTTGTGTCACCGGGTCGCTTTTGTGTGTACTCCGCCAAAAACAGGTGAATACCACAAGTTCACATCCACCTGCTAGCAGACAGGTTAAATAAGTTGGAGAATAACTGGGTTTTCTTTATTCTGCCTGTTCGCAAGTGAGAAGCGGCATTTTTCTTTTGTAAGTTATCCCCGATCTATTCCAAGGTAAGTGAGTTGCAGATAACGGTTGTTATCTGTAATTATTAGTGCTTCAGATTTCTATCATATGAAGAATTATCGGTATTTACTATATTAGATTTATAAACCAAACCCTTTTTTTAATTTATTTATAACCATGCAGTTTTGAGTGCTTTACAGATTGTCGCGGGAGCACTGAGCTGACAGATGTCCTGAGGTTTACTTTTTATTCTACGAAGCGATGAGTCCTCCACTTGTCCATAACAATGTGTTGCCTTGAGACATAATATGTTAAGTATTATTACTCCAATAATTACACTAGCTCCAACGCTCTTCAGACCAGAAAATAGTAATTTTTACACACCTACAGTTTGATAGCAGAAATAAGAGTTGCGATCGTACTTACCTGGACGATTTCCGCCAATGAAGATCTAACACTAATCGGTTACAGTCATCGTAATGACTCCGTGGAGTACGTACATCTTTTTAATTATTGTTCACACAGACCGATCTTCATACAAAGAGTTTACTATATCTAAAGTTTACTCGTGGTATATGAATTTAGTTTAATTAAACGTGTAAGTATTTATACGAAGCATTGGTTAAGAAAATGGAACCGTTGGAGTATCGAAATAAAGACCAAAAGCGTCCAGGATTGGTTCGCGTAAGAATTATAACTGAGACAAAAATGCAGACGGGAAGAGAATTTTCAAAAACGAGCCGAGCGTTCCGCAGACGCTCGCCCTCCGGCAACTTTACGAAACTTCACCTTTTGTTTGAGAACTTTCTAGTAGTTCGCGTGAAACGAAATAATCCCGCTCACTCAATTTTCATAAAGCTGCATCTCATTAGTGGCGACGAAAAAATGCAAGGTGGCAAAGAAAAAAAATTATACTTCCCAACAACGGCTCTTGAAACTCTTATCGTTAATCATTAGTGTGTTATGGTTTTTTGGTTGATTTACTGGGAATTAAATGAAACATTTTTACATTAATTACTATACCAGCTGAATATCTCAGAAAGAATTTTAAAAACAGGTTATTATCATTCAATAGGCACCAGTCCGTAACGAAAATCATAATTCTCATGTTCGCACAGAAAACACTGATATCAACTATAAGAAAGAAAATGGATATAACCTTAACTATGGATACACCTTAAGGACTCGATGAGATATATACAAAAAAACTAAAATTGTAACAGTTTTTTGTTCTATTTCTATTTACCTAAAACTTTACTGGTGTAAGTCTGAGATGCAGAAGACCGTCTAGTTCGTCTACCGCAACTTCTATATTTGTAGACAAACAGTAGTGTACAAACACTACTGTGTTCCGGTTTTAAATGCATTGTAACTAATGGAATCATACTGGGTTATCGAGATCTAACATGTTGTCTCAAGAGAAGAGCACAATATGGTGCAGTGTATACCATGCAATCTAGCGTCATGGTGTTATAAGCGAGCGTATCTTATCAAATAAAAAAGACATAATTTTTGCTGAATTATAACCAATAATTAGTACACACATTAAAATATATATATATATATATATATATGTCTATATTTACAGTTACTGGCAACCAGATTATCAAAAAGTATTTCCTATGTAACAATATTTACATATACTCCTTTAGAGGTCATGTACCCCAAGAGCGAACACGACAAAACATCTGATATGAATACTAAGTCAAAAACTTAAAGAGACGCAGTCAAACCAGTTCTGAAGACGAAAACTACAAACGCACCGAAAAATTTTTTTAATAAGATAAAAACTGAAATGGATTTCTCTTATTAGAGCTTTACTTATTTTTGACATTTTAGTCGACTTAATATAAAAATAAAATTCTACTTCTGTATAAATAAACTAATAATAACATTTTATTATTAGTTATGATATATATTCGACATGAATATTTTGGAAACACAGTTCCCTGATAATTTTTTTTTTATTGTTCTTACATTGTGAACCAACGTCCAAACATCTTCATCATCATCATTATCAGCCGACAGACGGCCACAGCTGGACATACGCCTCTCCCAAAGATTTCCACATCGATCGATTCTGCGATACCCGCATCCATATGCTTCGCGCAACCTTCACCATATCGTCGGACCACCTGGTGGAGTGCCTGCCAACACTATGTCTTCCGATACGCGGTCGCCATTCGAGAACCTTATTACCCCATCGGCTGTCAGTCCTTCGAGCGATGTGTCCAAACATGTGGACTCCAAACTTTACAGGTCAATAAAGCCAATATGTAAATTCCGCAGACCAAACTATAAGAATGTTATGTATTAAATATATATAAAAAATGTCATCTAAGAACACATAAAATGTAATAATGCTAATTATAACCAAAACATTAAAAGCATCTTAAAACATAAAATGATGTATACACACCATTTTTTCTGCGGACCACTTTTGGCGACTACTGGTCCCGACTATGTTTATCAGATGTCCGATTATCTTCTGGATATTAACCTGATACAGTTGATGCTAATACCGTAAATATTTATGAATGTCCAGTGAGCAGTAGGCGATAAGATTACAATATGATATGCACTAAAATTAAAACATTTTTTTGAAAAGGACAAACAAGATTGGTGCTGGTCATTGGTCGATCACCTTATGGTGTAATTACACATTCACCTCCACTTTCGTTACCCCAATAAGTTCCCTTATTATTAACTTTAAACATTGAGACGGTCCACGTCTAGAGATACTTAACATCAGTGAAACACTTTAAGTTACCTCAAATCTAAATATCAAAGATCAGACTTCTTCGAATCCCTAGGATTTAGGAGTAGACTTATTAAAATTGAATACCCAGAAATAACTATATTAAATTTACGAGACTCGCTCTAACTGGATAATGTTAAAAAAAGTTTAATAGATGTAAATTTAAAGAAACCTTATAACGTCATAAGGGGTGCACATGCTGAAACGATTAAGGGATAAGTTACAAAAACACAAAACATGTTGCCTGTAAAAAAAAATTATGGACAAAAAGGAGCCGTGTGTGTTCATCTGTGCTATTATATTATGTGGACACTAAGACCAATATGCACAAAAGAAAGAACGAGTGGATCAGAAGCGTGACGAGAGATCGAGACGCGGTGGAAGAAATTAAAAGGAAGAAGTGGAAATGGATTGAACACGTTATTCGAAAGGACTACAACTGTTGGGTGAGACTCATTTTATAGTGGACATCCCACAAATACCTTCAAGAAAGGAAAACCAGCGAAAAGGTGGAAAGATGACATCTGTCGACGAGTGGGTAGAGAATGAATGCAGGCGGCGACGACAGGCATTGAAAAATGGAGAGGAGACCATGTCCGAAGACGGATATATTAGAGCTAATATAGATAGATTGTTACAGAGATACAGACAAAATAATATCTTGTACTTCGTCACATTTTCGATCATATATATTTTCACAAACTTAGCCATTGCTTTAATGTAGTATAAATTAAAATGTTTATTGAGTTACTATGTTAATTAAAATGTCTAACACAATGATTTTAATTTAAATTGTAAGAATATTGCTCAATTTAATTCTAATAACTTACTAATATTTTTGTTGTAGGAGCTTTATTCAACATAGCAAAAGAGCTGGTAACATTAGGTGGATATTTATTTAGTCATTCATGGAGATCAACTGGTAGATGGAGTGGTTATTTTTTTATTCATCGAACCGACAAGACGAGAGGAACGTTCACCGGATGGTAAGTGATACGCCTGCCCTTATGAGCGTTGTTATCAACGTGGCGCTAATTAAGATAATGTACACTACACCGCATTGCGCTCGTCGCCGTGAGACAGGATGTTGTCTCATTACCCTAGTATTTTCACTAACTAAACAAACAGGAACACAGCTATGTTTGCACACTGTTGTTTGGCGGAAGAAAAAGGAGCTGCGTTGGTACCTATCTCGACGGTTTCCGCTTATAAAGATCTACCGCCAATGATTGTATGCCATAAAATAAAAAAAAAACAGTTCATATCACTCTTTATATTTATAATAATAATGTATAAAAATTTAAGACAAAGCCGGTGGCTGTATTCTATGGAATCAAGGTAAGGCGAGGCGGCCGCTCGTTACTTTCTATAGTCGGCGCACTTCAACTGGAATAATTGAGCTACATTTTATTTTCCAACTACATTTACATAGAAAAGTACTTGAATAATTCAAATGAAGTCAATGACTCGCTCCATGTGTTTGCTTCTTACAGCGCAGCTATACTGCGAGATGTTTTAGTTTTATTACAATAATACAATGTACTTGAACGTATCACTAGATATAGACCGGGGAAAACGAGCGTATTAAAATAGACCAAAGTTATCAACAAACAAATATTTATATAGAAAATTAATAATATCGTTCAGGCGGATAAAAACTCGCCTTTAACTACTATAAGCAATTATGACCTCCACTAAATCCATTACTAAGATTTTTATGTCTGTTGAAAATAAATTTATAACGACTGACATAATTACAATATATTTATTATAGTGTGGGTTTTAAATTATAGATAGAAGCACAGGAAAAGAAGTGACAATATTTAATTTGTTGTAATGAGATAGACTGATTCATTACATTGATAAACACAACAGATTTCAAACGATTGATTATAACAACTGTATAGTAATAAATTTATGAAAACAATTAACTATACCGAATAACAATACTATTAAATACCATCACTTAAAAAGAATAGCTGAGGATCGAATTAGTTTTTTCAATCTGATCGCCAAACTTCAGTTTGAAGAGGACACCTCATGATATTTTTTTTTATATAATGAGGTGATGGTAGGTGATACGCCTGCCCAAAACGACGTGGCCCTAGATGGGATGATATACACTGCACCGTGTTGCAATCGTCGCCTGAGACAAGATGTTCAGTCTAGTTCCACTAGCTACAGCGCCTTTAAAACCGGAACACAGTAATGTTTGTAGACTGCTGTTTGGCGGCAAAAATAGACACTGCGGCGGTACCTACCTGGACGGTCTCCGGCTATAGGGGACATACCGCCAGTGAAATGACGATACCGAAAGCCAGTGTATAAAGATTATTTCCAAATAAACAATAATCATTTAGGACTACAATAAATTTTTGTTATCTAGATATTCGAACACAAATTTATTTCCACCATTACTGTTCAGGTTAGTTTTGTCGCATACATAATAAATTTAAAACGACTTTACATAATGTTTACGTATAATATAAAGGCACTACGATTCGATTTAAATATATAAGGAATGGTTAATTAGTAATATTACTACTTAAGATTTTATAATGTTAAAAAAAAAACACCGTGAAAATTTGTTTTGGAATATAACCTATTGACGTAAACATCTCGTGTAATATAAAAGTTAGTAAAGAGTTTTATATTACACACGGTAGTGACTGGATGTATCTACGGGGAAGTTTTAAAATAGACCGCAAATGCGTGCGAACGCTTCGGATGAGGAACTGGATCCCCGCAGATAACGTTTTGTATCGGCGTAATTGCTTTTCACGATGTTATTATATCTATTGGATACGATTCTACAAATAACTATAACTCTAATACTTCATCAGCAGATTAATAATCGAAGAGCTAGATTTATTCCTGTTAATGTGGAGTAGGGAAGCGGGTGTGGTCAGCTGATCGACTTAGACGCACAATTGTACAGCTGTTTACGGGAAAAATGAAGCCTATTGATTTTTTCCGTTGACGCGACTTTAAAGACAAACAAGTTTAATCATACCGATCGACTGTAATGGTTAGCTTTACTGACCTTAATTCCAGAGCGTCCCTGTTGCTTCAGTAGCACGTTCTCAGGTTTCATGTCGCAGTGAATGATGCGGTTCTTGTTCAGCGCGTGGAGACACTGCAGCAGGCTGTGCGAGAACTTTCGGACGAGTTGCAACGAGAACCCTTGAAACTTGTTCTTCTTTATCAACTCGTAAAGATTTATCGAGAGTAATTCGAACGTGATGCACGTGTGGTTTCTGAACGTAAACGAGTCGAACATGTGAATGACATTCATCGTATTATCCTTGTCCTGCTCTCGGAGGTGCTCCAGTATACGGATCTCCTCCTGAGCCTGCCTGTGGAACCTCTTCTCGTTCCTCACCATTTTCAGAGCAACGTTTTCCCGCTTCTTGTGATCGTAAGCTTTGACTACTTGCCCGAAGCTACCTTTGCCTATAACTTTGAGCACCTCGTACCGATAAGCTATGTGATCGTGCGGTATATGGATATATGAACCCTGCTCGTTGTCGTATTCGCAATTGTTCGGGAAGCCGATAAGGCCAGGACGTTTTTTAGCGTTCGCGCCTATGAAGTACACTTGGGGGTAATCAAATATCTCGCGGTGTTCGTAAGGCGTGAGTTTGTTCATATAGAGCTTCATGACTTGCTCGGGACTAGCGGCGGCTGCTGGAGGAGCCGGTGGCGCTGCCGCCGGCGGGCCTGGCTCCAGAGGCGGCAGGGCGCCGTCCCGGAGCAGCGCGCGCCCAAATGCGTGCGCGCTCGCCAGAGGCATGTCGCCGGTCATGGCCGAGCGGCCGCCGCCACCTCCACGCACTTCGCTCGCCGTGGCACCGACCCACGCTCGCTCGCACACAGCACTGCACCTCACTGCACTTGCACTAGACGGCGCCACCCTGGGGCACTACACGACATTTCACATTGACCGAGAGGAGCGACAGCCACGCTTCCACTTATGTTGGCACATTCCGTCTCGGATGTGATACGATAGAGCGCCAGACGCAGATGATACCGTGCGACGCGAACGTGAAACGCAAACAAAGACCCCCTTCCTAGCCGACCGAGCCGAAGACAGAACCAGAGAGAAAATAGAAACTGGTCGCCAAAGTCATTGAACCATTTTAACGCGCAAAGCACATAAGTGCAAGTGAGACAAAATACAAGGCTTTAATAAAACTCTTCGCCTGCAGATGGCGCTTAACAACAGTACTTCTACTCAATATTATTATGAGAGACCCATTAATTTTAATCTGTATATAGAATATTCAATACACATTTGAAGAAGTAATCAAAATATTTAATTATTTGTTATGTAAATTTGTAATGAAAGTATGTTGTATAATTATCAAACATTTAAACTATATTAAATTTTATAGGCTACTTAAAACTTATGTTTAATATTCATCTTGATTATATACCATAAACATAAAAACTAAAAATAAATATATAGCCGTTTAATATACATAAAGCTTTTTTAAGTACTTCTCCAACGTTTATACGATGTTACATGAAAAACTGTATTTCTTTATCTTGTGCATTACGTTAAATTATCATTTCATTACTTTTATATTTGGTATAAATATTTTTCTTGTACTAAACAAGATTACTTACTAACAACTAATAGTATTATGGCACCGTGCATTAATTATCTAGTTTTTTTAAGAATTAAGTATAAAAATGTAAAACAAATCAAATCCATTAAGAATTTATTAAATTAACATAAAAAAAGTTTTACTCCTAGTCGTCTTTTAAAATGTATTTTTAGAAATGGTTTATGTATTCATCATAACTTAAATTTACAATTTAAAAACAAAGATGGTATATAAAAACTATTATTAAAGAGTTTTATTTTAAAACAAATTAAAACAATTTGATAGTTCGGATTTTGTTTTAAATTATAATTTAGGTCTTACCCCATATATTTGTCTATGGCTGCAATTAAAGCGACATCTACCGAATATTAACATCGTCAAAGAATAAGTGCATCTTCCATCCAATCTAGACGTCTTTTTTCACTCTGCTGTTTTCTGTCATTTCATACATTCGTAACTATGTGGTAATCATATTTTATTATCGAGGAAAACGTGTAGAGACTATTGTGTGAAAAATTTTATAAGTAATGTGTTAGCAAGCAAGAAACACAAATTTTAGCTTGTAGTAAAATGTAAGTATAATCTTTATAATACCGACAATGGGTTGTAGTGATTTCTTTTTGTCGTTTAATTGTTATATTGGCTTGTAGTTTCAACTATTTATAAAGGTTTGGGCAATAACATAATAATAATTTAATTTAAGCTATTTAAAAACCGTGTCTAAATTTCAAATCTTTATTTAGTAATTTACACTGAAAACTGAACTAAAACTTGGCAAAATAAATTCTATTGTTTATACGTAGCTGCTGTATACATCGATGAGTACTTGAAGCCTCTAATGAAACAATGCCGATGTTACAATGAGTATGTTAACCTTTCAAGGTAATGTTAGGGCACTGATATGGTACTGTTTATAAGTGTGAGTACTTCCTTATAAACACAAACTGTTTATACAGTTATGCATGTTTGGACTGCAGCCAGTGCAGTCCTTTTGCATTTATAAGTTTAATAAATATTTTTTCTTTGTTTATTATTTTACTCTTAAAAGTGAGTCACATGTAGGGAATATGCACTCTTGAATAAATTTGAGATGAGTCATTAAGTGTAAGGTTATATAGATGCTGATAGACCATTACAGAAGCTAACTTTAATCTGTTTGTTTCCTATATCCATTAATGATCTTTGTTTTTCAAAGTATACTTTAAGTAACTAGATGTTTATAGGTACTAATACATTTATTTAACGTAAGCATGCTAAGAATATAAATAAAAATAAAGGATAACATATTTACTATTGTTTTTATTATGATTTTGTAATCTTTTGTATTTTTAACAATGGATTATGTGTAAATTTAATATTAATTTATTTTTTTCCATTGTTTCAGTAATAAATTTGTATGCATTCTATTTACTATAAAGTTTAATGAAAATATTTTGGTAATTAATATCAAAATTTTCATATCATACTGTATACTTCATTTTAGCTAACTACACTAGTTGGTTTTGGTAAAGCATAAATGTAGATAATTATTATTCTTAAGGAAATATATATCTCAGTTTAAAATGGGTATTAAATATTTCTGATAAGAGAGTTAGGGCAAAGTAATCATTGAACAATTTTTTATTTGTTAAATTGTCACAAAAACATGTCCTGTTTTTTATTTTACATACTATATATTTTATATATATACTTTTTACTATTTACTATTTACTTTATTTACTTTATTTTACATATTCTTATTTGGTTCTGCTGTTGCAGTCTATTCTTTTTTATGCAACATGAAAATCAAATATTTGATTTGTCTTACCCTAAGTAATATATGCATATTGTTATTGATATGTACTTTAGTCACAGAGAGTGGTTTCTTCCAGTGTTGCTAAAGATATGTAGATGTTACAGTTAATATTTATGACATTTATCGATACTTTAATTTAAAACAACTAAGATTTTTTTTCTTTTTCACCAGTCAATTTACATCCCCATTGGGGTACAAGCCTACCCTCAATATGAGAGTGAAGTAAGATTATTATTGTCTAAAACTTACATTATATTTTGATAATAGCTGATTGTTCAAAAGCAACAATCAACATTTGCTGTTATGGTTAACATTATTATATGAGTAATAAGGTAGCTAGAAATAATCATATCAGGATTTGTAGAAAATGTATGACACATATTTTTTATAACATTCAGTAATATTAATAAATTAGATAAGATTGCATTCATGATGTAACACAAATATTATAGTCATTTTATGTAACAACATGTCGCATGTCTTAATTTTGTTCATTTGATTAAAGCTAAATATTTTTGGTTTTTTAATAACCATCAATAACAATATAAATTTATCAAATAGCTTGTACTTTCTAATCGTCAATATTCATTTAACTTCTATTGAAGCACAGAAGATATTTATAATGTAGAATAATGGAGGTCATTTATGTTTAACCTTTAGCTGTGATCTTTTATTGTGCAAATGAAAGTTGTGAATGTCTTCTAATCATCATCAGCCGATAGATATCCACTGCTGGATATAAGCCTACCCAAAGACCTCCACATCGATCGGTTCCGCGCTGCCCGCATCCAGCGGTTTCCTGCGACATTTTAATAGTCAACATGACCTTCGGTACCGCCGGGCATTAGGGGTCGTCGTTTGTAAGGGTTCGTATGGGGGGATTTGAGCCATTCCCACCACACTGGCTCAAATGCGGGTTGGTGGGGGTCAGAGCCTCGTTTGTTGATTAGCAGGGTGCACCATGAGCAGGTGAGGTTGGCTTGGGCCCCGTGAGTTATTGTGCGGCATCCCGAACACCCCTTCTTATCAATAGTAAACTCATTGATAATACTTTTTAGAGCAGTTTCAAAGTTTTACAGATATTAATATAAGGTTCATTAAATATAGGATTAAGTTTTGAATCTAGAATTAAAAAAATATTTAAGGATTGTACTTCTTTCATAAGTTGTTTATCTGTCGATACGGGCCTACTGCAGCACAGTCCAGCGTTCTATAACTCAACACAGATAGATCTAGCTGTACCCACATCCAACCTCTCCCTATGACCTTCATCATATCTTCGATCTACTTTGTGATCATACATACCCGTATATTTTTTTGCGGAAACGTGCTACAAAATATTAAACACGATGTCACGAGACAAGCGCATAATTACACGTTTCACGTGTTCACTGTGTTATTATGTTTATTTTTAACTTTACTTTTGTTGAAGTAGTGAATTTTTTAGAGACGGTATGCCGTAGTATTGTCTGTGTAGAGATCAATTAGATCAATTGTTATCGTCGTTGAGGAGATTCGTTTTCTATAGATAAATCTTGTGTGCGTGTGCATGTGAATGTACGTATTGAGCAGTGTTATTATCATAGACATTTTGTTGTTAATGCGCTAGATTTAATAAGTATTAGCTATACATGAATTACGAATAGGTTATGAAAACGTAATTACAATTTATCATCAGCGTAGAGAATTATCCTTTCCGACTAATTTAGTTGAAGCAAATTGTTATTGCAACAATTATGCGTACGAATTTCGTAACTAAACCAATTTACTGTACAGCAGCTGCGTCAGAATCATATTAAAGCCGGACCCGGAACTTGATAGTTAGCGGGAAAAGTCTAATCAAAGTTGACATGGAAACAGCTGTATCCGTAATATCATACACGGTATAGTGCTTATAGCTGATAGTGCTTGCATAGTTTTACTTATATATATATAATTAGCTTTGACACTAAAACTTTGATTCTCTTTAGAGAAAAATTTCTATTTAAAAATTTTTCTTTACATTACTTATCTTACCGTTTTTTTGTATTATTACAGAGTAAACAATTCTATAACTGATATCTAGTTATACCATGCTTGCCAACAGGACGCACGATAGTAGTGTCAACATAGCATAACAGCTCATGTTAAACGATGATTGACGAATAGGCCCTTAGTACCTGGAAGGCATAACGGCTAGAATAACAAACACCGGATGTTCTCACCTTGCTATTATCGGTGATGCACATCAACATCCATATAGACTCGCCTCTGTGACCAACCCTCATATAGACTGGACTGATTTTAGGTCCCTTTAAAATTTGTTTATTTTAATTAAGATTTTAAAACCCTAACTCCGCAACACGAAAAGTTGACTATTTACCTTGCTACACATTTATGCTTACCTCGAATATTATAAAATAATAATTGTAATAATAACTTTGAAAATTATTAAAGTCAGTAGATACATAAACATAAACATTGTTTCGATAGAAGTTTTAGCAATATTAAATTTTTCTTTTGGAACGTTGTTTATAATAAATTAAGTTATCTGTGAAACAGAAAACTTATACGCTGTCTGAGCATATTATTAATATGCCTCATTAATAACGGATCTGCGCTCCACTTCACTCATCACAAATTTTGGAAGATTCATAAGCTGTTAGTTTACATTTACAAGATGCGGTGCTAGTGTCGATTTGCTGAAAGGTCTATATTACCGAAGACCGTCTGGCTAGTCACCACCGTAGGTCCTATTCTGTTGTCAAATAGTAGTGTGCAAACATTACTAATTTATGTTCCGGTTTGAAGGGCGTTGTTGTAAGTGAAATTAGTAGAGTAACAAGACCTAACATGTGATGCTCTGTATATCATCTTAACTATCGGCACGTTGCCATGCACGGACCTATCAATTCACTTATTCTATATAATATGTAGGTGTAAATTTTTTTTTTTTTAATTGAGCGACAAGACCACCGGAACGTTCACCTGACGGTAAGTAATACCCCCGCCTATACCAATGTGGTGCTAGCTGGGATGTTATACACAGCATCACGTAACGTTCGTCATCTTGAGAACTAAGATGTTACATCTCGTTACCCCAGTAATTTCACTAGCTACAACGACCTTTAAACCGAAAAACAATAAAGTTTGAATACTACTGTTTGCCGGCAGAAACAGATGCTGCGGTGGTACCTAACTAGACGGTCTCACTGTAATATCTACCACCAGTCCGATAATATATTTTTTTTAAATATAACATATTTATGACCATTTTTTGAATTGCTATAAAGCTGTAATCACATATTTAGAGAAATGTGTGCAAAATTAAGCGAACACTTTTTAACAATCAACTACCAAAACCAAGCAGCTGTATCGATTTCTTTTCAACTTCCCTGATTGTTGTTTTTTTTTTAATACATTTCGAAAGGAAATCTAATTGACAAATAAGCGATTCGTTTATATCGGCGCTTTGATGTTTCTGAGCTGTGGTTACGAAGTAAAACTTTATTGAATGCATTTTTTACAATAGTTTGACAGTTATCATCACAATACTGTGGAAAATGTCAATCTTCATGGATAATGATGACGTAAATGCGTAGGCTCGTGGTATGTTTTCTTTTATCTCTTGTTATAACGCAATATGCGAATTGTATGAGATGTATTTAGAAATATGTATTTTAAATTACAGGCTACATATATAATACCTTGTAGACGTCCTAGCAATATATATTTAGTTTATATCAGTAAAAAGGTTTTGTGTATACAAACTATCGTCATGACAGTTAATTGAACGGTATAGAAGTTGGATATATTGCAGCGTCATCTAATCCATGGAAAATACATGTATATGCCAATTTTTATTAACCTTGGTTTTATGATTGGAGCCGTTTTAAATAAAACTGTAGGACTAATGTAACATTTTTTTTAAATAAATATTGATGGTAAGTACTTTATTGCTAAAGAACATCTAAGTTAGTATCATGACAGAGCTTATATCTACCGCCGCAAAATAGTTTGCATACATTATTACATTCAGTTTTGAAGTAATGTCATTTCAGACTAGATGATGTGTAGTGTAAATATATGATGTTATCATCACTTCGAAGTGCGAAACGAAATATACTCTTTTGACTTATGTTATTTATAGAGAATTCTTTATCTTTTTGTAAACTAATATAGATTTCTACATTATATTGAATATAGAATTTATATCATTTATGTGAAGTCAGTAGCAGCCAATAGAGAATTATGAATGTTACCAAATGAAAGACACAATTATTATTCGCAGACGATAGAGCACGAACTTGTCTACTTTGCTTTTTGGTTCCTAAACTTTTGTAATGCTGAGCACACTTCACTTAATGAAGGCACGGCTTTCAAGTGAAAATAATAAACCTAAACTTGGTTTTTAAATGATATTTATTTTATTAGAAAATTATAAATTTATAGAGTACATATTTAGTAATAACACAATGTGTATAATAAAACATTAATAGTTTATTTCATTGAAATCGACTGTTTTCAAGGATGTTTGATAATGAATGCTAAATCCCCGGGTTAGCCTACGCAAATGCAATAAATAATATGGCTATATAACTTATTAAGCTCGTTTTGAATGTTATAAACAGATGAAAAAAATTTAAGTAGACAAAAATTGCGTAATTTTGAGTGGAATAAGAAGTACAAAAAAAAAACTAAATTTTTTACGAATATGCCATTAAACTTGACTTAAGGCTCTAACGGACAAACACTTAAGACTATAACCCTTCGTTGTGCAGCTTTCTGAACGTTACGTATATATCATATTAAAATTTTTATTAACATCATGGTTTTAAAAAGCTGCAACATTTATTCACAAATATGCTGGATAAATGTAAACGTCAGTGTCAATGTCAGCCCCGTAGTCGTAAGTTTACCGGACCAGGGTAAGCCATGCTTGCGATCGACGTCGTATAAAAGGACTTTGGGTTCGCAGGCCTTAAAGATAGGGTACTCTTATCGCTGGATAAACGAGTCGAAGAGGCGATAAGTGCGAAGTGGTCTTATATTTGCCGTAGCATAGCGAGGGTTGACAAGGAACTCTATGCCTTTCCTTAGGATATGCTCAGCCAAAGTGCGGAAGGATATCGGTGCAGTCCAAACAAGTCCCGTGCAAACGTGAAAAATATGATATCTCGGATCTCTTCTTTATCCCACGTAATGCAAATTTCAACCTAAAGCTGTCTATTGAATATTCACCCCCCCACACCTACAGAAACGATACCTACAATGTAGCTGAGTCTTTATAACATTATGTTTAGTAACATGTGACCTTAAAGCGTTGTTCTCTTCGCGGAAATAAAAACCTGATGCTTGTGTGTGTGTGTGTGTGGGTAACACGTACTTTCTCTAGCGAATGCTACGTATACGGATATGATTTTATTGTTTTTAATTTTTACAATACTCACGTCGGTGTGAGTCTTTGTGTTGACACGAACACTTGCGATACTTAAACTGCGCAATTAATTTTCGTATCGCTTTACATGAAATCGTTCAAATGTATATTGATACATCACCGATTGAATATAGACCAATTGGCTAGAAAAGTTATTTTTAACAAGTCGAATCCAAAACAAGGTCTAATACATCTTGTCCGTGTCTAGTTTAGACCACGACTAGGAAAGACTTGTATCAAGCGAAGGGGATAACTTCAGTAAACCTAACACTAAAAAAACCGTGTATGCTCATAATGATAAGTATACGACCAAGTATTAAACTCCTAGTACTGCAGGAGTGAAAATTTTTGCTGGTGGTAGGTTTCCGTTGTCAGAAACCGACACTGGTAGGTGCCACCACAGCGCCTATTATTACCGCCAAACAGTAGTGCAAACATTACTGTGTTCCTGATTGAAAGAAACTGTAGCTAGTGAAATTACTAGACTAACGAGACTCAATATCCTATGATTCAAAGCGGCGAGCGCAATGTTGTGCAGTGTATACCATCCTAATTGGCACCACCTTGTTATGGGCGGGCATATCACTTACCATTAGGTGAACAACCTGCTTATCTCACCGCTATGTTGAATAAAAAAATATATAAAATTGTATAGATACATGCAAATTGTGACTTGTGATGTCGAGTCTGATTTTACTAGTATGTAGAGAGTTGTTAATATGCGTATACAAAACGAAGGCTTTCTGCGAGATTGATTAGAAATGAGAAGATTCATAGAACTAACGTCACAGACATAGCTCAAGTGATAGTCTGACAAGTGGCAGTGGGAAAGGCATATTCTTCGAAGGGCGACTGATGTAGTATTAAGATACTTGAGAAGTAACTATTTACCGACAGGCGTAGTGTTATGGAGCCCTTTTAAGGTGAACCGACGATTTGGTGAACGTTGCGGGAAACCGTAGGATGCGGAGAAGGATGGAGCGGTTGGTATTAGGATTCTTAGGAGTATGCATATTTCCAGCAGTTAATTGTACAATTTAAGTGTAATATTAAATTAACGCGATTCATAACATTATGCGGGACCGATCGATGTGGAGATCTTTCGTGAAGGCCTATGTCCAGCAGTGGACGTCTATCGGCTGATGATAATTCATATTACTTAACTGTTATAAATATATGCACAGCTTTTTTAGATTTTTTTTTTATTTAATCAATTGTTTGTATTTATTGGAAAAAACTGTTATGATGTTTTTATCTATAATGTTATAACCGCGAGAAACAAAGTATAAGGCCATTTAAACAATATATTCCGAAGATCTATTCTTGACCTTTCATTGGCATAATCCTTGACGCTGTATATTGAATTCTTACACACAACATCACGAAATTATATACTCGTTAATACTAACCCAAGCAATGTTCCATTACCATATAAAGTAAATATATTATATAAAATATATGTACTATCAATGTGGGGTCGTTTATATATACACAATTCCTTTCAATACAGTCAATTTGCTGTTATATCAATATTTTATTATACGTTATAAATATGAAAGTTATTAATATTAATGACTTGCTGTTATAATAAATAACAGAAAGGTGGTTGATATGCAGCATTACGTATCTCAATAACGTAAGAGGGCGTTGGCTTACAGACGGACAAACTGTCTAGTACGTGTATGCGCATACTTACGGGTCAACAGTCAATCGTGCACACCCACGCGGCCGCAGTTCACGTAAGTGATTAATTGGCAAAAGATTATCACTTGGAAACCAGTGCACAGCGGTCCACTGCCGACCCGTAATCAGTTATTGTTTTGTATTTATTCACCAATCATTGTATTATTGAATAAAGCTTTTAACATACTACATTTTTTTGAGACATAACTTATGTTGTAAATTTCTATGTTAAATAAGATACTGGTGTTAAGTCTGCTTTACCGGAGACCGTCAAGGTCAAAAAGTGTCCCATAGTAGTAGATAAGAAAATTACTAACGACAATTAATATCTTATCTAAGAGCGACAATCACAATATGGCGATGTGTATATCATCCTAATTAGCGCCACGTTGTTACGACCAGGGTATTACTTACCATCAGATGAACTTCTCGTTGGTATCGTCGTTTCGTAAAATAAAATAAATCCAGTAACTATTTCAATATAAGATTGTTAGGATTATTAAACGTTTAGGGTATATGAGTATATACTAGGAGACAACTTTTTTTATAATCTGTAATACTTCAGAATTGTGCCGTCAAAAATTTTTTGAAACTCCTTGTACAAGAAACAAATATTTAAAAATACTGGGAATTTAAATATTTGAAAAGCGATGCTGTTGGTCAAAACGCATGTGACGTTACTATTTGATGTAAACAAAGGTTATCAAAGAGCTTTTGTGTTAGAGAATGTTTGGTCAAAATCTATGACGGCGGAAACAAAGCTCTCAAAAGTGACTGTCGTTTATAAAACAATTTTTTTTAACAAATACCTTAAATCGCTTTTTATACATTGAAATTTTTACTATAGCTTAGCCGTGTAGAGTATGGAGAAAATCTGTGTACTATCTATCACAATAGATACTTGTACTCATACATTGATTAGTCATCAAATAATATTTTGATATAAATGAAATACTTTACAGATGCCATTTTTACATCGAATTTCAGTTATTTTCAAAGTATTCTATTAACAATACTTTGTTAACATATACTTAATAGAATTGTACTGCTCGTGTTTATTCATCTATATATTATAATATTATTATCGCTGCAAATAAATCCCAATCTTTCTAGAAAATTCGTGCAATAAAACAGATAAAATAGAATGTGAGACTAACATGAGACCTTAATTCCTTTATTTATTATAAATAGTAATAGTCTATTTTCTATACCTATTCCCCTCCCGCTTCGCTGACCATAACAGCCCCGCAACTTCCTTTGTGGAAGGAATTTTGTAGAAGCCTTAGCTGATCTATACTCGGCAAAAGGAATATTCCTTCAAAATTTCAAGTCTCTAGACCTTATGGTTCCAGAGATATCGTGATGAGTCTCTATGTAGGTGAAAATCTCTTAAATATATACAGATAAATATTATACTTTGTACTTAGATAGATATCTGTCTGTGAACATATAAGAATCCTATAATAGAATAGTAAATGCTTATACAGTTGGCATTCGTATGAAGGGTGGCGTAGTCAAAGTGAAGTGAACCAACTGTATAAGCTTTTTGCTGTTCGTAATATCGTGACTAAATAACCTAACTGACTCAATAACCAGGAAATTAACTGATTACAGTTACACTGTCACCATTTACGAATATTGTCCAAGTTTATCTGTAACATAAGTTGATAATATGAGTATTTGATGTTATTAACCACCACTGTTGGTGTATCTAAACATTACTAGCGTCTGAATATAACTTGTAATGTCGAATGAGACAATAGACAGTTTTTTTAATCCTTAAACAATTATAAATCTTTAAATAACACAGATTAAAAAAATGACGTAATTCTTCTTTATGTTTACTTCAAAGCCTGATTAATCAGCAATTTTTTTTTTTCAAATATCGATGTTGGTGTCGCTATCTAACCTAACAGCTGTTCAACAATGCAATATTAATGACTAATCCACCAGCAATCGTTGTCCTCCAATGTTATCATTTCTTAGTATTCTTCATAGTACTACAGATTAAAATACTTTTAGTGATTACAACTGTAGTGTATTTAGATATTCATACCTTTACTAATATGCAACTGATTCATAATAATTCAAAGAATGAACACGACTGTAACAACCTGCCTTGTTTCATATTTTTTTCTGTTATTTTTTTATTCTACCACACGACAAGACTAGCGGAACAGTAACTTGATGGTAAGTGATACATTCTCCTGCTTTCAACGTGGCGCTAGTTGATATACACTGCACTCTATTTTACTCATGTTACCTCAGTAATTTTACTAGCTGGCGGCAAAAATAGTGTAGCGGTGGTACCTACCTATACAATCTCTGGCAAAGGAAACCTACCACTTTTATTTACACAGTACTTTCAATAGAGTTAATAGTGTTAGCATAAAAATCACTATTCCGCTTCCAAAAAAAATACGCTTAATAAGAACTAAATCGAATAATTTAGTTCCATAACTTAGTCTCCTATGCACAACATGTAAAGTTTGTGGTACAGTTTTCAAGAGTGGCTCAATGTAACAGAAGTGGCACTCGTCAGCGGCTAGTGTGCCTTATGTAGGTCAAAGCTATGTTAGCTGTATACAGCTTGCGTGGGTAACGGCTCGGTGAGGATTCTATTAGCCCACAAAACGTTTTTACGGGAAATTTTATTGTGCACCATAGTACACGTAGCTTGTTACTCGAATGTGAAATGATAAGCTTTATATATTTTGTACCGATATATTTATTCTATATGCACAATTTAAACTTACTACATTCGTACTCAGTTTGGGTTGCTACGCTAGAGGAGTAGTAGCAGTACATTCGTAAGTGTACAAAATAGTATATGACATAATAATAACCTTTCGTCGGTTGTAAGCGGATATTTTGACGCCGATTAGGCTAATAACAAAAGTTTTATTTAATGGTGCAAAATCCTCATTTAAATATAGGTTAATGACAGTGTCATAATTTTACATCCTGCGCAGCTGTCGGGGTTCGTTCAAACGTTTGACATTAATTCGTGTGACCTATCCCTATTTTACCTAAAATAGTGTCTAGTCGAATCAATTAACCCATCAGCAATGTCATCGTGCCAGTAATTTCATCAGTGTCCCTGTAATGTTATAAAGATGGCTAAAACGAAGGATTACTTTTCAGACCAAAATTCGATCATATTTGGACACTTCACTTCGACGGGTGAAATAGGAGCCGCAGTGTTATCTATTTAAGCGATCTTTGACAACAGAGACGTACCACTATTAAAAAGTATTTATATAAATTATATCATTAGGTTTTTTTTTTAATTCAGTGTTTATATAATTATTCTTCAGATTGATTGGAAACCCTGGTTTACCTTCAAAACAAAAACTCTAGGATTGTTATCTGTTATACCAAAGTTTACTGATTCTATAGTTGTTATACCTTCAGACTTAACGACAAGTTGATCTATTCTGCAGTGTTTTTTGCGTATACTGTGTTCATAGCTAAAATAAAATAAAATCGGTTCAGCCGTTTGATGTAAGCAGTGCTATAATACCTAAAATTTATATACTGTAATACCTTTTTCCTAAAGAATAATGAAAATTGCTTGAATTTTATCTGGGATTTTTTGTTTGATGAAAGGGTAAGAGGTTGTCTGACGGGTCCTTAAGAAGAAATATGGATTTTCCGCTCTGCTTGCCTTTGAGAGAGCTTATTACTGTTATTCAAAGACAGTGATCTTTTAATGGTATTATAAGCTTATAGATGCGACCTGCTTAATACGCTCGGCTTAACCTTGCTTCTTTTATCACCTATTGTAAACTATAAGGGATCTATTTTACCTCCCCTGTATGTTGTTCGACGGTAAAATGTAATACCGACATTATACAAAAAAAATATTAATATGATATTAAGGTTTTGATTACCTTTCGTTAATAAATTCACAAGTATTACAGGTTTGGTTTATTAAGCCACCGCAAATCCTAATGCTGCCATTAAACAGTAATTTGCAAACATCGCTGTGTTCCGGGTTGGTGATGGTTGTAACTAGAGAAATTACTGGGATAACGACATTTAACAGGTTAGGTCTCAAGGCGACGGGCACAATGTCACGCTTTGTATACCAACTTAACTAGCTCTACTTTGCTATGAGCGGCGTATCACTTGTGATCTGATAGTGGACGTTCCGCTCGTCTCATCACATATAAATAATAACAGCCCTTTTAACAGCTCATCCATAGCGCTAGCCAAGCTTAGTTTCATGTAAATAATATGTAGTATATAGAATTTTAATTCTAAAAAATATAATCTATACAAGCGTTGAAACATATTTTACTTTAGCTTAAAAAACATCGCGCTTTTTTCGGGCTTATGTCCTCGTGTATAACAATATGGTCTGACCTCCCTCAAAGAGTATCGATTTGTCGCTAGTCGCAATAGAAGAATGTTGAATTAGAATCCTTGTAAAACTACCAAACTAGTTAAGCGACGAAAAGTATTAGTAAAGAGAAATATAAAACGTTTTAAATCGAATCCTTTTATAAGTTAAATAAAAAAGTATCATTTCGATACTAATTTTTACAAACATCTACTATGTGTTTTTATAATAGAGATTGCAATAACTTTTACATTAAATGGGTGGGTTAAAACTTTAAGAATATTTTTTCGTAAAGAAATGCATCCTGCAATAAAAATTAATACTATTGCGGTTGAAATTTCATATTTAAGAGCAAGTCAAACTTATACTATTTCCAACAGCAAAAAGAATAGATTCACTTTATAGAAAGTTGTCCCCTGATGATAGATCCCTGTTTCTGAGGACCGTCTAGGTAGGTACTACCGCAACTACTATTTCTGCCAACAAACTATAGTGTGGAGAAAAGTTCCGCTTTGAAGGTCGTTGTAGCTAGTGGAATTACTGAGGATAACGAGACATGACGTCTTATGTCTCGACACGACGAGCGCAAGTTACTGTCTATATCCTCGTAACTAGCGCCACGTTGTTATGGTTGGGTGTACCAATTACCATTGGCAACGTCTCTTTCGTCACGTCGCTTCGTTGGATAGCACAAAAAAGTGAATTTATAGTCGCATAAGTTGAGAACTTTCCATCGTCGTTGTCGGTTAAAAATATTCTACACGTCATAAGTACAGTTGGCGCCAAGTGACGTTAATTTCAATGCTTTCAGTTATTGCGTCAGAATTTTTTGATACTAAATATAATCATCCGCGGACGTCCAATGTTTATTAAAAATTCAAAAAATTCAGATGATATTAATAGCGGATATACATTTTTATCTGTATGTCTTTGTATATGTATTCTTTACCACTACATTTAAACATGAAGTGGTTTTTTTTACTCGACAAAGTGACGAGAGAGCAAGACGTCCTGCCGATAAATGTTACGCTTGCCCGTAACAATGTGGAACTAGTCATATACAGCTCCACATTGCGCTCATCTCCTCGAGACAAGATCTGAAGTCGCGTCACCCCACTAATTTCACTAGCTACAGCGCCCTTTAAACCGGAACACTGTAATGTTTGTACACTACTGTTTAACGGCTGAAGTAGACGCTGCGGTGGTATCTACCTTGACAGACTCCGACAGGAGAGATTTACCATCAGTGCATTGGTTTACATACAATCTTTCTTTAAAGAATATGTGTAAATTTTAATATCTTATAACCATGTTATTCGAGCAGAAATCAGTTACTTTTATAATTTATATATAAAATAAATAAAATATTAAATTATTTAAAAAGTATACACTGCCAACATATTCAAAAGAACTAATGAAAAGTGCAAATGAAATTCAACGTGAAATGAAAGCAAACTGGAAAATTTTTAAAGCTTGAATCGCATCATTTGAATATTTTTTGAAGCACCTCTTTAATAACTTGATTTATTTAAAAACGTACAAAAAATGTTTTCATACACATACTCTACTGGTGATACTGTTGACGTACACTGTCTAGATAGGTATCACTGCAGGTCCTATTTCCTTTGTTAAACAGTAATGATCAAACTTTACAATGTTCCGGTTTGAAAGGGGTTGTAGCTAGCGAAATTGTTGAGGTACCGAGGTATAACACCTTGTTTCAAGGCGACGAGCACAATACGGTGTAGTAGTATATCATCCTAACAAAATCCACGTTGCTATGGGCAGGCGTATTACTTACAAGCAGATAAACGTCTCGTTCTTGTCCCTCTTCAGATATATCAGAAAAAGAGATAGAAAATTTAATGGATAAATCAAAATAAACCAACCAACATTACACTTTTATGTGATGGGTATCCCAAAACATCTCCATTATAATAACAATAATAAATAAACTTTATTTCGGTCTCTGAGGCCACAGTGTTAGTGAGTTAGTAACAATTTTTGCTTAATGGCTACATTAGTAACAGGGTAATAACTTCATCATTTTATTTTTTTACTTATTTTACCTTAAGTCATAGATTCAAAAGGTGACGTCACATTGCACGTACGTATGATGTCTAAACGTTAGCTTGTTAACTTTTCGATACATATTGCATAATTTCCTGTTCCGAATGTAACTTGCATTGTAAATAATAAAAAATATTAAAAATTTACGCTTGCTCATAACAACATAGCGCTAAATAAAATAGTATACACAGCGCACCACATTGTCCTCGTCACATTGAGAGATAAGATTTTAAATCTCGTTATCCCAGTAATTTCACTTGCTACAACGCCATTCAAACCGGAACATAGTAATGTTTGCACACTACTGTTTGGGAGAAGAAATAGGCGCTGCCGTTGGTCCTACCAGCTCGGCCTCCGACAACAGAGATCTAACACTAGTAGAACTATTTGAAAAATATAGGAAAAACATGTATTTATATTTAACGTTTCCATCAAATCCTATGTATATCTTTAACTATTTAAAAGACTGGAATGCAACGCTTTAACTATAGTTTGGGTAAGAAACACTTCAATACATTTATATGTACAACACATCGTCTCTTCCGGTCGTCCAGCGGCAGGCGATTGTTTAACTCGCTCTTTTTATATATCCGCAACGGTTGCGTCAATGGATGCATTTTCGTACGTTGGAATAGAGGCTCAAAGGAATTGTTACTTTTATTACAAATAGATTTCTAATATTTATATATATCTATAATATCTGCTTAACTATTTAACTTATTGCCAAATTGTGAATTTATATGCAGGGTGAAAGGTAATAGATGTAAAAGATCTGGAGGGGCTAAAGTATAGCTCGTGTCCTATCTATCTATGTATGAAATACCCCATCCAAAAACACAACAACATATTTTCTGGAGTTATTAATTTTTTAAATATTTTTCAAAAAATTCTCGATTTTTTAGGAAAAAATTCGTTGATTTTATTTCTTACTTATTTCTACACAAATTTTAATGTAATAATTATTATTTTATCATTGTTTTATTAAATTAAATTAACAATCACCACTTAGAGGATAAAAGTTTTTAATTAGGTTCTTTGAAAGTCGTGACGGTAACAAATAAGGCATCATACTTAAATTTTTATTTAATCTTGAATTTAAATTTTATTTATAAAAAACAGGTATAACGCACATAAATAAGTGCCTGACTTCAATACCTATCCGACAAGGTATAAGAAAGTACATAAAGTTACAAAAATTTTGAAAAAATACACTTGTAATAATACCAGGTACCATGAAATATCAAACTGTAGAGACTCATAAAAGTATACGCCGCGCCGGCCATTAACTTGACCCTTTTGTTTTTGTTGTAACACGTGCGAGCTAGAAAATAATAATTTTCTCACCAAAATATTGTCGACTGATGAATCGAAGTTTGACAGAGACGGCATAACAAATTTTCATTGGGCTCTGCGAGGTGAAAATCCCCACGTGATTAGAGAAGGAGCTAATCAGCGAAGATTCTCCGAAAACGTATGGATGGGCATAATTCATACTTACTTGATAGGCCGAGTCTTCTTGCCCAACAATTTAAATGGGGAGATGTACGAAAATTTTCTTCGTAATCTTTTTTTTAATTATCCGGAGGATATACCATTGGAAACCAGTAGAGAAAAGGTGGTTCAGCATGACGGTTGTCCCGTCTATTTTCGTCTCGGCGTAAGACAGTGGTTAGACACTACTTCACCTCAGCGATGGATTGGCCGAGGCGGCCCACCACCGTGGCCCGCAAGGTGTTCTAATTTAACACCTTACGATCATTACTTATGAGATCACATGAAATCTTTAGTGTACACAACACCAATTAATTCGCTAGAAGATTTAAAGTCACGCATCATCGTCGCTGTTGACAACATAAGAGTTCAGCTCACCGGGCTCATAAGTCTGCTGCGAGGAAAAGTCTACTGCGAGGAAAAGTCTACTGTAAGGAAGTCTACTGCGAAGAAAAGTTTACTGTGAAAAAAAACCTACTGTGAGGAAGTCTACTGCAGGGAAAAATCTACTGTGAGGAAACGTTTACTGTGAGGAAAAGTCTGCTGCAAGGAAAAGTCTACTGCAAGGAAAAGTCTACTGCGAGGAAAAGTATACTGCGAGGAAAAGTCTACTGCGATGAAGTCTACTGCAGGGAAAAGTCTACTGTAGGGAAAAGTCTACTGTGAGGAAACGTTTACTATGAGGAAGTCTGCTGCAAGGAAAAGTATACTGCGAGGAAAAGTCTACTGCGAGGAAAAGTCTACTGCAAGGAAAAGTCAACTGGAAGGAAAAGTTTACTGTGAGGAAAAGTATACTGCGAGGAAAGTCTACTGTAAGGAAGTCTACTGCGAGGAAAAGTTTACTGCGAGGAAAAGTCTACTGTGAGGAACAGTCTACTGCGAGGAAGTCAACTGCAAGGAAAAGTCTACTGTGAGGAAAAGTCTACTGTAGGGAAAAGTCTACTGCGAGAAAAAGTCTACTGTGAGGAAAAGTCTACTGCAAGGAAAAGTTTACTGTGAGGAAATGTATACTGCGAGGAAAAATCTACCGCGAGGAAAAGTCTACTGCGAGTGAAAAGTTTACGGCGAGGAAAAGTCTACTGCAAGGAAATGTCTACTGCGAGCAAAAGTCTACTGTGAGGAAAAGTCGACTGCACGAAAGTCTACTGTGAGGAAATGTTTACTATGAGGAAAAGTCTGCTGCGAGGAAAAGTCTACTGCAAGGAAAAGTTTACCTTGAGGAAATGTATACTGCGAGGAAAAGTCTACTGTGAGGAAAAGCCTACTGCAAGGAAAAGTATACTGTGAGGAAATGTCTACTGTGAGGATAAGTCTACTGCGAGGAAAAGTCAACTGCAAGGAAAAGTCTACTGCGAGGAAAGTTTACTGTGAAGAAAAGCCTACTGTGAGGAAAAGTCTACTGCGAGGAAAAGTTTACTACGAGGAAAAGTCTACTGCGAGGAAAAGTCTACTGTGAGGAAAAGTTTACTATGAGGAAAAGTCTACTGCGAGGAAAAGTCTACTGCGAGGAAAAGTCTACTGTGAGGAAAAGTTTACTGTGAGGAAAGCTCTGCTGTAAGGAAAAGTCTACTGCGAGGAAAAGTTTACTGCGAGGAAAAGTCTACTGTGAGGAAAAGTCTACTGCAGTGAAAAGTCTACTGTGAGGTAAACTCTACTGTGAGGAAAAGTCTACTGCAAGGAAAAGTCTACTGTGAGGAAACATTTACTGTGAGGAAAAGTATACTGCGAGGAAAAGTCTACTGTGAGGAAAAGTCTACTGCGAGGAAAAGTCTACTGCAGGGAAAAGTCTACTGTGAGGTAAACTCTACTGAGGAAATGTCACTGCAAGGAAAAGTCTACTGTGAGGAAACATTTACTGTGAGGAAAAGTATACTGCGAGGAAAAGTCTACTGCGAGGAAAAGTATACCGCGAGAAAAAGTCTACTGCGAGGAAACGTTTACTGTGAGGAAAAGCCTACTGTGAGGAAAAGTCTACTGCAGGTAAAAGTCTACTGTGAGGAAAAGTCTACTGTTAGGAAAAGTCTACTGCGAGGAAAAGTTTACTACGAGGAAACATTTATTGCGAGGAAAAGTATACTGCGAGGAAAAGTCTACTGTGAGGAAAAGTATACTGCGAGGAAAAGTCTACTGTGAGGAAAAGTATACTGCGAGGAAAAGTATACTGCGAGAAAAAGTCTACTGCGAGGAAACGTTTACTGTGAGGAAAAGCCTACTGTGAGGAAAAGTCTACTGCAGGTAAAAGTCTACTGTGAGGAAAAGTCTACTGCGAGGAAAAGTTTACTACGAGGAAACATTTACTGTGAGGAAAAGTATACTGCGAGGAAAAGTCTACTGTGAGGAAAAGTCTACTGTGAGGAAAAGTCTGCTGTGAGGAAAAGTCTACTGGAAGGAAAAGTTTACTGCGAGGAAAAGTCTACTGTGAGGAAAAGTATACTGCGAGGAAAAGTATACTGCGAGGAAAAGTATACTGCGAGGAAAAGTCTACTGCGAGGAAACGTTTACTTTGAGGAAGAGCCTACTGTGAGGAAAAGTCTACTGCAGGGAAAAGTCTACTGTGAGGAAAAGTCTACTGCGAGGAAAAGTTTACTACGAGGAAAGTCTACTGTGAGGAAATGTTTACTGTGAGGAAAAGTCTATTGCAGAGAAAAGTCTACTGTGAGGAAAAGTCTACTGCGGGGAAAAGTTTACTACGAGGAAAAGTCTACTGTGAGGAGGTTTGCAACCGAGCGAGAATATTTCTGACAAATTTCAAGTTTTCATCTATATGACGGCCAGCAGGGGTGGAGAACAGTTCGTATGATATAATCATAAACAATAACAACTAGAATGAAACATATTAAAGTGAAACGATAGGCTCAGAAAAGATAGAAATGAGGAAACATTATTTCATTTCTTTGCTAGAAACTGGCCATGAGATACGATAATAGGACATGCCTGTATGGAAAGGAACAAACTATTTCTTTTTATATAATACGACAATATATTACAACAATTACGATTTAAACGATACAAGATTGTGGTATGCAAATTGAAGTATTTTTAAAATGAACTAATGACGCTTTAATGTTTGGCGATTGTTTGCGGAAACTGTTGCTTCTACAAAAAATTAATAAGCACTAAAGAAGATCGATTTCTGAAACTTAGCAAAGCTTCTGAAGTTTCACATAAACTTTGACAAAAGTTTAAAACATTTAATCACGGTTGTCTTCTGATGTTTATCACATTGTTAATAAAAATAGTTCATAATGATATACCACAGTCAACTACAGTCTTTTCGTGTTTATAAATATCTTAAAATTTATGAATTATTGGATACGGAACGTAATAGTTATTTTAACAGCATAATTAATCATTAAGAAATTATTCATAAATAAATAATAGTCAGTGTGTGTGCATATTTGATCAAATACATATTAATTAATAATGAGGTAAAATTTTTTTGATTGCACGTCGAATGAAAAACCAGGTCTGAGACATCCTGTCCACGTCTCGCTTGCATCTTAGAAAAGCATAGACTTCTTTGTCATTCAACAGGCATATCTTTAATAAATTGTACTTGTACAGGGTTATATCCTAAACTGTCACAATGCTAGTTTTCCGACCAGGTATAAAATGCCTTGTACAGTAGGAATGGAAATAATAAAAAACCAGACCCGCTTTGAACATATTAATGAAAAGATACTTTATCTGTTACACAATTTCTTATCACAATTAACTAAAGATTAAAGCGTAACTGGATATTATTTTTATTCTACGAAGCGACGAAACGGGCGGGACTTTCACCTGATGGTAAGTGGTACGCCCCCGCTCATAACAATGTGGCGCTAATTAGAATGATATACACAACACTATATTATGCTCGTCGCCTTGAAACATAAGATATTAAGTCATCGTTATTCCAGTAATTTCACCAACTACAACGCTCTTCTATGCGGAACACAGTTATGTTTGCACAATACTCTTTGGCTGTAGAAATAATCACCTAGAAATGGAGCTACAGTTGTACCTTTTATGATAAGAGAATCATGTGTCGATGCTGAAAATATTTTTTCGCTGCCTAAAATAAGCTCAATTTTCCACTGCTCATGAATTACCCATGCATTATGACAATTTGGCAACGTCAAGAGGATTTCCAACGTCGCGTGCTGTTTGGGTGCCAACAAATTCAAACTAGTAACATTGCGTCGATTAATAGATAGATGCTTTCATACAAACAGGCCTGTATAAAGTCGAAATACTATTTATAAACTTCTACATAATTCGAAACTACCATACTGTTAACTAGCTGTGCCCCGCTCGCTTTGCTGGCCGTAATAAATAATTACATTAGGACCCTTCACCTTATTAATACTCCTGGAACTCCCTTTGGGGAAGGAACTTTGTACAATCCATCCTTAGCTTACCTCTGAATGGCAGAAGCAATATCTCTACTAAATTTTGAATGTTTACGTGTAATAGTTTCGGAGATCTCGTGATGAGTAGATGAATCTGGATATCTCCTACACATAATTACAATAAACTACGTTAGTTTATAACTAATAATCCACTGATACGCCTTCTTCAATTATACTGGATATTTACAAAATTAACAACTCTACTTTTCTATATATGATATATATATTGTAGATACTCTCATCTTAAATGATATAAGATTCCATCGTAAATTTTTATAATTAAATTATTAATCCTTGTTATTGATGTGAAATGAAAACAATATTACAGTAATATTATTTTCATAAACATTACAAGACACTGTAGAGTAATTAACTAACCTTTACCTAGCTAAACAGACTTAAGAGTTACTTGTTATTAGATAAATTAGATTATCAGCTTATTGCCTATAAATGTTCTATATATTTTTTGTTAAAATAAATATTAGTCTGTTGCATATACTTGTACACAAGTAGATATTAACTTGAATTACTTATATTTGTTTATAATACCGATGTAACCACCACATTACTAATTTAAACATATGTAATGTATTATGCTTATGACTTTGATTAATAAAAGATATTGCTTTTACTTTAATTCCCATAGTTCGCGCATTGTTTGGTTTTTAATAAAGTAATCACAAAAAGTGTGAAAAATTACTTGATATTCGTTAGCCGAAATGAATACTTTTAATTTGCAAGGTTAAGCGTAAAGAACAATAGGATAGACGAATTGTATAAAAACCGTGGGTAAAAATCAACAACCTTTATTAAATCTTAATTGGTTTCTCGTTTCATTGTTAAAATGTAGATAACGACCAACTCATGTCGTTAAGTTGAATGAAGAATTATCCTTTTCTTTATAAAAATACCATAGATGTACAAATTATATTCCTCACAACATTTGGTGTCTGCCAAGTTAAATATACAAGAAATTTAATACCACTTTTAATATATATTAACTCAAAATAAACTCTGTTTCCTTTTCAGAAATAAGATCTAGTGATGGAGAAGAAGCTATCAAAGCTTATTACTAAACTAAGAAATTCAGAAAGAATTAACAGTGAATGAGTTTATGGTTCCTATATACATCACTGACATGTGCGTGATGTCCATTCGTCACACGGGATTGTAATAAGTCAATGTGCCCTCTTACGCAATGGATACACTGAATGTAAGTCACGCGCACAGTAAGGGATCCAGTCGAAGCCAGTCCCCGTCTACCGCCGAACTGGCGAGGGATCCGGCAGTCGTCACCGATGACGTCATACGCTCCAGGGTTCAGTCACCGTCTACGGCGCACCATGTTGTCAGTGTAAGTATGATAAAATGTTTCACTTAAGGGCTTTCAACTTTGGACGATGTCGGAACGAAGGGAGCCGGTGCAGCGAACAATGTGTCATAGGTTCATTATTAACAATATGAATACATCTCGTCTAAAAACTTTGTATTGGATTAATGCGTTTAATTTAAAGATAAACGAATGTTATCATTTGTCCTTAAAATATATACAATATATGAATATTAAACAAGGAGGGGAAGCAGATCGTTTTCTTGGTTGCTATGTCTTGTTTTGTGAAACATAGAGAAAAGGAAATTTTTTGACAAATAAAATAGTTGTAATTATTTTAGACGTATTACAAATATAACCCATCTAGTGTTGCGAATGTCCATGGACGTAACTGATCACTTTCCACCAGGTGAACCGTTGACTCGTTTGCCCACCCTTCGAATAAAAAAACAAAACATAAAGCTATCATAAACGTGTCCATGACTCAACACAAGGTTATGTTCGGTAAGAACCATAAAACTTCATTATAAAATCGATAATGTAAAATAACATGATTGTTGTGAATAATCTAATACTTTAGCTAATTATGATACGCTACCGTTAGTTTCATCTATAAGATATTTATAAATCATAACGAATAATTAAATCAAAATCGTCAATTAAAAGCTTAGCTGAGATCATTATTGATAATAAATATTATTTTTTTTTTCCTTTATTCTTTGACACCGGAAAAAATATTAAAAAAAAATACACAATTATTACTCGAAAACCAGTAAGGTTTATCTAGATAATACAGTCGTGTGACCTAGCGGCAACGCAAGTTACATCCGGGCTGGTTTGTAATGAGCCATCTTTTTAACCTCGCTCGGTGTGATCCCGACGATACAACAATATCTTGGATATCTGGTGGTAAGCTATTTATACAATTCGGTATAATATAACCAAAAATTCTGGTACCATAAACATTTTTGTATTTCGGGAGCACAAACACTATTAGAAAGGATTACTATTTACGTTGTATTAAGTTTAGGATTTTTTTTATTCAATTAAGCAACGAGGGGAGCGGGAAGTTCACATGAGGGTAAGTGATACGCCTGCCGATAACAACATGGCGCTAGTAAGGATGGTATACTTCACCACGTTACGCTCGTCGCCTGAGACAAGATGTTGAATCTCGTTACCCGAAATAGGAGCTGCGATGGTCCTACCTTGCTAGACAGTCTCTGGCAACAGAGACCTACTACCAGCAAAGAACATAACGTTCAGAACAAAGATATAAATGAAAGATCGTTATAAATTCATACATGTATAACTTTGTTTCTGTTCTTTTTTTTTTCTTTTTCTTGTTTTGTTCTTTGTATATTTCTGTATTTTTTAGTGTTAAATCTTTCAGTTTAATAAAATTTTTATTATACAGAAAATTACAAGTGCGCTTTCACTATTTCAGAGATATTTCCCATATTATTAACTTACAACTTTTACAAAAAAAAAAATATTTGATATTGCATACGCAGCTGGATCGTTAATTCTATCTTTATGCTAAATGTCTAGACGTCTGTTGTCATGGCGCCTGAGTCTATAAAGAAATGAATGACTGAAAGCTCCAACTAAAATACTCTCCATGCATTTCCATAGCGTTATCCTTGTTTTTAAAAACTTTTTGTTTTTAAAAAAAAAGTAAAATTACAAGGAGGGTTAAACTTAGTACCAATGAAAAAATACAAATTTTACTAACAAAATACAACCGGATAATAAGTAAAACGTCTTCTAGTTCTTCTTTCTTAACCTTTATTCAGTTTGAAGGGAAGAAATTATTTTGTAAACCAAAATAAAAGGTATTACGGATTACTGAAATACATTTAAAAAGTTTGAGTATACATTGTTTTTGAGAAGTTTTAATTAATACTTAGTTGTTACAAAATGAATAATATCTAGTGATGAACTGTTTTATTTTATTGATAAAAATAATAATAATCATGATTTTATATATATATATATATATACTAGCTATTCTCCGCCTGCTTTGCTGACCGTAACACCCCTGGCACCTCGCTTTCGGGGATGAATTTTGTAAAATACATTCTTAGCTGTCTTGACCTAAAAGTAAATTTTCTAGCAAATTTCAAGTCCTTAGGCCCTTTGGTTTAAGAAACATCGGTATGAGTCTCTACCAATGTCGAAACTTTATATATATAGGGGATATCCAAAGATTCATAGACTCATCGCAAAATCTGGCAAAAATATTATCCGTAATTACTCAAAATTTTGTAAAGATAGTAAAGATCAGCTAAGAATGGGTATTACAAAACTGCTTCCACAAAAAGAGTTGTGGGGGTGTTAACTTGCAGTTAATCTCGAGGAATGTTTGTAACAAATTTCGAGTCCAAATTTCAAATCTGATTCCACATTACGACCAGCGAAGCAGACGGGGAACAGCTAGTTAAAGTATATACACAGCGGGTTTATTCTACATTAATATTCGTGATTTCTTTAATTACAAATTGTACATGACATTAAATCTTATTCATTATTCACTTTTTTATGTAAGGGATGAAATCACGGTTTAAGCTATATTGATACTCCTCTCAGTCCTAGCAGATTGTGAACATTACATTGATGTGGATATTGTGTGTAACCACTCTAAAATATGCCAATTATTCTTATCATGATTATTAATTAATGTTAGTTATGTTAATGTCGTTGTGATAACCCTTTATTTAACACAGTCGTATCGGTTTGTGTAACGTTACTATAGTTCAGTATCACAACAAAGTTACTAACGAAATACAACGATATGGTTTCCGTATCTAATTAAAGCAAATTTAATATTATATTATTTATAAGCCACACTATGATTGGTTTCCCTGTTGACTCCTCGTGTTCGTGGAAGAAACGCTTATTTTGATAATTTCTTTCACAGTAATACTTTTGCGTTATCAATACAATGTGCAGTTACTTTGTTAGTTTTGTTCATACAATTAATAAATGAACTCTATATTCGTCGCGAATATATAGTAAGTAGCGAGAAATAGTAGGTTCAGTTTAATCATTATATACTCTTATTATGATACATATCTTTGCTTAACAGTACGTCTGTTAAAAATACCTGATTTACAGATATCGATGCAGTTAGGTGTTAAACATATAGATGATACATTTTATGATTAATAATCTACCTTCTTTTGGCAAGTATCTATAATTTTGTATTGTTTCCTTTTTATTTCGAAAACAGTAACAATTATTTTTGTTTATTAAAGAAAAAAAATTATGTCTAACTGCTGGAACGAGTCAAGGCTATTTGTCCACTGCACTGTCCAAGAGCGACTAAGCGGTTTTTAATACATAACATATATACTGTAAACCACTTTAATTTTATTGTATATTTAATATAAATGTTCTGTCCTTCCTGATGTATACTGTTTAGTTTACAAATAAGGAAAGACTATATCGTCTCACGGCCTAGTATATCTTCCTGTTACGTCAATCGTTAAGTTAATACTACATTGCTTTACCAATTACATATAATGTGAATAATTTTTTTTTATCCAGGAACCGTCATCAAACTCATCATCGCGGCACAGCGAGCGGGGCGCTCATCACGTTAAATCACATTCCCGAGACCTGGGGAACAGTTCAATGGCTCCCGGAACCGCTAACAGTTCCAGAGAGTAAGTTATATATTACTATCTGTTCCGTGCTGTATTGGATTTGAAATTTGTTATTCCCGCCCGACGGCGTCGTGTGGCCACCTGGGCCCTTTCGCGTTATTGACACCCTCACAACTTCTTTAGGAAAAATTATTTTGTATAATCTAGTCTAGTCGCCCTCATATTGAGGGTAGGCTTGTGCCGCAGCAGTGGGGACGTAAATTAGCTGCCTTGGTATGGTATAATCTGACCTCTAATTGGCAGAAACTACTCAACCTAATTTTGAGTCTTTAAATCTAATAGTTTTAGAGATATCGTAAAGAGACAATGGATCTCGGGATATCTCTTATATACATAGATTAAAAGAAGTTTATGCCAATCGCGAGTGTACAGCGTTTATTATTATACATTTACAAAGAATAAATAAAAACTAATTCTAGATCATTAATCGGTAAGCTGTCTTACTAAAGTATAACATATAAACATAAAATAAACATAACTAAAAAAAAGCCTCTTCGGTACTTTGTCTGACTGGTTGATATTGATCAGTATCAAAAAAGGCTTTTCTGATGGTAGGTATATGTTGCCGGAGATCGTTTAGGTAGGCACCACCGCATCGCCTGTTTCTGCAGCCAAACAGTAGTGTAATGTATTGTGTTCCGGTTTGAAAGGCGCTGTAGCTAATGTAGATACTGGAATATCGAGTTAGTTATCGCCTCAAGGTGACGAGCACAGTGTGATGCAGTATATAACCACTCCATCTAGTGCCGCGTTGTCATTATCAAGTGTATAACTTACCATTAGGTAAGCGTCCCGCTCGTACCATCGCTTCGCAGAATAAAAAAAGGGCTCGGAGTCCAAACAAAAAGAACAAACTTATTCTGGTTAAAACCAGAAATAATTAAAAATACAATACTTGTCTATCCGAAACAATAAATCTGGTAAGAAAAATAATGAAATGGTTGTGATGCTGTTTACTCTAGCGCTATTGTAAGCTACGCTTTACGCTTTTATCTGTTTATATATTTATATTGATATTCGACAGCAATTTTTTAACCTAACTAATAAATAAATTTAACGATTTAAATTAAATACTGGTGGAAAAGTTTACTGCCAAAAAGAGGGTAGGTACATTGCCAAGTCGTGTCGCGAAATGTATCTTGGTTGAAAGGGCTATGAAATTGCAAGGGTAACTTGACATCATTGTATGACTCTAAGCATCAAGCATATGGTGCTCCATGAACATCATTAAAGACGTATCACTTACTATCAGCTGAATGCCATGTCTCAATTTTTTTATATAAAAGTATATAAATATTTCTCAGGATTATTTTCTGCGAGTCATATTAACTATTTAATACACGGACACAACAATAACAGAGTGGCTCGATCGATATGGATATGTATTAAAAGCATGAATGTGAAACTTCTTTATCATGTTAGGTCAGGTCGATCGTGGGAATGTGCACAGACTGATCATTAAAAGACTATTTCTGCATCGAGGTCAAACCCTTGCATCAAGCGGATTCAACAGGCAAACAAGTTGAGAATATATAGTATTCCTAAATACATTACCGTACGTTGTATTGTTTTAATAATAGTATATAAATAGATAACAAGATAAACAGTCGTATTGCCGACGGCGACGAGTGTATGAGCTGTGTATACATCCTACCTAGAACCTTATTGTCTTGATTATCTGTTTTACTCTTTACCACATAAACTTACACATTTCTTCAATAAAAATTTACTAGAGAAGTCGTGCATGAACTTCATTAATCCTATCAAGATTATTTTTTATTTGAAGAAGATAATTTTTTTTAGTTACTTTTTGACATTTCAGGTCAAAGGTAGCTTGTATGAGACAAATAAGTACAGACAATATTGTGTTGTTTTATTTATGCTTACTAATAGAGTATTTGGTCTGGTAAAACATTTATCAGTACCTACGGTGTACCAGGAATCCCGAAAGGGTTAAGTGTATATATCAATAAAAATGTAATTTGTATATAAACGTTTACAGTATGTTATTTATTATATAAACAATCATTAAAAAATTCCGTCAAACTTTCCTTCCAGTATTCTATTCAATAAATTCTTTTATACACTATTTATATATACATATATATATATATATAGGTATATACATACATATATATATATATATATATATATATATATATATTAAAGCTTATGGTCGGACTTGACCTAGAATATACAAGATCTGACTGAGGTTAATTTGTTACAGTTTGGAAGACTCGCCGCAGAAAAAAAATATATCAAACCTGTTACCAGCTGTGGACTACGGTGTCACCGTGTACAGTCCAAACGTATCATATGCCTTATCATCAGCAGATGAATACGGATCACCGGCTTATACAGGTATAACATAGTTTTTTTGGATCTATTTGTTATAGAATTCTGACAGGTATTTGTGTGGTGTACAGGTTTTTTATTCATATTAAAAACGAGATGAGCAGAATGTTCAGCAGATTGAGAGAGACCTGCTGCTAACAATACGGGTAGCTACTTAAGAATTATAGGCATACACTGAATCATATATTCGTCACCTTTTTTGGCCCTTTGTGATATGCTATTAACGTAGTAATTTCAACGGTAATAGTGCTGTTCAAACCTGTACACAGTAAGAGTTGAACATTGCTGTTTGGCAGCAAAAATAGTCGTAGCGGTATATCTTTGTAAAAGATCTGTAATAACAGAGAGCATTTATAGAAGAATTTTACTTATAATATTAACATGGATTCTCCTCATCTATCTACATAGAGTCATCTTGAAAAGTCCTAATTTGCATCATCATCTTCACTACCATTTCAGCATATTGATGAACGTAACATAAAGCCTTACAGTACACTTTTATTTGTGCTGCCCAGCGCACAAGACTAATTTGCCTACAATCATTATATAACGAATACCAAACTAATAAATAGGCTAGTTATGATGATGACCCAACTAAATGTTGCGCTAAAACATGAAAAAACTAATCCAAATAAAATAATTAATTTACTTAATAAATAAACAATTAAATTAATACCTTGATTGTGATAATTGCAGCGCAAGACGGCGATTATTCTAATCAAGGTAAGAAGCTCAATTCTATTGTTCTTTGTGTTCATGGCAGAATTATGTTAAACATACATTACAAATAAATTTAAAGAAAAAAGTTAAATAACTCTCTTTGTTTTGTTTGTGAAAAATTTTTCTGAATGTATGCATTCAAATTACAGTCATATAATATTTTCTATACTAACCTGTTTTTGTCTCTGTGTAGATGAATATGATAGTGGAGCAAATGCAACGTCGGCTAAAGCCATGGCCGCCATAGCGCATCTCAACAGCAAGATCGAGCGCACGAAAGATCTGATTCGGCTGGAGCAGACTAATCGGGATGGTGAGATCGCCTACCAATTACAAAAAATACAATTAGCATTCTCAGTTTGCTAAGCAACTGCCTCCGATGCGTATACGCTAACCGGCTATCTATCGCAGTCTAGTTTGATCCGTGGCGCCAAATGTGAAGTTTGTTGATTGTAGGGTTTTTCAAATTCTAGTCACCACCTTCATAGTGTAAATCTACCACTGTGACAGCATTTCTGTGTTCCGACCGTCAACAGAGGAGAGCCTGAGTATTCTAAGTATGCTTCACCATCTATCAAGGATGGTAACTTAAGACCATGAGATATTGAGATCAAGCGTTTTAGTATTTAGAAAAAAAACTCAAACTTATGAACACCTTTACATTACAGAGAACGTTAACGAGTACTTGAAACTTGCGGCTAACGCGGACAAACAGCAGTTGCAGCGAATTAAAGCAGTGTTCGAGAAGAAGAACCAGAAGAGTGCGCTTTGCATCGCACAGCTGCAGAAGAAGCTTGAGGGCTACAACAAGCGTATTAGAAATTGGGAGGTGAGTCAGTGTTTTAGTATGCTTCTGTTGAGTTATTAAAGACCTGGGGCCATTAGAAGACTAAGACAGCGAGCCCATTCTGCATAGTTCCGACTATAAACAATAATTAAAAGATATAAATACTACTATATAACTATGACGTCAGGACGACAGCAACGAGTGCTGCAAATAACTCCAAATGTTACATGAGTAATATTCATTTAAATATAAGAAAACTTTAGATTATTTATTTATTTACTTAAAGAAATATTAATTTTGTTAGTGGTTCATTGTTTTCAGCAACACGGCACGAGCGGGCAGGCGCACCGCCAACCGAGGGAGGTGCTACGCGACATGGGGCAAGGGTTAAAGTGAGTTCAATTTGTTCATCTAAATAGCGGTTTACCGTGGCCTTCACCAGGTCTATCTTATGAAGGGTTTTCTTGCCCCACTTGGTCTATGTTTGCTGGTGGGAAAATTGGTTATTTTAGCACAAACACAAAAGTATCAACCATATTTAATTTTATACTTTTATATATATTTCATATATATAAAAGTATAAAATTGTTTTTGGTTTAGCGGGTATGATGTATGATTTACAGGTATGTTTAGAGGAATAAAATATCAGTATGTAAATAATAATGAATTCCGTTTTATAGGTAGCTAATGAAATTACTATTGTACCGAAACAACATTGTGTCTCGAGGGGACGAACGCAATGTGATGTAGTGTGTATCATCGTAATTAGCGCTCGTTATTATCGTTAGGCGTATTACGATCGGATAATCGTCTTGATCGCCTTGTCGCTTCGTCAAGAAAAAATAAGTTTTTTATAAGGCTCTGGTTTACAGGAACGTTGGTGGGAACATTCGAGACGGCATAACCGGTCTCGGAGGCAGCGTAATGGCGGCGCCGCGGGAGTTCGCGCATCTCTTCTCTCGCTCCAACCGCTTCGGCTCAGCAGACAACATCGCACAACTCGCCGGTCTGTATCTCCCACTCCGCCATTCTCACCACCGATATGCGTTTTATAAACTTATATCACACTATATATTTAAATGTTAATTATTTACACACACAAATATCTTCATTATATTATTGGAATGTTTTATTCTTCTTCATATAATTATCTGTAACTGATTGCTGTCGAATTTGTTCATCGTATGTTCTGATCATAGTTTTACACTAAAATGACATTTCTAGTATTGCCATAACGACATCGATAGTTGTAGGTACACATGTGCATGGATACTTTTTAATATAAAACTATATTTCTGATGCAAATCCATTTCCAATTAGTGGGCTACATGGAAAAAAAAATTAAATCATATATTTTGTCTCGCAGAGAACACGGGTCCCTGTAAGTATATCGCGTGTACTAGCATCATTCGTCACTAACTCATGTCCATTCGATTCTAATATTTTAATAGTTTTTACTTATAGACATATTTTTAATAACCCTTAGTGGGTCTCACCCCCTCTGCTGCGGTTTGTTCTATTAACCTTGGTTCATGTGTTATTAATCCTTTGAATTAATATAATAAATGAATGGTGACTTTTTTGCATATACATAATTATTTATTACTTCTTTTCAACACAGGGGAGCAGCTTATAATCATTTCTTTATAATTAATTGCACCAACTAAGACAATTGCAATTATTGTTATAATTTACAAAGTAGTCATCATAAGTCAGTTATTAAAAATAATATATTCTTTGTTTATAGTCGGTTTGTTCAATTTAGTATTACAAGCTTTAAATAGGTAAAATTTTTTTTTTTCTATAATTGTTTTGTTGCAAACAATCGGTAATGATATTTCTTTTTGAAAATTCACAAAACGTTTCTACTTTTTTCATCGCCTTTTTAATATTTTTTCGTTACATAGAAACTTAATTAGTATCAAATCATTAGTCTAAAATTGCTTTATCTATTACGTAAATATTTTTTTTTAACTATCGTCATTTCAACCGATGGGTGTCCACTGCTGGACACAGGTCTAGTCTGGTTTTTAATCTTGCTCTGATAAAAATGATTTTTTTTTAATTATCTATATATCGCATAGAATAGAAAAATTCAAACGTTACATAAAAACTAAAGTCAATTAAACAATTTTGTTATATTTTTACGGTTCTGTATGCTACACAGACATTAAATAATTTATTAAATTTAACCGACAAAATATTTTAAATTAGGCATAAAATTGAGTACAAGTTTTAAAACCTGTTTTTATTAATTATCAACAAATCTCTAATATTGAAAAATAATGGATATATGAAAAAGTATTGTTTAACACAAAATTATGCGAAACTCAAATTACATGCTTTTATACGAGAAATAAGTTTATTTCAAAATTGCAAATAGCGAAACACTTCAATAGAGGTATTTTATAACTTAATGTACCTTTTAACACAGTCACGATTATGTAAGATAAAGTTACTGCTTTGTAATTAAAAAAAAACACTTTACACGTTTCTCGTAGAAATCGTTATCAGGTACTATTTAATACCAATATATTGCACTAAATAAACTTATTTAAATAATAATTAATTTTTAAGTATGTACAATAGTATAATACAACAAGTAACTAAATTTCTGTTGCTGTGTTATAACAGCTTATTACTGTCTGCCCCGGAATATTAGTGTTAACAGTCCATAATAGCCAATTTACGTCCCCACTGTTGGAGCACAGGCCTACCCTCAGTATGAGGGCGATAGGGCCATAGTCACCACGCGGGCCTAACGCGGATTGGTGACTTCACACACACCTTAGAATAAATTCTAATTCATGTGCAGATTTCCTCACAACGTTTTCCTTCACCGTTTGTATTTCGCTGTTGTCACTAAAGTTCACAAATGTACATAAATTAAATATTTAAGTCATTGGTACATGCCGATATTCGACTCGCGATCTTGATGTCAACAGTAAAAAAGATCAATAATGAATTTAGCTGTGAATGCAATTTACAATGTATGTAAAATACAACATACCCATTGTTTTAAACTCTTAACAACCTTCAAAGCAATTTAATAGGACGTCATTTTCCCGTGTCTTTATTACGTTAAAACATATATTGATATGCGCTTCCAAAGTCTGTCAACTATATTTTTATGAACATAAAATAGCATTTCTAAATATTTTGGATACTGTAAAATACACTTTATACGAAAACTAGGCTTACAGGTGGTAAAATTCTATTGCCAGAGACCACCTAAGTAGTTATAGGTGTTCAAGCTGACAAAAAGTAGTGCTTGAAGTATTACCTTACCACGGTTTGAGCCCTGTAGCTAGTGAAATTATTTGCAGTAATAATATCTAATATACTTCACGTCACAACGACGACCACTATGTTAGACAGTGCTTACCTTCCGTCAGGAGAAAAAAAAAACATTAATAATAAAAACATTTTGCTTAGGCTTATCCATTATCATCAGCCAATAGACTCTCGCTGCTCGACATAGGCCTCCCTTAAAGATCTCCACAACAACCGCTCCTGCACTGCCCGCATCTATCGGTTTGTCGCAACCTTTATCAAATCATCGGTCTATCTTATGAAATAGTTAACCTCCATGTCTGCCGGTACGCGACTACCACCCTAGGACCTAACTGGACCACTGGCTGTCAGTCCTTCGAGCAATACGCCTTGCCTATAGCCATTTAAGTCGAGCAATCCTTAAGGCTATGTCGGGTGACCTTAGTTCTTTTACGGTACTCTTCATTATCCATCGCTAATACATAATTCGAATTAGTAATTCAACAGGCGGAATACTGTGCGCTTTTCGTTATCGCCCACCGTCAACATGATACGTAATAACACCGCAGTTCACATCGTTCATAACGTAAACATAATATGAAATATTTACATAACACTCGCTGATAAACATCGGCGCAGAGATAAACGTAGCTCAGTCAATGCCAATGCCGTTCGCGCGTCGACGTGCCGGGAGATGAGTAGTGTTCACCTTGTGACGCCGGAGCGGCGGCCTCGACAGCATGCTGTTCAGGAAATGTAGGAAGTGCCGGAAGAAATGTAATTACATAATATATAATAACAAATTTGTTGTGTAACATTATGATTATATAATATAATTTACACAGAACTAATTATTTATTTATAAAACTTGTAAATACTCCAGACACTATATATTAACTTTCTATCTTATAATCTTAGTGGATTTTTCATTAGTATTTTTGTTATCAACAAAATATTCTTTAGCGATGATCTTAGCTGCTTTATTAAGTTATTAATTTATTTATATTATTAAACTCCTTAATTTACTCATAACATCTTTATTTATCTAAGTCTAACATATCAATAGTACTTTTTGTCGCTTTATTTCTTATTGCTGTCTCATGTGTATTTTTATTATAGCAATATCTGTCTTACGTTTTTCGTCAATCAATCTATTTAAATTATATCTTATCTAATTTTACATATCTAGGTATCAGTCTATTAAGAAATGTCTTTTTCCGAATGTTGGTACATGGACTGACGTAACATTTGTATCTTTCCAAATATTCAGAGATTTCACCAACATCGACGAAGAGAACATATCTATATGTAATCTATAAAAATTATCTAGTACATAATCTACATTATTTTCCTTATAATATTATAAGCAGAGATACCGTATCAAGAAAGTATACTTTAGTGATGTTTTTTTAGTATTACAATTACTTAAGACCTTTTTATTTAATGCGTTATTCCTTTTGACATAGTTCAAAGTTTTTATTTATACAATGACTTTCTATAATCATTAAACATTTCTATATAAAAGTTAAAAAAAATCACCATAATTTATGAAGTAATCATCGCAAATATATATACATGAAATATAATAACATAAGGAATCACTTTTTTTATTATTTGGTTTTTATTCGCAGTTTTTTATGCATTGTATTTGAAATATCTTATTTATAGTTCTCTTATTGCTAATACGGATATATCTAGTTTGTCCATAAGCATTATATTTAAAGTAGTATAGTTATCATAGGATCAGTTTTTTTATAACACTTATCTATTCCGATTTACACTTAGCTTTATGTATGTATATTATTCCAAATACTTCAATAATATGAAATGTTTGATAATATTTCGTACATTGCTTGTGTTCGTGTAAATAAACCTTACACACCTTGTGTACCTGTTGCTTATCATGTCGTCTTGTTATTGCACGCTAGCCCCACAACACGCGGAACTGAGAGGTAAATATACGCTTATTATAAGTAATTTTATTGCTGTTGCATACTAATATGTAACTGCTTCTTTTTTGCTTCTTAGCTTGTAAAAAAACTCAAATTACTATATCGAATTACTACTTAAGTCTTTTTATTGTTCCTGTTCCATAAGGTCGATTTATTTCATTTTAAAATTGAAAATTATTAAATAATACGTTTTTTATGTAAGAAGCACATTATTTTACTTAGCTTGCTATAAGTAAAAGTAAATTTATATTCTCTATCAGTTTAAGGCAGAAAGTTTTTTCAAGTAGTAATGTAACTATGATTGCTCTTCTGCAAATATTATTGTTACACACATAGTATTTATTTTGATAAAGCCATTCAGATATAATTTAAATAATATCATTTTAAAATGATTTGCATGTTTCATTGTGGCAACATGTTACATTAAAGGGTTGCCACTTTAGCGAAAACACTAATAATTTCATGTATAATTAACTAAATATTCGCGATTATATGGTTTTTCTACTATGTGTCTAGAATAGGACATTCTAGATACGTTTGCCACGTGTAGTTGATGAGGGAGTCCCCTATTGCCACTCCAAAGATAGCGTGTCTTAATAGGCAACTAAGTAGGTAATAATTACAGGTTAGGTTCCCTAACTTTCCTTGTAACAGTTATCAGCTTTTTATTCCTGCACACCAGTGTATCGAGAGTGGCGAATAGGGTATTTACAGGAGGTCTATATTTAACATGTTATAGTGTCAATGACATCAAAAGAACTGAAATTAATTGAAGATTTCTTTCACAACCGACATGAACTTTTAGTGGTTGAATAGACAATTTTTCAGGAATGTTAACAGCAAAAATATTAAACAGTTTCACGATTTATAAGACAGAACAAAAACTTAATTTTGAATAAAAAAAGGAATGTATAAAAGAATCTAATTGTATGTACTACATAGAATTATAATATCTTAAGAAGTATTTAATACATAAGTAAAGAGTTAATTATATAAAATGTTTAAATATTTTTCTATAACATTTTCTTTGTCCCTGCTTAGATAACTTAAGTATTTTCTTACTTCGTCATTATTATAAAAACATTTAATAACCCAATGAATATATATTTTTATGTAAGTAAGAAGACTCGGTAATCCTATATTTTTAAGGAATAATTATTTGTACAGTTTTATATTTTAATAATTTACAAAGAACAATGGCATCAAAAATATTATTGGCTTTTGTTTGTATCTTATTTAATATTGCATATGTCAAGCTATTATATATATATATATATTGGGGCTACAAACAAAGCTTGGGTTACAAAACTACATAGTTTAAGAAACACAACATAAACTCTAGTAATATTAATAATAATTATATTCATACATACAATTTTAATTATTAGGTAAAATTAATCGTCTTAATTTTTTATTTAATATCTTATACTACTAAACAATGACAGTTGCTTGTAGTGTCTAAATCAGATTCCGCAAAGAAAACCGGTACAAACAAACAGATCTGTTATAATAATTAATATTCTCGTACTAACTGACTATGATAAATTTTTACCTCGTAAAGTTTTTAACTAGCGCTATTGCATAAAACTGTATTAATACTTTGCCGTCCGACAACCTATAGATCAATAAGAATTGTTTCCAATTGCATAAAATTTCGAAATAATAAAGGAAATGAGAGATTGTAGTGTAAGCAATACCTAAAAGCTGAAAGTACACTTAGTGATAACTATGATATGAGGAGATCTGTCATATCAGTTCTGCTTGCTGTAAAGAACTAGAAATTTCGAGAGTAATTTTTGATGATTTCCTTAAGCGTAAAGCGACCCGGTTTTAATGATACAAAAGTTCATTAAATAACGGAATGGCAAGGTGTTAATTAGTTCTAATATATTAACACTGTATAACAAGTGCCTTATAACACAATGCCCGTATTGAGTGTTGCTACAACGTGGCAGCGAACGCGTCGTCGGAAGGCTCCCGTGCTTCGGAAGCGGGCGAAGCGGCCGCGCCGCGCGGCTCCACGCTACCGAGAGCCGCCACCTCGCCAGCACCCAAGTTCTCACCTCACGCTTCTCCCAGTTCCTCCGTTACCAGTGAAGGCGCACCGTGAGTATACTATTTTTTATTTAGAAAATTACAAATCTATTAAATACTTTGTTTATTCTAAACGATTGCATAACAAGATACATAATTCGCATGGTGATAAGTCGCTGTAAAGAAATTCTTTGCTAAACTGGTGGTGTGTATTGTGGGACACCGTGGGGGTTGGTACCACAGCCACTACTGCTGCCGCCGAACAGTATTGTGCAAACATTAATATGTTCTGATTTAAAGGGCGCATTACCTAGTGAAGTTAGCTTGGTTACAAGACAACATCTTAAGTCTCAAAGGCCGACGAGAGTCGAACACAATGTGGTTCTGTGTTATTATCTTAGCAGCCGCCACATTGCTATAGACAGACGTTTCCTCGAATAAAAAAACATAACCATGTAGTGCTAATTGTAACGTTTATCTTGATACGTAGCGGTCATCTCTTAGATACAGACGTCTCGTTATAGCTATATTGCCACTAGTAACGCATACAACATCCATTATCTTCTCCACACTAAGGTTTGCTGGAAGAGAACTCTATATATTTTATATAACTGGGGAAATATAACATATAAATGCAATCAATACTTAAATGATAGGTGTACCAGTCTAGGTAGTTATTTTTTGGTTAATATTTTTTTTAATCAATCGTCTTCATTAATTAGTCGTCACCGTGTTAACAATAAATCTCTAATTATTGTTATTATTAAAATTATCATTAGCCTTTGTTAATCCACTGCTGGATAAAAAACTTCTCCAATACCTTACACTAAAAGCGGTGCTTATCTTTTCGTATCCACCCACATCCGACCGCTCTGATGATGTCGTCGGTCCATCTGGAGGTAAAGCGTCCTGTGGTACTGCGTACAGGACGCAGTACTACAGGACAGTATTATTATAAACATATCAGAAATTATTTACGTAAAATTTTTCATAGGTACCAGACGCAGGCTGGCTCAAATAACATGTCAGAAGCGGCCTTCTCTATAAAACCGATACTAAATGAACTGCGCGAACGCAGGGAAGACTATGAACGCCTCGCGGAGAAAATAGACGCTCTGAAAGTAAGCTCTCCTATCTTGATTTTCAGCTATACCATTGGTAAATTATTTAGGTCTCTATTGCCGGAACCCAACTAGGTAGGGTACCACCGCAGTGCCTGTTTCTGCCGCCAAATAGTAGTGTACAAACATTACTGTGTTCTGGTATGAACGGCGTTGTAGCTAATATAATTACTAAAGTAACGAGACTCAAAATTTATGTCTTAGGCGACGAGCTCAACGTGATACAGTATATATCATTCTAGTTCATCACTTAACATCAGGTGAACGTCCAGCTCGTTACGCCGGTTCATTTAGCGAATAAATCTATTCAATTTTGACGGTGACGTTTTCAATTATAAACTCATATTTTATGTTGGCACATTTAATTCCAGAACCTTTCTCAAGAGGTGTCATTCCTATCGGCAGCGCTGCAAGAGGAGCGGTTCAAGACTGAACGGCTCGAGGAACAAATAAATGATCTCACTGAACTACACCAAAACGAGGTTGGTTTTGAAATATCTAACTTTCTATCATTTACACCACAAACGTTTTATAAATGTGTAACACTTTAAACAACACAAGAATATCATTGAAAACATAATAAAATCTAATTAAATAATCAGAACTAATTTTAAAGCATTCTTTAATTGTACAATATTCGGATGCAGGTGGAAAATCTTAAACAAGCTCTCACTGATGTAGAGGAGAAAGTACAATATCAGAGCGAAGAGAGAATACGGGACATACACGAGGCCCTCGATCTGTGTCAGACGAAAGTAAGTTTTATCTGTAATAGTTTGGATAAGTTACTATAAAACAAAGTTATAAGTTAAAAGCAACTTAGACAGAAAACAAATCGATCGCAAAACCATAAAGAGACCAATGATAGTTAATGTTATTCTATTTGCTGGTGTTACTTCTCTTCAGATAGAGATCGCCTGGGTAGGTACCGTGGCTGCTCTTATTTCTACTGCCAAACAGTAAGGTGTAAACATTACTGTCTTTCGACATGAAGAGTGTTGTAGTTAGTGTAATTAGTGGAGCAACTAGACTTAACATCGAGTCTCCAGGTGACGAGTATAATGTGCTGGTGTGTATTTCATCTTAACCGGCGTTACATACACTTCTGGCGTACACTTACCATTAGGTCATTGCTCATCTCGTTGTTTATCGAATAAAATATATATATGGATGTAATTGTTATAGATTGGCAAACTGGAACAGTGGGCAGCGGGCGGTGGTGGTGGTGCTGGTGGTGGCGGCGGTCCGGGGGACGCGGGGGGCGCCGCTGCGCTCCCGCCGCGCCTGCTCCTCGTCAAACTGCTCAACGTTGCACTCACGCTGCTGCAGCTCGCGCTGCTCCTGGTCGCGACCGTCGCCGGCGTCACCATGCCCTTCCTACGTACACGGTCAGTGGCTTCACACACACCATTTGTATAATAGAACTTGAATATTCACTCTGTTGTAGCTATAACGGGGTTATGAAATATTTAAAGTTTTATAGAACCAAGAGGTTACTTTCCATGTTTTAATGCGATGATCACTAGGATCGTGATGGAGCTCGGTGAACATTCTAATAACACTAAAATAACAAAAAGGAATTTCCATTATTTGCACAAAAGGTCTGCCATTATTAAAATGCATTGGGAATTAACGGTCACACGAATTGACATTCAGACCATTTCATAGATAAAAGGACATAGTAATAGATTTAATGGATTTTCAATATTTTTTTTTTTTTAATTTGAATAAGAACCTCACTAATATTCCCACTGCTAGAACTTCATGCTTTCTCTCGTAAAGAGAGAGTCAAGGCCATTTATGCACCGCGTTGGCCAACTTCAGATTAGCGTTATGTCGCATCTTCACAAGATCTGATGTCCTTGCAATATGTCGGTGTCTCCATAATGTATTATTTATTTTTATATTATTTACATATACACTTAAACATACATACAGATTATTTAAAAAAATATTATATAATTATATTAAATAAAGGTAAGCTTTCACTCTGACAAATGTTATCTTCCAACAAGTCCTGGCAAAGAGAAAACGATTATAATAAAGTTTTTTTCCGCTGGAACCAGAAGCTCCTTGAGGATAGAACCTGCGCCTCTGGGTTCTACCATCTGTTTTTTTGACGTACTAACGTTAATAAAAAAAAAGTCCAATTTACTATAAAACTTAATTGTATCTTTTTGTTGTTATAGAGTGCGAGTATTAACTACTAGTTTAGCGGTAATGGTTGGCGTTATGGTGTTAAAGCAGTGGCCGGAGGTAACGCAGCTGTCCGACCACCTGGTGGTGAGGCTCAAGGAATACCTGCTGGACAAACATCACGACAGGTAATGTGAGGGCGGGGCGCTCCTTACACCACTTCAGTCACGGCGTGCTGATTGTACGTAACCGCTTCTTCTAACTTTGCTTTTGTATAAACAAACGTCACTATTAACAATTATGTATATGTACAAAGTATTTCAAATGTATTTATAATTATTATATACACACATATATATTTGGAGAGAAGCCTTGATAGCTACTGAGCTAGCTTATATACTGATATAAGCCGATCGTTGGTCCGGGTTCGATTCACACGAAAACACCGTGATGAAATCATGGACCTGTTATATCCGCCAACTTGCTCATGGCCAGTGTGGTTGATAAATGGCCTTGACCCTCTCTTTGTGATAGAAGACCTTAAAACCCAGCAAAGAATAAAGGAGCTATGTTAAAAAAAAATATCTTTTCTTTATTTGATATTGTTTAAAATTATGATAAAACTTATCTTTACAAGTATTTTTTTTCTGTGACTTCAAACTTTAACTAGGATCGTATATGATGTATAACAGTTAAACCCCTCCACGTTAAATTTAACGACAAAATGTTAAAGTCCACATTAACGAGTGATTTGTAAACTGTTAGTTAACTAACGTAGCGATAATATTTAACCTACTAATCTATATAGATATTAAAAGGTATGGCAATTTATTCTGACACGTTTAGATTTTAAATTCATTCGTAACATTGGTTTAATAGAACTTTTTATACTTAACTGTCTATTTCGATTAGATTTTGTAAAGTTTTTGTAAAAAAGAGATAACCTATAGATTTACTATGATGCCTTTAATATCATATAGATAGACGTTTATTGTACTATTTCCTACAACTAACTAATATGTAAAACGACGTTATTGTTTATGTATCGCAAAGTATTAATATGCATGAAACTTATGTTTTTTTTTATCTACAATAAACTAACACTTAACTGCAAAATTTTACATTGTGTTAAAGTTGAAAAAAACTTTCACCATGGATGATGAAGGAGCTCATATATCTGTTCTTTTGTTCTTCAAGTTCAAGTTCTTTTGGCGGCAGAATTACAATATGAAAGTGGTTGCTAAACTATACGGGTAGGAAAAACCGGTACCAATACAGCACCAGATTATTTGGATTTGAACCTTCCCGTGACATGGCAAGCGCCACGAAGAGAGTTGCATATAACTAAATAATTATGTTATATAATTATTTATTAACATACATAAATGTTGCTTTTAAAATTTATTCTTGAACACACTTCGTTTAGAAATGAGATTACCTCCATTGTTTATGGTCTTCTTTATCGGTCGTATATTTCGCGCTGGTTCGATCCTCATGAGCTTCAGCTTCTGGTGAAAGAGAACATGGTTAGAAAACTGACATGTTCCGAAAATGGAAGCTGTCACGGACATTTAACATTTCCCACATTTGACCATAAATATAATATCTCCTTGTTAGAGAAGGCTGCAGAAAAAACATTAAGAGAGCTGCTTAATTATGTTATTATGTTGTTTATGGTTATAGTCTATTAAAGAGGGAAAAAAATTATTATTATTTATTGACAACTAACATTTACCAAATACTTAAATATTTTTTTTATTTATTTTGGTTAATTTATTTTTTTGTTTTCCCACTTCAGGTATGAGTGCAAGTCGTTGTGTGGTTGATTGTCCTTGCGCGAATTTTTAGTGAAAATGTGCGTGATATTGCAATTTTGTCTATGGATCACTTTCATTGTGGTGAATAAATAAATAAATAATTATTTTGTACAGTGACTGGTGAGGGTTTAATAACAAAGTGGTACAAACCCATGTGAACTTATAGTTTGTAGTTGGTGAGAACGAACTAAACTTTGGTGCAGTCTTCGTAATATGTTTTTATTTCCTTCATCTTGTTCTTCATATCACTTTGAATAATTGGGTTTTTCCTTGTCATGTTACATCTCGTCCTATTTCCGGCATCGTGGTCAATGGTGTGGCCGGTCTGGTCAGAAGCGATCATTCTCCTTCAACTTTGCCAGTAACCTATTGATTTTCAAGACTACCTCCATTTTTCCTGGCAATGTGTCCGAAGTATAAGGATTCGTTTGAAGCCAATGCTTTTAACTATTGATAAAGAAATAAACTTTTTAATTTATTTGTGATAATTGATATAATTTAATATTCGTACAATAATTTGTGACTGTTTCTAAAATATTATTTAATAATCGAAATTAAAGAATTTGTAAGTATTATGTAAATTCTGCCTAAAAGCCTAAATATTCCTTCTTTCAATACTGCATTTTTTTTAATATAAATTAATAAATAGTTTAAAGCAGATTATACAGAAGGTTCAGATACAAATCATTATTTATATATTTAATAACTGAACTATAAGTTAAATTAAAATTTGTTTTCTATAAAATTTTAATAATATTAGAAAATATGAAAGAAGCAATATAACGAAGGCTAAATATATATAATTTTATATTGAATAAAACAAACATGCAGTAGATTAGTTAAAAAGGCTTACGTACTGAAAATTTTAGTATCACGTAATGTATTATCAAAGGCTGTGCCGAGTTAAGTTTCTCTTGCCGTTACTTATGATAAGAAGTAAGTAATATACTTGGAATTTTTATTTTTAAATATTCAACATAAATGCTCTAGTTATTACATAATTTAATTTAATTTTTTTTTTAAGAAATTCGTGATTGATTTAATTATTTTAGTTTTCATATTAGAATACTCTTTTAATAATAGACTTTCAATTCGCCAGTCCACAATTGGCTAGCTTGAAATTGCCTTGACTATATCCTTGTAGTTGAAAGATCCAGGCTGTAAAAAACAGTAAGAGTTTTTTTTTTTGTATCAGACCTATAATGAAAAAGTATGGTATTAGCTCCAGAGATAACTTTCAAAGAAATCCCAATATTACGAAAGGTACAAATTGATGTTAGTATAGAAGTTTTTTTTTCATTATCAAATAAAACACTGCATTACATAGCAAAATGTAGGATCTTTTATATTTTAGAGTATATTATTCGAGAGGTCAAAAATCGAGCTGTTAAGCTATACTAAAGCAATAATAAAGTTAGTTTGCACAATATATGTGAACAAGGCCGAGGTCCATTTTAACGACGCTCTCGTAATATTAATTTAAATGAAGGGTCGTGTGAAAAGAGATAGTGATCTCGGAGACATACACAACTGAGTTATTTTTTTATTCTTCGATACGATCAAGATGTTCAACTCATGATAAGTAACAACGTGGTGTTAGTTAAGATGCTATACACTGCACCGTTGAGTTTGTTTCTTTGACCTACAGCATCCAATAGCTAAGGTGGCATCTTAACAGTCGCGCAACGGGAATCTACCACCATATAAAATATATATATATATTACTGGTGGTAGGTCTGCCGGAGACCGTCTAGGTAGCTACCACTGCGGCTCTTATTGCTGCCTGCAAATTGTAGTGTGCAAACATTGCTATGTTCCAGTTTGGAGGACGTTGTAGCTGATGTAGTTACTGGCATAACGAGACAACATCGTGTCTCAGGCGACGAGTATAATGTGGTGCTGTGCATACTATCCTAACTAGCGCCACGTTGTCATGGGCGGGCGTATCACTTACCACCAAGTAAACGTTCCGCCCGTCTCGTCGCTTCATTGAATAATAAAATAAATTGAACTCCAGCACCCTCCAAACCGGAACACAGCAATATTTGCACACTGCAATTCGAAACAGGGATCTGCGGTGTCCTACTCCATTTAGGGTGTAGTTAAATTTATCCATATTTGTTAATTTATTTCCTGTTTTTGTTGTATGCAGTACTTAGGCCGTGCTATATTGTCTATGGTATTCTCTATCTCTTTCGCACGACCCACTATGTAGTTTCATTAGTTTACTTTCTCTATTAAGTTTTAATGAAAGGACATAATGTATCTCGAATCGCTGTGCTATTATATGTCGGGTGGTGGTATTTATTAACACAATGATAATTATTATTCAACATGTTGTATAATATATATTTGTTATGGTACCGCCATGGATGCATGTGATTTTTTTTTAATGTGTAAAACATTTCTTTAATACTGAAAATGGCTTTACTTAGAGACGTTATTGAAACCGTTTAGGGAGTAATTGTAATAACTATTTATTAAAGGGATGTATTTTATTGTCATTTTTATTTATAGTCAAATTATATATAATCGGAGTTTTGGATATAGATATTCATAAATTTTCAAGCGTTATGGATTATTTTAATTCTTTAAGAATATGTACTACTGGCCGGTGTATATATGAGATGGTTTTCTTAATCTTAAGTTTTTACTGTCCTCATTCTTAATAAATTTTATACGCAGATGAAGTAGCTTAAATTTTTTGTAATATAAAAATTGTTTATATAATTTATTAGAAAACCATTTCTTAAGCGTGTATTGTTAAATGAAATTTTGGACAAAATCCTTTTTCTATTATGTATGTTCGTAACGAGAAGACATTCCAAATTTCCTACTGATCACAAATATAATGGTAACGTAGATTAGGACGGTAACGCACACCGTCCGCATAACGATAGCGCGCCTCGAGTTAGTTCTAGCGATTATTAATCGGGTAAATGTTTTTAAATATATACTATGTAAATATTTCTACTCAATTTTAATTTGTTTATATGAAAATTGCGAGTATAATATGTAATAAAACAATTTAATGTAATGAAAATAGTTGAGAAATATGACAAGTCTTCGCTTTTAATTATTACAGCAACAATAGAATGTGAATTTGTTCCTAGGCCGTGTCAATTATACTGTGCTTTTTTAATTGTTTTTTTCTCTTAAAATTCTTTGTTTACACTAAGCCTGATAAAACTATTAAAATTGCAAGATTTTTACATTAACCGTTAATTTTAAACTTGCTCCGATGTAGACGCAGTGTTTATATGTATATATATGTGGAAGTGTTTATTTCAATGCAAGTTCTCCCACCCAATGGTTTTGTAGCAGTTTGAATTAATGACATTTTGGATTACTTTGCCTGCTATGGATCGTATTAAATCATCACAATTATATCCATTCTCGCTTTTTATTTCTCAATGTATCCCCGATTCCGTACCTGACCACAATACAACGTCTTGAAATAACGAATGATATTTTAGTCTAGCCAGCTTGAAAATCTCACCTGATGGAACACGGAGAAGTAATCTAGGTGATAAAGCGCACTAGTATAGAAGCCTAACACTAATTTCTTGAAGATTCCCACGTCGTACCTGGATGAAAACACTGACGCCGTCCGACAAATTAACGTATGAAATGTGAGAGCGATATTTCTTACTTGAATAAGTATAAAAATGTATCTATTAATTCATTACCTTATCATTGCTGAATAAACATAGTACTAACAGTAATTTTTCTAGCTACGGCGCCCTTCAAACTGAACTATAGTAATGTTTGCACACTACTGTTTGACATCAGAAAAAGGTGCTGCGGTAGTATCTACCTAGAGGGTTCTAGCAATAAAGATCTGCCACTAGTATAATAACGAAATGATAATAAAACGACGTTTAATGCATAAAATATTTTTTTTAATAATAAAATAGAAAAATAACACATTTTTTTCAAAAATCAAATCCAAAATAATTCAATAAAAAATTGGTCATACGAATTATTTATTATGAACATTTACCCTCCGTTACGATAATATTAAATGTTTTAAAAAAAACATGTCTACAAAAGAAAAACAAAAAAGTCGAATTAAATGTCCATTGTACAAATTCGCCGAAAATCATTTAAAATAAAATATTAAAACAAAACAAAAAAAATATATCAAAAATAAACTCTTTAAGTCACTTATCTATGATGGCTAATCAGGGTCTCTTATCTCCAAGCAGGAGTATGATTGTATAGTCTCGTTAAGATTAATACCGTAATATACTTATGACCTAGGTCACATACCATTTAGTACTTTTTTTGTTCCACGAAGGGACGCGACTAGTAGACAAGGTGGTGGTGGTTAGGATAATATACACTGCACCACTTGCTCGTCGCCTTAAGACATTAGGTGCCAAGTCTCATTACTCCAGTAACTCCACTCGCTACAACGGAACTTATGTACATACATATTTTAACACATCTCGTTTACTCTTCGTTGAAGTCGGTCGCTGATTGAGCGGAAACGGTTCTATGCAACGAACCCAATCCGTCCGGTTTAGGTGGTAACGCCGGCTTCTCGTTAACCGGCGAACTGATTCCCGAGTCGTCCAAATCCTCGGTCGCTTCCGGTGATCGCTCTCCATTCTCTACTTCGGTGCCCGTCGTGTTATCCTGGAAACTAGCTGCTTCCATGTTCACAATCCTATAAATGCGCACCAATATACGATGTAGGAATAATAAATTGTACGGTGGTATATTACTTTTGATGTACGAGTATAGGTAGTAGAGGTGGTATTATTTGATCATTATCATCATCATTTATACCGTTTTCTGATGTATTTTTATCAGATAAGGAATGGTCGGTAGAAAAACTAAAAGCTGATTTTTTTTTACAATCAAAGCAAGAGATTATGCCGATATTACTTCAGAAACTTACATCACAAAATTTTATAGAACTAAGCAAAACGTCGACTTTAGCGCTAGTAAAGCACCATGTAGTTCCTCAAGGTAAATTTCTATATGCCAATAACATCACCATCCTCAGCGTTGAACAGAGTAATGCTTGCACACTACTGTCTGGCAAGAGAAATAAGCAAAAAATTCCGAAAACTGAATCAGCAATTATCAAACGAGGATAATAACAAATACAAAATATATAATAATTACAGCTAAAACAAGACATTCAATATGGTAACACCGATGTCATTACATATGAACCCTGTTAGCACCGTGCGAGAGCCAGTTCAAGTTCAAAGCGGTAGCGGGTGTTAATATAATAATTATGATATAATAACATGAAATATGTACCTTTTATTGTTCCCAGTTTGTGACATGTGCAATGGCCGCCATAAGAAGTGTAAACACAAACTCCACAGATCACATAAGCACCCACCCATAGGCCCAATCGATAAAATAGTTCACAACACACACATATATATATATATAGATATATCAAACGTCAATAGGTTGAATAATTATTAAACTACATTTATTATCAATTCCGATTTTATTTATATGAATAAAAATGATTGTAAATCATAAATGACAATGTATATAATATAATAATGTGTATAATAGTACTTATACAATTGTTCCGCTGAAAACAGGCTTCTGTAATAATTATTCACTGATTCGTCAATTAATGTCAAATCTACAAAATAATAATAATTCTATTAAAACTTAATTCTAGAAAAAAAAATTTACAATTAAAGTAATATAGAGTGTATAAAATAAATTTGTTGTTCCCAATGGGAATGTCGATGAATAAAAGCTCTAAAAAAATATCTCACAGTAAACTAACTTAACATAAGTATTATACATTCGTATGAGTAAGCGATAAGGTTCCAGTAAATGATATCATTAGTCGATGGACGCCCACAGCTGGACAAAGGCCTTCTCCAATGTTACAACGATCGGTTACGCCGCTCGAGCTTTACCAGTCGGTCCACCTTGGTGAAAGTCTTCCAGCACTGCGTCTACCAGTACGCGGCTGTCACATGAGGACCTTAGCGTACGCACCATTGGTCAGAACTTAGGAGTACCCGCCCACTGCATATAACTTAATGTATATCTATTGTACTGCCAATAGGGAATGCAGTTATGAGGAATGTTGTAATATAGTTCAGTTTTTTATATATATTGTTAGTTAGATTATTACGTATCCATTTATGCTTAATATGCAATTAAAAATAATAATAATTATTATTATTATAGTATCTTCGATTTACTCGCAAATAATAGGCGATGACGTTCGTTGTATATATATCAAGTCTTTTCTTATAAAATGTACTCATGGACTGATTAAAAATAAAGTTTTCTCAACTTATACCAATAATTAAAAAAAAAAACGATGCAAGCTTAATTTAGGTTCCGATCTTATAGCGACGTACTTGTTACGTACAAATATAAAAAAAAAATCATTGACACGTCAATAATACTAAGTAGGTAAGTACTAAACGCGTCATCTATCAGCGCGACTGTCGGGGGGTGTCTGCGCACGCGCTTCCCCCGCTTCGTATAAGTTACACTCAACTATACGTATGTTTATGTTATGCAAAAGTTGCAGAATGTATTACCAGTTAAAAAAACTCCCTCCGCCTGCAACGACAAACACTTGGGATGATCACAAAACATACAGTTCCTCTACCAGGCCGCAGTGTAAACAGCGCCAGCTTTATAAATCATTCCTTTACATCTTTATACTGCCTGCATATTAAAAAAATATATATATGGACGAAGCTTTCCGAGGTTTCCTAGGTTGATGTATAGTCATCTAACTAGAAGCATTATACCTGGGAACAGTGCAGACACGTTGATGCTTCCTTAGTCGATGAACCCAAGACAGATGTGCTTTTCTGAGTTTGTAATATTTCCTTGTATCTTTTTCTTTATTTATTAATTTTATTTCGCAATTAACCCAACAATTAATAAATACTATAATGTACATAATTTTTTAATCTCTATCTTGCTGTGATTATGCATTGAAATTTGTATGATTTAAGCGAAGAGAAATGTGCTGGTGCTGGGGTTCGCAAGTGTGATAATCAATAATATTATATACTCGTATGTACCGTTATAACATATTATTGAGATTAGTAAACATTGATACATCGATAATACCGATGGCGATAGAATCCGGATTATTGTGGCCGATGAATCAATGTTCTCAGTTGCAACTCCCAGATGGTCCGTTTACACTGTGCCCGTCACCTGCTTATACTATGCTATATATATTTATAGGAAAGGTCTTGAGAATGTACAACATTCAGTTTAGGTACATCTTATTTTTTTTTTTCAGTTTTTTAAACGTATTTACTTGTACCGGTAGGTGGGTTAAATATATATATATTTAATGGCTTTCATTATTTTACAACAGATGAGACTATAAACAAAGTCATAGACAATGTTTTAATTTAAAAAGTTTTTTTAAATGTTTGATGTCTTTCGCAGCCTGCTATAGTAAAGCCACTAAAAATAGTATACACACAGTTTCTCACACATCCTTAGGCCTCTCATTTAAAAACCCAAATACAGTTATCCCAAGCTGTTTTGTTTAGCCAAAACACATCCCATTTTGTTCACCGTGTCAGCACATTACTGACCAAGTTTGATTGAATTTTTAAGATAATTTAATGAACTTATACAGACAAATCACCGCAGGACATTGTACTTGAATTAGTTATTAAAATAATCTAAAAATAACTATGGCAATATAATGTTTAACCCAACCTCATCATATACTGTAAAACAATTTATGTATTGTTTTACAGTACACGATGAGGTGTGTATCAGTAGTTAAATGATTAAACATAATGATAATAAAATAACTGTAATTATGTTTACAAAATTAAAGAAAAAAACTGCCAAATAGTCATATATCTAGCGAAGAAGTTATAATTTACCAACAATACTAAACTCCACAAAATAAAGAATCTTTAGGCATACAACAGGAATGAGACCTTGGTATTAATTTCTATATATCATTAATTTAGGAAATCCTCGCAAATTAGAACACAGCATTTTTGCTTTTATTGGAGAAGTCACCCGTCATGGTGTTGGTGTTGCAAGACTTAAAAATTCAATCAAGCCGCGCACGTGCATTGACTTACTTAGCGACCGGCGCGTCCATGGTGGGTATGTAGTCGAGTGCCATGAGGCAGGCGAACACAGTCATGATCATCTTGGGCTTCCTTTCGGTGATGTCCTCGGGCAGTGCGTACACGCGCGCGCCGCAGCGTCGCGCCATCGAGATCGCGTACTTCGCATTCGCCAGGTTCTCCTGAATAAATCGATATTTTCATATAGAATAGAAGAAAGAAGAAACAAATAGAACTTAAAAAACTCACGAGATGGCTAACGTCTATCAAATGAGTCACCTTTAAAACTAAAAAACATTAAACCAGGTCAGTCGGTTTAACCATTTTGGCAGTTTCCATAAACAGAAAAACTTTAATTTAATAGCCGCCTTCTTTTCGAGGTGGGTAGTTAAAATAATATAAAGGATCAATAAACTCTCACATTTTCAATTAGGTCGCCCTAGTCACCACATCCACTATTACTTCTACTTCCTCCCAATTAGAACTTCTACGTGTTCCAAGAAAGGCAGTTTTAGTGGACATTCTACAATTGTTTTAATCCCCCCTTGTGAGAGAAGGCCCGAGTCCCAGTAGTGGTTAACACAACTACTGTTAATTTTACAGATATATAATTATAAAATTCGCACCTCCTCATTGCCGCCCGGCAGCACCAGGTCGTAATTAATAGATCCAGGCTTGATTGCGTCGATCAAATCTATCACCACTTTCCCGTCAGCCAACACTTCGTCCTGAAAAGTTAAAGATTTAAGTTACATTCAGTACTATGAGAAAATCTTTTCAACATGAAATTTTTTAATTTTTTAAATTAGACTTAGTTACGAGATATTTAAAATGTGATCAGGTCATGGTGAGTTGAACACCCTCTCATAAAAACGTGACACAACACAACATCATTTTGTGTTCGCTTTTAGATATAAGGATTTGAATTAATTTAACTAGAAAAAAAAAAAGACTTTCCTTTAATTATTTCCGGAATCAAATATGTAATTTTATGCTTGAGAAAATTGTTATTGGTAATATTAAAGTATAGTAAACTTTTTATTGCAAACCTGGAAACTCTTGATGGAAGAGCTCTTGCCGGCAGACTGCAGTTTGTTGTTGACCCATTGCACAATCTCCTTCTCAATGATGGGGTTGCCAGTGTTGGCGAGTCGCGTCAGCACAGACAGCGTGTACGCGCGCATCAATTGCCAGATCAGAGCTAAAAATTAGCTTTTTATAATTATTTTATAGCCAAACAAATTGAATGAGGATGAATATATGAAATCTGGTTGACTAACGAGGAGCTTTGACTTTATCCTTGTGGGAGAAGGTCCCAGTCCTAGCGGTGGATACATTAAGTGGGCTGTTTTTAATGTTAATAATATTAACCAACATATATACCTAAAATAACATAACATTGCAGATTACTTGTTGACAATAAACAATTTGTAGCCTTACCTATAGATAGCGCTTTAACGTTGTGATGATATATATGAACTGAGGTTTGCAGCTGGTGGTAACGTTATTATATCAAAATTTAAGGTGGTGGTGGTGACGGTGTTATCAATGCAACTCACCTAACGTCAACGTGGCGTTTCCCTCGTTGATGTCTGCGCCGGCGATGCCCACGAGCGAGAATCCCAGCTGGCGGCCTAATTCCACTGCGTAATTGCAGTTCTCCAAACGCTCCATGAACTTGCGAAGTTTCGAGAACTGCCTGTGCACCTGAAAATTAATAACCATCTAATTTGTGAGAAGTGTACGAGATTAAGAAGGGGTATTAATTAAACGTTGAATGGTGGTAGGTCTTTGTTGCCGGATACCGTCTAAGTAGGCACCAAAGCAGTTCTTATGTCTGCCGCTAAACAGCAGTGTGCTAACATTACTGTGTTCCGATTTGAAGGGCGCTGTAACTAGACATTACTGGGATAAAAAGTCTACAATCTGTGTCTCAAGGCTTGGATTTTGTTTATCGATAATTGCGTATCGATTTTTCTATAAATTTTACAATTCATGGTTACCTTCTTCCAATTAACAATGCCAGGTTTAATGATGTCGTACAGCTGGAAGATGACCAAGCCGTCCGTGAGGTCCGAGTACAGCCAGTTGACGTGCGGCGCCACACCCATGGAGTTCATCCAGTTGCGATACGCTGCGTCATTGAATGGTTGCATTAATTATTTTTATTGGAACTTGTGATGTTTAAAAAAATCATTACCTTAATATGGCAATTATGATGATAGTTTTTTATATAGATGATATTAAGTACATCATCATTATCAATGTCCAATAATAATTTTCTGCCATTTGCTACATACAGGCAGGAGACCAGTAACGTTTTGCACGGATACAGAGCTTCCTTTAATTTATGAAAGTCCTGCTGGTCTTTTCGATTAATTTAAAACTAAGAACTAACTCTTCTCCTCTCTTGTCTCGTCCAGCTGATGGTACTGTTCCGTGTCGACAGTGCGGTTTAGACCCGGGTGCTGGTTAAACAAGTTCGCGACGAACGCCAAGTTGAGCTTGTACACGCCGCCCACCACATCCGCTGGCGACACGAAAGCGCGGCAACGCAGCCGCGCTGCCTGCTGCAGCATCACTTCCGCGCGACGCAGCAGATCTGTTTCCTGTTCATTTATATATTTATTTGCATTAAATATAGTCACAAAGATTTCTTCTCTACTAAGGATGAACCACTTGACATTTGTTTTACAAAATTTGTTTCTGAAACTAAATTCATACTTACTCTAAGTGCGTCCAACGTGACGCCCGCATCTTCGGGAGCGATCTGCTTCAGCAGGTAAGAATAGATCTCCGAATCGGAAACATCCTGCTGGAAGTTGGTGCAGCGGCGCGTAACTCCAGCGCACTGCAGTTGGTGGTTCACCCAGCGGAGCAGTATCGCTTCCGGCGATAGAGCGAGGAGATCCTCTATACGTTCCTGGAAATTATATTATTATAAATAGCCTAATAGATATAACTCTGCTCAAAGTACTTGTCGACAGTAGAGTGGTGACCAAAACGGGATTTATTGACAATGGACTAATAATACTTGGCCTTAATATCACACGGCTTTAAGTGACAATAAGGCTATATGTTACTTATGGTGAAGTGCCTGAAAGACTATACATAATAATGCTGTTAAGCGGCAAATTTACTATAGGAACTGTACCTAGACAGGGGAGGTCAATAAACCCTATGACACCAACTCCACACGTGGCCCCCGAATCGCAGACGGAATCCCCAGGTTACAAAACAACCGGTTTATTTTATGTTTTTATTGTTTATGTAGCTATAACATAAAATATATCATTACCTGATCATTGAGAAGCTCGGTAAGACCCGGACAGTGCTCAAGGGTGATCTGGTTGAACAAACCAATTCTGATGATCTGCCACAGCAGACCCAGTACCAGATGAGGTTTACCTGCAATATTAAATTATTTCATTCAATATGCATAACATAGTATATAAATAAAGTTGATACGTCTGATCAATTTTTGCTATTGTTGTCACTGGATGTATCTTCCAATAAACTAACCCTTGGCTAAGTCGTGGGCGTCGATATTGACGATGTTGCAACCGATAGCTTGCGATGAGACCAGCGCCAGCGTGAGGTTCTCGTGCTTGGTGTAAAGAGTCAGATTCTTCTTGTTTATGGCGCGCTCGTCGATAGTATCCGGACAAGAGTGGTTGATTACTTTGCTGCAATTAGATATAAATTTTTTACCCCAACCAATTTTAAGGTGGATACAATTAGATTCAATTATTAAATGATGTACTAGATAATTAAAAAACAGGATTCCAAGTTTTGGTGTTAATAAAGGAAAATGTCCATTATCTAAATAATTTCTTCTGTGCAGGGTAAATCATTTAATCTTAGTCTCGTGTTTTAGTATGTACTGACCATAGTATAAGACCGTCCTTTAGTTTTTCGTACAACTGCTTCCCTTCAGCATCGATGGGCAAGAGATGTTTCAAATCGGGATCATTTTCTAGATTACTGTTGATCCAACCGGAGAAAGCCATTTGTTCTTCCAGTCTAACCGAGTGTGTGGTACCTGCAAATATATATTGTTAATAATATATAGATTTGTTATTTAATAGTTTAGTTAGTTCAAAACATTGAATTGATGAATTCGTACTGAACAAAATAATCTCTATTCATAAAAAGGTAAATTTTTAATTTTTCTTTAAGAAACGTTGGAAGAATGTTCATAGAAGTGATTAGCGGATAAGGTTGTTTAAAATAACAATATGAAGCCTTATGACAAATAATTACGATTGTAATCCAATTACTTCGTATAAATGCCATTAAAATAGTACCATAGTGTTTCCTGTTTCACAATCCGTATTAAGGATAGAAGAATTTAATATAATTAACTTCGTAACATTTCTTACCGTCACTGGACGCTTCGCTCATACCGCCCAAGTGCTCCAAGTTCTCTTTTTTACTGACAGCTTGTTTGAATGTGCTCGCCACCTTTGAATAACAAAAAAGTTAAAGGTAAAGGTCACAAGAATAAAAGAATTACACAAACACATGAAATTGACAAAAAATACTTAGTTTATTAATACACTTAAATACTTGGTTAACGGTATTTGTTTTTCTAAGATTAACATGATTTTTTTTTAAAAAACTTGTAAAGTAATTTCGCAATAAGCACTGTAAATAAATAAAAATCATCAATGCCTACATGATTAGACCACGATTGAAAATCCAGAGGTAATAACCAAAATGTAAGGATTTAAAAAAATAAAAAAAACTAAATAAATCGTTGGGAGCCGCCACTGGATTCAAGGAGCACAAAATGGTGCTTTGGGGAACACATTACGAGAGACCTATGTCTAGCAGTGGACGTCCATCGGTTGAAAGGATGACGATGATAGTGAAGGATTGTTTAACTCTCATATAAAACAGGTTTTAAAAAATCAATCAGATAATATCAATGTGTATAAATAAACTGTTTTTACGACAACGGTTCCTAAGTCTATTCAGATTTGATTTATTCCCATTAAAGTTATTAAACGGTTTATTGACATCATACACAAGTCTATTGACGTAACTACATGAAATGGGGCGTGTTATGCCGTCGTGCACGTCAATTGCACCGGGTTCAAATCTGTTGACTCCTTGATTTTATCAGCAATGCGTCATGCTGGACTGTTCGTAATAATTTCATCTGTGTTTAATCAAAGCGGACAATGAGGACAGCGTTAACTGTTTAACGTTAACAATCTCTCTGTTTAATTTTATTCAGGAAAAGATAATCATCGTCGTCATGAGCCCATAGACGTCCACCGCTGGACTTAGACCTCCCTCATTAATTCCCACTCGATCCTGTAGGGATTTGGGCCATTTCCCACCACTCTGGTTAAATGTGGGTTGGTGGAAGCCAGAGCCTTGTTTGTTGATTAGCAGCGTGTACCACGAGCAGTTGAGGTTGACTTGAACCCCGTTAATTAATATGCGGGAACCCTTACACCACAGTAAAGATAACATATAAATAATCTCAATTATTGTTAAAGATACAATTTTTGCGTATAACCCAAGATAAGGTTAAGTGGTGTTCCTTGGAAGAGGTTAGAGGTCCAGCACTGGACCACCGCAGGCTGTTGATATTGATGAATCAATATCAGTTTCGGCAACTTATCTACTTTTTAAATGTAAAAAGGAGCTAAAGAAGATATAGGTTTAATATTGATTGGATAAAGGAATCGAGAATATGTGTGTATTATCTACAATATATAAATACTATCAATAATACTAAGACTACTACGATTTTTTTGTATGACGAAGAAACAAGACGAGCGAGACGTTCACATAGTGGTAAGTGATTCGCCTGCCCACAACAATGTGTACTGCTAGTCAGAATGGCATAAACTACACCATATTGTGCTCGTCATCTACTGTCGTCTGTCTGTGTCTGCCGTCGTCGTCTCTGTTTAAAAATGTATGTTTGTTCATTCGATATGGTTATTAAGTTTATTATTACCTGCTGTGCTTTGAGATTGGCACACAGATCCTCGAACTCTGTCAGCGAAATGCCGTTCCTCCGCGCGTCACCGTTCATGCTGCCATTGACTCCGCGGCCCTGCTTTGGTCCGTTGTCATAGTACTCTTCTATCATACACCGCACCTGGAGAAAGAAGATAAAACTACGCTATATTTAAAGAAGCACATCTATCGAGGGTAGCGTATGACCGATCGGTGTGAAGATCTGAGTTAAACCTAAGTCCAGCAGTGAACGTTTATGGGCTGCTGATTATGAATGATCGAGAATGAATTAATTAGATCATTTCTTTCCACTCTTCAGGGTTGCTATAATTCTCTCCTTTGTATTAAAAACATAAGTAAATTTTCAGTAGTTCATTGTCCTATATGTGAGTATTTTTATCTTTTTATATTGGTACTTCTGTGATAGTCTATTTCCGTAATGCAGTCTCAAGTATAGTAATAAAATGATGTACAGGATGTATTATCGTTGCTTATCACTGAAATTTAGCGCTTGTCGAACTCAATACAATCTAATCTGTAATTAACATTTGACTAAACAGTGTACAGGTACATTACTGAAATAGTCAAACCAGAAAAAAAACAGCTATCTGATTAAGTTGAAGTAAAAAAACCTTTTTAATTATAAAGTACTACCTTCTGCTTCAATTTTCTGTAAGTTGAATCTCATGAACTCAACTATATAAAAATAGCACACTGCTTGTAACGGTAAAAGAGAAAGCCGCTTCCCTTTCCTGCAAAATATTCGCTCCTTTTAAGATACCCTGATTACATAGTTTCTGTGGTAAGACTTTAACGGGTCTCCCGCAAGCGGGATGAGTAAAGGTTATCATAATGTTTAGCAGAAAAAACATTGTTTTCATATCTCATTAAAATTGTCAGAATTATTTGCGAGGAACAAACCTTCCATTGTGGTATCTTATATCCTACGCCGTCTAAAGCGTCCTTGAGCTCCTTTAGGTCGATGAATCCATTGCCGCTGGTGTCCAGCTGGAACAAAACAACAAAAACTTTAATATACATCATACATACTTTAATATACACAAATATTAGGAAAAATTTATAATACTTAGTTTCTTGATAATTTTTTATGAGATGTCAAACAAAATCTTTAGATTGATTTGATTGATCGAATGACTTCAAACGATCTATTTAGTTGTTACGGGCTAGTATTTCTAAAAACATTAAAAGTATAAAGTAATTTTATCATAGTGAATTTATCAATTTGCTTAATAACACCAATCTCTAAGAATACAGCACTTGAGTCCAACGTATACATGACTCACAGTAATTGAATAATCAGTCGATTAAGACGATATAACTATAATTACATCGGACCTCTCTTTCCCACTAACTGTTAAGTTACTAAGACATTTTATTTCATTTTATTATTACACGCAAAACTAATAGGGCAATAAAAATTTAATATATCGCTATGAGCAAGTATTTGACTTGATACGTGTATATATTTTTAAGTGTAAGTTATTTTACATACCTTTTGGTAATAAACATTAAGGTTAAATTAATTTTTACCTTAAGTATAAAATATCAGATGTGTAAAATTTTACATATTTTAACATAATCATTTTGATTATTTCTCGTATTAGCGATTACTTAAGTGAGACACGTTAAGAACTAACTTCAACGTTATAAATTCGCTTTGCTGAACATAAAAACAGTTAAATAATTAGGTAAAAACGAGAGTATGATATATGTAAGATTTTGTTTACTCGTTCCGCATTCTTAATTATTCTAACGGGAGAAGGAAGTAAGCTTTACAAACCGATTATTTAAGAGTATCATCATGACTCGAATTAGTTCTTCAGTAGACTAACTCCAATTATTATACTAGACACTATCATAATACTATCAAAATTATCGAATATTCTACTATTCTATTCTACTAGATACTATCAAAATTATCGAATATTTAACAATTACTTCGCTGATAAGATTATATATATTTTTGTTATAGATCCCTGCTTTCAAATCTACAGTCACAGGTTAGTAGATATTTGTTTAACCATTGTAAACCATCATATAGAAGAAGTATTACTTACTAGAACTTAGAGTATTCAAAGTTTTAATAACCTACATTCAAATATTTTCAAAAGTAAACCCTTGAGTGATTTATTCGGCAACATGGCAATTAATATAAGCGTTGAACTTCACAAAAAGGGTACGGTGATATTCTATAGTTGATCTTTTCAAGTTGACCTTACCGAATACCTTCAAGCTTTTGGATAAAACAAAGTTCGACTAAGATTGTCTATTAAAATATTTCTGCAAAGTGATAACATTAGACCTCAATTTCTTATGGTGACAATGTTGTGAATGGCGAATGAAGAGTGCTCGCTAAGAATATTAGACAATGAAGCCTTGGATTATGAAGCGTGCTACCCCAAACACTATGGTTACTATCCGATGACCGGAACAAAGCAATGCTGATATGATAACAGATTTATAATATGAGGATGACAGTTTGCTGTGCGAGTTTTAAGTTTGAATGATTACTACCAATAATGATTACCAATAGCTCCCCTTGGAATTATACCTGGAACCTCCGAGTTTACAAGGCCAACCACTTAGCTATTAATACAGTTAAATGTATACAATGAAATACTTTTATACATTATATATGTATTATACAATAATTTATTATACATTTGTACTATGCTAAACTAGAACAGGGAGTGCTACATCAAAAATACATACATAAACAAAAAGTTTCGCTCGGGGTGAAATATGGCAAAACGTGATCCGCACCGGAACAACCAGCCTTGGGTAGCCTTTTTATAGTGCACGAGGATGACGGACTTTTGCATCGGAGTACCTTAGGGTTACCACAGTTCCGGCATGTCGAATATGTAGCGCCGTTTCACTACCGTACGATTTTAATTAACAACTTTAAGTACTTTAGTTACTTATTTTTGTATATAGTTGTTTTTTTATTCTACGAATCGACTAAGGGCTACACCTGCTCATAAAACGAAATTATAATTGATATATAATGTGTTTGTCGCCTTGCGACGTTAATAGGAAGTCTCGTTACCTTAGTAATTTCACTACCTACGCATTTTCGATTGGAACACAATGATGTTTGCACAGTTCTATTTGGCAACATAATAGCTGCAGTTGTACCCACCTAAACGGTCTCCGGGCAACAGAGACCTACCACCATTAGGTTTTATATCCAATAGGAAAGAACGAAAGCTGTAAAGTGCCGTTTTGTAACAATTGGGCATTGGGAGTAGTAACCCTAGCTTGATTTATAGTGGAAGCAACACAATGCAGTTTTTTTAAAAAAGCACCACAAAGCGCAGCGTAAGAGCGATCGTGGCCCGGCGACCGTAAATGGGCACGAAACGGGCTGAAAAGATCTAGTTACGTAACGCGGCGTGCACAGTAAACAAAAGCACCATCCGTCTGTGTGCGAGCTTTTTATGGGCACGCGAAAAACAAACAGCATCATATTAGGTTGAAGAAAGACAAATCCATTACTTCTTCGACAGATGGCAGTGGTGATCGATGTTTGGTAACGATCAAACAATTTTACATTTATACCCGTTAAAAAGCTGATGTGGCACTATAAAAATTCTGTTGCTATTTTAGATCCATTAATATGGACCGCAATGGAAAGGGTGTAAAAATTGGAAATAAGCAAACAGAAGATTCGGTGTACACTTCAAGCCACACAGTAGACAGAAACTTGTCTGAGAACTTTTGATGCATCTCAACAATAGTTCGAACCTTGTATCAAGCGATTGCTGTTTTTATTGCATCGTAAAATTTCTTTTGTTATAGGTAATGGAGGTCAAGAGATCGTGAAAATAAATTGCAAGTGTTTTGCTGACACGAACAAAGTCTAATATGAGAGAGGCAATGAAGGAGGTATTATGATGCAACCTTTAAAATGGCAACAAATTATTAAACATATCAGTGCAACGTGTAAATATTATCTCTTTGATTTAGTAATGATGATTAGTATGATCTTAAAAGTTTTTGAGTTTTGCTCAGGCTTGATTCTAATATGCCATACTGACTGTTCCTCGCCTGCTTTGTTGGTCGTAACCCCCTAGCAATTGACTATGGGGGAAGGAATTTTGTAAAATCCATTCTTAGCTGACCTCTTAATAAAAGAAGCAATATATCTATCAAATTTTCTGTCTTTACGTCTAATAGTTTCCAAGAACTCGAGATGAATCAATGAATTTTCTATATGTCCTATATACCATATATCAACAAAAAAAAAACAAAATTTACTAAAACTTTAATACATTTTGTAATGCAATCAATCTGTAAAAAGTAATAATAACAATTTTCGGAGATCCCGTACGTGGCGGCCTTCAAAAGTGAAATGACCAACTAAATAACATCAAACTCCATATGCAAAGCAAAAAGAAATGTTAATAAGGCCACGCTCTGGTTTTTTTTACTGAAATTTAGTCTGGCGAGTTCAGTACTCTGTTACGTAAGTATAATTTATGAAAGTAATATTTCAAGCTAGCAGTGCTTGCAGTTCCATACAGACCAGAATATACGAGCGCATATCATCTATTATAAGACCTGAAGAAAAAAAAAATATTTTCTGAAAATTAGAGGTATAATTTTTCACACACGTTATTATTCAACTGTCGATAGTTGAACCCAATTACTCAGCATGAAATTGGTTTAGTAAATACAAAAAGCAAAAAAGCGATTTATTTTCAATGAAAATGAGAACGAGTGAAACAAGTTAAAATTAATCTATATTTTTTTTTAACTACAAACGAGTAAAGTATATGATATTCCACAAAAAAATGTCTGCACTGTTTAATAAAAAAATTAACACAAAATAATTAGGATATCATAAAAACAATCCTATAATAATTGACGAGATAAAGCCACGACTATCAACATTTTCATTAAATCAATAAATATAGTGAAAATTAAACTTAACTAATTAAAATTAACTGACCGTCATAAACGATAACCTAACAATGATATGAGCAATTGGGTGTTCAGCGACCCATTTATGTGCGATAAACAAAGTGACGGATTTAATACTGTCTAAGTGTACAGACATGATAAGTGGCGATAGCAATGTGCTCAGACGTCATAGTATGTAAATTCCAATCTTTTCTTTTTCTTTTATAAATCATCATAAAGATTTTGTTAAAAAAGAAGAAAAATCAAGAAGGGAGATGATATAGACTTAACGACACTGTAAGCACATTTTGCGTAGATCGGACTCCAAACTTTAAGAGGTATGGATTCTCCGTGTTCTGCTTAGTACTATCAGGCTATTAAGAATAGGACTAAGCTAAGCCCTGCCTGTCGTCGAAGGCGATTAAAGAGGTTTTCGGGTTCATGAGCTTTGAAGATGGGATTCTCATTGCCCAATACGTAAACCTGGGGTGAACGATAAGCTAGAGGTCATTTTGTTCTCGTAGCAAAGAGAGGGTAGTGGGGAGGGTTACGGCACTCTATCATCCGTGCTTAGAGGCACCGCTATGTTCTGTAGGAGATACCGGGGTCTCTTGCGAAGCACTAAAAATTACCACCGAGGGGGTTTTTGTGGGTACAAAACACGAATAACTCAGTCTTGTCGCCAGAATTAGCGTAAGCAGGTCGGGTCTGGTGCAGTTAAGCAGGACTTTGAAAGATGTCCCCCTTAAAAAATAATAGTACTCCGAGATGACACTGACCGTCAGGAAATCTGTTACCACTACTTTCTATAAAATTGGATTATAAGGCAGCAAGCAAAGTCCATACAAATTTGTTTACACATATTTTTTATTACAGTTATCATAAAATTTTTCTTTAATGTACTTGTATAGTGTTCAGTTATTAATTAGCTCTAGCTTGTATTAAGATCAAGACCTTCATCATCCTTCGTATGGTCACTACTGTTAAATATACGCGAATGAGTAAGTGTAATTAGATCATAATTTACATATTTTTTATATGACTCGGAATCATTAAAATCTGAATCACAAAATCTTCGATTCCATGTTCAAATTTTGCCTTCAAGTTTATATTGAAATGAATTTTGATGAAGTTGTTGGAAAATCACTCTTCAGAAGTTGGTACCTCTGAAGTCTGTACACTGCAATAGTTATGAGGGACTGTACACAATGACTCAGTGCGGTGATTCATAACTTTAGTATGTTTATGTAACACAATTTCATTAAATAGTTTTAATTATGAGCGGTTTTTCAACATCTTCACGAATGTGTTTTATCATTTTTATTGTATACACCCCGCTGTTAAATTTCACCTGGCATCCAATGGTGCCCTCTGCAAAACAAAATGTAGCCTAATTTCATTAATTTATACATACAGCTTTTTTTCAAACTACCCCTTTATGTTTCCATTGTTAGGACTCGGGACATATAATAAGGAAAGAATTAATTTTGTTTATCTACCACACTGGCAAAATGCGGGTTGATAGTTGGCAGTCACATCGACATCGTCACGATGTTTTTCACCGGAAGCTCAATTTATAAAGTTATCTAATCTACGCTTCATCAATTTTAGTATTTTAATATTATTCCCGTAATGATTTTAATTAATTTAAAGGATTTTTTTAGTCTTAGTTGCACTCCTTTCTCTTACGTATATACGTTTAAAATAAACGTTAAACAATACTAGTATCTTTAGCAAAATAAAATATGATGGCCAGCTATATTTGCTTTATCTTCGTGCGTCATGTAATGAGATAACATCCAATTGAATTGTCAGAGTAAGACTTTTTTCGCATAAGATCCTAAGATTTATATTTAATTTTATTGTATGTAACTGAAGAGAAAATTTCAGTTTCCTTTAATCAGAGTGCAAATTTATTAGAGCGAATCTAATAATTATGTACTTATTGCATATCTTAATAATATTATTAAAAAATAGTGAATAATTTGACTTTTAAAACCAACGAGGAGTTTACATTCGAAGGATTTATTAATGTATAGATTATCAGTGCAAAAGTATGTTGCAAATGTTAAAATCGTTTATAGCCTAAAAACAGTAAAATTGTAATGGAGCATTATATCTATATTATAAACACGGATAAGGGCTTATCGGAAACAATATTAATTTTCGTAGTAGCAACATGTTATTTATTAACGTCCGACAAATATCGCAATATTACAATTTCTTTAGTTCGTAATGATATATCAATTAATAAGACAGTCTAATGAAGACTATATTGGGAACAGAAAAAACAATATTTCGAACTGTACTTAAAATACTTCTTCAATATAAACTATGAACAGATTCATATTAAAAATATTACTTTTCATATGTTGCATAAATGTTTTGCGCAATCTTTATACAATATTGTTAACATATTAGGGAGGGACATATCCGACTCCCACGAACCCAGCCCAGAGCCAGTGGGTGATGATTAATACGTTATTAATAGTTATAATACTTCTCATATCAGCATAGACTAAGTAACTTTATCATTATTGTACAATAGAGTAGCAAACGGTTTACTTGACGACGCACCTAACGACTGTCAATAACACAAATTCGTAAAGTATGATTGAACAGTTTTTGAAATCTCAAATTTGGATCAGATTCAAAGATATCCGTAAATAAACACTAGTTCCCTTTTATAACATATAAAATTGTTTGAAATTCTAGCAGTAACCTTAGTAAACATGAAACAAAGTGTTTAAACTCCATTAATTAATACTTTACGAAGAGGCTGAAGGTACATTGTATTGGCAATATTATTGAACATTCTTGGAATTCCATTGGATTGTTGCCCGTATATGACGATCAGGTCGTACGCTGCATTGCAGTTACAGCAGCGCGAGGTCAAGAAACTGAGCCGATTGGTTTGCGATTAGGAGGACCGTTGACCCATCAAACCTCTAGGTTGACTTAAAAGGTGTTGCTTGAATGATCTTCGCCTCCTTACATTGTGTAACAACGCTCAATCGACGACAGAAATCCATATTTGTATTTTGTCTCAAGGCGATGTATCCCTCAATATTATATTTAAAAGGACTTAATCCACCAGTAGTTTGTATATAAAAAATATTTACGTAATTCAATGTTTATTCTCATATTTATGATTCCATACATTTTAACTATTTAAATTTGATGAGAAAACGTTATTAAAAACAATGAGATGGCAAAGTATTTACAAAATTATACCTGTTTAAAGTAAGTTAAAGTATACTTAGGTTAAGCTTTTATTTGTTAGCAAGCCGTATCATTCTCATTGTCAAGTAAAATTATCGAGTTTTTTTTTCCTGGTCTTTCATAATTGACTCTTAAAACGACCATTAGTTTATCGCTTCTTCTAATCCATCGCAGAGTGTGTATGTCGGCGAAACTGTCGCTTATCTATATATGATAAGTAATAAGGTTCTAAGCAAATGTAAGACAATTTTGTTTTTATTTTAACAAAGACAATTATAATAGTCAACTCCGCTCCAAGAATGCCACACTATAGCATTGTACCTGTAACTTGTCGCAGCGGCTGTGCAAACTACGCCGGCCCACCTAAGCGAACAAATATTCGATAAATACAAAGATGATGTCACAATACCAGCCATCCATTCGCTTTGAATATTCAAAATTTAACGATAATGCTTAAATAGTCTAGTTATATTTAAACTAGCATTTTTGACATCCATAATAACATGGTAACATAAGAGGTCCCGCACAATAACTCATGGTACCCAAGCTATCCTCACCTACTCGTGGTGCACCTTGCTGATCAATAAATGAGGCTCTGGCTCCCACCAACCTGCATTGGGTCAACGTAGTACCCCTTACAAATGACGGCCCCTACAGTCTAGCGGTACTGGAGGCGATGGTGACCGTTGAAGGTCGCGGGAAGCTACTGGATGCGAGCAGCGCAAGACCGATCGACGTGAGGATTTTTGAGGGAGGCCTATATCCTGCAGTGGACGTTTATCGGCTGATAATGAACATAGCTTAAATTTTAAACTGTTAATTTACTTAACTTACAAATTAGTTAAAATACACGATATAAAAATATCATGTTGATTTTAAATTATTTTATTGTTAAAGTGGCTATTAATTGGAATAAAGTCTAGAATCTCTACATACTCTCTATCACAACAGCACAATAACATTTCATACTACTAATTACATGGTGGTCGGAACATTTAATAACGAAACAGTTTAAATAAACAAGTTTAAAATGTCAATCACTAACATCAGAGGTTACTTCTCGGAGACCGATTACCGAAAAGTCATGAACAAACAAATCAATTAGCGAATATCCCAATGACTTGTTTATGTTTCTTAGTAACCTTTAACTGTTCTCAGTAAAGTCAAGGTTAAGTCGAACATATTAGATCAATTTTTGTTAACATGGTAGACTTGTCTTATATTAATATATTAGCCTATATTATTTACCTGTGTAGGTTCTACTACAGTCGAACTGCATATATATATGACTGTCATGGTTATAATTTTTTTCTAATTATATCTAAAAACCTGCGATAGATTTTTCAGTTACTTTGTGATTAATTCTAGATTGTATTCATATATTAGAAAATCTATATGAATGTATTGAAAATTTACGCCACAAACAGACTTTTTTCTACAAAGTAATAATTAAAAACTTTATAAAATTTTCAATGGCGGAAGCATAAGTATTATTCATTATCTTAATTATAATCTTTTATCACTTATCGAACTTTTAGTGCTCTACTTGTGGCAGTAAAATATTGAAGAAGTGGCCACTTCTGAACACACTTAGGGCACTTAATGTTACCGCCCATATGAGACAACATTTAGAAATTTCGTGATAATAATTTGCACTAAATTAATCTTTTTCATCTATCCTATATTATCTATTTATGTGATATATTGATAGTATATATTTTTGTGTAGATAGATATACACTCGCGTGCAACTGAATCGACTCGAGCCATATATTGGTATAAAAGTTTAATTTTTTGGACAATGACTTTTCCGACTTTTCTAAAAGTTTTTTTATTGGAAAGACTGATAATATTTTTCATAATACAGCAGTTTTCAAATAAACAATGACAAAACTTTTTAAATAAGTATGGTCAAACATGAGCATTACAGAAATTGCTCGTTGCGGTACCCACGAGTTGCGGGACTAAATCACGTATAAAAGCTCACGTGATATTTCATATCAGTTACTCGTCAGACGGTGACAGGTACACATCTCCTTAAACTCCCTGTATTTGAATCGAAATCCAATGGACACTACCTCAGAAACAGCGGCCCAAGTTGTAGTTTTGTTGCAAGCGGGCCATAATCAAGGGCAAGTCGCTTGGTGGCTTCATTCGGAGACAACGAACTAACAGACACCGGAGCACATCTGGAACGGATGACCGCTTCATTGTCTCAACTTCGTTGAAAGAACGTCATCTCACGGGCGTTGACGTGCAACATTTTAGGAGCTCAGGTTTCGAGGAGTGGCTGTGAGTCAGTGGACAATTAGACGACGCCTGAAGAAAACCAATTTAACTCCAAAGCGCCCAGCCAGAGGCCTGAAATTGACTCACACTCACTCACAGCTCACCGTCAAACCCGACTTCAATTTGCTCGTGAATACCTCAATTGAACTATTGAGCAATGGAACTCCATCCTGTTCACTGACAAGAGCAGAATGTTTCTCCATGGCAACTACAGAAGAGGCCGAGTATACAAGCATCCAGGGTAACGGTTCTCGCAATGCTGTTTCGCTGAAACAGTATCATATGGTGATAGTTCAGTCATGATGTGGGCTGGAATATCATTTGAACGGAAATATCGAGCTTATTTTAGTACCAGATGGCGGTCCGAGAGGGGGTCTGACAGCTCAAAAGTACGTGGGAGACATTCTCCTCAATCATGTTGTATCTTATGCAAGGTACATAGAAAGTCTTATATTGATGCATGATAATGCTCGGTACCATACAGCAAGTGTTACTCGCCAGTTTCTTGAAGAAGTGGAAATTGAGACGATGATGTGGCCAGCCCGCGGTTCTGATCTGAATCCCATTGAGCATTTATGGGACAAGCTCAAACAGAGTGTTCAAGCTAGAGATACGGCTCCATCAAGCATAGTAGATCTCAAAACTACACTAGAGGATGAATGGAATATGATACCTCAAGATTTTATAAAAAAAATGATAAAGTCCATGAATAATCGTATGCAAGCCGTTATAAAAGCAAGGGGAGGCAATACTGATGATTTTAACTTTAAAGAAAGACTTTTATATAAGAGAAAATTATTTCTTTTATTCATTATGTTGTCGTTTTAAGTTTTCTTAATTTTTTGTTTTCATTTCTGTCCAAATTAAATTTCATCAATAAATACTCAACCGATTTTTCCTCTTAGGATGGAATTTGTTACAGAAAAGATTAGTCTTATAAACAAAAAAAAATCAATAAAATCGAATAAGCCATTTTCTGAAAAATCAACCTTTTACACCAATATACGGCTTGAGGCGATTCCGTTGCACGCGAGTGTATGAGCAAGTTCTATAATGACGGACAATTACAATAATCTCAACTAAATGTTACCCAATTATAACAACAGGTAAATATGTTAAAAGCGTTATGCAAAATGGCAAACGTCATTTTTCAAAAAGCAATAGATCTAAATATGTCATTGTTATAAACTTTTAATTTATTCGTGTGGCGTACTATGCAGGCATAGACAGAGTTGATAGCTTTAACAGTGTACTGTCGTTACAGTCAGTATCAAAACCTCGACACGATTGCAATTGTAATTAAAATAATAACAATGGAGAAATAAAACAGAATAATAGACAGTAATAGTAAACAACGTAATAAACAATGAATATATTTTTAATATAAATATACAATTACTTCCTTTTTAATGAAATTCATACAGATTGTAAATCGTTAAAGGAATTATCAAATTTTTTTATTAATCACAAAAATGTTCAAGGTGTAAGTGTGCGTCACCACTGTAACTTAATTCCCCGGGTGGCAGGGGAATGCCGGGGGAGTAGAAGCACTATAAAAAGTCCGGGGTTCACACTAATTCTATTTGCGGTAATGTTGAGTCTCGACCGACGTTACGCATGCATCGTCCTATTATTATAAAAGTACAGGGAAATAATAGAAAATTAACTTAACCTACTTTTAATACATAACAGACCTGTACTAAGTTTAATACTTAACAAAAGACCAATATGCTTAACTATTACGAATTATTAGCTTTACCGAAAATAGCACAATACGTATCAGTTAATTCCTATAATGCATTAACGACATAAGAACTATAATTTTTTTATATTACCTTAGTTTATAATAATCAAGCGACTATTAATATTGTTTAATCGTTTTATTCGTTGATTAAATTGTTGGTAACCATACACAAGTGATATATTTGTATAGAATCATCAACAAAAGAAAAAATGATATTTCATTATCCAGAAAAGTAGTATCTAATACAGTGGTTAATATAATATATGTATAAGTTTGTATAGTTTTCTAAGCTAACGGTCATTCAGGATAATAAGAGATAGGAAAACAATAATTAAATACACTTTGTGTTTTAACTCCTTTATATAGAATGATCTATTGTCATTGTAATGAGAGTTTAATAATAACCTGTATGGATAATTATCATGACAAGCACAAAGCTGCGGTGACAAGATGCGATGCATTCGTATGTCGGATTGACAGTTCTTACAGAAATATATAGTCCATATGCTACATTCTATATTTCACTTTTATAAAAAAAAAACTAAATAAAGCACTCCCTTTTTTATAAATCAACGAAACTTAATAGAATATTTTGTTACGTGTATATTATAAAAGAAAAATATATTGTTTCAGTTTCTTTATCGACTATATAAACACACTGCGTAATCATTATTTGTAGTTTTCTTATAAACTCTTATTTTAAAGCGAAATTTCATTCGTTACCGTTAACTCGTTTGATTATGAAAACCGCGGATCGACCACTTTCAACTGTAATCATCAGATCCAAATGTACCTGTAAGAAAAAAAAAATATTTAATAAACTGAAATTATTTATATTGTAAAGAGTAAAAAAAATTAAAAATAAAAAGTTTACAACAGGACTCTACGGCACGGGCATCGGCTGAATTTTATGAAAATGAATCATAACAAAATTAAAGTACCGAAATCAGTACAAAATATAAACTTTATTATTATATTAGAACCTTAATAAAGAAATAAATTTACATAGAAAGTCCATTTTTTATAGAAAAGACCTTGAATTTCCACATTATGACGCAACTGATGTTACAATAATATTCATAGATTCCATTAAACTGTTTTATCCGACACATTACTTTCTCTTATGCAAATAAGGAAATTTATTTACGTTAGTAATCCGTAAATATATTTAGAAAACCATACTTTCTACTCCTATTATATGTTTTATAACTAATAATAGATTGTTAACGAGTTCATTATTTAAATAGTGCTCATAAGTTTAATTCTTTAAACAATTTTGGTGGTATACAAAGTTTTCTTTAAAACTACGTAAATAATAAAAACAGGAACCATGATATCATACGTGAAGAGCAAACAAACCACGACGATCCCACGGGACACATAAAACCGTCGTACCTAAGATTAAAAAGCAACGCTGTTTACTAGAACATAAGCTGTACCTGTACCTGCTCCAGTGGATGGTGTCGTATGTTATTTTAAAAACAACCCTTATTACACCTGATACATGTTACATAGTTGCTTATCAACGTTTGTCCCACGACAGTTGACGCCGGACGTACGTAAATGGAGTTAAAGAACCGCCGGCTTCTATGTCCATTACGTCCTAGTAATAAAACTTGTCGCGTCCCTGAAGAAAATCACAGCAGTAATAGCTCTTAATGAAGATTAATTTGTTCCATACTCCACTACAATTGAGACTCATCATCAAGTCCAACGGTTAAAGGCATAGACACACACCGCATGAGAGAACTGTTTAAAAAGTTATTCTCATGAAATAACGCCGCTTATATTTTACCAAAGACAGAAAGAATAATCTCTAGTAAACAATCAAACTTGTCATTTTAATAGAATTTGACAAAAAAAAAAACGGAAACAACGGCAAACAAGGTAAAGCATTGGTATACTTTCAAAATAAATCTCTCTATTTAAATCAGTTCCTCAATGTTAATGGTCGTGACTCCTTATCCTAAAAATAAATCACTGTAGACAAAATAATGTAATTTATAGTGATCCTATTTCAAAGATATTAAAGCAAGAGAAATTATTAAAAAGTGCTGTCTAAATTCAGGTCAAAAAAAATTTTGTTCCCACTGCCAATATCTGTAAAATTATCATAATGGCTGTTTGATGTAGATACCAATTAATACTTAGGTTCAATTTATTCCTGAAATCGCATCAGCGGATCTGTCGCACGTATAAGGTCAGGTCAGGTTGATTAGCAAACAAATAGTCACGATGAGAAACGGAGCATGGGAAGCCGGCAAGTGAATGCCACGGTGTCAGTCATTGGAAAGTTCACATACTATTTAAATTAATGATCCGTTAAGATGAGACTAATGATAATATGATAACATTTTTTATGTATAATATATAATGAAGATATGAAACAATATAAATCACGGAACATATACATTGGATCTTTACTGACTAAATTATTAATTTAAATCAAAAGCGTTATAGATCTGAAAGAAACAAAGACGCGGCGATACTATTTACAGGGTGGCGCAAAAGTAATCCTCCTATCAGAAAATGCTATAAATTTTGCGATTGCCCCTGATGACAATCAACTGTGGCGGTGACCATTTATATGACATCATGTTCTCGACTTGATGTAAAAAAATTAAAAGACGAAATAAAAATAATCCACAAGAAGAATCAAAGTTTTTCATTTTTTTTTTACATTACAGCCAAAAAAACATCGGAAGGTTATTTTTGCGCCACCTTGTATATATGAATTGCATTGATACGTAGTTCGAAGGTTTTCAGTTCGTAAGGCTTTCGATGTTTAAAAAACTTAAAAATATGAGAGTGCTAGATGTTTGTTTAGAGAAAAATAAAAATATATATACTTTCAGTTGTGAAATCAAGATACAAAGAGTGCGGGCATTTAACTAACAAAGCGAGAATGCAACAAACACAAATGATGTGGACATATATGACAAAACATACATGACAAACATAAGAGTTTTATGGATATTAATTAATATTTGATTTGTATTTAAAAAATATTAAAGTATCTCTTTACGACATTAATGTCGTAAATCTAGATTCATAAAACGAAAAGTTTTCTTTTCTTTGTATTGTCGTATATGAACGTATTATTTAGAATCCTAACAATGGGTTGTAGCCATAGATAACATAGTACTTTCATATTTCTCCAAGGTAATTTTTTTTTTTTGCGTATGTTCATAATAACATTTACCAAAATTATCAACGATTACATCACCATATCGATTTGCAACAGATAATGCCAGTAACGAGGCTATTGATGATATCAGTATGTCGGCAGGTAAAGGGCGGTCAGGATTATACTAAATTCCACTTTATGACATTCGAGGTATATTAATACGAAAATTTTATTGATATTAGTAATAAAGAAGTAGAATTAACATGATTTACCTCAAAACATCTTACTTTTAGATGTTTAATAATGAAATCGTTAAAGGTAATACGACAAAAAAAAAAACACTTATAATATTGTCTCCATACTTCCTTGTTCAACCTAAAATGTAGCCAATATTATAGTAGTGGATTACCTTTTTTAACAAATCTCTTAACTCACTTTTAAGAACTCAGGTTGTTTAATTTCGGTAAGGGTCAACGCTACTTGTCGACCTTGATGCCCCGGCGCCACTACAAGATGGTGATTTTAATTTATATAAATCTCGCACTTCCTATTCCGGCATTTAAAAGGCAAATTAAACATTAACTTGCTATTTCTCAATTCTCCTCAATTTTGCTTATGAGTGAGGAAATTGTTGTAAATGGATAAAACGTGTTTCATTTGCTTAAGACACTTTTAGTAGTCAGAATATTTTTAAATTGCTACAAATTAACTTGTTCATTAATATTTTAATCCAGTAATGAAAGTCAAGGTTATAGCGTATCTCTTGAAGTTTATATGTGAATTATGTTCTATTTAACTTCAGCGAACATGAAGAGTTTATGTTAGACGTTTAAAAGTATGATTCTCCTAATTCGTGAGTCTCCTTAGCCCCTTCTAAAAGATCCAACGGTTAAGCAACGGTGGGGCCGAGGCTCGTTTAACAATGCGAACGGAACGGCCCGGGCTGTCTTGTGCAACATCGAACCGCCTACAAGTGCATCTAGATCAAACTGCCCAATTACTGTGCAACTGCAGCAAAAATGCCTTTCCCCGTTCGCATACAAAAAAGTGAAACTGTAAGCATACTTTCATTGTACGATAGGTATGTAATAACAATTAAAACGTTATATTTTTTAACTGCGACTGTCAAATCTTCAACTTGATCGCGAAACGTAACACTTTATGGACGAGTAATTGTGACATTAACGTGTATCATTAGAAAAATATACTCACGCAATTTAACCGTTACATTTACTTGATTTAAAGTTGTCACATTTATCGAATCTCCTAAAGCAACCCTTTCGTCTGGGGTACTTGTTCACAAGGACTCTTCTCTCTGATTCTCCCTTTGTACCAGTTGCAGGCTCTTTGGAGTCCTCCGGGAGTGCTTGAATTTATAAGACCTTAACTGGCAATCATGATTAGAATTTTAAGGGCTTTCAACCCTGCCTGCCTCTTTAAAGCATGTCATACCCTACAGTTATTAATTGCATTCATGACAATTTACAAATGCTGAAATGGTGATAAAATCTATTTATTTAATAATAGAAGTAAAAATAAAACTTTCCAAAATAATAATATTTTGTCAAATTATAACTCTACGATAAAGACGTTTGTAATGTTTTACTGCATCATATGTTGCGTACTTATATAAATTTTGTAACAAAATCTTGCAAGTTATGTAAGCACATTTTTAAATCTAACCACAAATGTAATGATGAAATTTTCATCAAACCACTAAATTAATTATTTCCTTGTTGTTGCAGGAATATGATTGTTAGTAAAATCTTACTGGGACTGGGTCTCAAGCCTTTCTCTTTCAAAGGTAGACAAGATTGCAATCCATCACGGAAGTCAAATATGAATTGGTGGTTATCACATATTCACTAAAAAGAATATGGATGAGGTATATATAGCTTTAAATATTTTTTTCTGCCCTCGGCTACTATAGGATATGATACATAATTGTATGTCGCATTTATGTACAAAAATGGTCGGTCTTTGTATTAGTCATTATCACAGTGTTCAAACAATTAAATAGTTTACTGTCCAGTAACGTTGGCGGATACATGACGCAGCTTGAGGATGATAACGCGCTTGCACTACATACAATCAAGTCCCGTAACATATAAACTATTTTTAAGCATTTGTTGTGTTAAAATAACGAAATGGAGCAGGCATAAAAACCGATATGCGTTAACTTAACTGTACTACTGACAGTACATAAACTTTGTAGCGGAAAGAGTTTTAAAATAGATTCTTATCATTTTGACATCAAAAAAAGGACGGTATAGGTTTTTACTGCAGTTTATTTATATTTTTGTATGGAATTACTAGTTATAATTGATGTAAAACAATAATATATCAAGTTCTAGTTATTCATAGTTCGGGTGAAAAATATGAATTAATGTCATCGGTCTATAACAAAAAAAATATATGGAATTGTTCATTTCACATCTTGCGATATATAAAGGAGACGTGAAAGGTGCTCGAATCAGGACATAACAACGTATTGTAGGAGAATGCAATGAAAGGTCGATAACATTAACGATCACTTTCAATATTTTCTCTTTCGCCCTTTAAGGGCAACATTATATTTTTCAATTATAAAGTTAACCCTAATATGGATCGTTAAATATATGGTTTCAAAGTAACACCAAAACATTAATTAAAATTGTGTATTTACAACACGATGGACTTAAACAACAATTTCAATATTAAAGAAAGTGGTATGGTATAAAATAAATTTTAAATGATATAGTTTAAACTGTATGTATATAAAATGATCTAAATTACCTTATGGTTTTATTAAAGGTAGTGAAGTAAATATAAGCGTCACAGACATACGGACGTCAGATAAGCGAACTATTTATTATATTTACATTCATGTTGTAACGAAAGCGGAGAGAATGCAATGCGTATGGAAACGTTACTGATTCGAAACGGATTATTCATTGATCTGTACATCGAACGAGGAAAAGTTAATAGAGGAATTTATCTGAGGGTGAAAGTCGTGAAATATGAACAATATATACCATTATAACAATTTTATTACAACTATGGTTGGCAATGTTATGGTCATACAAAGAATTACCTGACGAGGACAACCTCGAAATAAAGCGAGCTTTCCCTGTCTTTGGACCTTTTTTCTATACTAGGAAGCGACGAGATTAGTGGTCCGTCCACCTAGTGATAACTCATGCACCTGCCTATAACAACGTAGCACTAAGGGGATCATATATACTTCACCACGTTGTGCTCGTCGTCTTGAGATATAAAACTTTGAGACTCGTTACCTCAGTAATTACCAACAGCCCCCTTAAAACCGAAACACGGTAATGTTTGTTCACTACTATCAGGCGGCAGAAATAGCTGCTGCGGTGGGTATCTACCTAGATGATTTCCGATAACAAATACCTGTAACTAGTAAAACAGAAATCTACCACCAGTGCAGTGGTTGAAGTAAATGAGAGAATTTGTATGTATAAGTAAAAATTAATAAAGTAGTTCGCTGGCCTAATGGTTAGACCGAGTGGCCTACATTCTGTAGATCGCGAGTTCGAATACAGTGGGGACGTAAATTAGTTGTTGTATGTATAAGACATATTTTGTTTAGACGTATCTATCGTGTTGTATCTGTAGCATAAACAGTTACAGTTGTTACTGAATTGTATCGCCAAACAAAAAGAACGTTTAACTGTTGATTAACTGTGTACTACACTAAAAAAAACTCTATTTCGTCTACAATATAATTAGTTTGGAAAACAAACAAACAGTTTCGTGACCGAATAGACTGAAATACATTGTGGTGTAGTGTAACAACGTGACCAATTCGACCGCAACGCCTATCGGCCACCGCCTCGAAATGCAATTATCCCGTTACATACCAAACTTGAAATGTGATAAACAAACCCGCGGAGCGTACTATAGCTCATGGGACCAGATATTTGCATTACCTTAGGATAAACACTAACAAGCGACACTAATATATATATTACTAAAGTCTAAAACATCATCATAACACCACTGGAGTTGAATAAGGCCCAAGATTAAAATGAAATTTTTTTTTTAATAAACTTTATATCTTTAGAATTATGCTCGTAAAAACGATACTACTTTTTATTTACGAGCAAGATCATAAAAAAACACACATTTTCATCATTCCATGTTGGTGTTGCCCTTTTAGTAGCTTTTACAAGACGTAATAATATATGTTACGGGGTCAGACCAAGCACGACGAAATGGCAAGCGTTTCAAATACCAGTGTCGGGTTTAAAGGTTTAATTTATTTTTGAATTTTTTTTCAACGAAACCACAAGACGAGCGGGACTTTCACCTGATGGTAAATGATACGCCTTGCCATAACAACATGGCGCTAGTTAGGATGTTATACACAGCAATACATTATATGCTCGTCGCCTTGGGACATAAAATATTGAGTCTCTTTAATCTATTAATTACATTAGCTACAGCGCTTTTTAAACCGGATAACAATTATATTTACATAGTCTCCTGCGACAGAGACCTATCACCAGTAAAAAGTTACAGCAAATAGACCACGACTTAAAAAGTATAAAAATAAAACAATTAAATATTAGCAGCGCAACGGTTGTTGAGGTTCCACTTCCGATATATAGTAGCTGTTTAAAAAAATTGTGTATATTAGCAATTTTACTCGAGTATCTTTTCCACCTTTTGTGTTATGATGGTAACACTACAACCAACTAGGGAGCCATTAAACTTGCTATTTGTGGAGTAAAGTTAGACTTGCGCGTGCGCTGTTTCCGCAATGACGGCATAACTTTACGAGATGGAAAGGACTGATGCATGCATAATTTTATTCACGATTTCACTAACACTAGCTTATAAAGAAAGCTTTATCGATTTCTACGCGCGCATTCCTTTACTAAGTTCCTGCTAAAATTCTATACGTATTTACTTACAAGCGATTGCCGTTTAGCGACAGAGTGCAATTTAAAAACAACTAGATACTGCAAAAAAATAAACCTCAGCAAATCCTCAGAGACATATTGAAAGTGAAGTGTTTTTCCTATTATTCTAAGTCGGTGATTTTATGAAAATTTTCACACGAAGTGAGCAGCGTTGTAATCGCGCACGCCTCTTTAACCTCCCATCATCTCCAGTCCCCTCACCTTTAGAGAATAATGACTCACAGACTGTTGACCTCACCAAGTACATACTAACAGAGACGTTGGTCTATTTGTGTGCGTCCAACACAAAGCCTCCTTGTTTCTGTTCTTTCTATAAAACTCTTTCAGCTCTATGGTCGCTTGGTACACGCACTGGATACGGACGCGAAAGTTTTAAAAGGCTCTTTAAGAGAATGCTTTCCAAAGTTGCTGTTTACATCGTACAAATATAAAGACTATTCCATTCATTAAAACTTATCACTTACATATTAAGCTACATAAGCATACACAGACCGTCCATCAATGGAATTAACATACTAAATTTAATTAATATAATGAGAGACAGTTATTATAAATAAACTGAAACAGCAAAATGAACAGAGAGATATACGCAAAATCTATGATTCAGAGTAAAATTATAGCACATGTTGCTCATTTGAATATAGAGGGGACTAGAACCCCAACATGGGGTTAAAATTTTATATTGATTTTTAAACCCTTCTAAAGCAAAACTATCCCCCTAGATCACATAATTTCATGGTTGCTACTACGAAAGAAAAAATATTGACAATACCAAAATGGACCTAATTTAAAGACCCATATAATTTTTCTATATTAAGAGTTACATCTGCAACTCAAATTAATGCCTAAGCATCTGTAAATTATCGTATTTTATTTTTTTCATTACAAACAAGTTGGAACAAGCAGTCAGTTAAATAGTGCAAGTGACAACCCTCTCTTGCTATTGTAGCCCGGAGTCGCCGCCGAGTCCAGTTTTCGGAACCGGTCGGCAGCTCCGGCCGGGTTTATAGAGACTGAGTCACAGTACCGAGAATTCACAACTACCAACAGTACTAACAAACATATTTCATTGGTCCTTACTTGGTTATCATCTTGTTGAGATGCACAACAATCATGATAATAGGGAGACATTATCATCTTAAGTAATTCCACACTGACAATATTTACACTAATAATCAGCTCGTGGATACAGAATCCGCGAATCGGAATAAGCAGTGACAATAGTTAATAATAGAGCAAAAATAATCAGAGAAAAAAATGGTTAGTTCCTAAACTTAATTACTTGATAGTAATGTACCAATACGCAAACGTGCTGATTAAGATAACTCTATAGGATCGTCGTATTGCGATAAAAAATATTTCTACGATCATTTATGTTACCACACCCACGTTCTACAGCTAACTAGATGTTGCAGATGACATCTGAAGTAACATTATTAAAATTTATAAATTCATATTTATTAGTCTTGGCAAAAAATATATTATATCCGAAATCGCCACCTTTAGCTTTTATACGGACCTTTAATCTGGTTGCCCAATAATCACGAATATATGGATTTACGCACTGTTTCCAAAGGGAATTTCCATCACCGCCATTGCTTGCTCCAAAGTCTTTTTAAGAGACTCAATGTCGTCGTCACGGTTAGAGCAGGCGATGTTCTCTAAAACTGACCATAATTTAAAGTCTAAAGGGATGAGGTCTGGGCCAGATGAGGGCTAGTCTTCCGCTCTTATAAATTTCTAAAAAACAAGTCTTTTATAAAGTTCGGAACATTGGTTTCAAGCCAGGCTTGGGTAGTTCGTGCCTTGTGACCAGGTACAGAGTCCTGCTGGAAAGTCCATGCTATATTTTTAAAAAGTGTTTTGCTGAGAAGTATCACAACATGATCCAAGACTGTATCTTAATCCACTTTGATAGAAGTTTTCACATCTTTTTAACAAAAATGTAGTTTTGTGACTCTTTGATAAGACACGCCCCACCATACTATCACTGACGCAGGATGATGACCACGTTGTACCTTTCCGACCACTTGAGCAGCAGCTTCTTTAGAACTGTGAGCGTACACTTTATCATTTTGCTTATTGTAGTGTTCTTCAATCGTGGAAATTTTTTCATCGGTAAAAAGGATATTTCTGTGGCTTTCATCTGCGTATCGCGACAGAAGGCGTTTTGATCGATCCACCCTCTTCAATTGTAAAGATAGATTTAAGGCATGTCCTGTATATCGACGATAAGCACCGAGCACCGAGCTTCAGGTCTTATTTTATAATAAACAATACGCGACAGAGTCCTAGCGAGAATTCCACTTTATCCGGCTCCATACCCACTTTGTGCAATGCGATCTCACTGCAATCCTATTTTCTTTAACATCCCATTCTATATTGTAATTTGATAATGAACACGAAAAAATATGTGAAATGGCGCAAAATCGAAAGAAGTTTTTAAAATAATATATGTGTCTCAAATTCAAAATAATTAAAAAGTTGAAAAAAGAAAAGTATTTATGTAACAGTATTTATGGCCAGACTAGTTATATAAAAAATAAAATAATTTAGTAAGTAAAGATATCAGGAACATTTCCCGTGAGAATGTTCACTCGACTCCACGCACGTGATGACGGTGTTACCTCGCGTACGTTTTTGTACTGCTTAACGGTTGGTATGCTTAATAAAAATTAAAATAATTACAATGGTTTCATAGTTTTTATGTATCGAAAATCTTATAAAAGCATTGGCTAATCTTCACCGCTTATTGTTATATTAAGCGTAAAGAAATGTACAAGGTATAACAATGCTAGTTATGTTAACTATTAGCACTTAGATAAATGTCCTGTTACCAGTAATAAATCTATCCACGTCCTAACCATGAGCTATGGTTCCTTTCAACGAAAGAATTGTGAAAATCGCAATACACAATAAAGAGATATGCGATATTAAAGAGCACACGTCGAATTGTAAACTTCCTCTTTACCGCAGGTTAAATATAAAAGTTATGCAAATACAAACTGAACGTAAATGGTTTAACGTTTAAACCTTACTACAACGCGGGTTAACAGATTGGAATGAGATTCACATCAAAAGGCATCCAGCATGCATAAATAAGTCGCTGAATACATATTACTTTTAGATGTCCACAAACCGGTCCCACCATTGTGCCTCAGACGCTAGCAAACGACAATTTGCATGACAACTTTCTAGTGTACACAAATGTGATGCAAATCAAAATATGTTAATTATTTTTTTTTAAGCTACATCACAAAGAGATATAGCTACGGTATAGTCATTAATATATACGATACGAAAATGTAGAACACGTTATTATAAAGCATTAAGTTAGATATTTACATATATATTATAACATTTCTGTTTCTTTTTTTAGAACATTTACAATGCTAAATTTAAAGTAAACGCTGTATTTTTAATAAACATCGTATCTCTATATTTAGAAATATCACAAAAATAATAAATAGTATTAACATGGGGAAGATAAAAACAAAATTTTCCTTCGAAACAAAAATATAGATAAATTATACAATTATTCATATGTATAAGGTGAAAATCATGAGTAATAAAAGACGTTATTAAAGTATTTATATTTTTAGTTACGTATAAATAAAATGACATATAAGCAATTTTAATGAAGTTATAAATGACGAATGTGATTCTTGTGTAAAACGGACATTACGCTGATTCACTGTCCCAACAACACATAAATGTTGGGTAAGTAACACGGCTGCGGTTGGACTGTGGAATTGTTTATCAAACATAATCGAATGATTCATTACTAACCGTGACCACAATTGTCTCGGTCTGAGACGATGAATCGTCTGTTACTTTCACGTAGTAAACCACTAGTGAACTATCATTTCAATAGCCGAAACGAGAGCTTCCAGAAAACAGCTTTTTATATCCGGCCACAAGAATGGATAGATATAGTCTATACACCAATAAGAAATTAAAAGATCCTTTTTAATCATATACAACTAATTTTAGTAACCCATTTCAACTGAACAAGGTATTTATTATATCTTACGAATGAAAGGGGTGGTTGTATTCCGTTTCTCAAGCACATTGCTTGTACACATTTTTTTCATACATAACGGTTCGCTTATTTCAAGCACAAACGCCTAACGTATACCAACTGATCGCGCTAAGTGACCTCTAAGGAGGTAAATAAACTGCAAATCATGCATACCGATCTGCTAACGAGAACAACAAAATGTCCGTCTGTATGTGAGGTAACGTTATGTAGGATCTTTCACTCGATTCGCGGTCATTGCCACCGCTGTCCCGACCATTTTACAAGGAGCCGTTGGAGGATGCACTTTACATATTCTGCAGTACTGTCAACCGGTTCGGTTTAAATGGTCGGTTGCGTACAATGTATAAAGTTTTATTGATAGATACAAAGGGGATGAGACCTTCAGCGTATCACGGTATTGATTTATTTTATGCAAAATATTTTCATCCCTACCCAACCGTTTTGATGCATAAATATTGTGAGTTGCAATATCCGATATAGAAAAAAATATTAAATAAACCTGACTAATCAATAGGTACAAAGATGTAAGGAATAAGTGAACAACATTTAGCTAAGAAACACTACTATTCTTGTTTATAAGTCATATGGGTATATATTTAGGTCATGAGAACCGAAATCAGAAAACTTCGACACACAAAATTAGTAAAAAAATTCTCATGTAATGTTCTACTTTTTGTTTAAAAAATTCCAAAATTTTCATAGTTATTAACTAACAAAAGGAGATGAGGTTTAAAACTAAAATTTTATTACTAACTCGGCGAAAACATCATTTAAACCGAAAAAGTTTAGTATGGCATGACTGCAGAAAGTACAACAACGGTTTCAGCTAAACGAGAGATCCTTAATACATTATGAAGGTTTCCACTGCTGGAATACGAAATTAAAATACAATGAAAGTATTATAAATACACATCTTTCATTGAATTCCCCCGAAATCACACATACTCATACAATTTAAAATTAGCAACCAAAATTTGGTTTTTAAACCGTGTAATGTTTTGTCAATAAGTTTATTCGAATTAATCATTTGATAATATGTAAAGTAAAAATATATAACATCAAAATCATCAATCAGGGATAAATAAATTAACATTTGTATAGAGTTACACATTTTCCAAATTTTTTTACTGTTCATTGTTTTTACTGCATAGTAGCTAACTTATGGTGTATGCAATCTGTGGGCTGGTTACGTCACAAGAGGTGGACAAAGAACGCACCGCGACCACATTCTTGATCCAAGGTCGATGCATTGCCACGGAGTCGACTGGGGCGTTCAAAGGAAACTAAACTGTAATAGTAATTATATTCAGGTAATCTTAAAGTAAATATAACATTTATTAGCCTCTACTCAATTAGTTTAAATAAACAAATTAGAGTAATGGTCATTAGTTTATTATAATACCGTCAACAAATCTATGATCAAATATTAACGTTTAATTAAAGCAATAATAAATGCTTATCTCAATATAGACCTATGTTCACTTTTAAGGTAGGCTATTCTGAAGTATGCTGTAGTAGATACTCAGAGATCCTTGGTATAAGGGATGAGAGTTTACCTCATTCTTAACAGTCTTTTTTACCAAGAAACAATATATAGATTTAATATTGGACATGTAAAACAGGGAAGAGAAACAGATTTACTGAACTCCACTTTTCAGGACTCCCTTGCCCATATATTTAAAAATTGCAACTTTTATGTAACATCGCTTTAATTCTAAGAGTTCAATATATATGTATTATTGTAGATGCATGTATTTGCTGATAAATTTCCTTATAGCAACTGTTGATTTATCACAACCGAATGGCTATATATTGACGTAAAATGTGTATTGTAATAAAAAGGCGACTTTATCTTTGTTCCTGAATATACTACACTTGTCGATATGACGTAAATGTAAAAGTATTTTCCGTACATATTAAATCTGATCTTAAATAACATACCATTTTTGTAGTCATTTAAACGCTGACTCAGACTGCGGAAGACAGGGTTGACCTTAAGGGTCAATTCGAGAACAATGGATTGCTTTACGGAAAGTATATATTATTGAAGGAGCTAAGTTATAAATAATATTTTAATTATTAAACCGAATTTACGTTATTTAGTATAATACATCAATTATTCTTATATAGGTTTCGTTGAGAAAACTTGTAAACGATGCCTCAAGTCCTCGATTTAGTCTCCCGATTGTAGACCAATTACTATGATTCCGAGATATTATATTTGAGAACTAAAAACATGAGAAAAGCAATTATTTACTACATTATTTAGATTATCACATAGTATCGTAAGGAGAAGCGATATATCGTATTCACATTATTGTGCTATCCAAAATTTTTATTATCAAATCCGCAATCCACTGAACATGAACAAAAATTTATTACGATTATTGAATTAGAGTTCTTTTTTATACATCTACTCTGAGATATTGTAAGCTTTATTATTCTCCTCTCAAGTATGAAGAGGTTTCATGCACCGCTGTCCGTGTATGGCGTTCCCAGAGGTATTTACTTTCGGTCATGCAACTGATTTTGAATTGCAAAGACTTTAAAATAATAGAAAGAGGATTTTGATTTCCTCGTGGACAAAGATTGAAACAAAATATCACAACTGAATAAAACTTAGAAATATTTGTTAAAAATTGTGTCCGATAGTAGTATACTATTATTGTTTTAAAAATTTTACATAGAAGTTGATGCAGTTAAGTTTTTGAACAGAGGCTGTTTTTTTCTAAATTAGTTCAATTCTCATAGAATAAATAGCACTTCAAACTAAATTTTGTATTTTATATCTATGTATAGAAGATATCCCATAGATTCATTGACTAATCACGAGGTCTCCGAAACTATTAGATTTGAAGACTCAAAATTTAGTACAGATATCGCTTCTGCCATTTATAGGTTAGGTATTAATAGATTTTACAAAATTCGTTTCCCAAAGGTAGTTGCGGGATGTAAATACTTGCAAAGGAAGTTCCGGGGGTCGGCGAGTTACCGCCGAGCGTCAATTTTGCTGACAAATTTCAAGTCTATATATGAAATCTAATTCTATATTACGGCCAGCAAAGCGGGCGGGAACAGCTAGTACCTTAATAAAGTTCTGACAACAGTACCTTACACCAAAAAAGCCAGTGTTGTTTTTACACAATTTTACTGCACTTATTACTTGAAGTTATAGTCGAATTCTTCATTTATATATTTATAGTGGATTAAACTTTATAATAAAATAATAAATATATATATATATACACCACTGTTTACTTAAAATGCTTTTTTATCGATAAACGTATAAAAAAAATTATGTTGGGTACAAAGAGCGGTAAGGTAAACAAATTTAATGTGGTGCGTGCCGGCTGCACCAACGCGAAGTTTGTTTACATAGGGCCAGCCGCATTTCTTCACGTTTAGTATATCATTTACACAAATACTGTATGGTAATAACGTGTTACAATAGTAATAACAGCAGTACTTACAATATGAACAAATAGACAATATGATCAAACAGTTAATCATTAATAGGTGCGAACATAATCTTTGATGTTCTTCGCACCGTAATTATTAAACCTTTCTGAAACTTTAAGGAGCTATTTTAGATGCAGTTATATAAAAAAAAAATATGTATTTACATATGAACAAAAAATGTATGCACTAAGGATAGAATGTTTCTACAACATCCACAAAACCGTAAGGAAAGAAATAAATACTTTATTCGTCCTTAATTAACATTTATATATTTAGGAGAATACCAGAGATTCATTGACTCATCGCGAAATCTCCGAAACTATTAGACGTACACTCAAAATTTGGTAAAGATATTGATTTTGCCATTTAGAGGTCAGTGAAGTAAAGATGTTGATGATGTAAATTCTTTCCCCAAAAGGAGTTGCGGGGGTGTTAATAAAAGGAAGGGTCCCGGGGAGCGGCGAGTTCCCACCGGGCGGGAATATTTCTGGCAAATTTCAAATTTAAGTCAATATTACGGTTACGAAAATGGGCGAAGAAAAGAATACTACTTAACGACGTAGTAAGAAATTTACTACTTAAACGAAAACAAAAGTATTAAAATGAGGGTAAATTCAGACAAAAACAACAAAAATTACATAAACATTGTAAACAACATAAGCTTAAAAAATTTACTCTAGAAGATTATTGGAAAGAAGTTCATGGAATTTTTGTTATAATTTTTGTATACAATGGACTAACACTTGACCTCGAGTTCAAGTGACATTGAGACAATGGATGGTGAAGGACACTTCACCCATAATACTTTAGCTGTCATGTTGTGACACGTGCATATTATTGGACATGCGGTTAACGGTAAAACACTACGTAATTGTTTTACTGATGACTAATGATGTATTCCGTTGAAGAAAGACGTCACGAGGAAACTGGCATGGTCCAAGAATTCACAGAGGGCGTAGTGGATAAATGACCTTGACTCTCTCTTCTGAAAGAGGGCTCAGAGGCCCAAAAGGAGTGAAAAGGATAACAAATATTTTAGTCCATTATTTTTTATGATAGTTGTTAAAAATATACCTAGTCCGACTATAAGTTCTGTTACAAATGAAAATGCATTTTTTTTTAATAGAAGCAATGTAATATTATTAAAAATTATACCTACATATTTATTAGTCTTAACAACAATTAAAAAAAAATTCTATTCGAAATGGCCACCTTTGGCATTTATACAGGGCTTTAATCTGTTTAGCCACAAATTTATGGATTTACGCGCTGTTTCCAAGGGAAATTTCCACCATCGCCACTGCTTGCTCCAAAGATTTTTTAAGAGACTAGAATCGTGAAAATTTTCGCTTCTCGGGGCATTGAGGACAATGTGGTGCTGTATTCTACCCTGTGAGTACAATGTCCTGACGAGTGCCACGTTGTTATGGGCAGGCGTATCGTTTACCGCCAGGTGAACATTCAGATCGTCTCGCCGCTTCGCAAAATAAAAAAAAACGGTTATTGCGAACGGAACCCATATTGTAACATGTATTTTAATATAGTGCTTTAAATGTTTTGTGAAGAAATCCACATCATCGTCCTTAAAAAGATATACTATATACATTTGTAAAAAGATCAGTCACTTGCTGTTAATTTTGAAAAAGATAAATTCTTCATAAGCAAATAATTCTGGCGAATTTAAAGTGATTACCAGCGTCGTTAGCAGACTAGAGCCACTCTACTGATAGTCTGTTGTAGCTAGTGTAATTACTTGGGTAACAAGATTTAACATTTTATGTCAAAGTTATGAACAAAATATGGTGCAATATATATTGTCTAACATTAGCTACCAGTACCACATTAGAGGCAGGCGTGTTACTTACCATCGGGTGAAATCAAAATAACTGATTCTAAGCTATGTTACCGAGAAGACAACCAGACTCAGTAGTTCTTTAAGAAACTAAGTTATTAAGTTGACTAATGTTCATAACCATTGCAATTAAAAAATATTATTATAATTCAATTGCTGCCCCTAAGATCAGCGTTCATAGTACTTTTATCTGCGACAAATAGATTACTTACTTTTCTATGAAGCAATGAAGAAATACTCGTACACATATTTAACCATTACGTTGATTGTATTAGTCTTCATTATAATATATTCCACGTAATCATTATTAAGCAGGCCCACCACCAGGTGATCCGACGATCTGGTGAAGGGTGCGGGAATTAGCTGGATGCGGGCAGCGTAGGATAGATCGATGTGGAGATCTTTGGGGGAGCCCTATGTTCAGCAGTGGACGTTTGTCGGCTGATAATGATGATGATGAATCATCAGCCGAAAGACATCCACAGCTGGATATAAAGCTCCCCGAAAGATTCCTACGTCGATCTGGTAGGGATTCATGAGTGGATTTGGGCCATTCCTTACCACACTGGCCCAAAAAGGGGTGGCGTAATGAGATTCCACGTGATGATCTAGTTGAATTAATAATCAAGTTATGCGGATGATAATTTTATCAAGGACAAGCTATTATGAAATATATATATATACAGAATTGTTTAAATATATTTCAAAGGTCCCCTTCATAACCCCCTACAAACAACGACCCCCAGTACCCGGCGGTACCGGAGACCATGTATCGCGGGATTCGGGATGCGCCTGAATGCGGGCAGTGGAAGACCGATTGATGTGGAGGGGCGGCATACGCCCAGCCGTGGACGTCTCAATGCTGATAATGATGATGATGCAAAAGAATTATAAAGATTACTATGATCTCCCGCCAGATGGAAGACCTGATAATGATCGCAAGGAATCGTTGAATGCAAGTTATATAAAAATCTTTTTATATTACAAAGCGACGAGACGAGCAGAACGTTCATCTGATAGTAAATGATACGCTCGCCCTTAAGAACGCGGCGTTAGTTAGGATGATATACACAGCACCACATTGCGCTCGTAGCCTTGAGACACAAAAAGGTTGAGTCTCGTTACCCTAGTAATTTAGCTAGCTACAGTACCTTCCTCTATCACGTAGACAGTCTAGGTCTAAGTACCACCGCAGCTCCTATTCCTACCGCCAAACAGTAATGTGAAACAGTTACTGTATTCCGGTTTGAAGGATACTGTGCCTAGTGTAATTACTGAGGTAACGAGATTCGAAGTCTTGTCTCAAGCGAGGAGCCCAATGTAGTGCAGTATATACCAATATCGTATTATCCTAATTAGCGCTACCTTGTTATGGGCAGACCGTATCACTTATCATCAGGTGAACGTCCCGCTCGTCTCGTCGCTTCGTTTGAATAAAATAACCTGATATCTTCTTACAACTGCCTTGTTTTGCAACTATATACACAATCAATTCAATTATTACCACATATTATAATTTATGTATTATGAATACGTTGTTCAAGTAATTATTAGTATTTGCGTCTCATTTCCATACAACTGAAGCATTTGAATTTGATATAAAATGGTTGAAGGAAAACATTAAACCTGATTAATGATAATTGAACATAAACAGGTCGTTGTTTATAGAAGTCACACGCATCTTAACCTTTTAATGACAAGTTGATAAAATGTTATTTATAAAATATTTTTTTTTACTTTAATAATAAATATTGCAGTGACAATATTTATTTAAGTAGTCAAGTTACCACGAAAATTTTTTTTAACAATTTGTATTAAGCGAAATCAATACAAGAAGTTGTGTTAGTGTATAAAAGTCTATATAGACTTTGCTATGAAATACAACATAGGATAATAAAAAAAAGGTTCTCTATAAACTTACAGATACTCGTACATCATCTGGGGTATAACGTACGAGTAATAACAAACGAGGCTCTGGTTCCCATCAACCTGCATTGGGCCAGCATGGTGGGAACCACCCCAAATCTCCCTTATGAACCCCCCTATATATGACGGCGCCTAGTGCCCGGCAGTACCGGTGGCCATGCCGACTGTTTATTGAAGTTCGTAGGAAGCCGCTTGATACAGGCACCGCAGGTTCGATCGATGTGGAGATATTTCGGGGAGACGTCTATAAACTGATGATTGATTGATATATCATCCTAACTAGCGCTAAGTGTTTAAGGGCGGGCGTATCACCATCAGGTGAACATCCCGATCGTAGCGTCTTTTAATTGAATAAACAAAAACACATATTTTGATGTTTCTTAATCGATTACTTTAGTAGGTTCTCAATTTATACCTCTTTCATATATATATCGTAACAACGCAGCAGTACCAGGTGGGTATTGTGATTATCTTTTTTTACATTACAATTATCGTTAAAATTTTAATTATAATATGTTAGTAATCATATCCTGAAAATCTCACATATTTAGTATAAAGCCCATTGGAAGATCAGATCCTCTCTAAAAGTTAAAGTAAAAAAAAAAAAAAGTAAAACTCTAAAAGTTAATAGTCCAATATTTACCTTAGCCTAAAGGCTATGATTTCTTACGATTATAAATATCATTTATGTATATGAAGTAAACTTTATAGTAAATTAAAGGATTCGTATCCATTTGAATTTGAAGTTGTGTTAAGTTACTATTTGTCAGTAAATGGTAAAGCCGGAAACAGGTGATCCTCCTGAGTAATAATGACAAAATAGCAATACGCATATAGCAGCAAATAATTTGAAATTGTGTTATGTATATAGCAACAATATTAGCTATCCAGAAGGGTCAGAAAATACCAGATTATGATCGAAACCATAGCTTATGATTTCTGTTACCTCCGTATTATCAGGTCAGCCGCTACTGATACGAAGATAGTTTCATAGTCTTTAGTTCAAGCCCATTTTTAACTTATTAGATATTGCTTGATTGTAACTACTACTAACTAAATAGTAAGTATAAAAATAAAAAATAATATTTTTAATAACAAACCTCTTTGCTGAAACTATATCAAGAAATAGGTTATTTAAATCATAAGACTGGTTTTTAAACGGGTATACCAATTTAGCTGTAATGTTTCATACATTTTTTTTCAACAGCTTAAAAATAATATTTAGTTCCCTATTACAATACAATAAAGTTCAAATTGAGTTAATACAATATATGTAGAAAAAAAAAAACTATATTTCATAAGAACGATCACAAATGCAAAGCTTGTATGACACGGACAAGTGTTTCGCTATCGAACTGCGTACCTCCGATACATGTCAAGGAGACGACATACAAAACTAAGTGCTGAATACTAAAACACATACCGACATACAATATTACATCTTGCCGTGGTAAATGACGCACGACAGGAATATTTGTTAACGTAAAGTTTATTATGACTAAGTGTTGTTTGTTCGAGTTTTCTTTACTTCATTGTACGTGCAAATGTTTTGTCATCATTACTTCAATAATTATTAATCAATATTATATAGGAGATATCTAAAAATTTGTTGACTCATCGCGATATCTCCGAAACTAATATACATTAGAGGTCAGCTAAGAATAGATTTTATAAAATTCCTTTCCCGAAGAGAGTTGCGGGCTTGTTAATAGCAGGAAGGAGCTGGAGGGGCAGCGGGTTGCCGCCGGGCGAGAATATTTCTGACATATTTCAAATCTAGTTCTATATTATTACAGCTAGTTTTGCTGAAAACAAACTAGGGAGTTAACAGAATCAGACATGTTAAATGAAGAAATCATTATGATCACACGGTCACACATGTTGAAAAGTTTATATGGTGTACACTTATTTTTTTTTTATTCTATAAAGCAAAGAGCAAGTCCACATAATGGTAATAGATAGGCTTGTGGATAACAATGAGGTGATAGTTAATATGATACACAGAGCACCACTTTGCAGTCGACATATTGAGACTTAAAATCCTGTTTCACTAGGTACAACATCTGACTGAAACACAGTAATGTTTGCACATTACTTTTTTGCAGCAGAAACTGGAGCTGCAATGTTACCAACCAAGACTAGTTGTAGTAACAAAAACCTACTACCATTAATCAAGTTATCTGTTATCATCATGTATAATTGAAGTCTATCAAAGTTTACATAGAACTCTACTACACATTCCCAGTTGTAATCAACGACTTTTCAAAAATAGTAACTCCATCTGATTTAAGTCAAACTAATTACATTGTTTACTGCTCATAGGATACTGACTTTACTTTTGGTTAACTAAAACAATTAGATACACTTAATTAGAACTTTAATCCTTTACTAATGCATTACAAAAGCTGGAGTCTATTACATAGTGGTATTAAGTCTATTCATATATAAATTATTTAAATTACTTTGTATACTTAGAATCTAAATTTTTTAAAAAGAAATAAAAAGCAAATTATAAAACTAATCAACATTATTATGTTACAACAAACAATGTTACCTCGGTTGTGTACTCTTGAGGTTAATTTATATGGTAGAGCAATACCAATGGAGCATTACTTGTCTTCAAAGATGGACTAAGTCCAATTAGCATGCAAGTAGTAACATCACAGCAATAACAGAATGTTAATATGATATCAAAAATCTTATGTATTGTTTAATCACTAGTTTGTTTTAAAATCCTGTAGTGAAAGCAACATTTTTTTATTTATTATTATTAGAGATTGTTCTTTGATAGATTTTACACATTGTGGTTAATATTATGTATATGAGTTTTACATAAAAAATAATAAAGCGAAAGTTTATAACTTAATTTCCAATGCAGTAAATAACAAATGAAAATATTAAACAATTTAAATTATTATTTTTTTAAAAAAAAAACATTGTATATTTGTCAGTCTTGTTTTTAGGAAAATCCAGCAGATTTTTTATAAATTAATAAATTGCTAGAAAAACTCTGTAGATATTCACATATCTTCTGTCTATAGATATCAGTGAGCAAATGATAACTGTACTTGGTTGCTAATGATAAAGACATATTTGTTTATCATTATAGGCATCAACCATCAAGTACTTGCGTGATAAATAATTATGAGAATCAATATTATAATAGAGATTATGAGTGTTTAATAATTTTGATCTAATAAATAAAATGGAAGACTAAAACAGTGAATAGGAATATTATTTGATAAATGTTCTAAACAAATTAAAAAATATATCAGTAGTACTTGAAATATATCCAAGACCTCATTTAAATACATGTACATATTTTTTTAAAGACATCAGTACAAATTGTATCATACGAATGTTTCGTCGGACCACACGCGGCCTCATGGCAAGTTATCTTAATCACGCTAAGGCGATGGATCCTTGAATAAGTAATGTTAATCCTGGTAAACCGTAAATTCTATTAAAGAAAAAAACTTATACACACGCGCATAGTTTTTATTATTTATTAAATAAATACCGGCCGCTTCTTCTAATATCAAGTTTGCGTAAGAAAGTTAACATTTATTAAAAAAAATTACCTGGGCGAATTGTTCCCGGATTTCAGTTCGCTCCTCATCAGTTAATTTTGTATTGTCTGCCATTGTCACTAAATATAAGGTTTATCACAAAAACAGTAAACACATCCACAAGTATCGAAACAGTAAAAATATTTAAAGCTTGTAATGCACTTTATGCTTAAACATTAGTATGTACAGAAATATAAAATGTTACAAATCACTGCACAAGCGCGTTTTATGTGACGTAAATACATAAAATACCAAATTGCACTGCTGCAAGCGTTGTACAGTAACGCGTTTACTACGAACGAAAGCCTCGAGTGCGGCCAACGAAACCCGTCTTCCAACACAATTCAATTTTACAAAAGTTGTTATGCCAATGTTGCCACAAAACAAAAAGTAAATCGTGTTTATCACATTAGGCAAATTTAAATTATTATTTTAATACAACTTAGCTAATTTAAATATAACATATTTAATAAAATACTTCCTGTTTTTATTATAACCATGATTAATTTTAAAACTACAATAATTATTTGTAGTAGACGGAGCTTAGAAAAATTTAAAGCAGCGCCATCTAAGTACACAAAGTAAAACTATTTTGGCGCACAATGTTTGTATGTTTAATGCTATTCAGCACTAGGTGGTTATGCGCGAAATAATTGAATGTTCGAGTTTCACTTTTATAGGTGTAGAACTTTCTACAACACAACTTCAGAAGTGCCACATAGGAGTCGCAAAATTGATAAAGAAATATTGCTAATTTATGAAGATAAACAACAAATTGTTATTGTTGAAATTTCATTTCTATTTTTGTTTTTTTCATTTCTTTGAATAAAAAACAATATATAGTAAATTTTATTGATACGGACGTAATTTTTAGATACTCTAATTACTATAAAAATTACTCAAACAGAATTTTATATCACATTTTATTTTACACATTTTCGGTGAAATTACATAAAACCGTACAAAATATGATACCAAACTTAATTTAATTAAAATTTTTAACACATTTTATAATCGCTTAATTTTTTAAAATGTTTATTTCTTTAAAAATAACAATATCATTAGGAACGAAATATAATTTTTACATACTACATAAAACATAAGAGCATCTTTTTTATATAACAAAGTAACAAAATTATTGTTTTTCTTAAAACTTAATTAAAAATATATTGATGTAATGTAATGTAGCGACCTATTAAATAAACACCCCTGGCATCTAGAAACTTCTACAAGCTTCGAGAGTATTTCATAGCATAAATACGCCGGGGCTCCCGGCTCGTCGTTAGTTTGCATCGATCTCTCTAGAGTGTACGTTGTGCGCGCGACTTTCGCTGCTTTACTTATTCTACTATATTTTATTCATTAAAGAGAAGATGTCTTTGCTGCCGTTTTTGTTGGAACTTGAAAGACCTCGTCACCTGATGGATCAGCACTTCGGCCTGGCATTAACACCTGAAGATCTTTTGAGCGTAGCTGCTGGTCCTTTGATGAACAGGGAGTACTACCGCCCATGGAGACACTTAGCTGCGGCATCGCGTGACGTCGGCTCCAGTATCAAGGCTGATAAAGACAAGTTCCAAGTCAACCTAGACGTTCAACATTTCGCCCCTGAAGAGATCTCAGTGAAGACTGCCGACGGATACATTGTCGTAGAGGGTAAGCACGAGGAGAAGAAAGATCAACATGGGTACGTTTCGCGTCAGTTTACGCGCCGGTACGCGTTACCTGACGGCTGTACGCCAGAAACGGTGGAGTCCAGACTGTCGTCTGATGGTGTGCTTACCGTAACTGCACCGAGGAAGGTGCCGCTTGCGGTCCAGGGGGAGCGTAAAGTGCCGATCGCTCAAACTGGCCCGGTTCGTAAGGAGGTGAAAGACCAGGCCAACGGCGACCAAGCTGAGAAGTAAAATTTGTACCTTCCTAACAATATTAATTACGCATTTGTCATTCCTTTGCTTTATTTGATTTTAAGACTGATAGTTTTTTTTAAGCGTTCCAATAAACTCTGATTGTAATAAAATTACAATAGTTTTATTTCCTGTTCTACCTTAACATTATAACACTATTTTATACTGGAAGCAGGTCTCTTGCCGGATACCGACTAGGTAGGTACCACTGCAGCTTTTATTTCGGCCACCAAACGGTATTTTGTTAACATTACTGTTCTGGATTGGAAGACGCTGTAGCTAGTGTGGGGGTAACGGCTCGTCTCAAGGCGACGATCACTGTGGAGCTGTGTATATCATCATAACTAGCGCTACATTTCATGGACGGGGATGTATCACTCGCCATGAGGTGAACGTCCCACCCGTCTTGACGGTAACTGAATAAAAAAAGTAATGCTCGCTCATGTATAACACTGACTATACTTCGTGTTCACACTAAAAAGGTCCACTTTTGTAAGGATGCGTGTTATTATTACTTTGCAATAACTCTGTAATCTTTGCATCCGGTTCTGTGGACTTACCGCTTGATCATAGACGCAGTGGACAGAGACACCGCTGGATGAAAATAGACGAAGACACTAAGGCGTACATCCAGCTGGGGACGTCTTTCGGCTGATGATAACGATGATAATTATGAGGTCGCATATAAAATTTATAGATTTATTAAAATTGTCTGGAAAGTAACAAACTCGACTGGTGGTGGGTATCCGTTTCCGAAAACCGTCTCGCTACCTATTACTGCTGCTGCTACCGCAACGCCTATTTTTACCGACAGTAGTGTGGTCAACATTACCGTGTTCCGGTTTTAAAGGAATTGTAGCTAGTGCAATTACTGAGGTAACGAGACTTAACATATGTTTTCAGGCTACGAGCGCAATGTGGTGCAGTGTACACCATAGTACTTAGCGCCACGTTGTTAAATAGGCGGGCGTATAACTTACCCTCATGTAAACGTCCCGTTCGTCACAACACTTCATTGTATAAAATAAAAAAACCCCGAAAACTTTTATCAAAACTTAAGACCCATAGATTAAAAAAAACACTGTGTTTTTCAGGGAATTAAGTAAATATTTGAAGTGTTGTGATTTCATATCCACGTTTCCATCAACGATATATATAACCGGTTCATTGGTACGGTTGCACCTACCAACTTGTTTTGTAGCGTGTCGCAGATATGTTGCAAATATGTCTTTGCCGGTATTAACTAGAAAAACAAAATGGAATTCATTTGCAGGAAATTCTACAATTTTTAGGATTGCGTTTATGAGCCAAAAACATTTCCATAATATAGTATAAATCCAATTTGAAATTTTCTCTTTTTACTCATCATCATCGGCCGATAGACGTTTACTGCTGGACATAGGCCTATTTTAGACTTTTTTTTAATCATATTTGTGCAAACATTTTCAATTCTAGATTATTTATAACCTGTTAGCCTTTTAAGAATTCACGCGAAAAATATAAGTGATTACTTTTTGAATTTGGGGGTGCATCATTTTTACTGGGATTTCAATTATGTAGCCTGGCATATCATTTACCATCCCTACATCCTGTATACTTTATAGCGAAGTATTATAAATCGATAAATTTATCTCATACGAAAACATTATAACAAAATTATAAGACTGTCACAATTTTTAGGGCTTGAATTTTCCAAATATTTTCTATTTATGCATGCCTCTAGAATTAAACCAAACATTTCGGCCGATAAAGGTCCACTGCTAGACTTAGGCCTCCCCCAAAGATTCGCACGTCGATCGAGTAGAGATCGAGCTATCGGGTGGATTTAGCCATTACCCACCACACAGGCCCAATTCAAATTGGTGGGAGCCAGATCCTCCTTTGTGGTTTAGCAGAGTACACCACGAGCAGGTGAGGTTGGCTTGGATCCTGTGAGTTGTTGAGCGGTAGTCTTATAATAAGAAATTAAAAGATAGTTTTTAATTATATAGTACTAAAAATATTTAATAATCCCAATTAGTTATTTCAATTTTTGATTGGATCCTGTGAGTTGTTGTGCGGGAGCCCTCGCACCCCTGTAAATACATTAGTATTATTTATTTATTTCTCAATAGATTTTAGACTTCTTCCTTTACATATGAATCCAGCCTTTTCGTATTTTGGACTATAAAAATATAATACCGCAACATCATCACATAACTCGAACGGGATGCTTTTTCATCAGTTAGTCATTAGTGCTTCTACTTTACGTACGTCTCATCTATAAAATAACTAAAGCTAATTAACGGAAGCGATATATACAAATAAATAGACACCTAAGTAAAATTAGACAGTACTTGGGAATATTACTACAGTGAAGTGAAAGTGACTATAATGACTAGATAATTAACAGACATCCCTTATAAAAGTAATGAGAATCTTTAAATATCTTTGATAATGGGTACATGATGAATTCATTGAATATATATATATATATATATATATGTATATATATACGAGTGTAGTTAAAAATTAACTGACAATGCTGTTTCCAAACCGGAGCTACGTATTGAAACAGGTATTCTACATTAAAAGGCTTGACTCATAATAACAAATATGGATATATTGGGAACGGTATTTATGTTAGTGTTTGTTGAAGATTTCACATGCAAATATATATACGCTTTTTTATATAAAACAATTGTTGAAAAGATATGCCGTTATGCTTTAAGATGGCGACTGAGAATCCCGAGTGTTTTATCATGTCGAGAAATCGATCATATTATGTGTAGTATTTACATATTTTAACTAGTTTGATTGTTAATTCACATTAATGTCATTATAATCTATACTTTGAATAATCTAGACTTTATCCTCAATCAGACTGGCCCTTGTCTCATAACCACATACAATTTTTACTATATTTATTACCACAGTAGGTCTCTCTTGTCGGGATCGTCTAGGTAGCCACTTCAGCGCTTATTTCTACCGCTAAACAGTAATGTGTAAACATTCCTGTGTTCAGATTTAAAAAGCGCTGTGGCTAGTGAAATTACTCGGGTCTTCAATCTTAAACATCTTACGTTTTAATACGATGTGGTGTTGTATATGTTAATCCAACTAGCGCACATTGTTATGGACGTATCACTTACATCAGACCAACGTCTCGCAAATCCCGTCACTTCGTCGAATAAAAAAATTACTGGGGGTATGTCTTTGTTACCCTCTATGTAAAGCCCCAGGTGCACTGAATACTGATGCTAAATAGTAGTATGCAAACATTAATAGGTTCCAGTTTGAAGGGTGTTGTATCCATACTCTTCAAACAAACACAATGTGATGCAGTGTATACACGTCGTTGAATAAATTTTGACGATATATTCATATATAGTTCGCAAAGTACTGATCATAAAGGTAGTGACGAACATCGTAGATATCGGTTGTAAAATACCTGTTTTGATTAAATTCAAAAGCTAACTACTTGTGCAGTCAACATAACAACTTGAACGTACAAGAGAGATATAGAAAACGATGTAAAAAACTTGACAATTTTTTACATCGCTGCTAATAAAGCGAAATATGCTTTTTCATTGTAATATTTTATACAAAATATTAAAGAGTTAAGTTTTTAAAATATTATAACATGAAGTTGATAATCATCATTTCAATCTATTGTCGTCCACTATTGAACATGGGTCTACCCAACTGATTCCCAACGCTACCGATCCAAAGCCACAAAGTGTATTATAGAAGAGTATATCATCATCGTCATCTGGTATAAACATCAATTACCTCCGTTAAGGGAATATATTGTATCTAATTAAACTAGGTATGCAATCTGATAAAGTGATCTCTAACACAGTTGTGAAAACAACCTTTATATATACATGAAGGTTACATTAATGATTTTTTCTTTTCCTTTGATTTTTCCGTAATGTGTTAACATAGAAAATAGTAAGAACAAGTTTGAATCGTTAGTTGACAGAAGCTATGTTCAAGTTATGTCATTCACTCTTGATAGAGTGGTGGTAGTTATTTCTTGATTAACTCACATATTATTTCGGAATCATATATTATTTATACATAAACAAAAGTGAAGAAAACGTTTAAATGGGCTACAGTATGTATGAAACTTGTATAATAATAATTATTGTCCATCTTCTATATTTTTAATGAAAAATCAAATTTATTACTGGTAAAAATAGCTCAAAGCACACGAGTCTTAGTATCTGATAAGAATTCTTCTTATATAAGAGTGATAGTCATCTTATGAAATTGTTTAGCAGAAAAGACTCAATCCATGTTATATGCAAAAATGAGTTGTGAATACCAAACAGGTCCTAACGATTGGTTCTTTCACCCAGCGTGCTAGACAGATGAAAGTGCAACTATATTTCCCCTTACATGTCAGTGATATAAAAACATTTTAAGTACAGTTCTATACAGTCATCGTTTTAATCATCATGTATCTTTTTGTTTAGTATTTGTATATAGTATACATAACCTGTTATTGTTGAACGATAGGTAATATTTTTAATTGCGTGTGGGTTTTTTAGCATCTTAACATTTCCAGTATCCAATATAAATTATTTATGTGTAGCTGATCACGATAAAGATAAATAGTCTTTGTTTATTAGACGGAGACGTTGTTTTAAAACTATTTATAATAATTTCTTTTACAACAAAAAAACTTTACCGGTGGTAGCTCTCTTGCCCGCAGCGACTATTTTTGCCGCCAAATAGTACTGTGTTCCTGTTCGAAGGGCGCTCCAGCTAATGTTATTACTGGTGTAACGTGAACCAACACCTTATGTATCAGGCGACGCAATTTAGTGCAATATATATCAAATTAAGTATGCAAGCGTATCACTTACCATCTGGTGAAAGTCCCGCCTGTCTCGTCGCTTAAAAAAAAATTACCAACATTAAAATGTAGTTGAACAAAAGCACAGTAAAATCTCTTTCATTTTCTTACCCTTACTGTTAATTTTTTTTATGAGAATTAAATGCGTTTTCCAACATAATGAAATTAATAATATGCGACTAATTACGATAAAGAGATGTGAATGTAAATACTGCACATGTTCCTGTCATTTATTAAAAAGTAGAACTTTTTTTTAACATGTTTGGTTAATGATTAAAAAGGTAAAAAAATTAAATGCGTTGCTTTAAGACATGACATGATACATACCATTAGCCCAATTTGTTAGCACATCGCCTAGATGCAGACGTAGGCATTGCAATAGTACTGAGGGATACACTAATAAATCATCATCAGACAATCGACGTCCACTGCTGGACATAGGACTCCTCATATACAGAGGAATTTGGGCCATTACCCATCACACTGGCCCAATGCGGATTGGTAGGAGACTAATAAGTACGATTTATTTATTTACGTTTAATTTTACTTACCAAATACTTTTAGAGAAAAATTCCGTTAAATTTGTGTTATTTAAACTATATTATCTGTTCCCTACCCGCTTTGCTAGCTGTAACACCCCCAGGGAATAGTCCCTTTGGGAAAGGAATTTTGTAAAAGCTTTTTCTATCTGATCTCTAAACGGCAGAAGCAATATCTCTACCAAATTTTGAGTCTTTACGTTTAATAGTTTCGGGGATCTCGTGATGAATCAATGAATCTCTAGATATCTTATATATATATATAGATAACTATTTATGCTATGTCAGTATAATAAATTAACAATAAAAATAAATATCCCAATATATAACAAATCAGTTAGCGGTGGTAGATCTTAGTTGCCGGAGACCGTCTAGATAAGCAGCAATGCCTATTTCTGCCGCCAAACAGTATCGAACAAACATTACTGTGCCAGATTAAAGGAGGTTGCAGCTAGTGAAATTACGGGAGTAACGAGACTCAACATCTTATGTCTCAAGGCTACGAGCGCAATGTGAAGCAGTATATACCATCCTAACTAGTGCCACATTGTTATGGGCAAACGTATCAGCTGAAGTTCTTGCTCGTCTCATCTCTACATCGCTTAAATTCTAGTCAAAAAAATATTCTCTTAAATTCTGTCCCAGTGATGGAGCGATAGTTAAATAAAAAAAACTAATCTTACTAAAAGTACAATACAGTCAATGTACTTGTTTATTTTTATATACAATGCTTTTACTTCGATTAGTATATTTTTATTGTGATAACATTGATTTAAGAGCTTTAATTTATAATGTTAATATTTAATAATAACAAAAAATAAAAAAAATATATTTTTTAGTTGATTGCGACATCAGTGTCTGGATTCCTGTCGCTTTGCGGAGGTCTCGGATTTGGATTCAGCGCGGTCCTGCTACCGCAACTAAAACAGGATAAAGATTATCCATATGATGAAAGATACCTGTCATGGATTGGTAAGATATTGAATAAGACCGTGATCAAAGAATATACCTGTTATTTTATTATAATATAAATAAAAGCGAGGCAGTCAAAAGAATTGACTGCTGTTCTGTATGTTATAAATTGTGATTAAGAATATCTGTGCACAGCTGTCTGCTAATTCAAATTCATTTACCCAGGGCAAGAAGCGCAGACTCCTCTTTGCATACTGCTCCATGGGGTTTCCCACTTCTACTTACTAAATTGCTCAAAATAGAGTGCAATGAAGAAAACTAGCGGTATATTTATAAAGAGCTTTCGCTAGTATTGTTTATAAACAATCTTATAATTATTACTAATTGTTATGAAAATCAGTTAAAATGTATGTGTATATGAGCAGCTGTTTTACATTAAAACCTTTTAATTATTATAAATTTTAATTGTTATGGAAATTGATTTTAATAATGATAATTGCATGCATGGTATCAGTGTATATGGACTATTTAAATTCCGTGGAAACTTCACTCCATTGGCTGGCACTGTTACGCAAGGAACCAGTAAGCTATCAGCTACAATCTGATACACACTTAAGCTGCATATGAATAAGATATAGTTAACTGCTATTTCCTAATTGTCAATGCTTAACCCTCGTTAATTTGTATTGTTCACGTTATTAATATTATCTTAATTTTTACCTAATCTTTAAAAAATTATTTCTTATCATTCCAGTACGTCATTACCCTGACGATTACAAAGTTGTGTAAACATATCAGTAATCATAATACAAATCAATCAGTTTTGTTTTTCAGCTGCCATCACCCCGCTGTCAATGGTCCTCGGTTGCATATTCGCTGGCTCCATCATTGATATGCTCGGAAGAAAACCTGGCCACGTCATTCTGGCGTTTTCCTTCACAATCAGCTGGATAGTGCAAACGTTTGCGAGTAATAATCCTGTGATGATGTTAGGAAGATTTTTGACAGGACTATGTTCTGGTGCAATAAGACCAATAACTTTAGTTTATTTAGGAGAAATAGCTGATCCAAAATATAGAGGTCTCATGTTATTCACCCCATCGATCTCTCTTACTTCTGGTTTAATATTAAATCACGCTTTGGGTGGCTTTGTTTACTGGAGAACAAATTCTCTGATATGCAGTGCTCCAAGTTTGATATCAATAGTACTGTTGTTAGTTCTTAAGGAAAGCCCATTGTGGTTAATATCTAAAGGTAAGGTAGACGAAGGTGTGAAAATATTCAAGTGGTTTCGTGGGGAGACACAAGATGCAGAAAACGAGTTGAATTCTGTATTAGCAAAACAGAGTGAGAAAACATTAAAATTTTCTATGAAGGATTACTTTCAACTAGACTTCATGAGGCCTCTGTTCATTTCTTTCTTCCTCTCAGTTGCGATGCAGTTTAGTGGTTCGAATGTTATAACGTTTTATGCTCAAGATATATTGAGCAAGATAATACCCAATGACTACGATCCCTTTATGCTTATGGTTTTAACGGATTGTGTGAGGTTATTGGCTGCAATTGTCATATTTTGCTTTGGCAACCGTTTTCCGAGAAAAATCTCTTTTATGTGTTGCAATTTTGGTGCTAGTTTACTATTATTCGCTTTGTTAATTTTCTTATATTATAACCCATCACAAGTGCGATGGTTATCTATTGTTCTATTAGTAACATACATAGCAATGGGTAGTGGCATAGTGACTTTTGCCTGGTCATTTGTTGCCGAGCTTTACCCATCTAAATTGCGCGGAGTAGGTTCGGGGGCCAGTTCGGCTGTTTCCTACTTTCTATTATTTGTTTCAGTTAAAATTACTCCAGGAATTATTGCGGCGTCTGGGGAGAAAGTTTTATTATGTATGTTTGCTACGATAGTAACTATAAATGGATTAATTTTATATTATTTATTACCTGAAACTAGTGGGAGAAGCTTACAAGATATAGAGGATAGTTACAAAAAGAATAATGTTGAAGTATCTAGGTTATAGGAAAAGTTTCTGTTGTAATTATAGATGCAAGGGAAAATCTTTATTGTATACTTATTATTGATAGGTCTCTTGTTGTATTGTCTATCGACCGATGAATTTTTATATATACGTGTAATGTTTATAATTGTATATTAAATATATAAGTTACATTTGTATGGAAATAAGCTTGAAGGTGTACAATAATTTTTAACTTATGTTGTGTGTTACTATCAATGTTAACGTTTATTTTTACACATATCATACAAATATTACTTTAATTGAAAAATACTTATTGTGTTTTTAAATGACTTGATTTTGACCAATGAAGGATTTTTATACACAAAGACCTAGGGATAGGATTTTAATAAAAATTTAATTGAATAAAAGAACAAACCATCCATATTTTGGGGATCGGAAACCTTATCTATAGCATAGGTTAAAAGTAAGGTATGTTAAATATATACACAATTAAAACAAAGAACTTTGTAGGTTTTAGTTAAACTTGTTTCATTTGTCTTTGTTTGGCATATATATATAATATATTTGATGGGTATGGTATTTGCTTTTGGTATGGTAAATTACAATATTAATATATAACTTTAAAGATCGTGCGATGATTCACCAATAATTTAGAAAAATCCATTGAAAGACTCATCGTCTTCCAAATTCTCTAGAGATGCGCTAGATGGAAATCGATGGATGTTGATCAACCGCTCTAGATACAACAGCAAAGCTGACGACAAACCTCAGATATGAAGGTCCGATTCTAGAGAGAGAGTTTTAAAAGCAATATAATATTGCCTATATTATGTATATAAATATACTAGCTGTTCCTAGCCTTGCTGGCCGTAACGTAGAATTAGGTTTGAAATTAGGATATGAAATTTGTCAGATAAATTCAATTTTAAATCTCTGTCTATGCATTATGGTACCAGAACTATCTTGATGAGTCTCTACATAGGTAGAATCTCTTATATACATTTATATATGTTTTTAAAGAATGGTTTGATTTTAACGGTATTTTTGTTGGATATGATACACCACATTTTTAGTTCTAAAAATATTGAAGAAAATTCCTACCCTAAGAAATAGTAAATATAAACCTTGAGTTTACTTTCTGTTAAAACTTATGCTATTTTATTTCTTTTTGACCGAAATATATAATACGAAGGTTGTTTTGTAAAAAAAAAATACTTTAAAGAGTAAGAAAATAAAAACTTGTGTTTTTTACGATTTTCTATTACAGTCGGTTTGATATTAAGTAATCCAATGGGGTGTAAGGGTTCTGCTCAGCATCTTATGCAGCCTAAGCCCCAAGTACATTCTGCTGAATGACATGAGGGGCTTTGACCATCCACTAACCCGCACTGGGCCAACCAATTCTCCTCAATGAACTCTGTGGAGATCTTTTAGAGGAGGCCTATGTCAGCAGTGGACGTCTACCGTCTGATGATTATGATCCAATGTTTCAACCAATTTCCACTTCGTGTTTTACTTTGTTACTATATCATTTCACTCAAGGTTTTTAATTAAAGTTGTTGGTATCAACTGGTCTCTTTATACATATGGTGTTATACTTCGAACATCTGACCACCAATCAATAATACAAAGGTTACCAACATTAACTAATTCGAGCAGGAAGTAATCAAAAAAGCTGAAAAAAAAAATTATAATGTAACTTGACGTTGACTGAGTACATTGATTAGAATACTAAACACCAGATTTTACCTTGGTTTGAAAACAGGTTATCTAATGATAGTTAAATTGTTAAGTTTATTCCTAATACTGGTACAAGATTATCGGAAAGTTTTTGATTATATCTAACTTAACTAGTATTTCCGGACCGTTGGTTTTATCCAACAAAGGGTCAGTTTTTTATCCTGATGATAATGATACTATTGTCTATAAAAAAAATCTAGACTACTGCAATCTATTACTATATAATACCAACATTTTTATTAATTTTAACTGAAAAGGCTACTAGGTAATCAAGATTTCTAATTAAACGTGTTGTATTTCTTGTAATATTAATAATATTTTTTTATTTAATATTGCGACGAAACAAGCGGGATGTTCACCTAATAGTAAGTGATACGCTTGCTGATAACAACTTGGCGTTAGTTGGAATGGTATACACTGCACCATACTGTGCTTGTCGCCTCGAGACGAAACGTTAAATTATTAGTATAATAGTAATGTCTCATTACCCCAGTAACTTCACTAGCTGCAACTCCCTTCAATCTTGAACACAATAATCTTTGCACACTACTGTTTAGCTGCAGAGATAGGAGCTGCGGTGGTACCAACGCAGACGGTCTCCGGTAAAGGAGACCTACCACCACTTAATACTCATTATGGAATATACTTAACCAGTGCATTATACTTAATAACTTGAACTCTCATCTTCACGGGATGTACTACTAAAGTAAGTAAAGATATTACTATCTTGTACAAATTTACTGCATCGAAGGTTAAGATGGCTCAATGCATTACTTCAATTCTTCAATAGCGCCTTAAAGCGGGTTAAAGCTAAAGCGTGCCCTAGACCATATACTTTGCGTTAGGTACTTTGGTTCGAATTTTCGGACCCCATAAATTATAAGCTCTACACACGCGCTTAGATTGCCTAGGCCTTCTTAGTCCGGCTCTGATAGCGCCTATAAAATTCGAAACGATCTTTATTCGCTATTGCTAAGTGCAAATATAAGGCACCCTTATCATTCTTGCTTCAGTATCATTCAGTTTCCTTCAGTTTATTATATATAAGAGTAATTACCTGTGCATTTATATCTGTGATAGAATTGCAGATGCTGATACTTTTTTTTATAAATAAATAATGATTTTATAGAATCTCATCGAACAATATTCAAAGCCTAATGTTACGCGAATTGTAGAGGAATCGATTATAACTATTTAAAACCAAAAATGGATCCATTCGATTACTTCGCAGAAACGGTTTGACAGTAAGTTAAAGTTTAATTTACAATACCTTATCTATGCCCAGTAAATATATTAAAGTTAGAATGGTATACTTCCTGTTACTACATTTAAAAGAAATAACACATTAACTAATAGATATAACACATACTCATACTTAAGAATGTAATAAACGCTTATATTGTCTTTAATATGACGTAGGTTTAGATGTTTAGATGAAGGGTGTATGGAGTCACGCACTACAACTCGCGAGATCCAAGCCAACTTCATCTGCTCGTCGTGTACCCTGCTAATCAACAAACGAGGTTCTGACTCCGATCAATCTACGGTGGGTCAATGTGGTGGGAAATGGCCTACATCCCTTATATAAACCTCTACAAAAGACGACCCCAAGTGCCTAGCAATGCGGACAGCGCGGGACCGATCGAGGTGAGGACTTTTGGGGAAAGCTGTGGATGTCTATCGGATAATGATGATGAGGTTTAGAAATATTTTTTGAAAAACCTATACTTAAAAAAGGCTGTGGTTCCCATATAAGTCTTCGAATAAGCATAGCTTAAAAATTTAAGTCTTAAGATGTATGCAATGAATTGGGAGTTGGAAGCCAGATTATTTATACCATTATAAAAAAATTACATCGGTAAGGACCAATATCGGTAAATCATAAAAATATTTATACGAGTTAAAGCTCAAAATTATATGAGTAGTTTTTAATAAATTTTATACTATTAAAAAACCAACTAATTTAAAGTAAAAGTTTATTGCAATAAAAAAACACAGTCTTACAAAAATCAGTCATTAATTTACAAACAACACTCCAAAAAAACATTAAATCAATTTGCTTGCTCTTCTTTTTCTGTATGACTCTCTTCCTTCCTCCTCATCCTTTTTTACAGGTCCTGTGCGCGATATAGGAACAAGTCGTTCATCTTGTAACAAATTAGTCTTTGTTGGCGCTACAACTGTTAGAACACCATCTGATGAAAGTCTAGATTCGATCGCTTCAGGATTAATATCGTCGGGAAGCTTGAAACGTCTGGCGAACTGTCGAGAAATAAAACCATGTTCGTCTCTCTTTTCCTCGTGTTTCCCTTCCACGACGATGTATCCATCCGTTATCTTAACTGATATTTCGTCAGGCGCGAAATGCTGAACGTCGACGCTGATCTGCCATTTGTCTTTGTCGAATTTTATAAATGATTCGGGAGTTTGTGGCCACCACCATTTGAAGCGCGGAATGAAGGGGCTGATCGTTGTCGATAGTAAGTTTTGAGGGCTAAGCGTTAATCCAAAGTTCTGATGAAGAAGCCGACGTGGCCAAAATGGCAAGGCGTTGTCGAAAAAATATGGAACGAGCGACATGTTTGATTGTTACTCTCACTGTTCAATTTCGTCTGAAGTGTCGCTCGGCAACCGCTCTTATATATCTCCTGGCAATGGAATCAGCGTAGTTGGAACATACGTGAAGCGATGAGAACATTCTCGTTGCAAAAGTGTACTAAAAGATTGCGCAACATGTTTATTTTGATTTTGATGCAGGGCGCAAAACGGTATTATTACGCACAAAACTCGGTTAGCTGTAGACGTATTCATATCTCATGACTAATTCCTCAACTATAATATTATTAGGCGGAAAGATGTTTATATCGTTTAGACTTTGCACTTTCGAGATAAAAAAAAAAAGTAAATCTAAAAATTTATACTTATTGATTGATTAATTTATTACTTATTGATGATGATTGATGGATTAATTTATTTCTTTGGTTTAATATCATCGGCGGTCTTGGGTTTATCTGATGTAGCGGTAGTGTTAGCGTTTTTAGTTGTTGTAGTTGTAGAATCTGTAACTGGTACCATGGATTCATCTTTGTCTTTATTTGGCCCTGAATAGCTGATAGGTATGACAGTTTCACACGGTGAATTTGTATCGAACGTTTTCCTAGGAGCTGTTATAGTTAAAATACCTTCAGAGGAAAGCTCAGATTTTATGGTGCTAGGGCAACAGCCGTCTGGTAACCTAAACTTCCTGACAAATTGCTTCACTATCTCGCCTCGTTTCGTTTTCCTTTCTAACTTTCCTTCTATGACAACATAATCAGGTACAGCCTTTACTCGAATTTCTTCCTTTTTAAATTGATGCAGGTCCAAGCTAATTTCAAATTTCTCTTTGGCGATCTTGATTTGTGGCCTTATACCTCTGGTAAATCTAATACACGAACTAAATTTTGGTCTGATAGCAACATTTTTGAAAGGATTTAAGAACATTTCTTTTAAAAACAATTTATAATATTTGCACCAATAATTATTTAAAACGTTCTTGCATCACATATATTATTATGACATAGCAAAAATTAACAATCTCATAAGTTAGTGCAAAATCTAGCCCTTCATGAAATTTATTGACATTGTTGACAAGTTCACTATCGTTACTATCAAAGAGGTTTTAAAGTCACATTACAAGCAATTGAAAACGTATTGTTTAATTTTATTACTATATCTAATTGTATTTTATTTATTAACCATCAACAAAAAGAGGTTTCTGGTTTTAACGCGTGTATGTTTTATGTATAACATTCAAATAATGTCGTTGTGGTAATAATGAATTTGCATTTCTTAGTTTCTCTCGAAATTTTGTGGGTTTTTAGTTTCTATTAATACTTGTTATCATAAGTTAATGACTCTGTTCCCGTTACGACAATAGTGCTTATTAATTGTTATCTTTAACAGGACACCAAGTTGTTAATTTCACCACATATAGAATAATTTTATTATCTTTAAAAATTTAACGCTTCAAATTTGCAACCACAATGCTGTGTATAAATTCTTAGTATCATTGTTACTTGCAGTTGTTGGCATGAAAACTAGTTATTATTTGTATATACTGTAACCTTAATTTTGTTATGTATTTCGAATACTAAATAATAATTAAAAATTTAAACTTTTACATATAGAGGTATTTTTTGTATCACCGTACTTTCACAGGGTAAATAAATTATGAACATAAAAAAAATATTTTATTTCAGATACACGTTGGCGCGTAATATAATAAAATTAAAGATTTTTTTTTCTTTAAAAACAAGCTTTTATTATTGGTTTATAAAAATAACTAAAAAGTTAAAAATAAATTAACTCTAATAAGAATTATAACACTATAAGTTCATTGTAACCTTTAATCGTTAATCGTACATAATTATATATTTTTAACACTAAATCTGTCCCCCAACAGGTTCCCGCCTTGTCGTGGCGGAGGGGCTTAGTAGCCGTGGCGTGGTCCCCATGGTGAAGCGAAGAGGAACCTACCCGGCCGGCCCGAGGTGGCCGCTCCAAGTTAGAGCTCCGGAGTTCCACCGTGAAGCTCACCTCGGATGCGTGCCGGTGGGCTGCAGGGGCGGCTTTATGCTGCCCCTTGCAGCCGAGCTGTGTGCACTTCTTGTTACAGTTAATTTATTTCTAACTTTTTAGCTCAATTTATTAACAAATAACAAAAGCTAGTTTTTAAAAAACGATTTTGTTTTCTTTAATTTAATTTTTAACTGTCTAGTTTTTTTATTTGTTCATCTTTTTCCCACAAGTATAGGACAAAAACGGTCCATCCCCCAGAGGTCCATTGTAGAGGGATAAGGGCTTAAGTACAACAGGGTTCGTTCTGATACCCTGAGGCGTAACCTACCTACCCTACCTAACCCTCATATCATGCTGCCCTCGGCACGTGGTCACCTTGGTATTGGGTCATCCATATAATCAATCAGACATAATCCACATTCATAACAAACGGAACGAACTTTTTTGCCCAAATTTGTTACAATTGCATATTTACGCCAACTAAGATACTCGTCAAGACGAATCAAACGAGCCTAAACTCGATAGGATTGCGACGTTTAATTACGGAGTTCATATCGCCACCTTCCAGCTCCAACATCGATCAGCTCTATGTCATGATAATATTGCATTGTCATCCGATTTAAACATGCATGCAAAATTTCATATCAATCGGAAACCGGGAAATGGATATAATTTAACTTGCAACATTTAATAACAGACCGGCAGACAACGGGACAGGTGAAACTAAATAAAAGCTTATAAAAAGGTTGTTCGGGGCGAGTAAAGTACATATGAATAATATTTTTTATCTGTGTTGAATAATACCTCAACTTCACACGATTTCAGGTGACAATGAGACCAATATACTAAGACACGATCGTCCAGAATAATCTTTTACTCATATATTGATAGCCACTACGTTGTTAAGGCGGTATATTTAGAACGTGAGCGTGTCATCTAACCGTAGAAACCTTATCATCATCATCCAAACTCCACTAGATGTGGCTTTGGAATGGTACCAGTTACCTTGATGTAAGCGTCGAACTTCTGCGCCACGGAGGCAAGTATAGTGTAGTTGTTGTTGAAGTAGAATTGTTTAATAACGTTATTAAAAAACGCATAAAAATATTTAGTTTCTACCTTGCTGTCTGTTCAATGTTTTGTTTTTGTAAAGTAGGTACAGGAATAAAACCTCTTTTAGGTGTAAAAAAAAAAAATTAAACATCTTTTTAAATAAAATTTTGGAATTATTTATTGTATTTTTACTAATTAAAAATTCGAAAATTATTCAGTCTTACATATATATGTATGAACAAAAATTAATACAAAACTGAACTGTTTACTGCTTCGGTTCATCTGGAGTAGCATCCTTTACTTCCTTTCGCACAGGTCCGGTTTGTTGGATTGGAACAGCTCTCTCATCCTTCAGAGCTGCTTGTTGTTGTCTAGGGGCCGATACAGTCAGCACGCCATCGGAGGAAAGTCGAGATTCAACAGCTTCAGGGCGACAGCCATCCGGCAACGCGTACCGGCGCACGAACTGACGAGAGATGTAGCCGTGCTCGTCTTTCTTCTCCTCGTGTTTCCCTTCCACGACGATGTATCCGTCAGCAGTCTTCACGGTTATTTCCTCCGGTGCGAAGTGTTGAACGTCCAAATTAACTTGGAATTTATCCTTGTCGGCTTTGATGCTCGAACCGAAGTCTCGAGTAGCAGCAGCAAGCTGTCTCCAAGGTCGGTAATAGTCCCTGGATAGTAAAGGACTAACAGCCGCAGTTAGCAGGTCGTCAGGTGTCAACGCCAGGCCGAATTCCTGATCCAAAAGGCGACTGGGTCGTTCCCAACCGAAAACGTATGGTAGCAGAGACATTGTCGTTTGTAACTAATGCACTCGTGTAGTGGTCCCCTTGTATTAGCACTGTGATTGCTCACGATCCGCTTGTTCGTTATAAACTCGATGTAGTGGGCCGCTCGGCGGTTTATATACTAATCGGGCAGCGCCATCTAGCAACGAGTAGAAGTTTCTCGAATGTCTGGTGAATACGGCGGCGCTTACGTACACAATGACGTAAAAATTGTGCCGGCCGGCGTATTTGGAATGTAAACAATAACAGATACTTTTAAACTAAATAATAATAAATAAACTTCTTTAAATATTTTAACATTAATAACCATCTGCACACCTTAGGAGAGAGTCAAGACATATTTCAACATAAATTTGATATTAATATGAACAGTAATAAACATTGCAGTTTTACTTAAATTACTTTAAATAATGATGATAACATCATATCAAAATTTATTTCTGTTTTCTGTCAAAACATAAAGAGAGTATAAAACTACAGATAAATTTCTTTATTACCTATTATCAATAAAATGTAATGATTTTGCGTCCCCACTTCTTCTTCCTCCTGCCCTTTTCCCATTCTATGTGGAGTCAACACAGTATGTACTTCTCTTCCACATCCCTCCATCAGCCGCCATATCTAAATTCACAGTCTTCTTACACATGTCATCTTTCACGTAATCCATCCACACTTTCGCGTCCCCTACTTGCCGTCCAATAAAAAGGAGTGAATCGTGTAAAATTTTAGTCATCGTTCTAGAAGATTTCATACGTTATGTATAATCTATATCTATATATATTATACTCGTATATTGGTTTGTTTGGAAATCACGTGTAAACATCGTCGACATGGGAACATGACCATTCGATGCGGAATTATTTGTAGATGGTGGTTATAGGCTATTTATTGTTTGAGTTTCATAGATCCTTCGTCGTCGTCGTTCCGATGTATAAAAAGGAAAATAAATATTACTAAAAGTTTACTAAAGTATTTTATTATAATATTATATATTATATTAGTAATTAATAAAGTTTATTAAAGTTTAGTTGATACCCACTGGACATCATTACCTGAACACTAACTATCCTAGAAAACAGAGGAATTTGCTTGATGTGTCCAACGCATGCGTGTTGATATCAGAAAAGGACATTCAAGGACACAGGTGTCCTAAAAGCAATATCTTGATACATAAAATATTGAGAATAGGATATTGCTAGTTTCTTTCCTCCATTTTATTATTCGTTGTTAAGTTATACGGAAAACCGACGTGTTATGTGATGTTAACAGTGGTAGATGGTTTTAAACAAACAACTGTTATTCTTGTTATATGTTTATTAAACAATTGTAATTATTTCACATTTCTCTTATTCCAACATTTTTAACTCAAGATCCGTATAAATTTATAATTAAAAAATGCCCAATAACAATATACCTTCTAGTGACAATCAGTGTCCTTGCATTGTATCCCGATTTAGTGAAGGCTGTAAGTAGTTAAATTACTGGAGTGATAAATATATAATACAGTATATGTTATCCTAGGAAGTGTCCTTGACTCATCACAGACAACAATATTACCATCATTTAAATATTAATATTACTGGTACCACCGCAGCACCTATTTCTGCCGTCAAACAGTAGTATGGAAACATTGTTGAGTTCCTATTTAAAGGGTGCTGTAGCTAGTGTATTACTGGAGTAACGAGATAACATCTTATGTCTCAGGAGACGAGCATATTGTGCTACAACATATATCATTCTAAATAGCCCATCCGGTGAACGTCCCCCTCGTCTAGTCGCTACAAAAAATATGTTCTCATCTAATTACTCAATTAAAAAAAACTATCCGTAATGGATATTTATAAGAAACAAATGCAGGTGTTTTTAATGAATCAGACGGGCGATTATATACATTTTTTTTCTTATTACCTTATACTAAAGGAAATAATATCACTCTATTCTAAGGTGACTATTCCTTAACATTTATACTACATTGATTTCGCATGTAGATCTTTGTTTCTATTTATTTTTAAAGATCCTATGACCTGGGAACGAGACTCAAGCCAATGTAGATTTTTGATAATAAAACCATAGACGTAATAAAATGCTCAGAAGAGTATAAAAAAGGTCCACAATACGATAAAAAAATATATAATTTTATTTAATAAAAGTGTGTTATTGTTTTATAAAGTTAATCTTGTAATAAATATTTTAAAAAGTAACACATTTGAAAAAAAAACTAATTATGTACCTTTGTTACATGTACGAAAATAAAATTTAATGAAATAGTCAATTAAGTGTTTTTTTCTGTCATTTGTTTAACATAAGAAGTAAATTAATGACAGTAAAATGTTTACTATAAAATTGATGTAGGTCAGTTACAATAAACCTTCGTCATGCAGCAAAAACTGAAACGTAGTAAGACGTAATAATAGGCGGTACGTACGCGATATCGATCTACCGAAACTTCGAGAACTTACTCGTCGACGTTACTAGTCAGTCAGCTGATTGGTTCAGTTCCAGAAATTTCGCGTAGACTTTGGTGTAACACGACAGCGGTGCTTAAGCAATGGGTCGCATTTTTTTTTATTCAAGGAAGCGACGCGACGAGACACTAGTCCATAACAACGTGGTGGTGGTTAGGATGTTATATACTACACAACATTGTGCTCGACGCCTTCAGCCTATATGTGTATGTCGAGTGTCGTTATCCCAATAATTTCACAATATACTATAACGCCCTTAACCACAACACAGTAAGGTTTGCACACTACAGTTTGGCGTTTGAACTAAGCATTACGGTGGTACCTACCTAAACGGTCTCTGGCAAGAAAAGCCTATCACCAATAAACCACCAGCATTAATCCTTTCTTTAAATTGTATTCAATAAACGTATACAATTATGATTATGAAATCTGACAGTGTCTCTCGATTTGAATAACGCTGTGTATATGTGTTAGATAAATATGCAATGATTGCATAATAAAATAGAAGACATTTTTAAATAAATTTCATCTTTTTGCTGATATATTATATAAATAACTGGGAGTAAAAGTTAACAAATTTAATATGGGACTGATTTTTAAAATAATTTTCTTTTGCATGCATAAATAAATATCATTAATTAAAATGATTATTGTTAAGTATTTTGTGTCAATTTTCTAATCAAACTTTGTTTTTGAAAACGGTTTAATGAAATAAATTTTATAGTACCTTATTGTTGAAAATTGTTTTAATAAATCGGTTAAATAATTTCACTTAGTTATAAAAAACTTTTTTTTTATTCTAATTTATCTTTTTTTATATTTGTGTAATTCATATTTATGTAATGCACAAATAATATTAATACATGCAACCCCATGATACGATACCTCTGTTTTTCTCATTCGTTCTGGAGCCTCGAGAACTTTCTACTCGGTACTAGATGGCGCTGAAGCGTATATAAAAGGCGACCGCGCTGCCGAGACCGCATTTGAAGTCTACACAAGCTGAGTGATTAAACGAACGCTACACGTGAATTTAATTGCGAAAGATGTCTCTATTACCTTACTTTGATGATTGGGGCTTCGGACGCTCTCGTCGCCTCCTGGATCAACACTTCGGCCTAGTCCTGACGCCTGATGATCTTCTGTCCGCCACTGCCGGTCCGTTGCTAAACAGGGAGTACTACAGACCATGGCGTCAACTTGCTAGCACGGCGAGAGATTTAGGCTCGAATATAAAAGCCGATTCGGATAAGTATCAAATCAACTTGGATGTGCAGCATTTTGCTCCCGAAGAAATGTCAGTGAAGACAGCTGATGGATATATTATTGTTGAAGGAAAGCATGAAGAGAAAAAAGATGAGCACGGCTTCATATCTCGTCAGTTTGTCAGAAGGTACGCGTTACCGGAAGGATCACTTCCCGAGACTGTAGAATCAAAGCTCTCGTCGGATGGCGTCTTAACGATTACAATACCACGTAAGGTCCCGGAATCGATCAAAGGTGAAAGAAATGTTCCAATCGCCCAAACTGGTCCGGTCCGCAAGGAAATTAAAGATCAGAGTGAAGGTACCAGTGATAAGAATGAATAAATAGTGTTAATTGGTAACTACTATAGGTTTAAGTGTATATCTAAATTGTTAACATTTCCAAAGAAATCGGTGTCGGTAAAGACTGATTTTTTTATTTAAGTTCAAAACAATTTTCAACAATAAAATTTTCTGTTTATTGTAATGCATTGTTTTTTTTTATTTCTCTAAAAGTGGGTGAGTTTAATTTTTTAAAAAGTACAAACATTAACTTGCATTGCTAGGTCAGTTTGTTTTTATTAGTAGTTCTATATACCATCATCATCAGTCGATAGACGTCCACTACTGGACAAGGGCCTTCCCAAAGATCACATCAATCGCTTCCGCATCGCTCCAGTGGGTTCCCGCGATTCTCACCAGACCGTCGGACCACCTTGTGGGAGCCCTCCCAAGGTTACGTCTACCGGTACGCGGGCGCCACACGAGGACCTTACTGCCTCATCGGCTGTAGGTGCTTCGAGCAATGTGCCCTACCCACTGTTACATAAGTATAGCAATCTTTGGGCTTGTCGGTGACCTTAGTAAATATGTCTAAATTTATATAAATATTTGCTTTCTGAATGAAATAAATCAAGTAATTGGTTTTATTGAACAATTCTGAGTTTAAAAATATATTGGAAAAACATTATCATCAGTAGAAGACACACGGGCCTTCCTCGAAGATCTCGACAAAAATACAGACAATAAATATAAATAAAAAAAATACATAACAGTTAAAGAGAAGGGATTTAATGAATACAATAAACCATATTTTCTAATTATACACCCTTACGTATTTTTTTCTTAAAACGTATTACAAGGGCAACTTTAAGGTTATAAAAGGTTAACTTTCAAAGTTATATAGTATGTACGGTATTTAAAAATAAAGGTGTGTATATAAATCAGACCATTATAAAAGATATATCTATTTATATATACGTCGTAAATTTTGTATTGTGTTAATAAAATAATGAAAATATGGTTGCTTAACCTTTAATACAAAGTTTTCAACTAGAAATTTTATAGAATAATTTGTTGTAAGAAATGAAACGAACGGTAATATTTTTATATGAATCTGTTTAATTAGCTACAACAAAAAGACAGAATCACCTCGCAAAGAATAGTGGGTAAATATTGTTATATGATATACATATATATATATATCATAGTGTATAAAACAATTTACTTTTAGAAGCTCTGTTACGCATATCACTACTGTGCCGTGTATTCACAATATTATTTATAATTAATTTCAATATCGATTTGGAAATATCCATGATTTTATGGTCTGATCGATTTTTATGAGATTTAGTAGATAAAAATATCCATAAAATATGTGCTATATTCCAAATTGAATAAATGTTCATATTGCTATTGTTATTTATATAAAATCTGATTTAAATTATTTTATAGATTATTCAAATAAACTTTATTTGAAAATGTATAGTAGATATATATATGTGATAATAATTTATATATTTCCAGTAAATAGAACTTACCCTGATTGATTGCTGTCAAATTAATACTCGTCTCTCAATTTAGAGTATACTATACTATTAGAAATTTAATTATTATAAGAAAATTTTAAATTTAATGAAATAGTTTACGCGTTAACTACTCAGATAAGTTTCCAAACCGATATTAAATCTACAAATTTAAGTATGTAAACCAAATATACTACAAACTTTTTTATTACTCCAGCGTTAGCGAAAAACTCAAGATTTCATAAAACAGGCGAGAAATGATATTACTTAGATATAATAAATGATTATACTACTTAATTAAAATATTATTTTTTTTCACAATAAATTTAGGACCAACACCGTTAGTAATGAATAACGTTATAGTTAAATATTTTAATGAAATGTGGACGACTGTAACAAATTTTTTTACCAATAGTATTTTCTTTATATCCATAAATTGTGTGTTTAATTTAACTATATATAAACCCGACAAGTGTTTAAGAAAATATTTAATAATTATTATTATTATTCTTGATGAACTATTGTTGAATCTGTCACTAACATGTTAGTCAACAATATTTATAATAGAGAAAAATTTGTAACATTTATGATATGAAAGAATAAAACTAGAAAACGATATGAACATTAAAAACGGTGCAGTTTCGTGATCTAATTTGTTTGTTTATTACTTCATTAAAATATATAACATTAATTTATATTTACATTGAATGATTGAGGCGTGTTTACATAATACGAGATGTAAATAGTAAACGTGTTGATCAATTTCATATTTTTTTAATAATGGCTATGTTATTGTTATTTGTATATAGTACAGCAACAATAAGCACAGTACTGGAACTAGATTTTGAATGAATTGATTTTAAGGTATTCCTGTTTATGCTTCAAGTCAAACCGTTGTCCATATTTGTTAGTACACTGTAATTACTTATTGCTGTAACGAAATCTTTTTTAGTTGTCACATTTTTCAATAAAAAAAAAAACATATTGTACTACATTAAAACTAAAATAATTATTGTTTAATTTTAACTTGACAAAGTTTAAGAGAAGTAATCAATTTGTTAACATAAAATACCATTTACATCTCGAACCATTCATCAATACGTAAATACGACTCATACAATGTGAACGAATATGAATACATTAAAAAAAAAACAATTTAATGTTTTGTTGTGCTACATAAATTTAATATTTATATTTAAACATTTCGCCTATATTCATTAGTTTATATTTATCAATATTTACTATAATCTAAGCTACGTAAAGATTTTCGCCATTTTGCTTTGCAACATCTAATGCTAAAGTACAATAGGTATAAAATTGAGCTTCTTTGATATGTATCGTTAGAATCAATTTTCGCTTTATTGAATATAATAATAAATAAAATGGAGCATAAACAAAGCCGGCGACCATAGTCATATTAATTATAATTACGGACCATACATCTAGGAAATAGATTAAACATTTAAAATAATATAAACAACAGTAGACACTTTGTAACCGTTAAAAACTAAATCAATCTTTAGAAAGTTTTTTATATTTATGAAGATTAGTTTTTACTAAACTTCGTTAATATAAAAAAAAGTATACAATTAAACTATACATATATATAAATAAAATAAAGCATACCCTATAGTCTGTTATAGATTATAGCTTGTAAATTTCTAATGACGCCTCCTTTAAAAATGTTTGCGAAACATTACTAAAGTTTAATTTTCGATACCGCGAGATGGCGTTGAAATTAAAATTTAAAAATCATTAACTAATGATTTAAATATAAATTAAATATAATACAAATATGACAAATTAGTAACTCTCAAGGTTAAAAACAATTATCCACATCGTGATCTAATGTAAAAGGTAATACAGAATTTCCTTTGTACAAAATGGACGTGTCTCATAAAATACAATTGAAGATTGTTAACATATTTTATGTAAAAATTATGTTAAAAAAAAATATCGCTTACTTTTAAATATATAATGTTTTATAAAAGATCATAAAAGCCCCTTGTGCATACCATTATAAAAAAACAATAAACATTTTGTCAGAATTTAGAAAACAAATTACCTTTGCCCAAAATTTGTTTAGAAAGAATATAATCTGTGACGATACTTGAAGTGTCTATAGTTATAGAAATAATAAAAACGTTATAAATAATTTGCTTATGTAACAATATTATATTTTCTAAAACAATTACCTAATTATATTCTAAAATAATGATATGTAATTGATCTTATAATTAGATTTAATATATATATATATATAACAAGAAATGTTTAGCCGTTCGTTTAAAGTGTAGAAAGTAATGGTAAGCGGAAAATATCAAAAATATCAACCTGATTACGAAACATCGAGCCTACATGTACACATACAAGATACACTACACACGGCGCTACCGTTTTTAAAACTCGTTAGAACACAATTACTACAAATTAAAGCTTCATTATTTACCATTTCAATACATTACATACCCTTTAACGCGTTGTGTTTGGGGGAAAACATTTACCTATAGGTGTTTTATTATCTAAGTATAACTACATAACACGAACATAACATACCAAATATTAGTTTTAAACTAATTTTAAAGATAAAGTATATTTCCAACATCATAACCTAAACAGAACCCTCGACAACTTAAAAAATTAAATAACAGAAAGGTAATTACAATAAAAAATGAATTATAATTAAATTTAATTTATAAGAATTTATATGAAGCAAAATAAACTTTTTTTCTGTTTAACATTGAAGATAATGTTAAACAGAAAAAAATGATTGTGTAGTCAAAAGTTAAAATAACTTTTTAATCTCAAAAAAGTTTATAACTAAATTTGTCGTGTCATACCCGCTTATATTACCTAATAGTGCAATCACATATATATATATCTTATGTATAGTTAACTAACAGAAAGGCGAGTTCTATAACGGCGTCTACCTATTAGCGACTACGTTAAAGGTCCTATGATTTCTGTGCTAGACATCGATAGTGTACAACCTATAAATGAGTATAAGCACCACAGATGAACTATAGCTTTATTTTAAACTAAGAGATCTTTAAAGTATTTTTTTTAAATAAAAAGCGACTACAAACTAGTCAGAGGATTTTGCAAAATTCTAAAGAAAAAAAATGGATTTAAGATTGTCTACGTTTGAAATCTCTTGAAAGATCGCACGGTAGCACGATCTCACATATCAATAGATTTACATTAGGTTACGTTACGTTTCGCTGTAGTAGAGTAAATAGTTACATTTCCACATTTAAAGCACATAAATCTAATCTACAAAATCAATTAGGACAGATCCCTAACAGTGTAAAAGGCGTCGTAGTACTTATTTACAAAAACCCAGCCTTTGAGATCGACCTACAAGCACCAGTTCTAAATCGAAAATCAAAAGAAGTACACTTAACTATGATATGTTTAGTTAATCATCTCAGTCTTCATACTACTACTAGAGTCAGTCCTAAACTATCTGATTTTACAACTCCATAAGAAAAGGACGCGAAGTTTCCAAAATTAAATTCCCCGAAAAGCATCTTAGAATCACTAATAGTACATTCATTTTCATAATACACATTTCTAGAAAAATATTTAAGTATAATTGCATCCACAACAAGTTCATTATAATTAGTAGATATTGTAATACTCACAGCTTTATTGATATGTTCAGTTTCATTATAATTATTTACATATATATCTTTTGCGTTAACTATATCTTCTTCGGTGTTGCTATTAGTACGTGCATTACCTAAAGCAAGTGCATTGTGCATAGAATTTTCATAATATAATTTGTTAGTTTCGATAAATTCTTCGTAGTTCATTAAAATAGATACGTAGTCGACATCTTTTTTGAAAATATAACTCTTATTAGTAAAAGGAACAACGCTCAATGATTTATTCAAGTTATCAATACTGAATAAATTTGTATAGCAATTAATAATGTTATTAAGGAATGTGACGGTGATAAACATCGAGACATTAAGTTTGAAATTTTGAATGAATATAAGAAGAGCTATGAACATATAAACGTGTATGCCGGGCTGGACAATGGCAGCCGAGGAGCTAGGAGGCGCGGGATATACCACGTCGACTTCTGCAATCTTGAAGATGGATAGTAGGAGGTGGGAGGATATATCTTCGTGCTGCGAGTTGATTCTAGATTTCACGATTTTCAATACGTCGATGCAGGCTTCCTAAAATGTTAAAACAATGATGTGGGTACGGTTAAAAATTTAGTAGTATCTTTTGTGTGTTTAAGACCACAGTATAAATAGAGATGTGACATAAATGTTGCATATTAACCTTCTCTTTATCCAGTAGGTCTTCACCAGATTCCTTAAGAATCTCGTGCTGTCGAGGCGGCACGCTCGCGGAGATGATCACATTTTCGTTGCTGATGTTGAACAAAGTTAATGTGCAATTTGTCTGAAACACAAGGCGGTATTTGTGTGAATCAATAATTCAAGCAGTTTTACAAATTTTTGTTAAGGTTTCTGTAAACATTTGAACCCCGATAAATTACAAGAATGGAACAGTAAGATTTAGCATCTAGCGATATCATCTTAAATACAGTTTTGAGACAGCCTTCTAATATAAAATACACCATTTATTATTGTCAGAGTAGGCGCGTCATGGTTTGTTTAAGGCGTTAGTAAGTATAATATATTGTATTTGTTGAAATCTGCGGTCATTGATTAAAAGTGCTGTTTTGATTATTTATGCCGTTGTTCGTGAAATTTTAAGACACGACGGACTTACATAAGCAGCATTAAACTTTCACCTTTCTTGTTTGTCTAAGTTTGTATGCTCACATCGTCAGGATGAACCATATGAAGGTATTGTTGCAGCAGCCTGACAGCGTCTTCAGCTCCTAGCCCTGTGTGGGGTCGGAGAAGGGCTTCGTCGACCGCACTGAATCCGAGTAGAAGGTACACGCCTTCGGGCAACTTATATTCTCCTGTAGATTGTTAAAAACATAAAAAGACGAGTTAAGTGGTACATTTTATCGATAGTAAATGCTACAACTGGTTGGTTATTAATTTAGAACTTTATTACAATAAACCAATATGTATTTGATTAGGTAGAGCATCCCGTCTCCGCGAACACAGTATTAAACGAATACTGTAAGTCGATCACTGACTGGCAAGCAACATACAGCATCAGAGAATAGAAGTATGTATTTCAAACATAAGTATTTATTTTACTAAATATTCTTTATTTGTGAGAGTCTCCAAAACCTGAGAAAGTATGATACTAGTTAATCTTATCAATTCACTGGACAACATGACTGGATACTTTCACATCTATGATTAAAATTTATCAGAGTAACCATGGATTTAGATTTTTGTGAAATTCATCTTTCTAAAGATCTCGATAATGTGAAAAATTTTATCTAAGATCCCATATTCTTTCTAAATATTACGAATCTATTTCAACTCCTAAGATCTAATGTGATAAGGAGTTTTAGAACAAGTATTATATTGTCTATTGTGTTTACCAGGATTAGGTCTCATGCAGATAAAAGAGCCGGAGTAGCAATAGCATCGTCCCCTGTAAGCTTGGTAAGCAGGCGCTGCATGAGAGTAGTGGGCGAGGCGGGAGGAGCACGGAGCTCGTGGGACACACGCGACCTTGCACGACACCTGGAGGGACGACTCGCAAACGCACAGATCAGTGCATTCAGCCAGCTCCGCTGATCTATATAGCTACATTAATAAATCACAATGGTTATTAGTTCGTAGATTCGCGACTACTCAGACCGATGAAGTTGTAAAAGTCGGCAACAGGACTAAAACACTAACTTCATCTGATAGAAAAAAAAAGAAAGGCTGTAAGCTATAGATCTTTATGTAAGCTAGATTTTGATTAGGTCTTCTCGACTGTATTGTTTAAAATTTCCTTTAGTTAAGCAATTAAGCGCTTGTTACAAAGATGTACATAGTGAAGTTTGATCCACCCACTCTTATACATCTGCCTCCATAAAAGTGTTACTTTTTTCTGGCAGTCAACATATGAGTCATTATACGTAGCAAGCAAGCTTCATCATCAGCTCCATTACCAGTTATTATCATGTGAAATTTAACTGTTAGCACGTCGAAAGAAAATTATGGAATGTTTGAAATAGTAAATATCGATTTATAATATCTTTAACCTACCCTCCTTGTCTCTCCCATCTTGATATATTGCGCTTCATCATCGCTCTCCGGTTTCTTCACGATGCAGTATTTCGTCGGTTCAAGGGTCGTTGTTGGTTTCGGTGTAGTTGTAGTTGTTGTCGTGGTTGTAGTGGTGGTTGTCGTTGTAGTTCTAGTTGTTGTTGTGGCGACCGTAGTTGTTTCAGTGGTACTTTCCACAACCGGTTCGGAAATTTGTCCAACTTCGTATGGTCCGACAGTTTGCTCTGATAGAGTAGTCATCGGGCTGAGAACTTCACGATGTTCCTAAAAAGAATATTATGCTAGACTTGGATATATAATAACTTTTTGTTGTAAACCTTGTAAAATGTATAAAATAGGTAAATATTATAGCATTTATTATGACGAGTCATACTCGAAATAATCCATAGCTTGATGATTAGAATGCCATTCCTTTTAAGTATTACCTCCACCATTATCAAGTTGATTTTTGAATAATACACTAACAGGTAAACATGTACCTGTGAATGTTCAACTTGTGAGGTGCCGTGTTGTGTTGTATGACGGTGATGGTGAGTAGTAGTCCGGTGGTGGATGGCTGGCTCTGGTGGGACAGTGATGTAACGGATGCCGTTGTCGAAAGGTGTAGTAGTTAGGAGAGAACCGTACGTCTTCACATGATAATCGTGCTGAGATTCCACTGTAAGAAAAAATTATTGTTTTTAAGTTTTCTCATTCTTTGTTACTTTTGAAATAATGTTTACATTTTAAAGTTCAAAATTTAATTAATATAAATGAAAATGTATTTATTAATTTCAAAAATGATATAACGGACCATTTTTGTTAAGTTTTAGTCAAAAAGTAGTATAAATTTTCATGAATGTTCAAAAACGCTTTCTTAAGATCTTAGGATTTATGATAAGAACATAAAACCTAAATCGTGAAATATGGAAATAAAAAAATTGGCATAGAAAACTTATTGTTATAGACATTTATTCTTTGGATAAATGAATAATTTTGATTTATTTCCTATATTTTGCTTAATGCATGGATTTTACACGATATTCTTGAGGGTAAAGAGGAGGAAAAAAATAATAAAAATAAAAAAAAACAAAGGAAAAACTTCAAGAACAAGTAAACGCTGTGAAAAAGTTTTTTGTTATCTAATGTAACACCACTAACCAACGCAAGGATTGAGCCAGAGTAGCCTTTGCCAACCGAGACAGTCATATAGCTGAGCGAAGTCTGTCCCTCGACAGGCGCAGGCAGCTCGTAGCTGGGTGCCCAACACCGCCACCACCGCAGCCCGACACGCGGCTGGAGAACCGGCGCAACCCTGGGTGACCGCATCCACCGCGCACCATTGCTCGTAATTCTCCAAACGGATTCTGAAATTAACAAATTATTATCTTTTTTGATGCAACCAAGCGACAAGACGAGCGAGATGTTTAACTGATGGTAAAAGTTACGCCTGCTCGAAGCAACGTGGTGTTTGCTAGGATGGAATATATTGCACCACATAGTACTCGTCGCCTTGAGATATAAGATGTTAATTCTCATTACCCCCTCAATTTCACATCAGCTTCAAAGCTTTTCAAACCGTAACACACTACTGTTAGGCGGCAGAAATAGGAGCTGATGTGATACCTGCTTAGACTGTCTTTGGTAACAGAGATCTACCTGGCAGTAAATAGTCATTTTCATACGTCATACGCCTTCGGCCGTTGCATGGTATAAAGCTACTTTTTGTTTTGCGGAACTATATTAGTTTTATTACACTTGTAGTCAGTGAAAAGGTGTCAAGTGTTAAAACTGTGAGTTAACTGCTAGTAACTCTAAATACTGTTTAACACGTTTAAATATACATTTTGTGTGTAAGTTTATTTTTCACGCTACCGTCGTTTAAGATCGTTCAAGAATCGAAATAAGACGCGTAAGTGATGCACTCTCCACGGCGTTTACGACTTTCTTCTTACGAACTGTAGTGTGCATCGCGAGCTGCCGACCTTGCCTCGCAGGTGCGTTTATAAATAACGCACAAATGAGGCTTGCTGGCCGGGCCCTCTAATCCTGATTTATCGACCCGCCTTGTACCTGGGGAGCAGCACCCCGAGCCGGCCAGCACGGACCCCACCGGCTCAACCTCATAACGACAAGGAGTGCAAATACTAAAGGAAAATCGACTAGAGGTTGACATCTACGAACTGTAGCCTTGGTACCTTACTACAACGGCGCGTGAGTCAGTCCCAGTTCTTTATACACATCGCCAATCACAAATTACGTGTCATTACGCCATTTTGAAGGAGTCTGCTCATCAAGTTGTGATTGATCAAAAGTATACACTAGCCACGCCCATCGTCATATTTACTACCACCTGTTGCTCTTACTAATTGCAACCTGCTGCGCATGCGCAGATATAAACACAGTATTTTTTTTTCTTTACGTATTCAAGCAAATAAAGCTACCTACACACTAATCGTTATTATGGCGGCAAGTATGAACAGATCATTCTCTGAATCGGACCTTATGTCGGAAAATCAAAGTGATCCTGTCTTACCTAATACATTTGTCTCGACTCAAAACAAAAGAAAGAGGGGAAATTGATGATTTTAGTACCGAATTTTCTATATTTAAGGAGATGAAAAATTTAATAATTTCGATGACTGCCAAAAGTGAAGAGGCATTGAGAAAAAATTTGTTCAACATTAGCAGATATTGACTAGTCAAATAAGAATATAGAAAATTTTATCGCATTTCTTACGTCACAAAATAAAGAATATAAAAAGAAAATCGACAAATTGGAAAGTCAGGCACAACAAGATCGCAAATATATTTTAATTTTGGAGGAAAAAATTGAAGACATTCAGAAGGGGATGAGAAAAACAACATTTAAAACCAAAAATGTACCTAAGAAAGATAGTACACCTTAAGAGGATTTGATAGAAATGATATCATGCTAATCGAAAAATATTGGATGTGACATAAATAAATCACAAATAAAAGATATATATAGAGTGCGTGTAAAAAAGGAGTAGCAAAATTCACCGCTTATAGTGGAAACAACATCAACCCTACTTAAAAATAATTTTATTAAATTATGTAAAATATTTAACATTAAACATAAATCTAAAATCTGTGCAAAATTTAGACTCATCTATTTTTGTGTCTGAAAATTGAACAGCCAGAGCATCTCGATTACATTTTCTCGGAAGAGAACTTGTAAAAACTAAGTGCTATAAATATTGCTGGACAGCATATGGAAAAGTGTACGTAAGAAGAGAAAAAATTCGCCAGTGATTCAAATAAGGAACGAAATGCAAATCCAACTGTCACAAGGAGAATGAATAGGTTTATGTAGGGTGGCGCAAAAATAACCTTATAAAAAGTACCTTATAATACAGGTAATAAGGTACTTTTTATAAGGTTATTTTTGTGCCACCCTATATTTTATAATGATTTTATTTTTACGCTACTTATATTTTTGTATTATTAACTATATTTTAGCTTAGCTCTCCGCGACTAAGCGGTGCCGCACCGCTGATGCAGCGGCGGTGGGTCCGCGGGGGAAGAGGAGTGTCGGTATTGCGATGCGACGCTGTCTCTATCCTCCGCGGCCGTATAATAGGTTGCGGCGGAACCCAAGATCGAATCCGCTGCAGGGAGCTGGGTGAGTTTTTTTCTTGGCTCCCATGGCATCTGGGTGGCGGATTTGGGGAAATCCGTTGCCCAAGTGACTAAGAGGCCGAGGAGGAGGCGCGTTGTGTGTTCCGGCGTACTGCAACAGAGGTGGAATGGAAGGGTTCTTCGCTTCCTCTCGAGGTGGGGCTGCGTGTGTTAGAGATATCCAACTCGATTTAATCAAAGATTATCTAAGTAATCGCACTCAAAAGGTCAAAATAGGTGACTACATTAGTAATAACCTTCAAATAACCTTTGGTGTTCCTCAAGGCAGTTTCGTAGGACTTACATTGTTTCTCATATATATTAATGATCTGTGTAACTTAAAAATGGATAACAATAGTATTTACGCATATGCCGTTTTTTTAGTGGGGATACGTAGGAAGGAGTTTATAATACTGTAGAAACTGGTTTGACTAAAATAGCAAATTGGCTAAATTGCAATTTATTAACACTAAACACCAGTAAAACAAATTACATCTATTTTTCTATTAATAGACGCTCACAACCTATAACATACAATCTCAAAATACATACTTGTGTAAATTATAAAAATACATGCGCAGGCCCCAATATTAAAAAGGAGCTGATACAAGATACTTAGGTGTCATGGTTGACCAAAAACTTTCGTGGCACCGTGACCTAGAAACCACAACTGTAAGAATTCGAAAACTATTTACATCTTTAAGACCATTAGAAATGTTGCATCAAAAATAACGTAAATATAGTTTACACGGCCCTTGCTCAATCAGTTTTAACATACTGTAATCCAGTTTGGGGTGGAGCTTCAAAAGCAAAATGTCTAGAGTTACAACGAGGCCAGAGATCACTAATAAAGGTAATGTATAAGAAACCTTACAGGTTTCCTAATAAAGACTTATGTCATATTAGTAAGTTGTTGAGCATTAGGAAGGAAGAAGTTATATGTATTACATCTATTAGTAGACAAACAAATCAGTATTAACGCATTATACAATTAATGTACGGCGAGGAATATCAATTAATATAGTTACTGTAAAAACTTTTTTGCTAGACATCAATTTAATAACCAATCCAACTATTTATATAATAAAATAAACAAAATATCAAATATATTCCATCTAAATATTTACAATCTTAAAAATTGGTTATTGACTGGCTTAATAAGGTAAATATAATTAAATAATACTTAACATTTGTTTATTAATAAAATATATATAAATTGCCGTCACACACACATCCACGCGCGCGCATGCTCACACAACCTCACAGGAACACAGATACACGAACACACGCACACACTTTACAAGTTAATTTTGCGTTTATATACATATATTATCACATCTGTATGATACGGAAGAGCGAGGCACACAGTTTACTTAAAAGGATACTCCAAATACGATCTATCATGTAAAAAAATTGTTTGAGAAGACATAAAATATTTATTTTAAATATCACCTTTAGCTAGAACAGTAAGATCTGATTGTAACTCTCATGCCGATCAACAAACGGTTCTGTACAAGATCAAAATTCTCTATAGATCTTCCTACCAAAGTACGGAGATTGAATAATGACTTTTTTTATTTTTTATTATCAAGTTCTAGTGCATTAGTATCAGGTTCTATAGAAGATGACAAAAGTATAACATTCACCTAATGTTAAGTGACAAGCCTGCTTATAATAATGCGATGCTAGTTAGGATGATATTATGCTCATCGTTTTGAGATATAAAATGCTATATGTTGTTAACAGAATTTAACTAAGAACATTGTTTTTCAAACAGACATACCATAGTTTTTGCATATTGCTTTTATTGTTCTACTATTAAATAACATTACGCATTGAAATAAATTTTAAGAATTTGAATTAAATTTGAATTGATGGAGTTCAATTTCAAAAAAGAAAAACTTTGAAAGAAAAATTCTTTGACATAAAGCTATTAATACTGTAATACACTAGTTGTTCCCCGACGGTTTTGTTGGTCTTAACAACTCTTCGGGGAAGTAGTTTTATTACATCTCTTCTTAAATTACCGCAAAATGGCAGAGACAATATCTATACCAAATTGTGAGTGCTTACTTCTAATAATTTCTGATATCTCCCTTATCGATAGTGTAAATCAGTGTAATATGTGATATTATCGACACATTAACTACATAAATGCAATAATATGTGTATTTATATAAAGTTAAATGAGAAGGCGAATGCAAATACGGAAATTCCGCCATTTATCCGTGTATCGATTAAACAGGGGAAAATGTACGCGAAATTTCCACTGGAATTATCCAGCGTTCATTTAGCCGAGATCCAAACGGAGCGTTTCGTGAAACGCTAGGAAATATCTCGTATACTAGTGTTTACCTTATATTTATAATATTTTATCGATGCTTGTAATAATATAATGATCATCAATTGGAACACGCTCACTGATGATCTTAAGCTTTCTCTAACGACATCCGCTTCGATCGATACTTTAATGTCCGCGTCCAGCCGTTTCCCGAGACATTAATCAGATCGTTTATCTATTTGTGTAAGACCTGATAACACAGCATAGCGTCAGTCATTTGAGTAATGTCCTCCGTTCATTACCATTTAAGTCTAGAAATCTTTTGGACTATGTCGACAGCCTTAGTTCTTCTTCAGATCTTCCCATTTTTGCTTCGATCTTTCTCTATCCTTTTACGTAGTTTTAGATTGGTTGAAAATGGCGCTCTTTACAAATTTTATCATTTGTCTAATCATGTTATGGTCGAGATTTAATAAAAAATCATATAATGAGTTTCCCTTAAACGTGACACTGAGTTCTGGTTTAGAACAAGGAGGGAAGATATAATTGGAGGTGTGAGGGGGTGAGCCATAATAATTAATTAGGGGCCCGCGGCGGTCCCTCAGAATTGTTGCCTCCCCAGTGTCAAAATATTTGACTAAGTTACTTGAATCATTAGCGGGGGAAATATCGTTACCGTTGGCGATTTTCGACTTAAGGTGCGTTTGAAGAAAAGTGCTTAATTGAAATGTTAATAATTGCTTGTTTACGTTTGAGGTTAGAATCTCTGTGACAATGAGGTTGAATATAGTAGAGCTTGCTTAGTCACAATAATTAAGCTGTCCGATGGCAGATTTATAATAGAATAGAATTAATAGTTAGGTGCGAGAAAACCCGCCGTTGATTAAAGTCCACCATACATGTGTGGTCTGGAAGTGGAACAAGAGATTAGCTTGTTAGAATGAATATGTTATACTCTGTGCCATCGTAGTTACAATACAATTAATAATGATTCGTGTAGAATTTGTTTTTCCCTGTATTTGTAATAAACAGCCCGTTTAACGATCCCACTATTAAGGTTATCCCTAACAGTAAAAAGAAGATTATTCTTCTCTCACAAGGAGAGTGTGAAAGCTTATTACTAAATATTGCTTTGAATCACACTTTGCGAAACAAACAGACAATAAATCAACAATATTAAATCTATTAAGTCTGTAGTACCACATATATGTAGTAGCGTCTGGTAAAGAGACAAAAATAGGGATTTAAAAAGACTGTTGTAACATGGTAATAAAAGGATAAAAACGATATAATTAACGTAATGATAATTACACTAATTATTGGGTCTAGTATATACCTCGTTTGTAAGTTTTCTTCTACAGATGATCTATTTTTAAAAATTTGGCAACACTTGCAAATAATTTATTGCAAGTGTTGTCAAAGTACAAGAGCGGTGAACGATAAAATTGTTCATGTAATTCGTCCAATTGAGAGAGACTTGAAATGTGTTTTTAGTCCCATAAATACTAGACTTTTAAAGAAGAATTGTTCTTAAAGCGGAGACGAATCAATGTGGTTAGTATTTTAAACGAGAAATTGCTTTGAGAAAGATGCTTCTGTCTTTTAAGAACTACATATGTCTCATAGCATTGTGTGTTCAAATTCAGAAATTCAGAGATTTTAAAAAACGATAACGTAATTTCTCTATCCCAGAGACTTGCTTCTTTTATTGTGGACTCCTTACAATAAAACAGCAACAAGAATTCTTCTAATAAAGCACTGTTAAGTTATAACCTAAGTTTAAAGGTCCGGAGTAATGTTCGAAAGGTAGATTTAATACTGCGTCCATTTTCGCTAACTTATCTATAAATCTAATGTGTATATAATTTAGAATACTTTATGTAAATTATAAGCACTGTAAATAAACCTGGGAAGCCACACAATAGTGCGGTCCCGTTTCCAGTAAACTCGAGAGCTTTCCACGATAACGCTTCGGGACACAAATGATACGTAGGTCGTCACTCTGTGTACCCAATGGATTTCAAATTCATGGCTCCGAGTTTCTAAGAGATCTTTACTATCAATGGAGATAAAATTGTTTGCATAGTGTACCAACTAATTTATTTATAACTAATAAAACGGACCGATGAATTATATGTATATAAAACTAATCTAAGATACTTCGATATACAATAGATATATGTCAATGAAAGTCTTGAGGAAATCCATGCTGTCGATATTAGATTTTTAAATATTGAAAAGTTTGTTACAGTGCCAAATTTTGGTTGGTTGCAGTAAATGAGCTGGTGTAATAGGTGCAGCAGGCTTGTTCCGAGCCGTATTTGTGGTTTGTGTTGCAAGCTTATGTACGGAATAATTGAACCAACGGACAAAAGCATCTGTAAGGTAGAAATCTATAAGCTAAAAGGGAATATATCTATAACTTAGTTACTCCATGTATCGACTGCTTATGTAGCGTAGCGGCTAAATACGAAGGTACCTGGTTCGATTCCTTGAATGCACGTCGTAATTTTGGATAGTCTTAGGTATTTTTGAACCCTTTTGGTTAGCTACCATCAACATATTGTAATCGCTGTAACAACATCGGTGTGTCCCCACTATCAACATAAAAGCCTAAGTGTTTTAGGTTAGCACTCTTCACCATTAACTGCGCTATTATCAATTAGTGTTATATAAAATGCATTGAAATATATGGCGTTTAATCTGTGGCTGTAGAGCGTCTAGTTGGGTACAACCATAGCGTCTATTTCTGCTGCAAGCTAGATATGAGACTAAACATCTTGTCGCCAGGTGCCGAACACAATGAGGTACATTGTATTTAACTAACGTTATATAGCAATAGACATGTGGTTCACCATGAGGTAAACGTTGAACCCAAAAAAAGTGAAATTACATTTTGAGCTAAATTTACGAAGTTCCGCTAACGAGAACACTCCTCTGCGTGAGGTAATTGGCGCCGTAGATTTGTTGTGGCCTCGTGTTTGAGTTTTGGTGTAAGCTGATTGCCCGTGGCCTGGCCCACTTGCAGTGGACTTTGTACAAAACAATTGTTCGGAGGTTGATTTGCAAGAAATACGAAACTTGATTAATCAAGCTTCGTAATTAGTGCACATCAATTTTAAATCAAATCTTAAAAGTAGAATGTTACATGAATTAAAATATTGAAGCGATCATTTTTATCAGCATCATCTTCATCACGCTTTAGAATATTATGAAGCATAAGCACCATTTACCTAATTTTTCAACAAATCGGAAGCTTGTAACAAACGATAAATATTTAACTTAAAGGTAAGAAAATTGCTTGTTAATTTTTTTTACTGTTTTTCTTCAACACGATTATATTTAGGGCCTTTTACCCAAAGCACTTTCAATACTAAGTTTTTAATTTTTATTTGTGGAACATTTTCTTTGCGAATCTACTTATCAATATTTGGTTCTACAAAGCCTAAAAGGTATAATAAGTTTGAAATCATATTCAAGCACTTATCGTCCTAAGTCCCGACATAATACTTGGGAAGATTTTAAAAGCGGTCTAAGGACCACAGGTTAAGTTCTCTCAGAAGTCCTACCTTTGAAAGATGTCTCTTTATAAAGAAACATCTATTTTGAAATAATCTTTTTAATGCGTTTACTGTTTTTATCTGATCAAATAGTCAGCTCGTAAATCCTACGAGCGATATCAATTCAGGTACATTGAAGTATAGTGTAAATATCCTTTTCTCCTTATCCTTACAGACGGACATACGACTTATTACGAGAACCGTCCGGGTATAGGATCTTGATAATACTTATCTGTCATGGCAAGAACTGTCTTATCAGAATTTGTCTGTTTCTAATTGCCGCTTAGCATTATTTATGTCAATCTCAGTAGAGATGTAGAAAAATTAAAAAATATGTATTTAAAACATTTAGAGGAAATAATTTCATGAGTTGGATGGGTTTAAATGAAATATAACGTTTCTTAAAATAGTCATAACCTTACTGAATGTAATTCTACAATCGTTAAGTTCCAATTTAGTGGTAATTTACTGGTGGTAGGTCTCTGTTGCCGGAGACCGTCTAGGTGCCACCCCAACTCCTATTTCTGTCGGCAACCAGGAGTGTGTAAACTTTACTATATTTAGATTTGGAGTTGTAGCTAGAGAAAGGACTGGGGTTACAAGACATAACTTCAACATGTCTCAAAGCGACGAGCAAAATGTGGTGCTGTGTATCATCTTAAGTAGCGCCACATTGTTATGGGCAGGCGTTTCATTTATTATCGTTCAACGTTCTGCTCGTCTCCTCACTTCATCAAATAAAAAAAAATTGTAGTGTACCGGAAATTCTAATATAAAAAATATTTTCGTGGCTAAGCAGATAGTTATGTTTTTTAATTCTTATTATTACTTGTACAACTAATCAAAGATATTCACTTTGTGCTAAGAGTGTTAGGTTTTATGTTGTTTAAATAATTATGAATAATAATTATTTAAATAACAATAAAAAAAAAAAAAAAAATAAAAAAAAAAAATATGAAAAATAATAATAAAAAATATTTGAAATCTGGTACTGTACAGTGTTGTTGCTTTAATTATCAACCTATAAAAATTTAACCACTCTGAGCATGCTAGAAAAGACCGTACCTCGCTGATTGCCAACCTTCATCTGTTGGAGAGGCACTTTAAAAAGAAGACGAGCATGCTTTGGCGTCTACAGTATCATTGTCACCTATAATTATGTAAAATAGAAGACATGCGTTAGCCTGTTACAAATAAGTTATTAAAAACTTCTTCTTGAAACTGAGACTATAATGTTTGAAATATTTTAATAATTCTAATCCATTGAGCTTGCGCATCCTTAAAGAAAAAACATTGAGAAGAAACCGACAAGATCCAACAGCACTGTTTCTGAAGGTACGTGTTAACCAACTAGCACTTGGCGAGCTTGAGATGCAAGTGGCCTCTATCTTTCCTTATGAGAATAGGCTCTTCGTCCCAGCAGTAGGAACTTTAAGAGAGCTGATTATAATTATCATTATAAATACTTAATGCTTTCTATATAATATATATCAGTTGGCCGTGTTTATTTAAATTTCTTAGTTAAAAAAAGGTGCTTGCTGCGTCATTAAAAGGGTTTCTGAACAAACATAATTTTCAACCATGAAGTGCACGGAAGAGAAGAATAGTTACAACTGGGGGCAATATTATATATAATTTCTTTAGTTTATTTGGTTTCAGTCTCTTACATAAATAGTCTTTTTTTATTCAACATACGTCGCATTGTTCTCTTATGTAAACGTCAAGGAACATCTCTTTTGTGTCGGACACACGGTGCCGCAGATCTTTTGTCGCAAAAAAAATAAAATAAATTGTTAATGTGTATGCTTCCATTTTTATTTTTGTACAGAGCATTTCTTTTTACCTCTCTTCTGTTCTAATGACGAACAAACAGCGTTTGTTCGACGGCCATGACCCGGAATCCTTGTGCCGAATTTCCGGTTTACTTTCGTAACCTATTCCAGTGTAGTAGTGGTGTGATATTTATATTCATATACATAGTAACCTTATTCTATGTAGAATTTGCAGTAAATAATAATGAAATGAAATAAATAGTATGGCATTAAAACATTTGTAACCTTATCCTTTGTAACATATACACGTACTTGGTGTTCCTCACCTGCTTTTCTGGCCGTCACATCCCAGCAACACCCTTTGGGGTGTTTTTGTAAAATCCATTCTTAGCTGACTACTAATTGGCAGAAGCAGTATCTTTAATAATTTTGAATGTTTACGTCAAATAGTTTCGGAGATCTCGCGATGAGTCAATGAATCTCTGGCTATGTCCTACTATATTATGTTGTTTCCCGTCCCCTGTGTTGGCCATATTATAAAATTAGGCCTCAAATTATTTTCTATTGTAACCGTTACTGTAGCAACCGCATCAATAATACGAAATGCGAATGTTTATAAAAGTTAATTAGAAATAAAATTGTGAAGAAACTACGAAATTTAAAAAATAAATAGTCTATAACCATTTCCAAATCATTCCGTGTCAAATGGTCATATTCCCATGTCGATATGTTCATAAGTTTTCATGTCATTAGTGAACAAAGAAAACCTATTTTTTTATATATAAATAGATAATGGATATAAATAAATAAATGCAAAATCCTTATAATATAGTCCCAAGAGATTTGTCATGATTGCGTCAATATTAATTAAATTAATTATTTATTTTTTATATTTATTATACCTTATTTTTTTTTGTTTATATAAATATATTTTTTTTAAAGAAAAGATTGCGTTCAGTATCTTTACAGTTAATGTTAATCAAACTCTACATTCTTTATGTATAGGATGGCGCAAAAGTAAACCTCCTATCAGAAAATGCTATAAATTTTGCCTTTGACGTAAAAAAATTAAAAGACCAAATAAAAATAATCCACAAGAAGAATCAAAGTTTTTCATATTTTTTTTAAATTACAGCCAAAAAACATATACAAGGTATACAAGGTGGCGCAAAAATAATCTTCCGATGTTTTTTGGCTGTAATTTAAAAAAAAATGAAAAACTTTGATTCTTCTTGTGGATTATTTTTATTTATTCTTTTAATTTTTTTACTTCAAGGCAAAATTTATAGCATTTTCTGATAGGAGGATTACTTTTGCGCCGCCATGTACATCGATTTATAAAGAACACAAGTTGAATAGCCACAGTCTAATCAATGGTAACAGTTTTGTGAATTTTATTTAGATATAAAATAATATATTAGTTTTTCCTTCAAAATTGTGTATAAAGGTTTTGAACGACATTTGATTCAATTCATAAGCCACAAACGTTTAACAAAATGTCTAAAATTTACGATATACTTATCGTTATTGTTTTATCACTAATACACTTTATTGATTAAAGAAAACCACTAACTAGAACAATAATACTAAAGAAAAATAAGATCGTCGTTAAAGTATAAATACTCTTATTCGTATGTATATTAGAAACATTACTTAAATATATGATAATTTTAAACTTCACCAAAAGTGAAGGTAAAAAAAATATGCTACTATCAATGCATTCTCCCACGGTCTAACTTCAGGTTGAGTAGAGAAAGAAACAGAAAGTATAGTAAAATTAAATGTCTATGCAGATCTCTAAGTTTATGGATCTTCTTCTTAAGATTTTGGGAGAAGATTGACATTATTAAAATAATATTTTACCTGCACTCCGAGTCTTCTCTGCAGAGATGAGCGAGTGTGTGACAGGCCGGAAGTGGGGATCCGATAGGAGGTCGCTGAGCGCACGATGGATGTAAACGCTCTTGCGCATTCATGCAGGAGTCCTCCCTATTGTCAGTTTTCCTACGGAAAGTTATTGAAGTAGTTTTAAAACAATAGTAAGTTTTTAATAAATAATGTATTGCTTCAGAATAGATACTGGACTCGATTAAACAAAGTGTAGGACTGTTTTACTCGCGGTTGGTCTTTGTGGCCAGAGACCGATTAGGTTGGTGACATCGCAGTGCCTATTTCTACGACAAGAGTTCTGTGTAAACATTACTGTGTTCCGGTTTGAAAGGCGCTGTAGGTTGTATTAATACCAGTGTAACGAGACTCAACATCTTATGTATCAGGCGACGAGCGTAATGTGTTGCTGTGTATATCATTATAATCAGCGACATGTTGTTATGGGCAGGCCTATCACTTACCATCAGGTGAACGTCCTGCTCGTATCGTCGCCTAATTGCATAAAAAAAGTTGGTGCTGGATTAGTATATCCAGAGATTGTTATTTGTGTCACAGGCTAATGGTGATGAAGATATACCTAACAGAAAAGGTAAAGCTGTAATCTAGTTATATCATTTACTTCTCCTTAATCTATAATTAACAGCTGAATATAGGCCTCTTCGAATAATGGTAAATTCGGTACTCACCACGAATGGCGTGATTTGGGGTAGTATAATTTTTGAATTGTAAGGGTTTGTTAATGTTTACTACAGATTCAATAGAAAAACTGTTGCCCTTAACCGAGTATCATTACTTTAGAGTCGCCCATAATGAAGCTATGTACATCATCTATTTTAGTGTGACAGGTTAAAAAAATTCAATTACTGTATTATTAGGATTACTTACTTGCAGAGGCAGAAAGCGATTTCCGTGTTCCAGTTCACGTTCGGTTTCCGGTAGAACCCTCGTAGTGCCGTCATACAACCTTCCCTATCGCAGTCGGTCGAATGGCACTTCTGCAGTACCGGTGTCAGCGACGCCACGCACTCACTGTCCTTGATGCACGTATCCAAAGCAACGTGACACGTTGACTGCAGAGCCACCTTCTCATCACCTGCTTTACCGTTCTCTTTCCCAATCCTCTCTGTTGGTTGTTGTTTAGTGTTAGTTATGCATGTGTGTTGAGGTGCATGTGTGTAGATTCTCGCTTAATCTCATTTAACACGAAACTATCAGCTTCCGTGTACCGTGTGGGATACATGTTGGGTACCGTATAAGTATAATAAGTATTCTAAGTCTTTCTAACTTAATAGTAATCTGTTCTTAGTATTGTTTGTTAATTCGCAAATCAATTATTTAAAGTTTTAATATAATACACACATACGTTTGTTAACATTTAAGATGGCTTGTATTATATCACATAATTTATGCTTTATTAACATTTTTATTTTCGTACCGAATAAGTAAATTTTAGATACGTAAAATAAATATATAAACCAATTAAAAATACATAACCAATAACAATGTGAAACTTAAAAGTATATATATATATATTTTAAAAAGTGTATTATTCGAAAATACGATATAATAACGTACATGCCAAGACAAGGTATCATTTACAGAGTGTAATATAAAACTGATAAATGTGATAATATTATTATGTATTTGAATCAATTAAATACATGATGATCGAATGATTTAGTTAAGATATAAAATATGTATACGAATCTGAAAAACAAGCTCGTCAGATGTATTACTCATGCTTATATAAATATAAAATTCAGTTCCCTCGATAACGATAATGTGGTAGTTGATGAAGTATAATAGAAGCTAAGGGTGTTGCGAGGAGATATCATTTAATGGAAAATTAAACAAAACTTCAAATTGTTTTAACGAAAACAAGATAAACTTACCGTAACGATTAAAAACTATTCCATTAAACAATTTCTTTCCCCTCCACCTGCTGAGACTTATGCTATCCGGTAACTGATGAGGGATGAATATCTGAACCGTTAGCGGGAATTGCAAAGCTTCGCGAAGATTTACGTGTTTAAGCTTCTTTACTAAAACGCTTCTGTAAAACTAAATCCTCTACAATCTCAAGGTGGATGTTGGGGAATAGGAAGCGATCTTAGAAGGGGGGTACTAAAGCGCTAATATCCCTTCTATAAATCTTATCTACGCAAAGCTTCACTTTGTGATCTTTTGCTATATAATTTTAGAGGTTTTTCTCTGTTTCTTTAAAAACTAACTAAATTCACGACTAAATTGGAATATCTCCGGGTATCTAAACGTTGTACAGGGACACATAAGGACAGACATGAATTTTTATTCTAAGTTGAATGAAGATGGGCCTTGATGTTGAACTTGTCTACATCTGTACATAATCGGAGCCTAAAATGGATGTTTACGATATCTATGGTTAGTTGTGATGTCAGTTTAAATTAGTGTGTTCGTGGAAATGTTCTCAAAAACTTAACTTTACTGGACCACTTTCCCAACACAATTTAATATAACATTATAATTAATGACGTTACGTCCACAAATACAATTTTGTTTGAATTAAACGTCCAAATGTTTATATACGTACGGTTTTCGTCAATGTATCCAGGCCCGTAGACAGTCTTGGTGGCATATAGTGGGTCTTCGCTTCCCCCCGGCTCATGATTCCAGCGATGGTCATGGTGTCCATGAGGGTGGTAGTGTGGGCTTGCGTACCGGTGAACGTGTGTCATAATTTTATCTGGTGCGATTAGGTTGCCGTCTTGAGTTATAGACATACCGCCGATCCAAGACGTCACACCGGTCGCGTTCCGATTAGCATGCCATCCATCCGACATCAGCTTTACTGGAATTGCACCCATCGTATGTCTTAACGACAAGCCCGGCGACCGAGCCATAGCGCGACGGGACCCCGGTACCAATGGCGGAGGCGATCGCGCAGGTTCGGTTTAAAAACGATTAATCATAAACCTATTTAAATTTAAATAATGACAATCCAAACAACAAATCGGCAAAAAAAACACATTTATTGGGCAAAAATAAAATTATTGACAGTACGTAAGAATTAGGAAACTGTACACCGGACCGGTGAATGTTAGCAAAGCCCTGATTGGATGGCAGTCCCGCTCGTACTATTTGTTAAAGCCAAAATCTATGCCGCGCAGTAACCATAGAGATCGTAGAAGAAAATGCAGAAAGAAAACATGCAAACATGCTCGCATTGAGATGAGATAATATCAGACATACATAGGTAAGTGAAATGTATGTTTACCTAGATATACCTGACCGAAACGGTTCTTTGGAAAATAGCAGAGATTTCAAAGCATGCGGGCATAAAGTAGGAGCGAGGTAGTAACCCTACTGATGCTAAAACAAAATAATATTAATAAGGAAACAATTGTAATAATAGGGTCTATTTAGACTTTAGACCTTGCAAATTCATTTGTTGAAAACTCATTGAAGTATTTTGTCAGAACTTAAAATTGTTTTTACAGTTTTTGATAGTTCGTTAAGAAAAATATTTCATATCTTGTTGCAAGCAATTCCCGTAATCGAACAGAAATGTATACGTCCATTTTATGATATGAAATTGTTGCTCGATAAAAGGGTAATGGTTGTTGAAGGTGTTACTGTGTGGTTTTTTGTATGTTACGCTCCTACCTTACAAAGCATTCGCGAAGCGTGCGGTGCGAGAGGCGACGAAATCCGAGAGACACATAGAGAAGAGAGAGAACATAAAGAGAGGGTGCGGCGGCGGCTCACCGTGGCGGGGTCGTGGGGGACGCGGGGAGAGAAGGGCGGCGCGAAGAAGGCTGGCGGCAGCGGCCCTCGTCATCAGCCTGGTGCCGTTCTCGGTGAGGAGCAGGATGGTACCGTCGGGTGCGGCGTAGCGCATCAGGGGGGGTGCTCGTGCGGGCACCCGCTGTGGGGCCTCGAACAGCGCGCGCACCGCCGGCGGACATTCACCCCACGCCGCCGCTGCCCACCAACCACGTTAACTCTACTGCCCCCGTACTAGCGAGCCGCACTTTAAAACCACCCTTAACAGACCTACAGATCATAATTAAAAGGAACCATATCGTGTTCAAAAAAATCTGTTAAAGGTGGTTCTTGAAGAGGTAGTTACGATAGTTACAATAATGCTCGCCGCCCCATCGACAATGCTCTATCAACAGTCCAGGATCATTACCGAAGGCCGAAGGTGTCGGAAGCCAAGAGTTGAGGTAACTGCGGGCATTTGTACGGTGTGTGAGGTCAGGAGTACACTAAAAAGAAGCTTAGTGTCCGGTGAAACATAATAAACAGCCTTGTGTGGTAAAGTAGTGATCTAAAGTAAATCCTAAGGCCTAGGCATCTAATCAGTGTTAAAACTTAAAAGGCACCAATAATTAAATAATAGAAAAAATAAAAGGTACAAAAGAAAAATAACTAATTTAACACGTTGACGACTATTGAGATGAGTCTAGTACTCCTTAGAAGCGTTCGTACTTGTTGTGTAACTGTTTCCTGTTCATGTATCATACACAAGTTTACATTTTGATTATTTACATTATATTTAATTAACATATATCATATTAAATTTACATAATTATAAATCTTAACAAATCTGTGTACTGTGAGGTTTCCTATACGTGTATATATTTGTACATGTGTTGGTAATGTATAAGTTTATAATTGTACAAAGTGTTATTAGTTTCATGTGATTGGCCATTTTGAAACATTTAAAGCTATAACTAATTTTATTAATCACACTGCGGGTTTTGAGTAAGACATTATTAATTTTATTAACCTAAATTGTATAGAAAATATGAATCACAATAAATGATATCACTTACATTTGAACAAATATACGAATGTGGCTTTGAAACTGAATATTCAATATTATTGGGTCGCGAATTTCCTTTTCCTCGGTTAAGTAATTTGAACAGTTGTATATGTTCTCACGTACTCAAAGCAGCCCCAGCGTTCATCGATCCAAGGAATTGTACACGTAGTTTATTTTTAAATGAATTTTATACCGGAAGCAAAGACCGAAATATGAAGTATACTGAGTAGATCTTATCCGGAAAGGGTCTAGATGTGGGCATCGCAGCGGTTATCTTTGCTCCCAGTCACTGTATGTAATCGTACATCTACATATTTGAAGTAGGTAGTTTAATTACAAGAGTAGCAAGACAACATTCTACATCTCAAGGTAATGAGCATTCTTATCAATAACTTGTGTGTCCAGCTACAGAAGAGGTTTTTACTTTTAACAGTATAATAAATAGAAAATTCGTAATGGTAAAGTCGACGCTGAGGCTTTTGAATATATTTTATTCATTCATAGTTAGAAACGAATAGGAAAAACTGAGGGATTCCGCGGCAAAGGAGAGCGTCGTGGAAAAGAAATCTTTAAAAGGTTTACTTCTGTAAGAAACGACCTCAAAGTGCCCTAAGTACAAAGGGATCCTAGAGGTGAATGAATTTCCTTTCTTTTGTTTCTTTATTGTATCGATTCTATCTTCACTTTTAAATTAGTATTGAAAGAATGATGTTCAGTTATTCAAACATCTATATGAGAGTACTATTATTTCATTGTTATCGAAAGTTGTATATTTATTATTAACATAACATTAACATTTTTGATGTACTATAAGAAGGTTAATTCGACAACTTCCTCAAGAGTGATACCGACGAAGATTTTTAACTGTTTGATCAATTCACATTTGGAGATTAACTTTTCTTACTTAAGTTTATACTGCTAATATTATGGCAGGGTTTATTAGTACATAAATATAGTATTACAGCTATGTATACCTTGTTGGAAATGTAATAGACTTTACAATAAATTGCATAAGCTCATAAATACTTTAATATAAAGTAAAAAACTAACAATAGAATAAAATAAAGAGGTGTAGAAGGTAAAGTATATGTATTCATCTTATTTGTATATGTTAACTTTTATTTACTTTTTCTTTAAAAATTCTTTACGGTAACGGATGCATAAAAAATTTATAAGTTCAAAATAACTTAATCGCATGTGTCTATTACTAAGGTAAAAATTTCTGAAATTAAGTATATTACTTAATAAAAAGAATCATAGAAATCTTATGCTGGTGGTGGGTCTCTGTTGCCGAAGACCGTACAGATGGGTACCATACCAGCGACTATTTCTGCCGCCAATAGTGTAGTAGTGTGAAAACATTACTGTGTTTCGTTTTGAAAGTTGCTGTAGCTAATGTAATTACTGGAGTAACGAGACTCAACTTCTTATGTCCCAAGAAAACGAGCACTTTTTTAATTTTAATTATATATATTACATAATGAATAAAAAGTATAAATATATATGTGTAATTGATCCTTGATTAAAAATAGGTTTAGTAGTGATTAATTTCTTTATTCAACGAAGCGACAAGAGGAGAGGGAAATTCACTTGATGGTAAGTGATACGCCTGCCCATAATAACGTGGCATTAGTCAGGATGACCTACACTGTACGATATTGCGCTTCAAGCCTTGAGGAATACAATGTTAAATCTCGTTACTCCATTAATTTCACTAGCTGCAAACCGGAACACAGCAATTTTTGCACACTACTGTTCAGCGACAGAAATAGGAGCTGTAGCGGTATCTACTTAGATGTCTCCGGCAACAGAGATCTACCACCAGCAAATAAACTCTCTTTTCTCTTCTTCTCAAAGGCTTCTTTCACACGGAAAGAATCATCGTTATTTATCCAATATGTCAAGTGTGAGTTGGTTATACATATAGATGAACAAAAAAATATGTATGTCTCTTATAGATCGTTGGTTAGAAATGGGTTTAGACTTGATGATGATAACTAATTAATTTTATTGAATGTAAAGTTATTAAAGGGTTATGCGAGGAGTAAAAGGAGGAATAAAGGTAGAGTGAAATAAAATATGCAGTAGAATAAAAAATCTTGTTTCAGCGGAATGGCACGATAATACCTGCGCTTTTCATATTAAACGAATCCATTTAAAATGACTTAAATGAATTTCAAACAGAGCATTGGGAATTCGCGCGAGTTAAGTCCGACCGGACTTTGGACCGGACAAAGGGTAGCATTTCCCTGAAACGGAATTTCGTTCGCAAACGTTAGAAAGAGGGCTTGTTTCGGGCTGAAGCTGTAAACAATGAGTTCGTTTGTTTCGTAGTTATAGCTGTGTAGACACGGGGGAGGAATGTGTAGTCAAATACAAAGCTAGTGCTGTGAAAATTTTGTTTTCATTCGCCCTTTTTTTTTATTTCACTCAACGATGAATAAGACACTTGATGATAAGATTTTTCCACGAATACAGCGCAATTTAGAATAATACACACTACAGCATACTGTGTTCGTCGCTTAAAGAGAGAACATATTAACTTCCTTTACCCCATTAATGTATATATACTATCGTTTGACAGTTGTAAAAGGAACAGCGGTGGTAACTATCTGGACGGTTACCGGCAATAGAGATCTACCACCAGTGATATAGTTTTTGTACGCTACTTAATATAATATATAACAGCGTCCGGTTTCTATAGTATATTGAAAGATGATAGCTCATACTAATATATGTATGTTTCAGTAGTATCTTGACTTTTTTTTTATTCTACGAAGTGATAATATGTGCAAGACGTTCTCTTTATGGTAAGTGATACGCCTGCCTATAACAAGTGTCGCTCGTTAGGATGATATACACAGCACCACATTGTGGTCGTCACCTTGAGACAAATTGTTAAATCAGAGAGTTACGAGACAAACCGGACCTCGACGGTCTCGTACAATAGAGAATTATAATCAATACAAGTTCTATTCCGTACCAGGAATCGAACCTGAGTCTCCAGGGTGAAAGACAGGTCAATGTACATATGAAAATTTGTAAATATTTCTTGTCTCTTTCATATTATATTTTTACTTTCCTTCAATGTAGTAATCGTCTAAACGCTTGTCTTGTGGAGTTTAAAAAGTTGCAGGGTATTTACATTAATTACCGTTAAATAAATAGATAATCTCAACCCCCTTTTCAAACAAATCTTAATTGCAATGGTTAGTGTTAACATATTCCACAACTTAATGACTCACATATATAAATTAAGATTCTATTTTAATGTGGATAATAGACCAAATAAACTTCAATCTGAACCATATCCGTAGCTATATCCGTATAAGAAAATTAATTAATTATTTGAATGGAAGTTTCACTGTAACTTGATCCAGTTCAAGTGGTATTTAAGTTGTACGTAATGGATCCGACGACGATGTGAATTCTAGTTATTGATAATGTGATCGCGTTAGCATTACGATTAATCTAATGCTCTAATATACCTGATATAAAGTGATGGTTTATTGATAAGTGTGATGTCTGAGCTAGAGTTTTCGGTGGAGGAAAATGGTGATAGGCAAGTACGTGGGAATAACGATCGTTTTCGATGATTTGCGACCTCCGCCATCCCACCAGCCCACTGGTACCATTGTCTCTTCTTGAGAGAGGTCTCGGGTCCTTACAGAAAGCTCTGATTATAAACTTGCGATATATAAGCAGCTTGCAAAAACTGTACAAGAATTTCTAACAAAAATCCATCATAAATAAGGTGGTAAATAGTAGCGCCGTTATGATTCGAGATAAATAAGTTTATCTAGATGATTTTATAAAGAGTAATATATAAAAAAACTATTAGTAAGATATAAAAGAGTATATATTATCATAGTATTTAGTTATAATTAAACATATATTATATATGTTATATAAATTACTTATTTAAAAATGATACGTATAAGTACTCATTAAGGTGAGCTTCAACCACCCACACATTGTTGCGTAGTCTTGACACATGATATTAATACTTGATACTTCGGTAATTTATTTTTAATTACTTTTTTGTAATTATTAATTCATCTGTTTTTCGTTATTTACGTTAAACATATAATGACGGTATTTTAACCATATAAATTTGGTTACAAAGTTAATGAAAGATTTTGCTGCTGTATAGAGAGTAAGAAAGAGAACATTTGCAATAATTTCATTATATATAAGAGATGTAAAATTCCATTTACATTTCAAGTTAAAATATTTCAGAATCTGTAAGATAAGACGTCGGATTTAAAATGATTCTTCAATTTATATTTGTTTGTTAAAACCAACTGATCCCTAATCCGAGGCTTCGTTTTCCAATTTGAATCGGATTCTTGGTGCCGAAGGTAGCAGGTAAGACGAGTCATCTCTAAATTAACTTTCTTTAATATTTCTTTCCATAGTAAATACGAAACTTTTAATGTTTATATTAACAAGTTGATTTTAGTTCATTTGTATACAAGGTGGCGCAAAAATAACCTTCCGATGTTTTTTGGCTGTAATTTAAAAAAAAATATGAAAAACGTTGATTCTTCTTGTGGATTATTTTTATTTGGTCTTTTAATTTTTCTACGTCAAGGCAAAATTTATAGCATTTTCTGATAGAAGGATTACTTTTGCGCCATCCTATAAAAACATAAGTAAAATCAAGTGTGTGAGATATTTCTTTATGATATTTCAAGTAATTTTTAAGTAACAAATTGATCATCTGAACATATTTAATATAATTAAAATGTACTCGTGGTAGGTTTCTGTTGCTGGATACTGTTTAGGTAGGTACCACCGGAACTCTTATTTCTGCCGTCAAACAGTAGTGTGCAAATAGTATTGTGTTTTAGTTTGAAAGGACTGTACCTAGTGTAATTACCGGGGTAACGTGATCATACGCTTACAACGAGTGTAATATGGTGCTGTGTATACGATTCTTATTAGCGCCACATTGGTATTGGCAGCAGGCGTATCACTTCCGCTTATCTCGTCGCTGTATAGAATATATATATTATATATATATATATATTTTTTTACTACAATAACTTGACTTCAATTAACAAGATTTAAAACTCGAAGCCTATATCCAGGAGTGGACGTCTATCGGCTGATGATGTATATATGAAAGCTCGAGATAGTATCGAATGTCCTTTTGTATATGTCGACAAGATGAAAAAAAACAAGAAAGCCGTAGCCCTAAATTTACAATATGATGGAAGAAAGGTAGCCTGAAGGCTTTGAAAAAACGTTATCATCATATAATCTTCACCATATTAAAAAAAATATATAAATAATTTGAGCTTTGTTACTTTTGACGACTGAACAGGAAGTTACATTAAAAACGCACATCCCAAACACAAACACGTATATCCGCTCGTGTGAACACAAGTATTATTTAAGTACACACATAACGAGCAGTGTATCACGTAGAAATAAGTATAGACAACAATGGGGCGCGTGAAAAGTTATTCTACCGTAAATACAAAGGGTGGAGCAATTCAAAGAATTAAAGGGCTTAGGAAAGATTGAAAGTTAACGCATCGGTTGAGATCATCTCGCGCCGCGGTAGAGGAAAACTCCAACCAGCGAAATTGTTGCCAGGGTTGCCACATCCAGAACATCAGTAATATTTTAAGAACGCAATAGCGCATACAATTTATGTGATATTCTACAAATATTTAAAAAATATAAGGCTAATAAAATATTTCTATATATATCTAGTAAGCATGTTATTATGCAGATACGAGGGATGAAATAACGTTACAATAGTAAATGGTGGTGCAATATTGGTGGTGGGTCTATGTTGTCGAAGGCCGTCAAGGTAGGTACCACCGTTTTATTTCTGCAACCAAACAGTACAACAGTACAAACAAGTAGTGTACGAATATTGTGTTCCGGTTTAAAGGTTGTTATAGCTACTGAAATAAATGCAGTAACGAGGCTTTAACATGTTTTGTCCCAAGATGAATATCGCAGTGGTGGAGTATATTATCCTAAGTAACGCCACGTTGTTATGGGCCAGCATATCGTTTACCATCAGGTGGGCATATCGATTGTCTTGTCGCCTCGTAGAAAAAAGTGTGAAAAGTCAGTGTTAGTTAAAAAATCAAAAACAAAAGGAAATAAGTTATGCAGAATATAGATACTAGTTGTTCTTAGCGACAAGCGACTCCGAAGGATTTGAATAGTCGTGCAGCGTCAGTGTTTCCGCTAAGGGGGAATATTTAAAAGAAGAGAATATGGTACACTCTAGACTGCAGCTTCATCATCAAATACTGCTTTGCTGTTTACCATCTTGTGGGAATGTAGTCGAGAAATCGTGGATATTGAAGCATGCTCACCTAAAATACCGCGGTTTTTATATGTTAAGGACCGGACGTTGTTGTTATAGCGGCAGATTAACAGTATTAGGGTAGTAGCTAGCCAGGGTGATTCGAATAAAATCCTACAGATAGTCAATTTAAATATGAGGTCCATGTTTGGTCCCGGGGTCACGGGAACAAACAAGGAACTGTGTTAGGAGGCAAGCGCTTAGAAACTGAGCATTGGAGGTAGTTAAAAAAATTGTGAACTTATAGTTTTTCTTAGTAAGGTTGCATTTGTAACCAATGATAGGTTATTATTATACTTTAAAATATTTATTATCTTATACATTTTTATGATGGTTTACAACTATATAAATATACGTGTGTATAAATTTGTTCAAACCCATTCCTTCTTAATAACATCTCATGGACGTTTTTCAAGTAATGTATTAATATTTATAATAATAACACGCCTTAAATTATAAGTATCAAAAACTGCGTTATCTGTTAACCAGTAGTTGGCAACCCTTAAGGAAATTTCCCCCAAGTTCTACGATAAGAACCCTGTTGGGATTACAAGAAATGAATCAAACGCTCACATATATTGAAACCGAGCTAGTTGAGGGTTGAGTCTTTCAGATATTACTTTAGGTTGATTTAACAAAGAAGAATGAAACATAAGAATAATGAAAAATCAACTGAAATCATAGAAGAGACGATAATCTTGAAAACAAGACTTCTATGGATATGTTCTATATCCCAGCAAATATTCGTAAAGAATTAAAGGAAAAATGGTTCTTGAAGTTTTAAGTTATTTCGATGTCATCATCATCATTTCATCTTATTGATGGATGCAGGTTTCCTTAAAAATGTTTTTAATTTGAAAGCATTTTTTTTTGTTAAAAGAAGTAATAAGATTATCTCTTGGCAAAGAGACACTGCCTGCCTTTATCGACGAGACTTTGATATGGAGGAGAAGAAGAGAAGATAGGCCGGTTTAAATATTATTCTACTGATAACGAAATTAAAATATGTATAATTTTCTTCCCACTGCTGGGAGGCTCGAGTCACGAAGGCTGTCGCTCTTTGAAATGTTTTAGTTTCCTAAAGGTGTTTTCATTGGAAGAAAGTTCAGCAAGGATCGAACCCACATTTCTTTCAGCGAATGAATACTTTACGATTTTTGATTAAAAGCAATCAGACGAGGAGTATTTTCAGTGGATTAATGTAATTTCAAGCTCTCGCCAAGATTATTGAATAATGCCTGAGTATAATAGGATATATTGATTCCGTGATCTGATGGAAATGGAGTCGCTGGTTAACGTATTATAACGGAAGCCGATCAGGATTTAGCGCTACCGCTTACTTATCGGGATTACTGAGGTTGGTTCGTAGTGGAAATTTGACAAGACTTTATATTAGAAGAGTCGCAAATCAGTGAACTTTGACTAGTGTGTGTGTAATACTTTATTAATTCTACTATGATATCATTCGTAGACTATTTTTTTCTCTTTAGTGTATAGAAAGAATGTATTACCTAATTTAAAGTATTATTTAACATATAATTATAAACAGTTTTATTTGCTTTTATATTACAGACTAAGATTCTCAATGTAAGAATAAGAACATCAATATAAGAAGAGAATTTGTATCTAATAATTCACTTTTCGTTCACTCTCTTTAGGCAAGAAGATTTCTAGTGTCAATAACATCTTTAATTGTTGTATATATTTCACGTCCATCTGCTGGACATAGGCCTTCCCAAAGATCTCCACATCGATCGGTCCCGCGTTCCTCGCACCCAGTGGGTTCCCGTGATTCTCAATAGTTCGTCGGTTATTACTTATACTTTTTGTTATTACTTAGGACTTATAAAAGAAACTTGTATTCTTTTAATGTTTATTTTTTAAGAGATTAAAGGTTTTTTAATTTTATTTCAATAGTGCCTAGTATTTCCTTTGCAATTGAAGGCTTTCTCCGATATAAATAATTACTGTATTTTACGCGTCTGTTTACAAAGGAAAATGGATAATGATACCAGTGTGAAGATGGATAGATTTTGCCAGTATCGGTTAACAATAAATAAGATTTTTTTTTAAATATATTTCTTTAAGAACCATATAGCAAACTAGCTGTTCCAGGTCCGGTTTGTTAGCCGTAACTCCTTTTGGGGAAGGAATTCTGTAAAATCCATTCTTAGCTGACCTCTAAATGACAAAAGCTACACTTCTACCAAATTTTGTGTCTTTACATTTAATAGTTCCAGAGATCTCGACAGTCTATAAATCTCTGGAAATCTTATATATATAAGTAGATTGGATATCCTGTCTTAAAGTCCAGAAATACGATATTAAAAATTAAACGTTGCACTAATTGTTTCAATTAGGTTTGTAATGGTTTCTAGCTTTATCCTGCTTATAGCTCTTTAAGTGAATAACCTAATTCATATTGTATTTTGATTAGTTCCTAAATTTATGAAGAGCCTCTAAGCAAAAATCTTTTATTATAGGGCCAAATATGCTTTATGGCATATATATCATATTCCTATATATCTGAATAAATACGATTTATATACCATGAATTTTAGTCTGTAGTTAGAGTCATATTAATTTCTTACTCAAAACCCGCCGGTACAGTGAGCATTAGCTTTAAGTTATAGATCAGACTCACCGACGCATGGGTTGTGGTTAACGACGGCGAAGATACGGTCGCATCGCTTCTTCATGTGGGTGTTAGGGCAGATGCAGCCGAAGAGTGGTGACAGACGGAGACCAGACCAAGCCTCGCGGCACGCTTCCCTGTACAGAAGTAGAATAAGTTGTAAGTTGGGGTATTATTATATCAGGGACGTGAACAGAGATTTCGTGTAGGATATGCATACTGAGGGGGTGTAATATACTACTGAAGGTGGCGGAAAGCGCAAGATCAATTGATGTTGAGATGGTTGGGGGAGGCCTATGTTTAGCAGTGGACGTCTATCGGCTGATGATGATGCATTCCGTGCCCGAAATATCTGTGGTTGTCTTTACTTGAAAATAAACATAACATTCAGAATAATTTAATCTTTGCAGTGACTTGAGAGATTATTATTTAGATAGGTTTCTGGAGCTAGGGTATGCAGTGCCTACAAGGCGACTAAAAGGGTCATCGGGTTCGTGGGCTTTGAGGGTGGGTCCTCAAAGCTCAATAAGCGAGCTTTGGGAGGACGGCAAGTACATGGTGGTCATGTATTTGCCGTAGTACAGCGTGGATACTTAGGAAGGCTTTGCCCTTCCGTGGGATGTTTTAGCCAGACTGGGGGACACCGGTGCGTTCCGTAGGAGATCCCGGAGACCCTCCTTATGCACTGAGGGAGACCACCGAGGAGGTTTTAGTGGGTAGAAGCCCCACATAACTTTGTCTTCCTTCCAGAAGCAAGGTGTCTTTCAAGAAGATTTCAAGGTGTCTTTTAAGGGTATGCAGTGCCTATTTGTGTATATAAAGCCTACGGAATCGGTCATTATCGTAAGGCGCTTGTTTACGCTGGTATTAGAAGAGAAACACACCGTCCACCTAGAGACGTGGCATCTACATTCTGCATTTGTTCGCCGTATATTCAAACATTCATTCACCATTCCACGGAAGAACCGCAAGAGTAATGGATACGTTGTCCAATTTTTATTTTGGCGATTGCTTTACGCCACTACAGTGCTGGCCGCTCGCTGGCCTAATGGTTAGAGCGTGCGACCTTCATTTCCAAGGTTGCGGGTTCGAATCTCTGCATATACGGATGACTTTAATATTTAAGTTACGTACATTTGCGAACTTTAGTAACAACAGCGAAATACAAACGATGAACGAAAACATCGTGAGGAAACATGCACATGAATTACAACTTATTCTAAGGTGTGTGTGAAGTCACCAATCCGCATTGGACCCGCGTGGTGACTATGACTCATCGTCTTCATATAGACCAGTGCCCCAACAGTGGGGACGTAAATTGGCCGTTGAAAAAAAAAACTTCAGCGCTTTATTGCAAAGTATGAAATTATCTACATGTATTTTTGGTTTTTTACTTAATGGAATAGTCCTACATGGTACAATCTTCCATAAGATAAAAAAACACAGCATCCCTCTCATCGCTTTTGGATTTTAGTTAAGAAATACTATCGTACATAAACTATATTCTAGTACTGTAATAGAATACAGTTATTTTAGCCTATTTCAGTTCGTCGGCAGATAATAACAAAGTAGATCTGCAAAGTTACAAGAAATTAATAAGGAAATATAAAATCTAATTTGTATAGACTTTATAGAGTACTTTCAGATTTTTTATGATTTAGAACGGTTGAAAGTTAAAGTACGTAGACTTTGGAAATGAAACCTAATTTTAAATAGCCTATATAAATTAAACTACATTTAACAGGAATCCGTATATACTAGTGCTTATTTTAGCTGCAGCCAGTTCACCGATTCAACGAGTTCAGTATTAAATGTACCTAGAAATAATTTCATGAATACTACATTCGCTGGATCAAAATAAACCAAACAGACGCGATCGATACAGTTGGAACAGTTTTAACTTAAGTTTTAACTTATACGAGTTTGATTTTGCTTCGGCTTGGATAAAAAATTACTCAGCGTTTTTAAAAAGCCCAGTTTTGTTAATTTTATGCTGAGTTCAAAAATTTCCTCTGCTAAGATCTATTTAATTTCTTTTTTACATTTAATGAAGGCGTTTACTTTAAAATTTCGTAATAGAGAAATCGGAAAAGGAGTCTTTTTCTCATTGCAACGTTTCTATTGATTAGGTCAATTAGGCCAATCATCATTAGCCGATAGACGTCTAGTGCTGGATATTAGCCTGCTGCAAAAATTTCCACATCGATCGCTCCTGCGCTGCAGCCAGCATGGCATCCGGCACCGGCGGGCAATAGGGACCGTCGTTTGTAGGAGTCCATGTGTGAGGATTTGGGCTATTTCCCATCACGCTAGCCTAATGGGGGTTGGTGGTTATAATTAATTGATTAAAATTATTGCTTTATTGTAAGTTTATAAAAACAATTACTATAGAAAAATCACTTTGTGGTTAAGAGAAGTAATTTTAAACTTTTCGTGGCATTGCTAACTATATAGTAATTGATTTTGTTCATATGTAGCAGTTTGATGGTAGAAATTATCAAATCGACTTGATTACCTGCCATTTTAATATTGTCAACTCGTCTTATGCTTAATTATCTTCAGTCTCATTATTTTTTAACATAATACGAAATTAAGGTTAAGTGGTAACTATATATTGTAAATTGCCGCCAGAGAGCCAGAATATTCTGAGTGAAAGCTTTACTGTCCACAACTTCATTGTCACTTAACACTATGTGAAATGGAGGTTAAGTGTAACCCACTCTGGATAAAAAATACTTGACGTTTAATTAGGAACTAAAAATTTAATCACATTTCCTTTACAAAAGAGGTAGTGGATTGTATTCTGGTTTAGCCAGTCCGCATCACACTCACGTCTTAGAAGAACTTACAAGAAATTCGAAGGTATCATATGGTAATATATAAAATCCAGGGAATCAAAAATATTGAGAAAGAAATTCAAAAATAGCTGGTGCAAGGCTAAAGAAGTCTTTCGACGAGAGCTATATTCAGCCGTTGACGTGTTTCGGCTAATGATGATATGTTGTAAAAAGTGCAAATAAGGTTATCATATCATTTACACCAGATGAAAGAAGTGTTCATTTGTTTGTTTTTTAGTACAAGCAGCAAATTTAAATCTAATTATGAAATCACACCTGTCTTCCATCCGACATTCTCCGTCGCGGGCCTTGCAAGCATTCTTGAACCTCTCGAACAGCACCGAGCATGGTTTCTCGCTGTGGCAGACGCTCAGGGCATAGGTGCAAGTCGGCAGGGTCTCAACGGGATAGGGGTCTTTCTCTATAGAAAAAAAAACCTTAAATATGTAAATATACTATATGTTTTAAATAAAATTACTATTAAAGGTATAGCTGAGAAAACTTTATCAATTAACTTTATTCTTTCGAATTAAAACTTCATACGATATTATCTCTGATAGTAACAAAAAGGAAATGAAGAAAACAATAAAAAAAAATTCGTAAGGAGCTAAACAAGAAAAATATATTTTAACTACCCAATAATAAATATTACATACTTAATGTATTAGTAAGTAGTCTATGGTATTAAGAATAAAAACATTGTATCGACTGAAAGTACCAAGACAAACTAAAACTGGACTAATAGCATATCTTCAAAAATGTTTTATGTGTCATAAATTATTTAGCTCACCCTTCTTCAAGACGAAAACGCAGGGATGGTCGAAGAGGAAGTCGCGGAAGGAGTTACACTCGGGATCCACGTTCGGCTCGCGACAGAGGCACGTCGGTTTAAAGAAAGGAAACGCTTGCAGGGTCCTCAGAGCAGCCTGGCACTTCGTAACGGTCACCGTCGAGCAAGCCACTGAAACATAATCTACAATTATTACTGTTCTTTATTTTTGCTCTTATTTATTAAAGTTATGCTGTAATGTTAACTGTACGAGAGCCGCAGACCCGGTGACCTGTAACACGGGTTTATTACCTATTACAGATCCTCCAACGAGTACCCGCCTTGTCGTGGCGGAGGGGCTTAGTAATCATGGCACAGACACACGGTGAAGCGAAGAGCAACCCACTCGGCCGGCCCGCAGTGAAAGGCTGGCCCGAGGCGGCCGCTCCAGGTTAGAGCACCGGTTGGATAACTGGAGCTCACCGGAGTCGGTGCAAGTCCGATAGAACCTGTTCTTGCCGCCGCAAGGACGGGTATGCGCAGGCATTTCCTCCACGTTTATAAAAAAAAAAAACCTATCACAGGCACCAGCAATCCACAGCCATATTGTTAAATGATGTACGTAACTTAATAATTTTGTATGTAAGTACTTTGGTTTGTGGTGACAAATAAATAAAATTTTTGTAAAATTTCAGATAAGATCTGGTTAGATTTACTCTTTCACGGGGTTTCCCCGAGTAAATGAGAGTCATCTTGTAAAAATTTCCGAACAATTCTACACGTATTTAAAATCGTTGCGTTTTGCATTTGAATAGAAGTACTATCCGGAAGACCTAAGAATTTCAGGGCAGTGAAGAGCTGTTTAGGAACCATTGCTGTAGTAGATATTATATAATAGGTACTATGCATACTTTTTCTTGTCTCCAAATTTTTGTTATTTCATCTTTTAAATCAGTATATTTGTGAATTTAGTCTAATATGGTTTTAACTAAATTATCGGAATTGGGTACAGAGATGTCTATTAAATAGGTAATTTTATGTAATTTATCTTGTAGTGTTATGTAAGATCTATTATAATGTGTTGTGTTATCTGTAAGTATAGCGCGATCGTAGTACATTTTATGAGAGCTAGATTCTAAGATAGCTTGAGTTGTGTATTTATAATTTGGTATGTATATGGCATCCATGGTTAGTTGGTATTTGTGTGTAAGCTTTTGGTAAATTATATTGACTATCTGATTGTGTGTATGGGTGTAATCTGTTTGTGTAAGCGTAGAGCATGCTCCGGTGATATGCTGAATTGTTTCGTATTGTGAGTGACATCTACGCAGTATAAATAAGCTCGCACGTGTTACAACAAAAACCAAAGGGTCAAATTAAGGGCCGGCGCGGCGTATACTTTTATGAGTCTCTACAATTTGATATTTTATAGTACTTGATTTTATTACAAGTGTTTTTTTTCTAAACTTTACAAACTATGTACCTTGTCAGATAGGTATTGAAGTCAGGTACTTATTTATGTGCTTTATACGTATTTTTTATAAAGAAATTTTATTTTAAGATTAAATTATGTAAGTATGACGCCTTATTTTTTAACTGTCACGACTTTCAAAGAACCTAATTTAAAAGTTTTAGCCTCTAAGTGATGGTTATAAATTTAATTTAATAAAAAAATGATTAAACAATAAGTATTATATTAAAATTTGTGTAGAAATAAGTAAGAACTAAAATCATCGAATTTTTTTCTAAAAAATCGAGAATTTTTTGAAAAATATTTAAAAAATGAATAACTCTAGAACCATTGTTTTTGTACGGGGTATTCCATACATAGGTAGATAGGATACGAGCTATACTTTAGCCCCTCCAGATCTTTTACATCTATTACCTTTCACCCTGTATATTGTGTTAATCTACTAATATTGATTCTCAGTTGTGCTCTATTTTTTTTAATCTTTTTTGCCATTGAGGTTTGTCATTATTTTTATAACTGTTGCTATGAACTGTATTTGTGTTAATAACGTATCCTAATTCTTTTGATACTACTACTACTGCTGTACAATAAACCAGTGTGTGAATGTCTGTAAGCCGAGAGTAGCTTGTTAAAAATGGTTGTAGTATATCAATATTAAATGAATTTACTAAGTTTTTCAAGTTTTTACAGTATTTTAATTTAGGTAAATTAGGTCGCTGTGTTGGATCCATATCTGAATAAATAGATAAAGCTCTTTCGACGTTTTTATTTAAATCATGCTTAGGTTCTATTTGTGGCCATATGTTTGTCAAAGATTCTGTTTCATTTCTAAATGACAATATTTTCAGCTCTAATGATACAACACTGTTGTTTTAGGTTTTTTTTTTGTTTTATGTGAGGGAAATTCCTACGCATACTCGTCCTCGCGGGGGCAAGGACAGGTTATGTCGGACTTGCACCGACTAAAACCCCCACGATGTTCCGCCTCATCGCCTGATGGCAGGGTCACGGGAACGCTTTCGCTCACAACCGCGACTCTGCCGGTTTTAGTAAAAAGTTTTATAAGTAACTATTATAAAAATTATTACATCTTTACTCCATTTTATACATACTCTTGGTTTTCCCGCCTTAAACACATGGGTAAAAAGGCATTCGCCTCCCTTGCAACATCTGTGGATAGAGTTACTAAAAGTCTTAAACTATAGTCTGATGAAGCTGTTGATGAATTAGATATTGTGCTTGGATTATAAATTTCTGAGGATGATGAGGTTGTTGAGGATGAACTCGGGGTTCTATTGTCGTTTTGTATCGGATGTGTAGGTTTTCTGGTGTTCTTTTTAAAGGTTCGTCTCTTCGATTGTCTACTACTGCCGTATAAAGTATCGGCATTTGATATTGTTTCTGCAACAATATTAAGTTGAGCAGTATTAAGCAACGCCTAGCCCCCCTCAGATACGTTAGGGCTGCCTGGGTTTTCTGGCCCAGTGTGGGATTTCCTATCACGAGTACCCTCCTGAGGAATTTGTCTTCTTGGTAGTCGCATCGCATACTGCTATGTACTAGTGCACCGTTAACCACTGGTGGGTAATTATAACTATAAGTTGCCAGTGTTCTCCCCCCACGTAGCGACAGATGATCGTGCTGGACGTGGTGATAGATTTGTAGGGGGCTTATTATTATTATTATTTTGAGTCTGAATGAAGTTAGTATCTTTTCAAATCATCATCAGTCTGCGGTATAGATAAGCTTTTAGCTTGACATCTTTTGGTAATAACATTTTAAAATAACCTTTAAGTGACCTAAAATTTTATGTAATTTTTTTTGGTTTAAAAAGCAACAAAAGGAGGAGGATATTCCTATAATAGTTATTGATCAGCCTATCCATAAGAACATGGCACTGTTTAGGATGATATACATTGCTTCATATTGCGCTCATCGCCATGAGATGCAAGATGTAATGTTCCGTTACCTCAAATATTTCGCTAGCTGCAGCGCCGCTCAAACCGGAATACAGCAATATTTTTACACCGGTGTTTGGTAGAAATAGGAGATGCGGTGGTACCTACCTAGACAGCCCTCGGCTACAGAGATTTACCATCAGTACTCAGTATAACTTAATTAAAAATAGCATAAAGTATTTTATGACTTTATTCTTAAATAGCTTTAAATTAGTTTCTTTTTGTGATGAGCTATTATAACTTGACTCTATCTTCACATGGTGTTAAATGAGAAACTATGTAATATTCCAGGTCTTATATGTTGGCAGCGATGCTGTTATGACGACTGATTGTTATGGGGATGGTAACAAGCCAGGCGGTTTCGAAATAACCTGACCATCAACCAACTTCCTCATAATGCGACTCCAGAATCGAATTGAGTAGAAGCAGTTAAGATCTAGCTCATTTGATTACGAAACAAAATATCTCAACTGTAGCTGTATTAAGTAATAAAGATAGTTATCTTTTATCTAAAGATTGAGGTAAATAAGAAGAGGAGAAGCAACCTTAATTGATCATGTCGAATTTGATCCAACAGTAATCTACAAATTAAATTGTAATGCCGAGCGAAAAGTTTTCTTATGACTATAGCAATAAAGGCCAGGTTTGAATGAGAGGGAGAAACTTTTTGTGGGAGGTTGATTAAGGATGTGGCTTAAGCCGATATCATTTTTTTTCCTCCCCAACTCGTGTAATCACAGCGAACTATACTTTGATTTATATACCACAAGGTGCTCGAGCTGTAATGGTGTTGTAGAGTCAGCACTTGGATTTTATAAAATATGTGTCGTTGTTTTTTTTTTAAAACCTGAATAAGGGTCTATTTAGTAGTTTTCTGGTTATGATGACAGCAGACATTTTCACGATGAGGTATATTAGTTTTAAACAACAAAAGATGCTCTAGTTATTAATATTCTTTCGCATCTCTTAATTCTGCCGCGAAACAGTAGTGTGCAAACATTACCGAGTTCCGGTTTGAAGGGCTTTGTAATTAGTGAAATTACCGAGGTGAAATTAATGGGGTAACAAGACAACATGTCTCAAGGCGGCGAACTTATTGAGGTGCTGTGTATGTCATCCCAACTACCGTCAAGTTGTAAACGGGCGCTACCATCAGGTGAACGTCTCTCGTCGCTTCGTAGAGTAAAAAAAAAACATGTATATAAAGAGCATATACACTATCTAACCATGCTAGTCAAATAAAAGACGCATAACCTTTAAAGCTGTTGTTGTTTCACCAGGATATTTGTATGGATCCCACATTTCTTCTTTACTTTATGATTTTTATTAAATTCGGTTTTTATAAGTTATATTAAGGTTTTAATATTTTGTATACTTTCGTTTATTAAATTTTGAGTAATTTAAAACATTAATTTTTTAAATCTGTCTCATTTCCGCTCTTTGAATTGTATACCCAAATGTATTGTTTAATTTGGATGTTAAAATAAAACAAAAATTTACCGACGCAGTACGCAATGCTGCACAAATTTTGTTTGTTGAATGAATTATGCTAATTTTAAATTTAAAAGTAATCATGTGGTAAATTAATTATTTAGTTTGGAATAAAATTATTTGGATGGGGACAGCGCAGCATCGATCTATTTGGAGATTTTTTGGGAAGGCCTATGTCCAGCAAGTCTGTCGGCTGACTATGATGATAGATACTGATGTATACGATCACATGTAAAGGTAATTATTTATAAACTATTAACGAAGCAACGATTTTAATACATAGAAAAAGCGTCGGTGAAACAATTGTATATATTCATATTGTTTAAAGTTATATACAGGGTGAAAAGTAATAGCTGTAAAAGATCTCGAGGAGCTAAAGTATAGCTCGTATCCTATCTATCTATATATGGTATATCCCATACAAAAATAATGGTTCTGGAGTTATTAATTTTTTTAATATTTTTAAAAATTCACGATTTTCTAGGAAAACATTCGATGATTTCATTTGTTACTTATTTCTACACAAACTTTAATGTAATAATTATTATTTAATCATTGTTTGATTAAATTAAAATAATAATCCTCAATTAGAGGATAAAACTTTTAAATCAGGTTCTCTGAAAGTCGTGACAGTAAAAAATAAGGCGTCTTACTTACATTTTTATTTAATCTTAAAACAAAATTTTATTTATAAAAACATATAAAGCACATAAATAAGTATCTGACTTCAATACCTATCCGACGAGGTATAAGAAAGTACATAAAGTTTCTAAAATTTAGATAAAAAACACTTGTAATAAAAGCAAGTACTATAAAATATCAAACTGTAGAGACTCATAAAAGTAGACGCTGCGCCGGCCCTTAATTTGTTTTTGTAGTACCACGTGCGAGCTTATTGCTGTCGTTTTAGATTAGAGTTCAGAGTAGAACATGTGCAATGCCATTTTTAGGTAGGGCGGACGTACATTATCCGTTGTCTTCTTAATTCTGAATAGTTTTTATTTTGTATACCAAATAAATTGAATTTCAATGGCGGATTACGGTAATGAAGAATACGCTGATATTTTCTATTATTATGGACTTAGTGATGGAAATTCTTTAAAAGCACGAAGAGAATATCAGCTACGTTTTCCAAATCGTCACCTACCAAGTCATAGAGTTTTTGCTGCGGCGTATCAACGCGTCAGGGAAACGGGTAGCGTTCAACAGCGACGTTATGACGCAGGTAGGCCACGCAGCTACGATATTGAAGAGGAAGAAGGAATTCTAGACCATTTTATTATAGACCTGACTACGTCGACAAAGGTCGTGGCAAGATTGCTGGGTTTAACACAATGGAAAGTGTGGTTTACTGTGCATACGACAAGCCTCTACCCCTACCATTATACACCGGTCCAGGCCCTGGAGAAAGGAGACCCTGCAAGAAGGTTAAACTTCTGCTGTTTTACACCTATTACCTTTCACCCTGTATGTAACTTATGTCTGCATAGTTTATTAGTTCATTATTTTTAGAGACAAGACTACTTAAAATGGCTCTCAAGTCTTTTTTGTGGTTGCTGAAAGCTTAAGTTAAAGGAAATAAAAAAAAAGGTCGAAAAGTAGACAGAGGTGTTGATGTAAAAATAGTTAAAATACAGTTATAATAGCTTTTTTTTTTCTTTATTTTATTTTTGGGACTTTTAAATAACAATTATTATAACCGTCCCATGGTACCATAAATAAATTCTATTTCCAAATCTTTATTGTCCCTAAGACTAAATTGAACAATGCTAGCCTTCTCAGAGCACGGAGAAGACAGAGTCCTGCGATATAAACTGATGTCTAATTTATTTATGTTAAGGTTATCCATTAGTGTTATATTACTGCTTCCGTTCCGGATACATTCTTGTAGTATATGATACAGATCTTCAGTTTTGTAACACACCTCACAATAAGATGAGGGTACCTTTTTCACGATAAATTTCTCTAATGTACTAATTTAATTGTTTTTTAAAATTTTTGTCTGTTCAAACCATGGTATGTGTGGTGATTCATTTACTGGTGTTTTGTACCTCTTTTCTCCTTAGACCTTTCATCAAAGTAAATCTTCCAGATGTCATGACATTTTTTACTATATTTAATGAAAAGGTCATAAACATTTGGACGCACATGAATGTCCACCCCGTCTGAAATTGTACTTTTGGCTAGATGGTCCGCTTCTTCACTGCCGTTCACACCAACGTGAGATGGCACCCATTGCATCCTAGTTACAGAGTTTTTGTTAATCAGAGGAAATATTTTATTTAGAATAGCATAAGCCAATGGGACACATTTATCACCGGAGACACATTTCTCTCGATGTTGTAAGGCACTCCTACTGTTCGTAAAAATTTTAATTTTCTATAGTTTAGAAGAATTTATATACGAGTAGGATAATACCTCAGAAATAGCCAACAGTTTCATAGACATCATATTAATATTCGATGTTATCTTATACAATCTAGAGTTTATGTTTTTATAATTGTAATATGCAGCCCCAATACCAGTTTTGGATTTAGAACCATCTGTAAAAATTTTATCCCATCCTGTATACTTAGTATTAATTTCATGCAGAAAAATAGACCTTAACATATCAGAATTATGCGTGTGTTTTGAGTGTTTTATATCTGTGAGATTAGTTAGAATTACATCTTTGATATTTATATATGTAACCCAAATTAGCAATGTGAACATGTTCAAACTTTGTGTGAAGTAAATTTTATCTGAAATGATATCGCCAAAATTATCGATAGTGGAGGTTTTCTTTTTTAATGCCAACATTTTGGTTGACTTTCACAAGTCAGTGTTTTTATCAATTCAATGGTTTCTGAACTATGATTAGATATAAGTTTTACACCAAATTTATGCGCCAAAAAACGCCTTCTTATAAACAGTGGTTCTATATAAAGTTGCAACTCCATGATGTGAGTAGGCATGATCATAATAAAGTCACCAATAATGCGCAGCGCCTGATTTTGGATGACGTCCAGTTTATATATGTGAGTTTTAGCTCAACTATCAAACAAAAAACCTACAAAATCCATTTTACTTCTGATCATAGACATGTTAATCTTACGAAGATGTTTTGGTTGCACTCCCCAGGTAGGTCCCCCTAAAGTTTGAAGTACATTCGGTTGCTTTCTTGTTTTAATTTGCAGTTCCGCAGTTCATTCCATGACAGAGATTTCCAACCACATTCCGAGATATCTGTAACTGTCCACAAGTTCCACTTCCGTACCATTTGTGATAATCTTAACATTATTTCTGTCCCTTCGACTCCTGCTGAATAAACATACCTTAGTTTTATTTGCCGATATCTCTAGACCTGAATCTCTAAATATCTCCTATATACAGATAAATAAATTTAATGTTGTACCAACTATGACTGAAAATGTAAACACGTAAAAATAAGTCATGTTTGCATTTCACATTCAACTTGTTATAATAATGCTCGGAGGCTAACACTTGCCGACACTTATGACATTTCAAGCACGTGGACTTGAGTGTTAAGACGCACAAGACTCAAGTGCGTATTATTACGCACAGACCTCTTCAAGCAATGAGTAAATTTAAAAAGAAAAAAAAGATATCCTCCTCACGTTATGAATATTGTTTAACTTTGAATTAACTTTGGAAACTTCATTTATATAAATTTCATTAATATAACACTTAAAATTTTTAAGGGTCGTAGGTCTGTTTTGCTGGAGACCATTTAGGTAGGTACCACTAGCTTTTCTTTCTGCCAACAATTAGCAGTGTGCAAATATTAGTATGTTCTAATTTGATGGGCACTATAGCTAGTGAGGTTACTAGGGTATGGAGACTTAACATCTTGTGTTCTAAAGCGATGAGCACAATGTGGTGCTTTGTGGCAGGCGTATGGTGATAGTATTGACAAGTTATCTGTGATAAAGTTTAAGTTAAGAGTCAGCTAGTTTACCTAGCTATGGTCTAACCAAGTCATGTAAGATCTTTTAAAAAAATTAATTATCCTATGCCAGGTTTATAGCATATATATATAAAGATTTGTACTACCGTTAAATATCCTGATTGTGGTATTGTTCTTGTGTTATTTCATCACAGTTTTATAGCGATAAGCTAAAAGTCATTTTCGATTGAAGACATATCATGAAACCATAACTGTATCTAATTTCTCACTAGCGGCCCCATTATGTCAGTTCGTGACAAGGGTCTACCTCCGTATAGTCCCTTGCTCTTTTGAAGTAAAGAGAAATAATGGATGTCATTAATATTGCAAATCGTCATATTCATTCGTTAAGTTTTATTTTTTGTAAGTAACACATTTCTTCAGAATATATCATTCGCGCTTTTTCATGAGAAGTAACGACCTATATATAATTCATATGTCTGTCTTGAATTTTTTTTTCTAGAACTGCGCAGTAACACAATAATATATATTAACTATTATCTAGCGAAAGGATAGGCACTTTGATGATATCTAGCCTTAACTTAGTTTTCCTTTACACTTTCAAAGTATAAAGAACGTTATAGATTTTATATAAACAAACTATTGCAGTCTGTATTTTAATAGTATAGAAATAATAGTGTATTAAACAATCATGATATAAAGTAGAAGTGAAATACGTACGTATAAAATGACAACAGTTTTTTTGTATTCTTCGAAGAGACGAGACGACCGAGACGTTCACACGATGGTAAGTGATATGGTATACACTGAAACACTTTGAACTCGTCGCTTTGAGATGTAAATTGTTGTCTCGTTATACTAATTTTAATAGCTACAACGCCCTTTTGACCGGAACGCAGCAATGGTTGCACCCTATTATTGTGCGGTAGAATTAGTGGCTGCGGTGCTTCCTGCATAGACAGTCTCCGGCAAGAGAGACCTAAGACCAGTGAATACAATGGGACTCGATGGCTGACACACGGTATTAAGTGATCGTAAAGCTCGTTCAAAATACTCAGCTTCTCATACAGTCGCAACACAGCAACGCTGTTATATCGGCAAATTTAGATGAAGATAGTAACTAGAAAGATGAATTTGAAAAAATCACACCACCAACCAGATGATGATATGTATTGACATATGACGGTGTTGTGAAAGGTATGTTTAAAACCTGTAAGTGTAAAGTAACACGAGCTCACCAGTTTTATGGCGTAAGGTCATGTAAAGGACAATACAATATGTGTGACAGAACTGCCGTTTGTTGGGTGGGACGCAAATTAGCCGGTGCGGTGAAACTAAATTAAACTTGCTCTGTTGTGGTTTTACTGAAAATCAAATTCATCTGTTTACTGAACAAATACATTGTTGTGTACACCATAGTTTTAATTACTAGAAACAACTGTATTACAGTAATACATTTTACAGGATTTTTGCTCTTAAATCTCTTGATATGATATCAATCTAATCGTATCTTCTAATTATCTAATACTAACAAAACATATAATACTAGGAGAAAAAATTCAGTATTACATCTCTATTACATATATAATTTATACTCGGTATCCAGCAAATAAATAAGATAACTAGTACATTTTAGATCAGACCAAAATCAATAGCGTTTAACATTCAATTGGTCGAAAGAGTATCGCATCTCAAATTCTTCTGATTACAGTCATCAGCAAATATTGCAAATCTTCGATCTGATTGCAACTTTTATACAGCGAGGAATGTTTTTTTGCATAAGGAATGCGAAGTATTTAAATCAAGTATACGTCATTTTATATCTTCCTTTTCAGAGGATAGTTTACGATATCAGTTTGCAGCAGCAGGTTGGATTACTGGGTTATGTTATATATTTACCTCTTGTTGTCTATAGATGGTTTGCTTTTTGCTCAATTTGGATTTACAGTTTCGGTGATGATCACGCTAACATATTAGTTACCATACATCCGTTTCCAAATATCACTGTATTTTGATTGATCATATTCGATGTTTCACAGATTGTATAGCTCTTTAAACATACTATTATACCAAGGGGGCAATTTTTCATATATGTTGTATGCTATTAATATTTCATTAAAAATTATAAAGCTATGAATTCCTATCAGTTTCATCATCATCATCATCTTTTCAACCAATGAACGTCCACTGCTGGACATAGGTCTCTTGTAATTGGTCTATACTCGTATGTTTATATGTAAGTAATTGTTAACTGTAGTATCTACCATTTCATTGACTATTGTTATCGATATCTGTTATTAAAATAGTATATATTTGGAATAATAATGTGATATTTAATGACTATTATTAATAATTGAATGTTAATATTGCCGAAAATCATATTTCTCGATCGCGCTCTCCCGCAATTTTATTTCTAAATAAGATCAGAGAGGACTCGGCGAAAGTTCAAGTACATTCCCAGCGTACACTTCAGCACAGTGCTTCAGTTCAGATTTTCCCATTAAAGTTACTGTAGACCTTCTCTTTGTGTAGTAAATTTGATTTTAATGCTTTCGTCATTAAGTCTCGTCGTGAATTTTACATGAATAATCATTGAATTATTAAAAGGAAAAGATAAAAGGAGGTACAGTAGTATATCACCGCTGGCACATTTGCTAATATTTTTGTAATGCAAACCGACATTCATGGTTTGAATATACCACGAGACCACTGATATTCTCTGGGTTAGAATAATAAAAACTTTGATTTTCTCAAACAGGATAGTATTTTTTCCAAAATTTTTTTTTGATCAATAAAATATAACTTTAAACAGTCGCAAGAAAAAACGTAGCTTTCATGGGGAAATGGTTCTCATAATCGCTGTTTACCACACTGATATTAAAGTGGTGGCAGGAATGCGTCACTCACACGGAAATTATAGTATACGGTGATAATTTTTTTCTCTTCGAATACGGCGCACCTGAGATAACATATTAGTCATGCCCTAATCTGTAAGAAAACAAAGTAGTTGCCGACAAAGCGGCCATTACGTTGACGGTAATATCCTAAAAAGCTTACCCTCCCCTAACAGATCGCTTTTCTCGAACCGATGTCGCTTGACTTCCAACATCCATCTTAATTATTGTTCGAAAGTAGGAGCGACTTATCATTGTCACATTACCATTTGAATGAAAGGGAAAATCCATTTAGCGGTGAACGCCGTAATATGCTTTTAATTTTGTGTAATGAATAAAGAACTGTTTCAAGTTCTGGGTGTTTTAGATTTTGGAGCCGGCAACGTTCTTCTATTTCTTCTACAAACATTCTACTAAGCTACTGTAAGTTACCATTAGCGGACTACTTACTTGATTACCTCAATAATAAGCTACTCAGATCTAATCGAAATAATGTGACCGCTGACTTGCGTTTTCTGTTTTCGATGACTATATTCAAGTAATTGTACATTTACTTACATACTTGTGTAACGAAATCCAACCACAATACCGAATGAAGAAATCAAACCACTTGCGTAGTATCTTTTTGTAAATATATTAATTCAACCAATAGAAAACGCATACACCTTGCAAGTCAAACCACAACTTTCCGCCGAATGACACTCCATTCTCCTTCCGCTTAGTAATATCAACTATGCTCACCGAAAACCAATTCCTCTTCTCAAATATTAACAAATCGATCGACTAGCAATAATTACTTAACATCTTAATTGTTCTTAAACTTTACAGCCATATTAGATAATTAGACGACGAGATGACGAGAGATTAGATTTATGAATTAAAAGAAGATTTGTCTAAATTAAGTATCCAAATGTAAATTTTAATGTAGAACGATAATAATCAAAAGTACTACTAATATGTACATCTTTTATAATAACCATTGTTAAATATACTAGAATTCATATTAAATTACATATCTATTTAATAATTATAGAAATGATTACATTTGTTACTATAAATTCATATTATTAACATCATTACTTTTTTATGACTAAGTGAGACGAGGCTCTCGGCGTTAGGATCATTAAGAGAGAGCTGTAGATCATTACGATCATATATATTAAAAACGTCAACAATAATCATTTAAATATATTGTTTTATTATAATCGATTTACAAAAGAGTATATTTATTTCCATTACGTACGTATGTATTAATATGTTATTTAATATAGATTAAAAATATCACTGTGGACAGATTATATCATAACTGAACTGTCTAATAATATATAAGAAAATTATTGCTTTAAGTTTGTAGGTAATGTTCCAATGGTATAATTAAATAAAAACTTTAATATTATGACACTATTACACAATATTATTTGTACCATCGTTATGGCGTTATGAATTTTGGCTCATCTGATCTTTGTTATAGTACTGTTTATTAATTGCATGATTTTGACGTGTTGTTTGAGGTTGTTATAATGTGAAATAAATTTTGAATTTCACATGACCACAATTCAATTTCATTCCTCCGGTAACGTAGGTTGCTAGTCAAAGCAAACAGTTATTTGCAATCTTTACATTGTATCCGTTTAATGGACTCTGTAGCTAGCAAAACTATTTTAGTAACTTCATTTAACATTAATTCGACATCAAAATTTGACTCACTAGTGTAAGCTAATGTCCGAAGTATCTGTGTCAAATTATCGTATTACTTCTATGTACAAAAAACTAAGGAAACTGGTTCAGAATGTATCTAGTAGTTATGCGCCTGAAAAAAATAAATAGCAAAGTATTAGCTTAGATATTTTGTTTCAAACTTTAAATTGTAGGCGCTCTACAAAAATTTCAATGCACATTGCTATACTGTGTATTAGGAGACCGCTTCCGAAAACGTAAACAGACGATAGTACTAATGGCACCTTTGATGATGGGACGGAAAAATATCGATCCTGGTTAAATAAAATCATATTTTTAAAACGTTTTATTAGCATTATTTACGCTAAGAGATGTATTTGGTTTCAATTTGAACCTTATTTCATCAGGCCACGGACCATTTAGATCGGAAAGATGTGTCATACCAAATTTTTAATAATTTAATTTTTAAATTATGTATTTTTTATGAAACTATCGTTTTATTTAGCTATACTAACATGATGTAGCGTAAATAATGCTAATAAAACGTTTTAAAAATATGATGTTATTTAATAAGGATCGATATTTTCCTGTCCCATCATCAAAGGTGTCATCAGTACTATCGTCTGTCTTCGTCTTCGGAAGCGGTCTCCTAATACATAGTATAACATAATTTGGAGTTAAAAATACAAGTAACTTACACTAGAAAAAAATAGATGAGACTAAAGGTTTTTTTTAATAATTTCAGATTAGGGTACCGTATAAACACTAGAACAAAACTAGTTGAGTTTAAGCGACTTTCCATGTTACGATAATACAGTTATGATATTTGTTATCATTTTAGGTTAGTTTTTTTTTAATTCTACGAAGCGATGAGGCTAGTGATTTGTTCTTCAAATAGATAATTATACGGTTGCTCTTAATAACCTGGCGTTACCTGGGATATTACACAATATTGTGCCCATCGTCTTGAGACAAGATTTTACCCTTCGTTACCAACTTCACTAGCTATAACGCCTTTTAAACCAGAACTCAGTAATGTTTGCACACTACTCTTTGGCAGCAGAAATAGGAGCTGCGGTAGTACCTATCTAGACGCACTTCGGCAACAGGCAAATACTACCAGTACAGTGGTTAAGTTACACGAAATTATATGAGTCTGTTCTTTATAAAGGTAATAGGTGTTTCAACGATACAAAGCGGAATTTAGAATAGAAGATGGAGTGGAAAAAAAATCTCTGTCAATGAATCTGTGCGAAGTGTCCTCCATTCAAGAGCGTCGCTGGGTGCTCTTGATGTTATCCTCTGATGTTATTGGAGTACAAGATCGCGAATTTAGTGCGAAAGAATTCGGCACAAACGATCTTTATTTTCATGTAGTCGTAAATAAAAGATAATAAATAAATATATTTTACAGCGTTTATAATTTATTTAACATAAAATATCTCATATACTCATTTTCCTTATTTGTTAGACAACGTAAGAGAGATACGTTCACCTAGTGGTAAGTAATACGCCTGTCCATAACAACGTGATGCTAGAGAGAAATATATCCTCTGCAGTACATTGTGCTCGTCGTCTTGAGAAATAAGATGATAAGTCTTGTTATTTCTAGTAATTTCACTAGTTACAGCATCCTTCAGTCTGGAACATAGTGATGTTTGCATCCTACTGTATGGCGGCAGAACAAAAAGCTTCGGTGTAAATTATTTAGACGCTACCCCGCAACTAAGACCTACTCACAGTAAAATATGAGAACTAGGAAAGAGTGAAAGAAAGTTAGAAAGTTAGAAAACAACTAAAACGTACAAAAATAAGTCTTTTCTGTTTTTAATTAACTAAAATGTTTACTTATGCTACGAGACCTAACTTATCTTACGAGTGAACGACGAAATTATGGATGTGATAAAGTAAAACAACCAGTTGCAACGACAACATTGCCTCGCCAATGTTCAAACAAACAGAACTTTAACATTTACAAACGAATTCAAGTTACTTAGTTAATGTTATTAAATAAGTTTTTGAAAAGCAACAGAGCGTGAGAGCGGAAAGTAATAACTCACTTCAATGCTTCCGCTACCCTTTAAAAGTTATATTAATATAATTGAATGGCTATCCACTTATTTTATTATAGTTCGATAGACTTGCAAGTCTTATAGACAAATCTATGAGACTTGCAAGATGGTCACCGTGTGATAAATGATATTTGCCCATAACAATATAGCATTAGATAAGATGATAAACATTGCAACATTGAGAGAAATCAGAGAAAGGACCGTTTGATAAAAGAAGCTGTATTAAAATTAAAACCAAATTCAGACTACGATAAAAATACACAGACACATTCCTCAAAAGCCAAATAATGTTAAGGTTTCCTGACGAATGGAACCAGCGGTACAATGAAAGGATCACAGCTTCCACAACTAAAGCTTGTTATAAGAGCCTTTGGAAAATAGATTTGTACATAATAGCTGTACGAGTAATGAGATATGTTAAGGTTTTAGAGCATTCACACAAGTTTAAGTTCAAGGAGAACCCGGCGTGTGCCTCTTATCCTAAAAAATCAAAGCGTTTGATTTTTGTGAAAGAGAGTCTCATATACGGGAGAGAGATATGATCTAGAAATATAGATCAAAGTACAAGTAAATAGTAATAATATGTGTTAATTAATTGAAAATAAAGTGAGTAGGATTTTTAAAATATTGTACATATTTCGTAGTAATAGTTTAACAAAAAAATTACTATGTTTCTGTTTGAAAGACGCTGCAGCTAGTAAATTTGATTCAACAAGATTAATCTTTTTGTCTTAAAGTGATGATCAGAATGTAGTATTTTGTTTAGCATATTAATCAGCGCCATTTTGTTATGGACATTGATTTCGTTTCGTCGCCTGGACGAATAATAGAAAAATTTTCGATCCTCCTTGTTATCTACTTTCTTTCACCATCACGAACCATTAAGTATCTTCCATCCAACGCCAATATGATCTGCTTTATTATAATATTATGTAGTACGTGTTGAAAATTCATAAAAATGAGAAAAAAATATTTAGCGTTAATTTAAAATTATTGAATAATAAAATTCTTGCACTCTTACGTCCGGTTCCGCCCAGTTAGTTTTTAAGGTCGATAAAGTTATATAATTAAGTTACCGAAACGAATTCAAAGTTCCCTTCGATAGCGGCTCCAAGTGTCGCGATGTTAATTGCTTTAATAAAACTTCACGAAATCGATAATAGATACGGAGTTTGGATGTACTGAATATAAATTTTATAGATTTTTTCTAGCTTTACTGTTTTAGAAATAAAATTATAACAACAAACAGTTTTTGCAGATAATTTCTGTAAACAACAAAAACAATAATCTACACAGTCCTAGAGTAGGTTCTTCTTGGATAGAGATTACGTTATGTTCTAAATGTTGAACTGTATTTATTCGTAAAAGTATGTTACATCTAAATGACTGTTATTTACTTAATTCGTATTGATTACAAGATGCTTATTTTAAAAAATAACAATTATAAGATTTCTCGTGCCCGTCTGTGTGTTTTGGTTAATCTGTAAGAGAGATGAGTTATACTCACAATAAAATACAACATACAATATTACTTTTGTAAAAGTTGCATAAATATAGTTACTGACACAGTTGAAGAAAAAAAACTTTTACATGATCAGATCCGAAATACAATCGATCCTACAATCTACGATGCTCTTTGAGAAGGCGGAGATAGGGCATGATAGAGTCGAAACAGTGAGAAAAACGAAAATAGTGGTTAAAGTTGGTACCTTCCCACAAAGAAGATTATATTATCTTAAAGAGGAGTCAAATGAACGTTTTGATTTAATTTAAAAATTAAAATTTGTAAAACTGAGATTAACGAAAGAGGTAAACAAGGTAAGAATGATTGGACCAATCGGTGAGGGTCGACCTAGGCGGACATATTCTGACCAAATTGAAGATGTCCTAAAGAAAGGCCGGGTGAAGAGTACTCGCAACCGACGAACGTGCATGAAGACGCTCATGAAAATGGAGGAAGTGAGAGAGGTGTCGCGATTCATGACGATGTTAGCGCTGCAAGCCATTCGACCGTTACAGCTTATCTAACATTGGGCGCGTTGACCTGGATCCACGGCCCGTTTATAAAAGTGTACTACATGTGGTGTAGTTGTCTGACGGCGGAGTTTTTTATAGCGTGTGTCTTGTTAGTGGTTGCTCTGGCGAATCTACTCGGTCGTCGAGGGCGGGCGCGACCCGTTCCCCGACTACCTTCGCCTGTATCGGAATCTCTCGGCGGTGAGAACCACCCCCGATCGCGGGTGTACTTAGTGTACGCGGTGTGTGAGTACCTGTGGCGCCGCGTTCTGAAGCGAGGGCGGCGTGATGCGGAGATTCGGAGCGTGTTGGTAGTGTCCGAAGTGTGTGTGGTGACGTGGGTGTTGTCGGTGACTGTGGGTTCATGAGTCGTGGGAGGGACCCCTGGGGATGACGGGATTAGCGCATGCCGTGGTCTGCGCTTATTGGTCTTGGGATTCGAGGACGGCTCGTAGTCGGCCGCTTTGGCCACCAGAGGGTTCGAGTGAGTTGACGCCTTGTCGAAATATGATTCGGAGCACTCTCTGAAGTGTTCCGTAATGGTCGGGAGTTTGAGGTCGCTGTGGAGGTCCACATTGCGCTGGTACCATTCGGCACCGGTTGCGATGCGGGTGAAGCGGTTTTGAAGAACCTGCAGGGGTTTGAGGCGTGCTTCGGATGAATGGGCGAAGACTACGCTGGCGTAAGACATTATAGGTCTTACGCATACCTTGTAGAGGTGAAGTTTGTGCCTGAGAGAGAGCTTGCTCTTTGTGCACAGCAGGGGGTATAGCTTGCCCAGCATTTGGGCCGCTTTGTTTCTCGCCCCGTGAATGTGGGCGATGAAGTTGAGCCTGGCGTCGAGCGTCACGCCGAGGTATTTGACCGAGTCTCTCCATGGGATGGACTGGCCGAAGAGCGAGATCTGGCCTCGTTTATGGCCTTTTAGGACCGATTTCCACTGGAGGGTTGAGGACTTACGATGAGTGAAGTGGATGTCTTCACTTTTCTCCGGGTTTACGTCGATTCGCCACTTCCGGAACCACTCGCCTAGACGAGTGGTCGCCTTTTGTAAGCGACTTGTTATAACACCCAGAGCTCTGCCCGAGTGGTAGAGAGCGGTGTCATCCGCGAAAAGAGCGAGGCTGACGTATCGGTCCTTGGGAATGTCGCTCGTGTAGAGCGAGAAGAGTAGCGGGGAGAGGCAGGAGCCTTGGGGGACGCCGGCTTGGATCGGCCGGATCGAGGAGAGAGCATGCTCGACGCGGAAGCGGAAGGAGCGGTTCGAGAGGTAGGCTCGAACGATGGTGACGAGTCGGTCTGGCACTTTGTGAGCGTAAAGCTTGTATAGCAAGCCCTCGTGCCAGACTTTGTCGAACGCCTTCGCGACGTCGAATAGGACGGCGCAGGTGTCGATCGGACGCTTGTGCTCGAAGCCGGCCAAGATGTGTTCCGTCAGTCTGTGGACTTGTTGAACGCAAGAGTGGCTATTCCTGAACCCGAACTGTTCGTCGGGGAGGAGCTTGTTTTCGGTGGTGAAGTGGCGGAGACGCTCTAATATGATGCGCTCGTAGACTTTGCCTAGGGTGTTTAGTAGGCTGATCGGGCGATAGCTGTCGGGTAGGTTCCTCGGCTATCCCGGCTTCGGAATACCTATCACTACGGCCTCTTTCCAGGCGTCTGGGAAGGAGCAGTCGGCTAATAAGGCGTTAAATATGGCCACTAGCAGGCCGATGATCGGGGGCGGAAGACTTTTCACCACTCTGTTGGGGATGTTGTCGGAGCCAGGGGCTGATTTGGATTTCAGCCTCTTGATGATGTCATCGACCTCACCGGGGGAAACCGGTTTAAGGGGGGGACCTTCTGGTGGGAGGGTTGCTCTACGGCGCACCTCGTCCTCGACCAATTTGAGGTGAGCGGGGTCCACTGGTGTGGTTGAGGGAGTGCACTGGCTCTCTAGACTGTCGGCTAGACACTCGGCTTTATCGGCATCCTCCAACGCAAGGGAGGAATCGTTGCTCATTATGAGGGGAGGCATACGGGCCATATTTTCCGCTTTGAGACTGCGGGCCAGACGCCAGAACGTGGCGTCCGAAGGCTCCAAGTCGCAAAGCAGATTGTCCCATCTGTCAGATCTGAGTTCGGATATGCGCTCTTTTACTAGCCTTTGAAGGCGGCGCAATTTTATCCTACTCTCCTCGGATCTATATCGAGAGTATAGTCTCAAGGCGGCGTTTTTCGTTCTGATCAGCCGTCGAAGGTCGGCCGGGAGGGACCCGAGTAGGTAATCCGATTCGGGAACCGTCCTCGACGATTCCTCAACGGCTGTGGCGATGTGGTGGGATAACGAGTCGATCGCTCGGTTTGCAGTTTCGAGCGAGTCGATCGTGCTGGGGATTCCGTCTAGGTGCTGGGGTTCCGCGGCCTTGAGTTTGGCCTCGAGGCTGCGCCAGTTGACGATGGTTTTGGTCAGAGGGACCTCACCAGCGGGCCGGCCCAGCTTCATAAGAACCGGGCGATGGTCGGATCTGAGATCGTCGATGGTCTCGATCGAATGCAGTGGGATGGTGACGTTGAACAACGTAATATCCAAAGTGGACGGGTTGTGAGATCCGTTAGGCGGGAATCTCGTCGGGGTTGGCGGGGCTACAATGTTAAAATTGAGCTTACCCGCAAGTTTATATAAAATTAACCCGTTTGGGTTGGAGTTGTGCGCGTCCCAGGTGCTATGCCTGCTGTTTAAATCGCCAGCGAGGATAACAGACTGGCCTAGGTCGAGAAGGGTTCTTATGTCTGTTCCCCGCACTGCTTTGGAGGGGGACAGATAGACGGATGCGATGACAATCGGTTGATGACCGGTGAGGGAGATTTTGCACGCCGAGACTTCTATGTTGGCGAGGGGTGGACTATCGAGCGGTATGCAGTGCAGGGACCGTTTGAAATAGATTAGGGTGCCGCCTTTTGGGCCGGTCAACCTATCGTGGCGGATGATATGATAATTCGCGATTTTCGGGTCGCGATTAAAAGGTTTGAGGAATGTTTCCTGAATGAGCATGACGTCTACGTCGTGGTTCCTGAGAAATAGGCATATTTCCTCCTTTTGAGAGTGGATGCCGTCCGCGTTGAAGTACGCGACAGTTAGAGAGCGGGGTTTAATTCTGCCCAGGATTTTGGTACCCATTTTCGAGGATTAAAAACGAGAACCAAGGGTCGCAGACAGAGTCCTGGGAGAGTTAGTTGTAGTCTTCCTCCAGCGCAGCGAGAGTTTCGCTGTGCTCAAGGAAGGCTTGGAGTCTATCCTGCGAGTTCTTCGCGACTCGCAGTTTTTCGCCGAAGACGAGGATATCTTTTATGTTCACTTTTTTAATGTAGGTGATCAGCTTTTGGATATCCTCCAACGGAGGCATTTTGCTGGGAGCAGCCTGGGGTTTTGATAGCCCTGACGAAGGGGCGCTTTTGGGAGCCTCGGTGGGTTTGGGTCGGGGGAGCGGTTTGCTCCACGCCGAGACGAGGGCGGGGGCGGAGGGCTGCGGTGCAGCCTTTGTGGGAGCGGTGGTTGGGCGCTGGGGACCCCCGGGGGGCCTACGCGGGGCTTTGGAGCACCCGCGGTAATTCGCAGGGTGCCCCTCGGCTTTGCACAGGACGCAGCTCGGGGGGTTCGTCGCTTCCGCGGTGCGGGGGCGGGGGCATTCTTTTGTCCCGTGGTCCCCGGTGCATTTGGCGCATCTCGGGCGGGCATGGCAATTACGGGCCGAATGTCCGTAAAATTGGCATCTGTGGCATTGGCCAATGATGCCCTTTTTGTGCGGGATCTCAACCTTCACGCTAGTGAGATTGCACAATCGGTCTATGCCGAATATTTTTTTCCCCTCCGGGGAAAGATCGAGGGTCGTGAGGATGAGTGGTAGTGTTGCTCTCGTGCGCATGTTGGTCATGCGACGAGCTTCCACTACAGGGAGGTTTTGTTTTGAGAGAGGTGTGCCAGGATCGTAACAAATGGAGAGAGGTGGTCTCTGCCTAACCCATTGGGAACGAGGCGTGATATACAATATATATACATATGGTAAAACTGTAGCTTTTGATTCCCATCAGACCTTCTCTCTTCAGTGTATTAAAAAAATTGTTAAAGTTGTTTATGAAAAACAACTTGAAATATTTAAATATTTGTGTACTTTAGAAGATATTTCTACAAAGGGAAAGATACCTTTAGTGAAGTAAAAACGATCAAGATCGTAGCCGTCGTCTTTAATAAATAGTGTTTTTTTTTTTGGAAAATAGAAAATTTTACGGAGTCATAATAAACATTTTAACCTAGTTTCGAAGTGAGCGATATATCATAATATTAATAACCGAACTTGAGCGCGAACAAAGGGCGGGTAACAATAGGCTGGCGCCGGCAAGGCTTCACAATGGCCTGAAGGAGGTCACCGCAATGGGGATCGCAACTACAAATCGGCTATCGACTCAACATTTTATGATAGCGTGTGAATGACGGGATTACATTCGCCCAACATCAACTGAAATTGTTTCATTCAATATTTAATATTGACATACACAATATCTTTAAAAACTCTATATGGAAATTATTTCATTGAGGTAAAACTTCTTTTGGAACGGTGTGATTTAAATTTATGAAACGAAAAGTGTAACGAAAAAAAACTAACTATAAATGTACTTTCTACTACCCGTCCACTAAACGCTCTACAAAATTTTTAGTGTTTTTATCTAATAGTGTCCGAGATCTTGTGATGAGTCAATGTATCTCTAGAAGTATCTCATATATATATAGATTTACAAAGTTTTGGCTGTGAGAGAACTGTGCAGAACGCATTTCTATATAGTTTCTCTATTTATCGTCTTACAGGGGACGCTATGAACTATTGCAGTTCACCACTACTCTACACTCGCACACCAACAGATGAACCCGGATGTTGTAAATAAACGTACGAAAATATTTTTATTTATAAAGTTCTATCGTTACTAAAATATTGCTTTAAATGTACATATGGTGATCTTAACATATACGTAGAAATGTCAGCTTAACTTCAATAGAGTTATGTTTGAGCAAACCTTAGTTAACATGCCGTGGATCCGGGTCCACACTCAGTATCAGGTAAGCTGTAAGAGTCGATATGACTTTCAAGCGATTAACATCTTCAAAAACAGGAAAGTGATGGATGTTTTATAGGGGCGCAATATTTGTACACTATCAAGTAATAACATATGAAAGTACTTGATATCTAATTTTTTGAATAATTGTTTGACAGTAAACAAATGAATAAATATTGAAAGAGTTCTTCTTCTTTATAGGAGAGCTACCTTGGGCAGAGGAAGGAAAAGAGATTGTTAAAACAAAGGAATGGCTCCGTTAATAACTTGTGTTCTATTGTGATTTTAATTATAGAAGAAAGTTATGTTTTTTGTTTTAAAAAGTATTTAAATGTTTCGTAGTGTATAACAGAAGCAGACTCATTGTGCGAGCAAACCGCTGTTTGATCCTCGTGTGTTTTCTCATGCATAATAGTTTCTGCTTTACAAAAGGAGAGCGTCTTGCCTCCGTCGTGCCTTAACAAACCGGGTTGTTAGAAATAAGGGGCAGAGTTCTCGTACTCTAGTCCACAATAGGCTGTACCTTTTTTTTGTAAATTAAAATCCACTTGCAAACAAATGAAACTCTTCAAGTGAAGCGGACTGTTCCCATCGAGGCGAAACCTTTCGTAAAAAGTTCTTAAAGTGCTTCCTTTATTGGAACTTCGGTGAAACGCGTCATTAGTTGTTTTTGAAATGAGCAAACGGGAAAAACGATGATATTTCCTTATAATTATAAAGTATTATACCTCGGAAAATTAAACTCTCATAAATGCAACTGTTGATAATCATCTACACTAAACACTTTAGAACTATTCAAAATGACTGTTATATACATCCAATTTAGTTTGTTCTCTGATGATGTTGACCGCTTGGTAGTCATATCAACTCTTATAGCTCATCTAATACTGGACTCGTGGACCCGCGTACACGGCCTGTTGGTTCAATTTAGAGACAGATAAAGTCCATAACGTTAGAGCATTCCCATAAAACCATTAGGAGCAAGACCAAATACTTTAAGAAGGATTGATTTAGAGCGACACCGACGAGCCTTACATATCATTATTGATATTTTATAAATATAGATAAATAAAAAAAATTACCGAGTTCAGATCCACAGACACGGGGTATGATTTCTAGGATAGCAGAGCAGGAGGCGTCTTCGAAACACAGCTGGCGCGCTAGGAGGCAGTTCAGAATCGCCATCGTCCCTTTTATACCGGGCCCTGGAAGAAATACAAAATTTACAAATTAGCAACCGATCATCTTTAAAACAAGGGATGTATAAATAATCTATAGTCAGTCTGGTTGAGTATTTAAAGTAACTGTTGATAAATATGGAGAAAGTGGATTTAAAGCTCCCTCAGCTGTGAGTAAGGATGGAATGCCCAAAACTGAACACCTTGCTATCGTGCGACATACTAAGATAGAGTCTGACCTTGCATAAAGCGCAGAACCGATCACGATACTGCAATATTGGAACAGTTGTTGCTACCAATAAACAGTTCTGGACCTAGTGAAAAAGTGTGCCATTAGGTTATCCACCCACTAGGGTGGCAAAGAACTGGTAATTGCCAAAGATGATAAGTATGATTTATCACGTAATGACGCGCGACAAGCGTGTTAGAGGGTATTGTTTCTTTTCTCCAGTGAGACTATATGTTGTCTCATTACCACAGATATTTCATTAGCTATCTTCCTGTTATAACGGATAATAGTAATGTTGGTATAGTTAAATTTCACTACGGATATTATTCTAGATCTTACGTGAACGGTCTCAGGCAACAGAGCTTTACCATCAAGTAATTCATTATATTGCCATCTGATAATATTCTCATCTATTTAGGTGTAAAAAAAGGGAATTTAAATCTTATTTTATTTTAAGTTCTTTATGCATATAGATAATATGGTGGTTAAGACTGAGGGGAAGAAATCTAGACGGGCAAGACATGGGAGATGACATCGCAGGAAATGAATACCACCGAAAAGGTGGACAGAGCAGAGGTTGGATGTAGACAGCGATGGATTGGAGGAGGAGACATTGAGAGTACGCTTACGTTTACACAAACAGTCTGTTATAGATAGATATGGTTATAATGAATATGGACATCAAATCATCCCCGAAGTAATATAATGCATTGGATTGTAATCCAAAGATTTACAAGCGCTCACCATCCGATTGCGTCTTATTCTCGATCCAATTATTGGATAATCGAACCTTCGATTATTATTCCGATTCGCCGCCCCTACTCGATGGCCCATTCCAGGCCCAGGGTGTTACGTGATTACGTTACGTTTCCTTTGAAACGTGATTGTAATCAGCAATGTCCATTAAATAGTTTTCAAGTAGATTACTGGAGACGGCTTCAGATGTATATCGGTTATGTTGTTTGATGGTTTATACGTTATTTTTTGTTTCGTCAAACACAAACCGAACAGGATATTCGACTAATGATAGCCCACGTAAAACAATGTGGTGCTAGTTAGGATGATAGTCCACTGCACTGCATTGTGCTAGTCACCTTGAGATCTAAGATCAATAAATCTCGCTGCCCCAATAATTTCACTATTTACAACCCCTTTCTAATCTGTAAAACAGTAATTTTTGTATATTATTATTTGGAGATATAGACCTTGCGGTGAAACTTATCACCAGTATAAATAGTAATATATATGTTTATACCCATTTATAAAAAGCTGAATATTAAAAATTGTATTACATGTATTATTTAGATCTAAATCTATTATTGATGATAAGTTCATTTGACTGTCTTCCATTCAGAAGCAGATATATTGTGAGGGTCTGTCATAAACCCCATAAAAGGATTAAGTTGGAATAATGTATTACATACGAGTATAAGGCCGTATTTAAGAATTCATGCTAGCTCCGTTTTTAAGGCGGTTCTACACGTTATAGTTTGTGAAGAACCGTGAGCTCGTTCCTTCGCTGAGCTTAAGCTTCCGCTGAACGAAAAAATTGCCAAAAAATCTTAATAAGGTTTTTCAGTATATATTAAATCCGTTAACTATCACTTGACTTAATGTATTTATGGCTTTGACTTTGTCTTTCCACATAGGCTTGAGTGCTAGATGTAGAAACATTAAGGAGGCTGTGTATTTAGTAATAGCATAGTGATTTCCCTGATGAGCTTTAAATTATTTATTCAGTTTTAAATCTACGCTTATAATTATAATAAAACGTCCTTTAAAGAGCTAGTTATCCAGACTAAAATAATATTATCGAATAGGAATTAGCTCTTCAAGAATTGACGAAGATTTGCTCATTATGCTGAGAATGATATCTGAGGAATGAGAATTCCGATGAAGCTATCGTGCAGATTCGAATAAAAGCAAAAAGGTCTTCTAGCTTTTGAATAACCTATTCCATTTACTTTCCTAACGTAAGCTTACTGTGGTACTGACGTTCTTGACGATATAGCTCTGTGAAGGAATAAGTAAAGGTTTATTTTTATCCCTATGTTAACTCTTAAGCGACATTAGTTGTAAAGATATTTGCAATCTCTGTGCTTTTAAAAATAACCTTGGACGAAGAAGATTATTTAGATAATATACAAACACTTCCTAGTATTAGTTTTCTTCACTAGTTGGAGGGGCACAAGAAGAAGAAAGAAACATTTCCTGTTTCCAATGTAAAGATAGTTGCGGTTTATCAAATTAATGGGGTAAGAGATTAACTTGTGTATGAAAGGATTGGACACAATATGGTAATTTGTACACCAAATGAACTAACGCTATATTATTATGGACAGACGTATCACATTGCAAGATGAACGTTCTACTCTTCCCTCTATTGTCAAAATTAGTAGTTAACTACCCTCATATATTTTATAACATCCACCAACCCACTATCCGCCAGTGTGGTGGATACATGGTCTTGACTCTTCTTGTGAGAGCCCCGAAAACCCAATAGTGGAGAGATTAAGATGCCCATTTATTTACATCTTGCACAACGAGGTCTTAGGGTGTTTACTAGAACCATATTATGCTGACGAAATTATGAATGCTATAGTGATTAGTAGTAGAATGATTAATAAAAACAATCTTCGATAAAAGAGATTTACCTTTAGAACGCGATCGTTTCATCATCATCAGCCGACAGACCACTGCCGGACATCCTCCCCCAAAGATTTTTGAAGATCGTTTGTAATCAGGCAGTTACATATTTTACTACATCTAAAGCCTTAGACAAAATACTTTTATTATAGTGAAAGGATGGTGTTCAATAATTAGTAATATATTGATAGTTTTATTGTTAATCAAACTGATAAATACAGTTTCAGCTTTACTAATATTTCAGTTCATTCTATGCTCATTATCGTTGATGAGAATCATAGTCAAACACGATTTTAATTATTGAAACTGATTCAATGGGCTGTCTTGCGACCTCGTTGATTTCGAAATGAGGACAGCGGAGTACAGATAATATAAACAAAATAAACTGCTTCGTTATTAGTGAAATCTTTTAAATATCATTGCCTATTTCTGCCGCTAAATGGTGAGCAAATATTACAATGTTCAGGTTTGAGAGGCAGTGTAACTAGTGTCCCCCAACGGGTTCCCGCCTTGTGGCGGAGGAGCTTAGTAACCGTGGACCGACACACGGTGAAGCGAAGTGTAATTCACCCGGCCGGCCCGCGCTGAAGTGCTGGCCGCTCCAGGTTCGAGCACCGATTGGATAACTGGAGCTGATCGGAGCGGCCGGGGGCCGCAGGGGCGGCTTTATGCTGCCCTTTGTGGCCGGTAGCAGGGGCGGTTTTATACTGCCCTCTGCAGCTGAGGTGGGGTCGCGGAGAGAGTACCTCTGCGACCAAACGGTGTCGCACCATGGATGCGGAGGCAGTGGGGCCGCGGGTGAAGACGAGTATTGGTATTGTGATGCGCCGTTCTCACTATCCTCCGCGGCCGTTAACAGGTGGCGGCGGGCCCAAAATCTCTCCGCCGCGGGGAGCAGGGAGAGGTGTTCTCCCGTGGCTCCCATGGCCTCTGGGCGACGGCGTGTTCTGGAAAGGGAGGATTTATCCTTTCCTCCCGAGGTGGGGCTGTGATAGCGGCCAGCGCCGGTGGGGTCGCCGATGGTGCGAAATCGTTCCCGTGACCCCACCATTAGGCGACGAGTTAGAACATTGTGGGGGTTTTAGTCGGTGCAAGTCCGACATAACCCGTCCTTGCCCCCGCGAGGACGAGTATACGTAGGCATTTCCCCCACGTAAAACAAAAAAATAAAACTGTAACTAGTGTTACTGGAGTAATGAGACTCAACGTCTCAAATCTCAGGCAACGAGTGCAATGTCATACAGTATATACCATCCTACTAGTACCATGTTATGGGCAGACGTATCACTTTCCATCAGGTAGACGCCCCGCTCGTCTCGTCGCTTAATTGAAAAAAAAAATATTTAAGGTCTCTGTTTTTTTTTTTTGCGTTTGCACCAGTTTTTTTATGCTGGGGCCTATTTATACTATTTTTTTACCATCTTGTTTATTTCTCTCATTTTTCACTTTTCCTTTCCTTTCGTTCCATTTGTCTCTTTCATATTATCATTCTCAATCACACCTCATCCTATTTCCTTCTAGCACTCCTCTCTCGTAAGGACACGGTCTTTTCTTTATTAATTTCTGTTACAATTTTTTTTATCTATTCTTATTTCTACACATTCTTTTTTATTTACTTCTTTCACAATTATTTCCTTATATTCTATTATCAAAATTCTTTTTCCTTATTGTATTACATTTCTTTGCCCTTCCATTAATAATTACGATTTCTATTTCCTTATTCCGATTACTTCACATTTCTTTTATGATTTATTTTGTTCGATGACTCTTTTGATCACTTTCCCCCAAAATTCAAATGCGACAACTGCTGTCCTCACTCATCAGTGAGGCAATGCTACACGCGCCTATGCTTTTCTCTAGCTTCGCCTCACACACACAAAGTGTTTCTTCCCAAATACGGGGCAGCAGGCGATCACGTGTACCACGGTCTGGTCCACCTCCGGGTCACAGATGGACGAGGGACTTTCCCCGAGTTTAAACCTGTACAGGTACTCGGAGAATCCCCCGTGCTTCGTGAACATCTGGAATAGAACCGTGTCCAGCTTCACACGATGCAGTACGCGGTAGGCCGAGGCGGCTGGGAAAAAGATCCGCGTTGTTGAAGCCGTCGTCCCTTCGATGTAGCGTCTGTTGCATTCGTCAATCGTATTCAACCGAAGTTGACGCTTGACGAACGAAACAGGGCATTTGGCCTCTCGTTTCCCTCCCGGGGCTCGTATTTCGGTCTTCTTTTACTTTTCACGGCCGCGTCCTCGGCCAGCTGGTCCGCCCTTTCGTCACCACTTTAGCGACTTTGAAGATACACGAAAAGGTGAATGAAAATCTGACTGATGCTTGAATTGAATTGAAATTAATTTTATTGGATTATTTTCGCTATAGATAAACGCTATATGATTAACGTAACTAGCGAAGAGATTATACATCGCTCATTTAAATTGCGCAACATTAAAAAATGTTGTGCAATTAATCAAAAAGGCATTGCGCATGCGCGAACGGGAAGCGTCTTTTGTAAGGAATAAATATAGGTCGCGCACGAACTCGGTCCTTTCCTGCGCGGGCCGTTGAAGAGTTGATACATTCTACGTCTCCGGGCTTTGACGCGTCGTGTGATCGGGTGACGTTATGTTGATGAAGATTTTAATGAACGATGATGTATACTGCGACTGATTGTTCTTTTGAGAATATTAATATTATTTCTGTAAATTGTTATTTTAAGAACATTCGACCTAGCGGTCGCGTTCCTATCGAAAACGTCATTATACCTACAGCTTTATAGCAAAATTATTCTATTAATAATGTATAGTGGAACACGCGATGTAATTTCACTATACGGTTAAAAAAAAACTGTTTTTATGATTGAATAAATAAATGCATTTTTATAGCCTCATGCTTTCAGTGAATAGTAATACTAAATCAATTAAAGTTCTTTACTTAAGGAAAGGTTATTACACAGTTATATGGTGTCTTGCTTTGACTATTCTACGATTTCAATTCTAGATTTATTATAGAATAGATGGTAGATCTATTCTGTCAAATCTGACAGCAGCTTGAAGCAGACAGTTAACACTATAATCAAGACTTCGAACAGGTCTAATGTGTTTACTTTCACAAAGGAAACATCTTTATATGTTTGCTGTTGTGGCTTCAAGTACCAAGGTAGCTAGTTATAAGTAAATATTAATATTGCAACAATTATGTTATATTGGGATGCAGTGTATCCGGACCAAGTTTTTACATCTCTCATTTATTTTCTACACCTATTTTGCTTTTATTCCTCCCAAGAAAGGTGTCGAGATGAATTAATGCCTGTCTTTCATCGTTAATAAAACTTTTAGGTTATCTGCTGTTTGGGTTGGGTCCTTATAGCCTACTAAGTGAGACATGGTAAGCTAGAATGGTAAAGATGAAATTAAAATACTGGGGGAGAGTTTTATCTCCCCTCAGTGCAGAGAGACACGAGTGCGTTCCGTAGGATATCGAGTTTAATACAACGCTTTTCCTCCTAGAAGCAAGATATTTTGTAAAGAATTTTCACCCTAAAAAGGCTACTTAAAATAAAAATTCACGTCATTGCTACCATTGAGATCGTAGCGATCCATTAGCGATTTTGCAGCGAACCGTCTCTCAGTATTTCTTTACAAATGAAGGCGCTCTAGGATCACGCAATGAATACATAACGATTCTGTGTTTGTATCAATTTAAATTTATTGAACTCTAACAGTATCAACATTAACAATATGAATGTAAATAGCTAATCAAGTTGATATCAAAGTATAGGTAACTAGTAGGCTTTACTTCTATCCATCTTGTCTTCTCGTTTCACTATATTCTAGTTGTTATCTCAGTTGCTTTGAGACCAATAATGTTCTACGCCAGCGTAGTTTTCGCCCACTCGACAGAAGCACGCCTCAAACCCTTGCAGGTTTTCCAGAATCGGTTCCCCCGAATCGCCACCGGTGCTGATTGGTACCAGCGCAACGTGGACCTTCACAGCGACCTCAAGCTCCCAACCATAACGGAGCACCTCAGAGAGTGCTCCGAAACCTATTTTGCCAAGGCGTCATTTCAACCCAATCCTCTGGTGGCCAAGGCGGCCGCCTAGGAGGCACCTCCAAATCGCCAGACCTTTAAGCGCAAACCACGGCATGCGCTAATCTCGTCATCCCCAGGGGTCCCGCACAACCACACATACTTCGGACACCTAACAACACGCTCCGAATTTCGACATCACGCCGCCCCCGCTTCAGAACGCGGCGCCACAGCTACACACGTTGCGTACACGAAGTACACCCGCGATGAGGGGTGGTTCTCACCGATCAGAGCTTCCGATACAGGCGAAGGTGGTCGTAAAACGGGTCTAAGTCTGTCTCCGACGACCAAGTAGATTCGCCAGAGAACAAAAAACACAGACACACAATTTGAAAATCGGACGTCGAATAACTACACTCCACTTTATCCTTTAGAAACAGGCCGTGGATCCAGGTCCATGAGTCTAGTATCAGATGAGCTGTAAGAGTAGAAACGACTTGCAAGAGCCCTCATCTCTAGAATCTAGAGAGTTGCTTCTATTTTCAACCAGTTTCCAGCATTTTTTTAATAAAATATATAGATTAAAACTGCGGCGAAGGGTGAAAAGAAAAACAGTAAATGAAGTTTTTCGGTCTTGCCGTTTCACTTTTTATGTGGCTCAAAGTCGAAGGTACTAACTCTATCGGGCACCGCAACACGGGTTTTGAATGGGCGTCCACAATTGCAGTGTCTGAATAGCCAATTCGATTTTTTCCATTTCAAATGACGGCAATGGTCACGCGAGTTTGAAATTATAGACCTTTTGATATTGGTTTTATTTCTTTCGTTTATTCTTCGCGTTAATACAAGTGTTTGTTCAATTTTTCTCTACTTGGATTTCAATGTTACACTTAAATTCTAATAATGTATGACTGAATGAATAGTCTAGCAGTTAAGAATGCAATTCCAGACTAATACAATCACATTTAAAGATAGTAAAACATTTTTGATTTGCGTAAAATTTAAGAAAATAAGGACATTGAATTGCACGTATAAAACTTTAGGCGGTTTTGTTGAGCCTTTGTTGGAAAGTGTAACACTAAAATGTTTAAAAAAACAACAACACATAAAAATCTTCAGAATCAATTTGGGTGCTGCAGAAGCTACAATGAGTTGTTGCGGTGATGTAAGACTTTATCAAACTGATAGAGAGAAGGATGAGCTGTCGTTTAAGAATTTTCTGTGGACTCGTGTAAACGTTTTTAAAGGTCCGTTTCGTTTCGTCCATCCACATTTACATCCGTAACAAACTGAATTACGGAGAAATATTTCCGCACTCGTTACAGTAAACTCACCAGCCCGAAGGTTGGTTTTATGCTAACGCCACTGCCCTTTGCTCTTTGGACGAACGTTGAATAATTAATAAGAACAGTCTTTGATGCTCGTCGAGTATAGGTTCGTCAATCTATGTAAATTTCCATGTACTCATAAGTAAAAACGTAAATTAATGTATTCAGTACAGATTGGTCTTTATTTGGTGTGTAGATTAGATCTTATTTTTATAGGACTTCTTTACACTTGTCGGGGAAACTAACATTTGAGAATTAGTTACCGTGGACATGCGATATTCGCTAACTAGTATTTGACTAGCACGGTAGATAAATGGCCTAATTATCTTTGTAATAGAATATAACTAATTTTAGCAAAGGGATTATAAAAAGGCCTGTTGATTACTATTTGTCCATAGACATGCCAGTATGTCCGATTTTGTATAGAATTTTATTTACACAAATAGTATATTTAGTACTAATATACTTGTACGTTTAGAATTACAGAAAATATTGATAGGGTAAGGCATATTACAAGAATAGAGAAGCCGGTAAATATACGTGAATATTTACTAATAATGATAGAATTACTCGCCTTAATTATAAGGAACCTACTGCATTACAACATTAAATCCAAAATATATATATAGTTATGAGTTTCATGGCAAGTTAATTTAAAAAAACAGCTAAATAAATAATATCCAAAATGTAAAATAAAATGCAAAATATATTTTAAAGAAGATAAAACAATCTCGTAAAATATTGCATTAGTCTGGTACAGTCTAGTCTCCTTCATCGCCACCTTCTTCTTCTTCGTCAAATTCACCTTCTTCCTCAGCAGTTGCATCTTGGTATTGCTGGTACTCAGAAACCAAGTCGTTCATGTTGCTTTCGGCTTCTGTAAACTCCATTTCGTCCATACCTTCGCCCGTGTACCAATGCAGAAAAGCCTTGCGTCTGAACATGGCGGTAAATTGTTCCGAAATACGCTTAAACAGCTCCTGTATGGCTGTTGAATTGCCAATAAATGTTGCAGACATCTTTAAACCCCTCGGCGGTATATCACATACAGCTGTCTTCACGTTATTCGGAATCCACTCCACAAAGTAGGACGAATTCTTATTCTGAATGTTCATCATCTGTTCGTCCACTTCCTTCATTGACATTCGGCCTCTAAACACAGCCGCTACGGTCAAATATCTACCATGACGTGGATCACAAGCCGCCATCATATTTTTCGCGTCAAACATCTGCTGAGTCAATTCCGGTACTGTCAAAGCTCTATACTGCTGACTCCCTCTGGAAGTTAGAGGAGCGAAGCCGGGAATAAAAAAGTGGAGACGAGGGAATGGAACCATATTTACGGCCAGTTTCCTCAAATCGGCGTTTAATTGTCCGGGGAATCTGAGACACGTCGTGACACCGGACATTGTTGCCGATACCAGATGGTTTAGATCTCCATACGTTGGCGTGGTAAGTTTCAGTGTACGGAAACAAATGTCATACAAAGCTTCGTTGTCAATGCAATACGATTCGTCGGTGTTTTCCACCAACTGATGCACGGAAAGGGTAGCGTTATACGGTTCGACTACCGTATCAGATACTTTCGGTGACGGTACAACACTAAATGTATTCATAATGCGGTCAGGGTACTCCTCTCTTATTTTTGAAATCAGTAAAGTACCCAATCCGGCGCCTGTACCACCGCCCAGGGAATGTGTCAACTGGAATCCTTGAAGACAGTCACAGCCCTCTGCCTCTTTCCTGACAACATCAAGGACGGAGTCGACTAATTCTGCACCTTCCGTATAATGTCCTTTAGCCCAATTGTTACCGGCTCCGGATTGTCCGAACACAAAATTGTCAGGTCGAAAAATTTGTCCGAACGGCCCTGAGCGAACCGAATCCATCGTGCCAGGTTCGAGGTCGACCAATATCGCTCGCGGCACATATTTACCGCCGGTGGCTTCGTTGTAGTAAACGTTGATACGCTCCAATTGAAGGTCGGAGTCGCCGTGGTACGTGCCAGTTGGATCGATGCCATGCTCGTCCGATATAACCTCCCAGAACTGGAAATTTACGATTTATGTTACGACGCAGTAATTCAGCTTTATTTGGAGTGTAACGATACGGGATGTAGTTTAAGCTATTACAGTTAGTCACATTGCCAATTTTTCCTTTCCCAATGCGGCCTACCGCAAAAATTAGTAAAGTACGGTAAGTGTGGTAAAGGTAAAGTAGGGAAGGAACAGATCAAAAAGTTTATTCTAACCTAATCCGAGTCGGACATATTTAATGTAATTTATAAATTCTGCAAAACACGCTTTTTCTCAGTATTAGCTCTGTTCGACATTTAGATCACAAGTGATGTAGAATAGAGGCTCAAGATAGAAATTAATTAAAAAAGTTGCACGCGGCCTATACCGATCGCTAAACAGATCTGCAAGAAATACCCTGAAACCAACTTTTGATCTGAATAATGTTTAAGGTAAGTTATCCTTTCGTTTATTTCACGAAGTGATGAGATGAACATACCTACGCCTGTCCATAACGTGGCACTAGTTAGGATGATATACACAACACATTGTGCTCGTCGCCTTAAGACATTGGGTTAAATCTCGTTACCTTAGCATTATCATTAGGTATAATGCCATTCAAATCTGTATAGTAATGTATATATACTGTTTGCCACCAGAAACAGGAGCATTGATCTCGGAATCTTAATTAAACCCAATGTTACTGAGAAAAACCACTAGTTCTCCATCAACGATCTATCGCAGTCGTAAAGAAACTATTATTAAAATTGATCTAGTTACCTTTGCACCAATCTGGTTGCCGCATTGCCCCGCTTGTATGTGAACTATTTCTCTCATCGCAAATTCTTTAGCTTACACTTAATATTTTCTTTTCTAAACTAATCTGACCGTATCTAGTCCGCAACTTACTGGAATGACCGACCTAAAACAATTGCTGCGAACATGTCAAAGGATCGTATTCAAAACTAATACAAAATTTCAAATTCCTAGAACACGAACAACATTTAAAATAAGTCTGTTAATTGAGGTTTTATTAAGAAAAATTATTGGAGAAATAAATAAAAAAAAAACTGATATTAAGATCACTGAAAGAAAACATGATGACGAAACCGAACGAGAAGAATAATATCTTCTGAGGATATGTGAAATCCTAAAACCTGATGACTATCGACTTTTTCCTAGTGAGAGAAGGCGGCGAATCCTAACAGTGAGAATATTAAAAGGGCAGTTTATTTAAATAATTTTTACAGTATGATTCAATTGTAGCCATAAAAGATCATCACTATGGTTACTGTGATTTTGGAGTAAATGATAATCCAAGCTCCTGAACAGCATCCTATAATAAATCAAGACGTAGAATTGTGATTTCACTAAGCGCATCGTTTAGATTGCTTTGGAATGAATTAATATGGTTTATTTTTAATTGAGATATATGAATATCTATGTTTAGCAGTGGTCATGTACCGATTGATAATTTAATATGAATACATAGTTTTTTTTTGCTTTCAGTGAGTTAGAAGATATAAAATAGATTCCTTATTCATAGACAATTAATAAACATTTAACTTCCAAGTGATGTTCAGTGATAATGCTGTAGATGATGAAGCATTCTTCATCAAAACATATTGTAAATTTATTGTATGAGGGTGTTTTCTGTTGGATTTCAAAAGGAACTTCCATCATCTAAACTGTCCCAAAAGTGATATTGTAATCGAACCATGGACCTCTGTATTACACGGTTAATGGCCATTACTTCTAATTCGGATAAATAAATCAAGAAATTAAACATTTTACAAAGTTATAACTTTATCATTAGATATATATCGCTATCCAGTAGCAAAGGAAATATTGTCTATGAAACTTTTGCATACGAATATTAGTTAAGTACTTATTTAACTTACTTAAACATCTTTGAGTAAAGGTGTCCAAAGTTTTAATTTGTTTTTTTAATTACTATATATTGTATGTTTTTATTGTTTTAACAAGGTAACATGAATCAAAATTGTAAACCGTACATTCCGATCATAAATACGTCACCGGACATGTTTGACCAAGTTTAATGTAAACAAATTTCATATACATTGATGTCGGTCCATTATGTTCGTTTTATTTGATGCTGATTGTTATATCAATTAATATGAATTAATAATTGATTGTTATTTTGCTCTCATAAATAAATTTTTATGTTTTTGTAAACTTAACATGAACTGCGATTTTGTCTAAATTTATTTAAATAATGAGGCTGTGGATAGTGAAACTGAAAATCTCTGTTGCCAGAGACTGTCTAGCTATCACCGCTATCTTTTTTCTACCGCCAAATAGTAGTGTGCAAAAATTACTGTGTTCCGGTTGGAGTGTTGTAGCTAGTGAAATTATTGGGGTTACGAAACTTATGTCTGAAAGCAACGAGCGTAATGTAGTGTAGCGTATACTATTGTAAATATCGCCATATCACAACGTTGTTAGCAGCAGCAGTATTGTTTACCTTTAGATGAATCTTTCGTTCGTCTTACGTATACACTGCACCATATTGTGCTCGTCGCCTTCAGATATAAGATGTTGAGTCTCGTTACCCCAGTAACTACATTAGCTATAACGCCATTGAAACCGGGACACAGTAATGATTGCACTCTAATTTTTGGCAGTAGAAATAGGCAATGCGCTAGTACCCACTTAGACGGTCCTCGGCAACAGAGACCTACCACCAAATAATGCACTTACTTAGCTTTATAATCGAACCAGGGACTTCAATTCAAAGCATGCGGTTAGTTAATGTGCTGCAGAGCCAGTTAGAGTTCATCAAACAGATTTGTTTAACTTTACCGGAAAAAGCATATCGAAAATTGATATTCAATCATTTCGCTGACTGTTCATTAGTCAGCGAGGTTGTGTAAATATTGTTTCATGTGAAGTGCAAACGACAATTATAAAATGTACGAATGTTCAATCTACTGTTTTCATTATGATATTAAAATTATTCATTTCTCTTTTAAAAGGTACGACTTCCGGTTAGGGTGTACACTTCCAATTGGTTTTAATGTCTACTTCCTTTATTTATACACTTAATTTCCAAATAAACAGTGAAAACAACAGGATATAAATTAAGTGTATGTATGTATCAACTTATTAATGACCAATGCTGGATGTATTCAATCCCAAGAAAGAGAATGAAATATGCGTGCAGCAAGCAGAGATAGAGAACTCCTGTTAGTTCAAAAATTAATGTTCCGTGTGTGGACGAAGAGTTCCATAAAGAGTAAATGATGATGATGATGTATTGTGTGAGATTCACACTTTTGGTAGTCTAAACGATGATTGTAGAGAGGTGACAGACGACTGCTCTAGTCTATGATTCTAGATCTTAGATTTGTGGATATTATATTAGGCAATAACTAACCAGAGCTAAATTAATGTAAATAAGTAAAGACAAAGGCAAAGACCGAACCAGATGTAGAGGCACAGGGAAAAGCAGGAGGTGACGTAGAGGAGGAAGCCGAGACAGAGACAGAGTTTGTTAGGGTTTGGGTTTTGTTGGGGTTGGTCGAAATGAAAAGGATGTGGAGTATTTATTTTATTTCATTTTCCATAGACAGTATAAATCACATGAGCTGGAAAAATCTTACTACTATTAAAGTTCCACGTTGCGGAATCGAATTAGGGTTGTTCGTGATATATATATATATACATATATATATATATACGTATATCTAAGCTACTGAACTATAGAAGTAGTTGAAAAGTTTACTTTACTAGAATAAACTCTCCACGTTTTCGCCGCTAAGTAAGAGGTAGGAAAATCTCGTCACCATAAAATTCATCATTCCATCTACAAGTTAATAACGTAAGTTTGACTTGCTAGCTTTGAAAGCTGTTACATCTTTTAATGTAGATTTAAATATTTTGTATCTGTAAGGTACTTTACTTACCTTTTAGAACTTCAGAAGCATTCATTTATTATGTATACAAATGTTCTGGCCCTGTTTTCATTATCGTCCATATCAGGGCCTAGTTTAACTTAAGTGAATCAAAAGCCTTTACAGGCAACCTTCGGGGATTTAATCGACGAGTACACTCGAGTGAAAAATGTTTTAAGCATTAACTGAAATATTTAAAAAGTTTTATTTTTGCTTTAAAATATTAAGTATTCATCTTAGCTTCAGGTACTCTTTAAGATATCAATGAAAATGAGAAATTTACGAAGTTTAAGAAATAAAAACTGTTTTGTTATTTGTGTAATACTAGTGGTTCTGGGACCACTTTGCTGTAAAATCCATTCTTAGTTGACCTTCATATGGCAGAAGCAATATATCTACGAAATTATGAGTGTTTACTTGTAATAGTATCGGAGATCACGTGGTGAATCAATTAAACTCTGAATATTTCATATGTATAGATTATTATAAATCCTATCTTTATGTTATCATTCCATCAACAAATTAAAGATAACACTTCATATGATCAGGAATGTTGTATTGTGTAAAAGCTACTACGTTACTGTTTTACAGGTGATAGGTTTTTGTTGCCGAAACCGTCTAGATACCACCGCAGCTTCTATTTCTGTTGCCAAGTAGTAGTGTGCAAACATTACTGCTTTCCGGTTCGAAGGGCGTAACAAGCGAAAGTATTACGTCGATTTTATATCTTGTGTCATTAAAACGACGGGTACAATGTAGTACTATGTATGTCATCCTAAGTAGCGCCGCGTTTTTATGAACAGGTATTACTTACCATCAGGTGAACGACTGTCTCATCTCGTCGCATCGACGACTAAAATAAGGTACAATTTGAAAGGTGCTGTAGTTAGTTTTGTCCTTGTACTAATCCCCGTCTTCCTATAACAATGTGGCGTTAGTTACGATGATACACATACCATATTGACTTTATCGCCTTGAGACGTACGATGGGAAGGCTAATTACCACAGTAATTTCAGTAATATTTGCAAACTAATGTTTGACTGGACGGTCTTTAATTATTAAAAAAATATTTGAAAATCTTTACTACATTGAACAGTACGATTGTACCGACTTCAATACATAAATTTTACACGAGTGTCCGGCTTAGAAAGCTTTTGAGACCGCTGGCCAGCGCGTGGTGGCTGCATATCTCACATAGAGCTGTTATAACCACTTACGTTATATTTTTCAACTTTCAAGACAATATTAAATATGAAATGACGTTTTGATGTTATAAATATTTTTAAGAATAATTTCACTATGTGATCTATTAAACTATCTTATATTAGGCAATCTTTTGTCACTAAAACGTACCTTGTAAAAATCTCATCACCAGTTCTAAAATATATTACCTTAATAATAAACTTTTTTCGGAGAAACTTACTGCTGTTCCTGTGCCAGCCATCCGCTCGTGGTACACCTTACTAAACAATAAACGAGGCTCTGGGTCCGACCAACTCTTATTGGGCTAGCGTGTTGGGAACGACCATATCCTCCCATGTGACTCCTACCAGATCGATGTGGGAATATTTGAGGTTGGCCTAAATCTAGCAGTGAATGTCTATCCGATAATAGTGAACCTATATAAAATTAACTTTATTAGATACAAAAAAATATTACTATGTTTTTTTTTAAGTGAAACTTCTGCATCCCAAAAATGTGACCTGGAATTTATGAAACGGAAATGTGTAACACAGAAGAGACAACTATAAATGAGCTTCTAGGGTCTAGTTTGTGGTTTTTGTGATATGGTTCGTAGCGTGGCTAATACTCTACTGTTATATACGGATCCGCACATGAATAGATGAAACCGGATGTTAATAACAAATATTTTTTTTTTCTGTACAGAATAAAACAATTGCTATCTTTATTAAGATGTTACATTGTTTCTAATTATCTGTTGCGTCCTTTCTTTCCTGCTTTATTCTTAAAAGAAATTATCGATCAATCTGTTCACGCTTCCAGTGTATTCTCTCATTAATTTACAGATTAAATAGAATAGCAAGTTTCACTTTAACTTGATTAACTTATTTATAACGGTACCTTTTGTATACAATTACACTTTTCTTTTAGCAAGTAAACGAACAAAATAATTGCGAAAGAATTTAAAATTTCACGGTGCCATTAGTCGCTCCTCGTGATTCCTCAATTATTAGCGCAAGTAATTTTACCGAGCAACAGGGCTCACAGAGAAGCTATGAGATGTGGAAATTGTGTGATAATGATTCCTTTCTTTCATATCACATTAGCTATATCACCATCCCTTTCTCACATTCACCACGTATCCTTTTTACAAAGAACGAGTTGTGTAATGAATAATTGTAACAGAGAATCTCTTAGTCGCGTTCACAGGTAATTTTAATTAATGAAAATTTTGTTACATTAATTTTTAATGTAATTGTAACACGAAAGAATAAAAAAAAAAAATTCTCCTTTCTAGAGATTTAACAGTATTAATAATGATCTATTGATAGAGTAATGCATAGGAAGCACGAAGGCACTAAAGAGAATGCAGAGCATCTACGTGGGGGACTGACCAGATCAGAGCGTCTGTAGACGACACTTTGCATGAATGCGAGAAAAAGGCAGAAATTAGGAAGAAGTGGAGGTGCCTAGTAGGATGGTTCAAAACAACTTCCCGCTGACCACCACCAGTTTGTCAAAGCTTCATTTGAGAACATATATACATGTAATGTAAATTTATCTAACCAAGCTAACTTCACTTGCTCGTAGTGCACCCTGCTAATCAACAAACGAGGCTCTGGTTCCCACCAACACGCGTTGGACCAACGTGTGGGAAATGGCCCATACTTCCCATGTGAACCTCTATAAATGCGGAATTCTATGGAGTAGGCCTATGTCTTGCAGTGGACATCTATCGGCTGATGATGATGATGATGTTGATGTTTGGTGGTAGGGTTATTTAAATCCGCCTGTCTACTACGTGTAGTTTTAGTAGTGCATTTATGTTAATATTTCGTGAAATCTTGTTTGTAGTTTTTCACATGACAGATCTGTTTCATAAGGCCTCTGTCCAGCAGTCGACGTCTATTGGCTGATGATGAAGTAGAAACACAGTTTTCGAATATTGTAACTACTATCCCATATTTGAACTGTGTCTGATGATTATCAATAAAAATTAACATTTTGCTATTTAAATGATTTCGCGTTGTAATCGGAGTCTATAAATCAGTAAAATCAACTTTTTGCAGCTTTTAAGAAAGGTTTTCATGCCTTTCTTAAAGAACTCCAAATTTCAAATCATAGAAGAAATCTATACACATAGTTTATTACACAATTTAAATGTTCTCAGGTAAAAAAACTTATGCAATCAGAAGGTGTAAGAAAATTCCTGGCTTTGAATGTCTTGTAAAGAATTTTATCTGGCATGTTGTACTTTCCAGTAAGAATGTCACTTTCTCTAGTAACAATGTTACTTAATAATCTGATCCGATTCAATATCCAATCAGATGTACAAACAGACCGACCCAGATCCCATGCGTGCAACAAAGTTGAATAGCTAAGCGTAAAATGAAATGAGTGTTCGACTCAATTGGCTTCCAATTTAGCATCCATGCATTTGTAAACAGTTTCAACTTAAGGCGAAAATGCTGATGTTGAACTAATGAATTTCAAAATCCCTAAGGATGATCTTCAGATGTGTGAACTTGGAGATTTTTGTCCTTTTGCTAAATCTAGAATTTGAGTTACAAATGAAACGCCTTTCTTTCAGATGAACCAATTATCTCTTCAAAAAGATCAAAAAGCAGAAGATCGCATTTTGTGTAGGGCATTGAAGAAGACCTATATCCAGTAATAGATAAACAAGATGATGATAAAGGTAGAAACTCTTTCGGTAACTTATGTTGAGAGCACTGAGAGATAATCTCTAGAAGTCTATTTTTTTATGGTTTTCGTCAGGGATTCATAAACAATTTTGGGCAAGAGATCCTTTTTTAAAATGAACAGATACCTCTTACCACATAGTCAAATTACTTTAAAAATCCTGTACCTAATTTTTCTTTGGGAAATCCTGCATTGGATACTCTTCTGTTGTGGGGGCAACAAAAGAGTTATGTCGGGCTCTTGCCGGCTAAAACCCCACGGTTTTTACTCAGCACAATTGGTCGGAACTACGGGAACACTTTCACATCAGATCCAAATCCCACAAATCCTTTGGAGATTGCTGGTTTAGACCTTATCTTTATTGTAAAGGAATCGGCTGTTAAAAAAAAATATAAAAGCTAGAGATGCTGTTACTATACTGGTACATACTGAAAAGTCTGGCTTGCCATACCGGATATTACATGAATAAACGAACATAGGTGATTTTCATTCGTATAAAGGTTATTTGATAGCGGCCTCTGCTTAACCACTAGCAATTAAAATGTACGGCAGGACTCGATGCAGTTCAATTAATAGTTTGATTCAGGATAATTTTACTTTCGCATTTTCCGTTTCATTTTCAGCTTCCTGTTTCGATGTTTCCGTTCGTGCTTCTTTTAGCACGATAAAATTTTCGACGAGTCTAAACTAAATTATTATATTGGGAATTTGTTTTTGCAGACTTATCTTTGGTCTTTAACTGCAAGGATAATATTTATATGTATAGATTTATAAAAATCTTTGAAAATAATGTACTTTTAGTAAATAAAATAATTTCCACAACAATTTAGTGCTTATAATTTTCAAGTCGATTCATCATAATTGCTTCTTGAGCGCAATGGTTAAGCACTTGCCTTAGAAAACTATGGTCCTTAGTTCAATTGTAGTCAGAGCACAATTTCGTTGTACTATACAATTTTTTTTTTGATGCTATAACAGAATTTTCTGGAGGAGCACCTTTAACGATTATTTTGTTACTTTAAAGTATCGGAAACTGAGATTAGTTAAATAATATTTTTTGTGTGAATGTAAACTTTGTTAAATTCGTTAAACTGATATAGTAGTACATTTTTAAGTTAGAAAAGCAAACCAATAAAGAGATTACTAATATTTGTAATGGAATATTCATGCCTTTTAATGTCTCTATTTCACAAATTGAAAATACACTGTCGAAGTTTTGGAAAATAAAGTATAGATTTTATCCAAATCAAGTTCGTCGTGCGTCTGATTTTATCCATACGCTTCCGGTTCATTGGCTATTCGCGTACAAACAGGTTATGTGTATGTTCGCAGAGGAGCATTTATGAAAAGCTCTTTGTGAAGTGCATTAGTGTGATTGATCAGATAAGGACCCAGGTTCACAATCGGATTTTATCCACGTTATGAGATTTATCTAGATATTGAGCTACGGTTTGTTTATATTGGCTTTTTCAATTTGTGTGATGTTGTTGTCGGTTTACTTTTAATGCAGACGAACAGGGTAAAACATAATTTTTAATGTACATTTTTTTTAGATCCTGGCTAAGCTCATATATCCTTAAGCACGGTTCCAACTGATGTTGAGTAGAAGTGTGGCAACGAAGCGATGAATGAAACATAATGTCCTACTGGTGATTAGTCGCTTGCTCGTCCATAACAGGGTAGCGCTATTTAGGAGGATATACACTGCACCACATTGTACAAATCACCTTAAGATAAGTATAAACCCTAGTAATTTTATTAACTATAATGCTTTTTGACGAAACAACGAGACTAGCGAGTCGTTCATCTGAAGGTAAGTGATACGCCTGCTCATATTAATGTGGCGCCAGTTAAGATGGAATACATTGAACCACAATATACTCGTCGCTTCAAGATATATTGTACAATATAAAGTCTCTTTGTCCCTTTAATTTTACACTTTGGCGGCAAAACTAGGAGCTACGGTGGTATCCAACCTAGGAGTTCTTCGGCAACAGACTTACCACCAGTGGAAATATATGTATCATCAACAGAAAACGGGATCATCGAACGGTCTCGCTTAGTGAGATTCTATTCACGATCCTCTTAAAATGTCGTCGTAATAGGTTGTGAATAATAAAGTCAGCAAGTTATTTTACTTCTTTGCTATTGATGTTAAAAAGAATTCTACTATTAGTGTTTCGACTATCTGATTTTACATTTACAAAGAATAGTAACATATATCTTTTTCATTAACAACTGTTTTATCACTACTTTTCAAGTACTGTCAGCTACAATGACGGAATATTGATTGTAATAAAATTTTCGTCTATTGTTAAGGTAGACTAAATTGCGTAGTATAAGTAAATATAAAATTTCGTGTAAATACAATAACTTTATTCAGTGACCCATTTACTCTCCTCTCTTTCTTCGAATCAGACAATTCATCGTTCCCCGAGCACTGAGCAAATATCCCGCAATCACTTACCCGCGTTGCCCTCTAAATGTCGTTAAATAATGTAAATACATTTAAATAGAGTTTGTCTGGTAGTCACCGCCATCAAAGATTTTGAAAGTAAAGTCTACCAGTAAATATACATAGGTATTAGGAGCCAATCCCCCTTTTAAACCCTATAAACGACGATCCCTAGTCCCCGCGGGACCGGAGACCAGATTGAATGCGTGCGGGCAGTGCAGGACCGATCGATGTGGAGATCTTTTGTGGAGGCCTATGACCACATTACCAATTTAGATCAGGTGGTATCTTGGTACAGCACTAACATTTTTAATTAAAAAAAACGCAAAAGTATCGTTAAAGAAATGTTTCAAAATAGTTACCCAAAAGTTGCCTTTCTACTTAGTTGCCAATCATTATTATTTTGGGTTAATTCTCGTTCCTTAATATTTGAGGTCTTCCAAATTTATTTCAAGCACGACCGGTCTGATACCAGCGAAATCCAACATTTCCTTGCTATCTTCCCCATGTGGTAAGCGCTCGCACTGCTTTAGCTATTACATAGTTGCCGTTCCAGGACCTTTCTGCTCCATAAGACGTTCGGATTTCTTCCATTACCACTTTATCTTTAGAAACCACTGTGCCGTGTTAGCTTCCTTCTACGGATCTCTTCATTCCTGATTCGATCTCGTATAGAAACACAGGGCTTAGCTCTCTCAATAGCTCGCTGAGCTAGCATTAGCAGCCGTCATTACTAGACTAAATTGTGTGTAAGGGTCCCATATAAGCTCCGGCCTCTCCGCGTCACGGAAGTGTGCGTGACCCGACCTTTTTTGTTTTTAAGGACTTACAAAGAAAAGAATCATATTATCGCATTCAATCCGTTCTTATTAACAGGCACTTAAAGGCGATTATCGCTCAAAGCCCCCGTCAAACCGCATTGCGGTAACTTTATCGGGTATGACAGAAAGCTTAATAGCTAAGTTGACGAAAAATTAAGCAGAAAAAAAGAAAATATTGTAGCCAACCACGATCTGAACATTACTCCAATTGCTAACGAAGTTCTAGCAATGGTTAACACATGAAAGGTGATCAGCATTTAACTTTTGAAATATTTCTACTAGGGTTTAGGCGAATTGAGAAATTTGACTAATTTCTAAATTAACATTAACTACGCCGTTTCTGGCTACAGTTAAAATTTTTCTATATTATTTGAACTTCTGTTTGTTGTTTGTTAAACGTAATTAATCATAGTATATTAGTGATAATCGGTTCAATATATTTATTGTGATATTGTGACATTTATTATTCTAACCTCTTCATTATTTATTTGAAAAACCCTTGCCATGATTCTTTTAATTACAATGTGTTTACATGTCACCTCAATTTTACCTCTATTTAAACAATGAATGAGGGTAAATCATGCTTGTCCAAGATATTCTGACCCCCATTTATCGACAATCGGAATATAGTTCTTATTTTGTCATATACTAAAAAAATAGACATTTTAGAAATAAGGCTTCCATTTAATTCAACAATTAGCATTGCTGTACCTCTTAGAAGTTATTTTCCTATCATATTTTAATAATACCTGAAGACTTTAAAAGGTAAGTATGGTAGCCTACCAGATTCAGTACAGGTGAATCAATGTGAATAATTATTATATTACGGTTATGATTATTGGATAAAGAGTTAGGAAGATGTTCTTAAGTCTCCTACTATATATTAAACTGGGTTTAAAAATCGGGCTGAATTATATAGTAGAGACGACGATCAAGAATAATTATTTTGAATAAGTTTATAAATAGTCTTAGTCAATAATTAATAACGCCTCCGCTTAAATTTAGGTTTAAGCGTAGGCGAAGGCGCTTCCGCTTAATATTAGGATAAGATATTAATTATAAACATTCATTAACACCTCAACAAAAGCCCGGGGCACAAAAATGGGCTGTAAATCCCCGTTTTTAAAATAAACAGGGACCGAATGTTCATTGATCCTTTTGTTAAAATAAAGCTTCGGGAGATTCGCTTCGATGTTTGTTTGAGGGTTGGGTCATTTAATCGGTTTTTTATTAAAGGATATTTTTATTTTTATAACAGGTAGCGATGGAACTGTACGTTGCGTTAGTCCTGTAATTTCGTTTACAGCGACACTCTTCAAATTAGAAGATATTATGGTATACATACAATTGCTTGGCGACAGGAATTGATACAGCTTTACCTGCTTATAGATTAAGAAGACCATTTAACAGAAAAAATTATGTTGGTAGGGTTTTATTATCAGAGACCGTCTAGGTAGTTGCCAATGCTACTATCTGCAGATGGTTGTGCTGATCATTTCACTCGTCTCGTGATTAAAGAAAAATATTTAACAATGTGTAACTTTCTTAACATAATATAAGCAGTCGTCCTAATATTCACATAGCTGATACTCAATAGCCTTCTCTTTTATAGTTTAATTATCTTGTATGAATAACATATTGTATAGTAGATGACCACCACAAACCTTCTGCATAACACATTAGAAATTTAAGAAAGGTTGAGAACTATACTCTACTCTACTATATAGAATAACTGTTCCGGTCAGCATTAGCTGTGATGCGACATTTTTACGTTTTCTATGCAGTTACAAGAAGTGTAAACTATTGAATTTAAAATATTCAATATAACCCTATTACTGCAGTATATATAAAACCGCGTTCGTAATCAACTTAACTAAAATTAATGCTTTGCCCAGCCAGCAGCCGGCTGATTACGCAAACGTTTTAATCAAATATACAGGATTACGAAATATTACAGCCAATATATATATATATTTATACATATATATATTCTGGCTGAACTGGGCGAATATTTAATGTAGTAATATAATATTACACTCACACTTTAGTCAAATGTAATTATCATAGAATGACTTATGTTATAATTATGATTGGTGACTGACTGTCTAGGTAGATACCACCGTAGCTCCTATTTCAGTCACCAAACAGTTATAGGCATATATTGCTGTATTCTATTTTGAAGAATAGCTAGTGAAATTACTGGAGTAACGAGACATAACATCTCATGTATCTAGATCACGACCACAATTGGATCTAGGTTCTGTGTATACCATTTTAATTACAGTTATGTTGTAGGCAGGCGTATCATTTCCCATTAGATGTACGTTACGCTTGTTTCTTCGTTTTTTCTTTTGATAATACTATTATCATTATTATATTAATAATGTCCTTGAGCTTATTTCTTTTAGAAAGATTTTCAATAGTTATTAAATTCTCGAATCTTCTAAGCAGGGATTGCACGAAATTTACCGCTTTTGCAGATCTCACAGGGTCCATGAAGTAATCTCTGAATATCCGTTCGATTTTACAAATTACTATTAAGCTTTTTCAATTCCATAATAACAGGAATAAAACAATTATTTTCCAAAAGGAAATAATTAAAAAAAAATATCCACGACGAAGGTTATCGGACTTCCGGTTGACCTACATTTAAAGAAATGAAATCGAATTTCTCTCCTTTTACTAACAATACATTGTTTTTAATAATTATTAAAAAATGTCGTTGAAAGCTGTTTTTCTATAGAAATGTTACTATAGATGATTTTTTTAATATTTGTTATATTATTACTAAAACAGAAATCTAATCTAATCTGTACTTTTTTATGGTGGTAAGAGAAACTTCTGCTTATAGCGATGTAGCGCTAGGATGATATACACAGCACCATATTATACTTGTCGCTTTGAGATATGAACTTTAAGTTTCGTAACCTTAATAATTTAAGTGACTATAACGCTTTGCAAACCAGAACACAGTAATTTGCAAAGTACTGTTTGTCGGGAGAAGTAGGAGCTGCGGTGATATCCGTCTAATCGGTCTCCGGCACCAGAGACCTATCACAATTTAACTAAAAATTCTAAATACAAACAAATGTCAAGTTTAATTTATGTTGATGATCAACTGGTTTTTGAAGACTCAAAATATTTGATATATATCCACAATTACTCCATGGATTAACTTGACTACCAAAGGGTATATTGAGAGGCTTGCTAACCAGCTGTGACTCGTGAGCATGAGTTATTAGAAAACATCATCATCACTGCAATAAAAGAACGTCCACAGATAAAGGTCTCTTATGATGTATATATATTATTTGATTTATGACACGCTAGGGTGTTCCCCGTCTGCTTTGCTAGACGAAACACCCCCGTAACTCCCTTTGTAAAATACATTCTTAGCTGACCTCTCAGGCAGAAGCAATATCTCTACCAAATTTTGTGTGTTGTTGTATATGTTAATTGAATAGTTTATTAAGTTGACAATATAAAATGTGTATCCAGTTCAAGTGCAAGTACAAAGTCTCTAATTGTGCGCCAAACTCTTCGAAATTCACATAAATAAAGTAAACTTGCGCTTCAAGATATCTCGCAGGGTTGTTAGGAACATGGAGCACTTTTGTTTTGTTGTTCGAATGAAACATTTGTTGTTTCTTACCAAATTAGAACCGGAAACAGTGCATTGTTAAAAGTAACATCCTCTCTTTTTGCACTTTCATCTAGTATCCATTGGTTCTTTATCTTGTTATATTTTTAAATCATGTCTTTGTAGACTGAAAGGTAAACAATTTGATTACGTAAAAAAAAGCTTAGCTTATAAAGTATACGTAATTTTTTTTTATGAAACATTATCGGCCGATAGAGTTCCTCTCCCTCCCCTACGCGTGCTATCCTCGCCCTCCTCAAAGATTGCCACGTGATTCGGGTAGGGATTCATATGATATATTATAGTGCATTGTGTCATATAAATTACTGTTAAGGATATTTCCATCGCCATACTACCGTCTAAAGAAGAGAGCAACAGCTCTCTATGTTGGCTAATTCCCATGCCAATCATGCTGAGTACGGAAAATATCCTCAAAATTAAGAAGGATGTTTAACGATAGTCATTACATTGCTAAAATAAGGATGATTCTGTTTTAACAAGAATTGCAAGAATTACAGTTTAAAGCAGTAGTTAAACATTCAGTTTGAGAATGTGGATATGGATGAAGACGTGTGAGGTGGAAGAGGAAGTTGACGAGAAATAAATAACATCTTAATAATTTTTCTTTGTCAAAATATATTTATTAAGCCATTACAATTAAGACAAAACCTTTCCTCTTAAAATTTTCTCATATGAGATAGTTACGCATTAACAATAAAAAGAATCCTCCGCGTTAAGGGAGGAATCCTTATCAACCCCAATCAAGACTCATTATAAAAACAAAATAAACTTAAGAAAAATATAGAAATTTGATAATATTCGCATAAATTTAAACTCTATATTACAGAATTTGATACTTGTATTTCAGAATTTCATAATTTGAGTGGTCTGAAATATTATAGTCTATATGATATTCTTCTTGTTCTTTCGCCGTAACGTTTTATCCTTTACGGAGCATGTCCTAGAAATAGCGTGCTTCCGTCATTGATTGAGTACAATCATCAAACATTACCTTATTACCTAAAAACAAGTATAAAGACGTGAAATATTAGATCCAAGATAAATCCAACGACAATTTCTTATAATACTCGGTAGGTAGAATGTTTCTAATCGTGATATGTAATAAATCATCGAACTCGTAAATTACCTCGGGCATTACTTACGTAAAACATTATAAATCATCTGTCCAACCCTATCGGTTACCCCCGTATTATTCATGAAGGTTAGGCGGAATTTGAATTCGTTTTTATAAGGATTTCAATAGAGGATAACTTACGAAATATTTAATATTACCTTTTCCCGAAAAATTCGAATCGAAGGTAAATAGGAGAAGAAACAAACTGTCTAAAGAAATTATTATTATCCTTTTATATCCTCCCTACTCGTAAGGTATTGTACAGTATCAGTTTCAAGATACATTCATTCCAACAAAAATAATAAAAAGTTATGTGTTTATACATTATAATGTATCAAAATAACATACAGCTTCATTGCTATGCTACTTTGCATCACTATAAATTCTATAAAATTATAATTTTTTATATATAGGATTGGATGGGAATACTCAGCGGAGAATAAGAGAATATCCTGTATCATCATAAAGATCAAATAATATGGAGTACTCTGCTGAAACAACAATATGAAATAAAAATATTTGATCATAATTTACTGGTGGAGAAAGATCTCTCTTACAGTACTCCAGAAGAGAAAAACACAGATCGATCCAGTGCTGCCGCAATCCAGCTTCCTACGACCATCACCAAATCGTTGATACATTATGTGGAGGGCCACTACGCTCATAGATACGAACGTTAAATTACATTGAAGTAGTACCATTTCAAATTTTTCAGCAATAGGCAAACATTTGGTTACACATTGTATTGAGTGATGATGAGGCTGTCGATGGTGCACCGTGCTCATTTAGAATACCCTGGCTTTCATCTTCTGACGGCTAGAATGTTCCTATGTGGTTGTGGTCACGGATTTATAATATGAGAGTGGTAAAGGATTTAATCTTTACAATGTATTGTCTTAGAATCGAAACAGGGACCTTCTTGTTATTGCAAGCGGTTAGCCACTACGCCATAGAGGAAATTAGTCTAAATATGTTTCAAGTAATAAATTTCGGTTCTAATTTTAGTAAGCCAACACAAGGCCTCCATCCTCGTATTTATGAACTGCTCGTGGGCAGTATTTATAGTGGGTGGTATTTATAGTATCAAAAACGTTTCATGGTATTTCGCCTTATTATTGTATAGTTTATTATCGACAAAAAAAATTCGTTATAGCTCAGTATATAAGACTCGAAGAGGCGCGGGTTCGATTCTGACTAAGCTTAAATAGCTAATTTGGACAAGTAACATTTACCAACTCGATCTTTTTATTAGAAACCTAATGCCTAGTAATGGGATCATTAAGAAACTTATTATTATTACTGAATTGGAATACTTCATCATCATCCGATAATCGCCCACTACTGGACATAAGCCTCCGCCAAAGATTAGAAATTTTTCAGGTATATAAAAAAATCATGTGGTAATATGAACTTGTTCCGGTGACAGGGAAATTGAGGAGCAAGAGATTAGCCTGGTACGGGCATGTTATGCGGAGGGATGTAGGACATATAACAAAGAAAGTAATGAGAATGAATGTGGATGGTTATAAGAGCAGAGGAAGGCCGAAGAAAGTGTGGATGGATTGTGGGAAAGATGACATGTGTAAGAGTGTGAATTTAGATATGACAGCTGATAGAAGGATGTAGAAGAGAAGTACATACTGCGCCGATCCCACATAGCTGGGAAAAGGGCAGGAGGAAGATGTGGAAATATGAACTCGCTTCTTTGTCGTCGGTTAAAATCATTGCTGTCACATTAATAAAATTGTCGGCACAGCTTAAAAAGCACTACAACACTTTATAGTTAATATATGTATAAAGTAATTATTTATATGATATCAGAACAAAGCTTTTGTAGTTGTATGTAGTAAATAAACACTAAGTGTGTATATAATGGTTGTCCTGTTATAAAAATAATGAATTTAGTGTGTGCGTGTGTGTATTCTGTGCTTAAAGGTTTCAAGTGAAATATTGTTCTTTTTAAAACAATTGTTAAAACATTTCTGAGGTTGTTCACGTTGTAGGATACTGGACTGGTTGCAGACCGCTGTTTTCGATGATCGTCTACCACCGCAGTGCCTATTTTTGTCGTCTATTAATAGAGGACCATAAAGAAGAAGAACAGGGCACTTAATGATGACGTTCTCTAAGAAGAAAATTTGTTAAAGTAATAAAAAAAAATATGTATTCAAGAATCGAACCTTGTTAATACCATCAACGTGTTCATAGACTAAACAATGTATGATATATTCTTGTTAGAGGAACAATTAAGTTAGAAGTGTTTACTTATGTAAGGAAGTTGTACTTAGTTGCTATTATCTATTCTGTGGTGGTAGTAACAACGGTTTAGAGAGGGTGAGTGAAGTTGTGCAAGCTTAATTGTGACTTATACTGGTGTCATGAGTTTTTTTGATAATATACTTAGTTTATCTTCATGACCGGTACATGGAGAGGACAGACAGTTGAAGTTAAAAGTCACTTAAACTTTGTTCTGATTGTTATCATGTAAATAATTACTTTACTCATATATTAACTATCAAGTGTTATCAGTCAGACAATTGTATTAATGTGATAGCAAAGGTTTTAACCGACGGCAAAGAAGTGAGTTCATATTTCCACATGAATTTTTTCCACTTGAAAGATTTCTAAGTTAAATAAAATTCATAGTAATATTATTTAACTATGCTATCCTAATGTATGTTATTATAATATTATGTTGGTGTATTAAACTAACTTGGTTTTTCCTGTAGCTTGAGGTGGTACTTACCTAGGTCTTTAGCAACATAGACCTACCAGTAAAAGTTATATTGGAATGTTCCGTCATTACCAATAAACTATACAGTATTGCCAAAAAGAATAACAGTTAATTGTCATATAAAAATTGGAGTAATTCCAAACATGCAAGTTCATATTAAAGTTGATCTCGGTGACCTCAAAGCGTACTAAGCTTTGGAGAATTGCCAATCGCAAAGTAAACCTGCATGCCATTTAATGCCGACCGTTACTTATAAATAACAAGGTCAATAAAAAAACGTGACTTAACTTTCTAACTCTAACTTGTAAATAATATCAGACGGAACGAATACGATGCGCTAGTATTTTCAAAGTGATTTGATTGTGCAAATGGCTGGAGAGATCTAGGTCACGATGACGTCACCCCGGGAGCCTCCGTCCGGGAGATGGGAGGAGCTTTTTGTCTCTTTCTAACTTACAGTATAGACCTTTAGAATTAAGTACTAGAGGACGTTAGTTCAATTGCATTGTTTCAGCTTATTTTCATAGTTTATCAATCTAATTATTTCAAAGATGTCAATTCATGTATCTTACTAGAGATCTATGTTTTATTAATAGCGCCACGTTGTTATGGGCAGGCGTATCACTCACCATCAGCTAAACGTCCCCTAGTCGCATCGTAAAATAAAAAAAAATGATTTTACGTATAACTTACTATTTTGAATCACACAGTATTTGATCTGTTTATTATAACCTATTTCTAACAAGCTCATTACTTTGAGCTTTTTCAGTCATTTCCCTATTATTTATACCATTCATATATTTAATACTCATCATCATCATTATCATCAGGCAATAGACTTCCACTGTTGGACATAGGCTTCCCCTAAAGACCCCCACATTGATCGGTCTTGCACTGCATGCATCGCCGGGCACCAGGGACCGTCGTTTGTTTCATCTGAGGGGACTAGGACCATTTCCCACCACGCTGGCCCAATGCGGGTTGGTGGGAGCCAGAGCTTCGTTTGTTGATTAGCAGATGACGATAGCCTGGGTCCCGTGAGTTGTTGTGCGGGACCCCAAACCTGTATTATATATATTTAATACTAATTTACATTAGTTCTCACAATACCTTTATTTGCTGTAACTTATATCTATGTTTCTACGAATATTATCTTACTATCTACCATTACAATACTTGTATACATACGAATATTTTTTTTTAATTTTAATTCAGCGACGGCATGAGAGGGACCTTCACCTGATAGTAAGTGATATGTCTGCCCAGAACAACGTGGCGCTAGTTAGGACGATACAATACTCGTATACTCTGCACTACATTGCGGTCGTCGCCTGAGACGAGCTGTGGAGTCTTGTTACCCAAGTAAATTTACTAATTATAGCGCCCTTCAAACCGGAACACTACTAATGTTTGTACATATTTATATATAAAGAAAAATTTACATATTTTTCTTCTTCATCTTTATCGTGATATAAAAAACTCATAGCTTTATTATTTAAAGGATTAGCTTAACATGAACTTGTAGTTAACGCTGTTAGTTTTACTTACATAATAAAATATAATAAAGTTTCGTAAATTACCAGTGTATATAGTATATAAATATGTGAGAATGCTAAGACCTTTTTTTTATAATAGCACTAAAAACACTGTTTACTGGCAGTATATTTGTCGTATTAAACTCGTTGGCAACAAAGTTAATGTTGCTTCAAGTAATTGAGCTCGTAAGCTATGAAGCATACATATTATGCTCGTATACTATGTCTTCTCTACTATTCCGAAAGTAATTCGCATTAGCTACATCTTTTCATCCACGCCGAAGAAAGATCTACAAAGTTCTCGGCGAGCTAGTCTGGATGTACCCTAATCCCACTTCTTTTAAAGTAGTTCGTGTAAATTGCAGATTTACAATGGATATAAAACGCTGCAATGGGCTTTAAGTTACTTAAAGAAAGTTACTTAAAGACAATGTTGTCGTTTCAACTGACCAATGTGTGAAGTACAAGACAAAAACCTGATAGTAATAGGCTAGTCAATAGTATCTAGGTTATTGGCGCAATACCATATTACGCTTTTGGTTTTGATAAATTTGAGTAATAGCCTTTTTTTTAAACGACGAGAGAAGCCAGCTAATTTACTTGATACTAAGTAATATGCTTGTCTATAACGACGTGGCGCTAGTTAGGATGATATACACAGCACAACTTCATGCTAATATAAGATTTTGAGTCACGATGTCTTAATAATTTCATTAGTTATAAACCTCTTCACAGTGGAACACAGTAATATTTGAACAATACTTTTTGCTGGCAGAAATTGGTGCTGCACTGGTACCTAGACAATCTCCAGCAACAGAGACCTACCACCGGTGGTTAATCATATAAGCAAAATGCGATATTAAAGTGTATTTGCTATTCTCTTGAAATTTTATTGTATATAGTGAATATAAACAATTTATTTCACTTATTTGCTATTGATATCAAATAAATGTCTACTCTTAATATAACCAGTACTATAGAAATCACCAGTAGACCAAACACCAAGTGTCTTTAATGAATCACACAAAGTATGTACTGTTTGTAAAATCCTGTAAAATCTCTGGTTATTGATACTTTCAGTAGTACATTTGATATTATTGCATATTTCTAACGTAAAATTTTTTTCGTTTTTCTCTTTAATATAAATTACAAAGATATGGGGAGATGTTCGATCGAATTACTTTCACATACCCAAACAACATGTATGAGGTGAAGTCGGAAGGTCGGTAACTTTGTACATGAATTTCTAAACTCTTGTTCCGTCTGAAACAAGTTCTGAATTTACGAGTGCAAGGCATGAAGATACCGAGTTAACAAATTTATCTATTGATATCCGTAATGTAGGACTTTCGAAATACATAACGTACTTAAAATACTGTAACTGGGAGCAATCATATTAAAATGATAAAATTAACCATTTGCTGACGACAGTTTCTATTAGATCTTGTCCTGTCTTTGTTTTAGTATTATTATATACTTGCAAAAGTATACCAAGTGTTAAGGAACCTTTCTGAGGTCCAATGGTAAGACTTTATTGATTGCTGATAATTTAATGAAGATGCTGTCCAATCTCACTTAACCCGCCGCGCGAGAATTGAATCAAGTAGACTGTTAAATATCTTTATTACTCCAATACCTTGTTTTTTATTTGACGAAGCGATGAAACGGGACGTTCCAGCCCATAACTACGTGACGTTACTTAGGATCATATAGACTGCACCCACAATGTGGCCCGATCATGTGAGCAGCGCAGGACCGATCCGTGTATCTTTGAGACAAGCCTGTATCCAACAGAGGACACGCAAAGAATATTTACACACTATTGTCTGGTGGCAGAAATAGGCGCTGCGGTGGTACCTATATAGATGGTCTTCGGCAAAAGAGATCTACCACTAGTGATAGCTTTATAAGAAAAATGTATAGCTATATTAAATAAAAATAGTTTTACACGAGTTTAGGTGTATAGATAGACTATTGAAGCAATAAAACCGTAACAAACGTGCAATTACTTTAATTCACTAATAAAACTACAATACTCCAATTGGAGGCAACACTTGGAAACGTTCCCCAACAACTTGGTGCATTACGTTTAAGTACCTCCATCTAGTTCTCCACTTGCACCGCCTCTGCAAATTGATTAAATCTCGAGGAGAACGGCTCTTTTAAAATAAAACTTTCACATATTCTATATACGTAAGATGAAATGTTTTTAAACAAACCTAACCGCTGCGATAAATATTAAGATTAATGCTAATAATTAAATACTAGAACTTGGATCAATCGCCTTTGTAACTTTAAACATTGTTTTATTGGTGGTAGGTCTCTGTTACCGTCCAGGTAGGTACTACTGTAGCCGCCTTATAGTAGTATGCAAACATAACAGTATTCCGGTTTGAAGGGAGTTGCAGCTAGTCAGTGGGAGTGTAAGGGGTCCCGCACAACAACTCACGGGACCCAAGCCAGCCTCACCTACTTGTGGTGTACCTTGTTAATCTACAAACGAGGCTCTGGCTTCCATCAACCCGCATTGGCTCAAGTAGTGGGAAATGGTCTAAATTCCTCATGTGAAACCCTACGATGGTTTCTCGGCGACGGCGTCTCTATTTCGGATTCGGGATTGGTGGGGTACGTGACTTAACATTCCATGTCTCAAGGCGATGAGCACAACATGGTGCAAAATATCATTAACCATCAGGTGAACGTCTTGCTCGTCTCATCGTTTAGTTGAACATTTTAGATATTATGAGTTCCTATTTTTGCGTCTAAACCGTAGAATATTAATATCACTGAGTTCCGGTTTTAAGAGCAATGTAGCTAGTGAAATTATTGGGATGATGAGAATTAAAATTGTATCTCAACGCGATGAGTAATTTGTTGTACCGTGGTTATCACTCTAGTGACATTGTGACGAGAAGTCATATCAGACGAATGTCTTGTTCGTTTTGCCACTTCGCTGAGTAAAAAGATTATTCAGTTTTACGACTATCTCATATACTACTGTTATATATATATCATCTAGAGATATCGTATAATGTTTTATTTGAAGCTAGAAGACAAATTTGGGTAAGTCTAAAGTATTACGTATAACGCTCCGTTGCATCGCGAGCGATGTACGAGGCACTCCGTATGAATTGTGGATTTACATCGCATATATAAGCTAAGGGTTTGTTCGGGTCATGTGGCGACGTTGTAAAATATTCACGCGTGTTACAAGTAACAAGAAACTGGCGTTTATTAGTTCATACATTTGTTTTTAATTCGTCGAAGCTGACCAGTCGAGTTTTCGCTATCCATGATTGCCCATAATAACTTAGCGATGATGTAAACAGCACCACATAAGATGCTAACTCTTCTTTCATCAGTAGTTTTACTAGCTTCAGCGCCCTTCAAACGGGAACACAGTAATGTTCGCTTTATAGTACTGTTTGGCGACAGAAATAAGAGTTGCGTTGTTAAGTAACTAAATGTTCTCCAAGAACAGAGAACCTGCCTCTCCATAGATATGTGAGGAGCTCATTAATAGAATAATTATTATGAAAATCAGATATTTAATATTATGGTACAAATATGTTCCTTAGTCTTCTGTATAGAGTACTTCTACATTCTTCCGTTTCTTTCCCTCCTTTATGTCTCTAATATCAATTTGATAAAGAAACACTAATTTACTTTATTATTTGTTTTATGATCTTATTCTTTATGTATACTTATTTATTTTACAGAATAACTCTTGGTTTTAACTGCAATGGTTAAGATCTAACAAATACTTCGACTATTAAATTTTCACCAGTTGATATAGAATATATTTAGACGTCAACAATGAACACTAACCAAAGTAAGAAATTAAATTGTTTTTTGAAAGGTCTTTGTTGTAAATAAATAGGAACTTTACAATAAATATAACAATATCGAAAAATTCATACTTATCTTACAAATGTCTAAAAGGATAATCAAAATACTTTCTTTTGATAAATTTTAGTGATATGCATTTTTACTGAATTATACCTTATCCTTTTAATATATCAACAAAAATATTATTTTAATACAAGTATGACTAGGAGGAAAAACAAGCTTACGTTTTACCTAAGAATTAGTTTTTGTTTATAGAACATTTTTGATACTAACTTATGCGACAAAACAACACATGTATACTTTTACAAACAAAGTTATATATAAAAATTGCTTGGAATTTCTACACAAGTTATAAGTTATATGTAATGTAATTATATCGCCGATATCTATATTTATAGTATACATTGAACAAGAGATAGAGGTAGTATATAATTAAGAAGAGTTAATCATACAAGTGTACGTAGCTAGTGCAAGAGTGCAACAAGAAAGGCAAACGGTGTAAAACTGTTGAGTTTATATAACAAATAACACAAAGTATTCACATTAGCGACATCTTTTCATCCCGGTTTCCAATATAAATTTGCAAAGTTCGCCTCTAACCGGAACGGACGAATCTCAAAGTCTCCCCAGCATCCGCATAAATTGCGAATTTGTTACATACTCGTGTACGAAAAGCGGGGGATTTGTTTAGATCGCACACAAAGAAGACGGTTCGGTTTTGTACACTACAAGTGCAAGTGACGAGCGAATCATACCTTAGATATTTAATGTTCATCTCAAGATGATATTACTGATCAGTTCATCATATTTTTCATTCTTTTCCGAGGCGAAACAGTTGGACGGCATAGGTAATCCTAGTCCACTTCCTAAGTAAGGGGTAGATGTAAACAATATCTAAATCAACCTAATTGTCAACCTTACATACACGTATTGGTTGTTCTTATAGTGCAGTTGATGACGGTAACGATGGTGGTACCACTGTCATTGACCTTCGACATCTGGCAACCTAACCATGAACTTAACTTGGCAGCGGGAAGAGGCTACAGCAGACTTCAAGTCTAAATACCTTTTTAAAAGTCTAATGTGGAAGGCAACGGGAAACCATTGCTTAATTTTATTACTTTAATATGGAAAAGTTGAGGATGAAGTGACCTAGAGATCTTGGAGTCTCTTTAAAAAAATCAATACTATAGTTTTTAATAAGATTATTGTATTAATAATTGAGATAGTTTCAAATAAGACTTTTCTTTTGACGAGTTTATCAGTGTAATAATCACTACATATGTTAACTCAATATTAATTAAAAAGCTGATTAATATACATTGTATTATTCTTTGTCTCAATCCATAACACATTAAATTAAACTAGCTGTAACGCCTCTCAAACCAGAATACAGTAATGTTTGCATGGCACTGTCTGTCGGTAGAAACAGTCACTGCGGTGTTAACTACATAGACGGTCTCCGGCAACGGAGATCTTAAATGAAAGGTATGCACAGTAAAATCCTTAGGATGTTATGTACTCATACCGTTCACGTTATGTAGATACTTCGTGCTAATTGCGTCATAAAAGTGAAGTCATAAAGGAACTCCTCGAAACTTCCACGTCGCCCGGAGCACTCGGCGCGACAGGACTCTAACACCACTCGAAATGTAAACACGCGAAACGTTTTTGCCCTATTGCCATACAGGGAGTTATAAAACAGAGTCCTTATTTTAAAGTTCCTTAAAGGTCCTTGGTTATTCCTCGTAACTTTAAATAAATGTCTACACGTACCGGATGGTTTCCTACACTGTGTTTAACTGTCGAGCCGCAGTAGATACGCTTGTTTCATAATGAAGTTCCCAAGTACATGCTTAGGCCATATTTGATTGTGGTCGGAATATTCTAGACCAATACTCGTCATCATCCTCGACGGTATTGCCATTTAACGTTAGGCGAAATTGTAACAGAATGCAATCCCATACTATATGGAGGTGGTAAATAGCAAAACAAAGAGATTGCGAGCGACCGATCAACAATTTTCTAATACAGGGTGGCGCAAAAGTAATCCTCCTATCAGAAAATGCTATAAATTTTGCGATTGGCCCCTAATGTCAGTTCTGTTTTGACATTTGTGTAGTAAACACATGCGAAATATTCTCGACTTGATGTAAAAAAATTAAAAGACCAAATAAAAATAATCCACAAGAAGAATCAAAGTTTTTTATTTTTTTTTTAAATTACAGCCAAAAAACATTGGAAGGTTATTTTTGCGCCAACTTGTAGATTGAAGATCGAAATAACGAGAGAAAGAAGAGCAAATTTATGTAGTATGTCCAACGTTTCTTTCTCTTCAAATATTACAAGTATATTTCATCATCATCATGAGCCGACAGACGTCTACTGCTGGACATAGGCCTCCCCTAAAGATCTCCTCGTCGATCGCTCCCGCGTTGCTCCCGTCCAGTCGGTTTCCGCGATTTTCACCAGATCGTCGGTCCACCTTGTGGAAGGCCTCCCAATGCTACGTCTACCTTACTGCTTACTTATTAAGAGTTCAGAATAATATCGTGGAGACTATTCTCCATGGTAAGCAGAGTTCGTTTACGAGCCCATATGCCGTGGTGAAGTAGTCGGCTCGCTACACATTATAGCATAAAGAGGTGATGAAGGGTAGAAACATATTTTATCTTAACCTCTCACAGTCTAAGTCCTATAAAAATAATAGTTGCCTATAATCGTTACACTTTTTCGATTCATAAAATCAAACTAACGATTGAGTACACGTCATTAATATCTGATGACCTTTTTTGACCTTTTACCTTAACATATAACCGTTTTTTCTATTGGAGGTCCTAAAAAATTGGTGTGCGATATATACATAACTAGCCTGTACCCCGCCTGCTTTCCTGGCCGTAACAACCCTGCAACTCCCTTTGTGGAAGGAATTTTGTAAAATACGTTTTTAACCGACCTCTAAATAGCGGAAGCAATAACTCTACCAAATTTTGAGTCCGTGTAATAATTTCCAGGATAGCGTGAGAGTCAACGGATATCTGGATATCCTCTAAATATATATATGTATATATAAACAAGCAAAAGATTGTTGTGATCTAGACGTTTAAAACGAACCATTTTATTTGCTCGTTTTTTTTTTTAAATTCGCAAGGAAATTGCAATTTATACCGCCAGCTCCGGTTCTGAAAAGGTTCTTGTAATACTTTGAGTAAGTTGGCTCAGAATTCCGCGGAGTTTTACTTACCTCGGGGAATGAAAAGATTTCGCTAATGCGAATAGTTCTATACGAATTTTTTAAAAACCGGAAGTTCATTTGCCGGAACTCGGCGGATTTCAGATGTACGTTTGTTCAGTCTCCCCCTTTTTTAATCTTGTTGCAGACATTTTTGTTCATATGCTGTAAAGGAGAATAAATGTTAATTAAGATGTTAATCATAAGAAAATGATATGTTTTATGTGCGACCGAAGTAGTTGTTAGTGGTAGGTACGTCTCTGTTGCTGGAGACCGCCCAGGTTGGTACCACCGCAGCGCCTATTTCTACCTGTTTCCTGAAGATGTTAAGCGCTTGAAAGTCACATTGATTCTTACAGCTCATCTGGACTGGGCTCGTGTATCCGGATCCACAGCCTGTTGTTTATTTCTGTCACTAAACAGCAGAGTAATATATGCTACTCTGTTCCGGTTTGAAGAACATTGTAGCATTTGAAATTACTGCGACAATTAAACTTAGGACCCTTGCTCCACGACAAGCACAATGTGGTGCAGTGTATACCATCCTAAGTAGCGCCACGTTGTTATGAGTATATACAATATTTATACGTTAATCTATCTCTGAAGCTTAGCTTAGCTTAGGAATGTATCTCTGAAGAGATATTTACATGAGTTTAATAGATAAGCAACTATGATAAGTAATAATCTATCATTTCTACTGTGTTCCGTTACGAAGGGCTTCGTACGTATTAATTTTACTAGGACATAATTTTATCATTCATTGCGACGAGAGCGATTTGGTGTTGTGTAAATATACCAGCATAGTAATGAATTTTAGCAAAAATGGAGTCTCTAGTTATTTCATTCATCACTATTTGATATAACTTTTTCCTTTTCACGTTTATTTGATACAAAAGTATGAATGGAACGCCAATATTAAGTAAATATAATTAAGTTACCGCAAAGTTACCATTGAAATAGCAGCCTGCTTATTGGTATGGTTAATACATTAGTTCATATAAATTATCACATTCGTGTTTTTAATAGAAAAAGATTTATTTAGTTGTAATACATTTATACTATAGATTTATCTATCTATATATATATGTATAATGAAAAAGGGTATACTATGTTCGCTAATCACGTGAAAACTAGTGAACGTGTCGACATGTGGACATGAGCATTCGATAAAGAATGATTTCTAGACATTTATAAACATTTTTATTCAGTATTATTTAAGTGGTTGCTATAGTAACGGTTGATATAGAAAGACGTTTGCGGTCTAATTTAATTTACGACTAGTAAAGTAGGTGGGGAACAGTTGGTATTCGTATATTTTATTTTATTTCTGTTACTGACAAAAACCCATTTTTTGTACATAATATAGGTTTCTCCTTTTCATTATGTAAATAATCTATAAATTAAAAAACTATATGTTTTTGGTAAATACTATACACTATATTTTAATGCAATAGACATATAATACTGATTGATAATGTAATAACCAATATTGTAGATATACTTTGATCGTGGAGTACATTGGGGGAGACCTGTGTCCAGCAGTGGACTATCAGCTGTTGATGATTATATTATAAAGAATTTCATAGTACTTTAGGAAAAAAAAAACTTAGGAATTATATTTCGTTTGTATTTGCAGCAAATGGACATTAGTTTTAGTGACAGTACATAAAATTAGCTCTAACTAAAGTATTAGTTAAAATTGCACATAATCTAACTAAAGACAATATATTTTTTTTATTATTATTAATATATTGTATAACAAGTAAATATATTTTTATTATAGCTTTAGAAATCATGTGTTTTTTAACTGTTGGTAGAAAGCCAAAACAAGGTAGATTGTTTCGTCTAAAATTAGATGTTAATAAGAAATCAATGAAAGCGTCGAGCATGAATATTGTATAGTGGCATCTTATAGATTATCGACAGTAGATGATGAAATCTAAAAGTTATTAATCTAACAAGTTCATAATAAATTTATAAAATCTTAATTTATAAAGGGAGAGAAAGTTGTGCAATTTATGCAAAATAAACGGAAGGAAACAAACGCCGAAGATAAGAATGAGCGGACGTAGTACGCAGCGCCGTGGAAAGCTTTCCTCTGATTAAACTTTCAAACTTAAGCCTGCAAAGCTATAACTGCTGCGAAACATAATTGCAACTTGCTTGTTACATTTACTTGATGGTAGTAATCAGTAAAAATGCAGCGATGTAGTGGTAATAACAATAATTTACAAGTACACCAAACCGCTATTAACTTTCTTCATGGTATAGTTTACAAATATAAATATTGTATAAGGACGCGTCTCTTTTGCATGATACTGCCTAGGATAGATCTGAAGGACATTCTAGCTATTATTACTATTTTTTTGATAATCTTCGAAATGATGATGGCAATGAAGGCAGAGGTAACAAATTGTCGAGTGGTAACTTTTTAAAACTCTCTGGATCATCATCCTCAGATTTTTGTGTATCTGCCGGATATCCGTATCCGAAAACGACCACGGTCTCTGGATTAGAAGAGATAGAGGCTCGATCCCCATTGAACTTCAGCTTCCAGTGAATTTAAAGATCGTAAGGAAACCGATGAGTTCCAATAACAGCTTTCACGGATGTGTGACTGCGCCAACCTGCACTAGGTCAGTATGGTAGACAAATCTTGATTACTGTCCTCTTTAGATAATGGTCCAGAGTCCCAGCATAGGGAACACAATGAGAGGTGTTTATTATTATTGTAAGCATGAATGTTACATAGTATTTTTCACATATTCTTATCATCAGATTGTACCGTTAATTACCTGGTTATAGTTTCTATAGCTTCATCTTATAAAACGCAGTGCATTGTTATAAAATGAAACTTAATTGAAAATTTCTCAAGCAAATGAACTGAGCTAATTGTTTAATTAACCTTCGTTAACATCAAGATTAAACTAAGATTGCTCACTTATAAGAGAGCGAATTAAGCGCAAACAAGAACAAAGTAGAGATAAGATGAATATTTTATGAAGGTATTTAAAACAGCTATTTAAAAGGCTTGACGGTAATTATAACTACTATATATTAACTATATAGTACATTAGAAGAAAACTAATAAATTGTTTGTGGATTTTCTTTGCCTCATCATTTATCTTTGACTATCTCTTTTAATACAAATATTTTGAAAGGAACAATTTATAATTTTTATTATTAAGATAGTCTAAATGTGATACTATTGTTTATTCTTAAAGATCAATAAAAGTTAAGGTCACAATAGCTTTAAAATATTGCCCCTGTGGTATAATGGTTAAGTTCTCGTTTGATTCTGGGGCTACGTTCAGTTAAGTTTGAACGATGAAATGAAAACCTGCTTTGTATTATTCATAAGGAATTTCTATGGTAATGTAGAATTGAATCCATATCAAAATTATAAAGTTTATTCAAGTAATATCAAATCTTTCAATATTCATAATTTCAAAAACTTTCAAAGAGGTCCTTTTTAGTATCAACTATTATATTAGATGGTTAGGGAATGATTTTTTTTAATTGTATCAAAATAATTTTCGAAAAGGTTATTTGTGATATTAACGAAGTGTTTTCCTTGCATAGATACGAAATGTTAGTTGTAAGTTATAGCTAGAAATAGTTAAGTAAAATTACCCTAATTTAAGCCCCGAAAAGATACGTGATTAGGGGCTCAATGAATGAAAATCCAGGAAGCTTATTAAGTATATTCTGAAGGACTATTTGACTAGTGAATAATTTCATTTTATTTATCAGCTATAGCTGTCATAATATATGTTAATTTATAATTTTCGATATATTTGTGACTTTTGTTAGTTACATTATCAAGGTCGAACTATCCTTGTTAATGTCTCGTTAAGGTCATAACTTATTCGTGTTACGAAGGTTGCAAGTTTAACTGCCTCTGAATCACAGAAAAATCCATTCGTATGTAATATCCCTATGTGTTAAATCTTTGTGATCGTTTTCTGTATTAAAAAAATATCATCATTGTTTCATAAACGTTAATATAGAAACAAAAATATTTTTGATAATTTCATATATCTGTTATATATTTAATATTAATTACATAAACTACAATATTACAAGATACTCATCGCCAACCCTACCATACATTTTATTGGTATTCAAATTGATATAATTATTTAAAAAAATTAAATATCAAGCTTAATATGTAATAACATACAAATGTAGTAACTTAAATATAACAGCGGTAATCTGAACAAATATTCTTAAGTGACGTCAGTAAGAAACAAAGGGATGCGCTTGACTTTCGTTTTTTATCTAGTCATTGCTACGGAGGGTGTGATTTACGCCCGCGGGAATTTAACATGAGAATGATGTTGAAGCAAAGGGTGACAAAATTGAGTTTAATTTCTAATGTTTAGTGAGGATATGGTCAAAGATTGTAATACATAGCGCATAACGTATTGTAGCGATGCTTCTCGGAGGTAGAGGATATTAGAAATGATTTCATTAACAAAACAGCTAAGGAGGTAATTGACCTTAAAGATTACAAAAAACTCGTAAATGATTCTCCTGTGTCAGGGTAATCTTGTGTAATTGCAAGAGGAATTTTGCATCTCGTGGGATGGGCAGAATGTGGAGCAGGTACATCATAATTCGACATTTTTATGGGCAGGGGTATAACTGCCACTAGCATTATTATCAGGTGAAAGTTCAGTTTATGTTGTCACTAAAAAAAAATTTGATTTATCAATAAAAAACTTCAAATGACGAATAAGAACATCTCTCTCCATTCCATCTATTTTGTACTTTCGAAATAATCTAAGTCGAAAGCTAATAATGTAATGTAACATTTTTATTCGAACGTCACAATTCAGATAAAAAAAATGTTTTCCTCTGCTCGGTGAACACCGAAAAAAGTCATGGGCATGTTGTTAAGCAGAAAAAAAAAATCTGAAAAGGTGTCGGAGGTCGTCCACATTATATGAACCACAAACAGATGCTTTCAAGTTAATGACTCCCCGACAGCATCTCTGTAGATTTCTGAAGATAAACTTTTATAAGAGATGTGAAAGATAAAAGACAAATTTTCTTAATGTCATCGCAAAAGGCAAAAGTTATCTTACAACACGAAATATTACTACTATTTTAACCATCATTAAAATGCAGGTTATCCGAGATAAAATTTATATGATTTGATATTTCTTATACATAAGAACATTTTAACGATATATAACTAAATATCTATGTAGGTGTTATATTTTACGGTAAACCGCTCAGCTAACTCACATTTTTAGATAGAAATAGGAGCCGTAATTTTATAGCTGCCTAGAAAAATGGGATAATCGCTCGCTGCATGCCTCGATCTTTGGGCCTCATTTCCAAAAGGTATAAGGGTTGAAATAATATATTAAAATTTATGTATTACAATGGGGACCATTATAGAAAAATGAAGGTACAGTTATAATATATTACGTATAAAACATTTTGTATTACTAACAGATTTATATAGATGAAATATTATTAATAATTTATATAATCTACGGTGTGTAAGGTGTCCCGCACAACAACTTATGGGACCCAAGCCAACCTCACCTGCCCGTGGTCCAATATGCTAATCAACTAACGATCCCCTCCAACGGGTTCTCGCCTTGTTGTGGCGGAGGGGCTTAGTAACCGTGGTCCGGTACACGGTGAAGCCAAGTGGAACCCACCCGGCCGGCCCGCGGCGAAGGGCTGGCTGAAGCGGCCGCTCCAGGTTCGAGCACCGGTTGGGGTAACTGGAGCTCACCGGAGCGGCCGAGGGCCGCAGGAGCGGCTGTGTGCTGCCCTAGCGGCCGGCTGCAGGGGCGGTTTCATACCGCCCCTCGCAGCCGAGGTGGGGTCGCGCAGGGAGTACCCTCTGCGGCCAACCGGTGTCGTACCGGCGATGCGGCGGCGGTGGTGCCGTGGGGGAAGAGGAGTGCCGGTATTGAGATGCGCCGCTCTCCCTATCCTCCGCGGCCGTTGACAGGTAGCGGCGGGCCTAACATCTCTCTGCCGCGGGGAGCCGGGAGAGGTTTTCTCCAGTGGCTTCCATGGCCTCTGGACGATGGGTTCGGGGGAACCGGTCGCCCGCACACGCATGAGGTCGAGGAGGGGGCGCGCTGCTTGTTCCGGCGCGCCCTGGAAATGGAGGGTTCATCCCTCCCTCCCGAGGTGGGGCTGCGCAAACGGCCAGTGCCAGTAGGGTCTCGGTTGAGTGCGAGCGTTCCCGTGACCCTGCCATCATGGCGATGAGGCGGAACATCGTGGGGGTTTTAGTCGGTGCAAGTCCGACATAACTCGTCCTTGCCCTCGCGAGGACGAGTATGCGTAGGCATTTCCCCCACGTAAAAAAAAAAAATCAACTAACGATGCTCTGGCTCCCACCAACCCGTATTGAGCCAGCGTAGTGATATATGATCCAAATCCCCCATATGAACATCCGCAAAAAACTGTCTCTAGTGCTCGGCGGTACCAGAGGCCATGCTGAATATGTGAAAGTAGCAGGAAACTACTGGATGCAGACAGCGCAGGACTGACAGTAGATGCCTATCTATCAGCTGATGATGAAATGATGATGTAATTTATATTTCATGATTGAAAAAAAATTTAAGGAATGTTCAGTTTCTCACTTGCGTTATTAATTTTCCATTTGCCTTTTGTTCAACCATTATACATGACAATGGATACGTCTGCTCTAAAAAGTTTAAACTGATAATACATTGTTAAATTATATAGCAAAAAAAAAGTGTATACTTATGTAATAAATTTAACAAAAAAATTTCAATATTATTATGTAAAGTTATAATAAACAATATTGTTGTGTCAGTTAATGGCGAATAGTTATCGTTGTAGAACCATCGCCCCCTGAATACGCGAAGGACGGAGCGGAGCGGTTACCAAAGCCACAAAAGCTCTTTCATTTAACTGAAACTGGTCTTGTTAAACATAGTTATGTAGAGTTTCGCTTTATGTAATGCCAACTCGGGCATAATTCGTTCCAGAGTTTGCCTAATGAATGTTTTCTTTCTCTAATATTTCGTTTGGGCAACCGGCTGCCGCCTCGGGCGCTTCTCTACATAAATAATACGACTTACATAGTATTAAAGGCGTGGGACTTTATTAATTTTGTTGGTGTTATTTCATTATTTTTAACACGTGGATACCTGGTGGTAAGCTATTGGTGTAGACCACCGTCAGAAGCGACGAGAGCTCCCTAAAGGATCCTTATCATCATCATCAGCCGATAGTCGTCCACTGCTGGATATAGGCCTCTCCCAAAGATCTCTATATTGATTGGTCACAGGTTGCTCGCATCCAGTGGGTTTCACCAGATCGACGGTTCACCTTGTGGGAGGCCTCCCAACACTACGTCTACCGGTACGCGAGCGCCACTCAAGGATCTTACTGCCCCATCGGCCGTCGGTCCTTCGAGCAATGTGCCCTGCCCAGTCCCACTAAAGTCTAGCAGTCTTTTGAAGAGCCCTCATTGAGGAGGAATTGGGCCTAAAGCTCACCACTCTTGCTCAGTGCGGGTTGGTGTGTGGTCAGAGCATCGTCTGGTGTTTAGCAGGGTACACTGCGTGCAGGTGAGGTAGACCTCAGCACTATAAGATGGTACCGCCATTGAACCCTTTACACCCCTACTCATCTAGTTGCTTTAAAAAAATTATTGCATTAACAGTATAATTATCAACTAACAACCGATCAAAATGACTGGTTGCATCAATCTTTCACAAGATTTCCTTTTAAAGTTTTATTTATTAGTTTTTGTATGATATACTGGTATAACTATCTATACTGGTGGTTTTGCTGCCAGACAGCATTATGCAAACGTTACTGTGTACCGGTTTGAAGAGCGTTGTATCTAGTGAAATTACTGGGATACCTAGACTTAACATTATGATTTAATGCAAAGAGTACAATGTGGTGCTGTGCATATCATCTTACCTAGCGCCACATTATTATGAACGGGCGTATTAATTACTATCAGATGAACGTCTCGATCGTATCATTACATAAAAAAAATATATATACAGGAATGCTAAAACAATACAAGATAAAGTAGATACTAAAAAAGACTATATAGGTTAAAGCTTATGAATTTATCTTTGAAGAGGATAAACATTTAGTAACTATGACAAGTAAAAGAGGTGTAAGGGGTTCTGCACAACAACTCAAAGGATCCAAGCTAACCTCACTCGCTCGTGGTGCACCCTGCTAAACAACAAATTAGGCTCTGGCTACCACCAACCCACATATGGCTAGCGTGGTGGGAAATATCCCCAATCATCCCATATGAATTTCAACCGTGTTGCCCGTGATGACTTACGGCACCGAGACGTGTCCGTTTACTGTGGGCCTTGTGAAAAGCGAAAAGCAATGGAAAGAGCTCAGGATTTCCCTGCGTGATTGAATCAGAAATGAGGAGATCCATAGGAGAACTAAGGTCATCGACATAGTCCAAAAGATTGCTAGCTTCAAGTGGCAATAGGCAGGACATACCGCTCGACGTGCTGACAGCCTATGGGGCACCAAGGTCTTCGAATGGCGACAGCGTACCAGAAGACGTCATGTTGGCAGATCCTCCACCAGATGTTCCGACGGTCTGGTGAAGGTTGCGGAAAACAGATGGACGCGGGCAACTCAGGATCGATCGATGTGGGAATCTTTAGCGGCGACCTATGTCCAACTGTGGACGTCTATATGCTGATGATGACGATGAAAAGAAATAATATCCACCGTTTACTACGTGTAACATGTTCTTTTAATGCTTTGAAGAAGTATCTTAAATCTTTCAACAAATCATCATCCCATTGCTAGATTGTCCATGCGAGCAGATTTATTCAAACTTTCAAACTGAAAAATATAAAAAATGACATTACATATCCGTCTGGAACGAGTAGATTTTTTTTTTATTTAAAACATCTTTAAAATCATATTAACAGATCAGAATCATCACAAGTAGTATACTATAACAATGTTCCTTATATAAAATTTTGTCAATGATCGGTTCACAATCGAGCTGCTCTGGCGTTAAAATAACATCAAGTAAAAAAAAAAATTGTACGAACCGACCATACGAGTTGGACGTTCATTTGATGGTAAGTGATACATCAACCCATGACAACGAGGTGCTGGTTAAGATGATAAACACTGCATCACATTGTGCTCGTCGCTTTCGGACATGATACGTAGAGTCTCGTTATCACAATAATACGACGAAACGAAACGATTGAAGTTGTTGTTTGTTGTTATCTGTAGTATCAAAATATATTTAGAGGTTTTGTAGTAAGCGCCATTTATCTGGTCCGCAGGAAGCGGGTAAGGCAGCGGTGCGGGAACTGACTCGAACCTATTGACGCCTGATTTATTCCCATTACTCCCAACAAACGGCCGCCTGTCTGTTTTATCGAATTCTACCTAAAATAGAATCAGGGCATGTTGTATATATGTATATATATATATATATATAGGGTGGCGCAAAAGTAATCCTAATAATAAAAATAGCCTTAACCTAATAAAAAAAATAAAAATAGCATTTTCTGATAGGAGGATTACTTTTGCGCCACCCTATATATATATATATATATGATACAATTTGATATCGAAAGATTTTCTGGGTTTTATTATTTATAGGAAAATGGATCAGTGGTTTCCGCTAGCATTCTGCACCAGCCGTTTTAGAGTCCATTTTTTTCATTCAACGCAGCGACGAGACGAGCAGGACCATCGCCTAATGGTAAGCGATATGCCTGTCTTTAACAACGTGTGCGCTTGTTAAGATGTTAAACACTGCACCACATTATCCACATCGCCTTCAGACAAGAAGTTGTGTCCCATTACCCTATAATTTCACTAGCTACAATGCCATTCAAATCGGAACACAGTGATGATTGCACACTGCTGTTTGGCAACGGAAATACTAGTATTATCTGCCGTGGTACCTAGACGGTTGCTGGCAACAGAGACCTACCGCCTAAAAAGATCTGAAGCCGCTGCGGCCTCTTCCACCCGGTTGCCCATGGAGTAATAAGTATACCGCCATTAGTCAATCGCCAAAGCCTCGTCTGTTGTCTAGCTGGAAACACCGTGCACATGTGAGGATTCCTTTTGGGCTAACCAGGTCTTTCCGTTGTTCTTATTTCCGTAAATGGAAAGAAGTAAAGCAACGACGGCATATCTGTATATTTAGCGTCTGCAAAATAAGTAAGCTATAAATTTTTCAAGATCCTGCCTGAGTAGTAAATATTAACACTTGATACAAAATACTTACTATGCGAAATTGCCCTCATACTATGACCATGATCTAACAGAGACTGATACGCCTAATGGATATGGTGCATCATCATCGTCCCTTCTAGACATAGATTTGCATGTGGGCCCAATACGGGTTGGTGTGAACCAGAATATTGTTAATTGATTAGCAGAGTGCACCACGACCAGGTGAGGTGAGGCTTGGGTTCCATAAGATGTTATTGACATACCTTTATTGGACTTGGATTGGATTAACCGTTGGATTTAGTTATTAGAAATTAAAAAGAGTTTATGTTATAAGCTGGTAGTTAATATAAATTTTAATGGTTCTAAATACTTTTCTGTACATAACTATTGAAGTATTATTAATCTATATAGGAGATATCTAGAGATTGATTGATTCATCACAAGATCTCCGAAACTATTAGACGTAAACACACAAAATTTGGTAGAAATATTGCTACTGTCATTTAGAGGTCAGCTAAGAATCGGTTATACAAAATTTCTTCCCTAGAGTGAGTTACAGAGGTGTTACAACCAGCAAAGCGAGTAAGGAACAGCTAGTATTGTACTCGTATATACTGCGTACTAAAAGTCGTCTTCGCACAGAGAAAATATTATAAAAGAATTTGAAAGCTCAAAATTGTGATGTCATTGATAAAAAAACGATATTTTATCAATTTTAACTAAAACCATATATATGTTCTTCAAAAGGCGAATATTCGACAGAGAAAATTACAACATCGCAGCACTTTGTGAAAAACGTAAACAAACAATACATTGAAACAAAAAGAAAAGTATAAAGTAGAAGTCGACTCTGCTTTGTATTCATGACTTTCAATAAATAACCGTTCCAGCTCTGTTCCCGGCAGCGAGCGTCCCCTACTACGGTACAGGTAACTTGGAACATTCTAGAAGGAAGCTTACTTAACAATTTCTTAAAAAAAAACACTATATGTAGTTACAGTGAAGTTTAACAAATGATACGGCACTTTAAAAATGAAACTGTTCATGCTTCCGCTTTAGGATTGTCGTTTAAGTTAAAAAGTAGTAAGAGTATGGCGGTATAAATAAGTATTCACATATACTCCTAACTTCAAAGTAACTATAGTGCTTATGAAAAACTAGCTGTTGTCTGCTCTCTTGGCTAACCGTAACACCCCCGCAACTTCCTTTGGGGAAGGAATATTGTGAAATTCATTATTAGTTGATATCTGAATGAACAGTTTCAGGAGATCTTGTGATGTATAAATGAATCTCTGGATATCTTTTATATATAACTTCTGTAAACATATAAGTAGAGAATTTATGTACAGATTCTTGTAAGGACTCTATTTACATGAGCTTTCGATTACTTCAAATATTATCTAACTGGGAAATAGACAAGCAGAAGGTATGCTGGTGATAAAAGACAATATGGTGCTATTAAATCATGTATCATTCACAAATGTCTCTTTCTCTATCTCCTCTTCATATTATAGTATAGTAATGTTTAGACGCTCTTAGGATCGAGCTAAGATTATCATGTTCTATTTTTATACACTGCCACTACCACTAATACTAATGGTGAGAAATAGCAACTCTTAGTAGAAGCTCTCAGAAAACATCTGTATAAAATTATTAAAGGTTTCTTTCGATTTCGATTACCTGTTCAAAGAAAGGTGAGAATGTACTCTACGTCCTGTTTTACATTATTATGGTAATCTTATCAATATCTGATATGTGATGAAGAAAGGAATAATTTAATGTATCTGTAAATTAATTTAATAAATAAAAAAAAAACAATTCCTATGAAGTTTTTATAAATTTTTCTTATCGGCCGGATTACGCCCACAGTTGGGCAGAAGCTTATCTCAAGGATTCTCATTGAGGGGGAATTGAGTCTTAGCCTTACTACACTGGCCCAGTGTAGATTGGTGGGTGGTCAGAGCCTCGTCTGTTATTTAGCAGAGTGCACCGCATGCAGGGGTGGTTGAATGAGGCTGCGGTGATCTCTTGTTACACTTAGTAATGGTAGGTCTCTATTGTCCCACCGTCTAGGTTCAACCGCAGCTTCTATTTTTACTTTAGTGCTTTGGAAGTGAATAATAATTATATGTACACATTAGACATAAACATAGATTTTAATATATTTTTCTATCTACAGTCTAACTCAAATCTTTGAAAAGAATGTTATAAATATAACTTTTCTGATCATAACAGTATTGTGCGAACGTTACTGTATTCCGGATTGGAGTAAAACGTCTGCCCATAAATACGTTGTTCTTGTGAGGATGATATACACTGCACCACCAAATGTTACGTCTTATTACTACTGTTTGGCGGCAGAAATAGGAACTGTGGAACTACCTAGACGGTCTCCGGAAACAGAGATTTACCACAAATATTCTTTCAATTATTTTAAAGACTACACAGGTTATAAAATAGATTAAGATGAAGCAGTTTCTTTTATATAGTAGTCAGTAGTAACTCGGTGACAGATACGTAATAGCAGTAAGCTGTGAAAATATTTCGAGGAGCAAGGTGCAATTCTTTACGGAGCTCGACATCCAACTTGCAACCCCATTCGTATAACTGACGTCGACAGTGTTAAATTTTTTACTATTAGCGGTGAGTTTTCGTGAATGGACTGACGTGTAGACGTAGATGCTAGAAAGGAGAGAAAAAAATATTATCATCCGAGATAACTTCAATTTGAACCTATCAGGTATTTCTGTCTCGTTTCCTCCCCGTCAGGTCACGGCTCTACTTTACTTATTCTATCACTTAAATAATTTACATTTGTTCTTATACCACCTCTACTTGCTCTAACTTATATTATTACTTTTACTTACGTTATCTTATTATATAAAGACTTGTTGGCATTCTCTACCAGCCAACCTTCGGCGAAGTCAGATGTTGTTGTGGGTGGTAACTTAATAACTGACTTACCTGTAGATATGTATACATAAAGTATTATTATTTGTCCTTATTATGTTTACTATGTTACATATTTATAAGCAATATCCTAAACATATCAAGACCTAAACATTCTAGACCAATAAATGTAGTCAGAACCTATCGGGTCAAATCATGAAGATTCAGGTTCTATTAAAAAGAAACTGATTAAATTTAGTTGTGTGTAATATAAAATATTCATAAATATATAACTTCATCTGTTAATTTAAGATGAATTCTTAGTTATTGATTATACTTATAAAATACTTTAATAATGAAATGATCTTTTAGTATCGTTTCTAAGACCATACTTATATTTAAAAGACATACACAAACATTAGTGTCTCAATTTTAATGGAAGCTATAGGTAATAAAATTACTAGCGAGAAGTAACTTAACATCTTAAGTGTCCAAACGATATGTCTTCTTCCTCCTGCCCTTTTCCCCGCTATGTGGGGTCGGCACAGCATGTACTTCTCTTCCATATCCCTCTATCAGCCATCATATCTGAATTCATACTCTTCGTACACATGTCATCTTTTACACGATCTACCCACACTTTCTTCGGTCTTCCTCTACCCTTATAACTATCCACGTTCATTCTCATTACTTCCTTTGTTATATATCCATCATCCCTCCGCGTAACATGCTCGTACCACGCTAACCTCTTGCTCCTCAATTCCTCTATCACTAGAGCAACTTTCAGACTTCCTCTAATAATATCCAAGCGACATGTGAGTTCTATAAAAAATTTCAAAAATTAGTTTAAAAGCGTAAATAAAGTCAACCCTAAAACAAAGTTTTAATGCGCATTGCCTCTTGGACTTTATACTAGCTTACAAAATTTCTCCCAGCGGCACACAACAAAAACTGTGCGCTTCCGTTTTGTGCAAACAGGTTCAAAATGTCCACAACTTGTGTCTAGTGTATGTCCTAGTGTATATCCAATGATAGATTAAACGATTGAAATTATTTTAATATTCCTTTCATCATCACCATCACCGATAGACGTCCACAGCTGATCACAGGCTTCCACCAAAGATCCCCACATCGATAGGTCCTACGTTGCTCGCACCCAGTGAGTTCCCGTGGACGATCTGGTAAGAACCAGATCGTCGGTCCACCTTGCAGTAGGCCTTCTACGTCTACTGGTACGCGGGTGCCATTCGAGGACCTTACCCATCGGTATTATACCTTTGTAACTATTAAATCTTGACTTCATTACCATCATTATCAGCTTTTGTGTACCCACTGCTGGGTATAGGCATTCCCCGATGTTTTCCACCAAACGCAATTCTCAGCCTCTCTCATCCATCCACTTCCGACCACTCTGATGATGTCAGTCCATCTGCAGGGAAAGCGTCCTACACTTCTGCAACTTTCTAGGTATATCGATGACCTGGTAGGAGATTCTGGAAGTTATTGGATGCGGGTAACATCAGACCAATTGCGCTGGAAATCAATTGGATAGGCCCATGTTGAAATTATGTGTCAGCAGTTTTAGAAGGTTCGTGCTTTATTAAATTGTTACATTTCCCGCTCATCGCTTGTAACTTAACAGTCTATGACTTGTGGAGTTAACCAGCGATGATAAATCAGGATATCGAAAAAATATCGACTCGGTGTCGAACGTCTACGTGGCTCGGAGCAGCAGCATGGTAATGAGGACTGATTTAAAGCGGCTTACGTCGGCCGACGGGAAAACCTGTGATTTTTTTCTAATTTATTGAAGTTTTAGAGTTGTAGCAAGATTTTATTAGCGGAAATAAAACAGAAATTACTTATTCGCGTTAGTATTAAAAAGGACTTAGTGGGAACAACGGCGGCTACAATATATTCCCATATATATTGTTTAAAGGACTATGATACGTTTCATCATCATCAATCGATCGACGTCCACTGCCGGACATAAGTTTCCCCCTAAGATCCCCACTTCGATTGGTCTTGCGGCATTCAACTGCTTCTCGCGACCTTCAATCGTTTATAGGGGTTCATATGCGGTTATTTAGGCCATTTCCCACTACATTGGCCCTGTGCGGGTTTAGAGGTGGGTCGGATAACATATTTGAAGTAAATGAAGATGTGTCAGGATGAGAAACAATTAAGGTATTATTTAAAGTGTGTAAACATCTTAAATGGCACTTAATTGTAATGGTTAAGCGGTTGCAAGATCAGCCCAGCTTTCTCGACTTGACTCCAACGAGATAAACTGTATGTATATCATCATCGTCACCAGCCAACAGAATGCTGGACTTATGCCTTGCTAAAGAATCTCCGTTCCGTATATATTTATCAAAGAGAACAACTTTATGTTTCTTATCGAGCGTAGATAATTAATAGTTTTGATCCTCTCGTAGTGCGAAGGATCTGATTACCAGCAGTGGAAACATAAAAGGAGTTACTTTTATTAGATAAGTTTTTGCTTATTAAGAAAAGGAGCTAACAATAATAGTTGAACGGTGAATTCTTGACATGAGTTTAAACCTAAATCCTTCAGTTTAACCCCTACGTTTTTAAACCACACCCCAAATCTTAAAACGATTGGTGTTTTACTTTGTAACAACATTGTTAACTTTATGTTCTCAATGTAGAATTTACTGGGTTTCTATCGTGAGGAGACAAGGTCATTTAATCACGACGCTGATCAAATGCAATATGGCGTATGTTACATATCCACTAAAGCTGGTGTTCTTTGAACAAGTCAATTTCATCACGAAGTTCTCCCTCACTGAAAGCTAAAGCTTAGTGAAGATCATCTGTATCGCTTTTGACAGTATCTGGTGGTAGGTCTTTGTTGCCGGAGACTGTACTGTGCAAACATTACTGTGTTCCGGTTTGAAGGGCGCTGTACCTAGTGTAAATACAGGGGTAAAGAGTGTAGTATATATCATTTTAACAAGCACCACGTTGTTATGGGCTGGCGTATTACCTACCATCATGTGAACGTACCGCTCGTATTGACGCTTAATTAAATAAAAAAAACCTACAACAAATAGTATCATCGTTTTACTTCATATTACAGATAAAGCTATAAAGAATCAATCATCATCATCAACCAGCTGCTGAACAGACCTCTGCCAAGAAACGCCACATAGCGCATTCTGTGGCTATACGTATCCAGAAACAATATTAGGTATATTAGGTTGCGGAAAAAGTCTTTTCGCATTATAGTATGTATAAACTTGTAATAAAAACTCTTTGGCTATAATATTTGTATCTGGCTGGTTTTGGTGTCATTGAAAGTTAAAATTTTAAAGAACAAAATTCCAAATTCAAATTAGGAAAATGAGTGATTTTCATTTGGTTATCGTACTGTCAAGATGAGTGAATCTAACGAAGAAATTCGATACATTTAAAAATTTTACTACAAAAAAGGTAAAAATGCAACACAAGCCGCGAAAAAAGTTTGCGATGTTTATGGAGCTAGTGCAGTGCAGTGTCTGTGAGAGTAGCACAAATTTGGTTTAAGTGTTTTCAATCCGGAAATTTTGATGTCAAAGATGCACGTCGCTCTGGTTGCCCTATTACGGATAAAATGGATGCCATTTTTGAAAAAGTGGAGCAAGATCGACATATCAGTAAGGACGTAGCTGAAGAACTGTGAATTGATCACAAAACAGTTTTGGCGCACTTGAAAAAAACTGGGTACACAAAAAAGCTCGATATTTGTGTACCTCACGAGCTCACTGAAAGAAACCTAATAATTAACCGTGTACTCGTTTGTGATTCTTTATTACGACGTAATGAAACCGAACCGTTTTTGAAGAAGCTGATAACTGGTGATGAAAAGTGGATCACACGTGCGAAAGAGGTCGTGGTCAAAGGCCGGTCAGGCTTCACAGACTGGCGAAACCCGGTTTGACTCGCAACAAGGTGATGCTGTGTGTGTGGTGGGATTGGAAGGGCATTATTCATTATGAGCTGTTACCACCACGCAGGAGCATCGATTCTGAACTCTACTGCAAACAACTGATGAGATTAAAGCAATAAGTTGAGTACCGTTGAGTAGTAACCAACAGAAGGGGTATGGTTTTTCATCATCATAACGCTACACCTCACATATCATTAGCCACTCAGCAAAAATTAAGAGTTTGTCTGGGAGGTTGCACCAATGAGCATTGTTGTGTTAAGGCTGTCGATATATGAGAACTTGAGTGTTCTGGGCAAAAACGCTTCACCATCCACGGTCTCACTGTCACTTAACGCCGTGTGATATTGTGGTTAAACGTCAACTTATTTTAAGTTAATAGCTGGAGGCCATTGGGATGGGCTTATATGCTAAGCCTAATGGTTTCCGGGAATGGATTCAAACGATCAATTCAATTCAATCTCAAACAGCGCAAGACCGTGCTTCGTGGAACACGTTATAAGAGACATATCCAGCAGTGGATGTCCGGTTGAAATGAAGATGATGATGGTAAGCTAAGTAAATTCTTGTCTTTACTTATATGTTTTTTTTTTTCAATTTCGTTGCTTCAAAGTTTTCTCGCGCATTTTGAAATAAATTGTTACACGTTCGTAGTCAGTACGTGGGTGCTCCTGTACCTACATTTTATATTGATCACGCTCCTTATCGACAGGTGATAAATCGGCCTGACGCGATTCTTTTAAAACACGTTAAAAATCTAGAATCGAAAGGTGAAACCGAATAGAAAAATCTAGACGATGCACTCTACATCGTCATCATCATTTACTGGTAGGTATCGATTTCTGCCGCCAATCTGTGGCCTGGTCTAAATACCATTGTATCTAGGGAAGGTACTTAACGTCTTATATCTCAAAGCTGCGACCATATCATCCTAAGTAGAGGCACGTTTTTATGCACATGCGTATTTCTTACCATCAGCTGAACGTCTTGCTCGTGTTGTTGTTTCATCGAATAAAAAAAAATCATCATCATAAGGTACCTTTGTTGCACTTTGAGAAATAAGTCGAGAAAACTATTCCGATCTAAAATTACTCTATCCTACTGATGATATTTAAGCCATTACGCTCCTTCACATCAACCAGGAGCATGTTTTCTGAAATTTGGTTCAAGATCAACCTTGGGAACTCTTAAAGGGATCCTATAATAACAATTTCAAGAACCTCATTTCAGATATCCATATCTCAAATACGTATAAGCGACTTCAACATTTTTTTGAATCAGACAGTGAGAACTTGACCACGTGGTGATGTGATGGTCTGTGGTTGTAATGCGTACTGACGGTAAATTTACTTGTCTCTGGAAGCCAACCACGTCATATGTGGACGAGAACACTGGCGTTGGCAACTTGTCCCACTCCCCTCCTGTTGTTATCAAGATTGAAGTGTCAAACCTCCATGTCATCCAACTGGGACCGTTTACAAACCTTCTCTATTCTATGTATTCAGTTGGATGTTTAATCGATTTTTTCTACATCGAGATACTATCTGAATGTGTATTTTACGTGACTGAGTAATTGATGTCGAGTAAATGGAATAGATTAAGGAATGAGTGGGACGGTAACGATCGAATAGAGTTGGTTCTTTTTTTATTTGTTTTCACATAATAACCAAAAAAAAAAACAGGGGTTATTTTAACGACTTGAAAGCCATTAGGGTGATGTTAGAGCTACCATTACGAGGTTTACTGTTAAAATAAAAATAAGGGTCGACTTAACAATTGGAGTAGTAGTTAAACGGTTGTCAATGGGGTTCATACTCTAAAATATTTTCATCGTAACTTACGATATAGGATTCGTTTGTAAGTCCTTGGTGTCCAAATAGATCATTTTGTGGAGGATGATGACTTGATGGAGTATGGAATTTAATTCTCTTAAAGAATGAAGCATTAAAAATAACTCTTAATTAACTAAAGGATATCTAAAAATTTTTTCATACCGTGTTATAAAAGTAAAAGTCCAGCAAAGCTATAGTCGATACTATATTTTTAGTTAATAGTTCTATTAATCTATTACATTATAATTCGGAGTCCCTGGTTCGATTATGAAGCTACATCTTGTAGAGTTATCGATGTTTTACGAATTCAATTTGCTATCACTCGATTTAATATATATTCTGCAATTCCTGTGTTTATACTAGTTAAATATTAATAATTTAATTTTATTTAAATTTTTTTAAGATCTGTAGTTGATATTTAAAAGAAAAGCTATATAAAGTAATTTTACACGAATAAGTGTATACAGTCGTAAAGTCGCTGGAAAGAGCGACCCTAAGCTTATGTAGGACAAGTATTTATTGCGCGATATAATATTAATATAAGTTATAGTTCAGATCACAGGGAATGACTTCGATGATAAAATTTATTCACTTTCATCCTAGGGGAGAAGGAGGGAGGTTTTTAAAAAACTATATAGTGTATATATGTTAAATATTTATTTTGTATTTACAAAAAAGCATGATCTATGCTTGACCTCAAATTCATGTGGTTTATGACAATCGGAATACGGAATAGAAATAATTAAATACTTTGTATAACTTATTAGAGAATTATTAAACAAGTATTCATTAATAGGTAATAGTACAATAAAGTTAAAGCATATCCATGATAAATAAAAACTTTATTAAACACAAAGCTCCAATTAATGAGAAGCGCAATCAATTTTGAGGCTCTCTCTTTGCGCCGAATAAACATCTTTCTTCTTGCCTTTGGTTAAAAAACCATAAATATAACTAGTCTGGCTATAAATACTGTTATATAAAAACTTTCTTTTTTTCCCCCTTTTTAATTATTATGGATTGAAACACGTATATTATTTTAAAACCTTTTTTCGACTTTGCGCCATTTCACATATATTTTCGTGTTCATTATCAAATAACAATATGGAATGGGGTGTTAATTAAAATAGGATTGCAGTGAGATCGCATTGCACAAAGTGGGTATGGAGCCGTCGGTTATATTTCAGACACTTCAACAGCTTGGTATCATTCGTTTGTTCGTACATCGTATTATCAACAGATACAACAACACTTCTTCTGTCGAAGTCAAGAAAAGATCTGGGCGGCCGCGTGCTGTTAGAACTGCAAAGGCTGTTAATGCTGTTAAAGTCAGAAATCGTCGAAACCCCATTAGAAAGCAAATCAAAAAATCTTATCGCGAGAAATGAAGATTACCGCTAGGACTCTGTTGCATATTATAAAACAAGACCTGAAGCTCGGTGCTTATCATCGATATATAGGATTTGCCCTAAATAAACTGATGAAAAAATTTTCACGATTGAAGAACACTACAATAAGGAAAATGATAAAGTATACGCTCACAGTTCTAAAGAAGCTGCTCAAGTGGTTGGAAAAGTACAACGTGGTCATCATCCTGCGTCAATTATGGTATGGTAGGGCGTGTCTTATCAAAGAGTCACAAAACTACATTTCTTTGAAAAAGGAGTGAAAACTTCAGCCAAAGTGTATCAAGATACAGACTTGGATCATGTTGTGAAACCTCTCAGCAATACACTTTTAAAAATATACCGTTGACTTTCCAGCAGGACTTTTCACCTGGTCACAAGGCACGAACTACCCGAGCCTGGCTTGAAACCAACGTTACGGACTTTATAGGAGCTGAAGACTGGCTCTCATCTAGCCCAGAACTCAACCGTTTAGATTTCAAATTATGCCCAGTTTTAGAAGACATGGCCTGCTCTAAACGACACGTTGACATTCTCTTAAAAAATCTTTGTAGCAAGCAGTGGCGGTGGTGGAAATTCCCCTAAGAAACAGTACGTAAATCCATAGATACGTGGCCAAACAGCTTAAAGGCCTGTATAAAAGCCAAAAGTGGCCATTTCGAATAAAATATTTTTTTTAATTTTTTGTTGAGATTAATAAATATGTAGATATAAATTTTAATAATATTACATTATTTCATTAAAAAAAACTGCTTTTTCATTTGTAACAGAACTTATGGCCGGACTAGGTAGTTTAATACAAAACGAAATGTATTTACGCTAAACCGGATACAAAACAGTTGGCAAACAAACTCATCGTCCGAGTTCAAAATTAATAATTCCTTTACTCTTTAGCAATTCTGCGTAAAGCGGAAACAAAACGGGTTGTTTTGTTTACGCTGTTAGATACATAAGACTTTTATTTCATTTAATTTTAATCATTATTAACTTGTCGTCTCGATTGCTTCACAATACCTATGATTACGGAGACAGCCGTCAGAAGACCTCACCATCACGGAGTAACCAAATCTTTTTTAAATATTATTCACAATCCGATCTACAAAGAAAAAGTTCATTATATCTTGAAGTTTTGTAGTAGCACGCATGTATCATATTATTAATTACTAATTACTCCTCCCCCCCTTTGTTTACTCCTTTCGGAGAAGAAATTATATAAAATCCATTCTTAACTTACCTGTAAATGGCAGAAGCAATATCTATACCAAATTTTAAATGTTTACGTCTAATAGTTTCGGAGATCTCCTGATGAGTCAATGATTCGCTGATACTCCTATATATATATATATATAGGAGTATCAGAGAATTATATATATCTTATATATATAATTATATAGATAGACAAGATTCGAAGCAAGTGATATTAACTATCTATAGAAATTAAAGTATATTTTAATATCAATGGCAGCACTAATCATCCTTAATAGAAATGGGTGGTGCGTAAGACTTCCTGGTCTAACAAATTTCATGTAATGACTGGATTGATCGGGAAAATAGACTCAGATTTCAGATATCTTAAAACCTTGTAAACTTGAGTCGTAATATGACATAAACACTAGAGCTACGATCTTCAGTACTAAAAGAACGACCACAGAAAAAAATGGACCAGAGAAATAGATGTTTAGCGGTTAAAGACAAAACTAAAAAAAAAAACGTTTCCCTCTAAACTTTCATTAAAATATATTCAAGTGGTATCAAAGCTTTGTTTTAGCTTAAAATAAGCTACTCTAGAGTGTACGGATACGGCCGGAAATAAGCACAGAGAATTTTGATGTATTTTATAGTGAATAAAGAAAACCTCTTCTTTTTTTAATCTATATTAGTTCTAGAAGAAAGAAGTATTTAATATATGAAGATATCAGATATATGGAAGGGATGTTCACATGATGGTAATACATCCGCTCATAACAATCTGGCGATAGTTAGGATGATGTATACTGCACAAATTTTTAATTATCTTCTTTAAATCGGAATACAGTAGTAGTTGCACACTACACTATGGTTGCAGAAGTAGGATTCGAGTTACCTAGTATCTAACACTCACTTGTGTTAGAACTATATTGCCGGAGAGCGTCTAGGTAAGTACCACCGCAGCCCCTATTGCAGCTGACAAACAGTACGGTGCAAACATTACTGTGTTCCGATTTGAAGGACCATAGCTAGTGAAATTACTGAGGCATTGTTACATCAATATTGATGTATCTCAGGCGACGAGCGCAACGCGGTGCAGTGTATATCATCCTAATTCCGCGACGTTGTTATGGGCAGGCGTATTACATACCATCGGGTGAACGTCCGGCTCGTATCGTCGCTTACTGAAATTTTAATTGTTAAAAACATTAATAATGTAGTTTAATTGGTCTTGTATACGATGTTCGTTGTTGTGTACGGATACGAAGTTAAAATAAATAATCGTTATTCAATAATCGAAAAACGATTTAATCTTTACAAATGAACTCGAATCCCGATTGTTATCGACGTATCATACATTTACGGACGTTTTAATGTGAGTCCGGTCAAATCGGTCGCTAATCGGCTACACGAATTGAATAGTTGGATGGCGATAAATATAATCGATTTTATTAATCGTGATTTAAACATTATACTTAATATTTTCCGGTCCATATTGTTATTAGATTGTTTAAAGGAAATGTTAATTTACAATCAGTATTAAAAGCCTACTCTTGCAAGTAGAAAGTAAAGCTCTTAATCTGCCACTTTGGCTAAGTTAAATTTAAAACCGGATAGTCTGGGTCACCGATGCAAGATAGCTAGTTTCTTGGTGTTCTACCCACTGCAATTCGAAAGGTGTGTCCATGAATTACATGATTTATTACCGCCATCGCCTTTTTACCCTTGGATGTATAGACACACCGCACACATTTATCCCTTCGTTGTCGATTTATTCGTCGCTTTAGGACAAAACATTTCGTATCGTCCTTTATAATGCGAACAGCGAAGGATTTGAACAGTCTGCCGGCGTCGTTGTTTCCGTCTAGCTATGATTTAGAAAGTCTTCAATAGAATATTGAATAGGCTTCTTTTAGGCTAGTGCGTTTTACCACCAAGGTTACTCCGCCGCTTTCCATCGGGTGGGATCGTAACCAAGCACAACGCTATAAAATATTTGTGGTTTCCGCCTTTTTTATTTAACTGCGCGTTTAGAATTTAAATTCAACCTGTCTGCAACCATATTGGAATAGTATAGTAATTTATACATTTTATAATTCATATATTTTCAGGATGACAACCTTTTGCCATCACGCTCTGCGTATAGACAACATCCGTTTGATACTACACGGAATATAGAAAATTTATTACTGTAATTACTAGCCATTAGTATTACTAACCTTTACAATAATTAAACGAGTCAGTTAAACATTTGCTCTTTAATTGCTCCGTCCACAAACAAGTCAAAGCCTCGACCAATACAAACAAAACATTAAAAAAAAACCTGCGAAAGAAAAAATTGATAATCTTATTATAAGTTAGATTCTCTACGATATATCGCTTTTGAGGAATCTGAACGTCAGTGATAACGAATTAACTTTTCTAAAATCTGGTTCATTTCTCTCATTACTACATAAACTTAGAAAAACCAACACAAATCGGATTTTTTTTTTAATAGACGTAACGAGGATACGAGTGAGATGGTCACCTGGTCTTAAATGACGCGCCTTTTTATAATAACATGGCTCTTGTTAAGATGATACACACCCTCGTTACCCTAGTAATTTCATTAGTTACAACGTCCGTCAAATAAAACCTACTTTTGCACAATACTATCTAGGGACGGAAGTAGAAGTTGTGGTAATTCGAACCTGGACAGCATCAAATAAGAGAGACCTACTTGAAGTAGCGTAATTAACGTTTGATTATAAGGAAATAATTAATGTTGATATACATAATAAACTAAAGCATATGAAACTATGGACCTCTGACAACTAAGAGACCTCCGACGTAGTTTCTGCACGGCTTCTAGATTTGATGGCCCGATAGATGACTTATCCCTCAAAAGGTCGGATGTAGTGGCAGTAAAACAAAAATGTTGTTATGTGGACCTTACTGTGTTGTCGCATCAAAGCGTGAGAAAATATATTGTTTGAAAGAGGTTTTATTTGTTTAAACAAAATTTGCCTATCATAACTTTTCTATGAACAAACACTGGTTGGTAGGTCTTTGTTGCTGGAAATCGTGTAGGTACTACCGCAGCGTCTATTCGAACCGACAAATACTAGTGTGCAAACATTACTGTGTTCCGGTTTGCAGGGCGCTGTAGCTAGTGTAATTACTGGGGTAACGAGACATCATCTCATTTCTCAGACGACGGGCGCAATATATATACAGTGTATATCATCCTAACTAACGTCACGTGTTTAGAAGAAAGCGTATCATTTACCGTCAGATAAGCATCCGGCTCGTCTCGTCGCTTAATTGAATAATACAAAATAAAATAAATTTGAAGTTTTTAACCTTTATTTAATTTTAGAAAGGAATAAAGTGTAATACATAAATAAAAAATACTAGCTGTTCCTTACCCGCTTTGCCGGTCGTAATACTCCCACAACTTCCTTCGATGAAGGAATTTTGTAAAATCCATTCTTAGCTGACCTCTGAATGCCAGAAGCAATATCTTTACCAAATTTTAAGTGTTTACATCTAACAGTTTCGGAGATATCGTGATGAGTCAAAGATTAAGATATCATTTATATATATATGTCTAGGATCAACACTCCAAAAATCTTATTACTAGCCCTCGAGATTTGAAATATGAATATACTGGTCCGTGAGATCAAATATTTCCTTCCGCCATTATAAACTATATAGCGAGTAAATCTATGCAATTTGTTAATATTTGTTATTAAACTGTTAACCCATACTAATTGAAGATTTAATATAGCGGCGATAAATTATGTTATAAATTCACGATTAATCAAGTTATACCAAGTTGTAGCATGAAATAGCTTGCCGGTCCTCAAACTAAATTTAGCTCTTAATTTCATGGGACACTTACGGAGTTAATCAATTGCTATGGAAATTATTAAACTCGAAGGTAAATCTTCTAGAAACATCGAACAGAAATTGATATGATAATAGTTTCCGTAAAAAATATATCTGTTATTAACAATAGTTATAAAAAACCAGGTTTTAAAAGAAATCAATTTTTACTGTTTATTCACTCTTGATAAACAGCTCGCCTTACGTTCTCATTGCTGGGGTTGGAGGGTTTTTCTCGCAGTTATTTATTTATTTAGTACCCTAGCTAAATGCAGGTTGGCTCTTTGTATATTTTTGGTTTCAAGTTGTCACAGGGATATTTTTGGTTTTCTAAATAATACTTAATCGTACGATGGACGTAGAGGGTGTAAGGAGTTCCGCCTAACAACTTACGGAGCCCAAGTCGACCTCACCTGCTAGATTCCTGGTGATGTTAGCGCTGCAAGCCATGCGACTTTTACAGCTTATCTGATACTGGGCTCGTGGACCCAGATCCACGGCCTGTTAACCTCACCTGCCCGCGGTGTACCTCGTTAAATAACAGACGAGGCCCTGACCATCCACCAACCCGCAATAGGCCAGCGTGGTGCGCTAAGGCGCAATTCCCCTCAATGAAGTCTGTTAAGATCTTTGAAGGATGCCTATGTCCAGCAGTGGACGTCTATCGGCTGATAATGATGATGAGAATAATGACTTAATCATATGTAAAGATATCAAAAATCCTTTAATTTAGATTTTGTTCATGTATAACTAGGGGTGTAAGGGGTTTTGCATAACAACACACGGGACAAAAGGCAACCTCACCTGCTCATGGTGCATCCTGCTAATCAATAACCGAGGTTCTGGCTTCCACCAACCCGCATTGGGCCAGCATGGTGGGGTATGGCCATCCTCATACGAATCCCTATAAGTGGAGATCTTTGGGGGAGGCTTATATCCAGCGGATGGAATGGATGGAATTAGATTGTCTATCGGCTGATGATTAATTGATTGATACATATATAGATAATCTCTCCTGTATTTTGCTTGTGTAAGGTTTAAAATAAAAAGCATAGTAATTCAATAGAGATGTTTGTAAATTATTATTAAATTGTAACAACAATTTTATAAACCAATACTCTGATCGTTATTTTCACGTTATAACTATCAATTTAATTAGCAACTTTCACTGGCAACAAGGGTAACGAAAAAATAACAGTCGGCATGGGGTCGAGGGTAAAAAAACAGGAGAACAAAGAAATAGGGAGAACAAAGAGTGACGTCATCAGCGAATCGTATTTTGGTATCAGTGTAGTAACATTAAGTAATGTAAATGTGTCCGTGAGACTGTAATAAAGTATTTATAAACGCACTGGTTCAGCTTTATATTTGAAACCCCCTCCCCTAACCCCTTTGGAGAATACTATTACACTTGATAGAATTAGCTGGACACTTCACTGTATCCAGTTTTAAGTTGGTAAAGTTACATAATAGTTAATGAATATTAAAATTTTACAGTTTTATAAATTAGTATAGCCTTTCCTCTATTTAAAACCTTATCGAATATTTCTTCATAGTATTAAATAAATAGATTAATTATCTATTTAACTAGTTGTAAAGTATGGTTATAATTACCCGGTTAGAGGGTTACAATAATAAATTATTCATTAGCGCTGGGGTTAAATCGATTTTCTTTCAAGTAATAGCTGATACTATTGATCTTGCTTAACGTATTTATGCAAAGGCAATCGTTCGCTTTTTTTGCTACATCAATTTATCCGTTTTTTTTTAGTAGATTATATGTTTTTAAAAACTATAGTAAATATCAAGAAATTGATAGTTATTGTCTGCTAATAAACGAACTTGATAATAATGAAAGTAATATAATTCGGCAATTAAGTTTGCTTAGGAAATATGAATATAAAAAATTAAAGCATAAATCATAAGCTATAAAAGAGAACACATCATACATCTAAATATATCAGCTACAGCATCCTTTACATTGGAGCAGTAAAGTGCTTATATTACTGTTTGACAGTATATGTGCATTGTTGTGATTTATCAAAATCTGGGTAAAGGAAATTGAAAAATATATTGTACAAATTCAAAAGTGCAAAATTCGTCCTTCCATTCCTCTTATCCTCAGAATTTAAAGTTTAATGAACCTAATCTTACTTTGAGAATGTCCCGAGTCCCAACAGTGGGAATGTTATGTAGTTAATGTATGTTTTAAATCATCGAACCTAGTGCGAGCCATAAATAATTTTTAATATCTATAGCTAAAGTTGTTTAACCACATATAGCTATAGAGGAAATAAAAATACCGAAAAACTTGCCTTCAATTTAGAACCCCGTTCTAGTCGTTGGTTAAAAAAGTCAGTTAAAAATATGAACCAGAAGTTAAAAAATTTAGGTGATTTTTTTTTTAAATTGTACTAATTCCAAGCAATCGATAGATCACGAGCTTGTTAGCAAGTGGAAAGTTAGATAGAAATAGTTGCTTAAACTTTTCTAGTTTATTTCAAGGACATATCGCGAGCTACCTTTCAAGTTAGGTTTTTTGAAACAGATAGAAAATTGTCGAAAGCTGAGGCTTTTACGGCGCAGTGATTATTTTCAGGTAGTTTAAAACACGGAAACATCATTAAAGTTTCCCCCGGCGAAGATTGATGGTTGCCGAAGGGAAATAAATAAGTCGGCGGAAGTGTTTTATCCGAATCGTTGTGGGAAAATAATTTGTTTGTTTTACTTATTTTCCATTAATTCGAAAGGCACGATAGAAAGTTTTTTTAAAGTATAACATACAAAAAAACAATTCTTAATCTAGAAACTAGATAGATAATTTAGTTTAGCTTTTTGCTGATTTAACATTGTCGAAAATATCATTAAGTAGTGTTTTATCGTTGCATAGTAAAATGGACTTGTTAAGAAGTTGATGTTAGATATATTGTTGTACAGTAGTTGTATAAAATTGTTATTAGATAGGTATTATGGAAGAAAACTACAGGTTCACATGATGATGAAGTCGCGAGCTCAGAGATCGACAAAGCTGTTGTCAAAATTACTAACAGAGTATTATATGATTCATTAAGTTACATTATCAGTCGGATACCGGTCAATGTTGAGCTTAGGCTTCTCTCAAGGATCTCCACTCCGATCGATTCTGAGCTGGCCGCAGCCATTGTCTTCCCGCGACCTTTATCAGATCGTCGGTCAATTCATGGGGGGCCTGCCACCACCACTTCTACACGTACGCGGTCACCATTCGAGGTCCTTACTACCCCATCGGCTGAAAATACTACGAGCGATGAGTCCTGCCTCTTTATATATACTTTTCATACAGATAAAGAATCAAATAAAATAGATTAAATTAAGTAAAGCTTGAGTATGAAAAAGTAATCTATATAAAAACTTGATACAGTAACTTGATAGTTCAATAATTGGAAATGAGGTTGTACTATAGCCATGCATATAAGCATTGGTTGAAAGTATCCTGGCAGGAGTAAGATTTTTTTCTTTTCATTGATTTTTATTGATTAGTATGGTATAGTTTTTTTTTCCGAAAGTTCTTCCTATAAGGGTCTTGGAGACAGAAAAAAAAAACAATCAATTAATAATGCTTTACAGTACTCTAATTGTTCACTACAAACTTATTCCGGAAATGGATGTATGTATATTTAATGACTCGGTGAACAATTCTGATGGATTAATTAATTATGCTATAACTCTACTTCAAAGTTTTATTATCTAATTACAAAACATTAACCCGTAGTATTAACTAACTTTGAAATATTGAACTTTGTAATATTAAATAGAATATTAATAATATTACGATCATGTTTATTCCATAGAAAAGTTTCGAAGTTGGAGTTATCTATTTTAAATGGAGTCTTCCTAAATTTGAAGAGTTCACTTAATTTACGGCGTGGAGGGATGATTTTGTATGTTATTTTATTAAGGTGCGTTTCCCTTGCTCGTACTCGTTTTAAGTCCCTGTATAGACTTTCTATCCACCTAGAAGATATCGTATGTGGTCGGTCTTCTAGAAGAACGGACGTTGCGACTGATTTAGTTATTAAGCGTTAGTGGATGCAAAGCTGCAAGATGAAAAATAACTTCATTTTATAGTGTTTTTTTTTATTATGTAAATAAGCGATGAGACGAGCGGCACGTTCACCTGATAGTAAGTGATACTCCCGCCCAGATGTGTGCATCACACCACATTGCGGTCATCTCATTAGATATAAGATTTTGAGACTTATCCCAGTAGTTACAGCGCTCTTCGAACCGGAACACAGTAATATTTGCACAGTACTGTTTGGCGGCAGAAATAGGCGCTGCGGTGGTGCTCACCTAGACAATCTCCGGCAATAGAGACCTACCACACGATCGATGTGGGAATTTTTAGAGGAGGCCTATGTCCAGTGGTGGACAACAATCGGCTGATGACGACTATGAATCCATAGATTTACATCACAAAATCCATTTGCATCTCAGTATGTTCATTCGAAATAAACTCTTACATACCGCCGCTGACTCTAAATTCGTTACTTGCCTCTTCATGAAGTAGAGCTTAAGAGTAAGTTACAAAAAATCTAGAAAAAAAAAATTTACAACCACTCAACTAGTACTGAAAGGGAAATATGAATTATTACAGTTTGCTCCTTTCACTTAAATGTAGCTTTAACAGTTTTTTTTTTATTTTAGTAGTTTACCGTTTATAATATTAAAAATTCGGTTGGAATTAAGTTATTCACTATCTCTTCCACGTCCACAGCTGGACATAGGTATCCTGTGATCTAATTCACAAAAGACGTTTATTACTTACAAACTGGTGGTAGTTCTCCGTTGCCGGAAATCGTAGACAGATACCATTGCAACTCCTATTGCACCCTACCAACAAGTGTACTGTCGTTACTGTGTTCCGGATTAAAGGGCGTTGTAGCTACTGAAATTAATGGGGTAATGAGACGGTAGTGACAGGCGTTGCGGTGGAGAAATATGATCTACCTAGACGGTCTCCGCTAACAGATACCTACCACCAGTAACTTTTTAATTACCTAGGAAGTTTATTTTGAGAAAGGATACTTACTCGTTATGCTGGGCTTATTTTAAATTTTATGATACCTCAACTGTGGGAAAATCAATAGTAACCCATTTCCGGTGGAGTATAGTACGCACAAATAGGTCAAGTGCCGGCACCGGTTATTGTTAGTCATTCGACTCGTTTGGTAATAAAATATTTTTTACCATTCATTGTTTGTTTTTTAAAACGTTATAACTCGTTATAACGGTTATCAACCGATAATAAGTATGACGATTTTCGTTATAACGTCTAGAGTTTTTTTTTTACTTAATTCATAACATGAACATTGTTATTATTGCATTTTCTTTGATCGAGTTTTCCGGAAGAGAATTCTTTTAAGTAACTTTTAAAACTCGGCTATGTACTATACATTTCAATAATTTTTTTTCAGAAGAGTATAACGTAAATAAAAAATATAACATAACATTATTAAAAATTTGGTAGACTATTCCTTTCGCTTTTGGTAATCTTTTTAATGCGGCAGTTTATTTATTTTTTCCAAAAAAAAATTTTTAATTTTATTTGTATTTATATATATATATATATATCCGCGCCTATGGACCCCTATAAACCTCGGTACCGCCGGGCATTCCCGGCGGTACCGAAGGTCATGCTCACTGTTGAAGATCGCGGGAAGCCGCTGGATGCAGGCTGCGCAGGATCGATCGGTGTGGAGAATTTTTGAGGAGTCCTACGTCCAGCAGTGGACGTCTATCGCCTGATGAATGATGAACATATATATTATAATAGCTGCGGTAGTACCTACCCAGATGGTCTTCAGCAATAGACCTATCACAACTAAACTACCACTAATTATATTTTATATTACTTTAGTATAAATTTAGTTAGTAATAATGTTGAAGATTAATTTTCTTTATATATACATTTTGATGCCTTCAAGTACTACATGTTTTCTTCCTATATATAAAATCAATATCGTTCTTTATTGTTATTGTGTTAAGAATAATATTTGCTTGCCACACAAAATCACATTTAGGTTTTTATTAAAACATGGATGTACGAAGATAATGGAATTAATAACGTTATTAAAGCTATCTAATATTTAATTAAAGAGATTGTTTAATAAATATTTTCGAACAGCCCCTATGAGTCAACTGAATTTCGACACTCACCACGACACAGTGAGTTTACGCACGTTTTACTGGTGGTAGGTCTATAGAGACCTACCACCAGTGATTGTGGTTCGATTCCTACAACATATGAAGTCAACTTGGTGCGCGGTATTTTTACTTCAAATGCAGATGGTTAGCTGCTATCGTAACTTTCTTAATTTTCCTTTACTTAATTTAAATTATTAGACTTTAATATAAGTATCACAATGTGGGTCACTTAAAAGGAAGGTCGTCACTACGCTCGCAACTTGGCAGCGTTGTTTTCCAGTCCTGGTTAAAGACCAACGGGCAAAAACAAAATGTTTATTTCATTCTCTGCTATTACAGTAACAAGTGCTATTAAAGAAAAGAAGTGTGGCAGATTAAACGGAGTATGAAAGATAAGAAAGGATGAAAGACGAGTATGAAAAGAAAACAAACAATGTATAGAAAAGCCTTGACCCACCACACGCATGGAAACAATAATAATAAAAAAAAACATCTTACGGAGTTCAAGTCAATCTCACCCGCTTGCGATGCACCTTGCGGAATAACAGACGAGGCTTTGACCACCCACATGCACTGGGTCAATGTGGTAGGCTAAGGCCCAAGTTTTCTCAATGAACTCTACAAATTGGAGATCTTTGAAGGAAGCTTATGTCCAGCAGTGGACGTCTACGGGCTGATGATGATGATATATATAGAAAATGATTATTGTCCATTTATTCGATTGAATCTTTATGAATTTAGATTTTATTTATCTATGAGTATAGTCGCCTATTCTATTCGAAAAGGTTGGGGGTCGACGAAAAGGTCATCTACATGACCTATGTATTTATATTCTAGTTTTTAATACTGTGCCAGGCCGCGGCATAGCGCTCACCTAAAACTAAGTGTGTGTGTACTTACCGCTCGCTGGTAGTCTGCCGTGAAGGGCTGGCCCGAAGCGGCCGCTCTAAGTTAGAGCACCGGTTGGATAATTGGAGTTAACCGGAGCGGCCGGGGGATGAAGGGGCGGCTTTATGCTGCTCTTTGCAGTCAAGGTGGAGCGGTGCCGCACCGCTGATGCGGCGGTGGTGGGGTCGCGAGGAAGAGGAGTGTCGGTATTGCGATGTGCCGCTCTCGCTATCCTCTGCGGCCGTATAACGGGTGGCGGTGGGCCCAAGATCGGATCCGCCGCAAGGACTCGGGGGAGTTTTTCTCTTGGCTCCCATGGCCTCTGGGCGGCGGGTTCCGTGCAATCCGTTGCCTGCGCGACTGCAAGAGGCCGAGGAGGGGGCGCGCTGTGAATTCCGGCGTGCCCCCATAGAGGCGGAAAGAGGGGGAGGGGTGCGATGAGGAGGAACATCGTGGAGGTTTTAGTCGGTGCAAGTCTGACATAACCTGTGTTTGCCCCCGCGAGGACGAGTACACGCAGGCGTTTCCCCTATGTTAAACAAAAAAAAAGTCTCCAGATAGCAGTATTCTTAGAGGCTTGTCAAGGTCGATTTTTTTCAGATATTTTTGGATCGTCGTCATCGTCATCGGCTCGGGTTAGCATTATTCCCCGCGTCCACAGGTGGCGGATGGTGGAATGCTCGATGAGGGGATAAAACGTTTCAGAGGGTAGGCGGGAAATAAAATATCTCCCGCGGACCACAAGGCCGGAGATGGAAACTCCGTAATGAAACCTCGTCCGCTGGCTTCTCTGATATATTCGGAGGCGAGGCTGTTGGCGTGCTGAATGTTGGGTTGGAACATTCAGTAATGGAGGCGGCGGAAGAACCTTTTTGAGTGAACGGCGGTCCAAAGACCTCCAAGAGGGTTAAACCTTGGCGTCAGGTGGCAACCGGCCGTAAAACCTATAGCGAATTCTTTATTCCTTGTCCAAACATGAAATGGTAGTAAATTCATTTGTCAAAAAAAAAATTATTTTAAAAGTAAATGAGCATATTAAAAGTTTTTCAAAGCTCCTGCGTAGAATACCCCCGAGACAAGAAAACTGTATTACAGTCCGCAGTGCGGCTGCGACATCCTTAGGGTTGCTGCAGGATATTCAATTCGCGTATCAAAAAAACCCCGAATCTTATAGTGAACTCACAGCATTATTTCTTTAAAATATACCAATATTTAAGGGGTGTAAAAATAAAGAAATTGGGAGAACTTGCGATACCTTTCCACTGTGGTTTCCATAGAAGAGTTTAGAAAATTTGACTTCTATTTGTGCAATGAAAAAGAGATGAAGGGAAATTATATCTCAACAATAATTCATCATCTTTAATTGAACAACTCTGTAGGAATAATTTGATATATGATATATTATTGTAAAATATATGAAGCTTTAAATTTAATCATTTATTCTGATTAGAAAATTGACAACCTTATAGAAGACGGCGCATTTTATTATAAGCAACGAACTAACGGTGCTTGGTAACATAATAGTGGTAGAAGTAATAACTTCCGTGGTGCTAGAGAAGGTTATTTTCATATATATATTTAAATAATTTGTTCTGTATATTATATACTTATATATTTTTTTTATTTTATTCCTTTCAACGACCTATTTTATATATTTTTTTAAATGTATGGTACTGGGTTAATACATTGATATTAAAGTTTCCTTTCACTTCATTGTTTAATACTTTCATACGGAAATGTATGACTATATAAAAATAAATTTATAATAAGATGTGATATAAGATAAACTAAATTGAAGATGAAAATATACATAAATACCTGTGATTAATACAAATATTTATTGTATATGTGAAATATAAAATTGTTAAAAGAAACGTCCGTAAATCCTAGTAGTAACTTAGTCCATATAATAAAAAGTTTAACCTATATTTTATTGTGTATTTAATATTTATATAAAGGAATGTACTTTTAAAAGTACAAACGATTAATTACTTGGACATGAGGTGTTCATACTTGACACACCGATGGTTTTTTTTTTCAAAGTTTTGGGATAATCTCACTGTTATAAATAGGCTACATATTACATACGGAATTATCTGTAGTTTAGTTTCAGGTTATCTTCAAAGCCTTAAAATATGTTCAGAATTTGGTCCTAATTTTAATTAGCAAAATTTTCATTAAACATTGTAACACGACCACAGCGCGGACTTAACTTGATTTTATTCAAAACGAGGGAAACGCTTTATATAGGTCAATTGTGATACTTTAGTAGTTACTTTACGAATTTACACAGTATACAAGTTAAATCTCTGGCTACTTTAGTCGCACGCCATTTTTAATAATGCGGTTAAGTATATTAAAAGTTCAACAGTTGCCCTTTCTTAGACCAGCTTAGCTTACCTGAAACAAAAAAAAAAAATTAAATAACTAGTATATATTAATACTTACATTAAAAAGTATCAAAATATGTAAATAATATAATTAATATATAGTATGTTGTATATTTTATTGCATGCTTCGTTTACGAGTGGAAAGAAAAAAAAATTAAGTATGTTTCATTGTTATGCGTAAAGTCAATGCATTATAGTTTTTATCGCTTATACGTTAAAGAATAAATTCGTGTGGCAGTGGAATAAAGTACTGTCAGCGGAAATAGAATTCAATGCCTTTACCGCAGAGCTCAATTTCGCACTGCCACAAAATTCCGCATTACGCATCATCGGATTGCAACCAATTAGTCACCAGCGATATTTTAAATTGGTGGTAGAATCTATTGATCAAACTTACCGTCCGTACTCGACGTTAAGTTCATCTCGACCGACAAACCTTTCGCCTTTGGGTGTTTCAAATGGAAATGCACTAGTTTAATATGATGGTTTATCACCAAACACCACAATAATTCTGGTCTCAGTCAGTCGCAGTCCACGGGTCTACGAGTCCTAAGTCACTAACACGTGCACTACAAATGTCAACGTCCACTACGCAGCTTGCCGATTGAAGCAACCGTAATGCGGATATTTACACTGTGTACGCATAAATCTGATTGTAATTTTGATATCCACAAAGTTAATACACCAGTATAACCGAACCCAGTGGCTGGGACCGCCAATTATTTGTCTCTTGCACGTCAAACGTCAACTATTGGCGCGAAGAGTTGACAGACGGATGATTGATCCCGCGGAAGCGGACACCGCACTCCCGTGCCCGTTCAATTCTAACGATAGACGGCAACCGGTCGTTCGTGAACAGCAGAAGTGGAGAACAGATGCTACTTTGAAGGGAATCAGAAGCTTTTTGATAGTGTAACGACAAAACAAATAGTCCGGAATGAGTGAGTCCCGGGCATGCGCAGTGCGCTCTGCCGTATGCGTACATTATTAAGCCGCGGCTACGTTAGCTGCTCGCGTCGGTAGCATTACTTAGTGATACTATTATTTACTTAGTGATGTTTTTACTACACATTAAACAAACACAAATGTATGTATGCATGCAATAATATGCCGGTGGCACGCTTATACGTATAAATATAAACTACGAGCCGTTGTTTTCTATACTTGTTGCTTTTCTGCGTATACAACGACATCCTTTACGATTCAGTCAACAAATTATAGACATATATTAATAATCAAAACATAGAGTATTTTAATAAAAAAAAGCTCTTTTATAGATCACTGACACGAGGTAGTATTCAAAATAAATTATTTTGAACGTTAATATATTGATTTTTAATGTATATAAAGCTTTATATTGATCTTTATTCTACTGTCTTAAAATTTGTACTAATACTGTGTTAGATTGAAGGCTTTAATTATATATATCGAAGTCATAAACAGTTTTTATTATTAAAATATATCATTTTTAAATAATTTTAAGATAAAATAAAAATTTTAGAAATTTCTTCTTGTGAACATCCCCCTACATCTGCAGCAAGCGACTAGGGGCACGTAACGCGCAGGGTCTGAAACTCTTGAGATATTTATCCGCGGGTGACTGCTACCTGATACTCGCTATGTGTATGCCGTTCAGATCTAGATATAACACGTCTGAGGAACACTCAACTCTGCGTAATGGACAAACGATATCCATTGTTAGGTCTATAATATTTTGGGGATAATGTCGCGTGCACACTTCCTCTGTACCAAACTGTTACATATATATATTAAACTCAGGATGTTTTTAAAATAATTTAGTCTTTTTCTTCTTTAAGGAGATCCTCATTGAGGGAAATTGGACCTTAGTTCCATCATGCTGGCCCAGTGCGAGCAAGTGAACGGTCAGAACCTCGTCTGTTGTTCAGCAGGGTGCACCGCGTGCAGGTGAGTTTTTCTTGAGTTCTGTAAGATAGGCGCAACTCCTTATATATTTTTATTACAAGAATTAAATTTTTTTACGTACGTACGTAATTCACTGGTGCTAGGTCTCAGTTGTCGGAAATCGTCTATTTAGTCTTGACCAGTCCAGGGCAGCTCCTATTTCTGCCGTCAAATAGTATTGTTTTATTGTATATATAGTGAAGGCTGCAGGGGGTTTAAGGCACAACTCACGGGATCCAAGCTAATCTCACCTGATCGTGGCGCATCTTGCTAATCATCAAACGAGACTCTGGCTCCTCTGGGAGCAAAATGTTTTCCATGTGGATTTCCACCACGCTGGGCCAATGTCCAGCGTGGTAGGAAATGGCCCAAATCTTTTCATATAAATCCCTACCGGATCGTGTGGGGGTCTTTGGGAGACGCTTATGTCCAGCAGTAGATGTTTATTGGCTGATGTAGCTAGAGAAATTACTGGGGTAACGGGACTCAACATCTTATGTCTCAACGCGTCGAGTGCAATGAGGTGCTATGAATACCATCTTAACTAGTGCCACGTTATAGAGAGGAGTATTGCTTACCATCAGGTGAAGGTTACGCTTGTCTCGTCGCTTCGTGGTATAAAAAAAGAATTATAGCATTCAAAGTACAGTGTTTTATAAAAAATAATAATTTAATGATCGTTGGCAATGCTCCTTTATTAGAATTATAATGAAAATTTTAGAGCCTAGGTAGAAAGTTCATAGAATATTCTGGCTGCGAATCAATGCGACTGCGACTAATGAACTGAAAAGGAGCTACTTGAAATGAAGTTTTGATTTTTTGGAATGGAAAATGTTTTGAAATTTTTTTTCTCATAATTATATCTGTTGTAATATAAGTATACAATTTACATTGGATAGTCTACAGCATCATCGGACGTATCCAAAACATTCATCATCATCTCGCAGATGGACGTGTACTTTTGGGTATGCCTATTATACAACAGATCTATAGGTATCTGGTAGGTTTTAGTAAAATTTGTTAGGGTTTAAGTGGTGATATGGTGAACGGTTTTTTAGTAATCGATGTATAGACGTGTGTACATATATATGTATATACGTCTATATTTTTAATACGATACCTCCCTTCATTACGATTTCATCAACCCCTCCATAAATAATTAATAATACAACAAACCTTAAAGGTGGAAAATATGAAAAATTTCTTTGAGCATTTACATTCATGAACTACAATTGTTGAGTGGAATCTTTTTTAAAAAGTAAAGTTAAAGTTACTTTAATATATGAATGTTGTTCATTTACTGGTAACACTAAATTCTATATATCTCACAAATTTCTCTTCATCACTAAACAGTAGTGACAATTGCAAGTATTTAACTTTATAGACCTATAACCGACTTAAAGTATGAAACGTTTATGTTAATGTAAGTCTACTTAAAACTACTTCGAAAGTTAACAATCAAATTGTGACTTGAAAATATGAGAACAAAAAAAAAATAACTTTTCATTCAAATTATTAAAATCAAGCTTCTTGAGTAAATGGAAACTTAAATATTCATTTGAAGTAAGTGCGAACTAGACTTTGTGACAAGTAGATTAAGTTTATTCAATATTTCTTAAAAGAAGTTCTACAGACTCGATAAAATAATATTATCTTTAACGTTGGTTATCATCTCCCGAAAGTTTGTACAGGGCGTCTAACTCATCTAACTTATCTATCTTGCTAACTTATCTATCGGGGATACTTTTAACGTTATTATCGATGGGCCCGTCGGGTTCCGTTTGATTTAAGTGAAAACATAACAAAAGGAATATTACTGAATACATATTAAAGAAAAAGATATTCTTTTTACTTGTGGTAGGTCTCTGTTGATGGGGATGATGGCGATACCACCGCAGCACCTTTTTTTTGTTTCGGGGGGGGGGGGGGAGTGTTTGTCTTATCTTCGAAAGGATACTTCTGTCTTCCAAGGGAAGTCAGTTATGTGGAGATCCCTTCGGTGGTCAACTCCGGAGTTTAGAAAGGTTACGAGATCTTCGATCCGATCGGACTATCGCGGCCCTTTTGACGACCAGGTATGCAAAGGTAGAAAGGAGTTGTAGCTTATCAAACTTCTGGGATAACGAGGCTTAATATCCTGTCTCTAGACGACGAGCGCGATGTGTTGCAGTGATTACCATCCTAACTAGGCCTACGTAGTTATGAGCAGAGAATATTATTTTGGCCATAGACTGGAAATTTGGTAGTAATATTCTTTTTACACCTAAGAATGGATTTTAAAAAATTCTTTCTCCAAAGAGGGTCGGAGAAGGGGGGTTTACGGCCGGTAAAATGGACAGGGAACAGCAGGTACATTAATAATTATTGTTACGTACTTAATGAAAAGGAAATTCTTCACAAATAAAAATGAAGCAAAAGTTAAGATGCTTATACATTTAATGTGACATGTTTTTATTACCCCCAGTTATCTTAAAAAATTAAAGCATACTTCGCGGAGTAACACAGTAATATTTGTAGATTACTAATTGGTAGTAAAATTAAGATTTGCGATAGTTTAAACAATGCTATGTTATAGCGGCTGTATTATTATTTATAACGCTAAGTTGTAGTGAAGAAACTTGAACAGTTTAAAAGTTTGAAGGGTGCTGTAGCGTGGTGCTGAAATTGATGGAGAGGAAATTACTGAATAAATAAGATATAACAAATTCATCTCTTCTCAAAGCTGTTATGTAGTAAAAATTTACGAAATCTTTGTGTATGAAGAAAGCTTAATACTTTCCATCCGGTAAACAATCTGCTCATATCTTTATGAATGAAAAGATTTTATTTTCTAACTTCAGTTAATCAATCATCAGCTGATTGCTGGAAATTGGCCTCCCCAAAGATCTCCACATCGATCGGTCCTGCGCTGCCGGCATCCAGCGGCTTCCCATGACCTTACAGTCAGAATGGCCTCCGGTACCGCAGAGCTCTAGGGACCGTCGTTCGTAAGGGTTCATATTAGAGGATTTCCGATCACACTGGTCCAATGCAGGCTGTTGAAGCCAGAGCCTCGTTAATTGATTACCAGGGTGCACCATTAAGAGGTGAGATTGGTTTGGGTCGTGTAAGTCGTTGTGCAGCATCCCTTACACCGCCTTACACACGTATCTCACTTCACATACATATTGTACCATATTCATAAAGTCATGGCAGAATCAAGATCATGGTCATCTACAAACTTTTTAATTGCCTGTTGGTTCTTAAGGATCGCAAATCATCGATATCTACATCCGGAACTTATATTTGAGATTAAAAAAAAATATTGCGAAAAATCTTTATCGTATATGTATGTTCTGATAATATGATTTTATGGACCCCAAACAAACACTTTGTGAAATATGAATATGAATGTATATCCCGGTTTCATTTGTTAATGTCGTATTGTGACGCTTTGGGGGTTCCTTTCCGACACATCCGGGTCAGTTGTCACGTAGTGGTAGCTTTTAATAAATTAAATGTGATTGTTGGTCCCGTAGATTTTAATTGTATTATACATATATAAAAAAAACAATCATTCCCTAAAAACTTAACCCTTACTTGTACATTGATAATAATAAGAGAAGACCATGGTCAGTAGTATAAGCTTTGAGGGACAGATTTAATTTTGTATTTTATATTACATATGTTGCAAATGGAGGTCCTTAGGTCCTTAATATTTGACCCTGTTATATATTAATAATGATAATATTCATCACAAATTTACTGTTTGAATACGTTTAAAACAATCACATTTTTCTTATACAGGACCTGAGGGTGTAGGCTGCCGAATAGCTGACCTTCATAAAAGGATGGCATTTGTGGCAAGTGTCTATTGCCAGAGATCGTCCCCTAACGTAGCCGACAAACAGTAGTGTGCAAAAATTACTATATTCCGGATTGAAAGGAGGTGTAACTAGTGAAATTACTGGGGGTAATGAGACTTAATATCCTGTCTCAATGCATGGAATGCAATGGGGTGCAGTATGTACCATCCAAACTAGCGTCACGTTTCACTTGCCATTAGGTGAATGTCTTAATTCGTTTTTCCGAAAAGAAAACATATCTTTACCAAGACCTGATTCTTTAGACATTTATCAGTGCCTTAAAACATGGTAACCCTAACATGAGTAAAATATTCCACTGTAATGCTTTACTGGTAGTAGGTTTTTGTTGTGGCACAAAAGGCGTTATATTATTGAAGTGTTTACTTTAGTAAATATAATATATTAGTAAGTATTAACTCCTCAAGATGATGAGGGTAGTGTATTTTTGATGTCTTAATTAGTGCTGCATTATTACGGGAAGGCGTAATCATCATCATCATATCAACCGGTGGAGTGTTGAGAAAGTGTATTGCAGCTTAACCACTCTACTTTAAGTTCTTTTTACCATGGTTGTCTTTTACGGTTTCTTCCTCCAGAGTCCTTGATTATCCGTTGTTATGTTTCTCTTAAATACATAAATTATTAATTTTGTTAATTAACTAAAACTATTTATTCTTTTCATAAACATTTACAGCGATTATAAATCGCCGTAAAAAAAAAGAATAAATATATCGTATACCATATGACCGATCGATGTATAGATCTTTGGGGGTTGGCCTATGTCCAGCAGTGGACGTCTATCGGCTGATGATTATGATACCATATGATAAAAATCTTTCCTCTTTATATTGTACTCTCTCCCGTATATCAGGCGTTCAGTTTTCAGGTGTGTTATGTTCAGTTAGAGTTACAGGTACACGCCGGTTCTCTTTGCTCTTTAATTAAATATTCCAAGAACCTGTCGCATCTCTTCATTATCTGTGCAGCTATAGGGTTCAGATCTATTTTCTTTAAAACGGAATAAACTATAAATAAACTGGAGTCGTGGAAGCTGCGATCCCTTTATTATGCCGCCGGTTCTATTCGTCAGGAGACTTTAATCTTATTTGGATCAGGACAAATAAGACCTAAAGCTCAATCTTATTTAATCTCTTCATCATTAACTATACAAATGTTTATATATGTTTTTTAACCTGAATTTTCAAGCGTCAGTTAGCAAGTTGTGAAGCCTTAGTCTATAGGAGCTTAGAATCTCTCAGCTATGCTCATCCGGTAAGTAGGACCACAAGAATCATCAATATTTAATTAAGTGTACGTGGTGCTAAAAGAGAGGGTCTTTTAAATATAAAACAAAGTTAGAGTATACTCTGCGAGTTTTAGGAACGTTGTTTGATCTCGTTAAAATATCCCAATTAGGGCTGGTCTCCTTTGTAAGTTTAATTTAAATTTTAGTTAAGTTAAATAATTGTGTTTCTGGTGTTAACACCGCTTAACCTAAATAACCAGACACGTCCTAATTTCATTTCCATTCTAATTTAAAGTATTTTTTAAATATAACATGATAACATAAGTAGATCATATTTTTCGCAAGGTACTATATTCTTTGCTTGAAGTTGTTGCTTATAGTTATCATCATGGTGATTGTGTGTGTGAGGTACCCAGTGCTGAATATAGAATTTGTGTCTGAATATAGAAGCTGGTGTCTACGAAAAAAAATTTTCGTAGACACCAGCTTCTAATGAATAGCTGTTGCTTTCATTTTGAAATGGGATCTTCTTAGATCACGCTCGAACAGAGTAGTAGTGAGAACAATTTATGTTATTTCACATTGGAGATCAAAATCTGAATTATTGTATTCTTGTTATCTGGTTGTAAGTCTCTGTTGCAGGAGATCATGTAGGTAGGTACGTGGTAGTAGGTAGTGTCAATATTATTGTTTTGTGGTTGAAAAGGCGTCCGAGCTAGTGAAATTACTGCGGTAACGAGACTTAACATGTCTCAAGGCGACGAGCACAATTTGTTATATCACCCCAATGGTCGCCTCGTTGTTATAAGCATGCGATCATTTAACATCAGGTCAATGTCTCAGCCGCTTCGTCACAATCGAGCACAATCTGGTGCAGTGTATTAAGCTTAATTAGCTCTTTGTCGTTTTGGGTGAATGTATAGTTTTTCTTGTTGTTTCCTTTAGTACATAAAATTGCAACCGATGATCCCTATCTGCTTTTCAATATCATCATCAGCTTTTTAATATACACGCCATACAGTTCGATATTAAACTTTACTTTCTTACCTGTGCTGATAAACCGTAGAGCAGACAGAACTGTAGATAGAGTATTACCTCTTCTTTTATCTTCTTTGAAGAAACGAGTGGAATGTGGTCTTGTATAATATTTATCACCTTATTTTAGGGCAGTTACTACCACCTATGTTAGTTTCGTAGTTTTGTAATAAAAACAAAATGAAGCAACATTCTACCATGGCATACATGCTCTCCTAATGTATGCTCTACCGTTTTAAATACTCTTTAATCTCTATGTAATCCCGGTTACAAGAACACTTACGTTACATTGTAAAATTAAAAGGATCTTTAATAAGTAATGTCACCCATCTGGGTTTCCTCACATGCAAACTTAATGAACGTTTCGTTGAAGTAAACGTTAGACCTCCATTAGGTTATATTTACTAGTTTTTCAAAACGACAAAGCGTTTGAATAGATCAGTTAACTGATGAATGATACTCCTATCTAAATAGCAACGATGCTGACTAATTATGATGATATACTGCGTCTTAAGTATGTCCTGTTAAGACGAAAGTTACTCGTAACATCAGTTATTTATCATATAATAAATTCACGAAGTGAGCAAGACATTCATTTGAAGGTGAGTTATATCCTTGCCCATAAACAACGTGGCTCTAGTTAGGATATACACAGTGCCACATTGTCCTCGTCGCCTTGAGATGTCAAGTCTTATTACCCTAGTAATTTCACTAGTTACAGCACCCTTCAAACCGGAAACTTTGGTGGTAGAAATAGCGCTGCAATGGTCCGTACCTAGACGGTTTCCGGCAACAGAGGTTCAGCCTACGCATGTGGAAAAGATCTCACTGTAGTTAAGATAATGTGCACTAGAAAAAGTTCTGCAGCCTCAGGTACGAGATGTCTCATTACTTTAATTATTTAATTAACTTGAACACCCATCAAATCATAACATGGAACTGTTTGGCGGCAGAAATAGTAGTTGCTTTGATATCTAGATACTCACTATCATTTAACAGCCAATTTACGTATACACTGTTGGGGCGCAGGCCTACCCTCAATATGAGGGCGATGGGCCATAGTCACCACGCCGGCCCAATGCGGATTGGTGACTTCACACACACCTTAGAATAAAATCTAATTCATGTTCAGGTTTCCTCACGATGTTTTCCTTCACCGTTTGTATTTCGCTGTTGTTACTGAAGTTCACAAGTGCATGACAGGGTTCGAACCCGTGACCTTCGGAATGAAGGCCGCTCTAACCATTAGGCCAGCGAGCTAACAGATACTTTATTCCTTTTCTTTACGATACAGTACTATCACAAACAAAAAATATATGTATGGTGATAGTCTAACAAGCAAGCAAGCCGTAACTTATTTTTTTAATCCTTGCAGCATATTTATCTACAGAAAATTAAGAGAAAACTTAGAAGAGACGGTGTTGATGGAAATTCTAAATATACTTAATTATTTAAACGCTACGCGAGACGAGCTTGGCGTTCTGAATCCTGATAAAGCTTCCTCTGTGGAGAGTCTTAATACGGTCCCCGATATGATGGTTAAGACCTAGAAAGCTTCTTCATTAGGCATTAAGCGTGGCCTACACGTTAGACTACAGGTTTATTACAAAGTTTGATGCGACCTAAAGTTGGATTCATTGTGAAGTTTTAAGTTATTTACTTGAATAATTTTTAAGTTTTATATAAATGACTGTTTAGATATTTGTATAAGAAAAAATAGTAAGTTTAGATATTCGATTAAGAAAGTTAAATTCTGCTTACATCTTTTATTCTGGTGGTAGGTTACTGGAGAATATCTAGGCTATCTATCCGTCAAACATTAGTGTCAGAATATTACTGTGTTCCGGTTTGAAGGGCATTGTAGGTAGTGAAGCTACTGGAGTTATGAGACTTAACGGCTTGTCTTAAGACGACGAACATGTGATGCTCTTTTTATCATTAGCTTAGATAACATAAAGACAAGATTCAACATGCTCTTACCTTTTTAATTTAAACGAATTTCCGTACATTAGTTCTATGGAGGTATACAGTAAACTCTAGGCACTATTCCAATGGGACCAAATACTAAATAAATTTTCCTAATTCGATGCATAAGTCAAACTTTTGGTTGTGTCACTTTATTTGGAAAATAATGGCAGGGGATTTGAGGTCCTTATAACTATTCAGCGAGCACCCTTGTATATATATTTCATTTGTTAGTAATAATTGCGGTAGTATTAATATAACTACGTGTGGAACGTGATTGAAGCTACTGAAACCTTTATATGTTCAAAAATAGATTAACTTCTCATGATGGAGAGTTACATTTTCAGGAACTATGTCGTCGTCATCGTCCTCAGTCGATAGACTTCCACTGCTTTATTTTCTTTTTTTTTATGGTGATATTTGCGCCGCAGTTTTATTGACAACCATAGCGGCCTCGTCGGGCTCAGGGCTCGCGGATCTGGTATCTGCGAGCTAACTTCCACTGCTGAATATAGGCCTCCTGCGCTACTCGCATCTCCGGGCATTAGAGACAGTCGTTTGTAGGGGTACACATAGGGAGATTTGGGTTATTTCTCGCCACGCTGGCCCAATACGGGTTGGTGGGAGTCAGAGTCTTGTTTGTTGATTATCCGGGTACACCACGAGCAAGTAAACTTGGTTTGGGTCTCGTAAATTATTGTGCGGAATCCCTTACACCCCAGGAACCATGTGAAGAAATGTAATGATTCTTGTGACCTTATTTGTAATAAATATTTTTTTTATTATCACGCCCTTTTTCCAGTAGGAATAGACGGAGGCGAATAAACACCCACTTTTCGCCAAATGTGGTCAGAATAGGTCCCATGTAACAGGGGGCGAGCCTGTTGTCACTTTATTGGGGCCACCACACACACGCAAAGATAATTTCAGTGTGCGGGTTTCCTCACGATGTTTCCCTTCACCGTTTGTATTTCGCTTTTGTTACTTAAGTTCACAAATGTACATAACTTAAATATTAAGTCATCGGTACATGCTGAGAATCGATCCCGCGACCTTCGGAATGAAAGCCGCACGCTCTAACCACCAGGCTAGCGAGCTAAATAATAAACAGTTCATTTAATGTTCTTACTACTGGAAATCAAGGCTTCCTATAATACGTAAAGAGTTAAGATCATTTATGCTCCGCGCTAGTCAGATGCAGATTGGTGCAGATCAAATGCCCAAGCTGCCTTTATGTCGGAAGCTCAATCTCAGAGGATCGAACCCGCGATTTTCCAAAACGTATAGCGCTTCCGATGGGGGTACAAACTATCATGTCTTCATGTCTTTTTTACTTTTCATGATCTTTTTGTTTTATTTTTTGTGAAAAATTATGAGAAAATCTGAGATTTAAGCGAGATTACCTCATCACAATTATGTCCGTAGCTACACTGCCTCGTAAGATTACCTCTTTACCTGTATTTACATTGCCCTCGTAGCAGCTTCGTAGCCGTCTCGTAGCGAAGCCTGTGCTGATTAGTAAACATGACCAGAACCGGGCGACGATACCATGTAATGAGACTACCGCTTACGTCCTCAGAGAGAGCGCTCCAGGATTTCCTTTATAAAAGTGCAAATAGATACACGTTCGAAGCCAATGAATGCTTTACAAAGTGCTTAAATCTTTGAATCTATTTCTCTTATACTAGCTTTAGAATTTTCTATAAACTTGCTAACTTAACTGTCATGTATTTAGAAATTTATTAATACATATTACCACCTATTTTTTTACGAGTTTATTCATATAAATAAAGCAAATAAAACATTATTATGCGGAAAAGAAATAATATAAATAAGCTTAACCCTCATTAAAGTTTCTAACAGCTAACTTTAGTAAAAGAGTAAGATTATATAAGCAAGCACATGTAAAAATAGAGGAAAATATCTAGACCCAACTTAGGATTGCGTTATCTATGTTTATGTATGGATAGTTTAACTAAAGAAATAAATATGTTGTTAGTACTGTCACTAGTTAATTCCTAATAATATTATAACGATAAGAAATAAAAATACTATTTGCGTTTGAGAAAAGTAAAGTTAAGATTAAAGTTTTGATGGGAAATGAAATTCAAACCTACCTAAGGCTGTCCAGGAATCTTCGTTCACCTGCTGGTAAATGATACGCTTGCGCAAAACAACGTGTGTGTTGAGTTAAGATGACATACATTGCACATTTTGCCCGTCCTTCCGAGGCATAAAATGTTGTCTCGTTATTCCAGTAATTTCATTACTTACAAAGTTCTTCAAACTGGTACACTGTAATATTTTAAAGAAAGAAATGTTTTATTTATCTAAAACCTATTTTTTTTTTGTAGATGTAAAATATTTTTCACAATACGTAACTGGACAAACATGGACTATACTCAGTCTACGTGTAGGCTTGCACCCACAAAACTGATTTTCAACGCAGCCATTTCATTTTCCCGTACGCACTATCCTAACTTAATGCAGTGCTGAATGCAAGAGGTACCGCCAAAAGGAAAACAAAGCAACACAAAAGGACAGGAATATTTTTTTTCTATACATACGTACCAAACAACACCTGAAAACAAACGCCAGCGAGAAGTGTTGGAACATAACTTGACGATATTTGGAATACAGATTTTTTTGGTCCATTACGAGCTATGATTTATGTCTGGCTTTAAAGCTATTAACTGTCTTTAAGTCTCTAAAGGGAGGAGTTAGCACAGTCGTTTGACAGCAGGAAAAACGTTGCGGCGGTACCTATCTAGGCGGTCTTCCGCTACAGAGACCTACCACCAGTTGTATCTTAACAGCATTACTGTGTTCAGTCTAACAGTATATGCCAGTAATCTGAGTGATAATCCTTTATCTTCCATGGCTTCATTGTCATATCATATGTGAAAGTATAAGCATATGGTAAATAAAAGTTTGCATGAGAAAATTATAAAAATTATTCAAGGTTAAAGTAACTAATAGTAGTATAATTACTTATGTTTTTGCAATGTTCGTGTTTTGTAAAATTAAGTTCCTCTCATATAATAATATCAGCTATAGTGGAAATCCTGACAAGGAAACTACTTGATTAATTATGCGGCGTCCCCAGGAGAGCCTCTTTAATACTGTTCAATGTTGACGCTGTTGTTTGCTTTAGGTTGGCGATGAAGATTTATTTTATGTGACACTTAAGGAGAAGTTTACAAACTATTCAGAATCGGCTTAACCGAAATTATATACCCTTCATATGTAAAAGAACTACTTAAGCGACGTTTATCTAATAATAAAACTTTGACGCTTCTTAATATATTTAAACATTTTGTTACCTTAGTAACTGTACTGACGGTATATAATAATATATATACATGGCTGCATGTTGGATAAGTACTTATTGTTACTACTAGCTCACGATTATGGGTAAGAGTGTTACCAGTTCATTGAAGAATGTTCTCATAGTATCGTTCATGGTAAAAAGGTCAAGCGATGGTTGCTAATGTGTTACCTTTCTACATCTCATCAGTGGGAAGTCGCTGGATGTGAGCAGCGCAAGACCGGCGAGGAAGTCCTTGAGAGAGGATATATAGCCAGCAATAGTCGATGTAGCAGTATGTAGCAGTAGCCTATGCCCAGCAGTGGACGTTATCCGGCTGATAAGATTACCTTCCTACGTCTATAAACATAGAAAGAAGCGCTTTATGTTTTTGGCTACAATAAGACTTTAAAACTAAAATCACGAATAAAGCGAGCTTTAGTTACAATGTTAAAAAGAAAGTAAATTATTATGAAAACAATAAACTTTATTATATAAAGGTAAATCTAGGAAACGGAAACAGAAATTTGCTTCGAAACGTTGCCGAGTTTTATAAATTTCACATCTATTTGTACAAAGCAAACTGTATTACAAACAACCTCTTTAACGAAAGTCTTTACCTTCCTGAAAGAATAAGTCTCGTAGGAAAATAAGATTCAATTTAACAATGGCAGTTTCCCTTTATTTTATTGGCATTGCAAAGTGTGCAGTCCGAGCTCGCAATCAGCGTTATAAAGCGCATACTGATTAGCAAACGCAAACGTAACAGGAACTGGTTCCGTCTACGAGTACGTAATGAGACGGTAGCTCGTTACCCGGAAATGGACATGATTTTTGATTATGATCCACGTGGCTAAGTGTTATCGTTGGCTGCTTTGTTTTACCGATCTTATAGGCGGGTGATGTCGTGTTATTAAGAACAAGACTTAAGTAAGACTTGTCTTCAGGTTCACAGTCTTTGAAGGTCCTCCACTTTCATTGTAACGCAGAGCGATTGCTGGGGACGGTTGCGATCCTCATTAGAACGTGTTTAGGAATAATACGGAGAGGTACCTCTGCGTTTTATATAAGATTCCAAGGTCTCCCGCAATGCACAGAAATGACCACCGACAGTTAATGGATACATAGCTCATATAAGCTCGTCTATCATCGATAAGCAGGGTATCTTTTGAAGATTTTTCTTCCAATAAAATAAAGCTCATACAACATACGTCGTTATGGGCGGGAGTATCACTCAACATCAAGTGAACGTACTGCTCGTCTCATCGCTTATTTTATAAAAAAAATGGTTAAAGAGATGTCTTGTTTTATACGATCACAAGTTTAGCGACAATATTAACTTTGATATTAACCGTTTGGTTACGAGGATGTGGTTAATAATGCAGCATCCCGCGGTGTGCTTCCTTAATATGGTTTAACAATGAAGTCCTTGTTAGCTCATTAAGATTTAGCTCCCTCATTGTGTACGTTCAGTAAAGTGAATGCCGTGTATGTATGCGCATGTTATGAAACACAAATATGAAATGTATAACGTGAGATATAATGACACATTCGTCTATTTTATATCATGGACTTATCTCAGATTTTTATATGTAATTTAACTATAACATAATAAATATATACAGTTTAATAAGTATTTTTTACTATAGTGTATTTATTATTTAAAAGTTTTTTTCCCTTGATGTAAAAAAATTAAAAGACTAAACAAAAATAATCCACAAGAAGAATCAAAGTTTTTCATATTTTTTTTTTAAATTACAGCCAAAAAACATCGGAAGGTTATTTTTGCGCCACCTTGTATACAAGGTATACAAAGTTTCGCAAAAATAACCTTCCGATGTTTTTAAGAGACTCAATTTCGCCGTGTCGTTTAGAGCAGCCCATGTCCTATAAAACTGACCATAATTTGAAGTCTAAAGGGTTTAAGGTCTGGGCTAGATGAGGGCCAATCTTCAAAATATATAAAGTCCGGAACGTTGGTTTCAAGCCAGGCTTGGGTAGTTTTGTGCCTTGTGACCAGGTGCAGAGTCATGCTGGAAAGTCCACTTTATATTTTTAGAAGTGTATTGCTGACAGGTTTCAAAACTGTATCTTGATAGTCTTTGGCTGAAGTTTTCACTCCTTTTTCACAAAAATGTAGTTTTGTGACACCTTGACAAGACACGCCCCACTAAACCATCACTGACGCAGGATGATCACCATGACCACGTTGTACCTATCCGACCAGCACCACTTGAGCAGCTTCTTTAGAACTGTGAGTGTACAATTTAACATTTGCTTATTGTAGTGTTCTTCAATCGTTTAAATTTTTTCATGGGTAAAGAGGATATTTCTGTGGCTTTCACCTGCGTATCGCGACAGAAGGTTTGTTCGTTTTGATCGATCCACCCTCTTTAATTGTAAAGATTGATTTAGGGCATGTCCTCTATATCGACGATAAGCACCGAGCTTCAGGTCTTGTTTTATAATACACGATACGCGACAGAGTCCTAGCGGGAATCTTCATTTATCGCGATAAGATTTTTTGATTTGCTTCCTAATGGGGTTTCGACGAATTCTGGCTTTAACAGCATTAACAGCCTTTGCAGTTCTAACAGCACGCGGCCGCCCAGATGTTTTCTGGACTTCGACAGAGGAAGTGTTGTTGTAGCTGTTGATAGTACGATATATGAACATACGACTGATACCAAGCTTTTGAATTGTCTGGAATATGAGCGACGGCTCCATACCCACTTTGTGCAATGCGATCTCACTGCAATCCTATTTTAATTAACACCCCATTCCATATTGTTATTTGATAATGAACACGAAAAAATATGTGAAACGGCGCAAAATCGAAAGAAGTTTTTAAAATAATATACGTGTTTCAAATTCAAAATAATAAAAAAAATTAATAAAAGAAAAGTTTTTATTTAACAGTATTTATGGCCAGACTAGTTATATATATGTATATAGATGATTAACCATGGAAATCCAATAATAAAACTTTAATATCAAACTAACAGATTTAACAATACAAATACAAAATTTTGCTACGTTTAGGTTTATAGAGAATTGTTAATTAACCAACCGGGCCGGGTAACCATATCGGCAAACAGTTAAATTAAACAAGGGCCATGTTAAATGCGGCGCGAGTAGAAATCAATTTGCGAATCACAGCTTGGAGTACAGGCACGGAAATATTTGTTTAATACGTAAACTGGAACTAATTCGTTAAACAATGAGGTTAAAGTTAACTGACGTCATATGTGACAACAAATGTGTGGAATAGAAAACTTTAGAAGTTTTATAAAGCGACGAGATGAGTAGGACGTTCATCTGATGGTAAGTGATTGCGCTCGTCGCTTGAGATATAAGATATCGAGTCACGTTACCTCAGTATCTACAGCGTCCTTCAAACAGGAATATAGTAATGTTTGTGTATTGTTCGGCGGCAGAAATAGGTGCTGCGGTGGTACCTACCTAGATGATCTCCGACAACAGAGTCCTACCACCAGTGAATTTGTTTCTGCTGTTACTTTTTAAATTAGACGCTTAATAAGCTTTTTATCTATTTAAATGTAATGATTATTATCATCATATATCTTCAGGGTGTAAGGGGTGGGACTAAGGGTATTTTAAGTGGATTGTAAGGGGTCACCCTGCCAATAAACACACGAGGCTTGGATCCCACCAACCCGTATTGTGCTATCGTTTTAGAAAATAGCCTATCCTCTCATATGATCCCCTACCAAAGACAACACCTAGTGCTCGGCGGTACCGAAGGTCATGTTGACTGTGAAGGTTGGAAGAAGCCGCTGGATGCAGGCAGCGTAAGACCGATTGATGTGGAGATCTTCGGATGTGGCTCATATCCAGCAGTGGATGTCTATCGGCTTATAATTGATTGATTGATGATAAATCGGAAGAATTATGTCTGCAGGACATTGATTTCGTCAGAGTTTTATCTTCGACTGGTCCCGTACTGTCCAAATCGGATGCTCCATGACGATAACGACATAACTTTGCATAAAAGAAGTTAAAGATCCTATTGGTATGTTACAGTTAACACTAGTTAATTAATGACAACGCAGTACATTGTACGTTGTAACAGTAGTTGCTGTATAAACATCTTAACCGTCATGTTATTGTTATTAGCAAGTACATAAGTTATTATTTGATGAAGGTGAAAATAAAGTTAAATGTACCATCATTATCATCATCAGCTGCGAGACGTCCACTGCTAGACATAGGCCTCCAACAAAACTCTCTACATATGTAGGGGTTCATATGAATGTATAAGAAATGTATTATTAAAATATATTGAAAAAAAAAAATTTGATACTTCAGCTACGTGAGCTTTCGGATACGTCAAGGTAGTTGTATTCCTTTTTTTTGTTTTATGTGGGTGACATTTCTCCGCATATCAACCCATGAGGGGGCAAGAACAAGTTATGTCGGACTTGCACCGACTGAAACCCTCATAATGTTCCACCGTTGTAACTTTGCAGTGGGGATACGGGAACGCTTTGACGTACCGCGCAGCTCCTTCTTGGGGAGAGAGACTCCTCCTTTTCACCTCTGTAAGGACGCGCCGGAATACACAGCGCGCCCTCGTCGCGGCCTGTTATAGTCACCTGGGCAACGGATCCCCTTAAATCCGTTACCCAGAGGCCATGGGAGCGAAGCGAAAGAACTCTTCCAACGCCCTGCGGCGGATCTAGTCTTGAGTTCCGCCGCCAACCGTTATATGGCTGCGCTGGATAGAGAGAGCGGCGAATACCGACACACCTCTCCCTCCGCGACTCCAACTCGGCTGCAAAGAGCTGCACCCGCGGCCCACCGGCACACATCCGAGGTGAACTCACGGAGCTCACCTGGAGTGGCCAGTAGGTTCCTCTTAGCTTCACCGTAGGTGACCAAGCCACGGCTACTGAGCCCCACCGCCACGACAAGGTGGGAACATGTTTGGAGGGACGTAGTTGTATTTCTAGTCCAATATATAAAGTTGTATATAACCTTTTATATTGATAGACGTTGATTTTTTATCACACTACGTCCCTTTGTGCCGTTTGTGGGCTATTTGTGACATATCCAGGTCACCGTTGACCCAGTGAAAGCCCCCCTACGTAGTAAACTTTATGGCGTGTTGATGTTAAGATTAAATTATTGCATTAAAGAGTGACTTTTGGGTTAACGTAAAAATAATCATTTGTATATATAATAGCAGAGAAGTATATATACGATAGTAATGCCGCTATATACTTTACTCATGGCATTCGTGATGGATATACAAATTAAAGCTTGTAGTGTACATCATGGACATATGCCTCCCCCAAAGATCTCCACATCGATCGATACTGCGTTGCTCGCATCCAGTGTGTTCCTGCGATTTTCACCAGATCGTCGGTCCACCTTGTGAAAGGTCTTCCATCGCTACGTCTACCGGTACGCGGGCGCCACTCGAGGACCTTAACGCCCCATCGGTCGGTCCTTCGAGCAATACCTATTGATCTAAAACTATTTACAACCTGTGCATATGATATCAAAAGCAAGCACTGATTTTTATATCTAATATTGGAGACGAATTAGAATATTCTCTCCGGAATTTTTCCATTGGCGTGTTGTAATAGTCGACTAAGAAGAAACTTCGCCGGAAAAGGTCAAGGTCGTGCTTACCAAGCACTGCGAGTATAACAATCGCATTTGAAGATATCTACGTCCAGCTGTGAACATTGATAGGCTCATATGACAGTTATTGATTTGTAAAAAAATGGCTTTTTTCGTAAAGCTGACCTATGTAACTTTTTTGCATAAAAAAATTATACTTTAAATATATATTTTTTTTAATATTAAAAAGCTCGTCTATTTCCTGTAAATGTATAGTTTTCTTGTTATAACCCCAGCTCGAAAAACGATATCTCTTTATCGAAGTAAACAACATTTGACTGAAAGGATAAAGGTGTAAAGAAGGTACCTCAACAACATAGATCGTAGAAAATCACCTCTATTTGTCTTTGATTCAATAATAACAGGGATATCCAGCTCAGGGTAATCCCTCCAGGGGAATTTGTCGCTCGCGAACAAACTACAAAACTGCTGTTGACATTCGGAACAAAACTTTCTCGCAAAGATTTGTTGTTAGCCAACTTTTGCGTCAATAACTTTGTTGTTTACAATAACACCGGCATTTTTATATAAGGATATGTGTATTGTATATTGAGGATATTGTTTTATCTCTTACGGAAGAGCTGTTATGTATTTGAAGAGATATTATATGTATACATTATTAAAATACTATAAACTACTTTATATCCGCTTAGAAATGTTAGCTGTAGTTACATTATATGTTCGTAGCCTATTTCTATTGTATTAGTTTTCTATTATTTAATGTTTTCACAAGAGAAACTATTTTTCCGTAGCTACCATTAGATGTCGGACAAGGTTTAATCTATTTCTAAGTAGTCCTCGATTTGTATGGATATAAGAGAATGATGGGCGCGGAAAAGACATATGTATATAGAGCATTCAACGTTCTCTTTTCGATATTATTGGATTTTGGAAACATTATTATTAACGTTATATTAAATGCTAATTGCCAATAGCATAATGGTTTAAAATAATGTATAGTTAAAATAAAGTTCCTGGTTCGTATCCACCGTTTAACTATTTTTGCGAATAACCAACAGGGAACATTGATAAGCTTAGTACGTGAATGTAATGATAATTAAAATCATATAGCAATTATTATTAAAATCAAATGACAAGGGTTTAGAGTAAGATATAATACGAGTAATTATACCATGAATTTTATTAACAAAGAACCATAGACTATAAGAGTATCGATTGACCGTACAATCTAAGTACGATGTGAACGTGAAGTTTGAAAGGCGTTATGGTTAATTTAATTACTGGAGTAACGACACTTCCTATCCCATATTACAATACTGGTAAAAGGTGATTCTGTGTAAACATCCTGAATAGCTACCTGTTATTTGAGGACACGTATCGTTTACCATTAGTTAGGATTAACAGATAACTATCGCCATTGTTTTTATATTTATAATACATGCGATTTAAGTAAATGCAAAAAGAAACCCAGAGATCTAAGTCTAATAAAATGTAACCTATCTGAAACGTGATTCGTAGCTTTCTAGGCACAAAATTTAAGCTTAGACAATACGACGTCTCCAATCAGGGATCGTCCGTGAAATGAAAATCCAGCAAGACATGACTAGCATTTGAAACTACAAGGCATTTTGATTTTATTTTATTTACTGTAGGTTGTTACTGGTGATGCTGGATTCCCTTCTGACTCAATGAAAGAAAAGGTTTTATAATAGTTAGTGTAAATCCTATACAACTGTAAGTTCTCTTAGTAGCAGGGTATCTTTTGATAATTTTTTAAGCTACAAATATAAAAGGTACTTAGTCGTATCATCTTTGTAGTTGGATACCATCTGCGTAGATACCACCGAAGTGATAACATTTTTAAGTTTAATAGACGCTGTAGCTAGTGGAGTTAGTGGGATGACTAGACTAAACACTATGCCGATATAACAAATACATAGTGGGAATACAACTTGTTAACCGTATGATGATCATACAGTTTTCTCGTGGCTTATAAAAAAAAATTGATACATCACGATGACTAGAAGTAATAGGAGCGCTTCATTTACAGGAAAAAGGTCTAATAAATTGATTGAAAAAGGCATTTACTTCCTAATTGGGGAACAGACTTCCAATGTAATTACTGTCAAGCTGATCTTGATCCAAATATAAAGAGAAACCAGAGCTCCAAGAAAGTCTCTGTAATCAGTACCGTAAGGTGTAAATCTATACAAATTGACTGTCTCTGTAGCAAGCTGCTTGTTCAAAATGGTTACCACCTGTTCAATTCCAGAGCAACATAATTTGTAGTCTGTCTGGATGCAGGATGGTCCCGGACGCGTCTGGTTTAAGATAAAATAAATTAATGGAAAAAACTTCACTCATCGACTACAGGTTATTAAGTTCCAAACCCTAGAACAATTTTTTCTATGTTTATCTTTTGTTGGTCTATAATTTCATTAGTTTATACTGTTATCTCTCTCTCTCTCTCTATGATAATATTAATCCGTTACTGTCCAGCTCGTCTACGAGTATATAAAATTTGAAAGAGGATGAATCTCTTGTTTGACCAGTTAGGATTTTCAAATACTATGATTTTCGATGTACCATATCTCTACCACCATGCCAGTATAATTGTGGTATGATTGTTAACATATGAAAGTACTGTAGACAAATAGGCTTGACTATTAACTGTTTCATTATCATTTAATATCATATGACATTGAGATCAAGTCTTCGCTTCTTTTTCCTCCTGCCTTTTTCCCAGCTATGTGGGATCGACACAGTATGCACTTCTCTTCCGTATCCCTCTATCAGCCGTCATATCTGAATTCACACTCTTCTTACACATGTCATCTTTGGCACAATCCATCCACACTTTCTTTGGTCTTCCTCTACCCTTATAACCATCCACGTTCGTTCTCATTACTTTCTTTTTACTGATCAAGTCTTCATTCATCGTACATTAAAAACTCAAAGTATACTCGAGTAGTTTTTTACGTAACCTAACACATAAGTGATGACCTAGCTTCACTAAGGTACAGCAATACGTTCTAGTTTTAAATAAAACATTTCAAGCGAATATACAGAGAGATTTTTTCTTCGCTCGGAATCAGCCAATGGGAATTACACACTTTTCCTAAACCTAACGATCCGGTCGTAAGAGAATTGGTAACGAATCGGATAGCTGGCTCCGCTTCTTCCGACCACGATCAGCGTATACATCAAAAGAAAACGAAATCAGTTCCATTTTGTATGGGGGCGAATTCCTTTGAACGATTTGTCATTCAAGTGGCCGACCGGGCTCCTGTTTCTCGTCTCAGACTATCCGGGAGGCTCCTATTTAATTCCTAGCACGTATACGACGGCATAAGACGTCGATTTAACTGGGGATTTGTTTTCATGGAGATTATTTCGCAGCCTCTCTGTCCCCTAGATTCGAGTCGAATGGGTTGCGTCATCCCGATAGGATTTTCTTAATTGTGTTTTTTGACCCGATCATTATTCTCCATTTTATTGAGGCTTTGATTTTTAAGTTTTTTTCACATGCAGAATGATTAACTGGGGCTTTAGTAGCTGATCTTTCGTAACATCTATTCCAATATTTTTCACGTACGTTATATTATGGTTTGTTCTCCTTGGAAATTATTATATAGGGTGGCGCAAAAGTAATCCTCCTATCAGAAAATGCTATAAATTTTGCCTTGATGTAAAAAATTAAAAGACCAAATAAAAATAATCCACAATAAGAATCAAAGTTTTTCATATTTTTTTTAAATTACAGCCAAAAACATCGGAAGGTTATTTTTGCGCCACCTTGTATACCTTGTATATATTTTTATTTGGTCTTTTAATTTTTTTACATCAAGGCAAAATTTATAGCATTTTCTGATAGGAGGATTACTTTTGCGCCACCCTATAGTTTATTGTTAGTTGGTACTGGAGTATATAAAGTTAATCGTACGCTGTATCTGATAAAATAAACCATTAATTTTATTTATAATTAGCTGGTCTTCAGCCGCTTTCCTCGCCGTTAACCCACGGAACTCGCTTTGGAAAAAGAATTTCGTAAAATCCGTTCTTAGTTGATCTATACTCGGTAAAAGGAATATTTCTACTAAATTTCAAGTCTGCAGACCTTCAAAGATATCGTGATGAATCTCTACGTAGGCAGAAACCTATTATATATATGGATATATTATTTGAAACAATCGTGTGTTTGAATCAAAATGGACTTTAATATTAAGTTTATTTAGATATTTATGTTTTACTTATGTAAAACATTATACAACGAACATGTGTTCAGAAGCTTATTAAATGAGTTCAATACTTGGCTCCGAGGCGCTCTGCTGACTTTCTTCTCAAGGATATACAAATACATATAATTTTTTTAATAGATAATGGGCTGAATATATTTAGCCGTTCTCGTCTACAATACGCTGGCCCTCACATGAAATACAGATTTATAATAAAAAATTGGAAACGGTTCATAAAAATATTAAACTTTGAAAACTCTATAAGATATCCCTAGATCCGATCCAGCGAAGTCTGTAATACAAGCTGGTTACTCGCCGTATTACCAAGGCTTTTCTAACCTAGTAACTTAATACACATAATTCGTAGTAGTTGACCCAGCAAACAACTTGAACAATCACTTAATGCCGTAAGTTCTGCTAGGTTGCCAAGAAGTGGGTATGACCTAGTGTAAACATAGGTGCGTCTCGGGGCGTACTTACATATACCCGTACATATATGTATATATAACTATTATAACCTTGTAGATCATATTCGGTATATATAATTTTATTTAAGTAACATGAAGTTGATCTTGACGCACTTTTGCCTGCTTTAAGGCCTGCCCATAACGATATGGCACAAGTTAGAATGTTTATACAACTCAAGGAGTTAGACTTTCTTATGAGATATGTAATTTCAGTATTTTAGCTACATCCTACCTTATAATGGTCTCCAACAATCAAGGACTATTATTACGAATATAACAACAGCCTGACGAGAAGGACTTCTCTGATGGTATAGGATACATGTCTATAACTTAACAAAAACATTAAGGTATAGAATAATATTTAATGTTAGTGGTCTAATGTCAATGTAGATACTTCCGACAAAGAAATCGAGAGGAATATTTTTTAACCTCCAGATATGTATATTTTTAAGATTTTTTTTATATATGGTAACACTGAATTCTTTACGAATGAGATTTATATACTATATGACTATATATGAATATACATTAAACTTGATTTCCATTTTTTTTAACTATACAGACTTGCGCTTGGCTACGATTTCAAATGAAGGTAAGCGAAGTATACTTTGAAGGTTAAAGAGGCTACTCTAGAAGCTCATTTACTCCTCTTTATTTCTTCTAATAAGAGAAGAACGAAATCGGAAACCTATTTTATAACCCCTTTTATTGTAATCTAAAAATTAACCCCCATGTTGATATTTGAAAAATTTTAAAATAAAAAAATACGTCGATTTTATTTAAAGGGGGTGTAAGTGTAAACAACAACTGATGTCACCCAAGTCAACCTCACCTGCTCGTGCTGGATTCTGCTAATCAACTAAACGAGGCTCTGGCTTCCATCAACCCATATTGGCCCAGCGTCGTGGGAAATGGCCCAAATATAAACCCGTACAAACGACGCCACCTGATGCCCGGCCATGCGAGTAGGGCAGGATCGATCGATGATCTTTGGGGGAGACCTATGTCCAGCAGTGGACGTGTATCGGCTGATGAGCATGATGATTATTTTATTTCAGTCAATATCAGTTCAAACTACGTTTTTTGTTACAGTTACTCTTATAGTTCTATTTCAATGGAAAAGTGTTATTATTCTTGTGGATAATATTAAATATTTTACATTTATACAATGTGGTTTATATATTTATACAATACCTAAGATGCCTAGTCGCCTAGGTGGCCTAGCAGCTGGATGAGCTCACGCGAAGACAATTCAGGCTGCGTCGAGACAAATGAATCGTACGTAGGCCACGACTCGCCTCGAGCGCTTTCCACTCCAGTAGAGATGTCCAAGACAATACTCAATATCGATATTTTTTATTTTCATATTTTTAATTAAAAATAATTATTTTTAAATCAAGTAAGTTGGATCTTGACAAACATCTCATCTGGAGTTGTGATATGATCTGCAGTAATAAATTTCTCTAACCATTACTAAGCTAGAGAGAAGCCTGTGTTTCTGAAGAAATCTATGACGTATTCAAACCGATATATCTGTTAATACTTATATATGAATAGTAAATAAAATAATAAATAAATATATTTAAGAAAAGTGCGACAAATACTGCTATGCTCAGTTTTTAGGTAACCTTGTAGAATTATTCGGTTATCTGTTATTTTATAGAAAATACACATAAAACGATAGATAATAGTCTGTGGTGTGGCATCATGGTTCTTTGACAGCTTATACAATTTCTATCTGATGTATTTTTAAAAAAACTTATTTAATATATATTTAATTATTATTTTTGTGACTTATCTCTATATATATATACCAGATTTCCATCTATGTAGAGATCACCATGATATCTCTGGAATCATAAGGCCTGGAGCCTTAAAATTTGATAGAAAAATTCCTTTCATCGAGTATAGGTTGGCTAAGAATAGAATTTCCAAAATTCCTTCTACATAGAGAGTTGCAGGCAGTTACGTCCAGCACAGAGTGCCGAGGTCTAGATAAATGTTAAATATATGTATCAAATTACAAAGCATCGATATTCCGAAAATAAAATATTCACATCACTTGTTGCGGTATTCAACTGGAGCTGAATGCACCAAGTTACAGCATCAACACGGGTCGCAACGAACATGGTACTCGTTATTTACTAACATTATTAAGCATTTGTATTCCGTGCTCTGTATAATCATCATCATTCACTTCAGCCTGTTACTGTTCATAACTACATATAGGTCATAACCAATAGATCATGGCCGCGACCAGGCGAAGCACCGGAATCGAATCAAGGATTCCCATGTTACTGACAAGCAGTTAGGAGATGCGCAATAAAAGCAGTTAGACCCCTTCTAACGATATTATACCTATTGTAGAAAACTTACCTTAAATTGGAATCGATATGTGGCGGCGGGAGACATCTATCAGTTGATGAGGACGATGATGATGAAGCCCATTAATTAACTCAACTTACCAGCGAAATATTTCCTGGAGAACAAAAATCAGAGATCCCTAAAATTAAAATTTCCCTTCTTCGTTTGTTAAATAGATAATTACGGCGGTCGTTATACTGGACGAGTACAATTATATACTTTTTTTGTTTTATTGTTGGATTTCTTATATTCTTCCCTTTTCCAATTCGTTATAACTTAAAAAAAAAACTGTCTGCGAATTAAGTCTGTTTTTAACAATGTTTGTTTACTTGGTTTTGTATCTATTTCACTGATTAATGAAACAAATTGTTGTTTACGTTATGGAAGAACTGTTCTGCTATCTGGTAAGTGGGTAGGTATACCATTACAATTGTGATTCTAGACTTTCGATCTATAATTAGAAATAATATATTTTTTTTTGATGTTAATATAAGTTCATGTTTTAACGTTAAATTTAACTGCCCAGTTAACTTAAAAAACCTTAATGACATTGTACAAAAAAATCTTCTCTTTATTAGATAATGCGAGTGATAATCTCGATGGTCATCTGAGGCGGGTACGGTCATGTGAGCGTTAACAGTCCCCACCCTCAAGGCTCACGAAACTACTAGACGCTTTTAGTCGCCTTTTACGGTAGGCAGGGCTTCAGGACTGTAGTCTCGGGCTAGTAAGAATAGGAATAAGGTAAGGTTTGGCGGGCCGTGAGGGTAGGGGTCCTTATCGCACAACAAACAAACCTGGGTGAGACAGCGTATGGTTTAGCTATGGTGTCTAGGAGCGTTAGGCTCCTCTCCTCAGAGACATGTGACACAAAGCATAGAGGGGCACCGGTGCGTTCTATAAGAAACTCTAGAGCCTCTCCGATGTCACTGATGCAGACCACCCTAGGGGTTTTAATGAGGAAAAATCTCACATTACCTTGTCTTCCTCCAGAAGCAGAGTATCTTTTGCAAATTCCACCCCCGAAACCAAAAATAGGCAGGTATTAGGTCTTAGCCCTATTCTTACTAGCCCGAGACTACAGGGCTCAGTAACAAAGACCTACCACCAGTCAAATCTGTTAGAATGATGCTGTATATTAAAGTGTAAACAAAGATCACAAAACAACAGAAAAGGACTATTAAACTGTTTGTTATAATTGCCTGGATCCAACAACAAAATTTCGCGCGACTCCTTTAATTATAAAAGGACCAGTCATAATGATTGTAATTTAGATGATCCATTAGATTTCGCTTAAGAGTTAACTTTAAAAAATCATGACTGTGGACATACCGAAGTTAACTAAGTACTTACATTTATAACTACTTTCCATGTTGCAATATTTTACAAGAACAAAGTCCAACAGTCGAGGTACGTATGTTGATAGGATTATTCATCATCATTATCAACCGATAGACGTCCACTGCTGGACATAGGCCTACCCCAAAGATCTCCACAAATACACAAATAAAATTGATATATTTTCACAATTAAAGCTTTGATAAGTGGAAACTTAAAAGCACGCGAAGTTTTAACAAAGTTAATAATAGATATTGATAATTTTACTTTTAACTTTACTAACAAACATTTTACATCCTTTAATGATGTCGTTATTGGAATATACCTGACTCCATTCGATGTTTCTTTATCCCACGCTTTCCCCTGTTCACCCACGATTCTTCCTATTAGTAGCAAAAGTGGTATAACGCGTATTTGGTCTGTATTTTCAAACGAAGTTATTATACTTGTTAATATTATATAATCGACTTTAAATTTAAGGATAAAAACGAATAATATTCCGAAAATACATTTAGAAAAAAAATTCTTTATTCGTCTAAGTCCGTCTTCATACTTACTGCTCTGGCGCAGCGACCTAAAGTGAGTCTTGCCCTTCGACACAAGACAACGACAGCGTTCTCCACTTTCCAGACTACTGCTATGAGCTCGTGAAGGTAGTATTACACGGCATCCGTCCTGCCGTTGGACGATAACTCTGCGGCCAATCGGGATTCCAAGGTCCGCTTTTTCAAGGTTGCTTTAAGGACGCTACGCTCGTCTCCTATCTGCAATGGGCCATATTCAGCGAATTCTGTGGACTTTAGCTTCTCCCATGATGTTCGGTTCGCCCACTAGTTTCTTGATTTCTCTTTAAATTGAGCCCAAAATCCTACGCATGATATTTATCTCGGCAACCAGAAGCTCTTCTTCTATATTTATCTCCATGACTATAACTGATGATTTTTATTACTCTTGCTTAATTCACACATCGATATTTAACTGTGTGGCACAGCGGTTATCCGCTTACGTTATAACAGGGAGATACCTTATCCGGTTCCGGGGCATCACGTTGAGGAGTTTAGTTGACCGCAGAGTATTTTTGAACCCGCCTGCTAGTTTAACTACCGCTCTCATGCAGAGAATCTACTGGCATAACAGCATTGCTGTGTTCCGGCTAGCAAGATATAAAAGCAGGATGCTTCACCATCTAAACGAACATGCTTCATCATCCACAGAATTATTGTCACATAACATCAAACGAAATAGAGATTAAGGTCAAGTATTAGCCTATTCACGACCTATGAGACCTATGTCCAGCAATAGATGTCCATCGGTTGACATGGTGATGATATTTAGCCCAATGAATCTAAAATATAATATATTGGTGATAGGCATCTGTTATCGGACACCGTCTAGGTAGGCTCCACGGCAGCCTGTATTTCTGCCGCCAAACAGCAAAGTGCAACCGTTACTGTGTTCCGGTTTGAAGGGCACTGTAACCAGTGTAAGCCCTAGGGCAATGAGATTAAAAATCTTATGTCTCAAGCGATGAGTGCAATATGGTGTAGTATATACCAATCTAACCGGCGCCATGTAGTTATGCGCGGGCACATCACCACTAGGTAAACGTCCCGCTTGTCTTGTCACTTCATCATCATCAACAGGCCATAGACGTCCACTGCTGGACGTAAACCTCCTCCATAGATCTCTATATACAGTCAGCATAGCCTTCAGTACCGCTGGGCACTAGGGGTTGTCGTATGTAGGGGTTTATATGGTGGGATGTACACCATTTCCCACCACTCTGGCTCAATGCGGGTTTAATCGAATAAAAAAAAAATTGATAAGCCTGGTGAGTAATATGTATTGATTGATTGTATATGGCGGCGTTTAGCCGGTATTATTCTTAAAATCCATATCAAAAACAAACTCGAAGTACAGAGACGATTTCTTTATTGCAGAACAAGAACCTAGAAGCAGAATAACAGCATCCTCTTCAGTGACAGTGAGGCATTTTTATACCTCAGTTGTACTATCGATCGATATTATATCTATTTTTAATATTAATACAAATATAATTTTTTGACACTACATAATTATAAGAAACGATATAAAATTACGATTTATTTAAACCAAAAGTCTAAAGTGTCTTAAATAATTGATCAAGTACTTAATTGTATTGATTTTTAGCGGAAATAACAAAGTGTCAACATAACGGAACTGTCAATTACAAGTCTCTTAAACTTTATATTACAAATCAAGATAAAGCATAATAAAATATAGTTACATTAATTTTATGATAGATGGCAGCACCATCGGGCGTTTTATCTCTCTCTCTCGTCTTATATATTACATAAAAGTCGACAAGCTTTATTTTTACACAAAACTCATTCAAAATTAATCCAACGTAACTTCCAAAAGTTCACGTCAAATAAACCGGAAGTGCTGATATTTTATAAGCTAAATATACCTTTCAATTTCCGGATGTTAACTTTGTATATTTAAAGGAAACTTCGTAACTTTCATGAGTTCATACAATTATTTTCATACCAAATTATATTAATTCTCATACTCATTTTAATAGTCGATTACGCCCCACGAAATACTCCCGCCCATAACGTGGCGCTAGTTGGGATGATATACACAGCGTCACATTGTGCTCGTCGCCTTGTTTTTTTTTATACAATTAAACGATGATATGAACAAAACGTTTGCCTAATGGTAAATTATACACGCCTGCCCATAACAACATGGCGCTAGTTAGGATATCATATCCTGCACCACATTGCGCTATTCGCCTAAGACATAAGATGTTGAGTCTCGTTACCCCAGTAATTACACTAGCTACAACGCCCTTTAAACCGGGATACAATGTTTGCGTGGTACTGTTTAGCGGCAGAAATAGGCACTGCGGTGGTACCTACCTAGACAGGCTCCGGCAACAGAGACCTAGGACCAGTAAAGTTATTGGATGTCTCTTCAGCTAATACTGTTTCCGAATTTTATTCTATATAATAAATAAATTATTTCATCCGATTGGTAGATCACCTTTATTAGATACTGTCTATGTACCACCGCTGTGGTTGATTCGGTTTGAAGGACTTTATAGCTGGTATAATTACTGGGATAACGAGACTTAATATGTTACGTCTCAGGCGACGAGCGCTATGTAGTGCTGTGTGTATCATTCTAATTAGCGCCACGTTAAGGGTGGACGTATCACTTACCATCAAGTGAACGTTCCGCTTAACTCATCACTTAATTAAATAAAAAAATAATAACATGTAACATGTTTGTGCATAGACAGCTTAATTTATTTTCATTGCTGTTAAAATTTTTCCAACTATTTATATATATATCCTCCTCTTCTTCAAATCGTATTCTTCATGTCTGAGGGTCGTCACTACCTCCACCTATCACTCTTGTCCTCATGATGTATGTTGTAGATCTGGTCAGATCAACGCATAATATATATATATATATATATATATATATGGTTAAAAGTCCTGTATACACTAAAAGATCTTTTAAGCTAGATTTTTCTATCATAAATGAAATACTAATAAACTTAAGTAATGATTATGTAAATCTTTATCTTTGAAATTTCTTTGACATTCATCTAAATCTCTATTTCTATTTGAAAACATTTACAACGCAATCTTAACAGCTTCAAGACGGAAATATTACTTAATAACTTAAGGTATTAAAGTCGAGTAGTCTGTGAAGTTTGTATCTACAGATTTCATTAAAATAAGTAAGACTAGTTACTTAAGTTGAATATCCAATGTATACTTCGTAAGTAAAGTATATTTCATTTATTCGTTACAAGACAAAAAATATGAATTTCTTTAAAAAAAACTTTAATTTATATGATCTTTAAGATATTGCACTAAATCTTTGCAGGGGTGAGTGTAATGTCGTTTATTTGCGATCCGTGCATTACTTTCGCTTGCTTAAGTTAATTGGAAGGTAATTGGACTCGGCGATCACCCTCTTATTTTACACCGACATTACCCTCGGATCTGTTACGAGTGAACGAGGATACTTCCAAATTACAAACGAAAGGAAATTCGTTCAAGAGTAAACTAAGTTCTAATGTTCAGTAACAGCGGTTAAGCGAAAGGGGGTAAGTTAATATACGTATAAACGTTATATTTTCAACATATAACAAGTAATTGTTTCAAGTGATAAACGCTTGCAACATAGCAACGAAACTCTAGTTAAGATGATAACACAGCATCATGCTCAGACTTATAATGTTTAATTTCATTATCTCAGCAATTTCACTAGCTACAACGCCCTGTAAATCGGACTACGGTAATAGCACAGTAGTGTTTGTCCACGGAAATATGAGCAGCGGTAAAATCTACTTAGTTTCCAGCAACAGAGACCTACCGCCACATTTTTGTTGTTTTTGACACCCCCGCAACACTCTTTGGGGAGGTATTTTTTTAAATCCATTTTTGGTTGACCTTTGAACGGCAGAAGCTATATTTCTACCAATTTTTGAGTATTTTGTCCAATAGTTTCGGAAATCTCATGACCAGTCAACAAATCTCTGGTATCCTCTATGTATACATATGTATATATATACAAATATCATGATTCGTGTTCATAACGAGAACTTCTCGCAAGAAATACTACACTATATTTGCTTAAACCCTTACTGAGTAACTTAGCTATTATAACAGTTGTCAGCTTTGGGATTTGTATATTTGCACCTCGTTCTGCAAATTCAGGGATACTACATCGATCGCTGGCTGCTGCGGGAAATGGCTACAGTGCTGTGCTGGAGTGAATTGTGAATTCAATTCCCGACAGACTCGAAGTATATATACTATGCATCCGGATGCAGAGACAGAGCAAGACTTCGGTGTTTTGCTCTGTCTCAAATAATAAGACTGCAGCAAATTTTGTTATACTATACTGTATACATCTTACGAAACTATTCTCCTTATATTCTATTCAAATAACGTAGGTACTGGTGGTAGGTTTCTTTTGCCGGAGGCTGTCTTAGTATACACCACCGCAGCTTACAGTTGACAAAAAGTACTGTGTTCTGGTTTGAAGACCACTGAATCCAGTTAAATTATTGGAGTAATTGGTATAACCATTTCAACGCGACGAACTCTAAGTGGTGCAGTATATGTCATCTAATCAAAAATATTATTATTATAGCCAGCTATCCTTTAGTTATAAGAAAAATTGGTTTTAGGTCTCTGTTGCCGGCGACCGTCTAGGTATCTCCGCAGCTCATATTTCTGCTGGCAAAGAGTACTATGCAATTATTACTGTGATCCGGTTTGAATAGCGATGGAGTTAATGAAATCGTTTAAGTAACGATATTTAATACATGTATCAAAGTGACGAGCTTAGTACGGTGTAGTGTACATGATACTAATTAGAGCCATGAGCAGCGCTCCCATGAACAGGTACAAGCATTGTCGTGGCGGTGGGGATTAGTAGCCGTCACTTGGTGACATACTGTGAAGCTAAGAGGGTTCTACCCGTTCGGCCCGCAGTGGCCACTCCAGGTGAACTCCGTGAGGTCACTTCGGATGTGTGCCGGTGGGCTGCGGAGGCAGGCTTGCACTAGCCGTTGCAGCCGTGATGGAGCCGCGTAAGAACAGAAGTGTTGGTTTGATGGTTTGCTGCTCTCTCTACCTTCGCGACCGTGGAATGGTTGGTAGTGGAGCCCAAGACCAGATCCGCCGTAGGGAGTCGGGAAAGTTTTTACTCTAGGCTCTTATGGCCTCTGGCTGAGCGATTCGACAAGATCAGTTGTCCAGGTGACGATAAGAGGCCGCGACGAGAGCACGCTGTATGTTCCGACACGCCCTTACAGAGGCGGAAGTGGGCTCTCCACTCAAGATATAGCTGCGCGTTGCAGCCGGCGCTGGTGGGGTCGCGCAGGTGAGCATCGTGGGGCTTTTAGTCAGTATAAGACCGACATAACCTCCCTGGAGTCCTAAACACACAACTATGCTTTGACTATTGAAAAATTGGCGCTAAATTGATTTAATTGTTAAGTTTTTTTTCAAGTATAGATAAGCACAAAGATTTCGGGTGTGGTTTGCATATCCTATCCAAAATCTCCTCTGACTAGAGCCATATTGTAATAAGCGTGTTACTAAATATCAGTTGAACTTATCTCGTTTTGCAATATTAGAAAAAAATGAAATAAATAAATATCCTTTGAATTTTTTTTAAAACGTAAAACGTTAAGGAAGTAATGAAAAAAAAATTCAGGCTTTATCACCTTTTTGCGTCGGGTAACGAGAAAATAAATCAGCGGCGTAGAAAAGTGGCAAGTAATTGCCTTGCCGCCTGAGGAAATGTCAAGTTCAGAATATCACCAGTTAAGTTAGATCTCTCGAAAGCTTACTTATCTCCTTACCTCTATCACACTTAACTGATGTATATTTTTTTAAAAATGCTGTAGAACCTTATGATAAGGAGCTTAAAATGTGTAGGGGTTCTACATCTTCGATTAGATGAGATGTTGGAGTAGCAGTCCAATTAAAAAATAGGGTTAATTTGGTCCAAAAATCTTTTTATTACTACAGAGTTTTTTTTTTAATTTTTTCCTATATTATTATTTTACTGATAGTAGACTTTGTTACTGGAGACCGTCTAGATGAGCTTATGCCGTTAAAACAGCAGAGTGCCATGAATACTGTGTTCCGGCTTAAAGGGCGCTGTTGCTAGTGTAATTACAGGGGTAACGAGACTCAACATGTTATGTCTCAGGCGATGAGTGCAATACGGAGCAGTATATATCATCCTAGCGCCACGCTGTTATAGGCAGGCGTATCACTTACCATCAGGTGAGCGTCCCGCTCGTCTTGTCGCTTGATTGAAGATCAAAGGACTAAAAACTTAAGATTTGGGAGGAAGGTCCTTTTATCGAGTGTAGGTCAGCTAAGAACGGATTTTATAAAACTCCTTCCCCAAAGGAAGTTGCGAGGGTGTTACGGCTAGAAAAACGAGTGGGGAACAGCTAGTATTTAATATAGTTAACTTCCGTTAAATATCTATAGTTTCTTTATCAATAATTTTTATATATTTTTAATATTTTTTTTTTTAGAATATAGAAATATTTTTTCAACAAGTTATATTTTTGTATTAGATATTACAAAAACAAATAAAATTTTTGTCAAAGTAAAACTTGTTAAACTTGCTAAAATTGCTATTTTTGTCTTTTCTTTAACATACATTTACTAAGAAATTGAAGTATTCATTTGAAATAAAATAAAAAAAAATCGAATGAGTACATAAATATAATACCGAAATAATACATATATATCGCCGGGGTAACTCAGTCATGATTCAGAAATGAGGAGATTTACAGGAGAACTAAAGTCACCGGCGTTGTCCAAAAGATTGCTAATCTCAAGTGGCAATATGCAGGATACAGTAAGGTCCTCGAATGGCGACCACGAACCGGAAGACGCAGTGTTTGCAGGCTTACCACTATGATATATGATCTGGTGTAGTTCGCGAGAAGCAGCTGGATGCGGGTAGCACAGAATCGATCGATGTAGAGATCTTTGGGGTAGGCCTATGATCAGCAATGGACGTCTATGGGCTAATGACGATGATGATGTTGATGACATATATATGAATAGACAATAGCATTGTTAATATATTTAAATAAAGTAATAATTTTCCGGAGTTTTGTTATAAATCTGTCACAGTTTTTTTTTCCTTTTAACATCAAATCTTTAACAAGAATTACTTAAGACAAACGATTGAACAAATTTCTGAGAAAAACACTTGTAATTATTGAAACAACGAGAAATGGTGCTGATGGAAACGTTTACTGAAATCTTCGAACAACAAAACATTAAGGCAAACATCTGCCTAATATCGTTCTTTACCCGTGAATAGGAAATTACGACAGGGGATAAACGAAGACACCTTTCCAGGGGCATAGTAATGGCAACACATTATCGTTCAAAGTTTTTATGTAACGGCCCATAACGTCTGATAATCCCGTACAAATTACCACTAAAGCTGGTTATAAGTGAAACGGCTTCTTATCATCACGGGCAATTGTAATTAGTAATTATGATGAAAAAGATCTTATATCTCTTGAGAGTATTCAATGAAAAGATAAAGATATCGATTGCTTCTTCTTCTAGTTTTACAAACATTACTTCCGTCATCATTATGCTCATCATGCTTTCTTGAAACTGAAGTTCGGTGTTCAGATTAAGAAAACTAATTTCATCCTTAGCTACTCGTTGGAACTAATACTTAAGGATTCACATTTTATATCGTCAAACGGAACTTCCGGGAACTTTTCCCTACAGATCCAACCTTTGAAATAAATGGGTCTTCTGTGCAGGTGTATGAGAAATGCAACTTTTTTTTTGCATAAAAGTTGCATCAAGTCACGTTTGAAATTAGCTCTCTCAAGAATTTGAGCATTGGAGACAACCGCTTCCACTTTATCTTAAACATACGACGGAGTCCCTTCATCTCATATGTTAGGGTCAGTTGAAAAAAGCTTTTACTGCTGATAGGTCTCTTACCGGATACTGTTTAGGTCGTCGCCAAACAGTAGTGTGTAAACATTACTGTGTTCCGGTTTAACATTTGATATCTTAAGACGACGACATCATCCTAATTTCTACGTTGTCGTGGTCAGGAGTACCTTGAACAATCAGGTAAATTCCTCACTTATCTCGTAGCTTCGTTGAATTAAAAAAAAACTTCACCAATTTCGTATGTTGGCTGTATTGTTTGTCTGTTAACAAAATATTTTATCAAGTTGAATATATTAATGAGAAAATTCTTCCATTATAATAACTTTGTTTGGTAGGAGGTTCACAGCATCCAATAATCAACGAAAGCTAATTGGTCATCCGAAATTAGTGAGCGTTATAAAAAAAAAAAAATTCGTAATCCAATAGCCACTAAGTAGTTAAACTTCGATCTATTGATGGCAGTTTGCTTTTACGGCTCCTAAGTTAATGTAATATTTCGAAGGGTGGAAAGCTTTCCAGAAATCTTAAACATGATTGCAATGGTGGTGAGATATCAATTTCTTTATACGCAAAGTTACGAGACATTTACGTGTTGGTAAGTGATACGCCTGCCCATAACAACGTGGCGTTAGTTAGGATAATATACACGTCACCATATTGTGGTCGTCCCTTTGTTACATAAGATATTAAGTTTGGTTACTTGAGTAATTTCACTAGCTAATCAGAATGAAGTGATGTTCGCACACTACGGTTCAGCGGCAAAAATAAAAGCTGCGGGAACCTACCGAGAAGGTCTCCAGCATCAGAGACCTTACCACCTATCTTGCGTTTAAATAAAATTAATAACTGGAAGATTACTACTAAGCATGGGAGTTTTGTTATGTATACTACTTCGAAACGAAAAATTTATGAAATTGCTTGCTAAAGTCAGAAAAAGTTTTTTTGTCACTTTTTCTCAGTAGAATCTTGTTCTTTATTAAATAAGGTATCGATTATGATATTACAAAGAACATTGTTTAATAAAGAAATTAGGATTTTTATTTTGAATATAAGCAAGCGGTAATAGAACCTTGTAGAAATTGTTGCTGCATAACATCAATTGACCAGGATCTCGAATGCCGTCCAACTGTTCAGGTTTGCAAGAGGCCGGACGGAATATAATGAACTGACCGCCAACCTCCGCCAGCCGGAGAGGCCTTAAGAAGAAGTGGAACTTTCATTGAACGGTAAACAGTACGGCCGTCTATAGTAATGAGAAACTGAGATATATACTCTACTACATTACTACATTGAGGTTAGAATTACGAAGCAATCCACTTCGCTAACCGTTATTTTACATGATACTATTCAGCGGTAATGCCTTAATAAGTTACGTAGAATTTTCTAGATGAAAATTGCCTGAAGCTTTTTTATTACAGCATGAAATATCCAAACAACTTTAGCATAATAAGTACGAGTACTTGGCGTCGGGAAGAGTTAAATCCACTGTGTAACGAACCCATTCGTCTGAGCATTGTCAATGGTCGATAGTCCCAAACCTCTTGTCCATCGACAATCGTATTATGATATAAGAGGTAGTAAACTATTCAGGTTTGTTTGTTAACAGTAATCGCTAGCTTTCTGATATATAATAGGCCTCTTATTAATCTATTGTTGAAGATATATTTTAAATGCGTTTGGATAATCAGATCACAAAGATTTTACTTATGTCAAGTTTGGTATTGTTAAAAAAAAATTAATTATTACTGCCTCCTAAACCTGGAGATTAACTGTTTGTTTCGATAGTAGCAAGGTTCATCATATAAAAAATCTTCTGCCATAACACTATTACTGTAACCCAGTGGTCAATATATAAAAGCTAGAGTATGTTGAAGGAACTCATCTCACCATCTACCTCGTCATTGTTATTTAATATTATATGATATTTAAATTCTGTTAGGTGATTTAAGTTATAGATAAAGAAAATAGAGGTCACAGTAAAGTAAAAATCTATAATTATTTACATAGTTATATATATTTGTAGCATAAAATAATGTAAAGATAGGTGACGTTGGTGCTCTCTTGTGCCGGACACCCAGACTTACTTCGGGTCGCTATTTCACAGAGTAAGTTATTAAAAGTAAGAAGTATTTTTTTAATAATAAACTCTATCTGTATTTTGGGTAATACTAGACAGATATAATCTATATTTTATAACTGATAACTAAATCCACCGACTTGCTTTTCAAACTAAACTAAGATGTAAACTAACAAACGTGAAACCATCATTTCTGAATCTTACGTTACACACACTAGCCTCTATTTTTAAACGTTAAAACCGTAATAAAGTTATATTACGAATATATGACAAACCATATGCAAATAAAAAAAAACCGTCACTTACACAAATAACCTGAAAGCGGAAGAGAAAACTTTAATGTCCGTACTAAGCGGGCTATAAACTCGACCTCGGCGCATTAACCTCTGTTAGCGGGCCAAAGGGGCAATCTGCAGGCTAATTTGATAGGAACAGACAAACGAGTACATATTAGATAGAGGCACAAACTACAGGCAGAAGCGGAATACCTCTAATTTTTATCGAAGAGGAGATTACAAAAGCAAGTAGTTCGACTAATGATAAATGACCCTTCTAATTTTGAAACTATAGGACAAGTTAATATGATATACACACAATAATGTTTATGTCGTTACCTAAGTAATTAAACATAAAGTCTCGTTAACCCAGTAACTTTCGAGTTAAGTCAAGTCAATATACTAAGGAGGTTTTATTTTCTATTGTTTATATACAAACAAATTAAGTATTATATAGTTTGTAAGTACTTGAAAATAGAAGACAAATACAAAGGTGAGTTTTAAAGAGGAGGTGGGTGAATCGACTAGGCTGGTCGAGGCAGATAAAAATGTAGTCATATATATTGGGATACCGTTTGTACCTTAGGCGTCCTGGGGTCGGCGGGGTCCTGCCCCACCCTGCACGTCATGCGGCCGTGTGTCACTCCACTAACGTAACTCCGCCGCCCTTGGCCAGCTACATTTGTTGCCTTTCGGCTCAGTAACTCTTGATGGATTCGTTTGAATATTACTCAGAAATAAAGTAGGTAAAACCGCTTTATAACGGTTAACCTTTACGGCGGCAACGCTAATTTGAAAGGTACTTTGTTATCTAACATTAAGATTCACTACCATTTGTATTATAATCTGGGGTGGAAACACGGATACCGAAATCAAAAAACGTTATGTTATTATACATGGAGAAACATGTAAAAGTCCTTTTTTTGGTTATCGAGAGGAATCATTTAAAAAGATACTCTGCTTCTGTGGGGAAAGACAAAGTTATCTAGAATTTTTATCTCCTAAAATTTCTTTGGTGATTATCCTCAGTGCGTTACGGAAGACCTCGGGATCTCCTACGAAACGCCGCTGTGCCTTCGAACGTTTCAGGGCGGTAACCCTCCCCAACAGCTTTGTTACAACAAGCAGTAGACCACTTCGTACTTGTCGTTCACCCCGAGTTTGCTGTGCAGGCAATGAGGTCCTCCACTTTCTAAGCCCGCGAAATGAAAAACGCTTTTAGTCTTCTTCTACGACAGTGCTTACCTTAGTCCTATTCCTAATAGCCCAAGACTACAAAGCAAGATCTATTGAAATTTGATTTCAGATCATTTAAAATAAAATAAGAAGGTAATAATATTTTTATTGGTGGTCCTAAAGTATTCAAAAAATTTATCAATTGTCTTTAGGGATTATTTTAAGGGATAACTCTTTTTAATTTCATAATAATTACCCTATATTAATATTACATGCGAACATTTCATATATATTTGTGTGGTTGTAAAGAAAATTTTATTATCATTTGTATACTTTTTAATATATCCTTTGACACATGTTAAATTATTATAACACAGGATCGAGCAAGATCTTATGGTATATTCAAACATCCAGGTCAGAACAAAGCCTCGCTAGTACCATCTTACTACTGTATTTATGCTATAGTATCGGTCAATTTGTTTAGATGAAATATGTTGGTTTAAACATACGATTGTTGCTATAACTGTTAAAATAAAGATGCTGAATTCTCGAATGATGCACAATTAAAGTTATTACAAAATTAATCGTTTCTTTCTTGCCCATACACTATTAGAAGTAATTATTAAATATTTATTCATCAAGTGAGGAATAGTGTGACAAGGGAGCGGTGCGGCGTGGTTGAAGATGTAGTGACAAAGATAGAGAAAGGGATGCTTAGATGGCCATGTTGAAAGAATTGATGAAATAAGATTGGACATGATTGGACAAATCGGTGCAGGTCGACCTAGGCGGACATATTTCGATCAAATCGAAGATGTCCTAAAGAAAGGCCGGGTCAAGAGTACTCGCAACCGACGAGCATGCATGAAGACGCTCATAGAAGTGAAGGAAGCGAGAGAGGTGTGCCAGAATCGTAGCACGTGGAGAGAGGTGGTCTCTACCTACCCCACTGGGAACGAGACGTCATATATATGTTTGTATTTTATTCATTATCATTGTAATCGTAATACTCATATTCGTTGTTGTATGTTTGGTAACCTAAACATTTATAGATTGTGGTTTAGGCATCTTGCGAATGAATCTAACCAAAAATGTTCGTTCTCCTTACATCGTCATAAAAATAACTCTGCGGCTGTTAACTATAAAATAAAAACCTGATCGCAATATATATATAATACAGCCCAACATTTCACTCTCCTCATCTAGATTATATCAGCCTCTTTACTCTGATAGAGGCTACAAAAAGATTTAGTAAACGAATATTTTACATCTTCGAGTCAATGTTAATATTCTCATCATCATCATAACATTACATTTATTAACAATTCGCGTTTTAAACAACAATTAAAATTTAACTATAACGTTTAGTAGAGAGCTATACAAATGGATATGTTGACCTTTAAAAGAGTTTAATACTTTGGGGCCGTAGTACAGGGCACGGCGAATTTGTTATTACTTCATTAGAGGGAGTTTAACCTAGTTTGACCTAAGCGTCATAATTTCGTTAATAATTTGAGAAACTTGTTCAAGTAACTAATTATTTCGAAGTATTAAGACGAAAAGGGGAAATAAAAATTCTAGTTCATGAGCTTATATTCAAAGGGATTTGATTTCAAAATAAAATTATGTTTATATGATAAAGGTGAAGACGGTGAAGAAAGCATTGATATTATTATAAAGGCGCATTCATAATTGGTTCATAGGTAGGCGATTTTGAAGACTCTATTAATATCTAAACTTAATTACGTATGTGAATCTGGAATCGAATCAGGATACTGTGGTACAAACAAGCAGTCGTAATGATAGCATAGTTACATTTGCTTAACTGTTAATGATGAAGATTTTCATCGAATTCTTATGAAGGCGCAAATGAGAATACCATTGTTTCGAAAAAGAGGGAATGAACTGTTGGAAAATGGTTAGGAAACGTTGAAGGGTTCCCCAGGTGTACATAATGCTTGGAGCACAACACAAGGCAATTCAATTTAGCGTCAGCGCGGCTTTCGCGCTTCGTATTCGTTTTCATTATTTAATATAACTCCTGAGCATTTAATTTCCCCCATTTCCTCATTGGGCGTGAACGTAACTGGATTTGTCAATATTGATTTGTCGAACTGAAGTATTCTATATCGTAAATAACAAAGGAGTGAAAGAAGGGATGCGGAAGATCGGAAAGTTGGAAGACTAACACCTGTGATCACAACATCGAATAATCGCTGCTGCTGTACAGTTTGCATAGACAAACATATTACTTGTAATACGCCTCTGTTCTGCCGCTAAAAGGTAGTGAGCAAATATTACTGTTACGTTTTTTTTTTCTTTTTTATTGTTCCCTCTGCGTGTTGTGGGTCAGGGCCTTTTATTTTAATTTTTTCATTTACCATCTTACTTTTTTATTACATTTATTTTTCTTAATTATCCTCTATCATTATTATCTTCTTTAAGTTTCTGCTTATCTTTCACACTTTTCTCTTCTCTGTCATTCTACATTCCTTTCATTCTTTCATTCCTCCTCTCTGAAGTGAAGACTTCCTCTTGTGTTTATTTCTGGGGGGACTGTGTTTCGGTTGGTATGACACTGTAGCTAATGTAATTGGGGTAACGAGACTCAATATCTTATGTTTCAAGTGACGAGCACAATTTGGTGCGGTCAGTATCATTCAAACTAGTACCACATTATTATGGACAGACATGTCACTTACCATCAGGTGAACGTCGCGCTCGTTTTGTTGCTTCTTTGAATAAAAAAGGAAACGCTGAAGATTAGTCTGTTGATGTTATACTATGATCACAATATTAAGAATCGATATTGCATACGGCATAATTTAGCACAGTTTGCAAAGAAAGACACACGTATCATTGGTTGTAGACCTCTCTTATCGGAAACCGTTTGAATACTCCTGCGGCTCCTATTAACGTCGACAAACAGTAGTGTGCAAACATTACTGTGTTCCGGTTTGAAGGGATTTGTAGCTAGTGAAATTAATGAAGAAACAATACTTAACTTTTTATGTCTTAAAGTCTTAAATTGTGATTGTGATGCGTCGAGTAAATTGTGATGCTGTATATGTTCTAACTAGTACAATATTATCGACAAGCGTATCAGTTACCATCAGATAAACACCTCACTCGTCTGCTCATTTCTTTTGATAAAAACCAAGGTGTAAAACCTGTAAAAAATGGTAAACCATCTTCAAACTGAAGGCTGTTCTGCTCACATGTTGCCTAATTTCAAAGTTACCTTGATTATACAAAAAATGACCGTGACATATAGAAATCAATATAAGCGGATGTAAAAATAGAACATATTGATAAAGTCCGCGTTCGGGTCAGACCTTTTACCTAAATCAAACCTAGGTACCACCACGCTTTGGCAAGTCAGCGGCAAACGAATGGATTGACCGAAATGGTTACCGTACGAAAGCACGCGACACCGTTGACATTCCCAACGAATTTGTCGAATCGAATATTGCTCTCGAAAAATCAATGAGACTATCATTAACCACGACAAAGCGACCAGTTATACGACATGATGATGATGAGACGGGTAAATGATACGACTGATATAACAATGTAGGGTTACGATACATAGTTACTATGACATACACCGAAGCACCGGTGCGTTCCGTAGATCCCAGTGCCTTCCGCAACGCATTTAGGATGATCAATAATGGGGTTTTAGTGGGTAAAATTCATACATAACCTTGTCTTTTTTCTAGAACCAGGATATCTTTTTAGAAGTCCCTCCCCTGCCCCTCGAGCCCGGATCACAAAAAAAGGATGACATACACTACGCCGTATTATCCTCATTGCTTTGAGACAAGATAATAAGTAGCGTTATTGTTTCACTAGCTACAACGCCCTTTAAATCAGATACAACAATTTCTGCATATTACTGTTTGGTGGAAGATGCAGTAGCTGCGGTGATACCTACGTAGACAGTGTCCGGTAATAGGAACCTTTTTCTTTTGTCGAGCAGAAAATCTTCAAAAGATACCCTACCTCTGGGGAGAAAGACCGGGGTTATCTGGGATTTGTATCCCCTAAAACGTCTTCGATCGTCATCCTTAGTGCTTTGCAAAAATTCCCGAGATCTATGGAATACACCGGTGAGCACGATCCGGAGAGTACAGTAACCCTTCTCAGCATCCTCTCTTTGCAACGATAAGTAGGAAAACGGTGGACAATGAGGAGCCCGTACCTTTAAAGCCCAAGAACCTGAAACCCTTTCAGTCGCCTTGTACAACAGGCGAGGCTTACCTTAGTCCAATCTTAATAGCCCGAGACTATGGAGCAGTCGGCAATTAAGTCCTACCACTAATAAATTAAATAAATATCAGATAAATAAACCTTTACTCCTGTACTGCTTGGTGACAGAAATAGGAGCTGAGATGAAGCCTATTGATTATCTAAGTTGGAACGGTGTTAGCTAAGTAATAACGGTCGAATCACCTCACGCTTTTAGCATGAAGCATACGTGTGAGTTCAACCTCATCTAAGATCGAGACATAATTTGAAAACAACAGTACTCCAGGGTAAGCCACTTCCGCCAATTAGCACTTGGCCATTTACTGGTGGTACTGTTACCGGAGACCGTCTAGGCAGGTATCACAGCGCGTATTTTTACCGCCAAACAAGTGTGCATGTAGCTAGTGAAATTACTGGAGTAGCGAGACAATTTCTTACGTCTCAAGGGGATGGGCACGTGGTGCAGTGTATACCATCCTAACTAGCGTCACGTTGTTATGGACAGGCGTGTCATTTACCATCAGGTGAACGTTCTGCTCGTCTCATCGCTTCTTTCAATAAAAAGGCGTCACTTCGTCACTATGATTTAAGTGTGATAGAGTCTAACATAAGAATAATAAATATAAAACAGTAGATATAAGGAGTTGAATAATAATTTATTCATCATCATCATTAGGTGCCTTCATCAAACTGAAGTTTGGCGATCAGATTGAGGAAACAAATCCGATCCTCAGCTATACTTTTTAATGATGATTTTTAAACCCGGTAACCATTTCTTGCGCTGTCTAGCAGGTGAATGTTTTCCAGAAATTTTGCCCTCCAGGATCTTCTTTGGGAACTTATAAAGAGATCCTCTATGAAGGTGTCTGAAAAATGCAACCTTTCTTTGCATAATGGTTGTCATTAGCCTACATTTGCAGTTCACTCTCTCAAGGACTTGACCAAACTTGAGATGTCCGGTGATGCGATCGGCACATGACCGATCTACGTGGGGATCTTTAGGAAAGACTTATGTCCAGCTGTGGACGTCTATCGGCTGATGGTGGTGATGATAACTAAGCAAAATATTTGAACTTTAAATTTACATAAAAGTTACTCATACGTAACACCTTAAACTTTAATTTATAAGTTAAACCGCTACTGTATAATCTTTAAGTGTAAATAGATGTTATTGTGTATGTGTGTATGTTGTGTGTGTGTGTCATTGTGTAGATGTATATGTATATGTATATGTAAAAGGATACACGAGTTAGCTGTTAGCAGCTAATTATTGACTGCGACCCCATATTATCAGTTACATGTATTATTCAGTTAATTAACGTAATAGGTCGCAAACTACATTAACTAAACAATCAAAAGTTTAACCAATATATAAAGTAGATAAATAAGTTGGAACTATAATATAGATGAGTTCTCAAGGTTTTTTTTTATGATAGTAAGTGATACGCCCGCCCATAACAATGTGACGCTATTCAAGATGGTATGCACTGCACCACATTGCGCTCGTCGCCTGAGACATAAGATATTGAGTCTCGTTATCCCAATGATTACACTAGCTACGGCGCCTTCAAACCGGAACACAGTAATATTTGCACACTACTGTATGGCGGCAGAAATATGCGCTACGGTGGTACCCAGACGATTTCCGGCAACAAAGACCTACCACCAGATGATCTTGGAGAGAAAAATTCGTGATAAACTTGCACCCGGTAGACACCGGTTGAAATGGTTTGACGACAAGGAATGGACCGGGTTTAAAAACCATCATCATCATCAGCCGATAGACGTCCACTGCTGGACATAGGCCTCCCTCAAAGATTTCCACCTCGATCGGGTAGGAATTTATATGAGGGGATTTGGGCCATTTCCTATTACGCAGGTCCAATGCGGGTTGGTGGAAGCCAGAGCCTCGTTTGCTGTATAGCAGGGTGCACCACGAGCCGATGATGTTGGCATAGATCTCGTTAGTTATTGCGCGGGAACACCCCTAAATACGATCAGATAAAAAGAGTAACTGAGGATCGAATTAGTTTTCTCAATCTGGTCACCAAACTTCAGTTTGAAAAGGGCATCTAATGATGACAATATAGATATAGTAAAATAACTGTGAAAGATTACTATTGTTTTTTTTTTATTTGATGAGTTGAGAGATATCTTGATGTGATGCTAAATAATGCGCTTGCTCATACGGAGGAGGAGGGAAAGGAGAAGTTAAATCTTGGAAGAATTTTCTTCATGAATGAAAGTTTGTAAATATTAACAGATAAGGAAGTATTTATATATACAATGAATGAATGAGAGAATGAATGTGGATGGTTATAAGGGTAGAGGAAGACCGAAGAAAGTGTGGATGGATTGTGTGAAAGATGACATGTGTAAGAAGAGTGTCAATTTAGTTATGGCGGCTGATAGAGGGATGTGGAAGAGAAGTACATATTGTGCCGACCCCACATAGAATGGGAAAAGGGCAGGAGGAAGAAGATGAAGATTGTATAGAGAATAGATAATGTTTCTTCACTCCCATAGAAAAAGTTTTAAACAATTGATGAAAACGTTTAATGTAAGAAAGTTCACAGTTTAAGTTTTCAAAGTGAAATAATCGATATTTTAGTAAGGAAACTAATATTGTGCCTGAGAGCAAAATTAAAGTACCTTTTTCACATTATCCAGAAGTATGAAATTTATGTCGTTTATTACATTAGATATATATATGAAAAGTTATTTTTTATTTTAGCATAAAACGTTTTCCACCAAAAATGCACGCTGCATACGTTTTCCACAGTACCCTTGATGAAAAATGTCCGTTCCGCGACGCGCACTGTAATAAAATATAGAGTATATCCTTTTTTTTTTTTCACAGCCCCGCAGTTAAATAACATGAAAGTAGTAAAGTGGAACGATTGACATTTTTTTATCTCTAAGAAAGTCTCTAGTCTATTTATAAAAAAAGGGATTTCCGCTGTCAGCCTTCGTCTTCTAAAAAAGACAGGAGTAGTGAATGTTAAGATTTAGGGTTAAATATTATTTGCTTTAGATACACTTTTCAATTTAGGCATTATCTTATAAATTTCTTTCTCAATGTCGACTTTGGGGTAGTTTTATTATTACTGAGAAGAGAGAAAGATAAACTATTACAATAAATCTTTATTAATAAAGTAACACCAGGCAAGTGAACTAGTATTATGTCAACAAAAGACTATTGTTATAATCTGTAACAAAGATTTGATAGCTCAATTAATATAGTACATGTCTGAAAGAGGCACGAGTTCGATTCCCACCAAGTTCAAGGTCCGATGAAAGAAAACATAGGGGGGAAACTAACATGTCTCGAGAACAACAGCTTCAACACGTAATGTCCATCAATCCATACTCGGTTAGTATGGTGAACAAAAAGCTTTGATTTTCCTGTATGAGAAGACTCGCAGTCCCAATAGTGGGAACATAAGGAACATAGATTTGAGCGGTTGCATTGGTTTTCAGTACGCTCATCCCACTTCCGTATGCCTGTAGATACTTTTCTTTTGAAATATAAGGAGAGAGTAAAAGATATTGAAAGACAGAAAAAAAACCGCTAATATTATAGTAATGTTTAAGTCATTGCTTCAACCATATATATATATATATGTTTTAACTTTATGTAGTGTTTAAAACCGTTTATCAATAGGATAATTTGGGTATGGATTCTTCAGTATTAAGTCATAAAGTTATAATGACTTAAAACCACTAGACTTTTACTATGTACGTTTATTATTATTTAAACTTTCACAGTGCGTGTATTAAATATATTCTACGGAAGCGTCTTCCGGAAATGGAGCTTAATTGCTGCGACATTCCGTGGTTATTATAGTGTAATGGTGGAAGTAAGGGTTGTTTGAATAATGATACTTCCATTGTAAGAAATAAACTGGAAACAAATATACTGATAGTATATTTAAAAAAAAACTATTCATGTTGTCAGTTTTAGTTGTTTGGGAGAAGTTAGATAAAACAGCAGGGATTTACTCTCCCTCTCTTTCTTTCAAATAGTACGCTAATATTACTCTTAATTCCATTTGAAGAGCGCTGTAGCTGTAGGGGTGTAAGAGGTTCCGTTTAACATCTTACTGAGCCCAAGTCAATTTCACCTGCACGCGGTGCACCCTGCTGAATAATAAGCGAACCTCTGACTACCCACCAACCCGCACTGGGCCAACGTGGTGGGTTACGGCCCAATTTCCTTCAATGTATTCCAACAAAAGACGACCCTAAGTACCTGGCGAGACCGGTGGCCCAACCGATCCTGACAGAAGTCGGTGGCACCAGTACCAGGGGTGCGAACAATCCTCGCGTATGCGGGCAGCGTAGGATCGATCAACTTGGAGATCGTTGGGGGAGGCATATATCCAGCAGTGGACGTCTATCGGCTGATAACGATGATGATAGCGCTGTAGCTATTTAAATTACTACGAAGATTTGCAACCAATACCGAAATATAAGTGAGCGATTAATTTAGAATTACTTAAAACAAGTATCCATCCAAAAATTTTTTTTTTAATAATTACTATTATCTTGTGATAGAACAAAATCTGTCCGTGTAGGTAGTTGTTTAATTATCAACGTCCCTTCCATATAGGGAGCTGTATTGATCGATAGACATTAGAAGCTTTGTCTGACGATGAGGATGAAACGGTAAAACAAACAAAAAAAGATATAAATCTCAAAATTTGTTTACATTTAACTGTTAATACATAAATGATACATTCACGAAGCGGCTTTTAAGTTTTCTACAAACAGTGATTATCACATATAACCTAGTGTTTAAGTGCTTGTGACACGAAGGGGGGCTGAATATGTAAACAATGTGTAAACAGTAAAGTGACAATGTATACAGTATATATCACTGTAAAGAATTTATATGATTACCTTATTATGTTTGGTTTTATTAATAATAATAGTTTATCGCTTTATATTAAACATATTTGATTGCTTCCGTAAAACCCCAAGGAAGGAATTTTGTAAAACCCATTGTTATCTGAACTCTAAATGGCAGAAGAAATATCTTTATTACATCTTAAGTATTTAAGTCTAATCTCGTGATGAATCAATGAATCACTGCGTATCTTCTATATATACAATATATAGATAGAAGAAGATGATAATCATTTTCTCTATCATCATAGTGATAAAGTTATCATATCAAAGTAAACTATTTACGAGATTATATAAGACAATAAGTATACAGATATGTATATTGGTATCGGGCTGTTAGGGGTTCCATACAACAACTCACAAGACCAAAGCCAACCTCATCTGCTCACGGAGCACCCTGTTAATTAACAAACGAGGCTCTGGCCCCTACCAACCCGCATTGTGCCAGCATGATGGGAAATGGCCCAAATGAACCCCTATAAACGACTGCCCCTAGTACCCGGCGATGCGGCCAACGCAGGGCCGATCGATGTGGGAATCTTTGATGAAAGCCTATGTCCAGCAGTGGACGTCTATCGACTGACGATGATATATATATAAAACATATACGTCTTCTTCTAAAAGTGCCACTCTGTTACTGGAGGGTGACCGTCAGATTAATAAAATTGTGCCTTTCATGAACCATATAACACAGTTTACCAACACCGGTAATATATATAAACCTAGTCTGGCTATAAATACTGTTACATAAAAACTTTTTTTTTTTTAAGTTTTAATTATTTTGAATTTGGAACACGTATATTATTTTAAAACATTTTTTCGATTTTGCGCCTTTTCACATATTTTTTCGTGTTCATTATCAAATTACAATATGGAATGGTGTGTTAAAGAAAATAGAATTGCAGTGATCGCCTTGCACAAAATGTCTATGGAGCCGTCGGTCATATTCCAGACACTTCAAAACCTTGCTATCAGCCGTATGTTCGTATATCGTATTATCAACGGATACAACATTTCCTCTGTCAAAGATCAGAAACGATCTGGGCGGCCGTGTGCTGTTAGAACTACAAAGGCTGTTAATGCTGTTAAAGCCAGACTTCGTCGAAACCCCATTAGGAAGCAAATCAAAAAATCTTATCGCAATAAATGAAGATTTCCGCTAGGACTCTGTCGCGTATCGTGTATTATAAAACAAGACCTGAAGCTCGGTGCTCGGTGCTTATCGTCGATATACAGGACATGCCCTAAATCAATCTTTACAATTAAAGAGAGTGGATCGATCAAAACGAACAAACCTTCTGTCGCGATACGCAGGTGAAAGGCACAAAAATATCCTCTTTGCCTGCTGCTGCTGATGAAAAAATTTCAGGATTGAAGAACACTACAATAAGCAAAATGATAAAGTATACGCTCACAGTTCTAAAGAAGCTGCTCAAGTGGTCGGAAAGGTACAACGTGGTCATCATCCTGCGTCAGTGATGGTTTGGTAGGGCGTGACTTATCAAGGTGTCACAAAACTACGTTTTGGCGAAAAAGGAGTGAAAAATTCAGCCACAGTGTATCAAGATACAGTTTTGGATCATGTGTGAAACCTCTCAGCAATACAATTTTGATAAATATACCGTGGACTCTGCACCTGGTCACAAGGCACGAACTACCCAAGCCTGGCTTGAAACCAACGTTCCGGACTTTATAAAAGCTGAAGGTTGACCCTCATGTAGCCCAAACCCAACCAACCCTTTAGACTTCAAATTATGGTCAGTTTTAGAGAACATGGGTTGCTCGGGTTGTACGGCGACATTGAGTCTCTTAAAAAATCTTTGGAGCAAGCAGTGGCGGTGGTGGAAATTTCCCTTGGAAGCAGTGCGTAAATCCATAGATTCGTGGCCGCACAGATTAAAGTCCTGTATAAAAGCAAGGTGGCCATTTCGAATAGAATATTTTTTTTATTGTTTGCTAAGACTAACACATATGTAGGTAAACATTTTAATATTACATTACTGCATAAGAAAAATTGCATTTTAATTTATAACAAAATTTATGGCCGGACTAGGTATATATAAATGTTAAATATACATCGACAGTACTTCCGCTTGTTAAATTACTTAATAGAGATAACAAAAATATACAAAACTTATTTCACCACTGCTTCATAAAGTTAATAAATAACAGACTACACATAATATTGTAAAAAACATAACAATTAATGTAAAAGTTTGATTAACGCAAGGTATTCAGGTTTAATTATGGCAAAACAATTTAATTTACACAAAAAAGGGTAAGAGGATCGGAAGCATGACCTGAAATCCTTTCATGATCGCCCCTACCGGGGTGGGGACGCGGCTTTGTTGGACGCGTTCGTGTTTACCACAAACCCTCAAATGTTTACAAACCGGTATAACGAACAACAATCCGTTAAGTAAGAGATTATTTATTTCATGTTTATTCCAAAGTAATACAAAATAAAATTACCGGTAATTTACTAATGGTAATTCTCTTGCCAGGGATGGTCTAGCTGGATACCGCCGCAGCTCCTATTTCTGCCAAACATGTGCAAACATTATACATAAAGTTATTGGGCTGATAATATTATATATGTCCTAAGGTGAGGAGTCCAATCTGGTGCAGTGTACAGCATCCTGACTACCACCACGTTGTTGTTAGTAGGCGTATTATATATCATCAAAGGAACGTCTCGCTTGTTATTGGCCTTTTAAAAAGGCTCAAAGTCACCCAAAGGGCAATGGAGAAGGATATATATGCTCGAAGTTTTTCTGCGCGATCGAATCGGAAATGTGAAGATCCTCAGAACTAAAGTCACCGACATAGCCCAAAAGATTGTTAGACTTTAGTGGGACTGGTCAAGGCACATTGCTCGAAGGGCCGATGGGGCAGTAAGGTCCCTCGACTGGTGTACCGGTACACGTAGCGTTGGGAGACCACCCACAAGGTCCGAAGATCTAGTGAAAATCGCAGGAATCCACTGGATCGACGTGGAGGTCTTTGTGGGAAGCCCATGTCCAGTAGTGGACGTCTATCGGCTGATAATGATATTTATAACAAATATAAAAAAAAACTCTCACTAATTATAATACATACAAATAAATGAATCTAGTAAACTTAAATCTGGATTATAGAAGATGTAAACAAACTTCTACTTGTCATGTAGATTAAGATTCTATAGAATCCCGACTTACAGTGTTACAGCTCTATATACGAAATTGTTTCTATTTTTTTTTCTTATACAGTATCATAAATTTATTTTGTCCCGGCTTACAGAACTCTTGTTTCTTAGCAAATCACAATTTATCATTTCGGTGGAAGAAAAATGGGAGCTATGATAAAGGTTATCTTTGAATAATCCTCTGTTACATCTAATAAATCCTAATATGTGATCCAGCTGAATTAAGAAATAGTTAGCGGTTTAAGTTATAAAACGTAAGTAAGAACAATAATTATTTAATATCTTAAGTTATAACATGGCATTAAGAAATAAGCTAACTTACTGTTCACTTAATTTTTGTATAGATTTCAATTGTTCTGAATTAACAATCAATTATGTCTTACAACCCGTGTTTATAACTTAACAGTTAAAGGTTATAACATAAATAAATATTATAATAAAAAATTGTAAAAGTATGAAATTAATTAAGAAAAATTCCGCTTCTCTACAATATAAGTTGATATTAGTAAGGATTGCGATATAACTTAAATTTTCATGAGCCACATCTAGTAAGTCTAATAAGTTCGTGTGTGAGACCAAAAGATTGCAAGTTGCACTATGAGTACCTCTGTGACTCATGGCTTGTCTCTTGCCATGTAACGGAAGACTCCAATTCGATTTCTATACTTGCTTAGCCTAGCTCTGTAGTCTTGGGCTAGTAAGAATAGGACTAAGGTAAGCCTTGCCTCTTGTAGAAGGCGACTAAAAGGGTCTAAGAGTTCGCTGACCTTGAGGTATACCTTGTATATAATATATATACAAGGTATACAAGGTGGCGCAAAAATAACCTTCCGATGTTCTTTGGCTGTAATTAAAAAAAAAATATGAAAAACTTTGATTCTTCTTGTGGATTATTTTTAATTGGTCTTTTAATTTTTTTACAACAAGGCAAAATTTATAGCATTTTCTGATAGGAGGATTACTTTTGCGCCACCCTATATATGTGGTTTTTTTATTCAACGAAGCGAGGAGACGAGCAAGACGTTCACCTGATGGTAAGAGACTCTTGGACATAATAACGTGGTGCTAGAATGATATATACTGCATCACATTACGCTCATCGCCTTGAGATATTAAATCTCGTAACCGCAATAATTTCATTAGCTACAGCGCCCTTCAGAAACACAGTAATGTTGCTGCAGAACCAGGCACTGCGGTGATACCTAGATATCCTGCACACCAGAGAGCAGCCACCAGTAAATGACTCTCATTACCTCAGTAAACTTATATATATATATAGAGCAATTTTAGAACAACACCTGAACACCGCCAGATAACTTCGTTTTGCCAAAATACTGAAGTTTGAACTAAGTCCAAACACAATTGTGTGGAGCGACGCCAATGGTGGTTAAAAATAGTAACAGTTTAATTACCATTTGGCGTTAATGATGGTCATAAACTATATATACAACAGTCACTAAGGAAACGTTAACGCTTTGAATGCCTTCTCCGTGGCGCAAGGTCTAAACGCCCCTATTATAAAACCCTCTGTTTCGATTTCATTATGAGGCTACAGAGTAGAGTTCGGTTTGTGGTAGGGTTTCTGCTAACCGGTCAGGGTCAGGTAAATAATTACCACCGTCATATTGTAAATCTACCGTCTTGACAGCACTGCTGTGTTCTTGTTATCCACATAGAGCCAGAGTATTCTGGGCGAACCTGCATCACCAACCACCGCTTCATTGTTTCTTAAAGCCGTGTAGTGAAACCTCGTTACCCCATTGTATATAAAGTGAATATAAAAAAAAATTAAAAATAAGTAGCAATCTCCATACAGTTAATTTAAAACCAGTTATCATCAAACCATTGAAGGTCAAATTACTGACGGTCTTATCAAAATAAATTATTTTACAATATACTACAATAATAAATCTAGAAGTGAAATTATAAGAAGAAAATAAGTTTTTTTTACATATTTTATACATTAAAAGAAGAAACTTGTTAAGTTTTTTCTCAGTATCAGGAAAATTGTGACGAACAATGTGATGATTAAAGGTGATTGAAGACTAATCTTGTTTAATAAAGAAATTTTTATATTGATATCAATACTATTTGAAAACGATCTATGATCGATAAAGCTGCTTCAGTCGAGTAGTACTTAACGGTTTAACTTACGTTACATTCCTGATAAATGCATAAATTTTAAGTTAAAATTAACAAAGTAGAAGTGCCCCTACAAATATACAATAAATATTTAACATAGCTTATTTCCCATGGTTTTGAAACATCTTTAACGTACACATTATACTTATACAGTGGAAGTTATAGTTAAAAATAATGATAACATTTCTCATAGATTCCATTAACAAAACAATTTCATCCCTCACCTCGAAAAATAATAAAAAATCGCCACAAAACCAATGAAAGGGATTGAACGCGTGACCTAAAATCGGTTTTATAATCTACACGACGTTGCTACGGCCAACAGCTGTGCTCTGCACAGATGGATCATCAAATAAAGCGGAATATTTTTTTAACTATACCTATCCATACATGAATGTAACAATCGGTTCCGTATATACAATAGGTTACCAACCCTTTATAAAATAACTCCCTCTTTGACAAGAAATAAAACCCCAAAGCCTTTCACATAATAGTTAATTAGGTCTGTCTATTACCCTTTAAATTAACTGTGGTAGGCCTGCTGCTGGAGACCGTCTAGTCATGTACCACCGCAGTTCTTATTTCTGCCGTCACACAGTGTGCAAACATTGCTGTGGTAAGGATAAAGAGACCGGATATTTATCTCCAAGCGACGAGCATAATATGGTCCATTGTATATCATTATAATTAGCGCTACGTTCTTATAGCAGGCGTATGACTTACCATCGGGGAATGACTCCCTCGTCTCATCGCTTCGTCAAATAAAAAATAAATAAAAACTACTTTTCTCTCTCCTCCTTTAATCGTGCTATGGTAGAGCTCCATCCCCAACTATAGGGCGGTACCGCCATCGCAGTAAACCTATGGTTTAAAGACTAAAATTAACTAAAAATAGTCCTGTTCAATAAAATCATCCCTTGTATGCTCGGATTATAATATTTCTTTGACATTTATTTTATTTCTCACATATTAGTCATATATCCTAACATATACCTTATTATCAGTAATATTTAATTCTGAATTAAAATATAATCTTAAAGTACTTCCTGTGTATAATATATAACACACAGTTTTCTTAATGTTCCCACAATTAGGAACAAGGGCCATCTTTCACAAGAAAAGATCCAACGCAATTTAATATATATATTTATATAGGTACATATATATATTTATAAGAAATATATAATGTGCCTAAAATAATCATAAAGGAAATATTCAACGACGTGAGCCTTGAAGCGACAAGTACTTTATGGAGTAGCTTGAACTTTCTAAATAGTAAGCACTACATTGTTATGAGCAGGCACGTCAAACTTTCTATTAGTCTATAAAAATCAAGTGAATCTTAATAAATTCTTCTAAGTTATTAATAATAACAAAGGAAAGCACTTGATAAAAATTCATTGCGGGTAAAGTAAACGTAACTTAAATGTCGAATATCAGTGAAATATAATCATTAACCAATAGTAGTCTACTGCTGGACACGCTCCTAAAGATTACAACATCGATCGGGTAAGGGTTCATATGGGGGGATTTGGGCCATTTCCCACCACGCTCGCTTAATGCGGGTTGGTGCCAGAGCCTCGTTTGTTAATTTACAGGGTGCACTACGAGCAGGTGAGTTTGACTTGGATCCCGTGAGTTGTGCGGGAATTCTCCCACCCCTTAATACAAAAAATATAATTCAACTTGAAAATTGAAATAACGTTCACGTGACGTAATTTCTGTTTACAATATTACAAAAGTTATAAAAAAAAAAGTAATTTAATGGCCGCGAATATTGAAGCTTAGGGCGATTAAGTTACATCCGTAAAGCCGCTTGTTTACTTTTATTTATTGCGAGCCAACAAAACGGGTGCGACTGTAAAACAATGCCCGGGCATTGCGTGGGCACAAGGTCGCTTAGGACCCCAAGGTCACGGTTTCAATTCCCGTTTCGTTGTTCCTTTGAATATTAACATAGCCAATAAACCTAGTTATAACTGATACGTGCGTGAACATAACGACCTCCGACTCCTTTTCGATGTTATGCTTTTGATGTATTTCGGAGTAATTTTATATGAAACTGAAAAAAAGAAAAATGAACAAAAATATGTTAAAATTTAGAGTTTAAACTATTATTCTTATTTATTCATAGCATTAGTTCTCATATAAGATATACAGTTAAGTTCCCGGAGATAAATTTAAGAAACTATAACCTTTCTCTCGACATGCTAAGTTTAACATTAGAAAGAGATTATTTCCTAAGCTTTTGTTTGTTGATGTAAACTACATATACAATACGTATCTTTTTTATATCCTCTTTTGCTAAAAATGTTGCGAAATATATATATTTATTTCGTGTACTAATTAAATTAATTAGTACATACAAAATATTATCATAAAAATTTATTAATGAAATAGAAGTAAAGACGTCTTATCGCCTTATCATGAGTTACGAGGGGAATAAAAACATTCTTTATGAAAAATTTATATTTTCAGTGGTTTATAGTTTCGATTATTAATTATTATAAATTAAGACATTTATATTAAATTATAAAGTAAATAAAACTTCTAACAAAATTTGTATAAACAGACAGAAAGACACACAAATTAAAGTTTAGTATTTTTTGGTATATCTTAAACAAACGTTATAGTTAAACAGAAAGCAGTGATTTCCATATTACAAATGGATGTTTTATTTATATATATAGAATATATATGAAATTCAGTTTTGAATAACCGAAAGTGTATATAGGTCCGCAGTTTGATATTACTTTAACAAAAATTAAAAAGCGTTTTCACGTTTTGAACGATCAAGTATACACTCGTGTGGAGCGGTGCCAGCTAGTTGTATCAAGATACGTATAGTTCAGTTCAACTAGTAAAACCCCGCAGACTTTCTGTTGCCAGTGTATGTTTATTTTACTTCTATTTCTATCATATATGACGATACTAGCTTAATTTTTCGCTTTTAATAATTTATCAAACTCAAAGACGTTTTAGATGTAATTAATCACAAAAATCGGACCACAATGTGTTCATAGAAAAATCATCTTTTTGTCTATTTCCGTATCCATCACGACAAAGTCGATATTTCCCTACATGTTATATCCACCAGCACACATTTAGCTTCTCTCGTTTTAAAATGAATTAATGTTTATTAACTAATTTATTTTCGAATGAAAATAGTAGAGAAAGAGAATAAGATTACTTTCTATCTTAATAATGAAGTTATAACTAGATTCAATTCAATACAGATTAGACACTAAACAGTTTAAGAATAAAATGTTCATTTCAGTAAGAATCACCAAGCTGTGTTTCTAGCACTGGATACCTAAAACAAGTTCAGTTTATTTTCAAGAACTTTAACCCAATTAACTAATTGACTCGCGAGTTAACTATTAGACTTAGCGAGAAAGTGCAGTGGCTTTCGCGTTTGTTTCGTTAATTGTTAAAGCGATATTATTGTTTGTACAGAAATTTATTTAAAAACAACTCAATACGAGTACATATATAATGTGCTAAAAATCCTCACTGCTACTTTGAACACAGCATATCATAAAATTACAGGCTAAGATTAGCAGCTATCCTTGTGACTATTGTTTGTCGGCAGAAATGGGAGATACTGTGGTATCTACTTACACAGTCTCCAGCAACAGAGACCTCCAACAAAAAAAAAATAATCTATCTCTAACTCGTATAGTTATCTACTGCTGCCTTCCACCAAATGCAGCCCCTAGCTTACGCTTCTTTTACAAAAAGCACAAATCTTTGTAATTAAAACTTTTACTCTTTAATCTCCATAATGAAGTAGAAAAGTGTAACTATTTTTTATTAATATTAACACTATTTTTAAGGACGACTCTTTCTTTACGCAGACATTTTTAAAATGTCCGCTTCGTAAGGACTCTTTTTACAAGGCGTAGACAAAGGGCAAGACTTATGCTTGGCTCCTTGACACGTTTACTTTGTTGCATTTCTTTCATAAATCCTCGCGTCCCACTCGCAATTGTTACTATGACGTTGATAATGATATACAACCTAATTTCAGGTGAATATTTTCATACAACAACCACCGATATGGTTTTTTTTTACAATGAAATATCGGGAAATAAACTAACACGCTATATTTCGTTGCACATTCTCTTCTCATTCGTTATTAGTTTCACTTGCACAAAATGTATTATTGAAACTCTTAAGGACGGGTACATGTTACCACTAGTTTTACTGATGTAGTTCTTGTTCTACTGAGGAATAGAAATCCCTCATATGTCTGATTATTCCCAGTAGCGGACAGTGTTCGAAGGTTTCGTGCCGATACGAAAAAAATTTCAAAGATAGGAAGTATCTCTAAGATAAAAGGTTATATCATAAAAAAACTCTATCAAATTAACTTACTTAAAACACGCCTAATTACACCGTTTTTTTATTCGATAAAGAAACAATTCGAGCAAGATATTCGCCTGATTTTGTGCTCATTGGTTATAAGTCTCTGTAACCGGAAACCATGTAAATGAATATCACTGCAGCGCCTAATTCTTCCACGAAACAGTACAAAAGTTACTGTGTACTCGTTTAAAGGGCGATGTGGCTAGAAATTAGAAATTACTGAGGTAATGAGTACCAAATTCGTATGTGTCAAGGTGATGAGCACTACGTGGTGGTATATCATTCAAATTGGCACCATATTATTATGGTCTCGCTTAGAACAATGTAAAGATGTGTTGATTTGATTCATTTCGGTCTTGACTTTGAGACGTAATATAATAAATTTCCTTATACCAGTAACTTCATTAGCTACAGTAGTCATCAAACTATAATACAGTAATAAAGGAAGTAATAGAATAGAAAAAGAAACAACGTTGTTCTCCGTCTGATAATAGAAACGTAACAAAGTATAAAACGTAAGATGACTAATTTAAAGAGATGAACTAACATCTTTATTTTGAGATCAATTATAAACATAAACAGTTATTTCTAATCAAAACTGTTTAAAATAATTAAAAATGTAAAACTACCGTCCATTTTTAAGGAACAGGAGTGATATTAAATGTGTGTATTACCATCAAAGCATCACACGTCACATGTAACTTTGGCTGCGTTGCGAAATGGCACATTCGTTAATGGGTCAATTCCACGAACAAATCAGATTATGAGCGTTAGGGTTACGTTGGCGCGGTTTGAAGGGGGTTAGGGGGTTGTATGTGGCGGAGGGGTTCAAACCTCGTAATAATAACGTCTGGTAATAATCGCTTTTTATTAGGCCGTGTGACAGCGACATTATTTGAATACGACGGTTGACGGTTTTTTATTTTCTACTTATCAGTCCTCGGTCGCTTTTTCATTGTGCTTTGATTAAATATAACACGTGAATATATTTATTTTAACGTTAATTACAAAATTATAATATACATATAATTTATTAATAGTATATGTATTCACAATTGTTTATAATATTTGTAAATATCAAACAAGAAATATAGATTATATCTACGAAGATTTATAGTGTGATACTTGTACCGTCAATGTTGTCTCATAAACATATGTAGACTTTTTATGTTCCCACTACTGGGATTCGAAGGATACCCGCAAGATGATTATAATCTCCTATTTGTAATAGCTAGAATAAGAAATAGATCTTTGACCTTCATTCTAACTTTAATATCATCATAAATATAGAAATTAGATAAAAGAAGACTCTGTTATTTTGAAAATATTTGTTTCAGTTAAAAATGTTGATGTAACTGAAACTTGTGACGTTTATATTTTTTAAATGAATGTCCAATGAAACGATATAAAATATTTCAGAGGAACGTTGGCGAGGCTTTTGTGTTAGCCGACTTTTTTATTGTACCATTTTTACTGTCACGAATTGTTTCTATCATATCAAATAGAACTATGAATGCTTTATGAACGAAATAAAGGAAATGGTTTCTCTATTTTCTATAACATTTTTTATTAAGATAAATGTGTACATTTATAACATTTAATCGTGATAAAGCTTCGCTTAATATTTTGATACGGACAGTTATATATTGATTTAAAGATTCAATAAACTAATTTCGTAGCAATCAAAAGACAAATTGAAGTAATAGACTTCCTTGAACTAGATTATCGAGTATCGCTACCACACCACAGTATCGAAATGTATATTTTCAAGTATACTACAGAGATGTTACCAGTAAATATCAATAATTATGCAATGTATTTGGTTATTAGAAATATCTAATAGCTCTCTAAATTTACATCTAGTCTAGCCAGATAATCAATAGCAATTTAGGACTTCTGACTCTCACAAGTAATATTTAAATCACCTACTAAAATAAACGGCTAAAATTGAAGAGCGTTAGTCTCCAAAATTATTAAAACGATCTAAGCTCTTAATATCATCTATAAACTAGTTATATATCTAGTTATTTAAATACTAAAACCTAATTAATAACACAAAAATATACCAATAACTATATTTACTCTGTAATACATTTTTTTGATTGTTTTTTTTTATTTGTGGGTAGATCTCTGTTGCCGGAGACCGCTTAAGTAGCATCGTAACTCCTATTTCTGCCGCTAAACTTCAATGGGCTATCATTCCCGTGTTCCGGTTTTAAGGGTGTTGTAAATAATAAAATTACTGGGGTAACAAGACTCAACATCTTATGTCTCAAAGCAATAAGCACAATAAGGTGCCGTGTATATTATCCTAAGTAGTTGTTAGCGCCACGTTGTTATGGGCAGGCTTATTACTTACCTAACGTCTCGCTCGTCTTACTTAAAAAAAAAGTTCTAATTAATTTAATTACTTTACTTCGTACTTTAGTCAATATTTTATAGGTCCTTTCCAGTTGTGTTAATATTAGGTTCCGTTATTAATTTGCTAGAAGATACAAATATTTTAACCCTTTAACAAATTCACTACGGTGACAGTTGGCTAAAACCCAATTTAGTTAGTAATTAATAAGTTAATATATACTTAAATTTTAATAAATTAATATAAGATATAAATAGATTGCTAACATTAAGTGATGATCATCATCAACCAATACACACCAACTGATGGACATAGGCCCCCTCCAAAGATCTCCACATTGATGAGTCCTGTTCTGCCCGCATCGCCGGGCACCAGGGTCCCGCATCGCAGGGCGTTTTTAGGGGTACATATAAAGGAACTTGGGCTATTTCCCACCACGCTGGCGTAATGTGTTTGGTAGGAACCAGAGTCTCGTTTGTTGATAAGCAGGGTGCACTACGAGCAGGTGTGGTTGGCTTGGGTCTCGTGAGATATTGTGCGTACCCCTTTCATCTTCTCCAAGTAGTAATGGGCAGGACATATCGCGCGAAGGACTAACGGCCCATAGGGCTGTACGGTTCTCAAGTGATGGCCGCGTACCGGTATACGAAATGTTAGCAGGTCTCACAGTAGGTGGTCTGACAATCTGATATAGGTAGCGAGGAGCTACTGGATGCGGGCAGCGCAGGTTCGATCGGAGTGGAGATCCTTGAGGGACGCTTATGCTCAACAGTGGGTGTTATCTGGCTGTTAATGTAAAGTTAATATACACCCGCAACGCCGGCAGGGTTTAACCAACCCGTTATGGAACATATCTTTCTATCTTTCTCATTAAAAAAAAACGTTAAGTTGTACTGTAATTTATTTTGAAGGCGCTAAACTTTTTACAATGCTTATTTAAAATCTGACGTGAATTCTGTGCAGCTTACTTTAGAATTGGCTGTACGGCCTTGACCTTTGTTTTTAAAGTAATTCATTGCAAAAGATGTCGTCTCTTCCGACTCCTACACCCGGAAAACCTAGTGAAAGAAAATTGCAAAATTGGAATAAAGTTTACGATGTATTCAGTGAAACAATTCTACACGAGCAATAGCAAAGTGTCAGCACTGTCATAGAGCGTGACAAATTGCCCCCGACACTAATTAATGTCGTTGCGATAGCGGGCACCGTATCATAACGAGGAACGACAAAACGGCACCCCCACGTACCGCAACGCAAAAATATAACAATTTACCGAAAGCTCATATATATACAATAATTTTATAATGGTCAGCTGGTGTACGTAAATAATATTTTAAACAAAATATTAAACAGCTAGGGGTGTAAGGGGTTCCGCGCAACAACTCACTGGACCTAAGCCAACCTCACCTGCTCGTGGTGCACCTTGCTAATTAACAAACGAGGCTCTGGCTCTCACTAACTCATATTGACCTAGGGGAATGGCCCAAATTTCCCCCATATGAACAGGGGTTCGTAGGGACGAAGGACGGTCCCTAGTACCTGGCGCTACCGGAGGTGATGCTGACTGTATGTAGAGATTTCTCGGGGAGGCCTATGTACAGTAGGGGACGTCTATCCGCTGATGATGATTATACAGCCTTATTAATGTTCCCACCGCTGGGAATCTATATGTTATCTCACAATTAGAAAGTCAAGGTAATAATATCTGAAAGTCACAAGACTATAAAAGTTATCCTTAAGAGATGCAGGTTTTTTGTTTTCCTGCACCGAAACCTCAATCCCAGAAGGAATCGAACCTGCACCTCTTAGTGACTGTTTTAGAAACTGAGCTATAATAGTTTCAATAAAATTGTGAATATTTTTTTAATCAGGAGTTACAAATAAATAACGAATTAAACATGGCACGTGGCTAGTCCTTAAATGGCGGAGGCCATCTAGGTAGGTACCATCGCAACGCCTATTTCTGTCGCTATAACATACATACATATACATCACGCCTCGTTCCCAGTGGGGTAAGCAGAGAACACTTCTCTCCACTTGCTACGATCCTGGCACACCTCTCTCGCTTCCTCCACTTTCATGAGCGTCTTCATACACGCTCGTCGATTGTGAGTACTCTTCACCCGGCCTTTCTTTAGGACATCTTCGATTTGATCGAAATATGTCCGCCTAGGTCGACCTGCACCGATTTGTCCAATCATTCTTACCTTGTATACCTCTTTCGTTAATCTTCTTTCAACATGGACGAACCATTTAAGCATCCCTTTCTCTATCTTTGTCACTACATCTTCAACCACGCTGCACCGCTCCGTTATCACACTGTTCCTCACTTTGTCCAACAGCCATAAACTATTGTGCTAACATTATTGTGTTCCGGTTTGAAGACCGTTGTAGCTAGTTAAATTACAGTGGAAACGAGATGTAATATCCTATGTTTCAAGGCGACGAGTGCAATGTGGTGCAATATATCATCTTAACTAGTGCCACGCTGTTATCTGCGATGGTAACGTAACGTCTTACTAGTCTTGTCACTATGGAATAAAAAAAAAATTGTGCAAGTAGTAATATTTTTATTACTACCTGCTCATAGCAAGAGAAATTAATAAATCTTACGTCTCAAACCGACGAGTGCAGGTTGATGTAGTATAAACATCCTAACTACCATCACATTGTTGGAGGTATGTACGTTACTGTCGAACATCGTGGACTTTTTCTTATAAAAGAATTTGACAATCACTAATCATGTTCTTTTTTTTTTTAATTAAAACGGACACTGTATATATCTGAGGTACGCTCTTCCGTTCGTTTTCTTATGAATATAAAGCATTTTCCGTCGCTTTGTTCGGAAACAATCTCGATACGCAAATCATATTTTGCAAGTTATTTCTGTTCGCGAATCCAAAGAAATATCCAAAGGAAATGAACTTTTGTTACCTGCAATTTAAATAAATAAAGGTTTTGTATATAAATGCATTTTTTTCATTCCCCTTTACTCCGGGTATTGTATATTTGTAAACAAACGCCATAACTTATTTTACTATTATAATCCTTAATCTATCAATCTTTAGTATTATACTATGAAATAATTATCCAATCTAGTAATAGCTTCATCTCAACCTACAGAAAGGAAATGTTGCTTATATATTACTATCATCAGACGATAGACATCCACTACTGGACAGAGGCCTCCAAAGATCTTCGCATCAATTTGTCCTGCGCTGCCTATACAGCAGTTTTCTACTGCCTTAATCAGATCGTCAGACAGTCAGCATAGCGTCTTGTACCAGTAGATACCAGAGGCCGTCGTTTATAGGAGTACATGTAAAGAGATCTGAGCTATTTCTCACCACCCTAACCCAGATCGAATTAGCGGGAACCAGAGCTTCTTCAAAACTGAACACAGTAATCTTTGTATACTTTGTATGCTGTATACACATATGTATACTTATGTATGTATATACATATGTATACTTTGTATACTGTTTAGCGGCAGGTATCGTAACAGAGACGTACCATCAGTAAATTTATTTGTGCTGTAACCTTTTAAATCGGATGATTAATAAGCTGTCTGTCTACATCAGAGTATATGAGTTGAGGTTAAGGGCATTGCATGTAGGGTGTAAGGGGTCTTGCACAACAACGTACGGGACCCTTTTTTTATTAATGTGGGGGAAATGCCTGCGCATACCCATCCTCGCGGGGGTAATGACAGGTTATGTCGGACTTGCACCGACTAAAACCCCCACGATGTTCCACTTCTTCGCTTTAAGGCAAGGTTACGGGAACGGTTTCGCACACATCCGTGACCCCGCCGGCGCTGGCCGCACGACGCAGCCCCACCTCGGGAGGGAGGGAAGAACCATCCCTTTCCATCTCCGTAGGGGCACGCCGGTACACACAGCGCGCCTCTCCTCGGCCTCTTGCAGTCGCGCGGGCGTCGGATTCCCCAGAACCCGTTACCAAGAGGCCACGGGACAGAAGCCAACCTGACTTGCCCGTGGTGCTACCTACTAATCAACAAACGAGGCTCTGGCTCCCACCACCCCTCATTGAGTCAGCTTCGTGCGTAGTAGCCCAAAATGATTGATTAGTAAATACTCGAAACTACTAATGAACTGTACTGAAAGTATTATAAAACTATACCTAATTTAACATTATGAGATGGCTTCTATGATTGTATGAAAAATTTATCAAGAGTCAATTAAAAACCATTTTATAGATATCCATTATTCGATCATTTAATGATAATGATGATGATAACAAAGGAAAGCATACAAACGATCTAAGATTTTCACAAATTCAAGTCCTCATTATAGGACGCATGTACAACTGAGAAGATTGTTATTGCATTTAAATATACTCAAGTATCCCTTTGTCGTAAAACATTCTTATGAATATAAAACACTCCTTCACTCTTTGTCGCGTGAATAAACTCGATGAACAAATTATATTCTACACGATATTTCTTTTCATCAATTTTCAGGAAAAAAATACAACGAAGAATTTATTCGCACCGCTCCTAAACGTTCTCCGCGCTCTTGCGAGGAGTATTTTGTGTGTAACAAAAGAAATATGAGAAAGTTAAGCTAGTGGGGTTAAATTCGAAAAATCAATCGTTCCTCCCTTCTTTTAAAAAGGAAGTTGATGAACTGCATCGGTGGTTTTCATTGGTTCCTAGCTCGATTCTGGGGTTGATGTTTAGCTAGCTTTCTCCACTCTTCAACCATCTTTGCCCTTTAATATTATATTAAATTTAACCCCATTGTAAAATGAAAATAAAATATTATTTGTTACTTGTCATAGAAACCATCTGGTTACCACGGTAACGAATAATTTGTCGAATTACTGAATTAATGAGTTTTTATATCTTAGGTTAATAGTGGTAGGTCTCCGTTGCCGCAGATCGTCTAGGTATCATCACAGTTATTACTTCTGCATCTAAACATTATTGTGCAAACATTATTGTTTTCAGGTTTGAAGGGCGTTGTAACTAATCAAATTACTGGGATAATTAAGAGTTAACAGCTTAAGTCTCATGGGGACGGGCGCAATATGTATACCACCCTCATTAACGCCACGTAGTTATACTAGTTTAATTGTACTAGCTACAGCGCCCTTCAAACCGGAACACAGTAATGCTTCCATACTACTCTTTGGCGGCAGGAATAGGTGCTGCGGTGGTATATACCTGGACAGTCTCCAACAGAGACCTACCACCAGTACATGCCAATAGATGGAATAAATTTTGTATATAATTATCGATAGCCTCTTACGAAAGTAAATAACTTTACTTTACTATATACTTATTACTTACGTAAGGGGCTTTACTTTTGGTTCCAATTTACTTAGGTACTTTTAGTTGCCACCATAATCAGCAAGTAGTCATGTTCGCTGCCCTGATAACAAGTTCTTAACACTGTTACCACATTTATATTAATTTAGCGCCATAGACCGGCGATGGTTATGCAGCAATACCCTTGCGGCCATCGCTGTGGATCGGTTCACGTTTATGAATATAAATTGGTTCTACAGCATTGGGTTAGGTAATCAAGGGCAATAGGGCATCGACGTACAGCCTAATGTAATCTAAAAGCGCTAAATATTCACAGTGGAATATTAGTAAAATATATTTATATTCATATTTAGTATTTTACACGCATACACATCTTAAACTTCTGTTTTCTAAGGTCTATCTTGCCGGAAACCCTCGAGGTAGGTACCACCACAGTTCCTCTTTCTACCGCCAAATAAGAGTGTACAAAGAATGTTATAGTCCTATTTGAAGGATGTTGTAGCTAGTGAAATTACTGGGATGATGAAACTCAACATCTTATGTCTTAAGATTATCCTATAGATTATCCTAACCAGTGCCACATGGTCGTCTAGATTCTGTCATACTTCATCATCAGTCCATAGACGTCCACAACTGGACATGGGTCTCCCCCAAAATTCTGCACATCGATCGGTCTAGCTCTGCCCACATCCAGCGGCATCCCGCGACCCTCTGCAGCACCTCAAGTATAGGCACCAAAGGCCGTCATTTGTAGAGGTTCATATGGGGGTATTTGGGACATTTCCCACCACGTTGACCCAAGCGGATGGTTTTCATAGCTACGTCGAAAAAAAAATCAGAAAACTGTTCCGATCTTCAACTTCTCTTTTATACTGATGGTATTTAAGTTCAATAATTTATATCGTCAAACTATTTCTAAATCTATCAGCAGCTGGTTTTCCGGAAAATTTGCAGAAAAGGAAATAAAATACAAAGAACAATGCCCCGGCCCCACATAACCAAGTGAAATGACTATAAAAAAAACTAAAGGTGACTAACATTTGGTGCAAGAGCCAAGCACTTGTCATTAACATCATACTCGTAGAAATTTGAAAGAATATAAGAGAAAAAAAATTAAATATGTATAAGTTAAGAAATAACACAAGAAACTAGACGATACGAGAAAGTGAAAAGAGAATGAAAAGAAATAGATATAAAAGGAAACGTGATGGATGAAAGAAGAAACCGAATAAGGAGACAAGATATTTAGAAATAAACAATAAAGAGAAAAACAAACAGATGATGGATAAGGCCCTGTCCAACTTTTCAAGGGAACGTATAAAGTTAAAAACATAATATTCGTAAGTTAAGTTACCGAGCCATTCGCAATGTTTGCCAGACTGAGGCCTTGGTACGAGAATGTAGGAGATGCGCTGGTCCCTAATCAAGAAGTTATCTTCAGAGCTAAATGACGGCGTGGACATGTTCGTTCCGACCCTGGATATAATAAAGAAGAACAAAATGACGATTATGTAATGTATGTAGCGATTAAAAGCGATTGCACAAACGATCGTTTTCAGTTAAAATCGATTTCCAGCTCCAGTTTATGAATCGATGTTTTTAAAATTCTATCGATTAGTTTGTGCCCTCGTAAGGGTGGGTAATGTTCACTAAAACAGAATGCCTGACCCAGTTTGCCGCGATTAAAAGTTAGTAGATTGCAACTTCATCGAAGTGAATTAGGTTGCTTAAATGATTGATGTTCTTCTATGCCAGGGGTCGGCAACCTGAGGCTCGCGAGTTATATGCGGCTCTTTTGATGTGAATCTGCGGCTCTTTATTTCCATTCGCATATTCATATCTACTTTATAAATTAAAAACATTTTAAAAATCGTTCTGAATCGATTAACGAGGGGTAGGCGCTATTTAAGAATAATGCCTAGCCACTTGCAATCGCTTCTCACGGCTCCTCTCCCCCATGACGAACGTCTTCACTGCCACTAATACCATATATATATATATATATATATATATATATATATATATATATATATGTATACTTCTATACTACTATATTACTTTACTACTATATTACTTCTATATTAATAAATGGATATTTTCCTTATGAATGAATAAATTGTTAAAAAAACTTCATTTATGCGAGTACTGTTTGTTGATGGCAAGAAAAATGTTTGTGACTGTTTAAAAACTTTGAAATTTTGTATATTGTAATTTTTTACTGATCCTGTTCAAAACATTGTCGATCCCTGTTTTAGGCGAAGCAGTTATTCGTAATGGATTTTTAACTAATAAAAGGGGAAAAAACTGTTAAAATTTGAATAATAAAGTCTACATACAAAGTATAATAACTGTTTGTAATGCTTGGCATAAAGCGCCGGAAGTTATTCTGCTTAGATGCGAAGCACAAAAAATTAAACAAATTGAAACAGTTTCATATTAATCGTTAACTGACGAGTTTTTTTTTATTAGATTGCTTTTTTTTAATAAAAGATATCTAAAGTTATGCCGTATATCTTCAGTTATATACGAGACACGGTTCAAACACAATCGGTACTCCAATTTCATTAACATGAGACCCTCGAAGCTATTGTACGTAAACACTCAAAATTTGGTAAAGATATTGCTTCTGCTGTTTAGGGATCAGTTAAGAATGGATTTTACAAAATCCATTCACCAAGGGGTGCTGCAGGGGTGACACAAGCTAGTAATTCGGGCGCGTTCAGTAGTGGACGTCTATCAGCTGACAGTGATGATACTTATAAATATGTTACCAATCGTGTTATTTTAGTTAATTATTACATGATAATAGTTAATAATAATGCCAAAACATTATTATTAACCACAAATAATTTTATGATTACAAAGAACCACAAACAGGTGAATTTGTAACTGCATGCGTTCATGATTGCGCCTACTTGAATGCTATATGTGATCAGAATTTACATATTATAAACACTATGAATAAATTACTCAGATTATGTACTTAGGTTTTTTTTTTAATGTTAACAACTTGAAAAACAATTAATCTTCCTTGTTCATACCTTTTTATCCTGAGTAAAGGACGTGTAGAGTTAATGAGCTATTATTTCAGTGTAACGAGCAGTTTGCATTTCTTGAAAAATATTCTTCAGCTGTTTTTCTCTGTTTATCCTTATGAATACTAAAACTACGCCAAACGCTTTGTTATTTAACTTATAGCTTAATTATTCGTTTATCTTTGATACTGATTTACATTATAATATCAGTGTAAGTATATTTTAACATCAGTGGTGGTAAGAACATGAGAAAGAAGTAATATTACTTCACATCATAAAATGTAAAACTTGTACTACTCTCAATTAACTAAGACCGTATTGAAGTTAACATTAAACGACTGGCTCAAAATGATGAAGAGTGGTCATCTAACATACTAGACCATGGCTGCTTTTTTTTATTCGACTAAACGACGAGACTGCTGATGGTAAGAAATACGCCTGTCCATAACAACGGAGCGCTAGTTAGGATAACATACACATCACAACATTGTGTGCGTCGCTTTGAGACATAACATGTTAAATCTGGTTACCCCAGTAATTACATTAACTATAATGCCTTTCAAACCAGAACACAGTAATGTTTGAACATTACTGTTTGGCGGCGGAAGCAGAAGCTGCGGATCCTCTCTAGACGGTCTCCGGCAACAAAGATCTAGTAGAAGAGGAATACTGTTAAGACGAGAATAAACGGCATAATCTGAGTAGAGCGGGTCACGCACTCACTCACGGGACTCAAGCCAACCTCATCAGTTCGTGGAATACCCTGATAATCAACAAATGAGGCTCTGGCTTCCACCAACCCGCACTAGGTCAGGTGGACGCGGGCAGCGCAGGACCGATTAATGTGTAGATCTTGGAGGGCTACGTCTAGTAGTGAACGTCTATCGACTATCTAATATTTTCTGAGAACTAGTGATGAGTCATTATATCTCTGGGTATCTCAGATATCTATATTTACGTATATACATACATATATATGTATGTATATTTGTTCATAGCTCATTTGTATTTGCGTGTATGAACACGCGAATCGATTATACGCTGCGATAGAGATCATAACGGGTTATCGTGCGAACGAATATCCCGTCGTTGCCCACTTTCATATTGTACAAAGTTTTTATATCGCATTGTTCGCAATACGGAAAAAAAACAACCTTTATTCCAATGATACGGATACTGTGAAAGGATAATATCGCTCAAAGTTTTATTTATTGTCATATTTCTCAGCTGTGGCACTTTAGAGTAGACGGATCTTTTATAAAGAAGTTTTCGTGTCAACATATTAAGTGAAACGAACGAAACCTTCATCTAACGGTAAGTAGAAAAGTTATTAAGTCAACACATTAATTTTAGAAGTTACTGCACTCAATAAACTACTATATAGTAAAGTTTGCCTACTGCTGTTTGATAACAAAAAAAAACTCTTTAATTTCATTCAAAGCGAGCAAATATTAGGTCCCCACATATGAAATTAGCGTTTTGTCGTACCTGGCCACTTTGATCTGAAATATCTCCTCTTTGGTTAAGAATTCCAAATTCAAATTTATAAATGCATTTAGCTGGTACATTTGAGTTTTGGAAACAGTCATTCATTTATTTTTTCCTCATTAATTTTTTCTTTGGCGTCGCTTATTACCACACAATGGAAAACATGAAATATCGGTATATTTACGAGTACGAGTTCTACCGTGGCACCAGTACCAGTGCTGCAGAAATAGCTCGAAGGATTAATGATGTGTACGGCGCTGGTGTCGCAAAAGAAAGCATGGTACGTTTTTGTTTTCAACGTTTTCGTTCTGGAAATTTCGACCTTCAGAAACAACCCCGTGGACGGCCGGAGACCAACATGTAAAATGAATAATTAAAGGCTATTGTGGAAGCGGATCCATCACAAAGTACTTCAGAGATAGGTTCGAGCTTTGGGGTAAGTGACAAAACTGCATTAATCCACTTAAAGTAATTCGGGAAAGTAAAAAAACTTGAACTATGGGTACCTCATGAAATGAGTGAATCGAACTTGCGAACACGCGTCGACTGCTGCTGCTGTGTTACTTTGCTCAACCGGCACAATAATGGGGTTTTAAATCGAATCATTACTTGTGATGAAAAGTGGTTACTGTACGATAATAGGAAGTAATACGTCGCAATGGCGGAATCCTGGAGACACAGCCAAATCCTGCCCTAAACAAAAATTGGCTCAAAAAAAGTTACTTGCGAGTGTTTGGTGGACTAGCACCGGTGTCGTTCACTACAGCTTTCTAAAATCTGACTAAACGATTACGGCAGATATCTATTGTCAGCAACAACTGCAAACCATGAAGGAAGAACTAGCTGCTAAACAACCGAGATTGGTGAATCGCTCTTGGCCACTGCTGCTTCACAACAACGCAAGACTACCACCACCACACTGCACAACAAACAATCACTAAGTTAGATAAGCTACAATTGGAATGTCTGCGACATCCACCATACTCTCCGTACCTTACCCCAACAGATTATCATTTTTTCCGGAATTTGGACAACTTCTTACAAAGAAAAAAATTCAACTTCGATGCAGCAGTCCAAACCGCCTTCAAAGATTTTATTGATTCTCGCCCCCATGGTTTTTTTTAGTAAAAGGATCAATAAACTACCTATGAGATAGCAAAAGTGCATAGATAACAACAGTGCATACTTTGATTAATTAATTATATTTAAAAAAAAAAAAATTACTTTATATTCCTCCCGTACAAAACGCGAATTTCATATGTAAGGACCTAATACTAGTTTTTTTCAAAATATGCAACTTTAACAAATGTTTCTATTAAAAGAGCAATCGTTGATAAATTTTTAAAAGAGTCGTAATCAAAGGCTAAGTTATCCCAAAAGTAAGAGTAAATTTTTAATAAATATAGCCTTTTATTAGATTTGAAGGCCTCTAACATCCGCATTTTTATATCATGATACCTCATTTTCTCCGCATTAACCTGTGATGCTGCATTAAACTAACGAAATTAAATTGTTTTTGTAAAATAAGATAGAGGTTACATAGCAGAGAGGACATAAGTTAATAACTTATGTCATCATTATCATCAGCCGATAGACGTCCACTGCTGGACGTAATCCTCCTCCAAAGATCTCCATATATAGTCAGCATGGCGTCTAGTACCATTAGGCACTAGGTGCTCTCCGTATGTTGAGGTTCATATTAGGGATTACATATGTAATCTATATTAATCCATAAAAGAAACGCTTGTAATATATTCTTTATATATTATATATTGTAATGTATATATTGTATTATATTCGAAGCGGCTTGACTTAAAAAAATCAGTTGAAGAGAGCAAAAGGTTTACATCTCCTCCAAAATACAAATTCTTGAGTAGGTGTTTAGTTATTTTTGGTGCGAGAAGATAGTGTTCACCTAATATATTTTTCACAGCATCACATTGCGATAATTGCTTTGAGACAAAAGATGTAAATTTTTTTTTTCTCAACCTTTACCTCAGTAATTTATTAGCTACAGACAGCTTCCAATTATTGAGCCTTTACTTACCATTTCTTCGGTTCGTGGCGGAGAAATCTTAAAGATATCCTGTCATCTAGGGAGGAAGTCAAGGTTGTGTGAAGATTTTTACCAATTAAAACCTTCTCGATATACCTTCTCAGCATTTGGAAAACTCACGGGATCTCCAGTCAGAAAACCGCGTCCTTCTTAACGTCTTGTTATTAGATCGCCTTAAGATTTTTTGTTCCCAGCACCTTTGTGAGTACAGCCATCGTACTCGGAATCGTTTTGAGGGCGATAAGGACCCTATCCTAACCGCTGACGACCTGATAAGCTTGTACTCATACCTACCTAAATTATCGATGGTAATAGGAACCTATCGTCAAGACCCGGATACCGTCAGCTTTAGCTTGTAATATAGTACACAAAAACATTGAATTTTAGATTGAATTCTGTTTGGTTGTAAGTATTAAATTCTTTACATTCGCGTGTCTTAAGTTTCGTCTGAAAAGTTTTCAGAGTTCATCTAATAGAGTATCCCTAAAGTTTGTAACGGGATTATTCGATCACTTAGTCGTCGATCCAGCTTCTTTATTTACGCAATTCTTCACTATATCAATAATGGCGTTTCAGTGTAGTAAAGTTAGTAAAAGTTAGGCCAGAGTGAAGCAATTGATTGATTATATCTTATTTGTGCCTAATAAATAAATATTTTACAAATGCTTTGAAAGAATAACCTACAACGACAAAGTGGCAATTGTTTAAAAGAATATAACAGAAAAGCAAAAAGAAATCAATTGGTTATGGTTCTCTCAGTAAAGAAACTTTAATTGTAATGTTCTTACCATCCTTACCAGACGATAGATATGATACAACCCGATGGCATATACATATAATAATTATACACTCGCCGGACAAAACTTGCTCAGTATAATTTCTACATAAACGCTAAAGCACTTAATCATATATCCTCCATAACAGCCAATTTACGTCCCCACTGTTGGGGCACAGGCCTACCCTCAATATGAAAGCGACGGGCCATAGTCACCACGCGGGCCCAATGCGGATTGGTGACTTCACACACACCTTAGAATAAATTGTAATTCATGTGCAGGTTTCCTCACGATGTTTTACTTCACCATTTGTATTTTTCTGTAGTAACTAAAGTTCACAAATGTACGTAACTTAAATATTAAAGTCATTGATATATGCCGAGATTCAAATCCGCGACCTTCGGAATGAAGGCCGCTCTAACCATTAGGCTAGCGAGCTACTTTATGAATACTGTCACTTATTTTAATTTATTTGGTATTATGTTGTAAAATTTTATCTCTTATAAAGTTTTATATATATATAAATATATATGTTTTTAGTATTGCCAATATACCACAACATCTCACCTCATCGAAGGGTGGCTGGTAGAGAATGCCAATAGGCATTAAGCCCGCCTTTCGTATACCTCGCTATAAGTTTTTACAATAAAGAAAAACAAAATTACAATTATCTTGTATAGTGATGTAAAATAACAAATCAACGCTGCCAAAAATATTATAAACTACCAGACTACACTGCATTTTCACATGCAACTGTCGAATTGAAAACTTTAAAGCGTAAATTAGTTATTTCCTCTGAACGAACGAACGATAAATAAAACAGGCGCAACTACTCCGCACTGAACCATATAAGAGAGATTAGTTTTTTTTTTTACTTTCAATATATACTTTAAAATATCCACTACCTATTAGGCTTCTATAAATTTAAAATATTTACAAAGAAATTATAGTATAATTACAAGATCAACTAATAACTAAGTTGTAAGGATTTAGAACTAACCTGGATTATAGTTACTAGACATTATTTCGTTAAACGATTGACCACTGGTGGTAAAGGTAGCACTGCAACTCCCATTTCTGCAAGAGTATTGGAGAAATATTACTGTGTTCCAGTTTGCAATTACTGTAGTAACGTGACTAAAAATCTCTCAGACCAAAGCGACGGGCACAATGCGGCGCTAGTTAGGAAATTAATGCCACGTTGTTACGGGCATGCATTACCATCGGGTGAATGCATTTGTCTCGTCACTTTGTAAAATAAAAAAAATATGTGACATCATAATTTCCATATGAACCATTCCTATATGACTTTTCTTCGTAAGGAATTTCGAATAGAATACCTAGATTAGTACCCGACTCTTACTGGCTAAACCTCCGTGTCCGATCAAAATCCTTGGTCGAAACTATAGGAACGCTTTCCCATATCCATTAGCTCTTACCAGAGCTTCCTCTCAGAGTGGAATTCTAGACTCACTTCACCTAACTTAAATAGAATAAGGATGACTAATATGTCACTATTAAAATTTCACCTACGTATATTCATAAACTTCTGAATTTCTGATCCTACAAGGTTTTTGATTGCACAGGAACGTCAAACATATCTATTAAAAAAACCTTGTTTTTATACTTAATAAACAACCAATGAAATACCATATACATACCGAAAGAATATTATTTAAATATTCATTAAAAATCTACTTTTGTAGGTCTAATAAAACATTTTACCGAACATGAATGGACAAAGAATCTATCTAAATAAGATCTTCAATATTAAGCTTTTAATGTATTAGCAAGAATCATCCCTCAGTTGTGACCCTGTTACATTAGCATAAATTACACCGTCTAGACGAAGCGTAAGCTGCTCTTTCAGTATAAAGTGCTGTTTATGGGCCCCTATGAAAAGGCCTACTATAGAAATTTATATTTTCGATAGTCCGGGTAAAGGTTAAGGTGCCGTATAACTTTGCACGTTACAAATATTTACCAGACTCAAGCGCTAGGTAGGTATTTGATGAGATCGAAAGCGATTTACTACTATATAATATAACAAACACTATACAGTTATATTTATAGTTGGATTTTACAGTAGATCCTGTTGTTATTGAAAGAACTATGCAGTCAATAGCCCAATGATATAAAGGAGATATCTAGAGATTCATCGACTCATCAAGAGATCTTCGAAATAGATCTAACAAACATTCAAAATTTGGTAAAGATATTGCTTCTGCCGTTTGAAGGTCAGCCAAGAATGGATATTAAAAAAAATCCCTAAAGAGAGTACGTTAAGTTACGGCCAGAGAACTAGTGTGTATATAGACATTGTAGCAGATTCTTATTACAAGTATTTTAGTATACATATATTTCTAAAACCACAAATTAAACTCTTAATACTGTAAAGAGATACGACGAGTTAATAAAAGATTTAGATCTTTAGTTGATCTGCTCCACGTTATCTGAAGTATTAGTGAAATAAATCAACAGGATATTTGAAATTTTTAAACTATAAAATCATTGTGATATACAATATCCTCCATGATGACTGTACTATCATAAAATTTAAAATTTCCACTACTTGAATTATAGCTTAGATTGAATTGCAATTAACGTCGTCATCACCAGAACCAATGATCGATCATTTCAACGAACAAATCAAATCATGAATATTAAAGTCACACATCCATATGTAGCGAATCGATTGCGAAAATTAGCTACCTTCATATCTACATTCATCGTATACTCCTTATTTCATAATCAATTAGTACTTGAGCTTCTAACATTGCGAATAATCAGATCGATCCATTATTAGCCAACAGATGTCCACTACTGGATGTAGGCCTCTCCCAAAGATCTCCACATCGTTTGTTGGAGTTAATTGAGGAGAATGAGCCAATCAAGTAGATCACCGGAAATAATTTTTTTCTCTTATCCAGCACAAAATTATGTATACAACATAATAACTACAATTATAGAGCAGTGCTTGATATGAAAGTAATGAAAAATAAAATAAAATTTACAAGACTACTACTGGTGGTAGGGATCTATTGCCGGAAACAAGTTAGGTTAGGTACCACTGCAACGCTGATTTCTGCCACCAAATAATAATGTGCAAACATCACAGTGTTCCGGTTTGAAGGGCACTGTGGCTAGTAATTACTGGGGTGACGAGACTGGACATCTCAGGCGAGGAGCGCAATGTGGTGCAGTATATATCATCCTGACTAGCGCCACGTTGTTATGAGCGGGCGTATCACTAACCATCAGGTGAATGTCCCGCACGTCTCCTGTGTCTTAATTCAAATTAAAAAAAAAACTGCATTAATACGAAATAATAAAGACTAAATAACTTAGATTATAATATGACCTAACTACCTAACCATGGCATTATTTTAGTTATATTTCTCTTACATTTAATGAAATATGAAACAAGTTAATCATTTATAAACATCCTACGGCCCCAAGATGAAGCGAAGGGCGTCCACAGTGATTCTCCATCGTTCAGTTTTGGGCTTCATCCTTAATCTCATTCCTCGTCTTCTCGATCTTCTTCGCCACTTATGTCTGGGGCGACCGCGTTGCGTGTTCCTTGCTGATTCCAATCAAGCGCCTGCTTGGGAATATGGTTGGGATCCTTCGTAGAGTACGGCCAATCCACTTCCATTTACGACGCTCGATTTGTAAATCAATTGGATATTCGCAGCAGAGCTCCAGGAGATTTTCATTGGAGATTCTCTCGGGCCAGTGAATATCGAGAATACGGCGAAGACAGCGGTATTCGGTTTTCTAACAAGTTAATATCATTGGAAAATTAATGATTTATCGAAGACGAGAAAAAACTTCATCATCATTTCAACCAATAGATGTCTACTGCTGGACATAGGTCTCTTGTAATGTGTTCTACAAACCACGGTCTTGTGCTGTTAAAAAAAATTTAACACTGGGTAATTTTTTTATATAGTGATGGTATTTACATAAGTAATATACAACTATTACATACTTAATCAAAAACGTAAATTGTTTAAAAAATAATGGCAGTCACTGTTGTCGGTGACTGTTTAGGTAGGTCATCGCAGCGCCTAATGTGTGTCCTGGAATGTGCGCTGACCATGCACTGTATATCTGGTTACGGTTGTATCTTGTGAGATGCCTACTCACATTGCCAAGCGTAATTTGATCACAGTTTGTGCTTACGCACTAATAACGAGCCGAGTGCTCTTCTACTGGTTCGCCAGTATACCTTGCTGTGGACTGCGGTCCGAGGCCAATTAAACTCTCCCTGTTTCGGGCGGGGGGGCAGTATTTGTTTGGCGCTCACCGCATACGGCGGGGTCTGTTTACTGGAGTCGTATGCCATCCCCACTTTTTAAAAAATGTGAGGATGCAAACTTTAACACTTGTGTCGGGGTCTATGAGATCCTAAATATTTTATAAGGGTCTATTTATAATTCAATTTATATTTTAAAAACGGGAGGAGGGGAGACGGTTACACTGTGTATACTACTCTGTCTAGTGCCTCGTTGTTATAACGGACAGGCGTATCACTTACTATAAAGTGAACGTTTCGATCGTTTACAAAAAAAAACTGATTAGCATTTAATACAACAAAGTTACGTAAACGTTATACAGTGTACATAAAGACTTTTGTTGTGTTGTAGTAGAACAATGGTTTCCGTTGTACAATACGTATTACAATGGATACAGAACAAATAAACCTGGAACCTGAAGGATTGGCAAAACGGGAGACAATTTACGTAACTGTGGTACACTTCTGCTATAAATTGATTTTATTTCTTATGTACCGCCATATAGGTTGCTAGCTGTTCCGTGCCTGCTATGCTGGCCGTAACACCTCTGCAACTTTCTTTAGAGAAGGAATTTTATAAAATCCATTCTTAGCTGACCTCTAAATAGCAGAAGCAATATCCCTAGCAAATTCCCAGTGTTCCCAGTTTCGAAGATCTTGTGATGAGTCAATGAATGCCTGAATATCTTCTATATGTAATAAGATAAAGTTAGAAGAGAGAATTTTCTATTCAATATAGTTAAAATAATATATAAAAGATTTATTGATATATGACATAATAATGTTCATAACTAGATCATCTTCTGAATACCACAGAGCTGAAAATGTTACTTATTATTTTTTTTTATTTATTATTGTAAGCAGCGCCGTATATTCTTTAACTATGCCGGAGATTACTAGACTCTTAAAGCAAAAATATATAAAAAAAAATTATATATTACTAATTTTACGTATGTCCATTACTAGTGTTTTATTTATTACTTTATCAGAAGTTGATAGTAATTTGCTTTTTCTTATTTTTTTTGTTCTCTTCATAACCCCAAAGATTTATTGAAGAGGATATGTATAAGCATTACGTTCACTTTTTCGTTATTTGTCTATTTTTCAAAAAAGTTTAAATAAAAAAAAATTATATGAAATATAACATTACTGAACTATATATACGTATAATTAATTGCCCAAGACTAAAGGCCGTTCTAACTCAAAACTTAGACATTTCTAAAATTATATCAAAGGCCCACGGAGCCTGAGGTCTGTCACGAACAGTAATTATTGTACTGGAATTAAGTCCGTTATAATTTTACTTAAGTTAAACTTGTAGCTTTACGAGTGGGATGAAATATTTTGACAGCTCCCGGTAGTGCTTCGGTAATAAACCCCCTTTTTATTAATTAAACTCAAACCGCCTAGTAAGAGTGGTTATATATATTTTATAACAATATTATATGAATATATGTTTCATACGTATAAATGACTATTATGTAAATATCTTGAATGGTAGATATGTCAACATACAACACAGACCTATCTGATGAGGTGGATCAAAGTGGGTAATAAAAAAAAATATTTATTCAATCTATACAAGTCAATATTTGTAGTCTGTATGTTTTGCCTACAAAAATTTGTACCTATACATTTGTCTTATATCTCTTTCATCTGTGCCGGTAGTAATGTGGTGCTTCTCAAGAATTTGCTGAACAAAGACGTCCAGACCATTACCTAAAATTTGGTTAAGAAGAAGTTAATTACTGTTTTTTTTTTTTAGAGGGGATAACGATGTGGCAAACCGTACGATACACATTCGAATAATAACACTGAGATATAGGACCTTAAATCTCGTAACCTAGTAATTTCAATGGCGACCACTCCCTTCATTCCGGAACAGAGTAAGATCTGCACACTTCTCTTTGGCGGCAGAAATAGTAGCTGCGATACCTACCTAGACGGTCTCCGGCAATAGATACCTATCACCAGTAAAACCTTAGTCGTATTCTTAAAAACCAGCCAGATGTGCCAGCAGATTTCTAAACCAATACGCCTGGGGCCTTTAAGTAAAGAACGTATTACTCTCTTAAAGGTTGGTAATGTAACCGGTGTTGCGACTGTTCATGGCCGTCGGTGATCACTTTCCATCAGGTGAACTCGCTGGCTTGCGTACTCTTCCTGTATAAAAAATACTACATAAAAATTCAATCAGCTCGGAATGAAATTAAAATGTTTAACAGTTTGAACAGTTGCATACTCGCTCTGTCCCAAGCGCCAAACAAATTGAATTCGTAATACGCTATCTAACTTTCTGCCTTTGGCCTGGACATTGTTTCTTCTGTTTCCGTCAAGCAGCAAACAATTATAGACTTTCCTCATTAACATTAACAGTCGTTCATATTTTATACAATCCCTATTCCTTTAAGATTGTTTTTCTCGCAAATATCATTGGTTTAAACTTCATTTATTTGGATTGTGTCTTTCAGGAGAATATTCATGTTTTATAGGTGTTTTAAAGGATACGAAGAAGGAGAGAATTGTCTTAAGTAAGACAAGTGGTATGAGAGTTAGGATGGAATATTAACGATAGGAATAATAGTAGAATAGTATGGAAACAAGAAATAGATTATAAAATAAACTCTGACCCACATAAACCAGGGTACAATTAAATAAAAAACTTATTTATTATTTCTTATAAAAATTGTTTCTACTGGTAGCTGGTGGTAGGTTGTGCCAGAGACCATTTATCTAGGTACTACCGTAGATTTTATATCTGCCGCCAACAACAGTGCAAACTTTACTGTGTCTCGGTTTGAAGGGCTGATGAAGTGAATTAATAAAGCAAGGCGACGAGCAAAATGTGGTGCTGTGTATATGATCCTAACTAGCGCCACGTAATTATGGTCAGCCGTGTATTACTTACCAACAAGTCATGGTTTCATTCATTTCGCCATCAATACATTATTGAAATAATCTTAAACTTCGTGGTACAGCGGCTACCACTCCAGTTATAACACAGAGGTCTGTGTTTCCATTTAGTGTCTCATGTACTAGTGTCTTAATGGTAATCTGTTCGAATCCATATCTATAAATACCAAATATATAAATAATAACAATCATATGATTGTAAGAAATTAAAAAAAAAAGGTAAAAGGATCTAGACATTTAGTACTTGAAACTCTTTACACCCCCTTTTAGATACAATTTGTATGGATTAACATTGAATCATCTATTCTTTGTAACATTCAAAGGGTCCGTAAAAATGTACCGGGGCTCAAATCTACTTGCTGTGTGATGCATCGTAAAAAATTTAAAGGAACTGGGCGAAACAAAAGAAATTACAGCTGTAACGAAAGCTACATAATAGATTGAAAACGTGGTTTCCTTCTTTTGTATGATTTTTCTTTCCTCGTTAAACCGGCCAAGTTTAAGCACGAAAAATGTAAAGTAAAGTTCTCCTGGTTTCTATCGAGAAAGGTAATTGAATATTAATATCTAGGCTTACTTTACGGAAAACATTGTTTACTTAACCGGATACTGCTTTCAGCTGTTTTGTAACAAAAGTTTAGACAACATTCATTTTAATAACCTAAATATTTATTACTCCACATCTTATATTGAATTATAACTAAGGGTTGAAGGTACTTTACAATAACTATGACTGTCTAAAACGATAGTTAACCATTAACCTAACTCGTTCGTTTTATTGATAAATACCAGGCCATTCAGAAAGTTTTGGGAAAAAAAGTTTTTATGTATGACACTGGCCACTTGTGATTATTTTGAAAATTTCGATTATTTACAAGTAAAAATATCACTGTTCGATTTTCAAATTACCCACTCTAATTTTTTGAGAGCCAATTCAAATTCGCTTGACTCATTAAAAATGGATCTGCGTCGAGAACATTTTCGTGCTATGATTTTTTACGATTTCAAATGTGGCTTAAAACCTGATGAGTCATTTGATCGAATTCGAATTGCTTTTATGGATGAAAAGCCTTCAAAAAGCAACAATCTACTGCTGGTATATCGAGTTCCAATGCGGTCGTCTTACTTTGGGGGATGAACAAAGGAGTGGTCGTCTTACGACGGCTGTCACCGAAGAAAATATACTAGCAGTAAAAAATTTAATTTAAGAAAACAGACGAATTACGTACGAAGAGATTCAGTATACTCTGCAGATTGGTTCAGGAAGTGTTCACAATATTTTGTAAGAGCACCTTCGCGTAAGGAGGATAGTTTCCCGCTGGGCGCCGCACAACCTCACCGAAGCTCAGAAGCAGGCACGTGTGGATTAGTGCCGTGATATGATACAAACATTTGATGCAGGCTCGTCATGACGCGTTTACGACATTGTGACAAGTGACGAATCCTGGATTTATCAATAGGATCCAGAAACAAAGCGTCAGTCGACAGTTTGGCTGTTTCAAAATGAACCAACGCCTACGAAAGTGAAGCGATCGAAAGGCGCAGGGAAAATTTTGATCGCTAATTTCTTCACTTTGACGGGGTACCTAATTCCAATTCCACTTCGAGACCAAAGCAGCTTCAAAGCCGAACGGTACAGCACAAAATGCCTGCCAGAAGTTTATGACGGTACTTAAAAGTGCAGGTGATAATCAGTCTAGTTAAAACTAAGGCGATGAATTTCATAAAGTTAAATTTTATTAAACAACGGATTAATCTTATAATATGTTATTAATCAGTTTATATAACATTTAACTTGTAATTATTGTTCTAAGTTATCTGAGAATCCAGTTGCTTGATCACGTTTCACAGTCGACTGTAAATCAATAAAATGTAAAGGTCTCCGGTTATTTTTACGCCATTACAAAGCTGCACCATCGCCTGACTATAAATGTGTAATAGGTCACTTCCGGTCAAGGCATGCACCTCTGACCTATAGCATATGACTTTATCGCTCGGTAATTTTTGTGGTACAAAAAAGTTCTGTTTAACGGTGGCACTTCGACGTATATGACTATAGGTCTGTAATATAAATAACTCAGGTACCCTTTACGTTAAATTGAGGTCAAGCGTGAGATCATTACAGTAGAAAATATCAAACACATATTGTGATAATGATAAAATATATATAACACAAAAAGAAGGCTTCATTTATATGTACGACATGTATTTCATATATGATATTTTAATTACTAGTTTTTAGACGTTAATAACCATGACAACCCAGAGAGAAATCAACGGACTGGTAGGAGAGACGAACATCATGGGAAAATCTGAAAACTGAACATGCCACTGTTTGAGATACTTCATGGGTATGGGAGACAATCGTAATCCGAAGCTATCGACTGGTGTATACGGACTCATGGGAAGGACATGGTAAAGCAGTGATGTTGGCGCTCCCTTACGTTGGAAACAAATGCTCACATTGAGTCACTGCACCAGCGAAAGTAACTTTTTCATACCACGAGGTGTTTCCATAAAAACAAATAAAACTGAATTAAATTACGATCAGTCAAATATTTTTATCAACTATTCACAAAGTTTACATAAACTCTTGTCTCCTATAAATTTATCAAGGGCCCCACAATACTAAGCTGTCACCGACGAATGACATGGCCGTTGAGTTGAGACATTAAGAATTTCTTCTGAAACGTTTTAGGGCCAACCTTCAAAAGTTTCATGAACTATTCTGACAGAAATTGTGAGATAACTTAGTTAAGAACTTCGCCTTCGCCGTACGCATTAAATTAAATCAAAGTTTATGTTGACTTAAGTAATAGGCAGGCTCGTTGATTACTTACAAATTTAAAACATAGTTTTTCTTCCCCGTCAAATGAATTTACAATTTGCTTACAATTTGTTTGTAAAATATTTCGTAAATTTTTTTATATGCTTGACATGATAATAACTTTTTAATTAGATTGTTAATAACCGTTATGGTTACGTGGTCGTGGTAACGAAAGCTACTTCGTAGCCATACTGACGACATCCAATGATACTTTAAGTGTCCATCATCATCATCATTTCAAGCTTTTATATTCAATCGAAAAGAAAAAAAATATATCTTTTAAAAATACTTGTATTATATATGTCAATGTCAAATCATAGTAAAAGATTCCAAGGTATTGGAACACTTTCAAACTCACCAAAAGGGCAATGGAGAGGGTAAGCTTAGAGTTTCTTAGCGCGATCTAATCAGAAATGTGGAGATCAACAGAAGAACTAAGGTCACCGACATAGCCCAAAATATTGCTAGACTTAAGTGGCACTGGGCAGGACACATTGCTCGAATAACCGACGACCGACGGGTCAGTAAGTTCCTCAAGTGGCGCCCGCTTACCGGTATACGTAACGTTGAGAGGTCTCCCACACGGTGGACCGACCATCTGTTGAGAATCGCGGGTACCCACTGGATGCAGGCAACGCCTGACCGATCGATGTGGAGATCTTTGGGCGAGGCCTATGTCAAGTAGTGGACGTCTATCGGCTAATGGTGATGAGAGAACTTTCTCAATTGAAAGAAATAATTCATTTATCCAACCCCAGTCTATATAACTATGTAGAGGTCTCTAAGTTGGATGCGGGGTCTCTGGTGAATGACAACGCACATGCGACAACATGATATTGACAGAGCGATTTAAAGTACAGACAAAATTACTAAGTACATCAGCAATACGAAGATCCAGAGAGATCCAGTTGATGGGTAAAGTTGTATACTTCGTGATAGGCTACTGTACCGTTTGTTGGTATTCCGAAGATCCAGAAATCCAGTTAATGGATATAATTCTTTACTCCGTAATGACTTGTTGTGCTAAGTCAATGTGTACAAAGATGTACCATCCTTATAAGGATTTACGCTGTGATAAACGATAACGTGATCTATTGTTCATGGTGGCGTCATCTGTTGAGTTGTTTGAAAACTTCTTGTTACAATTTTTAAATTATACATTAACATAAAAATTACACAAAATTGATGACCACTCTTTGTGTCAATAACAATGACTATCAGCTTTACGATTCAAATACAGTTTCGGGTATGATTACTTAGTTATTACATGTAGGAGTCAACTTATTACCATTTAACGGAAACGAAACTCTATAGCGTAATGTGGTTAAAATTAAATGATCTTATGTACTCATATGTACTTTAGAAATATTTACGTTACTATTACTTGCGTGAACAGTTAGTAACGTTTTAACTGACATTTTAATTAAAGTTAAAGGGCCTTTTGGTTATTTTCTCGCCGGTACCAATCTGCGTCATCGCCTGACTGTAAATACGAAGTAACCAGCACTCGGACAAGGCACGAAACATGCTGATAGAGGTTACACTATTAGGCTCTAAATTTATTATTTAAACATGAATATATTATGTACTTAATAGGCGACTATTAAACAAAACCATGTTTATATACTAACTGTGCTCTTTTTTATTTATTTTTGAACAAAAAATACACCAAACAAAACCAGTAAGGTTTATCAGAACAGAAAAGACAACCGTCGTGACCTAACTCTAGCGCAAGTTACATCCGGTCTGGTTTACAATTAGCCTTCTTTTTAGCATTGCCGGGTGTAATCCCGAAGATATAACAATGTTTTAAATATCTGATGCTAGGCTATGTGTAGATAGGCTTTGCTAGCCATAACAATAACGCAACTCCCTTTGGGAGAGGAATTTTGTAAAAGTCGTTTTCAGATGACCTATAGTCTGGGAAAAAGTAATATTCGTTCCAAATGTCAAGTTTCTTATTAAGCGTTCATCACAAAATCATTCATCATTATTGTTTCAGCCTATTGATAAATATCGCTGAACACAGGCTTCTTCAATTGCTGTGCTCCTACCGCTAGCAGAGTACACAGAGAATATTGATGATTATTCTCTGAAATTATTTCCTATTAAGCAACTTTTCCATAAGCCTAATATAAATTAGCAAAATTTTTACTCATTTCCTATATAATAAACTATAACTATTATTTTTAAATTAATTTATACTTATTGTGGGGGCTAAAGAAAGAAAGTTGGCTTACCCCACAGATCTAAATATGTTGTTGGAAGTCAATGTAACGTCGACACGAAGAAATAATGTTTTTTTTTATCCGTTGTGAGATTTGTCATAAAATGAAAAGTGCATAGACTCAGAATTTTGAAAAGTGTATATTATGTCACTAAGTAAAATTTATTACCCACTTATTGAACAACAGAATCAACTGGTAATTTGCAGTAGAGATGCGCCCCAACCTGAAAAGCTAAATTGAATAAGAAATCTATATAAAATACTGCTTAAGAATAAACTCGGTTTATTTTCACATAGTATACGGCTTAGACGGCCTCGCCCTATGTCCAGCAGTGGACGTCTATCGGCTGATGATGATGATACGACTCAGATACCGCAGAGTCTGAAGACAAAGTTCTTCAAGTCGTGCGTGCTGCCAGTGTAGACATACGGAACCGCGACGTAGTCCCTTATTATGGACCTTATAAAAAGGCTGAAAGTCGCTCAAAAGGTAATTAAGACGGCTATGCTTGGAGTTTCATTGCACAATCGAATAAGAAATTAGGAGATCCGCAGAAGTAAGGTCATTATCATACCCCAAAAGTTTGCTAGACTTAAGTGGCAGTTGGCAGGGCGCATTGCTTGAGGAACTGACGGCCGATAAGGTAGGCCCCCCACTAAGTGGACCGATGATGGTGAAGGTCGCGGGAAGCCGCCTATTGGATTTAGGGAAGGCCTATGTCCAGCACTGGACGTCTAACGGCTGATGATGCTAGTTATAAACAAAATATAATGTTATATTATTAATGTTTAAATTTTGTTTTTAATTGCTAAAATGGCAAATTAATGACAATAGATTTTAAACTCTCATAGTTACCCTAAGCTTTATCAAGGCTCTATTTAATTTGTGCAAATGAAGCGTCAGCTTAGCGTCAGTTTTACTAACGTATATGTCACTATCTTTAACATTAATGTACAGATTATAAATGTAAGTAAATGTAAAGAAACGCTGTTTAAACTTACATTATCTAGGAATCTAATATTCCGTGCAAACTATGTGAAGGCGACGCGGGAATTTTAATCAAACTGATAACTTAGTAAGCAACAACGCGCAAACGTAATAAGGTATATGAATATCACATTCATTTAGTAAATGTATATCGAAATAACATAATATACCATGAGGATGTTAGAGGTTCCGCACGACAACTTACGGGACCTAAACAACCTCACCTGCTCGTTGTTCACCCTGCTAATCAACAAACGAGACTCTTGTTCTTACCAACCTGCATTGGGCCAGCGTGGTGGGAATAGCCCAAATCCTATATGAACCTGTATAAACGACGGCCCCCAGCCCCCGGCGGTACCGTAGGCCATGATGACCGTGGATCGATCGAAATGAAGATGTTTAGAGGAGGCCTATGTTCAGCAGTGGAGGTCTATTCGCTGATGATAATGATGAATGATGTTCCAACCTTAACTGTCGTGCCGGGTTGAAGGAAGTTGTAACTAGTGAAATTACTAGGGTAACGAGACTTAACATCTTATGTCTTAAGGCGGCGAGCGCAATGTTGTGCTGTGTATAACCGTACTTACCATCAGGTGAACGTCCCGCTCGTCTCATAGCTTCATTGTATAAAAAAAGCTACAGTGCCGTTCATACCGAAACACAGTAATATTTGCACTTTACTCTTTGGTGGGAACGATATAGATGGCCTAGTCAAATTAGTGAGGTAAGGACACTAAACATCTTATATCTCTAGGCGATGAGTATAATATGGTGTTGTGTATGTCATCCTAACTAACGCGACCTTGTCATAGGCAGGCGTACCAGGTAAACGTCTCGCTCGTCTCGTTGTTTCGTAGAATAATCCTAAACATTCGTAGTTATTCTACGAACGTTGTTACAGCGCTACGGATATTGTAGCGACGTAGATGTTTCGTAGCTAATTAGTTAAAATTATTACATATATCAATTGTTCATTTCAGAAAAATATCTAAATAGATTGTAAAGCTACTGAATTACGGATTTTAACAATTATAAATATAAACATTATGAAGCTATTGTTATAAACAAATTCATGGTATCGAATAATTGAAAACATTTCCTGATAACAACAAAAGAAAAAAAGATGTTAAATTACATATATAGTATATTATTCTCTGACTTAATTAAAATTCTGAAAGAAAGATGATATTACAAATATTTAGAATGCATAATGTAAGGGAAGGAAAATGTCTATTGGCTCCTTTCATTTTGAGCACGCGTCTTAGAGGCTAACGAGCCTAGTAATTAAAAAACGAGACTCAGCCTCGGAAAAAATCTAACTATATATGTATATAGGTCAACAGGTGCTTTGCAGCACAGAAAAGCTGTCAAGCAAATAGTAGTGTACACGTCTTAACCGGAACTTTATCTTTATGGTTATAAAGAAATAAAACTGTTTGCTTACGTTTGTCATACTGTTTTAATTGTTAAAGTTATTTAAGAAATTAATCTTAATTTCCGTTTTGGAATATATTTACTTATAGTTTTTAAGTTGCATGAAAGCTACGACGATAACATCGGACAAAGCTTAATATTTTTACACAGTATAACATTTAGATCGTAGTGTGTATTATTCCCAGAAAGATCTAGAAATAAAAAAAATATTATTTTATAATACTTTAAACATGTAAATGAAACTAGGTTTAATTTTAAGCCAGTGACAAAGAAGAGAAAGCTCGGTTTTTATATAAGAAGACTTAATAAGGATTGGAATCGAGACTCACCAAACTTTATCATCAATTGAAATAAACCAATAAGTTTTAACTTGATTTCAGCAACATATTTAGACAGCATGCGACTTCCGCTAACTCTCTTTGGTCTGCAAGATGAATTATAGTCTTATCTCGTTTCCTCTGGCAGAAGTTTAGGAGAAAAGCTGTAACAGTCGGAAACCTTTCCGGTTCCCATATTACATATGTCGATTATAGTCATATAGTTATTGATTGACTGACGATTACCAAATAAAGTTACTCTAGAGTAGACACCGCGAGATAGAAAAGATAAATATATAAATGAATTGAAATAAATTTAGAATGAAAAAATTGTAAATTTAAGTGGAATTAGAATAAGGTAGACTAATAAAGGTGTTATAAAGAGAAAGAGAAAACAAGGTTAAGAATAAAGCAATGCGAAAGGAAGAGTTAAGAGAGTAGAGAATGGAAAGAATATCAGAGAAGCGAAAAATAACTACAAAAATATATGGGGACTAACTGTTACCCCCTTGCTTTGATAGTCGTGATATTGAAATTTATCAGAAATATTCTAGCCTGATTCAACCCGCCGCCCCTCGGCTGGTTAGCAATTAACCCTCTATTAAGCTTCGTTGGATGTGATCTCGAAGATACAATAATGTTTTTCATATCGAATGGTAGCCATAACAACCCTGCAACTTTCTTTGGGTAAGGAAGTTTGTAACATCCATTCTTAGCTGACCAGGCAGAAGCAATATCTTTACCAAGTTTTGAGTGTTTAGGTCTAACAGTTTCGGAGATTTTGTGAGTCAATGAATGCCTGTTTTGGTTAGTCTATGAAATTGCTGTACCGAGTGTGGCAGCATCTTATATTATTGAAGATATAAGGCATAACTTTAGATATTTTTTATTAAAAAAAGCTATCTAACGAAAAAAATCTCGTAACGATATGATGAATATGAACCTGTTTCAATTTGTTTAATTTTCGGAGATCTCGTGATGAGTCAATGCATCTCTGGATATATTCTTTATATATAACATCATCAACATTATCAGCCGACAGACGTTCACGGTCTCCCCCAAAGATCTGTACTTCGATCGATTCTGCGCTGCCCGCATCCAGCTGCTTCTCACAACCTTCACCAAATCGTCAGACCACCTGGTGGGGGACCTGCCAATACTACGTCTACCGGTACGCGGTCGCTATTCGAGGACCTTGGTGTCCCATCGGCTGTCAGTCCGCACAATGTGTCCTGCCCATTATATATATATACATATGTATATATATTATTACAAAGATGAGATAAACAAATAGTGGATGCATCAAACAATTCGAAAAGCTACGGCGCCGCTGCGTAGCCGCCGGCCATTTTGGATGTGATGTGTAATTTTATTTACGAAGCAATCTATTTTTATCGCCGTTCGTCAACAGGGTCTTTTAATGGAATTATTTTTAATAAATCGACAATACTCAGGTCGTATATTATCCCTATAGAAATAGATAGGAGTGGATGGTAAATAGTATAACAACGATGTTAACTATCTATATATTTTGATAGGAGGTAGGTCTCTATTGACGATGGCAGTATACATAGGTTTTTTTATAATACGTACCGAAGAGACAAGCGGGACGTTTACCTGATGGTAATAGATACGCCTGCCCATGCCAACGTAGCGCTGGGTGCAATGGTGAGAGCACCACATTGTGCTTATCGCCTCGAGACCACCGCAAATCCCATTTCTTCTGCCAAACAGTAGTGAGAAAATATTACTGTGTTCCGGTTTGAACAGCGCTGTAGCTAGTGAAATTACTGGGGTAAGGAGACTCAATATCTTATATCTCAAAGGAAAAATATATGAATACTCCTACCCTATTCGAAAAATTCCATTGCAAAAGCAAGCTGCGGAACAGTTGTCTACTTCGTAAAATTATTGCAACATCCCTATTGTAAATGACGGCAATTAGTTTAATAGCTGCATCCGTAAAAATAAATTATTTATACTGTTAAATGATACTATTTTTATTTATGTTATCTGTTACGTCGTTGTGAATATATTTTATCGAATAAGTTAAATCGTTTCATGATTTATATTGCAATATATAAATATATTTTTTATTAACTATGTGTTAATGCTATCAGGTATAGAAATGATCGTTTTAAGCGAACAGAATTCAAGTGTTTGTAACATAACCTATGTCCACAACAAGCTAACAGATTATATTTTAAATTATGTTTAATAACAATGAGGTGACGGTTAAGCTCACCAAGAAAACTAACTTTCATATAACCGCCGGAAGCTACGAATAATTTTAAAGGAATAGGTCCACAATATTCCTTTTTACGACAAGAGGAGCGAGAAGTTTCATACACCTCCACATTGTGCTCATAACCTTGAGATAAGATGGTTGTTGCTCCAGTAATTTCACTAGCTAGAACGCCTGTTGTGGACGTGGAGCGAAATGGGGGAGATAGACGAATAAAGCTTCCTTAGTCAACTGATACCATCATCATATTAAATAATAATTAGGAGTAAGAGGTTTGTATCTATGCAAGTTGACTAGGAAAAAATCTATTACTATCCAGATTAAACCGCATCTGACTACTGGATGCTGAGGTGAACTGGAGGCTTAAGTCAGTACAAAAAAACTGTATCTATTTATTTACAGGTAGGAATAGAATTTTACGGTACCTAGCATCATGAATTAAGTCTTCTACTCTACGATATAAAAGCTCGAAAATATTTCAGTAACTACTGTAATGTTTAATAACAATAGTCCATTGTTTGAGTATCCTTTTAATCTAATTAGGTATATAATATATCATTGTCTGTTATCAGGTTTCATAACAGAACTGGTACACTCCATGCTACAAGAACATTAAGACACAATGAGCTCTGGATTTAAAGTCAACTACGTGGAAATGGAGGTAATTGCGTCAGTAGCATTTCTGAACGTTCACAACCAACATTTTAAATTAAAATTAGTCAACGTAAAAGGTTATTTTTTCAGTAACCGCGTAGTTGGAAACAACAATTACGATACGGTTAACCTTTTAACAGTTTTGTACGTTTTTCACGTGCATTTCACTGAATTAAACTCTTATTACACTAACATATAAATTTTTGTTGTACTCATTACTAATAATAATTCGCTTTATACTGTGGGATAGTTTTGAAATATATATTTACTGTTTTATAGTCATTAAATCAACTGACTCCGTGGTTATATATCAGACATGTGGTAGGGTTTAGTTAGTAGCTTTTTCAGTTTAGCTACTAATTTATAAATCTACCATCATAACAGTATATTTGTAATCCTGCTGATAAATACATGAGATGCAAAGCATTCCCCAGTAAGCTTCACCCTCTTCTATCTCATTGGTATTAAACACCATAGGAAATTAATTAAATTATTTAACCCCATAGTCTATTAATAAGGCGAATTACCATAGAGTAAATTATTTAAAAAGACCTTCGCCTAACAGTATCCTTTAAAAATGTAGATGACGGTAATAGTTTACTTTGTCGGTAATCCAAAAAATCTTTCATAGAAATATTGCATTTTATATTTGCTATTTTTGTATGTATATAATCTGTTGTTTTGATAACCTTAAAATGATATTAAATAGCAGATAAATATATATAAACATTTGATAAGCTACAAATGTCTCTACTCATACTTGCACAGTTTAAATCCTGTGGGTGTGTTGGATATTTATTTTGTTAAGTGAACAAATAAACTATAACATTTACCATCTATTACTTTCGAAATAACTTTAACGTTTACTTCAATAATATTTTTTTTAAGTTGGAATGATATTTGTTTACCCTTTTTAATTTCGTTTCAAATTCCCGCACCCGTAACATGTATCGCAACATTTCATCCAACTTAATATGCCGTTAAGCTTAGGTGAAAGAGCTCGTGTTTACAAAAAGGTGATGATACCCCATTTTATATTCAGCCGTCTGAATAATGTATTTGAACAAGTCTCGCATCGATTCGTGCCCTTGCATGGAGATCGATATCGCTGTGCCGACGGATTATGCCGGCCGCCATTAAGGACCACGCGAGTTGCGTGGCACAAGGTAAACATTTCGAATGTACTGAAAATCAAATTGCTGTACTCGTAAATAACAATACGACTCGCCCTCAATTTGCACGGTACTCGTATTACACGGTTTCGCTTTTACAAGGTTTCTAAATAACAACAAAAAATGTCACTTAGTTCTTACTTAGCTTCGTATAATTTGAGTACATTGTAGACACAGGTGCGATCTAAGGTTTTAATATACGGTTTGGTCATCATCATCAGCCGATAGACCTCCACAGCTGAACAATGGCCTCCTCTAAAGATTCTCACATCGATCGAATAGATTCATATGTAGGGATTTGAGTCATTTTCCACCACGCAGGCCTAATGCGTGTTGGTGGGAGCCAGGGCCTCGTTTATTGTATGCAGAGTGCACCACGTGCCGGTGATGTTGGCTTGGGTCCCGTGAGTTGTTCTATCATAGTCATAATACCAATAAAAACATAAAAAATGTACGCTAGTATTATCTATATATACATTATATAAGAAACCCCCTACATGAATCTCTACCCATTATAGGAATCTTTGGGGGAAACCTATGTCCAACAGTGGACGCCTATCGACTGATTACATACATAAGAGATTTTCTCCTACGTAGAGACTCATCACGATATATCTGGAACTATAAGACCTAGGACAAAAAATTTGGTAGAAATGTTTATCGAGTAAAAGTCAGCTAAGAAGGGATTTTACGAAATGTAACCCCCAAAGGGCTGCGAGAATGTTACGGTTAGCGAAGCAGCTATATCACTATGAGGCTCACCTCACCATTTACCATCGGCATATTACCATATACTAGTACGACCCAGTTGTCAGAGACTGTCTAAATAGGTACCACTGCAGCTCCTACATTGTCCCGTCAAACAGTAGTGTACAAACATAACTGTTTCAATTTGAATGGCGTTGTAGCTAATGAAATTACTGGAGTAACATGACCTACCTTGTGTCTCAAGGCGATGAGCGCAATGTGGTGCACTATCACGACAAAATCTAACTAGCGCCTACGTTGTTATAAACTAGTATATCATTTCCTTCACATACATCTCGTTCGTCTCATGACCAAGTCCAATAAAAAAAATCATTTTAATATAAAAAAAAAACAGTAAATTAGTTTTATTAAATAGTTTCTGTTTATTACCACTGCTGGGCATAAGCCTACCCAATAAGTGATGATTGGCTTACCCACAGCCTTTAACGTACTGAATTGCGAGTTTATTACATTGGTACAATTAACATTTTTTTTTTAATTATGTCCATATTAGCCGACTTTTACGACAGTAGTAGTAGACGTATTCCTGTTAATAACATGTTGTATATCTCATCTGATATAAAACTCTATATAAATAAAACTAATTAAATCTGTATTAGTCAACAAGTCTAATTACAGTGCAGATTTGAGTAGTTTGGGTTATAAACATTTTGTTTATTTATCTTATTCAGTTTATTTCATATTTTTAAAATAGATAAATAAATAGTATTTTATATATCATTTCCTTTGAGAAAAATCTAAATCTAAATTTCTTTGCAGTCTCGTATCTTATACAATACCATATATCAAAAACTACAATTGATTTACTAATATTCAAGCTATAAGCGTAGCTCGCCGGCCTAATGGTTAGAGCGTGCGGCCTTCATTCCGAAGGTTGCGGGTTCGAATCGCGGCATGCACCAAGGACTAATATTTAAGTTATCAATATTTGTGAACTTTAGTAACAACAGCGAAATACAAACGGTGAAGGAAAACATCGTGAGGAAACCTGCACATGAATTAGAATTTATTCTAAAGTGTGTGTGAAGTCACCAATCCGCATTGGACCCGCGTGTTGACTGTGGCTCCGTCGCCCTCATATTGAGGGTAGGCGTGTGCCCCAACAATGGGGACGTAAATTAGCTGTTATGAAAGCTTTAAAAACAATCATATTATTTCAGGAAATTACAAGAAATTGTCTTAATTTACTGAACAACATTAAAATGAAATCAAAGAAATATGAGAGCAGAAATACATTTTAAAAATTAGAGGCGACAGCGGAAGGAAATTACGTGTGTATATCGACTGCTTCCGGGTCTTTCTTTTATAACGTATTTTAAATCAATAAACAGCAAATGCTTTCGCCTATTCTTAACCCGTCGTTAAGCAGTACCATTATATATAATATGGCCGACATCCGGTTGAAGCACGCACCTTTACTGAAGTTGAATATTTTTAACCAAAGGCTTGGAAAAGTTTTTATTACTCTTGGTTAATATTTTTAAGGTACATGATTTTCGCTATTTTCCTTTTAATTCTTTTATTATTCAATGAAGCGACGAGACCAGCGGGACGTTCACTTAATGACAAGTGATACGCCTGGCCATAACAACTTGGAACTAGTTAGAATGGTATATACTGTACCACATTGCGCTCGTCGTCTTGAGACATGGGATGTTAAGTCTCGTTACCTCAGTAATTTCACTAGCTACAAGTCCCTTCAAACCGGAACACAGCGATGTTTGCATACTATTGTTTGGAGGTAGAAATAGACGCCGTGGTGGTACCTACCTAGACGGTCTCCGACAACAAAGTCCTATCACTAGTAAACATTTATCTTAACTATCTAGGTCTAATTAATAGATTTTAATGCTATCTTTATTTCTTTATATCATCATGATTAGCCGATAGACGTCCACCGCTGGACATACGCTTTCCCCAAAGATCTCCACAACGAACGGTCCTGCGTTGCCCGCATCCAACTGCTTCCCACGCCCTTCACTAGACCCTCGGTACACCTTGAGAATAGTTTTCTTTATGTATCTCTTCATATATTCAGAATCTAGTATACAGTATGGAGAATAGTCTCCAATGTATTGCAGAATCCGTATACAGTGATAGAGTAGTGAGCACGACACGAACCATAGAACAGAGAGGAAGCAAAAGATAGATAAACTATCTAGAAATGCGTTTAGTGAAATCTTTCAGTCTAAACCCTGTAAATATCTTTATAGTTGTCTTTTTTTATTTAATATGTTAGTGCTTGAACACGATATTAACTGGTGTTAAGTGGTAATGTGGTCAATGGTCTTAAAGGGATCTAACTTAGTATCCGCCAAATCACTGATATTGATTTTAATGGGAACAGTGTCAAGTTGTTTTTATCAAGAACGAGGAACTGAAACTTTTTTTGTTACAATTTTTCGTTTGTATGTATTACAATCACACCTTTTCTAAAGAATTTTCACTTCAAAAGCATATGTTTTTAATTTATTTAAAACCAGCATATTAAATAAACAAACTTATACTATGAATATTAATAATACTAATAACAGGTTTCCCTTGATTTACATTACAAGAGCTGATTTTAATAATATTCATGAACCGATAGTAATAATTTGGAAGTAGCTAATATTTTTTTTTACTTTAAGAAAGACGAGACAAACGAGAGGTAACCTAATGATAAGCGATACGCATGCTGATAGCAATGTGGAACTAATTAAGATGATATATGCAGCACCAGATTGCGCTTATCGCTTTGAGACGAGCGCAATGTGGTGGTTACCATAAGTATTTCACTAGCTACAACTATCAAACCGGAACACAGTAATGTTTGCACCCTACTGTTTAACGGAAGAAATTAGAGCTGCGGTGGTCTTCGTCAATAGAGACCTACCACCAGTACATACTAATAGATGGGATAAATTCTGTATATAATTCTCGATAGGTTCTTATGAAAGTATTAACTATATTTTACTGTATACTGATTATATTACTTACGTAAAGGGTAAAGGAGAGAGAGAAGTGATAGAATAATCGGTGTTTTTCAATCATGTGTAAATCATCTTTGTTCTAAATTTGTTGTTAATTAAAAAGGTATAATTGATTATATAATCTATAAAAAATTTTATATATATATAAAGGCAAGAGTAACAAACTTTAAATCTTATCTTGTTGCAATAACTCCCGCATACAGCCAAGTTGTACAGCTGCGCTACGAAGTTTCGTAGATGTAACGCCGAAACTTGTTCCTGCCTGTAAAGGTGCTCCTACTCCAGCTCGCCTGTTGTAATACTCAAATTAACTACTTACTTTGTATACCCCCGTGACCGTGTGCTCGCCTCAAGTTTACTACAAGTGTAATACAATATTGCCTTAAGTTCGATCAATGACACTTCCTTGTAACTTGCTATACTATACTATACACATTACTACTTAACAACAAATCCGTTACAAATTTTAATTCAGAGAAAAGTCTTTATAAAAAATATATCTCTATATAATAAATAACATGTCATCATCATTATCATCAGCTAATTACCATCCGCTGCTAAACAGTCTCAACTTAGGACAATTAAAAAGTATTTGTTAATAAACTAACACTTAAGCTAAATATTCTAATACTGTAGTGAGAGTTTATATTGAAATTATCTAAGTTTATATGGTCTACATATAAACTTCATATATACACGTTTAAATATAACAGAATGGAAATTAACTGTTAAGTAAAATATAGAGAAATCTTACTCTGCATTTTGTACGATACAAACATTATCACAACAATAACATTATACTTACTAATTAATATTATTACTTGAAACGGAACAGTCGCGGTTAAGTGAAAAAATGTGAATAACAATAGTTATCCTAAAAATAATCTGCTTTCGTTCCGTTACCCGTAATCACTACGAATATTTTATGAATAGATAAAAAAAATATCGTGTCAAATTCCAAAGCGCTTTAAGCTTTCGTTAACACCTTGTTTGCGGTACGCAGTAATTAAAAAGCAACTTTGAGCCAATGAACACTAAAACTTTTTATCTAAAAATACTAAAAGCAGCTTCAACGACGTACAAAAGAACCAGCTCCGGATATAGGTCAAAAGGTACTTTACCGCCCGGAAGAGCAGACTGGCAGACAAACCTAAAAATGTTATCCAGCAGACATCTTGATGATTTTAATGCTTCCTAAGGTAAATATTATTTTTGTGGTAAAAAAAATATTTTATCAATCAATAGTTATTTTAACAAAAAGCTGCAGTCCCTGTCCAGTCCAAAAGGAGGTAAAGAGGAATAAATCTGAAAGGATATGAGAGAGACTTTCGATCTAGAAGTACTGATGTAAAATAAGTTAAATGTGTACACAAATTTTTATTACTTTCATCATTATTTTGTTGACTGTAAAATAAAGGTTTATTTCATTACTGTAGCTATAAAACGCAATGTAATGTAAAAATTCTATATAACTTTATTAGATGACTTGGTTTTAAGTTAAATCATTAGTAGAGTTAATATATACTAAGTCTAGTTTATTTTGGATTCATCAATCGACTGTTTTTAATTAAGTTAAAAATGTTCATAAGCATAAAATATTTTAAACGTACATGCAAGTTGTAAGCTTTGATTAAACTTAACATTATAATATCAAAAATAAATAATATGTCTAATAAAATCAACATACATACAAATATAACCACGCTTACTTACGGCGCAGAGACATGGTACCTGACCATGGGGCTGTTCCATCGATTCAAAGTAGCACAACGAGCAATCTCTTTAAATACCAAGCATAGCTCTTTAGCTATGCTTGGTATTTCTCTATGGAACAAAATCCGGAACGAAGAAATTCGACGGAGAACTAAAGTTGTCGATGTAGCTCTCAAAATCTGCAAGCTGAAGCGGCAGTGGGCCGACCATGTCTGTCGTGTCAGTGACGGCCGATGGGGAAGAAAAGTCTTGGAGTGGAGGCCGCGTACAGGTCGCAGAAGTGTAAGACCCCTTCCCTCCAGATGGACCGACGACATCATCAGGGCGGTCGGAATTTGGTGCATGCGAGAAGCTGAGGATCGCATTTGGTGGAAGACATCGAGGAAGGCTTATATCCAGCCGTAGATAAACAAAGGCTGATGACAAACTAAAATAGAAGATAAACGTGATAAGGAAGACGAGACGAATGGAATCTACTGGTGGTAGATCTCTGTTGCCGCAGATCGTGTAGGCAGGTACCACCGCAGCGCCTATTTCTGCCGCCTAACAGTAGTGTACAAAGATTACTGCGTTCCGGTGTGAAAGGCTCTGTAGCTAGTATAATTACTGAGGTAACGAGATTCGACATCTTTTGTCTCAGGTGACGAGCGCAATGTGGTGCAGTGCATATCATCTTAACTAGCGCCACGTTGTTATGGACGGACGTATCATTTACCATCAGATGAACGTCCCGCTCATTTCGCCGCTTAATTACATTAAAAAAAATGGACCAGGAATCATAATGAAGAAGTAGTTTAACTTAGTAACTTTGTCAAAATTTATACCAACAATGTGATACAGTTCCACAAACAGAACCTACTATAAAAGTATAGAAATTTAAATATGGAATAAATTCAGAGCAACACTGTAAAAATTTAAATTTTGAATGGAAACTTGGTTGCGAGTTCCTTGAGAAAGAAAAACAAGGTGAAACTTTCAAGTGGCAATTATTTTTTAACAGTCAACTTGTTCAATAACTTACCTGCCGGCTTGCTTACGGGATGTGTGACCGGAGCGGCGGCGGTAGTGGCCGTATTCGGCGGATACACGGGATCGCAACATTCTCGTTCGGGGAACTCGCTGGCCCCCACCCACGCGGCCGCCAACACCACAGCACCCACCACCGGCCATAACCCACCAACTTTGTTACACCTACGTAACATCGACTCGAAACACGCGCCCGTTAACTTAGCGAACACGCACCAACACGTCGAAATTAAAGCAACGTATCCGGTGAAAGTGTCATCCACCCCACTCCTCCCACCGTCCGTTTTTTCGACGCCATTCCCACGATCACCCTTCTCGACCATCGGTTTGGTTTCACATTACACTTTTATAATGTTAACATAAAAAAAATAATAATTATCACTATATACAAAGTTATTTACTCTCGCACAGTTATACACATATAATTGGCTTTATGCACGGATTATATGATAAGTTAAATAAAACATATATATACATATACACTTAGATCTAGAACAGTTTAAAAAATATTTTCAAATTTAACCGAATACAAAATTAAACAAAATAAAGTTTAAACAATTTTCTTAAAATAACTTTGATTTATTGGTATAAGTTATTGCTTAAATACTTATAGATTTGAAGGTCGAAGAGCGATGGAAACAGTTGCGTGGGACAATTTATCATAGACAACGAATATAAGCAGTTTTTTCTTAAGTAAATAACATAAGCACTAAATTGATTAATACCTATACAAATTCATTGATACTTCGAATCGATCTTTAGATAAAAAATCTAGATATCAATCTTTAGTTTTAAGGTATGTTTTAGAGTACTATGTATTTTTAAAGTTTATTAAGACAAGCAAAAATATATTTAACAGTACATATAAATAACTAATGTAGTCAAAATATAGGCTTTATACATAAGAAAATTATTTAATTAAAGATAAAAACGGAATTATTTAATATCGTCTAGCTCAATATAGTTAAAATCTAATTCTTAGACAATCTAAAAACTACCGGACCATCTGTAATAGCAACAGTTAACTATAGACTATCCTGGTGATTAAGTTAGGAAAAAGACACTTCAGCTTGATTTCGATCTTTGAAGTATCTAATGGATAATATCAAAAGTATTTCCTTTATAAAAAAATCCTGAATTATGATTGACCAAAATACGTCCATTAAATCGAACTGTCTCTAATAATGTAGTACTAGATGTTAGTCGTTCGGGGACCTAGCTAGACTGCATCTCTCTATCGGACACTAAAATCCGAAGGGAACGCCAAGTTCCGGTGAACTGTGCTCTCATTTATAACTTTTATACGACACTTACATACAGAATGAATTTACAAGTAACTATATACAGAACTTAGAATTTTTGTCTAAAACATATCTAAGTGTAATTTTATTATCTGTTTTTAAACTCTGTTATCTATATTACCTACCTTTGCATCTACGTCCTAGGTCCTTTAGTATCATTTAGTATATTTTTATCAATTAACTATTAACCATACTTTAATAAACATTTTCAAGGAAATAATTTCACTCTGCTACAAGTTTGGATTTAATAGTTTTTTTTTTTTATTTTCTAAACGGTCGTAGAGAACATAACGATTAATGAATTATTTTATAGAAGTAGTTTCATTACTCTATGATAATTAAGGTTAAGTTTTAATTAATAATAAAAATCCACACAATAATATATGGAAAGGAAAAACTAATTTTTCAGGGAAACTAACAAATTATGACGACAGATTGAAGAAAAAAATCATAGAAATCATTATCATAGTAAAAGATTAATATTGAAAACTTAATACTAATTTTCCAATCAAATATAAACATAAATTAATATATTTCAATACACTGTACATAAAGTAAAATAATTTCTTATGACAATATAATACAAACCGAGTTTTTATAACGGCTATTACTCGTCCTCGTTATTACGTTAATTAACAGAACTTTGAGACGGTTAATCTGAAATTTAACAACATTTACAACCGCAAGTTATTTGGAAATACTTAGAACTTCCGATTTCCCGTTATAAAATATAAGTGCGCGTCGTATTGAAGAACAATTTCCATTTTAAACGCAGCTTGAAATTTTAATACGTATTGTTACGGGGCCTCGCTTCCCGCCATTTTGCACCCTACCGTATGTGGTTTCCCGCGCTTTCCACAACACAATTTAATTATTAAAACAATAGTTTGCCACATCAAAAATAATAATTTATTTAATACAACATTAAATATATGTTACTAAATAAGTCTTAGCATATCTAGAATAGTTTCAACATATATTTTCGATGTAATATTTGAAAATATTTAAATTGGTATATATAACTAAAATTGTTGTCTTGGTAATGAATTACATAATAATATAATTTTTTTTTTGTATATAATACAAATAATATCAATAGTATTAGGCAATTACATGTCGTAATATACCTCATCGACAATCCAAGTAGGTCATATAGATATGTCAGAGCCTTCGTCCAATTGAATACATGATCACCACGCAACTGTCACCACACGAAATAAGTAATAGGTTAAAATATAGGTGAATGATAATAAACCGGATGTTATAAGTATAGTTTGATTAGGTTTACGTTTAAAAAAGATACGTGAACGCACCCCGCGCGTGTTTCCACGCGCCATACGAATGACACCCACAATAGACGCGGTGCTACTAACGTAGTAGACCTGGAAAAGCTTTAGCTGCTCCAACACCTTCCCCGCACTTCGCCTCGTGCCCTCCCGTCCACAGCTCCGGCTCCAAGTTCGGTATCATAACGGCAGGAGCTTCGGCAATGACACAAACTATTATCAACCTTAACGCTTTAGCAATTGAGTGCATTTCCGCATGAATCAATTTGTAATTCGGAACATCCAAATTGTGAACCGGAAAAGCGAATGCACAACACAAGCTGACAAGTCGGTAGGTGTTCCCATACACGACCGCCACAAGCGATTCTAACTCGTAAATCAAACGGGCAAAGTGTCGATTTATGACTAACAATGGACATAGGTGAGTAAAACAAACTGCACGAGTGTGCATCGCATACTAATGTCCAAATACGATTACGTTATAATTGTTACGTTGGGATCCCGTGATAATGTACCTTATCAACAAAGTAATAGAGATCAAAATTGTTCATCATTTATTCGCTCCTCCGAATTCACTGTTTGCTTTCCACGGTTCATATTAGCCGGCACGAAGCTTAGCCGCGACAGTATGCAAATTTATGCTTTGCGCTGTTAAAGTTAAAGTAACTTTTTTAACGAGCGGTTATAATAAGAAAAATCGAAATTTAACACCGAGAGACTGTTACAAATGTCTCCGTAGATTTTGTCAAATGAGTATCATAAGAATTGCATTTTGTTTGACAAAATGAATGCATTTTATTCTCTTAAAAGACATCGTATGATAAAGTGACAACAATATGTCACAAGTTGCTCACTTAGAGGCTTTACAGGGATTGAGAGGGAGGTCCGAGCTTTAGCTATTACTGACGGCTTTCTAACAGTAAAGCGACACTCATGTGTGGAAAAACTAAGTACTGTTTACATAACTCCGTTGATGTTCACTTGATGGTGAGTGATACGCCTGCCCCTAACGTGGCGCTGGTTAGTGTGATATATACTGCACCATAATATACTCGTTGCCTGAGATAAGACGTTGAGTTACACTAGCTACAACGCCTTTCAAACTGGAACATAGTAATATTTATATATTACTGTTTGGCGGCACAAAAAAGCTGTTGGTGTAACTTCCTCGACGATCTCCGTAAACCGGAACCTACCACCAGTATACAGCACGTTAGGAGCAGTGAGTGCACACTACTTTAGTTTTTGTAAAAGGCGACTAAGTAGGGAACTTTTCTTTTTGGTTGTTGATTACTTGGATGCCGAACGGAAGGATTATTCTACTGAAGACGATCTGAAGTTGAATTATTGAAATTATGATGACGATGAATAAGCGTAGTAATTGCAAGTGTTATGCGCCACAAAGGTCCATCCTTACTACTTCTATATAAAGCAACATGGAACATCAAAGTCATGGAAGTCACAGGTTCGATTTCGCTTTTAAATAACCATTGACATAGGATCTTTGGATCTTGTTAAGTTAAATGTAAGTTTCTTCACACATCGTGTCACTGATAGATATTTTAATGATTCAAAGCTTATATCTTCGATAAAGACAAAGTTTATAAGAATCTGTTAAGTCTATATAGCCATAAAAGTTTGTCTGGCTTGAGGGTATAAAAAAAAAATACAAAATTACTCTTTTAACGTAACATAAAATCCTTGGTAAGTTCACACAATTTGTGACGAAGCTAAATTTAACCAATTAAATGTTGCTAAATAAATTTCGATCGGCCGGTATAAAGCCATCTATCAAGTTAGACCCAATGTCTCCGGTGGAAACGGGAAATTAGAGAAGGTCGCTGATTTAATTAAAATTCAAACAAACATCAACATTCCTTAATTTAAAAAAAAAAAGTACTTTCAAGAAGGATATTATATTTTATTTCCAGCAATAAATATTCAACTGCCTAATGTTCCCACTACCGGGTCTCGGAACCTTCTCTCACAAGGTGATTGTCAAGGTCTTTTATGAACCATTCTGGTGAATGCCATATATTTATGAAAGTTATCATTCAATCCCTTAAAGGTCTAGCTCAGTGGGGATCGAACCTGTGCCTTTTCAAAACGTACAGCTCGTACGACTGCTGTACTAACAGGTATATCGTTATTAACTTCTTATTAAATAATACATTCGTTAAGATGATAAGCACTGCACCGTAATATGCTTGTCGAAATCTCCGATATTGTCACTTCAGTAATTTTACTAGCCACAGCACTCTTCAGATCGTAACACAGTAATTTTTGCACATTACTATTAAGCAGTAACAATAGGATCTAAGGTAGTATCCATTTCTTTTAAACAAACTAGCGACGTATCCTTCACATGACGGTATGTGATACGCCAGCCCATCACAACGTGGCGCTAGTTGAGACGTAATAGCACCACATTGTGCTCGTCGCCTTGAGACATAAGATATTTCGTTACCCCAGTAATTACACTATCTACAACGCCATTCAAACCGGAACACGGTAATGTTTACACACAACTATTTAACGATAACAATAGGAACTGCTGTAGTACCTCCCTAGACACTCCAAAACCTCCCACCAGTGTTCTCCAATCATAAAAAGAATAGTATCTATGATCAATCGGCCTATGTAGGGTATTCTTGAAAACAATATATCATACACTACCTTTCTCTTCATCCTCATCGTTATATCTCACGTTATATAGGTATTCTATATTAATGTTTTATTACCCGGCCTCTTCATCCAATGTCTTACTGAAAATGTCAACAATAAATGTAACGAAAAAAAAAATATTGTCTTTTACAAGTCATGTTAATAATAAAAATATATAATAACCATTAACTAAATAATTTTTTTTAATTATGGAAACTTTTGCGGGTAACTCCAGAAATAATTTCCCAATGAGGTTCTTGCGTCAGAGATTGAAAAAGGAGCAGATTGTCGCGCGGCCGCTGAAACTAGGTTGCACTCACCTTGCACCACTCGATATTTTAACATCGAGGTTAAATGAAAAAAATATAAGGCTTCGAAGGATTCGAAGGCGACAGATTATACTTCATTTTAAACGAAACTCAAAATAGAAATTTCTAGAAATAGAGCATTTATCTTTCTTGAAAAGTTCTCGGTAGATTCATTTCAATGTGTGTCCAAACATATTATATTCTACTCTGTCTCTGTTCTGTCATCATCATTTCAGCAATTCAACATCCAATTATATTCAGTAGAATTGTCCTTACCTTCGGCATTCAAGTCGGTGAGTCATCGACCAAAAAAAAAAGTTCGCGACTTAGTAGCTTTTTATGAAAATTAAAGTAGTATGCTCTCACTGCTCATCATGTACTGTACGAGTATACTGGTGGTAGATCTTTGTTACCGTAGTCCGTGTAAGCAGGTACTACCGCAGTTTCCATTACTTCAGCTAAATAATAATGTGCAAACATTACTGTGTTCCGGTTTGAATAGCGTTTTAGCTACCACAGACTTCGCTAGATGAACCACTTGCTAAGGATGGGAGACGTTCGTAGAGTCAAAAAAGCGTTTCTCGGTACCCCGATTGGGCGCCGACTTGTGGGCCAGCCCGGATACCGTTGAAAGGATGCCGTAGAGCACGACCCACGTGAGCTTTAAGCAGTGGACTGGAAAGAGGCAGTGCAAGACAAACAACGCTGGCGGTCTCTTGTCTCGGAGATCTAGACTCGCTTTAAGTCTCTGCACCAGAGGAGTAAGTAAGTAAGCATTGAGGAGTTGTATAAAGATGTCATAGCATCACGCAGCGTTCAGCGCATAAGAATATCTAATTATATCTGCTCATAATAATATTTTTTTTTAAGGAAGCCGTAGAGCACGACCTACGGGAGCTTCAATAAGTGGACTGGCAAGAGACAGTGTAAGACAGACAACGCTTCTCTTGTTTCGGAAGCCTAAACTCACTTTGGGTCGCTGCACCAGAGGAGTAGATAAGGTAAGGTAAGTGAGTAATTTTATTATACACATTATCATCATCAGCCGATAGACATCCACTGCTGAACATAGACCTCCCGCAAAAATCCCCACATCGATCGAGTAGGAATTCATATGGGGAAATTTGAGCCATTCCCCACCACGCTGTCCCATTACGGGTTGGTGGGAGCCGTATCCTCGTTTGTTGATTAGCAGAGTGCACCACGAGCAGGTGAGGTTGGCATGAATCCCTTGAGTTTTTGTGCGAGAACATTTATAAAGCCAAATATAAAGCGCTTTTCAAATCAAATTAGAAAACATTAAAGTTTTTACACTACAGCTTCTCAGATTTAATTATTCTACTAACATAACTTCCGTCAAGAACTGCTAAAGAATTACAGGTGGTAAACTACCATCAATATAGACTTATTACGTACCACCAAAGCACTAATTTCTAGCGGCATACAGAAGTGTGAAAACTTTAGCGTTCCAATTTGAAGGGCGCTGTAGCTGATGATATTACTAGGGCATGTAGACTTGACTAATTATATTGACGATAAGCATAATGTGCTACAGTGTTATAATCCTACCATCAGTAATGCTGTTCTAGCTCATCGTCTTCAGATATTGAATTTTATAATCAATTTCTACACAGCAATGTTTGAATACTTACGAACAAATGATAAATTATCAGTAAACAGTAATATATTAATTACTAGTTACGTTTAAAAAATTAAAAAAAAAAAAAATTATCGCTTAACTTTTGAACACCGCAATTATTAGAGTAAAAAGGTCGGGTACTTTTATATCAATACTACATAATACCATCAATGTATTATTACCAGTAATTAAGTTACTATAATTTATCATTGGCTCCTGAAAAGAGCGATTTACATTTATATTGAAGAAGAAAACGGTTATATATTTTCAAGGATACATTTCCTTTTTTTAAGTAATTAAGCGACGAGACGAGCGGGACGTTCACCTTATGGTAAGTGATACTCCCGCCAATAACAACGTGGCGCTAGTTAAAGTGGTATGCACTGTACCACAGTGCACTCGTCGCCTGAGATATAAGACGTTGTGTCCCGTTACCCCAGTAATTACACTAGCTACAGCGCCTTTTAAACCGGAACACAGTAATGTTTGCACACTACTGTTTGTCGGTAGAAATAGGCACTGCGGTGGTACCTAACTAGACGATGTCTGGCAACAAAGATACCACCAGTACCTTTTCTACGTTTACATGAGATTTCAAAGCTTTTTCATAAACACTGAAGCAAAGGTATTTTATTCGTTAATTCCATGAAAGCTTCAGATTTAAAACACTATAGTATGAGATACTATGAATTTAATATATCTGCTATTTTATAAATATCAACTGTGTTTCAATTAAGGTAATAATTTCATAGAAGATTATATATTTATTATCTGGTCACCATCAGCTGATACACGTCCACTACTGGACATAGACATCCCCCAAAGATCCCTACTTAGATCGGTCCCGCGCTGCCCGCATCGCCGGCACTAGAGGCGATCGTTTGTAGGGGTTTCATATAGGGGGATTGTATATTATATTTATTATCCTCTCAAAAAAAAGATAGTGCTTTATGAAATACATTACATTATAAGAGACGCATGTCCAGCAGTGGACGATTTTTTTTTATTATACGAAGCGACGGGACGAGCGGGAAATTGACCTACTTAAGTGATACGTATAACAACGTGGCGCTAGTTAGGAAGATATACACAGCACTATATTTGAGTCGTCGCTTTGGGACACAAGCAGTAAGATCTCGTTACCCCAGTAATTACACTACCTAAGCCCCTTTTAAAACAAACCATAGAAATGTTTGCACAGTACTGTTTAGTGGTAAAAATAGGACCTGTCTAGACGGTCTCCGGCAATAGAGACCTAACACGAATAAGATCTCCATCCGCTGAGATGGTTATGATTATTTCTTAACATTTGATGTGCCTATAATTTTCCATAATATTAGAATAACAAGCAAGACTTACACAACATATACAAAACTTTAGATTAAGTTAATTCTGAATAAGGCTATAAATAAATAAATAAATAAATAGTGTAATGAAATCCAACCACAAAATAGTATAGAGAATTCGAACCCCCTGCGAACCTTTTTGTAAATATATTAATTCAGCCAATACAATAGCCTTTCTCTTAATCCTTGCCAGTCGAACCACATCTCTCCGCCGAATGACGCCCCATTCTCCTTCCACAAAGTAATATCGACCGCTCTTACCGGAAACCGATTGCTCTACTTCACAATCGACAAATCATTCAACTAGCAATTATAACATTAAATTCTAATTAAACGTTCTTAATTAATTAAAATAATTGTTAAGACAATATCGAAGTAAAATGACAATAGTCAAATGCACAACTATAACGTATATCTTTAATAAACGACATTGTAAGATATATATATATATATACATATAAATATATATTATACGTTTACTGCTGGTAAGTACCACCGTAGCTCCTATTTCTGCCAGAAAACAGTAGTGTGCAAAAATTACTCTGTTCCGGTTTAACCAGCGCTGCAGCTAGAGTAATCACAGTGGTAACGAGGCTTAACATCTGATGTCTCAAGGCGACGAACCAAAGTGGGGGCAGTATATACCATCCTAACTAGCGCCACGTTGTTATGGGCAAACGTATCACTTACCACCGGGTGGTTCATTTAACGAAACGAGCGGGACGTTCTTCAAACCGGAACACGGTAATGTTCGCACACTACCGTTTCGTGGTAGTACCTACCTAGACGGTCTCCAGCTACTGAGACCTACCACCAGCACATACAATATGTTTTGGAAAAGTTTATCGCTACTGGAAAGATTGATGGTTAGAAGCAGCGTGGACGGATCCCAAGACGTTAGAAAGGTCAGAGGAAATAGGCTGTAAAGACGACCCGATACAAAGAGAAAGAGCTGCCGTAAAGTTGTAAGAAGCAGCGGCTTATGACAACCAGCACTGAGAAAATGTACGGAGTGAGTACAGAGTAATATTCTTTAGTAGATGAATAATTGAGGGACAACCCTCTAACCTCCTCCTGCCCCCTCACCGCCCTCCCTCATCATAAGCAACTACATGCAAGTGTAACAGCCGAGCAGGCACCAAATGACATATAAAGTTTGCGTGCGACGTATTTATTTCCACCTGACCCAGACGGCTGACCCGCTTCCCGAAGCCACCCGAACGCGGCCAACTTCGATCCACACTGATTCGCTCTTTGAGGGCGGAGAGAGGGTGTACCTGGAAGGGAGAAGTGGGGGGGGATTTATTAGAAACCTCATGCATATCAAGGTGACCTGATAACATCTGAAATATACCTAAATTGTTCTATGAGTTATGTTTGCTTGATCGTAGACGCTGATTGTTGACGAAAAGATTTTTTTATTTTTTTGTTTTGTAGATCTTTACAAAGAAAAGAAATTGCGGTGTCCTTTTGTTAATAAAATTAAAAACTTATACTATATTCGTATATTTACACAGTACTAAAGCCAAAATGATATTTTTTTTTAAATAACGCCCTATATGGTTAAGCTCATGAAAGCGCTGTACCGATTTCGACGCGAATATCTCATGCTGTATATCAAGTTACTATAATATATATACATAAAAAAAAATCGATATTCAAAACTTCTCTTAAATTCATAACCTTTACACTGTAAATGTGTATTTCTTCGATAACGTTTTTATATAGTTTTATGTAAAAACGTTATCTACGATCAGTATAAGAGAAGTATAACAGAAACTTACTTCCTACAAATTTTCATGACGATTGTTGATTTGTATAAAACTGCAAATGTACAGTTTACGGAAACTCAGTATAACCTTTATGACCTTAAAAATATTTATTTTTGTTATATTAATATAAATACTATGTATTTGAATATACATATAAAAATATCGTATTATCTAGACGCGATAGCTCAGTGTATAAGAGGTTGATACGCGATGTACATCTCGAAGAGGTGCGGGTTCGAACTCTACTGTACTTGAGCTTGAAGGGGGACAGGGGGTCTTTGAGGTGAAAGAATCAAGAGGACACAGCTATTGTGGTTAAAAGGCTCTTACGCTTACTCTTTTTATGAAAGAAGATCCCAAGTCTCAGTTATGGGACCAGTAAACTATTCGTTAAAAAAGTTAAAGGATTGATTAAAAAAAAATCAAAAATTGAAATTGTACACTTTAAAGAAATTTGGGAGGCCCTGTAGTATATTACCATGCAGCTTCCGGTTTTCGCTTATAAAGCATTTAAATAGTTTAAGCACTTTAAAAAAACCTTTTCACACTACAAAAATATGTTATAAAGAAAACAATATTTTTTTGTAAATCCATTATACCTTGTATTTCACAATTCTGCGATACGTCGCCGGAAACAAGTAACGTTAAACTTAAGGCGCTTAATTAGCGGTTATAAACTTTTTTAAGTTGGCGCGAACAGATCACGTGACTAAGTGTTAGGGCTACCAACCAAACATGAAGTTAAAAATTAACAACTTAATGGATAAGAGGAAGAATACTAAGGTTAGGTTTCATACTTGATATTTTTTTACAAGACTAATTATAAGAGAATATTACAGTAAATATTTATTGTCGGAGATTATCCAAGTTGGTACTACAACAGCCTCCATTTCTCCAGGCAGTAACGTTCAAAGACTATTGTGTTCTGGTGAAAAGCGCTGTAGCTTTTGTAAATAAATTGTAAGCGTAACGAAGTCCTGAAAGGCCCCTTCTGAAAGATGGGGTAGAACATCACTAACACCTCACTACCTTTGGCGTATCGTGAAAGGAAACCAAGAGGAAACAATTCTAGAAAGCAGCAGTAGCATTCTCTATAAATATAGCATTTACCGCCAAATATAAAGCGATCTATTGAAGATATCTATGTTTAGACTAAAATGATAATGATGAACTAAACATTTATGTCTTGTGTAAACATCTTAAGTATATCCTTATGTTTAATGATGGGACGTCTGTCGGAGAACTTTTAAGTACCACGGCAACATCTTTCTACCATCAAATACTAGTAGATAAACTTTATTAAATAACAATAGATTTTACCGAAGATAATTTTATATATAACAACCCCGGCAGGACCCCATTACAGCCAGGGATGTAAGGGGGTGTAAGGGCACTACAACTCACGGAACCCAAGCCAACCTCACCTACTCGTGGTGCACACTGGTAATCGACAAACGAAGCTCTTCTTGCTCTCACCGACCTGCATTGGACCAGGGTGGTGGGAAATGGCCCTAACCCCCTATACGAATCCCTACAAACAAAAGCCCCCGGCGCCGGGCAGCGTAAGACCGATCTATGTGGAGATCTTTGGGAGAGGCCTATGTTCAACAGTGGACGTATGTCGGTTGATGATGATGATAACCCAGCCTCGCGTTTCGATTTTAATGTAAAGATTTTGTTGCATTTATGGTATTTATCAATGGTTAATTCAAATACTTAACTAATATCCGTAACTACAACTAAGGAAGATCCATTCATCAGATCAGAGCCATCCTTTCATTTAATATTTTAAGTATAACCTGTTGACGTCGCATCCGATCAATTTAGTGTTACACCAGCCTTGTAATACAAAGGCACATACGACCACGTTAATTGAACATTTACGATAATCGCTTTCAATTCGCTTAAGAGGATTTCAACAGTACCAAAGGGTGGGAACATTACACATGCGCAACGTCGATAATTGTTAACTAATAACAATTCACAATATATAAGGGATGTTTACTATAGCCAAAGTCGATTTATTTGTATAACATACATACATACATATACATCACGCCTCGTTCCCAGTGGGGTAAGCAGAGAACACCTCTCTCCGCTTGCTACGATCCTGGCACACTTCTCCCGCTTCCTCCACTTTCATGAGCGTCTTCATGCATGCTCATCAGTTGCCAGTACTCTTCACCCGGCCTTTCTTTAGGACAAATTCGATTTGATCGGAATATGCCCGCCCAGGTCGACCTGCACCGATTTGTCTAATCATTTTTACCTTGTATACCTCTTTCGTTAATCTTCTTTCATCCATTCTTTCAACATGGACCAACGTTCTAAGCATCCCTGTCTCTATCTTTGTCACTATATCTTCAACCACACCGCACCGCTCCCTTATCACACAAGGGCATACTACTGGCTCAGAAAGAGCAGAAAGGACACAGTAGTAGCTCGGGAAGCCGGGGTTGCACACTCGTTACTCGGAGTGCCGGTCAGACGGCTGAGTACTCCCTGACCAAGTTTGTGAGATACCTTGCTGGTGACCCAATGTAACGTCTATGTATCACCGCATCCGTCAAAATCGTCATCTATGATTCAAGTTGGATAACTTTACTACTTACAGAATAAGTATCCCTTATCCTTATAAGAGAAGTATTTTACATCAACTATAATACTAATAATTGAATTTATTTTTCCAATATTTAAACAACTCCAAGATAATAAAAACAAAAAAGCTTGTAAAAAAGTTTTTTTTCAGTTTTATAGAATTAGTTCTCGTTAGCTCAGCTAACTGTAATATATTCAAAAAATTTATTTAAAACTTATTATTATATTTCTTTATCATACTTAAAGTGATAAGAAATGTCTAAATTATTATTATTATATATATATATTAATACTATATAATAAATTTAACTGGTTGAAACATGTTTCTCCAAGTACTATCATACTTTACATTGAAACACCAGTTTTCATAATTACAGAACTCCGACTGCATAGTGAGATATATATTGGTGATAGATCTATGTTGCCGGAGACTGTCTAAGTAGATACAACCACAGCTCCTGGCGCCAAACAATACTGTGCAAACATTACCGTGTTACAGTTAGAGCAGCCCTGCAGCAAGTGAAATTACTGATGCAGTGAGTCTTAACATCTTTCATCTCAAAGCCACGAGATCAATGTTTTCGCAGTGTATGTATAAATAATTCGCATCATATTGTAATAAGCGGTCGTATCACTTACGATAAGGTTAGTGACCTCATTGTCTATTCTTCAAAATACTATTGCTTATATCTCATTGTGCCAACAACTTTAACTATGTTACGTACACAAATGGCGTGATCGCACAACCCCCTCTTATTACTCGGGCCGTTTTAAACACTTATTTTACGCGCAGGGGAAACTATAGTAACAAACAACATAATACACTAAATAATACTAACATATTTATATGAATTATAAAAAGAAATTATCTCACTTATGGTGATATTAACTTCAATTAAAAACCTTATATAGATTTAAATACAGTTCATGGCTTCATACTAGATATCATTGTTCAGAACAGACAATATCAACAATTCCACTGTAAAAGCTTCCAGTACTTTGTCTTGAAAAATAAAATTTGGTAAAAATATTCTACTACACCATTAATTTATTTAAAAGTTTATATGCTCACACAAAAAAAACTAAAAGGCAGACTTAAAGCCGATGAAAACGCTCTCCCAGTTACTTAAGAATGAGTAGAAAAAAAGGTAAGACGAATTTGCTATGAGCCTATAAAATATCATCATACATAATCAGCCGAAAGACGTTCAATACTGGACGGCTTATTCCACCTCACAAGATGGACTGATGGGGTGGTAGAGGTCGCAAGAAGTAGCTGGATCCGGACAACGCAGGACTGATCACTGTGAAGATCTTTGGAGAAAGATAAGATATAAATAACATTAGATAGGAAAAAACAAAAAAACCTCGTCATCCGGCGCGGAACGCCAATGAGTTTGTTCAGTAATCTGCCGGACTGGGATGACCAGGGGCTTTTCTTTTATTGTTATTAAGAAACATATTTTTTTAATCTGTCGTATTGGTTATTATATAAAGAAGATAAGTAAATAAAAGGAAAAACTGGTCATCCCAGATGGTAGATTAACGCCATTTACATCTTATTTGCAGCTTAATGGAATAGAAAACTGCTTCATTTATATTTTTTTGTTTCTTTTCCTCTACAACTTTTTTTACCAGAATAATCTACTAGTGAACATTGCACACAGGATCTGTATTATGAAGTAGACAATGTTTCATATGCTTTGGCATTTACAATGTTATTAGTTAAAAAATATTAAGAAATACTTAACAAGCAACGGATTGCCTGGTGGACCAATGACCTGATCAAGATTTTAGGAAACCATTTAAAACTTATAACATCGGATTATTCGCGCTGAGAATCTGTTAAACAAATCTCATGACCATAATGGCGAAGCAATACTTTATAACATTAGTAATAGTAAGCGCTCAGTATGACACGGCCTAATAAGTAATAGGTGCTCGCTTCAAAAAGTAATAGCAGCCGAACGTACAAGTTAAGATCGCTGATAACAGTTATTATTTAGTTATGATTACTTTTAGTTATATCACGGTATTGCCTCAATGATGCTAGTCGTGAATGTAATATTGATTACAGTAAATATGATATGTATTAGTGATCCAATATAAATATTAAGTACGGTGGATAATTATAGTATACGTTGAACTACTACACTAATATCTCGAGTGCATTAGAAAATATTACGGATTTCTTCATGTAGTATATTGAAAACATTCTTTCATCATCATCGGCTGATAGATTCTTACTGTTATGCATCTCCGAAAAGAAATCCATACCTATTGGTCCTGTATACCTCGCGGCCTTTACCAGATGTTCCTTAAGATCAATTTAAGGTGGTCCTACTAATATTACGAGGACCTGTACAGATCCAAACATTTCCTAGATTACTTTAGATTACTCAATTTTAATATTATTCGTGAACTATCTTCTGCATTATAGGCTGTAAAAGAAACACAAATGTAATATTGACTAGAATTATTTATTGCTCTAATTAATAACAAAAAAAAAACATCACACAAGTCCTAATTGAAAACCTTAATTATAAATTACTGTCAAAATTGCTGATGCCGACTGCATTATCAGTGTCCAGTAAGTGGCAATCACCAAATCCGCTGCGCTTCTCGTTCTCCTTCTCAAAATTACTCTTACACAAGAAGTCGCTATCGCATACAAAATCGTTCCTTCCATCTTCGATGATTGAATCATCAAACGTTGCATCTCTGAACCTTTTATCGCTTTCAGCACTGTAACTCTGATATCGTTCAATTTCGAAATCCGGTGATATAGTCTGCCCTTCGTTAACCGACTCTTTGCCCAGGATGTCATCAGCTTCTATGTTTGTACTAGGAATTGATGGATCGTTCATCTCATTGAAATTGATTCTATTTACAATCTCGTTTTTAACTTCATATTTTAATTCGGACATATCTAGACCTTCGCGACTTTCGAGTAGCGGTTTAATATTCATCAGATTGTAGTTAGACATCATTCGGGAATCCCAGTGGTTTGGCACGGGGACATTCTCCGACGTAGAAGCTTCTAGATCCAAATGTACTTCTTCACCGATTTTCTTAAAACTTCCAAGATTGTATTGCAACGGTATCGAAAACGACGGTAGATCCATTTGTGAATTCTGCCGGGTTGGTAATGCTGATATGTGGATAGCTGGTGGTGCTTGTTTGGCTTTAGAGCCGTAGCTATTTAGGTTCGACGATTCGGCCAGATTAATGACTTGAGATGAAGATACTAAGAACGAAAACAAAATAATTTAGTTGAGTGCGAGAAATATGAGTGTTTAATAATATTATATATATGTAAGACATAGTCTATATCCATAAGAAAATAATAAAGCTGGTGTTAGATTTTTGGAGACTTTATACAAACTTACTCATAATTATGAACTTGATTTACAAACAAGGTCATAATTCGTTTCTGTGAATAAAGATTTATAGTTTCTTTAGCTTAATAACATATTTTACTTGTAATAAAAGAAAAAGCTTTACAAAGAGACTTAAGCTTGTGGTGAAAGAAAACATGCTCATAATGTTTTTCTTCACCACGTGTTCCAAGAACGACATCGTTCATGGTCATATGATAGCAACTTGCACTTAGCGTTGTGGTCGATGAAAGGCCTTGGCCCCCCACCCCCTCTTGTAAGATTTAGCCCCAGTGGTAGGAACAATAAATGAGAGCATATAATTAAATACGCTCTTAATAGGAAATTACATCTGTATATATCTAGATCGCAATAAACTCGAACATAAATACGAACCAGGTATCGTAATAAAATCTCTCATCTCAAGCGCTAAAGCCGATGGAGACCTGGGGTCAGGAGATCTTCCCCCGCGCCCTGGGTAGCTCTCACAACCAGCTTTCTGTTGCTTCCTCCATTTTGCGCGGCGGTTTTGAAACCAAACCTGTAAATTTAACAATCACCAATCGGTATTCCCATTTTTCATACTCATTTTAAAATAAAGGAAGTAAGTACGCTTCTTAACGCTCCTACTGCTGAGAAATAAGGCTTTCTCGGAAAAAGAAAGTGAAGGTCGTTTAACCACTACGAGCAGGATGGGGGGTGATAGATATCATATGACCACATGGACTTCTTTATACAATATAAGATTAGTGAAAGTGAACAAGTGAACATAAGATCAACGAGAATCTAACCGGCGGCTCTTCATATAGTTCTTATGGGTGTAGCCGCCTTATTTTCTCAGTTATCACATTTTCTACTACCTTCTTATATACTATGATCAGATGCTTACCACATCCAGGTAAGCATCTGATCACCTCTATGCTTTAACGTATAAATTTGAAAGCCAGGACTGAAACGTTTAAATTCGTCTTTAAAGAGGAAATTTTTCATATAATAAAAAGGAAACGCTTACCTGTACCCTCGCTTCCGTAAGATCTATCCTCATAGCCAGCTCTTCCCTGAAGAATACGTCAGGATAATGAGTTTTATGGAACGCAGCCTCCAATTGCTCCAGTTGAATATTGGAGAAGGTTGTCCTGGTAAATGAAAAGACGGCTGTTGTAAGATAAACTGCAATTTCTAAATATTAAGTTTATTTCCTTTATTGTACTGTAAGAAACAAGTTTAGTCTGCAACTTAAACTATTAAGTAATCGTATATACCGTACCTATATCTTCTCTGTTTACGTTTGGGTACATCGCTTTTGGAATCTGAAATTAATAAAAAACATTTATTTAGTATAATCACAAATATATATTTTTTTTATCTCGTTCACTCCGGCATTTGAGGGTCGGACTCTCAAGTCTTGTCTCTTCTTCTTTTACTTCTCTCTTATCTTACTTCCTCCTTCATTCTCCATCCCATTGCCTTCTCTCACTTTGCTCTTAAATGAGAGAGACAGTCCGTTATTTTTTTATTTTTCCATCCTTATATCTATTACTGTTTTTTCCTATACATTTGTTCTTATTCTATACATTTACATTTATTTCATACTATTTACTTTCTGCTTTCTATTTCTTTTCTTATACAATTCTCATTTTTTTTATTATGTTTTATTTCTAGTAGTTGTATTAGGGTGCGGATTTATAGCAGAGCTTGTTAATATATAATAGCTTGCAACTATTTACTTGGATGTGGTTAAAAGACTTTATCAGGTATAGTCTTTTCATGCCCAGTTATGGAGGTCTATCAGCTGATAATAATTATAATGACAGTGTTACCAATATTTAGTAGTGTCGGAGACAGTGTAGCTACCACACAGCACTGCCTATTTCTATCGCCAAACTGTTGTGCGCAAACATAACTGTGTTCCGGTTTTAACGGCGCTGCAGCTAGTGAAATAACTGAGCTGACGAAACTTAACATCTTATGTCTCAAGGCGACGAGGATATCAGTGTACTGTGTATATCAACTCAACTAGCGCCATATTTTTATGGCCAGGCAGGACCTTCCCATCAGGATGTCTCGGTCGTCTCATCGTTTCGTGGAATAATGAGAACCATTTCATTATTAAAATATTTTCACTCACTTGAACTAGGCGAGTACTCTTCGTCATCTTCATATTGCTGTGTTTCGACAGTATCTTCAGCTTGTTCAGTGTTAGTGCCGTATGTATCACCGGCGTCAGCGTCAGGACGCTCACACAGAACCGAACCTGGACCTAGTCTAAAAAAAAATATTAACTTGAATTTAGGACCAGAACGTTTATTCAATAAAGAGATGCAAGAAAGAGTTCGGTAAACAATACGCTTACGCATAACAATGAAATGCTAGTTAGAGTATTTTCACAGCATCACAAAACACCGTGTAAGTTAAAATGTTAAGCTTAATTATTTCCCAATTAACCCTAGTATAATTTACTGTAGGTTACAACGCGCTAAAGCAAGTATTGTTAAGTAATGCCAAGCAAAGCAGTATTGTTAGTAAGTATCTAAAGTTTTTTTCAGCCCTGTTATCTTGGGCTAGCGAGAATAGGACTAACGTAAGGCCTGCCTGTCGTAGAAGACGACTAAAAAAGGTCTAAGAATTTCGCGGGCCTTCAGGCTGAGGGTCCTTATCGATCAACAAGCGATCCTGCGTGGGACAGCGTATGGCTCGCCGAATGCACTGATACAGAGCACCACAGGGGGTTTTAGTGAGTAAAAATCCCACATAGTTCTGCCTTCCCCCTGGGAGTACAGTATCTTTCGAAGATTTTCTTCCGGAAACAAAAAAAAATATCTAAAGTTTTAGCAGTGTAACTATACGAGCCAGTTTCAATTTCCGTGCAACTCAAATATTTGATTAGGACAAGTATGACACATTGGAATCATCAAACTATAGATTTAAGCAAATAATTACTTCAATTACATTATCATATAACCAAGGTCGAAACCAACAAATTTTTTTTATACAATTAAGCGACGGGACAAGCGGGACGTGGACCTGACGGTGACACGTCCACCCGTAACAACGTAGCGCTATTTAAGATGTTATACACTGCACCACATTGTGTTCGTCGCTTGAGACATAAAATGTTGAATCTCCTTACCCCAGTAAATGACACAAGTTACAACGCCCTTCAAACCGGAATACTCTAATGTTTACATAATATTGTTTGTCGGCTGCAATAGGCGCCACCGTGGAACCTAGCTAGACGGTCTCCGGCAACAGAGACCTACCCCAGTAAAAACTACGGAAATAATTTCTTTTATAAATAACTGGTTTATCATTATTATCTTTAGCTAACAGACGTCTACTGCTGGATATAGGCCTCCTTCCCACATCGATCGGGTAGGGATTGGGCTACTTCCCACCACGCTGGCCCAATGCGGGTTAATAGGAGCAGAAGCGTCATTTGGTGATTATTTGATTTGATTTGTGATTATTGGATCGATTTGAGGTTAGTTCTTAAAAACTAATTTATTCAAATTACTAAAGTGTTTTATATTTTTTTTGGAAAACCTAAGAAATTATTAAGTAGTCTTATACTGATGGAGCATACTATTATAATATATAATATAATTAATTACCCATTAAAAAGATTTGGTATGTTGTAACAAAAACTTGTAGTGGGAGATACATCGTCGTTCAAGATGGCCGCCGAGTCGAAGCCGGCGGCGCCCGCACCCGCCTCGCGTCCGTCCAGTGATTCTTCCATCTATTTAATGTTATTATTATTATAAACATATCACTAAAATCACAGTGAACAAATTCAGATATATTCTCAAATAGTGATACCTCAAAGCGTATTAATATTTTGATATTAATACGCTTTGGAGACAAGAAATGAATCATAGATCTGTAATCTACAATCTACACAAAAGAAAGTCTGCTAAGATCTATGTTTTTTGAGGATGACAGTCACTCGTTATTAACAAGTGTGTCTCAAGTTTTACTACATAAACGAGATATTTTAACATTAAATGCAATGTAACTATAGGTTATTTATTTCACAAAACCTTTTTTTAAACCCTACGAAGTGTGACCGTAGCGGATTCGTAGAACGTACAATAGTATTAGTTTATGCGTCGAAGTATATTTATTTAGATTATTTTTGGATTTTATCGATTTAATTAACCCGTTACATTTTAAATTTTTAAATACCTTGTATATTAAACCAGCTTTTCCCCACTCGCTTTGCTGGTCGTAACACCTCTCCCCCATTCAAGCTGACCTATGCTCGGCAAAAGGAATATGCCTACCAAATTTCAAGTCTCCAGAGCTTATGGTTCCAGAGATATAGTACTGAGTCTTTATAAGATGGAAATCTCTTACACATATATATAAGTATTTGTTGTTTTTTTATAATTTTATGTAAAGATAAATTAAAGGTGTAAATAAGTGTAAATAAAAATTTTAAAGTAATTATTAAAATTTTAAAATAACTAAAATTGCATAACTGATTTATTTTTTAAAAACGCTAAAAAAAATTGCATTTTAAAATAAAAAAAAATGTCGTTACATCATCCCGAGGGTGCTTAAGAGTTGTACAAGTAACAACAACCGCTGGCGACAGAACTTAAATTGAATTAAATGTCTATAATTTAGTTAAGTTTATTAAATTACTAGTAAATGAGTATAATTTGTGGTGTCTCACCGTTTACACCGACAGTTTGGCTCACGGTGCTGGTGCAGGTGTGGTGCTCTTTTCGCGCCATTAATTTGACACGTGTCACCTTACGTACCGATTTCGCGCCAAAATGTGCTCACGATTTCAATCAGTTCAGTGTCTCTTTTTTATTATTCTTTTACACATTTATATATGTTTTATAGCATTTCAGTAAGAACACATACAGTGATATTATTTATGGTGAATTAAATAATTTAAAGATTATTAACAATTTATTTGTTAATTTTTATTATGATAAATAAGATGTTAAAAAATATAATACAAACAATTACCTGTATACTAGTGATTGAATCAAACATATCTACATAGATATAATTTTTTAAATATTATTGTATGTATATAACAATATTTTTTTTATTAATATTACTTGTATAAAATATTATAGTTAGTAGTATTAATAGTTAATTGATATTCTTTGTATTACAATTTAAACTATTGGATAATAAAATGAAAAAAAAATTGTTTAAAATTCTAATTCTTACCTTTTCGTGAAGATTTCTTTAATCGATATTTTATAATATTTTTAACATAACCAAAAGATTTTATTCTTTTACTGAAGGCTGTAACTATTGTCACGTGGTCGTCACTACTGAAGTGAACACCCGCGGATCCACTGCCGCTAGCGGAACAGCGGACGAATAGAGACGCACTATTTGTTACCTTTGTACCTATTTTGTATAGACAATGTATAACTATATCTTTGCTGCTCATCATCATCAGCTAATAGACGTCCAATTCCATATTGTGCTTTTATCTATTACAGTTTTCTCCATACTATTATTTACTTTACTACTTACTTTACTTTACGGTTCTTTTTTTACGGAGTGGATAAAAATTTATTGTTCTTTTATTAATAAGATCTTTTTGGAAAAAAATTATTTAATCTCTAACTATAGTTTAATAAGTAAGATAGAGCTTAACAGCATCTCTTAATTATTTCTATTTAAACTATGTGATATAAACAACACACACATGATTGAGATGTGGTGCTGTGTGAACATCTTAATTAGCGCCTCATAGTTATGTATAAACTTCTATCCCTTACCGCTAGATAAAAAACTCATGTCTTCTCGCTTTGTATTTATAGTATTTTGATGGGTAAACAAGTGACGGAATCGAAGCAAACCTCACATGCTCGTGGTGGTCTGCTAATCAATAAACGAGGCTCAGGCTCCCACCAACCCGCATTGAGTCAGCGTGGTGGGAAATGGTCCAATTTCTCCAATATGAATAGCTAAACGATCGATATGGGAATCTTTGCGGTAGGCCTATGTCTAGCAGTGGACATCTATTGCCTGATGATGATGATGACTGATATATGATACGCCTGTTACTCGTTAAGATATCTTTACTTCAACACTACATTATTTTTTTTGTCTTCATTAATTATATTAAATATATTCTTGTGAATCTGTTGGTGCTTTAATCATAGGAAATTTTGAATGAGATTTTTCCTGTTATTGGTACAACAAATCATTTCCGATTACGGAGATTTGTTATGAAATTACTACCTATAATGCTCATTCAAACAAACGACAATTTGTTGAGAATATCTTGAAGTTGGGCAAAAAAAAAAAGTCTATTAAGAGAAAGAAAGATTTGTATTACTCTGTTAATTATTTTTCATTCAAACTGTGTTAGTATTTAGTTCCTCTTTATTGCCTTTACTTTTGTTTAAAGTTTTTGTGCTAAGGGATATGCATAATGTAAATTGTGTGTTAAATCTAAAGCATAAATAGGTTTTTTTTAATTTACAAATAAAACATTATTTATTGTTTTAAGTTTATTATTTTCTTATTCATCGAGTCGAGCGAGACATTCATTTGATGGTAAGTGATACGTCTGCCCATAACCGCGTAGCGCAAAATTGGGATGGTATACACAGCACCGTATTGCGCTCGTCGCCTTGAGATACAGGTTGTTGTCTCGTTACTCCGGTAGTTCCCTAGCTACAACTCCCATTAATCCGGAACACAGTAAATTTACACAGTACTGTTTGGCGGCAGAAATAAGCGCCGTGGTGATAGGCGGTCCTAAGCAACAAAGATCTACAACGAGTGTTTTGTATTGCAGTTTATACTACAAAGGCATAACATATGTCGACTCCACGTCTTTTTTACTATCTCGCCTAGAAAAGCGTGACGTTTATTATTACGACATCCTCTCACACATATAGAGGTACAGTCCACGTGTCCGTCCGCACGGTTATATATGTTGCTTTCGGTGCTAAGCCAAGCTCAGCTGGGGGCGGCGGGAGGTGATGACATACAAGTGCTGATGTATCGCTGTCAGAGCATTGCGGCTTTACGAACTACTGCGTTGTTTGAACCATCGACCCTGCAGTTTGTCACCCCTGTCGCGCTACGTTAATCGTTATGAAACCTAACGTACAGATAATACAGTCCAGTTTGATCTTGCAACTGTAATATACTGTCCCCAAGTTCTGATTTTGTTTACATCAGATTTTTTTTTTAATTTTCATGAAATTGTCAGCAGAGCAGTAAGATCCTTGGATGAACACCATGCATTCGCAAGCGTAATATGGGATGACCAGCTGCCAGGTAGAGCGGCGACTCGATGAAGACCGAAGGTGATGACTATATTGATGGTATTAAACCGGTCACACTGGAAGTCGATCGGAGAAGCCTATGATTAACAATAGGCAACAATAGCCTGACATGATGATTACATTAAATAGCTTAAGGTAATATGTATATATATATATATATATATATATTTGCGAAAAATTTTAATAACACCTTTACGCCAAGCGAGACTCAAGTTACTTAATGAATCTGTAATGATAAATTAAAAGGTGTTTAAATATGTCAAGTATATTAAATTAGGTTTTATAAATTCGGTATTTTGACCACCATATTTCGTTAGTACTATAGCCTTGAACATATCTTAGAAGTATTGAGAAAAAATCATTTTAAAGAGCAACAGATATCCTTGTGATTATTTCTCTAAAAGTCAGACAGTCAAAGGCAGTTACAGGAAGTTTAGGTTCAGAGGGTATCGATGGGCTGCTGTGATTGAATTCTCTCATTGATTAGGGTGCTGTAGGCGTTGCAAGTTTAAATCGGCAAGAAGAGGAAAGCTTAGTAGAAGAGAAAGCGTGAGTTTAACTTATCTAAACATCACTCAGTATGATTGCAAGCGTTACTGTCTCCATTGAATAAAAGTGTACTCTCGCTGCTAATAAGATCTCGAAGCGAAGCTGGCACAAACTGCCAGGAAAGGAAAACGAATATACTATTTACGTTTTCTTGTAGTTATTTACTTTGACTACTTTATATATATTTAATAACTTGGATGTTGACTATCATAAAAAACAATCTTGGGCATAGTTGGCTGGATTAAGAGCACAGTGTCAACATACAAGCTCGTGAAAATCCTGTCCCGTATATTCTCGCCACCGATAACGTGGTAAGATTTTTGTGGTCCAATTCAAGTGGTAGTGTCTCAATACTATAAGGTCTACATTTCATACTTGTGAGGGCCTTATCTCGAAAGGTATGCCAATCTACCCAAGGGTTGAGACTAGATGTAAGTATGCGTTCAAACTTTATATCTTTACTGTTTGGCAATAAAATTAGTATATATTAAAGGAGATACATAAATAATTATACAAATGAATACAAACGTTCAAAGTATAAAAAAAAATATCAAAACGAGAAAAGGTATCAAAAGGAGAAAAAAGTGATAAAGAAATAGTTACTACAGAAAAAAAAAGAAAAGTCTATTTCATCAAATGTGATGCTGTGTAAACATTCTAAGCACTCTTTAGAAAGTTCACTTCGATGAATAAATAATTAAAATAAAGGTTTGAAATAAAACACAGAGTTTCCATATGAACGTTAATTCATATTTAATAAATAAATACATTTCATTGTATTTTTTTTTTAAATAAAACTATTGTAAGTGACTATGTTGTAGCAACTCTCAACAACTTTATCATATAATACAACATATATAAGGTGACGCTTCACGCGTTTATTGCTTAGTGCTACATTTACATAACAATTAATAACTAAGAGATATATATTAGGTGAACTCTTCAATATACATACACGGTAAGAATATAATAAGTTAGTAAGTTTTGTTTATGTTACAGAAAACTTAAGAAAAAAATCTGCCCCAAATCATACACTACCACTAAAATTAATATTTAAACATACGTTTACCAAAATGCCTCGAAATTATGGAAATATTCATTTATACATTCAAATGTATTATGTAAATTCAACAAAAGCTAAATTCATGTTGTTTATGAAAAAAATAAATTTAAATTCGGGACACAAGAATTTTCTTTTCTTTTCAAGTAAACAGGAAAAAAAAATACATCTTTGGCTTCAAGCGAAATTTACAAAAGCAAAAATTATCTTTCAATGATTCCTTACCAGCGATGTATCCGAAATAACCGGAAATGAAGTATTGAAAAAAAAAAGAGTTTCTTTGGATACATTTCGAATACAACACTCATCTCGCAGTCCTTCGGAAATATTTATGCATACTTTTCTACCTGCGTGAAGGTTGTCTACCTATGATGAAGGTAAATAGAATATAGTAGCTCCAGTATCCACCTTGGACCTCCATTAAACAAGTCAAGCTGCTATCGACTTCAGTGGGGTGGTATTAGTTTTCCATGCCAGTCGATTGGGCAGGCTTATGTTCAATAGTGGGCAGCAGTAAGGCTATCACAAATAGTATGATTTCCGTTGGAGTTGCGAGACGTTCCTAACACCAACATATTGTCCCACTAGAAAGTAAAGACGCTTGAAATAACGCGAAACGTTCGTAACTTACGTCGGCGATTATATAATTTAAGTTTAATCTATTAAGTAGATAAATTTATCCACAAATTTAGTATTATATAGTCAATTATGAAACTTTACAATCAATTCCTTTCATATTAATTTAACAATTTAAACATTTATATACGAGTTTAGGTTTTATATAGAAACAAAAATATTTCAACCGCACTTGTATAGTGAACGAAAAAAAATTCAATGCAAATGTTACACAAAATAAAACTATCTGTTTCATCATAAATTTAAAAATAAATTAAATTATTGTAATCTTGCCATATGAAAAAAAAAATAATTCAATGCTAACAAAAGATACTTGCGGTTAAAAAAAGAAAGGGTTAAACTGCGGCGGACGCATCGTTGAAGTTAATAATACAGTTATATGAAAAACGAGGCGTTTATATATCGGTATACTTTATATATAGAGATTCAATGAATATAATAAAAAATTTATACTGGACAGAATGTATAGACGACCGTTTACTGTTCCTCATCATCGCACACTAACGCGTGCAGCACAAGAGCTGGTTAAATTATTTTCCAAACGAGCTTTAAAACGTTAACAATTAAGATTCAAATCCAATCATTGGTAGGATTCCAGCTTAGGAAGTTGACTAATGATGGATTCGGGAAATTCATAGATTTCAGTTAAAAGCCCGTTTACATTAGTATTGAATCGTTTTCTTTTTAACAAACAAGCGATAAGACAAGAGCTTCAACTGGGGACAAGTAAAACTCTTGCCCATAACAAATGCGACGGTTTGTTAAGATGATGTACATTGCCATCTTCGCGCTCGTCGTCATCAAACGAAATAATCGTATATTAAACTACCCACGTATCAAATAGTAGAAACAACAATCCTACAGTTAACAGTGGCTACATTAGAAACGACCTCATCACCATACCCGGCTGCCTCTTTCTAATTCGATGGAAATAGACAAGGACACACCGGGTCGCGTGGCGATGGTGTGCTCGAAGTCGGCCATTGTCACAAACACTTATTATCTATTCAGTTTATAAAATATGGTAATTTCAGTTAAGGTTAAATCGGTAACGTTCAGGTTTTAACTAAATGTAAACACTTGTCAGAAATATTTAGATTATAAATGCCTTTAGAAAAACAACAGTCGAGTAGAAAAGCTAGAACAGTTGAGGCAAGGTATACGTATACCGGTCGAGAAGTCGATTTGTTTATAGGAAAAAAAAATTGTATATACTCATTTATATATAAATAGATTTAAATATATTATCATTGTCAAATGACTGTTTAAAGTATAATGAAAAAAATAGCAAATTTTTAATCTAATGTGATGGGGTTTGGTTTAGATACACTAAATGAAAAAAGAAAATAAATAAACAGCACTCTTAATATTCCCACTGCTGGGACTGAATGGCTAGTCTCAAAGATAATCAAGCCCGGATATAAGTACTAAATAAAGTAAAATTGCTTCTAATAGGCATTTTTTTTTATCGGAAAGGTAGGCCATGTCAACAAGAGCAGAGAACATAGACAGCGAAATATTGAAATATTTAAAGACAAACATTTTCAAAAACCTCTAGTGGAACTGTTATCTGAACTACTCTATGCATTTTTTTTTAAAATCGCCTACAACGCTAATAAATTCATCAACAATACAATGAATAAATTCGTATCCCCAACGGTAAACATGCGGTGTAAGTACTTTAACGCTTATTTGTGCTGAAAAGATTATTTTTTTTATTAAAACATTGTGAATCTACCTTCTGCTATTGAGTTAATATCTATTCCGAACGTATTTACAATTATTCTAAAGAAAGATAAAAACTTTTTTTTAATGCATATTAGAACGAAATAAACGTTAACTATAATGTTTGCTTCTTGTAACGCGCGTCGTTTCGAGAAATTTTGCGTAGGTGATACATTTAATTTTTTTTTTTCTCATTGAAATGTACTTTAACTTGATCAATGTTGTGATAACGTTTACAGTGAACCCGAAACCATCTTTCGATAACCAACCGCAACCTACAAAATATATAATGTATCCTTGAATATCTATTGAACAGCGTCTATTTAATGAACCCTCCGATGTACGCTACAGAACCCTAAATTTCTTTCCCAAAAAACATGGACCCAAACGTTTCCGAATATACCACATAATTATTTTTTTTTTTTGGTATAACTCTCGTCACTCGACCCTCGATACCAATTTGTCGATATCGATGCTACAACGCTAGCGAATTTAAATCGTTGCAACACTACAACGTCGGTAAAGACAAACAAACGCCGAAGACGACTCTAGCCATGACAATAAATTCGTGTACCATTGGCACCAATATCAAAACACCTTTTAACTGTTAAAACCATAACCGAGACCACAGTCTCAACCGTGCCTTTAATATAAACAGCCCTTATTTGTTCCCACAATTGGGACTCGAGACTTTCCCTCGCAAACGGGAATCGTCAAAAGCTGTTGTTCATGGTACGTGTTTACTCACAATGTTTCCCTTCACCGGAAGATCAAGCTAAGCGGGGAATGAACCCGCGATCCTATGCAACGTATGCCACACACGACCGCCTTACAAACTGAGCTATCCCCGCTTCTTATTAACACGTTTTTCTCGTAGTTTAAAATTACATAACCTCAAAATATTTCTAACGGTACAGCCGCCGTACCGTTATACGTCGTTGCACAGTAGTTCGCGCTCGTGTCTGTACAATCAAGTTTGTTGTGTAAATATTTAAGATGGCACTATAAGAAAACTTATGTTTTGCTGCGAATTAAAAAAAAAACGTGGAAAATCGATTGAAGAAATCTGGAACTGGAACATTCCACTTTGCACGTTGTTGATGGTTTAGACTTCCGTGCTCTTCCCGACTTGCCCTTTAGTGTCCGGTACTCCGGACGCGCTCAATTTCCGCTGGCGTCCTGGGAAGATACCGCCGAAGAGACGACCTGTATAGAAAGAAGTTATTATAAAAAAACGCTTTGATAATTTTTTTTCTGTTCATCTTCATCATTATCAACTGACAGACGTCCCATGATTATATTGAAATAGAGATGAGAATAAACTTAGAAAATTAAAATTTGTCTACCAATGTTAATTATTAACTTAAGTTAAATAATTCTAACACTTAACTGACATCAAATAGCTTTTTTCATTAAATAGCTTTAAACAATAATGTCCAGGTTTACCTGGTGACCGTTGCTCGTTAGGATGTCGGGGAGAGGTGGCATGTAGAGCGTTGCGGCTGCCCTGTTGGAAAGAGACCGACATGCCGCTGTCCAATGAACCGACTGATCCCCTTCGCTGGAGTCGTTCAGCCGCCAGGGCCACTGGAAAAATACGATTACCTAATATTAGTACACAGTTAAAAAAAAAAAAACTTAAAAGCAGAAAGAAAGAGGTAGGAAAAGTATTTTTCTACATTGATACAAAAGGATTAGTCCAGTATACTATAGTATAGTATACTATACAGAATGGTCGCTGATTCAAATCAGACATTCGAGTATTTTAATGAACCTTCCTCTTTGTGTTTCCTCATATTATATGTTAGTGCTGTAACTGACCTGGATCATTGATGTCGACGAGCGAGTTGCTGAGGACGTTCCTCTTTATAATGTTGGTAGGCGGTGGGTTCTGGGAGAGACGCGATGGTGCCGCTGGCGCAGGTCCGGCCGGTGGTGGCGGCACTACCACGCTGTCACATGCACATAACATTAATAACCACTACATGGCAGACAACTTGCATCATCATATCATTTATAATCAATTTCATATAATATTTCCGACATCATCATTATCATCATCATCCGACAGACGTTTACTGCTGCAATAGGCATCGAGTTGTTGCAATGGGACCATTAAGAGTACTATTTATTAATTCTATTATTAAAAAAAATAGCTCGATATTATTTCGGTTGTTTACTATACTTCAGTCATCAGCCGATAGACGTCCACTACTACATATATATATATAGGCGTCCCCCAAAGATTCCCACATCGATCGGGTAGGGATTCACATGGAGGAATTAGGTCCATTTCCCAGCACGCTGCTCCAATGTGGGTTAATGCGAGCCAGAACCTTGTTTATTGATTAGCAGGGTACACCACGAACAACTTAGCTGAGCTTGGATCCCGTCAGTTGTTATTTGGGAACCCTAACACCCTTACTATTCTCACTGTTGTTTATTGTTAGAAAATATATTTTTTTTACGTACCCGTGCACGTGCACGTGGTCCATGCACTGTTGGTGATCTATTTCGACGTCTGCTACGCCGCTGTCCCGATTTTCCATTACTGTAATTGAACGTTCACGTTATATTATATTACACGCCTGCCATAAATTAATAGCACGCAGTAATTTCACTAGATACAATGCCCTTAAACTTTGTTATAACAAGTTAAAATGATTTTTACAGCACCAAACGTATTCGTCGCTTTGAGACACAAAATACCTCAGTTATTTCACTAGCTACAACACCTTTTAAACCGGAACGCAGTAATGTTGGCGTAATACTGTTTGGCGGTAGAAACAACAGCTCCGGTGGTACCGACCTAGACCCTCCACGACAAAAGAGATCTACCAAAAGTTATTAATATAGGTAAAACACCTAGCTGCTATTGATGCACTAAGATCACAAAAATTGATATATTATATAACCCGTACAGACCGTTTCTCGCGCCCGCACTTCCTCCTCGCCCCTTCCCGCGGTTGAGCTCGCCTTCGATGCGCATAGCTTCCATCTCGTCCATCTCGGCGATGCTCTCGCGCAGGTCCTCCGCGAATTTGCAGCGGTCGTGCTCGTTGCGCGCGTTGAAAGTCGCCAGTCGGCGGCCGTCCACGCGCCGTGACAGACGTATGCCGAACGGGTAGTCTGGAACATAAATGAAATTTAATTATAGATAAAGTTGTTAATTTACTATAAACATATTAAATGTAATTTGTAGTACTAATAAAGAACAATATGTTATACATGTAATATCTCATCTCTGCCGTAACAGTAAAAAAATTTACCATTGTGATTACTTCATTATAACGTATCATTTATTTCTGACGTACATGAACTATGACTACTACTATTTATTTTAAATACTTGTAATAATAAACATATCGTAAGAATACAATAAGTTACGTAATAAGTTGTAAAAAGATATTATAAAATAGATAATCTACAAGTTGCCAACCATTATGGTTAATCTAACTGTAGGTCATGTAGGTCACTCTGTATATTACTCACGCGGCACCGAGAACAGGTTGACGACCATCCCGCACAGCGGGAACGATTGCCTGAACGTGTACGTCACTGATGACTTCTTCTTGCTGAATATCTTGGTAATCACCAACAAATCGTTGAACAGGAATACCTTAAATAAGGTGATTGTTAATATTAAGATGATTCACGCACAAATGCTTTATCAATATTAAACACTGTAAATACGTGTTTCATGTATAAGAAGGTTTTTATAAGCATCGAGAAATCTAGAAATAAACAGAAGCCAAATTCAGAAATCTAGAGCAAAGTCAAATGCAAAACATCAAGAAAGTTTTGCCATATAATATAATGTACATATATAACATATTATATATAAATATTTATTAAGAAACGCGTTTGACTTTTAATGAAATTTGAGAATGCAATCATTATTGTACTCTTCTTAAACATTAAAAATTACATGAAAATGATTTAAATCATCCGTCACATGTCCTTTGAATTTATACCTCTCATTCATATTATGCATTCTTACGTCGCGAATCTACCGACACAACAGAATTGCTGTGTCTGTCAATCATAGGATGAAAGCCAAAGTTCAGGCGAGTACGTTTCACCTAACCCCTCTTTATCTTCGTCTTCCTCCTGCCCTTTTCCCAGCTATGTAGGGTCGGCACAGTATGTACATCTCTTCCACATCCCTCTATCAGCCGCCATATCTGAATTTACACTCTTCTTACACATGTCATCTTTCACACAATCCATCCACACTTTCTTCAGTCTTCCTCTACCCTTATAACCATCCACATTCATTCTCATTACTTTCTTTGTTGTATGTCCTTTATCCTTCATCCCTTAACTACCTCTCATTATAACTAATCATAATATAGGATTAAAGTCAAATTAGCTTAATATTACTAAAATATAACAAAATTCTTACCTCACGCTGGTGTACACCGGGACGTTCCTTTTTATGTATATCCGGTATTTCGTACAGACGGCAATAGCAGACGAGCCGCCGGTGCGGCAAGGCAAGGTGCGGTTTCTTACCGACGATTGTCGCTTGCACTTTCATCACCTACAAAATTGAATTTTGGATGAAAGAATACATCGTGAGGATCTGACTTCTACCAAGAACTACAGCTCTTAATCCGCACTAGGTCAGTGTGGGCGACAATTCCTGTAAGGAAACGCTTGAGTGCCGCTAGTGAGAATATTAATCATGCTGTTTAATTATTTTTTATGTTTATTGTAAAAAGGTAGACAATTCATTATAGAAATGTCGAATACAATATTACTTATCACTTAGAAACTCCGACTGGTTAGTAGTAAAAACTAATGACGCTGAGGTAATATCATCACATCTGTTATATCCGCAGTCCGTTACCTGGGTGACGTGGTCGCTGCCCGGCCGGAACTCACTCGCCTTGACGCGATCGTAGATGCCTGCGAGCATATCGCGGTCTATGTCGCCGCAGTCGTCGATCCCGCGCAGGTTGCGCACGAAGTCATCCAGCGACATGCGCGCCTCGGGCTTCAGGTTTGGCGTGTGCAGGTCGGTGTTCAGCATTATTATCGCGAATGCTAACACGAATATCTATAGACAAAAAGGATAGATGTTATACTTGTCGGAGTTGTCGTTTTCAAATAGATTCATTAATTTTATGTAATATACTTTAAGCTTTATATATATCAAATCTGTGGATAACCCTTGATATCTATTGGATGAAGTGACAATAGACTAGGGAAGGTTCGCTTAGAATTCTCTAGATATTCATATGTTGACAGCCGGAAGACGACAATGCTATTATAAACACAATTTTACAATACGATGCTAGCTAGCTAATTGGGGTCTATGTATCATATGTGGGCACTCCCACATATGATACATAGACCCCTGTGTAAAGGCTTGTGACTGTGTAAAGGCTTTGAACTAGAGTCGCTGCCCCTGTCAGTCGTTAAAGGCGACTTCTGCGACGTCTGCGACAAGTGGGAGTTATCTTAATCTCATTCTTAACAGTTAAGACTATATGGAAGGTCTGCAAAACGGAGTAAAAACTAGTCACTATCCCGTAGTTATCAATGAAAAAAATCTGTAACTGTTGTATAAGAGGCCCACGTTAATGTATAATAGCCGTAAAGAAGTGTGCAGATCGTACCGTATCCTGGGTGCGCAGACGCTGAACGAAGTCAGTGTTGCAAACGCAGTACCGCCGCGCGAAGGCTTCGACCAATCGCTCGATTTTCTGCGCTTCTCCCGGAAGCCGGAAGTGACCTTGGTAGCGACGCAGGGCTACGTCCACCGCCATCCCCGATAGATCGAGCTCGTTCACAAAGCACCTAGATTTTTTTTTTGCAATGGGTTAACTCTTAACCTCAATTTGGCGTTAGCCACGGCCTCATTGTCACTGAACAAAACAACAATCAGGCCGTGGGAGGTTATATTTCTTCTTTATTAGAGTGTTTAGAGGTAAATATTATATTCACGAGTTAATAAGTTTTTTAGAATTAAAATCATAAAAAGGGATTATTGATATTAGTATTAAAATAATTAATTTTAATGTTATATTATCTAACATAACTCTTGTATCGTGTTATGTTTATCACACGATTTCTTTATATACTTACTCTAGCACAGCCATATTGAACGGATTCTGCAGATTGCCCAAATACTCCCCGATCATCTGCTTGCTCAGTCCCTTCCTTGTGATGAGGAACCGGGCAACGCCTCGCGGAGAGTTCTCCAGAAATCCGCGCGAAATCAAATAAGCGATGCCGCGCTCTGGTTTCTTGTTGAACAGGTTCAATCCCACTCGGTACTGACGTTTACGGACCGTTTCAGAAACCTGTAAGATTTTAAAATATCTACAATATTTATTTATAGTTTTTGTTTAGCTTAGCTTGATGCCCTTTATGGCAAATTGTAAGACGAATTTCCCCAATTCAGTTTCAGGACCACACGTTTGGTTAGTGGCAAGTTTTTTTTTTAATTATCCTTGTTAGCTATTACTCATATATTCTAGCTCTGATCATAACAGGATTACTGATTGCGTTCTGGATGTGCACACGTTTATTGATTTATGTGCTCATTATTACTTACTAGCATGTCAAATGAAGGTTAGTATCCTCATTGTATAGTAGATAATAAAAAACTATAATTCTAAAATGTAATGGAACAAGTGAATTGTACAGATTATAGTCTCACCGCGGTAACTTTCATCGGTTGGTGGGTGTGCGGGTGGTGTTCGTGTTGGGGTCGGCAACAGGCGGCGGGCGGGGGCGGGGCCTCGTAGTAGGGCGGAGCCTCCTGTCGCTTCCATACAGCGAAGCGCTCGGCGCCTTCGTATAAAGAACCGGAAGCGGTGCGCTGGTGTTGCTGGAAGTGTTGCTCTTGAATATGCACGTGGGGTTCCTTGGGTGATAAACATTTAAAATGTTTAGCAATAAAGAGACATAACTTTTACCTTATAGAAAGTACTAACTTCCTAACATTATAGAACGATAGGTACCGATCAATACTACTTCGCGAATAGTATACGCGTAGCAGTAGTACTTATAAAGGTCTCCCGTAAGTAACGTCCCACCATTAGTAGATATTTTTTTCTATCGTTATCATCTGCTTCATCAGCTGACCGACGTCCAATACTGGACATGAAGTTCCTCCAAAGATTTCCAGTATAGTACAGCGTTATTAACATTACTAATTAATTACCGGTGCTCTAGGCTGATAAGGTTGGTGGTAATGGTGGCGGTGCTCTTGCGATGAGGACGAGGAGGAGGACTGCACCGAAGACATGGATCCTCCGCGCACGACTGCGCCGCATTCTGCACGGCGTAGAGACACTGGACTTTCGGCACTGTGAGAAATAAAAAATAAAATCTACATAACATTTGTTTTTTTTTTTTTCATTTTATAAATAACAAAATATACTTTAATCCAATATTGCAGGTAATCAATTAATTGCCTAACATCAGCATTGGACACAAGAATTAACCAAATTGATCAATGTTATCACAAAACCAAAAAAGTTTATATTCAATATTTCATTTCCTAAAAAATAAATACTTACTTAAGAGTGATGCTGCTAGTTCTCTTGGGCACCTCTGGCGGAAGTCGGCGCGCGTTAGCCGCCTGTATGGCTGCCAGTTGCTGCTGCTGGCGAGCCGTCGGCGACGACAGTGGCTTACCGCCAGAGGACAGCAGATTGCCATATATCGGCCCTGAAAAGTAACAATATTATATAATTAGTTCGAGAGTTAACGAGTAATTTATTTTATATTCAACTTCCTCTTAGGCGCAGTGACTAATCGCCTGCTTTGTAACGGAAGTCTATAATTCGATTTTAGGACCATTATAGAGTTTAATTAGTGGTAGCTTTTTAGCTGATACCAACAAGTAAATTTGTGGCCATAATCACATTGCTATGTTCTATGACAGATTAATACCACTGGAAACTGCCCATTGTATATAAAAAGAAAAATAATGAGTAGGAAGATAAATAAAGAGCTACTAACTTTTAATAACATAAAAAAAACAAGATATGTTTATTAATATAAAAAAAACAATGAACTCTTGAATATTTACGTGACAGTTTTATTGTTTGTATAAACCTATAGAAATGAACTTGGAATAGGACAATCAGTAAATAATGGTGACATACCGGAGTTATTGAGCAACTGGTGATTGTGCAGAGATTCATTGTGCGAGGAGGAGGTCGATATGTTGGTGACGGACCCGCTGACCGAACAGCTGCATACCTGTGGAATTAATAAGACTTTTATAATAAAAACAAGGGAACATGTTTATAAATTTATATATGTCAAACTTCTCTTTGAGAAGAGAAGAGTATTTATATACTTATTATTCAAAATCCGGATTTATAATATAACATACACAAGAACTACTGTCTCTTGTGGTATCCGAAGGTCTATTTAGGTACCAGCGCAACTCTGCTGCAGGCAAAGAGTAATGATTATGTATGTACTAAGATAATTGTAATAATCATAGTAATAAATAGAACAAGACATATTTGTCAGTTTCTTTACAAGTTTTTTTTTTTTAAATAAGTCTTAAAAAATATTGACTTTAGAGTATTCTAAGTATGCGGTATTTAGTGACGTAGTGTGCAGTGATAAAAAAATGTGGTACGTATCAATGACCGTACAGACCCTAAATGGAATTTATTTTATATACATTTATATCTATTTATACATCGATAATTGATAAAACATACAAGCCGGTGATGAAATTAGTTCTTAATCAGTCATTATCTATAACATGTCAATAAACTTCACAAATAATTGTAATATTTATTCCTTTACGGACACTAAAGGAAACTTAATGAATGTAACAGTAAGGACAACACAACGAACGGATGTAATATTACAGAATATTCACAAATAATGCGATTTATGCTGTATATTATTTAAATAGATTTGCTTTTGTGGGTGCAGCACTTTAGTTCTCCTGCATGTAGCATGTGTCCTTAGGTTCCTGATACGTCCGGTCGTATCAGGAACGATATGTATTTAATCTGTGTACGCTTCTCGATCTTCCTCTTTATCACATTCCTTCTATCATTTCTCTATGATCTTCGTTATGAACAATGTTTCGTATTATAAGATGACATCTTAACACTACACTAAACTCTTTATTCATCTTAATCATTAGTCTTTTATCTATCCTGCTGGATTCCATACTCACACTACATAATTACAAACTTTTTGTATATTAAGTTGATATTAGAATAATATTCTCACACTCTTAGTTATTATAATAGAGAACAATATAACATAATAAATAACACTACCTAAACACAACGAAAGCAATAAATTTTAATTGTTACATTGTAATGATAATACTATTTCACATCTATTAGCACTTCGGTTATTGGCTTAAGTATAATAAATGAAGAATAAAATGGCACAAACATTGTACTTCCCCCTAACGCCCACTCCAATAACGTTTATGACTGAAAAGAAGTTTTCGTTCTTCACCAACTTCCTCAACAGACGCCTAGTTTTATATCGATGCATTATAAATAATAAAAAAAAAACTGGACACGATCTGTCCGCACCGCGAGCCGGTTGCGGCTATACTGATAAGCATTATAAATATTACGTAGGTGCGAAGGATTCTACGCGAGCGATAAATTTGCGGTGAAAAAGTTTGATTGCGGTAATGTTGGTGTGGAGGAACGAAGGTCACCGTTAATGATTGTGTTAACGTATAACTTATAAAATAGACCGGAGATATATCGAATTAAAGTTTACGAAAGTAGAGGACAACTAAAACTCTTCGGATTTGCTGGCGTTGACTTTAGGAGTCCTATCGCTGAATAAACACGCCTGAAGATTACAGCAAATTCGAAGTTGTCTCTTTTTTCTACAGCACTTGTGGAGGATCTCTGTTGCCGGAGACGGTATAGGTAGTACCCATCATAGCTTCCAATCCAAACAGTAGTGTACAGTAAGTGATGGCAGACAAATAACTTACCCCGCTATCGGTATCAGCGCGATGATGAGGAGGCATCTCGGAGGCGATCATATGTATTTGATGCGCCGACTGCTGAACTCGTGCCACCATAGCTTCAACCTCGTTTTGAGTGTCACACGTCAAATGATTACTGCGAATTTAATTTAAAAAATTTTATACTTTACGTCTACAGTACAAGAGCTAAACGCTCGTCTTCTAAAACATATATGCTTGGTTCGATCTCCGTGCCGAATGGTGCAGAGTTTTGCTGAGGTTGGGATTTCCTTACAGCATTCCTGTATTCTGGCTGACAACGTATGAGAATCAGTTTTTGCTTGGCGAACCATATATATATATATATGATTATCCTTTTTGACAGTTAACATCATACGTAATGATGATCATAAAATGTAAAACTTACCTCATGTCCACGTCATGTCTCTCACGCAGTGACATGGATCGCATGGGCCTGGTGAGGGCGAGCATTTTCTCCGCTCCCGCTGGACTCTTTTGCAATAAGGTGTTGGCATATATATCGTTACCTGAAAACGGGTACATAACAAAATCATTATATCAAGTACTAGTATCGATCACAATGATATTCTCTAGTTTTGTTTGTATCTACAATGCATTACCACCTAACCTTAATTGTACGTGATCTTTTAAAACAATGAATTGTGTGAACTAAAAAAAGTGCTTATCCCGTATAAATATAGCATTATTAAGAAAGAGTTAGTGTTGAACAGTACACAAAATTTTGCAATCAGAGCTCATGCATTCCCACATGCGTCACGCCTAAGCTCGCAGACACAAGTTTTCCTGATCCCGGTTCCGTGAACTACGAGCCCTCTAAATCGAAGTCTAAAAAAGTATATTAGACGGCATCGAGTACCCCCAAAGAGAATTTTCATCTTTTTAACGCTCTCTCATCAAAAAACATTTTCAACCAAAACTTTATTTTATATTATTAAGATATGCAAGTTCAAGCGAAAGAATGATTCCCATTAAAAGATTTTTATGTTTAAAAGGTGATAATTTAAATACCATTAACGAGTTGTCCGTGATCTGGGCCGTCCTGCAGCCTCCTCGCGTTAGAATCTGCAGCCTTGGCCATGGCTGTGATGGCACTGAACTTCTTTAACAGTTGTCGTCTTCTAAACGCGCGCTGTATGGTGACAGCGGCGCGCCGCGCTCTCAGACCTCCGTATCTCCTCTCGAGGATCTCTACTTGCTTGTCTAGGAGGTCCTGAGACATCTCATAACGGCTGGAATGGTAATATGATTAAGTGAGTAATCGGTAAACAAGTAAAGCAAGGAAGGTCATTTGCGATGAGATGGTATGTGTTATAGATCTTTACTTAGGTTTAAATGTGAGTGAGATTAAGGCAATTTTGTTTGAGGTGTAGTAAATGTTACTAAGATGAGAGAAATGAGTGGACGAGAGTGATTTTTTTAAAGTTTTACTTAATTGATGGAATGGTTTATACTTGCTAAAAGAGCATGTACGCATGATGGCAAAGATTGTTCCAAAAAAAATAATAGTATATTTATCAGTACGAAACTATATAGTCTGTTCATAAACCTTGTATTTTTGGAAACGAATAAAACCAAACTATATAAACTTCATCTCCACAATGTATCATGCTAGAGGTCGTTCGCGTTTAAAATGAACGGAAGTGAAGTTTTCATCAAACTACCAAAATTTTTTGAATGTGTGTTTACTAAACTGATTGAAAGTAAAGCGAAAAACTTTTTACCAATACAAGTTACTTATTAGGAATTTTAAGATTCGTATTTTTAAACTATATACAATAAGTAGTAAGAAATAATTTAACAGAAGATTGATGTGCGAGTTAAAATTTAAATACATATTTACATATGTTATATTACCTAGTTGTTATGATTACTTTACGAAAGAACAAAACAGACGTTAGTACGATTAAATGCAAATTTACTTTAGGTTAAGTAAATAAAAATATATTTTAGTAGCAAATAGTTAAGAAGATCATGCGAAATGTTTTTATAAACTAAACGCTCTTTTAGAAGTTACTTATAAATTACAAAGCTTTATCGTTAATGTTAAAAAGTTTTATCGAATTTGCGAAGGAAGTAAGTTATCTAAGGTAGGTTCACAGTACAAGCATTCCTGAGGTAGTGGGGACGTACCCTCTAGTCAATTTGCCCCTTTTAGGGGGCAAACTCGGGTCTTTTTGGGTTATCCCCGTTGTTCCAATGATCCCAACGTCTGTGCCACGCCTATGAAAGGAATCATATTAGAAACACAAAATAAACCAATTCTGAAAATGTGTTCAGTATTTGTTATTGTAAAACGATATATAAAAGAACTCATACACACCCTGCACCATATTAAAAGTGTTAATGAAACAATATACATAATAAATAATGATTCTAAAAGTTTAATAACAGTTTGATTACAGCAGCTTCGAACACTAAGAAAATACCTGCAGACCAAGTTAACAATAGCAATAGAAGTGAAGACTTACTTTTCAGAAAAATATATAATATATATTCTACAGGCAAATCTCTATTGACTCTAACGTATACTGCAAAATATAAAAATTGATAGCGTGTACCTCGGTTAGGTAGTACGTTGGTTATTCAGGTCAGGTCAGCGATTTAACTTTAAGAAAATGAACCTTGTGTACACAGCTAGTTTTGAGGCCACGATTGAAATGGGCTAACCATGCCAAAAACAACTACCCCCCACTATGCGGATGGTATGCGACAAAACCAGAGCGAATCGCCCTTATTGCATATCTTTAACACTGAACAAAAATGAGAGTTAAACTACATGAACATTCAGCTTTGTTAGTGATTTAATTTTTGCGATATATATTTAAATCTTTAGATACTATTTATTAACAAAACTGTTATATTTTAGAAGAATATCTATTACATTAACAATACCATCTACCATAATAAAATTAACAAATCATTGTCTATCATAATATCACCTGTTATCTTATAGCGGCAATGAGATGAGACAGAGGTTAACACAATATGCAGATCCATATTCCATTAGTTTGTTTACACAATTGCACTTGCGTTTAAGTAAGTACGCCTCGTTTAGCCCAGTAATTTCAAATACTATTACTTTGTGGTAGATATTACTGCTTACTGAGTAGGTTCCTGGTTTCAGAGACCATCTAGGTACCACTGCTACTGTTATTACCGCTTTTAAATATTAGTGTGCAAATATTACTTTGTTCAGGTCTGAATAGTGTTGTAGCTAGTGAAATTACTGTAAAGAGTAAACAGAGGTAACATGTTATGTACCAAAGCGGCGACCACAATAAGATCCTTTGTAAGTCATCCTAACTCGTTATTACGTCGCTTCACTCAATCAAGACAATTTTTCGTTCATCTTGTCGTTTCGTATAAAAAAATATATATTGGTTTTACTATGCTATGAATGTATACCTGTTGTTGTGTACGGCGAGCCCGAAACCCTCCGGCGGTGCTGCGATGTAGAGCGGCGGCGCAGGCTCCGCAGCCGCCGCGCACAGCCCAGCGCCCGTCGACGCGTTCGATGCCGAAGAGCATGACGAGTTTGAGTGGTTTAGAGCTGGAAATATTTATAAGGTTTTACTATTGGAAATATTAACACTGATTAATTTTTTTATGGCAGAACGACAGCCACTTGATCGTAAGGATACTTACAGTTTTACTGGTTGTAGGTCTTCGTTATCGGAGACCGTTTACGTAGGTGGTGGTATCGCAACTGCTATTTCTACCGCCAAAAAGTAATGTGCAAAGGCGATGTAGCTAATTACTGAGGTAACGAGACGACATCATATGTCCCAAGGTGACAAGCACAATGTGGTGTTGTATAAATTATCCCAACCAGCGGTGCGGCACGGTGCTATGGGCAGGCGTATCACTTACCATCAAGTGAACGTCCCGTTCGTCCACTGGCCTCGTCGCTTCATTGAATAAAATAAAAATTGTGTACTAGTTAGGACATGTCTTCTCAATCATAACAGTCTTTACCGACTGGTTGTGGTCATCATGCAATTGCAGTGACCCGTTCCATTGACACCTTTCCACCTTTACTCCTTCGTAATAGCTGCCCTTTTTGCACATTTAGAATATTTACACAGAAACATATTTCGTTGATCGATTCAAGACATTGGACAGTAAACCTTGGACAGTAAACCTTGTTAACTCAGTAATTTAACTATAGTATTTTTCAAACTTGTACAAAGCGATGTTTCCACATTACTGTGTGATCGTAGAAATAGATACCATACTGTCATCTCTATAAGATTTGGAATATTTACTACTAAGATTTTTGAAGTATACACAAAAAAAAATATATTGTTTATTTTAAAATCCGAAAATATATTATTTTCTACATAAGAAAGGTTAGTTACGGAAATATTTACAATATGTTAAAGTTACTACTCTAGTAACTATAAAAATGTTTAAAGTTTCAGGTGAATACAAATCCAACAATATTTAGTAAAAAACAAATAAAAATCTTAACATATTTTAAAATACTTGGAGGAAAGTTTACTCGATTTTTTTTATGTACAACTTTAAGCACTTAGAACGTTATCTTTGTTATCATTATAAATGTTAAAGTCTACTGAATCTTTGCAATGTCGTAAGAGACAACATTGGCAAAGAATAATATTAAAATAAATAAATAATGTGAACAGTTTATGATTTTAATGATTACCGAAGTGAATCATCATTATCACCCGATACAAGTCCACTGATGAACATAGGCCTCCTCCAAAGATCTTCACATCGATCAGTCCTGCGCTGCCCGCATTGAGCGGCATCCCGCAACCTTCATCAGATCGTCGCTCCTCTTTGTGGGGAACCTCCCAAAACTACATCTATCAATACGCGGCCACCACTCGAGAACCTTACTGCCCCATCGGCTATCAGTCCTTCGAGCAATGTGCTCTGCCCACTGTCACTTAAGTCTAGCAATCTTTTGGACTATGCCAGTAACCTTAATTCTTCTGCGGATCTCCTCATTCCTGATTTGATCGCGCAGAGAAACTCCAAGCGTAGCCCTATGTTTGCCTATTATCAATAAAGTAGGTAATTTGTACTTATAATAGTTACTGAAAAAGTATTCAAGTAATATAAAAATCACTTACCAGGCAGCGGCCGGTGCACAGCAGTGACGTAACGATTGCCCTCCATGTAGCCCCGGTCGGGCTCGGCGTTGTGGGCATGGTGGCCGCTGTGGATGGAGTGCTGGTGAGAGTAGAAACCGTCCGGGGGGTGGAGGGTCACCCCGCCGCCGGATTCCTCCTCGTCCACTTTTTGAGAGAAGCTGTAACAATGAAATGAGTAATTTAGCATACTTAAGACCCCGTAGAAAAAAAAACAATGACAGAATATTAAGAAACTTTAGTTAAACAAAAAAATTTAATTCCACTTTTATAGCAAATTGCTGGTGGGTAGGTCTATATTGCCGGAGACCGCCTACTACCACCGCCAAAAAGTATTGTTCAAACATTACTCTGTTCTGGTTTGAAGAGTATTAATAGCTAGTGAAATTACTAGAATAATGAGACTTAAGATTCTGTACCAATGCGACGAGCACAATGTGGTGCAGTGTATATCATTGTAATATTCTTAAAATTTTCTGTCAGAATTAAATAAAAACAAATTAAAATTAATACAATTATACAAATATATCTTTTATATACTACCACCGCTGGAGTATGAACTTGTTAATTAATTAAAAACAAGCTTGAAACTATGCTAACGAGTTAATTAATTCTGTAACGTGTTTACATTAACGTCACGATATGAAAAAAGTTGCAGCCCATCGATAAAGATACACTGCGTCGGCTCCTGCGAGACAACAAAAACCATCGAATGCGGATGAAAACGTACAAGTGCCGATATGTTATATGTCCAGTTGGAGCTGGGTGCTACTTAGGGTGACCAGTCGGATCAACTATATCCAGGAACTTAAACGATACCTTAATAGCAAAATCGGATATGTATGATTACAAGAGAAAATAATTATCAGCGATAATGCGTCACACGACGAGTTTATTTCCGTTTGTTACAGTAAAGTATATTTTCAAAACGGTAAACCATTATCATTATTATTAAATGTTGGAAGAGATTGAGAATAAGATGTTGAGATGGGATGAACACAATGCTCAGATAGATTACAATTGATTGGTGAGAGATATCTTAGAGTGAAATCTCGTGCGAACACCCAAAGAAAAGGAATATCGTCTAAAAAGGTAGAAACATGACATCTGCAAGTTGGTGGAGAATGAATGTAGATGGCAAGGGTTGTGCAGGTACGAAATGATGAAAAGCAGGCCAATGTTCGAAAGCAGACACAGTAGGGCTGACGTATATAGATTAATTATTAATCTTTGGAAACTTGTAATTAAAAGACAAGGATCCTTGATTTAACTATGTAACTCAAGTATTTTTCACTAATATTCAGATAGAATATATTAAAAAAATATATCATACAATTAAACAAATCTTCCGCCTAACAACTGCAGAGCCAAGAAGAGGCTGTAAACCATACCAGCGCTGATCGGATTTGCTGTACCGGTCAACAACACTTGCTGTCTCCTTTTGTTTTAGCAATAGTCCATATATAAAAATTTATGTAATGTTATACAAAAATATATAATGTAAGGCAAAAAAAAACATTTGTCAGGTACGATCATCAGCCTTTATAAACCTTCTGCTGGATGTAGGCCTTCCTTAATAAGGTTACAGGTATTATCCTTACCTGGAGATTGAATGGTTTAAAATGAAATTTTAGATTGTCCTAACATGGACCTTTTGTCTTGGTCACCCTATTATTGAGTTGCGGAGAAAGCGGACGGCATTGGAGAAGTGTTTTTTTTAAGGCGAGAAACCTTTAATTTCAGCTAGCCTGTTTCGAAAGGCTCTTATTTTCCTAGACGGAACTTCCTGCTTATGACTAAAATAAAAAGGCAGTATAACCAGTATTGAAATATACATCAGTTTAATTATATTGTATAGTCACTATTATATTATGCTATCAAAAGATGGTCAGACCTGGATTTCGTTAGACTAGATCAATTGAAGACTACGAACATTTAAGTTTCTATTTAACGTACCACTTAAGTAATCGCTTGTAAGGGTAAGGGGTCCCCGCACAACTCACAGGACCCAAGCCAACCTGCTTGTGGTGCATCCTGCTAATCAACAAACGAGGCTCGGGCTCCTGCCAACCAACGTTGGACTAACGTGGTGGGAAATAGCTCAAATCCCCCATATGAACCTCTACATACTACAGTCCCTAGTACCCAGCGGTATCGGAGACCATGCTGACTATATGTAGAGATGTTTGGGGAGGCCTATTGTCCAGCAGTGGACTTCTATCGGCTGATGATGATAAATCACGTATAATTCACAATATAAATGTTTTAACAATAAAATAAAAATATAATAATCATAATTAGTCAAAAAACGACAAATAAACCATTATTTAAATGATTTAAGAAAGTTCATGGAATATGTGTATTTACATGATATCATCGTCAGCCGCTTGAACCCTGCTGGACGTAGGTCTCCTACCTTAGATTTTCAAAACGATTGGCCTTGCCCTGCTTTACACGATCCCACAGGTGTTAGATGATGGTAAGTTTTTTAAAACATACCCACGTCGTATATTGACAGGAACACCGACGTCGACAACATCCACTCCTCTGCTGTTCTTATGAAGAACGAGCGGGACTTCTGTACGCAAACTGGGGATGTCCACTGGGGGTTACCCATGACCTTCACCAGATCATCTGTCCACCTTGTGGAGGGCAGTTCTAGTCTTGTGTGTAGTGCGGTCAGGTGATAAGCTATTTGATACATTCTCCTGTTGAAAATTTTACCTAACGCAAGAGTACATTCCGAATGATGTTTCAGTTCTACACAATCAACGCCACGTGTAGAGCTTGTATCCGGTTTAACGGAGCATCGTAGCAACGTTTCTACGTAATGCAGCCAATTAATCGACCCATCAACCCGAAACAATACCTGTTCTATGCGTTATCGTCTTCATTACTCGCCTGAATGCAATACGTACAGTACATTTGTATTCAAATGAGCGTCTTTTGTGTTTCAGATTATACGATGACAACAGTTGAATACTCACGAAGATCACATACTAAACGATTATTTAAAAGTGAAAGGAGTTTTTACTGCATCCGGTCGTGGATCCATCGTTTAATTGAACTGATTAGGACCTGTTATATTATATGTTATCTCAATGTATCTGTATCTTCCATCACATCAATATTTTCGAGATGTTTTACGTTATGAAAGACTTAACTTATAACTCCAGTTTATAGTGAGTTTAAAAATCTGAAAAAACAAGTATACTCTGTAAATAAGACCGTCTACGCTACTTAAGTAAAATATATGATAACTCAGCGCCGCAACTAAACTCTAACGTGTAACCCTATTATTATATTTCGCAAGTAACTGCAGATAGCATACAAATTACAGTAAGAAATTTTCCTTACTATATACAGACATGTAGTAAAAATAAAGATAATAAACAGTAAACAACAAAACAAATAAGCAAACCGTAGAAACCTACCGCAACGATAACTCAGGAGTATTCTAGTTAATATCTCCTCTATTCTTGAAAGTGTGTTGTTGAAACCAAGTTTCTGTGGGAACTACCAGCTGATGCAATAGATACATAAATATAAGTGAACACAATGCATGAAGCAACGTTTGTGTCCATTTTAATAATTATACAGTTTATATTTCACTGTTTAACTTACACAGGAAATTTAAATCTGTTATAGATCTTCGATAGATTAACACTTTGTTGTATTATATTTCTTTCAGTTGTAGTTCTTAACTATTTTGGTTAGATGCGAATAAGATTTTAATTTGATAGCAGATACATACGTTTTTGTGTTTTTTTTATCTTTATTCATTGAATTTATTAAATTCTAAAATCAAGCAACCTTGACTGTGTAGAATGCTTTTCTAGCTAATTTTAGAGTTGAACTAAGTATAAATATATACTAAAACCTTTAACCATAAATTGTTTAGAATGTAAGATCAAACTATATAGGTAATCAAATAATTCTAATAAATAAATATAAGTATGAGTTTAATAGTTTTTTTATTTATTAATCATATATTACAAACTCATATGGTTAATTACACTCGATAAATTTTTACTTTTGATGTCCGAAGTTAAGTTGATACAAATATGGATTTCACCATTTATTTTATATATTGATTTCACTGTATTTGAAAGGTTAAATTTTAAGTAAAGTAAAATCAAAACGTGCGATTTTTTTGTATTAACTCCTGTACCGAAGTCATTGTGCGGTACAGTACAGCGCGTGCGCACACCTTGACAGTGACCGCACCCACCGGACCGACACACATGGTCATTGCAACGAGATTACAGAGCATAACGTATTACAATGAGTTATATATAAACTAGTTTAATTAGGAACTATGATAATTGCACAGCAGCAAAACACTTAATATCTTACAGACAGAAACATGAACAAACAAAAACTATTTAAGAATTAATAAGAAAAATTTAAAAACATGAACATACAATAATTCTATAGTGTCTAATGGTGGTAGGTTTTTGAACAGGAGATCGTCTCTAGGTAGTTACCATCGCAGCTCCTATTCCTACCACAAAACAATAGTGTGCAAACTTTACTCTGTTCCGGTTTGAAAGCCGCTGTAAGTAGTGAAATTACAGGGGTAACGAGACTTAACATCTTATGTCTTAAGGCGACGAGCCCAATGTAGTGCTATTTATCATCCTAACCCACGAATAGATAATCAAGGATATTTATACTTATTCGTGGAACCTGTCGTCTTAAGCAGCACCTCAAGCTCAGTGAAGATTGGGCCCACATTAATTAAAATCATGTAGAGTTTACGACTGCTTTATAAACTAAGCTATCATAGCTATTCGCTAATTTATAAAGTACATGTAAATAATACGTAATATATATAATAATAACATATTTAAGCGAATAACCAGATTTACAAAACTATTCTATTAATGCGAGGCACTTTGAGCCACAGGACTCAGAAAGCGAGGTACACAGGCACAAACAAAGACATAACTCGCAATTTTTGCACATTCCAGTGCTAAAAATTGTTGAAATTATATCAAAGGACACAAATTGAAGTCAAAAATGAAATTAGTAGCTAGCTAAGCCTCTGTAGACCTTTTTTAGGAGCAAAATTATTGTTTGGATTTTCAATCTCATAATTTGTGCATTCATCAGGTTCTATAATTTTTTTCATTGACCAAATCTTGATAAATATTTATTTCGTAGTATATAAGTATATAATAAGTATAAGAAGTTTAACGATCAAAATATTATTGAAGAAAGTAAAAATAACTGGCAACATTTTTATTAGATAAGGAAGAGCCGAGAAAGGCGCGTCCAAGTTCTAGCAAAAAGAGAAACCGCTGTCTCGTTTTCCACTGGCAGCGTTATTTCCTTTTTTTTTATAATTTCAATCATTCAAAATAACTTTCAAACTGTTTAGTAAAGAAATTTAACAGTGTTTCATTTAATAAATTTCATTCTTTAACTATACATTACTTAAATTTAAGGTTATTATGTAATACCTATACTGTATCGTCTAGAATAATAGATTCATTATCAATAACTTCAAAGTTGTGGTAGAAAACGAATTCTTTTAATTTATTAATCTCTAGTAGAATTAAAGTAAGTCTGTTGCCTAAAATCAAATCGTACTATATAAACTTTGCTGTTTTCAGGTTTGAAGTCACTATCGCTGAAATTACAGGAATAACCAGACCACCTAAAATCACAAATCTATTTCAATGTGTGAAAAACCTAACCAGTTTTATTGTACAAAAAAAGTTAGTGGTTACGACGGGTTATAGATAGATATTAAAGATAGGGTTTGTAGATAAAGTTAATTACTTAGTTAATTACACTTTTTTCTAATTTCGTCTCCTTGCAGTCAAAGGAACTGTCCGACATCCGTATCTCGACAAGTCGCCTTTACTCTCCTTCTATTATACGTCTTTGTTTAAGCTATGCAAACGCTAATTAAGTTTTTGCAAAGCTTCAAGTTAAGACGATAAAACGACCACGACTTTTAAAGTACTCAATTTTTTTTTTAATTAGTACCAGATCAGAAGCTTATATGTCTACGTATAATAAATTATTCTTTAAAAACTTCTGTCCGAAGTTGTTCAATTATGATTAAGTCAAAAGTATACTACTTCCTAATACTAGTCATACAATATTAATAGATAAGAAGCAAATTGTTAAAAAATTTAATATTTAAATGCTAATGTATTAGTTACATACAAAATCATCCATATTGCTAATTTCTTGGCAAAATTCAGTATCTAACGAACAGCGGCAGCGTAGTACCCTTATATGGCTTATTGCAAATGCTGGCGAAGTACCAAAAGGAAAATTAAGCACATACTTGTATTATCTACATTCAAAGATGGCAACTGTTTTACTTAGTCAAGTTGTTTCATTAATTTGTCTAAAATGACCTTTGAATTGGCTATAAAACGACGCAGTACAACAATCAAGACAAACTGCTTAATGGCTACTATTGAGTTGTCTGCAGTAATATAACTGATTTATAGAGTTTACTGCCGTACGCACGACTATTGTATGTGAATCATAAATTAATAAAATTTGTTTTAATTAAACTTTACTGTACATCTTCATCAATGCCTTGTTTATCTACTTTATATACAAGATGTAATATATTATATACACCTCTTCTTAAATAATCCACTCATGCTGATTCCAATTGTTATAACGTGATTACATAAACGTATACATATACGGTCATGAATATATATGTGTAACAGTGATATTAATTTTTAATATTTAACCATAGTTAAGTTTAATTATTTAACTAACAAAAAATCCTAATAAAATCTTATGTAGTTTTTTTTTACAATGTTTATTTTCGTACCGTTTATGTAAGTATCACCGCAGCTCCTGTTTCTGCCGAAAAGCGGTAGTGTGCAAACACTACCGCTTTTCCGGTTTGAAGTGCGATGCTAGCTAGTGTAAATACTAGGATAACGAGACTCAAAATCTTATGCCTCAAGGCGACACAATGTGAGGCTATATATATCAACTTTACTAGCAGCATGTCGTTAGGGGCGTATCACTTACACCATCATGTCAACGTACCGCTCGTCTCGTCGTTTGATCAAATATATAAAAATATAATAACTGAATATTATTAACATACAAAATTAGATTTTTTTTATAACCACAAACATACCTAGAATCTATAGCCTGGCCATGAACCTATGTGTGGTCAAACGGGTACAAAGTGAAGATGTATCGTGTGTTTCTATTTAGCGTCTAGAATATCAACAGAGAGTCACGACACCGCCCGTTAGAAAGCTCCGGATATACCTAAGTACTTAGATACTAGGTAGTACGGGATACTATCTAGAGGTTAATGTATACCTTTGTAACAGATAATGGAACTTGAAAGGAACGAATGCTTAGTTTACTTAATGCGAGAAAGTTTGTTTCGTGACAACTTTCGTAATTTATCTAACGGAACCTACTTTTCTTTAAAGTAACTATATTAACTTGGACATAAAAGTAACGTTAGTATATTGTACAGTTTCACGCATAAAAGCGGATGCAGTGGCGGTACCATATAAACTTGGCGTACCCTTAGTATATCATAAATGCTATAACGAATACAGATAACAAAAAGGATGTAAAAGAGTAAAGCATTGAATACCAAATGAAACATGTTAATTTTACTTTTACTATGCAGACCGTATATATATATATTATTATAAAAGATTTTAAGATGTTCAGAAAGCAATGCACTTTCTGAATGTCTTCGTATGTGTGTTTCTGTCAAGTATTGGAATTCAAAACCAGCTGAATGGATATTCATAGGGTCATATCGAAGATTTTCAACTCATTTGTGGACTGCCTGTTGAGAGAATTCTGGCGGAGAAGTTTAAGCTTCTTTTTTCAATTCTTACGATAGTAAATGATATGATATTTAATACTAAGAAAAATTCAAAATTTTTGATAAAAACTATGAAAAATAAATAAAGTTAGACACTTTTAACTATCATGTAATACTGATGGCCAAGTGACGTAGGGGACGGAGTGTCCCATCATCGATCGTGATCATAATCGGTTCTTCATAATCACGATCGTTTGTAAGATAGCCTATTATCATTAGTGCTTGATCATCGTAAATTATATTAAAAAGTATAAAACAATAGCATGCAACCTGTAAACAATGAACAGAGTTGCACTTTAAAAAATACATTCTTGCAAAACTCGGTCACCCAGGTACTTGTTACAGTAATTTCAGTCCGCAGTGATCTCACCGCGGGGTATGTTTTAATGAGGCTCATGCTACCCTCATAATGAGCAGGTTTGAGGACACTATTATATTATTTTATGTAACTTTTGTCTATATACACACAGGACATACTGAAGAATTTGTATCGAAAATCTAATTTGCGCTACTTATCTTTCGCTGTATTAAAACATCTAATAGTAGTTTTTATTTGAAAATATCTTCATGATTTATGATCTTCATGATATCACAATAATTACTTTTATTCTTAATAATTACTAATCCATACAAAATGTGTATGAAAAACCTCTTAAGTGGTGTTTAAATTTACTTCTGTGTGTACGGCCTAGCAGCTCCTCAACCAGCTTCACCAATTTTGTTTACTTGGTTTATACGGTGAGATATTTACCAACCGTTAACTCTTTTCTTGTGTATACAAGATAATATCACATAAAATCAAAAAGTATACTAAATTAGAGAGCCATATCCAAAGTGTTATTAGTATTTCCTGCTTCTTGTAAATATCCAAAAAGATACTATTTTGATATAAATAACTGTTAAATGTAAAAAAAACTATTAAAAATCGTCGATGGCTATGAGAGTAAATTTAAAGCAAACCACATGACGTGCTATAAAAACAAAAAAAAAACATTCTAAAGCCCAATCCTATGGTTATACGATATTAGAATATAGTGCAGAAAAGAAGTAGACCGCCTTTTGTATAAAATATAAAAACAAACATAAAAGATAATTAAGTGATAAGACCTACTTACAACATTGTCTTTATAAATAATGTTTAATCAAGTATTTAAAGTGGGGAGATTTTGACTATTAAGTGAATAAATACTTTACTATAGAAATCATAGAGGAATGTATTGTGTAAGATAAAACGTATTTTTTAAAATACCTTTAGGAGATTCCTGATCATGTTGGAAATTCATTTGTGACAAAATTTTGATTTACAAACAATTTATTCCTCCCACATCTCGGATATTTGTTCTAAAACTCCATTACACCTCGGCAGCAGCATAGAGCCCAAACTTGGCGTTTACTACACGTGTAAGGAACAAGTTCAAATTTACTTCCCACGCTAGTTGCAGTAGTCAGCAACTTGTTGGAAACATTTACTAAACTATTGCTATTTGAGTAACTTGTCCATATTTAATGTTTCATAATTTTTAAGATTATATAAACAGTACGAGGCTATGGCTTAAATTTCCCAGCTTACTATAATGAACTCGTTAATTAATTAACAGAGTATTGTTATGAGTACTATCATTATTATTATTATTATTATTTTATTATTTCAGCCGTTTCATATTTATTACAAGGCTAGGTACAGCTGTTAAGGGTTTACAGTCGCAAAGAATGAATGATGCTGTTCACTGGGTTTATTTTTTCTTAGTTTACGACTCGGCGAAAGTATAGTGGCGATGGAAATATTCCAACATATCTACCAAACGCAGTGTTGTTAAATATTACATTTTTTAAGTAAATAAAAAAAAATCCAATCATGTCTCTGCATAGAACGCCTGATTTCTTCGCAAATTATGCCAGAAAAAAAGGAAATAACTTGGAAAATATTGTCGTTGTGATTGGCGGTAAAAGACCGCGTGAAAGATTCCCAAGCCTTTGGATTGACCATGTGAAGGAGATCATTGACACACTTATACGCTTAGATATATACAAGGCATAATAATACATGAAAGAAGAAATCACGGGCGTAACATCATTAAAAAGGGTTGTCAATATGCTTCTACAACCCTTAGCACTCAGGATTCGATTTGCCGAAATATGAATAAAAACTGATAACATTGTTATAATAGATACTATAACATTGAAAAAGTTACATTAAATTCTTCAGTAATCACAATAGACCGCTACTCAGAAGAAAAAACAATAATGTTTACAGCCTTTATCAGTGGCATCTACACTGATAATAGCCCTGCGATAGTATCTATTTCTAAAGCTGACTCTGAGAAATCTAGAAAATTTCGGAAAACAAATAGAAACGAGAAATATTACGTGGACGTCCATCGGTTGAGACGATGATGATAATGTCGTAGTTACTGTTACGATCATCGGATACGGTTTACGGAAAAACGAGTGTAAAGAAAAAAAAATGTAAACAAAAATATTTCCAATCAATTGCTAGCTAACAACTTATACAAAGCAAAGCTCTCGGGCAATTCCAACAATTAAGCAGATTCAGCGATCTGAACGTATAGTTCCAGCTTGCTCCAGTTTTATTACTCTGGAAAATATTCCTCCCGCTCCACTAGATGTTTGTTGTTTTCCGTTTGTTCATATGCTTGTAACAAAGAGTTAATTAGTACCTGAACGATCATACACCGAGATGTAGAGATTGTAGGCGATGTACTCGATGAGGTGGATATGAGCCGTGTTCATAATAAAGATTAATAGGATAATGTTTTATATCTCGTGTACAATAGAAGCTGCCCTACATGGGTCTAATTATGAATTAATTAAAAAAGTATAGATAATTATTTCATTTACCTTTTCTTCGATATCTATTATTTTTCATTGTAACGAATAAGTATTTTAAAGGTGTGTTTGAGGACAAAGAAGCGACTTTTCCACATACAAAAGAATAGCTCTTTGTATTAAAGGTAGGAAAAAATATTACATCGCTAGAAGAAAATAACAAAGGGAAATATAATAATAGTAGTAGTAGTAGGAGATGTAGTAGATTAACAAAAGGTGTATGGTTCCTCCATAAATGCATAGCACTGTAAAACTAAAGGAAGTTGTATAAGTAGGTGTTTTATGTGTAGTTTAGATAAAACTCCAAATTTTCGAAAATAACAGTAAAAAAGTATAACCTTTCTATAACTTTTGGTCTCGTTAGAATACTCTAGTTTTTGCAACACTAACTCCATTGGAAGGAAATGCTACGCCAGTGTGTAAATACCGTAGAGTACACTAGTCAGACTTTAAGGCAGGCCGTTAATTCTCCGGGTTTTTGTTTGTTGGCGTTCCGCCAGTAGCTCTTGGTGAATGCACCAACAACAACTGCATTATGAGAAAAATTCACACTCTTCGATTTGTCCGACCATCTTACCACAAATCGGAAACATCTCATCAAGTGCGCTTGTAAAACGAATGACATGCAATATTCATCATAGTATCTATTCAAAAATATATATTACGGTAATTGTAATATATTGCTGAATACATATATATATATATATATATATATATATATTAGCTAGAGATTATGCACCGTTAATGCCAGTAAATTTAAAAAAAAATCAAGTTAACTTATTTCGCAAAATTCTCGACTTTTGATGGTTAATATGATCCATATGTATGTATATAAAAAATTTCTTTTCATTGAACACTATGGGGAGTAGAGACCAAGAATAACAATATTTTATATTTTAAAATTAAAACATCAATAAATGCTAAGTTTAGTTTACTTAACGAATTTTCACAAAGTTTTTTATCACATTTACTGTTACGAGTTGGGAATTATGCAAACGACAATTTAGTATATTTTTAATAATTCCATTATTTATTAATTATATAATCATCATAATCATATTTCCATAATTTATTGGTGACTAAGCGTAATCACGAGATTAAACTGTTCTAGTGGTAGGCCCTTGTTGTCGGAAACCATCTACTTAGGTACCACTACAGTACCCATCTCTGCCGCCAAATGGTAGTGTGCAAACATTACTGCAATGCAGTTTGAAGGGCGTTGCAGATAGTAAAATTACTGGGGTAACGAGGCAACATTAAAAAAGCAACGAGCAGAATGTGGTGCTGTGTATATTATAATAATGGGCAGGCACATCACTTACCATCAGGTGAATGTCTCACTCGCGTCGTCGCTTAGTTTAATAAAACATAATAAAGACATCAACTGTATCATATATTATCATTAATATAATAAATAGGATTGAAATAAAAGGGAAAGCAAAGTATCTTTAATAGTAGTTCATTAAATGGAGCGCGACATCCCTCCATTGTCAGATGCTGAAAAGAGGGAGCCTTCCATTCAGCCGCTTCGAGTACATTAGTACGGCTGAATGCACCCGCCGGTTGCAGGAGCGACCCAGTTTTGTAGGAAAAAAAAAAACTGTCGATTATTAAACTAGGCACGGCTGCCAGGCCCCAGATTGCCCGGCCCCAGCAAATGGGTCGCGGGTTTCGTTTCAAATATCTTTAATGCGAGAACACAAAGCACGACTCTAACACTATGTGAATACTCCAATAAATTCCATAAGGCTTTCGCTTGTAAACACATATTAAATCGTAGACTAGAATCAGTCTAAAAAAATTTTTAAACAGTTGTTTGTAATATTACTTAAAAGAAAAAAAAATCTAAGTTATATATTATTTTTTTGGTTAAATGAATTCCAAAAGAAAGCAGACCAAATCGAAGTCTTACTAACACAAGGGCCATTGAATATGGCAATAAGTATTAAAATTAATTTCAGAAATATCAAATTTATTGACAATGGGGTCAAGAGTATTTGGTTTTACTGCTTTCAGGATACTGGCGACGTTATTAGCTTTCAACCCAGACAGTCTCGATGCTTTGCGCTACAAAATAACAACTTGCTAGTCTCGAAATGAACAGAATTAATTAAATAACGAGTCAATAACATTTAATAGTCGCATAGAAACAGAATTCGACATATTGCATATAACAGCGTTAACAGAGACCTATGTCCATCATTGGACGTGCATCAGCTTAATTGACGATGATGATCACACATAACCGGAAAATACCTTCACGTAAAGTTTGCGTCTTCATATAAAGAAGAAATATATTTATTAAAAGTAACTTAGTATATAAAAATTATAACATATTTTGATAAACAAATAAATTGTAGTAAATATTTGTAAACCATTTTGATTATTCGCATAGGTTAATTATTATTTTCTACTTTTGGAGGAGAGAGCATATTTGAGTAGTAACTTATCTGAAATACTTATCACTACATCACATGTTTTTCGCTATAATTCTTAGGAATATTTAAAAATTTCAAGAGTTAAGTAACAATTTGAAACTGCTACATAACTAGGTACAAGTTAAATTAATTATAAAAATATATAATATTATAAGTGCTTAAAGTTGAAACGTAAAGTCGGTTAACGAGGGTTGAGCGCAAGGCCTCCTTCTACCAAGTTTTTAATACTGACGCATGGATAATTTTGCAAACATGTTGCAATGCTTATTTCACGTTTTTAATTAATTTCTTTAAAGGTTAGAACATGCTTAAAATAAACGTCAAAGGCACTTAAATTTTGTATTTTGCTTTAAATAGTGAATATACGATCTGGGAAGGTTAGGTTTTAGTATTATCATTAGCGCGATCTGGCCCAAACCCTTCCAACGTCATAATGTCAGATAACAGGATTTGTAATCTAACACTACGCTCACTGTGTTTAAAAAAAATAGGAAATAATCTTACGGTGAAGACTTATTTCATTGCAGAATTTTAACCATGATACTGGAAACTATTGAATAAAGAAGTATCTGCAGCAAAGTCAAAGTATTTTCAGGCTATGAACACGATTGGTAAAACCAAATTCGTATAAATACTAGATCGTAATTAATCCAAATTTTCGCGAGCTTTAATGAATAATAACGCAGTTGTTAATGGTTAAAAACGTTAAATAGTTTACGTAAAACTTACCCGTATCCAGGCTTCTGACAGAACCAAAACCTAGTCAGTTTTGCAGCTTCCAGCAGCGCACCGCCAAGGTCACCGATCCTCATGCCAGTGCAAGAGCAACACCCATCTCCCTCGCCCTCGCCCACTAACACCACCCGGGACTCAGACTTCGCCACTTTGCCGAAATGCTTTACATCCGACCCGATAACTTTGAGCACTTATTTGACTTGACCACAGTCTTCCAAGTTCCGAATACCCTCGCACAATTTTATTTCATCGCACTAAATAACTTAACTGTTTATAGCGGTAAGTTGTTCTGTTCACGAGAATTTAATAAAATTTTAATTTGTAACAAAGTAAGAAAAGGGCTGGTTTGCAAGATCGTTGACCATATATATATATATATATATATATATATACATGTGTCTTTAATATATATATATATATATATATATATATATACATATATATTTCTTGAAGAGTTTGAATACTTTATTCTAGTGGCATTTCTTAATCAATAATATTTGCAGGACTTCACAAGATTTTTTATTAATAAACAAATTACAATGTCTTAATTAAAATATTAGATATGTAATGGAAATGAACATTGCAGGGTTAACAACCGTAATCATTATCTACTTCACTTTTTTTTAATTTTTGATGAATAATGCTATGTAGTTTTTGAAGACACAACAAGAACAAACTTATTTTCAGAAAAGTACTATATACAATTTTACACATACAAAATATTTTTGTTTAAAATTGTTATACTCGACTTTTTTCGATACTAAGAATGTGAGCGATATCGGCGATTAAATATGACGAAGAAAATAATGAATCGAGTCGAAAGGAAAAACGATAACAGTATTTGCTTCTTAACGAAGTGTTACTAGGCAACGCATTGTTTTCATCGCAATAGTTATTGTGCAGAGGAGACGTTTTGGTATGATTTAATTTCATGTTTAGTTGCTAGTTTGTTACACTGTTTACTGTACTTAATTTCAGTACAAATAATAATTATAAATTTTCAGCATAATCAAGCGATAGACGTCCGCTGCTGAAACGCAGGACCTTACTCACAGGTCCCGCGCTACCCGCATCCAGCGATTTCTCGCCAGCTTCACCAGATCGTCGATCTATTAAAATTTAAACTAACTATATCGGGAACTAGTATTATTTTACTTAATGTCAATAACTCTTTCCCATATAATAAACAGAGTACAATTAATCAACCTCAAGCTTTCATTTACAAACGATTCGTAACCGGTGTCGAAAGACGAATATAAATTTCACGAACTAAGGGTTTACACAGCCCATTCACTATCACTATATTTACATAGTGGACAGTAAAGTGAGCATTATTTTTTTTACAATATAACGTAACAGAGGTTCACTAGTACCGGATGATGCTATCGATGCTATCGATATGTTATAAATATATATAAACATATATTTTCACCTCCAATGACTCAACAGCATCAGACATTGTAAAAGTTAATAAAATACGATCCAGGGCATAATAGCAGAGAAATGATCGTTAGCAACGCATTAGTAAACGAATATAAACATCGAGGACAGTGTGATGATAAATCAAAGCTGTGTTTATACCGACGGCAGTGACTGAGCATAAAACTTGACCAACTAAAAACCCAATGTCGCCCGCATCGTTCTGTTACACGATTTCACTCCATGTGAGTTGTATGGTTGTGATTTATTAATCATTACTATAATAATATATTGAGCAAAGCATTTTTTCTTATATATTCTCAAGTGTTTTCTCAATTAAACTGAAAAGATTGTAGGCTGTACAGCGTCCAACGCGGTCTATCAATTCCTTCAAATTCGTTATCGAAATCACAGTACTCTTACAGTATTACCGTGCTACAATTATAGTGATACTTATTACAGTAAAATAGATTTTTTATAAAATTAAATAAGTTTTCTTATCTTTCAGTATCTGTTTATACGCCAAAAACATATATGTTATTCTAACGGTCTTCTATTCACAGTAACTCCTCTTGCTACGTTGAACTGAACATTCCGATATTTTATTTAAATTCTAAAATAAATGCCAACAAAAATATATTTGTACACACAGTTATCATTTACATCACGTTACAATAGTGATAATCAAAAGTACCTTTGACAAAAAAAACTATGAAATATTGGCTCTGTTGGCTGGCTGTTATAACTCCAATAATACTTCAAGCGGCTTACGTTAAGGTCATAAAGTTCCTTAGCTGTTACAATGATGTCCATTCCTATATGTTATATAACAATGTATCTTCCGTCTGCCAGGCCATTAGCTGTAACATTCACGACCCATAACATATCAGAAGCCCATAAATATTAATAATTTTCTACGCGGAGTTTCAGTCAACAAATCACATGATATTCATCTGTATATAAAAGTGACTACATGCAAATTGATATTCCATTGACCTGGATATGAACCTCAAAAGAACGTACAAAATCAAATATTTGAAATGTTCTAAGCGTAAACATTGTACGAGTTTCAAGAGTAAATGTAAACGACCTTAAGAATCTATTTGAACGTAAGAATAGCACGGCATTTACTTTATCGAGATAAAAGGATTCGATTGCGAACGTTAGCCATGACACTCGGATAAACGGATGTAGAGCACATTTAAAAGGGATACTTTATACAAAACAACTTTCGAATGTCGGTAAATATAGATAAAGTATTAACAAATGCTTATTTAGGCATATTTTCAAGTATAAATTGTAAACTCTATTACGCAAGGATCAGCACAGGAGCGGAACATCTTGCCGGCATCAGCGTTCCCGTTTAAATACAATAGAGTCTTCGAGAGGAGAGTGTAGGCCAGTTCTAGATTCACCACCGTAGACCAAAGCAACACTTAACAACAGGAGTAATCGAGGTCAAGCGCTAAACTTTAAAATAAACAAAAGGCAAAGTTAAATACTACAATGACTGGAATGCTGAAATTTATTGATGATATCAATTAGATATCACCGCAGCACCTATTTCTGTCGCCTAACAATTACTGTATTCCGAATTAAAAGGCTTTGTAGTTATTAAAATTACTGTGGTAACAAGATTTAACATATTGTGTTTATGATGACGAGTACAATGTGGTCTACTACGTATCGTCCTAAGTTGCGCCAGAATATTTGTTTAGTTGCTCTCAGGAGAAAAACACACCTCAACAAGTAACCAAAATGTTGGCACATGTGTAAATGTCTATACGTAATAACAACTACATTTTGCGGAATGTAGCTTACGTATGTAGATATCATCACAAAATCCATGCACGTCAATAAGTGGTAATATGCAAATATTACTAAGTTCCGGTATGAAGGTTAACTAGTGTAATAACTGTGATAATGATTACACCTAGTCTCGGGGTGACGAGCACAATGAGATGCTGCAGAAGAAATTGAATAGCATATTATCGTGGGCTATTTGATTTCTCACCACGTGAAGGTAGCTTGTTCGTTTCGCCGTTATTACAGTCAACATTTTGCCAGCTACTTACGTACTTTTAAAGGCTTCCTGGAGACTGTGTAAGTACCATCGCAGCTAACCTACCTATTCCTGCTGTCAAACAGTAGTATGAAAACATTAGTGTGTTCCAGTCCAAATGGTATTGTAGTTAGTGAAATTAATGGGACAACGCGACTTAACATCTTATGCCTCAAGATGAGGAGCGTAATATGGTGCTATGTGTCTTAATTAGCACTCATTCGTCTGGTCGCTGCTAAAACAAAACAATAACTTAGAGAACGTGCTGTATGGTTGACCTTTGCCTCGAATGAAACAAATCGAACGACAAGAGTACGGTACGTATTCGGAACACATTTAACAGTTTGAAATGGGAACTAACGGAAATCGCGGCGCTACAATTGATTCGGCAGCTTTCGATGTAGTAAAAACAAAACCGATACGTCGCGGCGTCGGCAAATAAAAAATAATCTAGACGTCCGCTCAACGCAATCAATCGACGGACGTGAAATAAAATCGGACACATAAATTGGATTTACCGAAAGTCTACAGCGGAGCTATTTTCTAACGAACCATCACAAGTATCACACGAGCACTCTACATCTCGGCAATAAAGACGAAATTCATTTATATTGAATTAAACGAACCTACCTGTTACCGTGCATCTAAACCGACTCCGTTTATATTTATTATTGTTTCAGTTACGTGTAATAAACAAAGCTGTTATTACAGTATTTACGGAGAAAGTAAATTTGATTGATTTCAACCTACTTTTTTTGTCTTGAATATTGTCAATATCGGTTTTAGAGCTATGCTAAAATCATCTTTGCGACATAAACTGTAAGATATTTAATTCTGATAGAATACTTAACAATTATTAAGTATTAATAATTCGATAATAGACTATATCAATTAATTCTAGGAAGCTATATATACAATGTTTATTTAAGAATTATATGATTTAATAATATAATGGGGTGTAAGGGATCCCGCACAACAACTCATGAGACCCAAGCCAGCCTCACCTGCTCGTGGTACACCCCGATAGTTAACCAACCAGGCTCTGGCTCCTACCAACCCGCATTGGGCCAGCGTGATAGAAAATAGCCCAAATTCGCCCGTGTGAACCCCTACACACGTGGAGATCTTTGGGGGACGCCTGTCTAGCATTGGACGTCTATCGGTTGAAGATGATAATTTAATGCTTGAATTTAAATATATATTGTTAACTAAAGGTTAATGATAAACTTATTAAGAGCTTAGAGTTTTCTAGACAATAGGATCTCTGTTGTGAAAAAAATGTTAGCGTCTTAAAAACTGAGAAATCTCGTTTAATAGTTTGGTTGTTGCTCAATGTGCAAACAAATTTAAATTAATGTCCTATTGTAGTCACTAATGAAGAATATGCTTAAGATGTTTAAGTTCTAAAGCGCACTTTCTAGTTTTTAAAAGAATTCAACTTTCACTCATTCTTTTTTTAATACCTATTCCCTGAAGTTTTATCGGAAACACTACGAAAGTATTCTCATCAATAAAAAATCAAAACAATGATGTTTCATAAAGTTTAGTGTGTTGGACGGCTAAAAGTTAAGTTACTACCAAGTTAATAGCTAATCCCTGGTCTACCTATAAAAAAAATTAATAACTGCACATATCATAATAATCTTATAAACTTCGCAAACTGAAATCTGAATTGAATTTACGTAACAATTTATCCAAGCGATTTGCGCTTGATTAAAGTACAAGTTACGTAACTTGGCAATTATTTAGATCGCAAAAACAAATTAATAAGCAATGAGGACGGCAATCAGTTGCCGGTGAAACCGGGGAACTACCGCAAGGTCAGGCACAGCTGATTGTGTCAACCTTAAATCTGATTACATTGCCGCAGTGATTGTATGACTTGATTAGTTGTAGAACTTCATGAGTACAGAAAAAAAAATTCACTATTAGGTTGAAATGTTCTTAAAACTGTGAAGGAGATTTTTTGTTAATTCTAACTTGGAACATTCCAAGTTATTTACATTGCATTTATAGTAGTAACATTTTGAATAATATCACAAATAAAAAAATCCGTGAACATTAACCCAACGATTATACATTTTATAGATCGTTTAGGTAGTACCTAGCAGCGCTTATTGCGGCCGACAAACAATTGTGTACAAACATTATTGTGTTCCGGATTAAAGGGCGCTATACCTAGTGAAATAAATGGGGTAATGGGATTCAACATCTTATGGATCAGACGATGAACGCAATGTGGCGCAGTTCATATAATCCTAACAAGCGCCACGTAGTTATGGGCAGGCGTATCACTTACCATCAGTTCGTCCGACCTATTTCGTCACTTAATTGAAAAAAAAAAATTGTCTTTATAAATTACAATCGGAAAGAGAGATTTATTATAATATAATCAAATAATCTATTTACAATATATACAATGGTACACTCCTAATCGAGGGGCCCAAATAAATATATTATATATTAAAAGGACCGGAAATGTATTAAAAATGGAAAAGAAGTGTAATGAACGCTGTAAAGGAAGCAAAGCATTACACTTAAGGGGCTTAAATCACCTAAAACTTTAGAGTGCTCGAAAACGAGCATTAAATCATAACTGTTCTTGCTAATAGCAACGTCGGGAAAACTTCACCGTTTACAAGACATTCATAAGTACACAATCCGGTAATAAATTATATTCAGTCTGTTATAGGTAGGGTTTAATGCTGTTCAGGGGTTGATGCAGTACTTACGGAAACATTTTTAAACTGGATATCATCATATAGTTGTTTATAGCTTAATGTGTAATTAAAAAGAGGTTATATGAAAATGTTAGTTTTACATTTAATATCCAAATAAATATGAATGAAGAGAGCTTGACAAAGAAGGATGAAGATGTTATGAAAAATTATACAAGGACATTCATAAGGTAAATGATTTTTTTTTTGTCTTTATTTTTTGTAATAAGCTTTTGTCACACAGCGACCATGCCACCCCAATAGTTTTTATATGCTATATTATAACACCCTCTTTCTTTAATATTTGCTAACATTGTTCTACAGTGTTCTGGCTTGATCCGATTTCGGATAAGCCAGAACTGTTAAAAATACCTGTGTTATATTACATGCAAAACACACAAAAAATATACATCTTTCATATTCTATCCGTACACACTCCACTAACATGTGGTACACATCTACAGTCCCACACTCCTTAGATGAATGATGATGTTACAAGATTTGATCTTATTATAGAATTTTCATACACATCAACTAGTTGTTCCCTAGCTGCTCTGCTTTGCTAGCCGTAATTAGATTTGAAATTTGTTGGTAATATTTCCTCCTTACCAGTTAGTAACACCCCCGCAACTCCTTTTAGGGAAGGAATTTTGTAAATACCAAGCAATACCTTTACCAAATTTTATGTGTTTACCACTAATAGTCTCGATGATCTCATGATGAGAAAAATAATCTCTGAATATCTCTTGTATGTATATATATATATATATATAGAATATAAGAACGTGTACATATATATATGTTCTTATGGGTAGACGTATCACTTATCATCAGGTGAACATTCGATTCGTCCCGTCGCTTCGTAGATAAAAAATATGAGACATATATATGTGGAAATCTTTAGGAGAGGCCTATGTCCAGCAGTGGACGTCTACCGGCTGATGATATATATATATTGATTATAAAGAAAATTATTAAAACTTTATAATTATATACAATAGAGATAAATTTTAACTTCTCTGTGATACGCTGCATATATATTTGTAAGATATTTAAGCATAACAGACTGTTGTTACTTCTTTCATACAATAGGAAAATAATAAAATGTATGATAATTATAAAAGCACATCTTAAGTCGTGTCGGTAGACTAATTATCATTTTTGTTACAAGCATACCTAGTAGTTAACAAGCGTCTTAAAAATACCAGGTAATTCATAATAACAAAATTTTAAGACTGTGATATTTAAAACTGTAACAACTCCCGTTGATATTTTGTTGCAGCAAATATATCTAATTTAGGCTAGGGTCACTGAAAAGCAGAACTTGTTATTGCTACCTGCTAAAGCTCAGCAAGCGCCAATTTAGGTGTCACTCTAGGGTTGTTACAATTTCCTAAGTTATATATCAATGTTACAATTACAAGTTGTGAAAGTTACTTCTAGCGCACCTATCCATGTGCTTTTCATTACAAATAGCTGTTATATACTAAGTTATATTAATAATTTTTTAATTGTTATTAAAATGTTTATTATTTAATATAAAAAAATACCTGTTTTCATTTAACAAACCTGTGTACTACAAGGAACATTTATCCTATTAAACAGATGCGCTGAGGTTCTTGTAATATTTTTTTATACTTAATAAACGGAAACCATATAAAATGTATGTTGGTATATATATGTATTATTTTCGTATGTATGTATTATTTAAACCAGCTGTCCCTAACACTCCCGCAACTCCCTTTGAAGAAGGAATTTTGTAAATCCATTCCTGATGATCTGCAAAGGGCAAAAGCAATAACTTTACCAAATATTAGGTGTTTACGCTTAAGAGTTTCGGGAGATCTCGTGATGAGTCAATGAATCTCTGGATATCTTATATATATATATATAGACAGGTATATTTCGAATTAATGCGAAATATTAAATTTCTAACATACGCCCAAAAGTTTTTTTTCGACGAAGTGACGTGACAAGTGAGAACTTCTCAATCTCTCAATCAATCTGATAGTAAGTGATACGCTAGTTCCGATGACGTACGCAGCACCACATTATTTGCGTCACCTAAGCATAGAAGATATTTAATTTAATTACCATAGTAATTAGAGAAATAAGCTAGTGTGTTAAAACGTTCTGCAAACTGCTACGCGGTTTACAGACCACTACCTAGTCAGTTTCTGGTAACAAAAACCTACCACGGTCCAGACTGACTGATGGAGAACGCGTTTAGGAATACTTCGCATTGTAATCTCTTCGCATATGCAATAGTTTTAAAATAAATGAAACGAACAGTTGATGGATAACCATAATTACAAATAGAGTAAACATTTCAATAATTGCATTTCATAGATGTGATGTTGGCGCGTCTCGCTTAGCTCGCTCTAATTAAATTCTGTTAACCGCCGCACCAATTACACATCTATCTCGATCAAAGCCAGCTTAGGGGACCTTATGGATATTATTGCAAACAATATTAATATTTATCTTTGTTTAACTAATTAAACCCGATCAGACGTTTTAAACCGAGGCCTCCTGGTCCGCAAGCTTATCATCTTATGCAGTTGTATAAGTAGGCCAAATATATATCATCAGAGAATAGGCCGACCGACCGACGGCTTCTATTAAGAAAATATAGTCTATTTATATTTTGAAACATTTTTGCTACACCCTTATCAAGGCTTAAGTAGATATCCTACATCATCATTCATTAACCAAACGATAGGAAAAGATTTAAAAGATAAAAGAGGAAAAGAGAAAATGTTTGTTGTATGGAAGAATATTTCGGGACAAGTTTTCTAGTAATGCGGTTTTTTTTTTTGCGACAAAGCCACGAGACGAGCCAAAAGTTTACCTGAGCATACTCCCATCTATAAAAACGTGGCGTTAGTAAGGATGATGAACACTATATCACATTGTGCTCACCTTGTGACATGAGAAGTTATGTCTCGTTATTGTAAGTACTTTAGTAACCTCAATGTCCTTCAAACACCGGTTTGAAGGGCATTACAAACATTATCATGTACCGACACGATAATGTTTGCATACTACTGTCTGGCGGCAGAAATAGGAGGGGCGATGGTACCTGCCTAGACGGTCTCCGACAACAGAAACCTTGCAGCAGCTTATCGCATGAGCGGTAAATTTTTAAAACTATTACATAATCTGTGGACTTATACACACACACGATATATTCTTATAACAGGAGGTATACTAATATAAGGTAAATAGGTATTTGCGTAGCTGCGGGTAGCACACATAAACATGTTGTTTTTAATTAAAGTTTCTAATGTTCCCTTCGTAATTATTTCTATATTATTTCCACAAAACGGCGTTATAAATGATCTTTTACACCCCCCACGATCGTAAATCGTTTCTAATAAAAATCCCCGTGTTTGTTGTTTACCTGCCTGCTATAATAGATTTGATATGTTACTAAATCATTTACGATGACCATTAAGCAAATAGTCAAAAAAATACAGGAAAATCTTTGAAGTTCTATATATATACATTTTTGTAATAAAACATTGATTTCAGTCAGTCCAAATAACATACATTATATAAATGATTTAATAAATCTCTAGTCAGAGGTAGGAGTCAGAGAAAGTAGGAGTTATCCTACTAGAGAAATGTACAACTGATTGAATTTATTATATTTTTTTATACTATAAGGTGATGATACGAATGAGGCGTACATCTGATGGTAAGCGATACGGCTGCCCATAACAATGTAGTGCTAGTTAGGATGGTATGCACCACAACACATTGGATTCGAGTTTAGACACAATGGACTTAGGTTAGCCCTGTTATTTCATTAGCTACTACACCTTTAAAACCGGAACACAGTAATGTTTGCACAATACTGACTGGCAGCGGCAATAGGAGCTGCGGTTATACCTACGTGAACTGTCTCCGGCAACATTAACCAACAGGTAATATTGTGATTATATATCTACTATAGACCTAGAGCATTTGCGTTGGTGCTATGACACTAGGTTAATGAGCTTTACCGATACAGACCACACCACCACTTAACTCGGTGTGGGATTGAACAGTAACCTTTTTGATTTAAAAAAAAAACTATTAAATATGCAAAAAGGTATATGAACGTATTAGATTTTAACGCTGAGTAAAATACAATGCAAAATGTATTTTGCTCGTCTCGAGAACTTACCCCGCGCCCGACGTTCACAGAGAAGCTTTTCAAAAGACGTCTCCACTTGAGTGCAGGAGCATGCGTTATCTGCGTAAGCCTGCAGCAGGGAAATGCAATGAGCTGCACTTGGAGCGGGGGCTATTGTGTGCTGCGTCCCGCGTAAGGAAACGTTTGCTGCTTACAGACCTTACACAATACGTTATAATATAAACTAACTAGGCAATTACATTAAGTCAAGAATATTTAAATGAAACATCGCACACAGTGAATACTATTGTATAGAATAATTCCACTAACAAACCTTTGCTATTGACGAATAAACTAAATAAAAATAAATATAACACTTTAAAAGCACTAACTAAAAGCTAAGATCAGACTAAGTGGTCGTATATTAAAAAATAAACAAAGTTAAATAATTCTGTTATTTCGTTAAGAACATGATCAAACACTTTGTAAGTTAAACCTAATATTTAATTACATAAAAGCAAATTTAGTAACAATCGTTATATTCTTGTAATATTTGATTAGTTAAATGAATATGAAAAGTTAATGTATTTTCAAGTATAAATCAAAAACCCTTCAATAACTAAAGAAACAAAATCATTATTACATTTAAGCAGAAAGAGTTCTGAAACATTTATTGCTAGTAGGTGTTGTAGAGCCTATTTCTGCCACCAAACAGTAGTGCACAAATATTACTGTGTTCCATCTAAACAATAAAGCACAATATGGTGCAGTGTATACAATCCTAAGTAGCATCAAAATTACGAGCCGACGTATCACTTGCCATTAAGAAAAGATCCCGCTCACGCTGTCGCTTAGTTAAATAAAAAAAAAAATCGTAACACAAATCTATCGTCACAATAAATTTTCACTGAGTATCCAACAAACGAAAGGTAAAGTTGAACTAAAGGTTGGCGGACGGCCTTCGGGTCCAATCAAGGCGCGCTGCGCGTAAGTCATCGGCGAGCAGCGATTTTGCACTGTTGAGCCAACGATAGCGAAGAGCAGCTGTATTACGAAACGCTCTCACAAATTGCATTAGTTAGACATCGGGGCTTCTGAACTCGTGCTTATTATGCAAATCATCAAGTTAATGTTCCAGTTAACGATTATTTAATAGCACAATTAAGTGTCACATCCAAAAAATTGGATTTTTATTTTACTAAGAGACGAGAGGGGTATAAGGGTTCCCGTATAACAACTCAAGCTACCCTCATCTGCTCCTGGTACACCCTGCAAATCAACAAACGCGGCTCTGGCACCCACCAACGCGAATTGGGCCAGCATGATAAGAATCTACCCGATCGATGTGGTTCGATCGTGGATCGATGTTCAGCAGTGAACGTCCATCGGCCGGTGATGAAGGAACCATTTATATAATAATAAATGATCGCTCGCCCCTTAACAACGAATCGCGAGTTATATTCGTTGATATACACCGCGACACTTTGTATTCATCGTCTTAAGACAATGTTAAATCTCGTTACCCCAGCAATTGCTCTACTTTCAATGCATTTTAAACCAGAGCAAAGTATCGTTTGCACACTACTATTTCTAGGCAGAAACAGGAACTGCAGTAGTACCTACTAAGACGGCCGACATCTACGCAAACGATCGATGCAAGTTTAATTTTCGAATTGAAAAGTTTAATCAATTGAATAAACTTTTGTTACTATAGTTAAGTATAACCACCGATATGACTACATCGTAAAAAATGGTAAAAAAAAAAAATATTTGGACATCCTCCCCATTAAAATAATTTGTTCTTGTTGTCTCATTTCAAAACCAGCAGATTCTGCGAATTCTTAGCTTACTTTAATGGAGTTTTGAACACTTTTAGGTGTGTCCTCGTACAAACACGTACACGATTTGTTAAGTTAGGTAAGGTGTAATATATAAAACGTGAGCGGACCGCTTATGACTCTACCTTGTTTCACGACAGAGTGTAATCAACAAAGCCAATACGGCCCCGGCCGGAGACATCGCCGCCTTACACAGTTAATGTACGATCGAATGGGAACTTAATTACCGCGACATTCATTTCAAAATCGAAACCTATTACCTGTCACAATTTTCGAAAGGAAATAATGACCATATTTAAGGAGAAATAAAATTTTAGGTTAACGATTAAATATAATAATTATTGCAGCATGTCTTTAAGTCTTTGCTTTGAAAGACAAGAAAAATATTAACGTGGTCATAACAAAATGGTAATATTTAAAAGTATCATTATGAATGAGCACGACCTTCCTCTGATTAATATGTTATAGGTCCTGATCTTGCTCATATCTCAACAAGAAATTGACCCTATATTAGAGAGATCTATGCTTGAATTAATAGAGCAGAGAATTGCTATAACTTTAAGTACAACGCGCAATTTAATTGTTGTAAAGTTAATATATTTTTTTTAATGTCGCCTTACTTCAATAAGAAGTATATCGTGTGGGTTTAGTCAATTTGGAATAATTACACATATTTTATTAGTTTATAATGACAAACGGCATTCTCTACCACCCATACACAGCTATGTTGAAAATTCATGACTAATAATACTAACGAAACAATCAAACGCCACTACAAAAGTAATATACTGACACACATGTGATTTTAAAATCAACCAACAATCTATGAGTATACTAACCGGGTGTAATCATGTTAACTTTAAGTATAAAATAATATTCACGAATTTGCGAAGAGGTTTACGCAACTCGCACGCGTTAACATAACACACAGTAATGCCATTAAGTTATCGCGCGATAAGCAAATTACTTTTGAATCGCCTACTTCGTTAATGACGTAACGTAATATAATAATTCCGACTTTAAAACTGTTCCAGTAGAATCGATCGGACCGATAACGGTGTACGTAACTTTGTTATCATAACGAAAATAACAGAATTCATAACAGTTGTAAACTAATGACACTGTTAACAAATATTCATCTTAATGTCTGATTCATCCATGAACTGGACTATGTTATATACGTATATGTTTACCATTGTTTTGAATATTACAATAAAGGAAATAACGTATTATGTGGCAGTTCAAAATTTTTAGATTTTAATGTAATAGTGCTGAGTTGGACCGACGATTTAATGAAAGTCGCGAGATGCTGCTGCAGGCAGAACCGATCGGTGTGGAGATCTTTGAGGGAGGCCTATTCCAATAGTGGATGTCTATCGCCTGATAATGATGATGAATGTAATACAAACGTTCCTTACGTTAAGTGACACATAGTTATTTAAGTATAGATGGCGAAAACGGGCATATGTCCTTCTAATCTACTAATTTCATTATCTACAGCGGTTTATAATTGGAAAACGAATGTTTGCAGAGTACGGTGTGTCAGGAGATATAGGTGCTGCGGTGGTACCTGCATCTCTGGAAAGAGATACCAATAGTATGAAAGTAACATACTCGTCAAGGTTAAAATAGGTGAAAAATACGGTAACAAATAAATTTCAATTCGTGGATATTTGTGTCAATATTGTAAAATATAAGTTCAGGTAAGAACCGTTTATAAGTTATCATCTCCCCTAAAAAATCAGGGACAAGATATAAAATTTATCATCATCATCATCATTATCAGCCTTTGTTTATCCACTGCTGGATATAGGCCTTCCCCAATGTCTTCCACCAAATGCGATCCCCAGCTTCTCGCATCCGTCCATTTCCGACCGCTCTGATGATGTCGTCGGTACATCTAGAGAGACGGCGTCCTACACTTCTGCGAGCTCCACTCCAAGACTTTTCTCCCCCATCGGCCGACACTGACACGACAGACATGGCCGGCCCACTGTCACTCCAGTTTGCAAATTTTAAGAGCTACATCGACAACTTTAGTTCTCCGTCGAATTCCTTCGTTCCGAATTTTATGCCTTAGAAAAATGCCAAGCATCGGCGCAGAGACATGGCACCTGCCCATCGCGCTGGTCCACCGATTCAAAGTAGCACAGCGAGCGATAGAGAGTGCTATAAAATTTATATGTAAGCTAATTTATAACGTAGGTATAACTGAAGTGTTACATATTAACAATCAGGAAGAAGCGGTAGTGTTGTGTGTGCATCACGAGTTACATCATGTTACCGCGCGCGGCGGGCGCGCACTTGCAGCAAAAAGCGCACGAAACGCACCAGACGAACGTGCCAACACATTTTGCGGAACTACTCCACGTTAATGGAAGCCGAGCAAACAGTTTGCATAGGTAAAAACAAATAGCGCACGCGGCTCTAAGAACATACAGAGGCACGAACAAATTGTTCAGTAATGACTTATTCTTGATGTCGATACGAAGGACACTGTAGCTCTCTTAATGATAAGTGATATCTGCCTATAACAACTGAACGTTAGGATGATATACACTGCACCATATTATAGTCGTCGCTTTAAAACATAGGTTAAATTAAATTTAAATATGTACTAATATTTACTATCTCTTAACTCAATTTATGCCGATAATAATATTCCCGGTTTATTTACCAGTACCTCCATTTGTATGTTCTCATTTTTATGTAATATTGAATTGCCTATTGCATCTGTAAATGTATAACTAGCATTTAAACAAGAAACTATTAAAACATTTTTTTTAGTTTTAAATAGTGTTACTTAGCTGATGCAACTATATAGAGAAAATAAAATAAGGGCTATGCTCTGTCTTCAAACAGGAATACAGTACTGTTTGGAGGCCGGAATAGGAGCTACGCTGGTTCCTACTTAGATTGTATCCGGCTATAGAGACTTAACACCAGATAGGTAACAATACAGACTTATTTTTATGTCAATATTCTGTCCCTTGAAAGATCACTGAAGGCAATAAAATTACAGGAATAATGAGACTATTATAACCCAAAGCGTCGAGCGAAATTTGGTGCTGTAAAACAACTTAACCAGAATTACATTGTTTGAGGAGGAGTAGCAGGTCAACGTCCCGTCGTCTCCTTACATAGATATAATAGTCAGAGATTTCTTATTCATAATATTTTGAACGTATTTATAAAGTCATAAAAGAGGTTATAAAATCACTGAGATTTATGCAATCGGAGCACATTTCTATTTTGTTAACGCATGTTGTTGTTGCACAATGTTCGATTAAAAACAATTTTATGTGTCTGTGTGTTGCGTGTTCTTAACCTTTATGAAAGTTGTAGCTTAATCGTACTTAGATTTCACCATATGGAATTTGAGAACTGATCCCTAGGTGTTACACATGCATAAGCTGAGAGACGATCTTTAAATTGCATATAATTTATTGAACTGTTTGTCATTAGGATTATCACCACTTGTGTGAAAACTTAAAGTAATTATTAATTAAAGACTTAATTAGTTCTCTCATTATAAAATACTTAAACAGAGAGACTATTAGCTAATAATAAATTACCCAAAATCGAGAATGAACTATCAAAACAAAACTAATATATTATTTATTGCAGTTAGAGAATATTTGAACGGTGCTGCTCAATCATTCCGCGTACACAACTGGGTCACAAAGAGAATAAATTTGTCGGTAGGACGAAGTCTACCAATTTGATTGATGACAATTCCAACTTCCGCTATGGTCAAATTTCATGCTAGCAAGAGATACACTGGCATTTTACTATTTTGGGGAAGACCATAGTCATAACAAATGGAAATTAATGCGTTCTGTATCACTTAGTGACACAACCTTTTTTTACGCCGAAGATGATAAAATAAAGGAAAATGGTGTTTATATTGTCGACTAATATTAATAAAAGCAAATTAGATTAGCTTAATATGATTATGATATAGATTTAAAAGTGTATGGATGAAAAGTTAGACATACGTAAAAAATATTGTGCTAATGCAAGGTTTTAGATAAAATAAATAAATCTACTATGAACACGATTTTTTCTCATTTTATTTAAGAAAATAGCTCCAACACTTACTAAAATTTATTTCTCAAAGAAAGGAATAATTGATGGAATATATATAAACAGCACAAATACGAGGCTATAGCGATGTTGAAGGAAGTATATAGAAAAAAATATATTGAAGAGGCGAGAGGAAAATTAGGTTTACTCGCGTTCCCGTCGCACGCTTTAACGGTTAATCACATTTAATATTTTATTTTCTGTTTTATTCGCCGTCTTTTAACTTAATTTATAGGAAAATTTTATACACATTCATAGATAAGTATGGAAGACAGTCTGTAATTCATGTAAGTCACTAATGATGGCACTGAAACATAGCTACTCATAATAGACATTAAAGTCACAGAAAGGATAATGGGAAGAGATATGCTTGCAGTATCCTTGTGCTATCGGATCAGAACCGAAAAGTTCCGTACAAGAACTAAAGCCTTAAGTAGGAATGGGGGAATAAAGTTCTAGAGTAACTGCCGCGTACCGGTAGACATAATGCTGGGAGGCCTCAACACAATGTGGACTTTACATCTGGTGACGATATAGAGAAGACATTAGATGGAAAATCAATATTAGTAAGACCATCTTTAGGAAAGGTCTATGTTCAGCAGTTGAAGTCTATTGGCTGATGATCATGATGTAAGATAGATCTCTTAAAGTTCAACAAGTCGTTACTTTTACTACTTATATTTCTTTTTTGTGTAATTTCTAATAGTGAGTAAAACAAAACGATAATGCACCTATGAATGTTCAATATATGTATATTAAAGACTATTGTTATAATGAATGATCTTTGTTTCTTGAAAAGTGCTGTGTAAAGTTTTTATTTTGACGTATATGTAATAAAGAACAGCAGTTTTTATTTTTCTTTCATATTCTACACTTGCATTAAACATGAAACCGTAATAATTAATAAAGTAGACGTAATCTTCTCTTACGTATCCACTGTGTAATAAGTACGTTTCTACAAGCCCGTGTCGCTGAGAAGTGAATCAAGATCCTAAGCACTGATAAACCCACTCCAAGCGTTGGGAAATTGGTCTGAGAAACACAATTGTGCCTGGGTGTATTGCATTGATTAATGGTCTTGTATGATCATGAAGTACCGAGAGACTGTAGTCGTAGAAGTAAGATAATGTTATGACTTCGATTCAGCTGGGATTAAAATATTCGTATAAAATATTATATTGCATAGCTGATGTCATAAACGGTACTTTTATACACTACGAAATGATCAAAGGCGAACAAACATATGTGAAGGTAGTTAAATCTTCTCTTAACAAATAAAATATACTAAATCTTTATATCTCTGTAATTCTAATAGCTTCAGTGGTCTTTAATCAAGACAATATTGTTTGCTTGATCCCATTAGTCCTTAGACACCTAAGTAATAACATATTAGGTACTCTCTCTGAATAGGTATCCAGAGAAAGTTCAGTTCTTATTGTTTAAAAACACAGAGCAAAAGGTTTCCTACTTCTACGTAGGTTCTATAGTAAGAACTATATATGATTTTAGTTACATTTTATCATGGTGCAACAACAGCACTATAAAATGCGTTAATCTTTCTGATTTATATACAACAGGTAAGAAACCGTACCACAACGAACCATAAGAATTTATAAAGCCATATCGAGGCTTATAAGCACAACTATATGCATAGAGAGCGCATAGAGAACAAGAAAAAATGTATAATAGTAAGTGTGGCAAGTGAAACGCTGTTGCAACGTCCGGTGCAATGTTATAACCGTGTATAACAGTACAGTGCTGCCGTTTCTCCGTTCAGTCGTGACATTCAGATGTATAACCTAAGGGTGCCGACAGACGCGCAAGAAAGTCACAACTGGAGCGGATCGTCACGCGAGCGGAGCACACGCGCGCCGCCGGACGGACGCACGTGCGGTGAAAATATAGATAGTGGGTACCTGCGGGGTGACCGTCTCTGTAGGCGTCATAAGCTTAGAGATGATGCGCCCCAGCTCCAGCTCTAGACGTGGTCTCATCAAGGCCTCTCACAATCGGAACCACGGTTGCGTAGAGAAGGGTTTTCGCTGGTAAGAATCCGGCATAATTCTTCTGTTCGATTTCCCCACGAAAAAAAAAAAAAACAGATAATCATCACAGCCCTGAAATAGACAAGTAAGATAAATTTTTTAGGTGACCAATAGAAGCTTCACAGGCCATGAAGATCGAAGCGTTTATCGCTAAATAAGCAAGGCCGAAAGGGACTGCAAAGCCAATGTGGCCTCGTTTTTGCCATATCCAATAAAAGTGCTAAAGGCAGCTTTAGTTTTTTTCCATGGAGTATATGAAACCAAAGGCCTTGTTGGGTTCCTTTGAAAATTCGAGAGCCCCCCCCCCCCTCAACATAACTGTGACTTCCGTATCTCGAAGTAGGGTGTCTTTTGTAGATCTTAGAAAGTACGGTGTTCTGATTTAGGCGTTGTAGCTAGTGAAATTACTGGGATAACGAGATTTAATATCTCATGTCTCAAGGCGATGAGCACAATGTGGTGCTGTATATATAATCCTAACTAGCCCCTCATCGTGTAAACAATCACGTTAACGTTTTACTCGTACCGTCGCTTCGTCGAAAAGTTAACCATCCAACTTTAAGAATGATATAACATTGTAAATAAAAACACATATAGCACTATGAGTAGATTTAGTTAATTTATCATTTGGCTTGCATTGAGAGATGCTTACTTATGTGTGTTTGAACTGCGGCAATTGATAATGATAATGATATTATGAACTGTTGAATATTTGAACAAATAGTTATCATAATTGTTAGGAATTGTGGAGTTATACAACCTATCGCAATATATCTATTATTTGACTTAATTTTTTTTGCATGAATCAAGTTAAAAAACAAAACTGTGAGAGCAAACTTATAAATTTCCCATAAATGATCTATGAAGAATCCTTTCACCCGTAACGGGACAAAAGAATTTTGTCGTTCATTAAAACCTTCCTGAGATGAACTAAAGCATCTCAATGCGCATCCCGCTGACCTACAAAACGGCGAAGCGCGCGCAGTTCTTTTGAGACAATGAGAACGGATTTAATATTCCCTGTGCCACTGCGAAAGTAATCTACACAACTTTTAATGTACACAAATTTTACCTAAATTATAAACTATTTGCTATATATATACTCTTATGATGTATATGTAAGCTATGATAGAGTAATAACAAACTCCACCCTATATCTACTTTAAGCAGTTAAAATATGCAGTTTACACAAAATTAATACAGTTAAGTCATATACAAAGAAAAAAAAGGATAAAACGTTTGTTAAAAATTTATTAAATATTTAATATAATAGTGGTTAAAGTTTAAGTTAGGCGAACCAAGTTTTTACTGTTGGACTATCAAGAAAACTATACAAATTTTGTCCCCAAGCGAGTGTGAATGTTATAATACTCTTAACAGTCCATAACTTATTAATTTTTTAATATAGTTCGCTAATCTGATAACTTACTTTCCGTGATGGAGAGGCTATTTAAGAAGTAGAAAATGTGACTTCTCCATAAATTTGTTTTAATAACTCTAGTGCTGTATTTTTCTTAAATGACGATTGTACGAAAAAAATTACAATTATGGCATGGTATAACCATCGAAATACGGTAGGAAATCTTTCGATCAATAGTTAATAGCCTGCATGTTAATTGCAAATAAACAATAAAACGATTAAACAAGTGTCGATGCGAATGACTTACGAATACGCGATATGAATTACGTATCGTCTAACATTTCCTTTTTAATCTGCGGAAAAGAAAACTGCTTATCTATGACTAAATCTAACAAGTTAGTATTTAAAAGAAACTATTATGATTCATAATGCGACGTTATTACAATTAAGTTAACGAAAGTATTAACATTCATGTTTATCAAAGATGAACATTTAATAACAACTTCAAAAAATTCTTAACATGCATGTTAGACAAAAATCACAGTAAGAACATACTATCTTTCCTCCATAGCAGTAAGTAACACATCCTGCTTGTTAAAATGTTACTTCGTTGTACATTACCATATAAACATCATTACCTGATCATAAGCAGTCAAGAAAATGCGACATTTAAAGGAGAGGATCTGTTTGGTATCGCTATTACTAATAACATACAGTAATAGATAAGTAAAGACATAGTGTATGTTTTTATTTAACTAAGTAATGATATGTGTAAAATTGTTTACTTGGTGTTACTCGATATCGTTGTCTACGTCCAATATAACGTAAGTGAAGATGTTTATCCAGCTACGGATTGCAGTCGCTTCTAAAGACTTAAGATGCTGTCATTAGGCCAGTAAAATACAGCTACAGTGCCCTTCAAACCGGGATAAGATGAAGTTTGGATATTACTCCTTGGCAATAGGCATTGCATCAATGGCTATCTGGATGGAGTCTTTCTCACATAGCAACTAGCTCGCATGGATGTTTACTGATGACACAGACGATCTACTAGCAGAGTACACATTGCATTGATCGGGCAACTACTATGTAAATCTAGAATAAGTTATGAATTGCATTAGTTAAGTTTAAACAAATTATTGGGCATACCTACCACACGGGAATGTAGAGATGAATACAGATAACCTCACCGAAGCCCTGGACTTCATGTAGCTAAAAGGGTCTTAAAGCAAACACACCCAGAAAAACAGCAGTAGCGAAGCTGATGAAATTTGGTACAAATCATTATAAAATTAATATGCACGTGATTTTTATTTTACAACAGTAGACTTGTGTTTTATAAATACTTAAATAGCTCTCTTCGCACTGCTGGAACTTGAAGCCTTTTCTCACAAAGGGAGTCAAGGTCATTCTTCCATTGTACTGGACAAATGAGGGTTGGTAGATTTCTTATATTAACCGTAGCTGTTGTTTGCTGAAAATGTCGGTTTCTTTACAGCCTTTTAGACTTCTAGAACCTAACAAGCTGAATTATCACGGCTTTTTAGTTAAGACAACGTATATGTAAATATATCTCTATGAATAAGTAATATGTACTGACAAAACTGTTGAAAATTATCTATTGTGTGACGTAAGTATTGGGTCAGTTCTATAATTTTGCATAACAGTGGATAGGGAAGTATTGGGCCTAATGTGTGTCAAGTTAGCACTTGCGGGTTGTCGGGGCAATAGGAAGTGTGTCGGATGTAGACCGACTCAGTTATCGAGATCAATGTCTTATGATTATTATCATCGCATGCGGTTTGGTTTGGAAACTGGTTTATGATCGTTATTAGATACCTTAGTCACGCAAAGATAACTATTATGCTTGATAAAGTATTAAAACTGATAATTTGGAATTAGCGTGTGTATAATCTATCATATCAACTCACAGCTGTATACTGTTGAACATTGTTGGCTACGGAAACAATTTATAGCTCAATTGAGATTTTAACATATAATTTAGTACATAGTAACAACTATTTGAACAGCCTTAGTTACGACGTCAATGCTTTTAAGAGGAAAGTCAATAGACTTGTTAGCGTGCTAGTGTGCTTCACCGTCAACGATCTTTCCTTCTTCACTTTAACACGTGGTAAGATAGTGCTCATATACTGACCCATATAAAAAAGCCTACTTTACGATGCACTTCATATTGTAAACGTTTTTATAAAATGTTCACGGAAATAAGATCACAATGAATTAAAAACTTAGAAAATCAATATGTAAGCATGAAGGAAACTGTCACCTCATTTTACACAGGTAATAAATAACATGACTTAAAGTAGAATTTAGAGCATTTGATAAGCCGGGTAGAAACATATTGAAATATTTTTTATATGCATCATTAAAAAAACAGTTTTTACAACGCGAATACAACGCAGATAAAGTTTTATTACAGGTAATTTTGTGAAATAAAGGTAACGGTTTCAACATAACGACACAATAATATCGCACAATCGAAATCATGTAGCAAATTATTCAATTTAAAAAATCCGTTAAACCTATACAAGAGAAATGAACCTGAAAGCTATCCGCTGATGAATATCCATTAAATATTCGTGTAGATTTATTTAATAAGCAAAAAGAACTGTCGGATCACTTTCTCCGGTATATGCGCTCTCGTCGACAGAAATAGTCGCCTATTAACCCATATCTGACGGTGGTCATGTAGTGATGTGTACACCTGTCCGCTTGTGTCCACAGTTGATGATGACAAGCGACATGCTTTGTTTTATTTGCAATAGCAAATGAGAGAAGCATCAGTAGCGAATTAACAGTTTTCTGAATATATCAGAGACAAGTTTCAAAGAATAAATTAACGTTTAATTGTTTTTTTTTTTTAACACCCAATTTACTTTCTCACTGTTGGGGCATAGGCCTACCCTCAATATGAGGGCGATGGGTCATAGTCACCATGCGGGCCCAATGCGGATTGGTAACTTCACACACAACATAGAATAAATTCTAATTCATGTGCAGGTTTCCTAACGAAGTCTTCCTTCACCGTTTGTATTTAGCTGTTATTTCTAAAGTTCACAAATGTAGATAACTTAAATATTAAAGTCATCAGTACATGCCAAGATTGGAACCCGCGACCTCCGGAATGAAGGCTGCACGCTCTAACCGTTAGGACAGCGAGCTACTGTAAATTGTTTATACAAACATTATTTGTTTACAACAATGAAAATACAAATATACACAGCAATAAACATACAAAAACAACACAGTACTTAACATGAAAATTAGCTACGAGAAAGTTAAAGTAGTTAGAGCAAACAGCTTACTTGTTCAAAGACGTAATTAACTTAACAAACTTTCAGCCAAATATAATTTTATAGATGATTCCCGTTAAGAATTTAGAGCAACTGCGACAGCAAATTTGCTAAAAATATATGCTTAGTTAATTAGTGCTTTCTTCTTAAGTCAACCGCAGAGAAGCAATTAAAAACTTGTAAATTTATAATATTAACAATGCTAAAGTATGAAGTTGTCCTAGTATCATAGTGGTACTTGAAAGTCTTTCTCTATTACTTTTATGCTCTTTTATGGCTATATATATAGGGTGGCGCAAAAGTAATCCTCCTATCAGAAAATGCTATAAATTTTGCCTTGATGTTAAAAAATTAAAAGACTAAATAAAAATAATCCACAAGAAGAATCTAAGTTTTTTATATTTTTTTTAAATTACAGCCAAAAAACATCGGAAGGTTATTTTTGCGCCACCTTGTATACAAGGTATACAAGGTGGCGCAAAAATAATTTTTATTTGGTCTTTTAATTTTTTAACATCAAAGCAAAATTTATAGCATTTTCTGATAGGAGGATTACTTTTGCGCCACCCTATACAATATAATATGTATACGTGAGAAATTTCTTTATTGCATCTCAATCGCACATTTAATCTTCAAATCGAAAACTTCCTCATTAAATTTTACTGCACTGGCGATTAACTGTTAAATTTATTATTCTACCTCATAAACATTTAAGCTGATCATTATATATGTTTGGCCATTTTAACTTTTATTGTTAGTAACGTCTATGACCTTGATTTGACACGAACACTTCCGTATAGACGTTCAGAAGTTTATTTACTTTTGTTTTTAACATTTTTTTCCCACTTAATAAGGGGTAATGAATAAATATAGTTTAAACAATATTAATATGATTAAATGTACTTCTAATTCTAATAAAGAAGATAAAAACAGCAGTGGTATATATTTAGAAAGATTTTAATAGATTGATAAAGTAAACTAAGAGCAGGGGTGGAAATAAATTTGTTAGATTTTGAGAACGCGAAGGGTGACATTTATAAGTAATTTTAGGGACAAAGACATTGTGGGTACAAGGACAGATAAGGAGGATACTGAAGAGAGGTGTGAGGTGTATTCTAGAGTAACATAAAATTTACTTTAACGCGATTTAGCTATACTAAGAACTAATAGTTAAATTGAAAATTACAGATCTGTGGAAATTGGTACCGGTTAGTAAGTAGGTATTAAAGCATTAGATATTTGGTTATTAAAATTGCCGGAGAGCATTTTGGTGCCTACTGCGCAGACAACGGAAAGTTCACAGTTGAATTTATAATTACATCACTGACTCACGCAAACCATAAACCCGAGCGAAAATGACAAACATTGCCACATCGGCCCGGCCGCCTTACGTAAACTGTCGCCCCGCGAACCGCACCAATATCGACTAGAAAATTTTAATTTTAAAGTAATTATTAAATTATTTATATAACACAAGAATTGGAATGATAACGGTTTCCATGTATGTCTGTGGTAAAAGTGAATGTGCACAAACTCCTCCTTACGTCGGATATCGACGGAGAGGAGCGGATTTATGTAGAGATAAAAATTGATAATTCAATTTACTTAACTGATATATTTAAAGAGCGTTACCTGTGACAGATCTGGAGCAGACTGTGACACGATTTCATGGGAACATCGTGCTTAGAAAGTAACAAATTTATCCTACTTTTTTAGATAGTTGTATACATCATACAGTTACCATGCAGTACATGTTTGATTAGTCAGTATTCAAAACTTAATTCGTCATGGTCGTATCGCTAACACGAATATTTGCTACTCCGATTGTATATGTATCTTTGCCCGTGTTTAAAATCTACCATAAAGATTTATCCATACCGTAGTAAGTAAAATGCTGACGATGTTAGAACTAAAGTGTCACTAACATATTTCCTGTACAGTAAATTAAAAACAGTTGAAATTTAAGTTTATATCTGTTTGCAGCTTTAAATTGAATATTAATGATTAATGTTACGGAATCATACATATATCCAAATTTTAACTAAACATTTAAAAATCTTCAATTCTAAACTTCAAGACTAAAATGTTTTATTATGAAAAACAAATGTGTATGTTGTTAGTACAGACATCAGCGTGATGAACATTAAGCACACACCCAAATGTTGAGAACTTAAAATGTAGCCTGAAGATAAACAAAGATGTAGATAGGTTATCAACCCGACTGCGGCAGCCAGTGCCGAATAAGGCCATTCTCGTCTCCATGACGGAACACGTACCGAGGCGTGCCGCTGCGATTCCGATGCGATTGCAACTCATTTGTAATTCAATCCCAGTAGCACCCGCAAGGATTGCCGAATCAATTGGGAAATGTTTAAATTGAAACGTGAGATCAGAAATAAAACATTTATTTCCTGTTTCAGTATTCGCCATTAACGTGACGGAAATCACTAGTGTAAACGAGAATTACCATCTTACTTCCCTAAGCGATATGCTCAATGTGGTGCTGTGTATATCATCCTAAATAACACTATGTCTTTTCAAGGAAGTGTGTAACTTACCATCAGATAAAAGTCTCGTTCGCTTTGTCGCTTCGTAGAGTAAAATAAATGTTTAAACAAAGGCGATATTGTAGAGGCATTAAGCAAAGTCCATTATCTCTTACTTCTACTGGCATATAGAAAACTAAGTAGAGAACGAAAAAAATGCCATTACTCTATTTTATTAATTAATATCAATTTTGTTCAGATCATTTACATGACTTATTAACAAAATGTTGAAAAAACAACAAACATAATTAACTTGTTTGTTAACAAGAAACGATTTTCGCATAAAGCTTAGCTATTCGTTTATTTTACGAAGCGAAATCATGGATGCACTCACATGAGGTCCGAAAATCTAAAACCGGTGACAGAGGTTCGGTACGGCGCGGAACCGGTCCGATCTTCAAACGGAGGCCGGCTCAGTGTCACGCCAACGACCTCCGTAGGTCGCCTACGCGTCACTGCGGATAAATTCGAGCTTCACACACTTGGAGCCGCGTTTAAATCGATGTGTAAGGTTGACATTCCGATACGTATCGAAATACTAAACGTGTACAAATAACCCAATACCCAATCCTCAAGATATTTATTTTAACCGAAGAAGTGACGAGACGAGCAAAGCGTTCACGTCATGAAGTGATTCGGCTGCCCATAAGAACGTGGCGACTGAAAAGAGCGTACTGGCTCAGAATACTCTTCCTCTGATGTTGACTGCCATAACACAGCAATGCTGTTAATGTGGCAGATTTACATCGTAAAGACGGTGACTTGTTAGACAGGTTTACAAAAACCCTCCTAGCATAAAAATTATAGGCACAATAAATCAAAAAGTAAACAAAATATTACTCCTATTAAAACAAATAAGTAACAATACTTTTGTGTTCGTAATATAGTTAGTGAGATCTAAGTGGAAGTTATGGAAGCGATGCGGCTTCCCCCAACAGGCTCCCGCTTTGTCGTGGCGGAGGGGTTAAGTAACCGTGGCTGGGTCGCCCGCGGTGAAGGAACCTATCGGGCCGGCCCGAGGCGACCGCTCCAGGTTAGAGCACCGGTTTTAAACCGCGAGCTCACCACGGATGCGACCGGTGGGCTGCAGGGGGGCTTAATGCTGCCCCTTACAGCCGAGTCACGGAGGGAGTACCCTCTGCGACTAAACGGTCCCGCACCGCTGATGCAGCAGCGGTGGGGCCGCGGGAGAAGAGGAATGTCGGTATTGCGATGCGCCGCTCTTCCTATCCTCCGCGGCCGCAGGGAGCCGGGAGAATTTTCTGTCTTGGTTCCCATGGTCGGTGGAATCTGTTGCCTGCGCGACTACAAGAGGCCGATCCGGCTCCATATTCCGGCGTGCCCGGACAGAGGTAGAAAGGGAGGGTTCTTCCCTTCCTCCTGAGGTGGGGCTGCGTAAGCGGCCGTCGCCGGTGGGGTCGCGGATGGTGCGAAAGCATTTCCGTAACCGCGACATGAGGCGACGAGGTGGAACATCGTGGGGGTTTTAGTCGGTGCAAGTCCGACATAACGTGTCCTTGCCGCCGCGAAGACGGGTATGCGCAAGCATTTCCACTACGTTAAAAAAAAAAGCGAAGCGACTGGATGAAACGTTACAAATTTTGTTACACATAAAAAACATTTGCGTTAGTTTATAAGGAAATCCGAAATTGTGTATGTGATATTTCTAGAAGACTTTAACCGTCGTCTTATACTCCAAATCCTTGAAACTAAATAGAAAGTTGACTTATGAGTTTAAATTTTCATGAATATTAAGTTATCATAGCAGATTCCGTTTATGTTAAAATCTAATTCAGAGAATATTGTAACACCGTTGATATATTCTTATATTATGTAACTAAGTTATGTTAAGAAACTAATCTCAACATCCTTAGAAGGCTACAAAACAACATGTGCTTAAGTAGTATCAAAGTAAGCTTATCTAACGCACAAGTTACAACACGGGGCATGTTTACATAAACAGCCTTATTATCATATACTGATTGCGATGGAAAATAAGTTTCGAGATAGTTTCTAAAGTGTAGTAGTGGTAGTCTTTAAGAATACATAAAATCTACTTGTCTGTTTTATATATGTAATATATATATAAGAAGTCGTACCATTCAATATTTTACCTATAATGTGCTAACACTTTACCTCATTATCAAATTATGTTACATTGAAGACGAAGATACTGAAGCTTGGTCACCTTGAATATACTGGTTCTAATATGTTGCCAGTTGGAAAACAGTTAAGCTATTATGACTAGATTTACAAACCTAAGTAGGCGTATTAAAACAAACTATCATTATCAAAATTTCATCCGTTTATGTTTTAGGAATCAACCTTTGTCCTCACTTAATATTTATAATTTAACATCACAGACATTAAAAACTGTTATGTTACAATGTAATACTATATTTGGAGAGTAGCTCATATAAATACGTAGACGATGCGCTCATAACCTTCACGTTAAGGTAATGGCAAATTAAATACGTAGTGAATATATACAGGGTGAAAGGTAATAGATGTAAAAGATCTGGAGGCGCTAAAGTATAGCTCGTATCCTATCTATCTATGTATGGAATAGCCCGTCTAAGAAAAATGGTTCTGAAGTTATTTATTTTTTTTAATATTTTTCAAATAATTCTCGATTTTCTAGAAAAAAAATTCGATGATTTTATTTCTTACTTATTTCTACACAAATTTTAATGTAATAATTATTGCTTAATCATTGTTTTATTAAATTAAATTAATAATCATCACTTAGAGGTTAAAACTTTTAAATTAGGTTCTTTGAAAGTCGTGACAGTAAAAAATAAGGCGTCATATTAACATTTTTATTTAATCTTAAAATATAATTTTGTTTATAAAACATACGTATAAAACACATAAATAAATATCCGACTTCAATACCTATCCGACAAGGTATAAGAAAGTAAATAAAGTTTCTAAAATTTAGAAAAAAAACACTTGTAGTAAAACCAAGTACCATAAAATATCAAATTGTAAAGACTCATATAAGTAGACGCCGCGCCGGCCCTAAATTTGACTCTTTTATTTGGCCCTTAATTTAACCTAATTTAAAGGTTTCAGCCTCTAAGTGATGATTATTGATTTAAATTAATAAAACAATGATTAAACAATAATTATTACATTAAAATTTGTGTAGAAATAAGTAAGAAATAAAATCAACGAATTTTTTCCAAGAAAATCTGGAATTTTTTGAAAAAATATTTAATAAATGAATAACTCCAGAATCATAGTTTTCGTATGGGGTGTTCCATACATAGGTAGATAGGATACGAGCTATACTTTAGCCCCTCCAGATCTTTTACACATATTACGTTTCACCCTGTATAACTGCGGAGAAGGTCTCGCCGCGGCATTCGGAACCTTCAACTTTGGGACGACGTAAGCACAAAATTACAACGGAAATTTTGCAAGACGATATACAGAAATTATCATTAAATCATTTGTTAATAAGCAAATTAAGTATATTATTGGATTAATTTTGAAAAATAATTCCAATGATAACGACGACAGTATTTCCGTCCAAATCCGTCAGATTTTTTAAGAGAAGAGTGAATTATATCTATACCCATGCACTTTACTATCTAAACTAGATTTCTTACCATCATAGTCAAGCACTAGTTTATAAAATATAATACGAAAACTATATACTATATAAGTATGTGTGCTCTATCCATTATTTATTTGATTTTGTATATTTTCCTCAAAAATTTTTTTTACTTAATTATGCACTTCATAACATCGCATACCCAAGGTAGACTGGAAATTAATACCAAAGGCATTAAAGTCCACCTTTATGCAACGGGTATAAAGTTTTTTTATTTGACGAAGAGATGAGACGAGTAAAACGTTCACCTGATGGTGATACGCTTGCCCATAACAACGTAGCGATAGTTAGAATGATATACACTGCACCACATTGCGCTCGCTGCCTTGAGACATAAGATGTTCAGTCTCGTCATACTAGCAATTGTACTAGCTGCAATGCCTTTCAAACCTAAAGGGTCTCCGATAATATAGATCTATCACCAGTTAAATAAATAAATATACCTATACTCAACTCAAATGTAAATCTGGGTTGGTTTTATCAAAGGTAAAGACAAGGATTTTTCGGAATATATAAGCACATACATTTTTCATTCAACTATAGAACAAAAATAGATAATCCATTTGAAGCATGGGTTTATGAAGTAAATTCAAAGTTAAAAGTTACCAATGTATATATGCTCAATACGTATCGATTTCATTGTAACGAGAGGCGATAGTTTCGTCGACGTGCCCTCAAACGATCCGTCACAGACTGAGCGACTCCAAGCCGGCCGGGGCCCCGTGACCTTTCCGCCTAACCAACTTACACAACCGACACGCTAATCGTCAAATCAATTCCGAATTAGAACTGCTTCGTAGTGTATTCGTCACTATTAAGCCATACCTTCCTTTCAATATAACCACGTAAATCCTCAAATTAAAGTTATTCAAGCGCTCGTTCAAAGTTTTAGCTTCGCTCATCGACCGTCAAAAAAAGTATTAACTTAACTAATACCATTGATGATCACACAGAAATTAATTTAAATCAAAAGTAGCTTAACTGAGCCACGGATTAATAATAATACGAATTGAAAAATTGTCTGGTCTACAAAAGCCGTAATAGTGATTAAGTAATATGCTCTTAAGTTAGATCTGTGTAGTAAATAGCCTGTATATTGATGTGCAGTAACAAACTACATTTCAGTTAATGATAAATTGATTACATCGGTCCAAACGTATCAATCGTTCTAATTAAGATAAAGTTGTACTGCCTTCTCAAAGCATAGGAGTGGGATGCCTTGGATAATTATTGGCAGACGAATTTATTTAACTTGCCTAATGAAATTCAGCATCGGCATATAAAGAAAGAATGTCTGGACCAATCCAGAAAGCCTTCCAGTAAGATTAATGGATGGCAATGATTTGAATTTGATGAGTGAAGACAGCAGTCGTCGCACACTCTTGGAATTTTGTAGGAAAGTGATAAAGAGTCATGGAACAAAATAAATCATAAAAGAAATGTGAAGTAATCGGAATAAGATAATAGAAATAATAATTATTAGCGGAAGGCCAAAGGAATGTAAAAAAAATTAATTTGAATTAATTCAATGGTGAATTCTGACTCTTTCACACATTCGATCGATGGCGACATATTCAATAGTCATTCAAATCTAAATTATAGTTTACTAACAAAACTGTAAACATATGAATATATTTACATTGTTGTTAATTAAAAAATATATTGTTAATTTAAAACTCCACGCGATCCAAACTTTCATTCGCCTTAATCATAGTGAGAAGGAAACATAAAAAATGTTAATGTACGATAATAGCCTTAATTGCTTTCTGATGAGATCGAAAGTAACGCGAGATCACTTTCCTCGAAATACGCACACAAAAAATCTGCTTCACAGGCACACACGCAAACTTATTGTTGTAAGAGTTAACTGTTAAAACGCTTTAATGAAACAGCGAGGAGACGAGACATTCAGCTAGTTTTTCAGTTACGATGATTACCGATACAGCGATTGTAGATAGATATAGTTAAGATGTTGTTGCTGATGCCATTCCCAATCGGAATACCTCAGTAATTTCATTAGCTACAACACCCTACCAACCTTCAAGTTTGAAGGGTTTTGTAAACACTGTTTTCAGACAGTTTGGTGGCAGAAATAGGGGATCCGGTTGTACCTACCTAGACGGTTTCCGGCAATAGAAACTTATTATTAGTAAATATGTAAAATATTATAACGAAACATTAAATTTAACTTACAGAATATGATATCGGAGATGACGAATAAATTAATGGCAAATCAGTCGAAACTTGTTAAGTATATATTGAAATTATCAATTTAATTATTAACATAGAAATATTAATAATTTATAAGTCGTGTTGGGAGTAATTTTTATCACATTATTACAGAATAGTCTGATAATATACAGATTAATTTATAACGATAACATATAATATATTTTAGTAGTAAATGTTTCTTAGTCTTATATATCTTTAACATTACGTAGAATTATATCATAACAGATCGTATATTCAATAAAATAAATGTTTGATACCAAAACCGAGACATTTTCGGGCGAATGCATACAACTTAAACTTTTACTAATAAGTTTGTAACGTCACTAACTTATTACTAATGTAATGATTTATCGAATGGTGAGTTAACCACATTCCTTAAGCGGCAAGACGTACGCTTATTATAGACATACAGGCACTGCATGCCCTTAACTCCTTAAAACTATCTCACTACTAATCTCTCAAGTCGCTCAAAAGTTACGCAACTATGCTGAATTGAAATTGCTAAGCTTATTTTTACCTATAGATAAGCACAGAGATTTCTAGTACATAATGTATAATACCATACGCGAAATCTCTTTGCATCCTGCTGCTAAACGGTATATCATTACACGAAATTCCATTTTATCAATTCACGGGCGCCCTAGTAACCGATCTATCGAAGCTCATCTATTGTCACCATGGGCACAATGAAAGTAAACGCTCCATCTGTTGGCAGGTGACGTAACATGACGAATCGGACATCGACCAGGCGCCTGCAACGTTTCAACACCGAACCGTTAACGGACCACTGAAGATTATCATCCACTATATAAATAACACTGAAGGTACAACTCTATTGCCGGAGACCGTCTACGTAGGTACCACCGCAGCTCCTATCGCATCCGCCAAACAATAGTGTGCAAATTAGACTGTTTCAGTTTGAAGAGTGATGTAGCTAGTGAAATTACTGAAGCAATATGATATCCATGTTATGTTTTAAAGTGACAAGCACGATATGGTAGTGTGTATAATCATGTTTATTCAATATTAAAAACGCGGCAATCACGTTCTCTATTCTAGTTCATATTCTGAATGAGCACGGCCACATTGTCACTTGTTAGCCCATTGTAGATAAAGAAAGATGTACTCTATGTGCGGGTTAAATAGTGTACGACCAACTTAACCCCAATGTCAGCAAGTTAACCAGCAAACAAAGCCGGAGCTTTTCCCATTACGTATTCACTGCGCGCCCGCTATCGCAGCGCTCTTGTCTTCCGTCTGGAAAGGACTCGGGGCCGTCTGAAAATTTTACGCGAAACACATAATGAATGATAAAATAATACGTAACGAGCGACGAAAGTTGATATTTGCATTTAAAACCGTTGCCACGGAGTGAATACAGTTCAGTCATTGTTTCAATGAGAACCACACACAGAGATACGTAACAGACAAACTATGAAACGTTTACAACAGTTTGTTTCCTCATCATCAAGTCTGCTGCATATTCGAGTTTGGCGATCAAGCATGTGCCGTAAACAAAACTATGTTTACAGCCAGTTGATCTTAATTTAATACATTTGTTCTATGATATACAATTATTCAAGTATTAAGAGATTAACTTAAAACAACCAGGGTAAAATAGATGTAAAAATGATAGAACTTGTTTATTAACTATTTTTAGTATACAACCTAGAACAAAATGAGATCGTTTATAATTATTGTATAGTAACTAATATTAAGTTTAACCAATCAGACAAATCTGTATTGTTCTATTTATTATAATTTCAGCGCGTTTTCTTAGGACATAGCCAAGGAGCCAACGTAACAAACATTAATTGACTTAGAACTTGCCATAAATATACACATTTGTCCATAATAATTAAGTGATGTTAAGAATGACATCATTCTTTATATAAATATTCGTTTTTATAAATCAAATCGTATGAAGACAGGACTGAACAAAAGCGAGTGCCAAACAATGGTCATTTACGTAAGGTCGTGAAGGGTCGGCGATGCGGCGGCGGACTCAGATCCGACCAAATCTAGACCTATCTCTGAATACTCCTTTGAATTATGAACAAAACATATTATAATTATTTTTTACAAACAAAATATGTAAAAACTTGTAGAGTGCCGGATCTTCGAAAAAGCTATTTAAAACTGAATTATTAGTTAGCGACGATGAAAAAGTTCTATCAGTATGATCTAAACGATCTTTTAGATTACACATCATATTAATTTAACTTATTATGGAATAATCATAACTGTACGTTAATTATAATTTAATAGTGTTAACATTCCCGTGGTAATCTAAATACGTCTATTCCGATAAAAAAAAAATAACAACAAAGAATACAGGCACGACAGTTCAACAACTTCTGATAGATCTCGGTAGTTAATGTCCTACTTGTGTTTATCCATCCAAAAGTTAGTGTTCGTTAGTTTTCTCAGGTTTTGATTTGACTCATAGATAATATGTTATTTATACCTCAAACAGAAATGATAGCATGACAATCAATCGTCATTATAATAGTTAGATAGTTATGTAACAATGCTATAAACGACACTGCGGAAATAATTGAGTCGAGAAGTTATGCTTCCACTTTGATGTCTGACTACTTTCTGTTTTTAACTAAAGCAATAATTTGTTCTTCTGACAATAGTAAAAATATGAACAAAGTAAGCAGTATCTAAATTCAAATGAAGTATTTTAAATGTAAATTTTACTAGTATTGGGATGTCACCGTTATTAATGTGAAAATATTCCGGATGAATATATGAGGAAGTAATTTCGCTGTACCTTTTAGAATCGTTGTTCAAGAAATTACAGGAGTAACGAGGCTTAATCTTCACATCTTCAAATCTTACATTTCAGAGCAAAAATTTTTGAAGTGCTTTTTTTCTATTATATTGATTTGTGCTTGACTGTTCTACTAGGATATTTATTATCACTACAATATTGTGGTAACTTAGTCTCCAGATTTACGTAATGTTTGTCCCGACGATTTGTATTATAAATTCAATCTATATGGAAATTCATGTATAACAATCTGCGAGATGGTAGGTTTAGTAAATATAATTACTTGATTTTGTTTTAAAATTAATTATTACATTGGAATTTATGTTATTGATTTTGACATACAATTAAATTACGACAACGCAACAGTATATATTTGATGCTAAATTCCCTTGATTGATACCTTTTGATCTGACGGCGGTTATATAAATACCGTGATAATTCAACGGAATTGACAAAACAGCTCTCATTGACAGACAGAGAATCCTCTGTAGCTCTCAACAATTGGAAAATAGAAAGCGGTATGTTCAGCAGAGCATCAACGTAATCATTACTTGATACCATCATGCCAGTGTTATTGACATACTGTATTAAAATTTAAGTTAAACTTTACTATGTACAGCCTTATTAGTACCTTTAAATAATTTAAACTAAAAGTCGGTGCTCGTCAGTTTGCTTAAGACAAATATTTGAATTATTAACTCCCTGATTATCCATGCTCACGGTAAATTTTCTTGAACAAAGAAAAGCGAGCTACTGGGAAATAGGAAATAAGATAAAATATTGTAATGATGTCATCCAGAAAATTTAACCTTCATTAATCTTATCTATCTATATAAAAATTATATAGGAGACATCCAGATATTCATTGACTCGTTAAGAGATCTCCGAAACTATTAGACGTGAACGCTCACAATTTGGTAGAAATATTGTTTCTGCCATTTAGAGGTCAGCCAGGAATCGATTTTACGAGAATATTTCCCCAAATGCAACTGCGGGGTTGTAACGGCTAGCAAAGCGAGCGCAGAACAATAAGTTTAATATTAGGTCCTTACATATGAAATTAGCGTTTTGTCGTACTGCTCAATTTGATCTGAAATATCTCCTCTTTGGTTAAGAATTCCAAATTCAAATTTATAAATTCATTTAGCCGCTACATTTGAGTTTTGAAACAGTCATTCATTTGTTTTTTACTTATTATTTTTTTCTTTGGCGTCGCTTATTACCGCACAATGGAAAATATGAAATATTGGTATATTTACGAGTACGAGTTCTACCGTGGCACCAGTACCAGTGCTGCAGAAACAGCTCAAAGGGTTTATAATGTATACGGCGCTGGTGTCGCAAAAGAAAGCACGGTACGTTTACTTTGCTCAACCGACACAATAATGAAGGGATTTTAAATCGAATCATTACTTGTGATGAAAAATGGATACTGTACGATAATCGAAAGCGCTCGTCGCAATGGCTGAACCCTGGAGACCCAGCCAAATCCTGCTCTAAACGAAAATTGACTCACAAAAAGTTACTTGTGAGTGTTTGGTGTACTAGCGCCGGTGTCGTTCACTACAGCTTTCTAAAATCTGGCTAAACGATTACGGCAGATATCTATTGTCAGCAACTGCAGACCATGAAGGAAGAACTAGCTGCTAAACAACCGAGATTGGTCAATCGCTCTAGGCGACTGCTGCTTCACGACAACGCAAGACCACCACCACACACTGCACAACAAACAACCACTAAGTTAGACGAGCTACAATTGGAATGTCTGCGACATCCACCGTACTCCCCGGACCTTGCCCAACAAATTACCATTTTTTCCGACATTTGGACAACTTCTTACAAGGAAAAAAATTCAACTCCGATGTGGTAGTCCAAACCGGTTTGTAAGAGTTTATAGATTCTCACCCCCATGTTTTTTTTTTAGTAAAGAGATCAATGCACTCCCTATGAGATGGTAAAAGTGCATAGACAACAATGGTGCATACTTTAATTAATTACATTTTACAAAAAAAAAAATGATTTTATATTCCTCCCGTACAAAACGCCAATTTCGTATGTTTAGACCTAATATAAGACTTGTCACCGTCATCAGCCGATTAACGTCCACAGCTGGACATAGGCCTACCCAAAGATCTCCACATACAGTCAGCTTGGCCGCTGGTACCGCTGGGCACTAGGGGCTGGCGTATGTGGAGGCTGTTAAGTAGAGGGGGGGGGGGAGGGCATTTTCCACCACGGTGTGAGCTTGCGGGAGCCAGAGCCTCGTTTGTTGATTAGCAGGGTGCACCACAAGCAGGTGAGGTTGGCTTAGGTCCCGTGTGTTGTAGTGTGGGACTCCTTACACCCCTAATACAAAACTTATTTATGCTCGGATTAATTTTTAAATTAAAGTTTTTATTCACCATACAGAAAATATATTACTGGTATGTAACTTTTTGGATAAGTATAAAAACAGGTTAAGTTGTTTACGAATGGATACAAAGTAAACTCTCAACAAGTATCAGTACCTGTTGACGTGGCTTGGTATAAAGTGATAAACAGAAAGAATACTTGCTATAATTGCGCAATGGTAGCAAAAAATATCGCGTCACTTCCTTAATTACAAGTAATTATACTTACGTTTAAGTTACAAATGGACTAACGTTCGGTTCAGTGCGAGACTTTGTTAGGACTGATTAGTTTTGTTAGGACCACTCCGACCATAAGATGCTAAGTGTATTATCCCAGTAATTTCCCTAGCTGCAACGGATTTCAAACGGGAATATAGTAAAGTTTCCACGCCGCTGTGAAAGGAGCTGCAGCTGCGGTGGTACTTACCTAGACGATATGCACCAACTTAGACCTAAAACCAGTTTTTAGTGTTCTTCAATTACCTACGTACATCATCATACTTATGTCGTGGCACTCTATGCCTTAATACAACTTTATAATAGGTCTATTATTCTTCCCACTTTTGGAACTCGGGACAATCTTGTACAGGGACAAAGTCAAGTCAATTTATTAACTACACTGGTCAAGTGCCGGCCGGAAAATGTCACATGTCCTCGAGAGATGTTCCTTCCTCGGAAGCAAAAACTAAATACAAAGCGAACCAGCACCTCTTCAAAAAGTGTTAGACAACTGCGTTATACACTGATCTATCGCCTTTAAGATTTGTATCTATGGTTAGTAATGTATAGGCTTCAAAAAAAGTATCAGTGTCATATTTTCATTACGTTTACGTCATTGTTGAAAAAAAAAAAACATTACAAGCGTTTTCGTGCAAAGATGACACAGCATGTATTGTAATAGCTTCGTCAACAGCTTATCGTCTAATATGTTAATTTTTAAAAGGAATTAAATGGGGTTTAATACATAGAAACTTAAAAATATATATCACACACAACTTGTGTTACAGAAAATATACGAATATCCCTACAAATATAATAATATTGCAGTAACAGTCTCTGTAGTAGCATTGGTAGCGGATCTCTGTTCCTGGTGACTATCTAGGTAGGTACCACCGCAGCGCCTATTTCTGCTGCCAAACAATAGTGTTTAAACATTACCGTGTTCTGGTTTAAAGGGCACTGTTGCTAATTCAATTACTGGGGTATCGAGACTTAATATCTTAGTCTACAGGCGACCAGCGTAGATGTAGCGCTATGAATAACATCTTAACTAGCGCCACATTGTTATCGGCAAGCTTACCATCAGATGAACGTCTCACTTGTCTCGTCACTTCGTTGTAAAAAAATAATTGTGATATATACATAAATCCTGAATACATATATGAAACCGGAAACTTATAACTTATTTACAAATTGTATCAATTTAATATAAACATCTGATGCGCGAAAAAACGTTCATCGATAAATTAACTGGCTAATCATCATCATCATCATCATTAGCCGATAAACATCCACTGCTGGACGAAGTTAATTAGTTAATATTAACTAAAAATATAAATACAGTTAAATTAACATTTTTGTTATTAAAAGATAGTTGAAATACTGCTAAATAAGTAACAAGATTGATTAATGGCTCTGTTTCAGTGGAGCGCGTCTACATTAGAACTTGCTCTGTTTTCAGTTTCAGCCGAGGTAAATAACTGAATCATTTTAAATTTCAACGGTAGCTCATAAAATTGCTACTTTAGCTGCTGCCACATAATAAGAACATTTAAAAAAACATAAAATTCATACACAAATGTTTCACTCGCCTAATAGAATTAAATTTATAGCAACTTATGTAAATAAGAGAAAGGTTTTTTAAAAACAAGCTTTTAATGTCTAATCTTTCACGTAATAAAATATATTATCTAAGTTAAGTGTTTATGTAAGAAGCGGTTACAATGCTCGGATAACTTAGTGTCCTTTCTTTATTGCAAATTTATGTACAAATAATCCGAGTTCCGTATAAAACAATGCGCTATACCTTCTGTAGTAATAATATATTTATATAAGACTACTGGCTGTTCCCCGTCCGCTGTGCTGGCCGCGATATAAAATTATATTTGAAATTTGTCTGAAATATTCCTTGAGAGCAACCTCAACCGCAAATGACTTTCTATAGCAACCCGCATAAAGAATACGAAGTGGAAATATTCATAAAAGTGAATTAGAAATGAAATGCTGAAGGATCAATGAAATTAAAAAAATAAATAACCTATAACCATCTACAAATGATTCCGTGTGGAATGGTCATATTCCCATATCGATACGTTCACTATGGGCCAAAAGAGGGATAAACGGTTTTCTTGGGAGAGACCTATATCCAGCAGTGGATTGTTGACAGCTGATGGTGATGAAACCGATCGCGGATCTGATCATTGTCGAGCTCTTTTTTTATTCAACGAAGCGACATGAGCGAGACGTTAACCTGATGGTAAGTGAAACGTTTGCCGATGATAACGTGGTGCTAGTTAGGATGACATACACAACACCACAATGCTCTTGTCGCCTTGAGACGTAAGATGTCAGAAGTCTCGTTACCTCAGTAACTTCACTGGCAGCGTCCTTCGAACCGGAACACAATAATATTTCCACACTATTGTTTGACCGTAGAAATAGACGTTAGGGTGGTACATAGACTATCTCCGGCAATAGAGTCTAAGCACTAGTAAAATCTTTAGAGGAAGCAAATTTTTTTGTAGATGTCTCTCCGTTGATGATGATGATGTTCATGAACTCCTAGCTTAATATTGTTTATTTAAAAAAAAGGACCGTATAATAAGGTTTTCGGTATGTTGTATGCAATCATATTAAATTGAACTCTAAATATAACGTTGTGGATTATTCTCTACATATTGTAGAGTTCTTACGCTGGAAAATTCCTACCGGATTGTATTGTAAACTGCAAAAGCGGTTTTACATTAACCGTAAAATGTGTCATATTTACATTAACATATAAAAACGTGTTAGTTGCACAACACAATCTATTGTTGATGAATATACACTCGTTTTTAATATATTTATTACAATACATCAATTACATACAAGTCGCTGAACTTTATTGAAATGTTTGCTCTTTACAAATTACTATTGTTCTTTTATAATTCATTACTGAATGTTACCCGACGGTTTTGAAGAAAGTATTTTTTTTTTTAAAAATCATCTAATCTGTAAACGGCAAAAGCAATGTAATTACCAAATTTTGAGTGTTTACGTTTAATATTTTCGGAGATTTCATAATGATACAATGAATCTCTGGCTATCTTCTACATATATATAGACCAGTACTTGATTACGACAGGGGTGTGTGCTTCATATAGACAAATAGGTACTGCATACCCTAACTCCCTAAACCTAATCAAACAATCTCTCAAATCGGTCCAAAGATGCTGAATTGAAATTGGGAAGATTATTTTTGAGTGTAGATACGCACAGAGATTTCGGGTATGATCTGCATACCCTACACAAAATATCTGTACACACTTTTCTGTTACGTGACGATCGTGAGCTTAGAAAAAGCCTTATTTCTCTTAACACTTATAAAGACTCAATATTTTACACAAAAAATGTAAGAAATCTCAAACAAACATATAATTATATTTCAAAGATTTCAGCTTATAACAACTTAATCGACATTGTTCTATTAACATTTGATTGTAACAGTTTATATTACAAGTATTCCATGTCAGCATGATCTATTGCACGATTTGCAATATAGCAAGTGCATTTTGAAATTTTTGACGGAGGCAGTTTGAAATTTAGCTTAGCTTTTATGCAACTGCATTACTAAAGTCGGCGCACTAAGCTAATGAATACGTGAGCTGTTAAATTGTTACGACACGATCGCTGGAGATGGATACGTGCAGTTATTGTAATACACCGCCCACAACGTGTTTGTATGTATTTATTTGTAAATAATACACGATATAACATATACATAGTCATGACTATTAAATAGTTGTTTATATAATTATATGTATAATTTAAAGTTTTAATTTATGGTGGTGGGTTTAATCATTTGTCCCAATTTCAGTGTTAAGTTAAGCAATGAGGCAGAATATTCTGTCTTTGACATTGAAAAACAAAGACTGCAACAAACTCTACAATATACCTCCGGATTGTAACCAGGGATATCTTCGTGTTACAAGGCAATCAAGCAGCTACTGCGCCATGAAGTCAACTAAAAATAGGCTGAAATACTTAATCATATATCATCATAAGACGATATAAGTATGACAAAACGAAGTTATTTCGAAAAGAGTAAATAACAACATTGTATACACAATATTTTTTTTTTCCTAACGTTCAACCATTAAATAAGTTTCTTCATAGTTCATAACATGTATCAATCAAGTGAATAATAAGATTCGATGAACTCTGATCTATAGAAATTCCCAGTTGGTTGAGCTAAGGAAAAATGGAAGACTAGGAAGAATAAATAATGACAATCCTGTATAGTCGACACATAAATCATGACTAGATCATAAGTCAAGTTTTACAATGCTTATTTAGTTTCTGGAAATATATTAAAGTGTAGATTACTGTTAAGCTTACTTGTGTGCAAATTATTATTATATTACACATCAACTTTATCTATAGCAAGATGACGCTCGTCTTCCCTGAAACAAGAACCCGTTCCTTGATCGTCTAAAAGCGTCACTGACGCACTTCACCGTTAAAAGAAAATAGTTGACGTTTAAAAATAACTGTTTAATGTAGCGTATGTTGTGTAAGGCCCTTTATTTGTATGGAAAACATTTTTCTATTATTATCAGTCGTTTACACGAACCCACTCGTCCCGTCATATATGTGATATCCATAATTTTATCATCTATGTTAATAACAAAGTTAAATGATATTAAAATGAAATTAGAGGAAAAGAAATTCTAGAAATTATTAATATATAATTAATAACACTTGAAGCAATGCCCACGACTACTGTTTCAAGAGTGATACCGACGAAGAAGAAGGAGAAGTCTAATAAAATAATTATTTTAATCATATTCAAAACAAGCTGTTCCTCGTCTGCTTTGACGGCCGTAACACCCCCTAACTCCTTTTGGAGAAGGAATTTGGTAAAATCCGTTCTTAGCTAACCTATACTGGGTAAAAGGAATGTTTCTACAAAATTTCAAGTCTCTAGGCCATATAGTTTCTGAAACATCGTGATGAACATGGGTGGATGGAGATAGCTAAAAACTTTGTTGGAAAAACTCAAATAACTATTAAATTTTAACTATATATTGTAACTTACGAACATTTTAAGTATTAAATAAGACTCATTATAAATGTGTTAAATGTATAACCAACTTACATTCAGCGTATTACTGAAACCTTTAAATGATTACATAAATAAGAGACTGCAGCTCAATGAAGATCTAGAAACCGCAACGAATCATTTAGCATTACTAAAGCCTCCGTCGGAAAATCAGCAAAAACAGGCTTCCGCCTCCGATGACCCTGATATTTTTTCTTTACTTCCGACAATGTAAATTTTTACAAGTTTAAATATCTTTTATTTGTTATTATTCATTGATGCTTTAAACATTCATCACAACGGCTCGTGAGCACTTGTTAATGTTCAGTCATTTATATAACCTATTACATTGCTCCACGGCACAAAAACACTTGAAACATCTTCATTATGTGAAACAATAGCAAAATGTCAAACCAAGTAAATTATTGTAGATATAAAAAACAAACATAATGGAATGTCTAACAATACAATTATATGAAAATAAACAAATAAATCTTGATTACTTGTAACAATAACAGACAAGTAGTTTTCTTTGTCTATTTTTGTTATCGTTCATTATTGTTTTAACTATTAAGATTCACGTTTGAACCTAACCTTCCTAAACGAGGGTAATCGCAGTAATCGCCAAGTTTAGCATGCGAGTTGACGGAGACAGTATGTTGATAACGGTCACAACGAAAACTGCTGATATCTTTCTCTGGAATTATTCCTTTTACAGTTTCAAAGTGTACAAGGGTGGTAACACTCTAATCTGTCAGCTACAGTTGAGCGAGAGAAAAAATAACATTTGCAAGGTTAAAAATGTAAACGCTTAAAAACTCTATCCAAAACCATTGATTTTAAATTTTCACTTTCAAATCATATTTATAATTATTTATGTAAAACATAAACATAATTTTAAGTTAACAATTAATCTTATTGTTAATTGGAAATTCTGCTTTAATATATTTATGGAGTTTGTATATATAAACTATTATCAAAACATCATCGATAAACATTGACATGAACAGAATATGTGAGAAATTAGATAGAATCAGATCAAAGATAACGTAGATCGAATCAAGCAAATTCAGGAAATAAAGATTATGTCGTATGGCGGAAAGGAGAGACTTGTTTTAGAGAAATACAAATTGAAAAACTCTATTTTTTTTGTTTAAATATAAACACGTTTCACGTAACCGTGTAACACTAGATAACACACTGAATATTTTAATGGCAGTAGAGACAGTGAAGTAATTACCATTGTTTCGACAACAAAATAAAGAAATAACAATAGACCGGTTGGTTGATAGTTCTCAAAAAGACTCGATTTCTTCCGAGTGTAATTTCACCTTCAAATCAACCTACTTCTAATCTATCTGATACCTCGCTCAAGGTAATTACTAGGACTTGCGTTCGTTTGAATAATTCATTATATTTATACTTGGTAACAGTTGGTTACTAGATATATAATATATATCTAAATTATGTTTCAGTCAATGGATAATAATAATTAGGTAAACAACAATGATGCAAACCGATGATAAAAAAGAGCCAACAGCCGTGACGATCTCTGTGTAAAAACACTCTAGATCCTTCGCTTTTTGCAACACTAGCAGGCACTGATCAACTTGGCTGGTCCCAAGTGTTTAAACACTGAATGTTTTTTTTTTTATCACTATGCTCACTGAACCACCAGAATTATATCTTGAAGTATTCAATTAATTCAATCGAAAATGTTTGAGAAGCGACGCGTGCGGCCTCACCGGACGGCCGTGGGCGACTGGCGCGACGCATGCGCATTCAGCGACGTGTCGCTTTAGCGAAAGCACCACTCCTGCACATGACAGCGCTTGAGGAATTGCATCGTGAACATATTTATTTAGGAAGCGCTGAACTGCTGCAGATGGTTAAAAAGAAAGGCTTTCTAAGACATGGTCAGTTTCCCTGTTCGTTAGAGATTTTATGTTATGGAAAAGTACGACAGAGGAACGCTGGTAACTAGAAATTACGTAAAAATTTAAACTTCCGTCTCCTTGGCTTCTAGAGGATATGGGTATGTGATATTATTTTATCCTGCTATTAATCGGCGAAACCTTATTTATGTTGCGCCATCTGGCGTTCAGAGCACGTCCATATGTCTCCGTGCGTCTGACTGAACAAACAACCTGAAACACCTGTTCTATAGTCACAATGGGACTCAAGGTGATTTACTTTGCACGAAGGTCAATGGCACGAACAATATAATTGATGATACTTGAATAGTTTATATGAAGAGTAATAACTTATGAACGAGCATTACAGCGATTTTGCATATCGACACGATACAGTGACTTTAGTGTAGAGGAAAATTGCGAGTAAACTTTGTCTCTGGTCAAAACAATTACATCATGCCCCTCTTGTTTAGTCATTTCAGAAGAAAATATTTAAGAAAGAAACATCTAGTTGGTCTTGAGACCATTTAGGTAGATATTACCGCAACGTCCCACTATGTCGCCATACAGTAGCGTGTAAATATTACCAAGTTATTGCGAAGTATGAAGTAGCTCGTACGACGGTCGCGTACCGATAGACGAAGTGCTTGGAGGCTCCAAACAAGATCGACCAATCTACTAGATGCGTGGAGATCGTGCTTGTGGAGATCTTTGAAAAAGGCTCATGTTCAGAAGTGGACGTCGATCGGATGCTGATTCATCATCAGATGAAGAAGCTTGTATTTAATCGTCTCGCTCTACAGAAATAATATTGTTAGAATCAATGTCAGATCAATTTCTAAGACCGGTAAGTAATTAAATATCCTTTGAACACATTGTCTTAATGAAGAGAGTCTTGTAATAATAACAGCGAAATATTTTTTTGCGAATTAAAATATAATGAAGGATCTAATAGCATTCAATCATGTACACAAAAACTAAACGCTTTTACGTCGCTAGAACAAAAACAATCAATTGACAAACGCTATGGAGCCTTAATCTGTAGATCGTCGAGTGAACGTGCGCTGTCGCAAGGTCGTTCCGAACCGGTCCCCGGTCGGACGAATACGAATCCCGGCTCTGAACACTGTCGGTGCAATGTTTTATTGACCAACTTTCAATCTGTAGTTGACAAGTGATCTTTAATTTATTAGACAGCCAAACTAAAATTATACAACATTGCAATAATGTTACGGAAATGAAAACATTTTAACCAACGACTGATAGAACTTTACTAATGTAGGATAAATAGTAGACAAGTAGTAAGTCCGACAATGCATATACTCAGTCCATTTATTTGAGCCATATTTATGTACGATTGCGAGGCCTATACCTTAAAAGAGGATACCAAGAGGAGCTTGGCAACGATAAAGATGTATTACAAGCGCATACTACTAATAAATTAGATGCAAAATATAATTACTAATAAAGATCTCGACCATGTCGGTCGAACTAGGTATTATTGCAAACTATTAAAAAGCGAAAGGTTGATTATCTTGGGCAAGTACTCCGGCAAGACAGATATCACCAGCTTCATATATTATAATTGGCAAAGTTGAAAGCAAAACACACGTTAGACGTCGAAAACAATCCAGGTTACGAAACGAGGAAGTGGTATCATCAGTGTTGCTAAACAGTTCCATATGACTCAAGACAGGCACAAATTTGAAAATTTGACTGCGAATCTCCAGTAATGGTAAGACACTAAGAAGAAGTAAGACCGAACCATATCTCTCATATTGTAAATTAGCCGCCATAACTTGACAGTATAAAAGAGACGCAGTAGACCAGCACGCTTAACTATCTTCGACCTCATTCTCACTGAACATCATGTGATATTAAGGCCAATGTATTTAGTTTATATTTGATAGAAAAATAGGAATAATTCTATTTCAATAACTATCCAAACACATCTTATTTACGAGTAGTTACAAAAGAAACAATCTTCATGGTTAAAGCACTAATATAAAACAGTCTTTAAATTTCTATTATATAAGTATAGTACATTAGCCTTAAGTAGCCTTTTTTATACATGAACCGCCTGATAGTAAGGATAGATAGGATTTTTTTTTTTATTAACGTGTATAACAAAATGCTAACGGGCGCACACCCCGGAACCAAGAGGGCCGGTAACGGGGTAGTGTCGTACTCCAACCGACTAAAAAGCTTCACACGGTATTCCAATCACTTCCGAAATAATGCACGAGAGTCACGGGATAACATCGAGCAGTACTTCCGCAACCCCCGAAAGGATAAGAATGATGCCTCCTCATACCTACTTAATTATCCTTATAATATTTATCTTCGATATTTACAAAAGTAAATCAGAGGTTAGCTAACTTAACTTCAGTAGTTTACTTAGGTTGTGTGCGCGCAGATGTAACTGTGATCTTAAACTTGTTATTAGGAATCCCGATCCCGATTCACTTCACGCATCTGTCAACAGGTTTGGATATTTAAGTCCTTAAGCAGTCATCGAATGCGCTCGCGTTTTTGCTAATGCTTATTTGATCCAATTAAAATACGTTGGTGGCAGTACTTTGAGAGTTAACATCGTTTTCCCACGATTTAATGAGTGTCGTTAACAAACATTTAATCATGCTTTCGCATTATTAAGGTTTTTAGCTAATTTGAGTAATATTTATTAGTCTCTCTTTAAGGTATATTTTTTTTTGGAAAAATATATAAATGATGTTATACCAAAGTATTTAGGTTTCGGAGACGTTGAACAGAGCTCAAAATGTGTGGAATTTTTTTAATATATATATGAGAGACCAAGAAGTTTGACAGTTAGAACATATGTATGTGCAAAGTAAGCAAGGCTGGCTCGGCGCCTATACAGCGGTCTGCGGTTGACCCACTGCTACGGTTACCCGGTCGCGGACACCGTACCGTTCGACGTGTTGGGGTCCATCCTAATCTCTGCACGTCCACCTCGTATAATTTAAATACTTGGTTAAGTGTCACCTGTGGTGTGTTGTACTTTACACTTTTTTTAATTGACGAAGCGACGAGACGAGAGAGACGCTCAGCTCATTGTGATACGCCTGTCAATAATAACATGACACTAGTAAGGTTGACTTACACTACAACACAGTACTCATCGCCTCGATGCATAAGATGTTAAGTCTCATTACCATAATAATTTAACTAGCTACGACGTCCTGCAAACTGGAACACAGTAACGTTTGCACACCTCCGTTTGTCGGTAGAAATGAGAGCTGCGGCGGTACGTACCTACAACCAGTAAAACTTTACAGAATATATATAATAAGTGATATACATATAATAAGTGCATTATTAATTAAACTTACTTTGAAACAGATGCCTAAGGTTTTGGTATGAAGACAGGAAGTTAAAATATTTTTTTTTATACTATCACGCCTTTTTTCCCAGTAGGAGTATGCAAAGGCGAATAAACACCCACTTATCGCCAGATGTGGTCAGATTAGGTCCCATGTAAAAGGGGGCGAGCATGTTGCCACTTTACTGGGGCCACCCCACACACACAAAGATAATTTCAGTGTGCGGGTTTCCTCACGATTTTTTCCTTCACCGTTCAGTACGTGGTAATTGTAACAATATGCACATTAGGCATTGAAAAACTGCCTAAGAAAAGTATGCCCCGGCCAGGATTAAAACCCTCGTCATTTGATTGCGATGTCCGAGCTCATAGCCATTGAGCCACCACGACTCTTTTAAAGAATTTTTTGTACCTGTTAAATCTGGCACTACATCACGAGGACTAAAAATCAATTGTTAATCTCAGCATTATTAATAAAAATTTAATATAAAAATAAAAGATACTATAGAAATACAAAGATACAGATACCCGACCACGTATACTATATTGCTAACTATAATAATAAACTCAATTCGAAACAGTTAAGCGTGTCCGCGCAACGGTTCAACATCGAGCAACTGCCGGCAATCGTCCAAACTAGGTTGACGTGAGAATTTCCATGTTAACTTTTTAACATCCTATTACACAGTTAACCAGAGCTCTGATACAAAGCAGATTTGCTAAATCTATCAACGATAATATATACAGTTCTTATAAAAGAATTTCTCAGCTATAAGACATCACATTCTCTCAGCTATGTAATAACTACAGCATGGCGCAAAAGTAATCTTCCTATCAGAAAATGCTATAAATTTTGCCTTGATGTAAAAAAATTAAAAGACCGAATAAAAATAATCCACAAGAAGAATCAAAGTTTTTCATTTTTTTTTTAAATTACAGCCAAAAAACATCGGAAGGTTATTTTTGCGCCACCTTGTATACCTTGGCTTTGCGCCCAAGGTGGCGCAAAACTAACCTTCCGATGTTTTTTGGCTGTAATTTAAAAAAAAATGAAAAACTTTGATTCTTCTTGTGGATTATTTTTATTCGGTCTTTTAATTTTTTTACATCAAAGCAAAATTTATAGCATTTTCTGATAGGAGGATTACTTTTGCGCCATCCTGTATATTTTAGTAGAAACATAGCAGTTTAAACTGGGATCAAATATTATCTTAATCATCAAACGTTAATTGCTCTAATGAGTTTATATTCCGAAAATTATTATGTTTAACGTTAATAAATAGCATTTATGCTTAAGTCAAATAATTACCTCGAAGAAATATATAAGGAGCGATGAAATAAAGTTAAATTTCCTGCCATTCATTATTAAACAATTCACTATCTAATAATAAAACTCCTCAGACGGACCAGAAATGGTGCCGTGAACTTTGCAGACGTTCTCTTCCTTGAGTTTTAATTAAAGACTAAATTAAGTTAAAAAACTGATTAAAACAATTTTAGATAGTTAAGATTTTGATCTTAATAGTTACGTAAGCCCGAAAATTATAAAAATCTACATATTCACATTTCAGTTAGTTACTAAGTGAATATTTTTCTTATATATTTTTTAAAATTTTATGAGAAGTTAAACAGTTTTAATTGTATTTATATATATATATATATATATATATATATATATATATATATATATATATATATATATATATATTAACATAATTTAACAGAATTGAAGTGTTTCAGTTGCGAAAAATAAGTGTCACAGCATCATGGCCGAACTTCATATGAGATTGTAGTCAGATATACGTATTTACCGTCAAAAAAGCTGCACCGCAATGTGCCGATTTATTGTTATTAATTTGTATGTTATTATTGTTCTAAGTGTATACAAAAATATAATGACCATTAAATTGACCACACCGGGGAGGGTGAGAAAGGAAGATGCATTTAGTAGATCTTGTACAAAATTAAATTTACTGTACACTAAATTTACCCCGTGTGGGAACAAATGTAGTGAAAAATAAGTATAACTATTAGATCGCCATTCGACGTGTCATAAAAGGCAACAACGGGGAAACAACTTCAGAGAAAGGAGCAGCTTTTCAAGTGATCTTTTCCAATATAGATTCATGCTATGTTCTAGGACATTAACAGGCTTAAATGATGACGACGACGACAAAATTTTGCTTAATATAACCTTTACAGAGAGTTGAAAAAATTATAAAATATAATATTTTTCTGCTTGCAAAAATCGTAAACAAATCGTTGTAACTTTAAACTACTTTCAAGCAATGTCAAAATTGCTAAAAAAAAAAACATCGGAATGGAAAGGCTGTGTTACAGCATTGTCCGTTACCTGTGCATTTACGTTTTTGGCAAGCTGTCCTTGATCAAGTGCCGGTCGGTGTACGTACGGGACATAATGCTCGTGTTACATATCGCCGTTGGCACAGAGGCTCGCCGTCGATCTGATTACATTCAGCGCAACGAGGACAAGTTTCGATCTCTCGTTGCATAAGTCAGCCGGCCGCAGTGAAATGTTTTGTTGTAAACGTATCAATAATCCAACAGCAAACGAACAGTAAGCCATTGACAAATAGTTTTCGATACATTGCTGCAATTATTAAAGTTTTAACACACTTTAAACCTTCATATATCAAATCCGTTTAAAAGTTACTTTTATCCATGTAATAAACAATTAAAATTAAAGGCACTACAGGCTCTTTATTCGCGGGGTATATGTTCCATAAATATTCCGCAAATACAGAAACCGTGAATACGGAATATACTTTTTTATTAGTCTATTTGACGGCATTTTCAAAATATATTGGGCTGGATACCTACTGGAATCCCTTTATTATTATGTATGTACTTATTAGATCCGCGAATAAAGAAATTTTTAGCCACAAATATAGGAACTAGGTCGCATTTTTTATCAGCAAATAGTGAAAACGGGAATGAAGAGAGCGCGAATAAAGAGCTTTTACCGTATTCCAAATCGTAGATTTTTCATGTTTTTTTTATATTAGTATACTCTTGTATGTTACTGTATAGTAAATATAGTATATTGTTTTTGTAAATTTTTTATTCGACGGAGCGATAAGACGACAGATGTTTAACTGATGATAAGTAACAAGTCTGCTCGTACCAACACGACGTTACCTCGGATCTTATACACAGAACTATATTGTGCTCGTCACGTTAAGGCATAACATGTTGAGCCTCGTTGACCCACTAATTTTACTAGCTGCAACTCCCTTCAAACGGGAAAACAGTTATGTTTGCACACTGCTGTTCGGCGGCAGAAATAGGTGCTGTTGTATCTACTTGTGCCTCCAGCAACAGAAACTTCCCTCCAGTTCAGTGATCCTCTTTAATGGAAATAAAAACATAATTTTTCCTTAATATGTTAATAGGTAAATCTCCAGACTAACGTAAACATCTAACGCAAGTAGTTGAAGTCAAACAAAAGTAGCTGTCGCGTTGCTTCCTAGCAAATTCATTGTACACAAAAACAAAACCGTACTGCGCGTAAGCATTTGAGGCACTGTTGCGTGAGCATTAAAGACAAAATTCGCATGTACCACATTGGATAAACAGAAGACCAGTTTTCCACGTCTCGCATTAGCCCATAACTTCTTGTTTGGCCTGTACTTATTTGTAGTAGGACGTATTGTTGCTGCTATAGCTCTTACAGTACGTGGAAACATCTTTGGTAATTTTTCGCGAAGGGAAAAATCAAAAATCCTGTATTCGATAAATTAAAATTTTTTATAATAATATTTTTATTTTTTGTATCTACATTAAAAAATATTACATGATAAATATATAACATAATTATAGATAGCAAAAAACCAATGGCATTTAAGTACAATGTCATACTCATACATTAGAAACTAATATACATATGAAATGTAACAGGATCAACACAGAGTTAATGTCACAGTTAGATATAGTATTATTTTCTATTTAATTTTGCATCATATTCATTCATCACTTAAACAATTTATGGCTGCTTAATATGGGAGTTAGACTAGAAACACTTAATATAATTTTTATATAAACAGTGTACATACAAACAGTTATGAGCCGGTTTGTAGGACACAACTATAATATATAACGTGTAATATAAAATTGGAATAAGAGCAACGAGATACATTAAGCCAACGTGAACATAGCAACTGAAACATGGAAAGGTCTTATCGACACAGTCCGCTTAATTTATTTTCCGCAAAGTACGTTTTACAACATTTCAACAGTGTTTAAAGTTAATTACAAGGTCACAACCTTTTGCTGCCATTTATCGGTTAATTTATTTCCTTAACTTTTAGTCTTCGCTATTATTTTTATATTTTAGGTAAATCTGCTTGTCGTATGAAATTCTTATCGACCAAAGTCTTCTCTCCAAACACTAGAGAGCTAAGTAAATTTCTAAAATATATTGGACTTTCATTCTGTTTTTTTTTTTACACTTATGTTCTTCATCGCCGCTTTCCTTTCCATTCTTTATCATAAATATTTTACACACTTCTCCGTAGCAAAACAAATTTCGTGACTTTTTATTTATTTTGCGCGCTAGTAAAGAACGACCTATTTTTACTTGCCACTCCCTAATATGGAGACAGAGGAGTAGAATGTCAAGAATGATGCATGTGCTCTATATTGCGATATCTGTCGCTTTCATAAGACAGCTCCATGTTACCCTATTTACATGTACTTATTATGCATATTTTAGTCCGTTTGTGCAATATTGGTTACAGAGAGCAAGTTGTATAGAATCAGACCGCAATATCGAAGTCTACTGTACATGACGGAGACTGTAATAGTATCTTAATACTGTCACATTGTTACACATTTCACTTCTTCCTTCATAATTGAAACAGCGAAGGATTGTAATAGTATTCAGGTTCCAGTGTTTTTGCATGACATGCTGTTGGCGTGGTTATACCATTGCATTTACAGACGTGTAATCATTTCATAGACTACGTCACCTAAATGATGTCATAACCATCATTAGTCCTCAATATTACGTTAATACCTTACGCAAATATATTTAGAAAGGCCTGTTGCTGTCTTGCGTGCGTATTGTTAGTGATAAATGAATGTGCTTGCGTTAAGACTGAGGATTTATAAAATTTGTACATATGAACTTTAATCTTTGTAAACTTAATAAGACAAACAAACACTTACCCATACAAACATTTGCACCGGGCATCCGAACAAATGTATTCGAGTCCATAAACGTCCATTGTCGTTGGCACAATATTTAAATCAACTAACTGAATACACTAGTGCTGTGTTACCATACAGAACACATTTGTCACTCAAACTCGGACACAACGTATTGCAAACCATCAGAATATTCATTAACAGAACTTGACTAAATCTTTTTGAAATCAATGAACTAAGAAAAACTTCAGCACGCTACAGAATCTCATAATTGATTTGTTACGAGTAGTTGAGTAAAGACAAAAATTGTTTTTGGATTACTGCGGATGAGGCAAACTCGTTAAATGAGCTATGGAAATGGTTATGAAAGTGAATTGGTGGGTGGATGGTACAGTATTGCAGATTTAGTGGGCGGTTCCGATAACCTGAATAGCACACACATAAATACAAATAAATTACATTAACTTTATTGATCACAATTTCATAATAACATACGTAGTATATAAATTGATATATAGCGATTACAACGAACCGAGTTGGTTATTGTTTAAAGTCAGTTATGTCTAGTAAAGTTTTTCTTGTTCTTTTCTTTAAACATTTCAAACATTACCTGAAAAAGATCTTTAATTAATATGGAGTTAATTTAATAGTAGATTGTATAGAAAGTGTATATAGTTACTATATTTAATATTTTTCACCTAATTACTCAACATTCTTTTGAAAAGTTAACTTACACTTACTAAGGCGTGTTGTCAAAGTGAAATAAGAACAAAACAAATAATTGTATTAATAACAAACAACAGTTATTAATTACGTTTAGATAAATACCTGTAATAAATGTACTATTTACGAGATTGACCCAGCAAATGTAGACTAGACAGCGCCATAAATAATTATGAGCTATCCAACACAGAGCCTTCGAAAGGAACAGTCCGAAAAGGTCTAAAGGTCATTTCCCTCTGGATTCCTTTCTTATAAAGAGTAACGACCTGTAGGCAAAAAAAAAATTAGAAGTATAAAATCCAAATCGGGTTTATAACGACCAAACGAGAGTTAGCTTTCACGACTTTCTTCGAGTTTAGTTTATTTCATTGATACTGAGCAGTGATAGCCGAATTTATAAGATGGTCGTAAGCGCTGTATATCTTCAAAAGGCGAGGGTTTGTTCCCCACGGAGCTTGAGCGTCCGATGAAGAAAAAATTCTGAGGAAACCGATGTGTTCCAAGAACCATAGCTTTCCTGAACTTGTTACCTCTGCCAACAAATTTTGTTAGCAAGATGGATAAACGGGTACGACTCCGTCCCCCGGGATAGTCTTTAGTTGCAGCAGAGAAAACATTAAATGATTTTTACTTATTTATGACTTAAAATCAGTTGTTTTAATATAATGAAGATGCGTGTTTTTTCTATAATTATTTATAGGTAGTTTCAAGTGATGTTTGAAATAGGCCGTATCAAATTTGGTGGTAACCAAAATAGCTGCTGCTCTTTTTCTAGATATGATCGCTCTTAATTGCTTTTTACGGTACGAAGCTAGAGTGACGGTGGGGACATTAATAGGGCCATTTATTATTATTCATACTGTACAATATTTAGTAAAGGTAATATTTTAAAAAAATACACGCTCTCTTCATAACCTAACACAAACAGAGTAGAAAGCGTAAACAAAGATTTTAAAATTAGACGGCTCGCACACCGCGGCCCAGATACACGCAGGAAAGGAACTGTATACTGAGAGATATATTACTATGCGTGCTGTCCTAATTACAGGGCCTCGTGTACCACTATACTTTTTACGGAGAAATGCTGAAATGAGAAAGAAAAGATACAGTTTCATGTAAAAACCTTTTATTAGAAGTAATTATTTTGTAAAGCCAAAATAACAAGACTACCGCTGAAGTGGGTTTGTCAGAAAATAGTGAAGTTAATGAACGTAAGAGATTTATTATCTAAATAATAGTAATTTGCTACTGTGTACATACTGATAGTAGCGCTACATGTATCCTATCCTATCCTATATATCGAAAAAGACTTTTTTAATCTGGGGTAAATCTTCTAAAATTATACCCAGATTCTGGGGGGAAGATGGGATTTTTACCCATTAAAACCCCTCGGTGGTCATTTTCAGTGCGTTGCGGGAGGCCCAGGGATCTCCTACCGAACGCACCGATGCCTCCCAGCACTACGTCTAAAGGACATCCCGGGGAGAACGGTAACCCTCCTCGAGACTTGATTTGGTACGACAAGAACTAAACCACCTGAAACTTGAAGTTCATCCCGGACTCGCTTCAAAGTTCCACGAACCCAAAACTCTTTTAGTCGCCTTCTGTGACAGACAGTCACCTTAGTCCTATTCTTAATAGCCCGAGATTACAGGGCAAACAGCGAAAAGGACCTACCTACGCGGGTGTCTTGAAGAATAGTAAATAGACTGTTACTGGGTTAAGTGGGGGCCCTTATTGCCCATTAAACGAATCAAGGGTGAACGACAAGTACAAAGTAATCTAGTGCTTGTCGTGGCAAGGAGAGGGTTCTGGGCAGGGTTGTAGCACTCCTGAAGATGTGCCTAAGCGCAATATCGAGAGGCACCGGCGTATGCCGTAGGAGATCCCGAGGCTTTTTTCAAAACACCAAGGATGACCACTTTGAGTGGGTACAAATCCCACAAAACAGTCTTTCACCCCAGGAGCAGCATATCTTTTGAGGATTTCTCCATCGACAAATGTAAAAACCCGTTATTGAAATAACGCTCTACACCACCGCAGACCACATCACTTCACACGAGGCAGGATAGAGGTCTAGCACTAACTTTTTTGAATTAAAAAATACATGCTAAAAGGTAAAGTTGCTCTTTTATTAGTCAGGCAGTTAATCCAGCGCATAAAACTGGCTTGTTAAATCGTCTGTTGACTCACTGAACATTAAAATTCAGTGAGTAAACAGTACTTGAGAGTTATGAAAAGTTTCTTTAACACGGGAATACGGTGGAAGAATTCTAACCGTTCGGTGTTAGCGAAAGCTTTTAACCGCGTAACGGTATTGTTTACGGGGGAGTAAATAATTTCACGGGTCCCGCATCGCATCCCCACCTTAAGAAGTAATTGGGTGTTTCATAGTACAGAAGAATACAAAATTAAATCTACTTTATAATTATGTTATCCGATGTGAATCTTATGTGCAAATTTTTTTTTACATTTGTTAAATCGTCTATAGCAGTAAAAACTTATTGTAATTATACTTAAGCAAAACTTAGTATATTGAAAAGAGTTAAGTGTTACTTACAATATTTTTTTGTAGATAATTCTTATTAGTATACAATTCTTGTTGAAAAATAACTGTCGTTTTTTTTTTCACATTGACTTTTCTATTTCGAGGAGACGAGAAGTGCGGGACGCTCACTTCATAGTAAGTGATATATCCACCCAAAAAACATTGCGCTCGTCGCCTTGAGAGATAATATGTTGTCTCGTTACCCATTAATTACATTATCTACAAAATCCTTTAAACCGGTTCACAGTAATATTTGCACGATACTGTCTAGCTGTAGAAATAAACGCTGCGGTAGTACCTAAATAGATGGTCGCCGACAACAGAGGCCAGCTACCAGTACAGAGACTTACCGGTAATAATACCACCACGCCCTACCATCAATATTGATTTCATATCATTGACGTATTAGAATACTTTTGTATTAAACATATATTTGAAATTAATAACACGTCATATGTAAAATAAATATAAACTGTACTTGTATATTAAGAGGAATATTCTATGTCTTTCACAGTAGGTCTCATCAAAAACATTTTCCGAGGGTTGCGTCTTTGACCCGAAATGGACCCGAATAAGCTTCCGCCCACTCAACCGCCACCACGCAAATGCCGCGGCGATACACTCCGGGTTTCGGTTCGCGTATCTGTTACAAACTTATGACATAGTTACGATGTATTATTCATAGAAGATTGCTATGCTGTCCCCAATTTATTTGTTTTAGTGGAACAAGGGAACATTATCTCCCTTTCCTGTAAACGTTATAAATAAAATCCGACGTAAGGCACATAAATATGTAACATTTGACCTGTCCACCTAAAATATAACGGCGATAGTTAAAATATGTTAAAGAACGCAAATAACAAAAATTTTATTACTATGTGATAAATCTATATTCACTTATACATACTATAGGGTGGCGCAAAAGTAATCCTCCCTTCACAAAATGCTATAAATTTTGCCTTGATGTAAAAAAATTAAAAGACCAAATAAAAATAATCCACAAAAAGAATCAAAGTTTTTCGTTTTTTTTTTTAAATTACAGCCAAAAAACATCGGAAGGTTATTTAAAAAAAAATATGAAAAACTTTGATTCTTCTTGTGGATTATTTTTATTTGGTCTTTTAATTTTTTTACATCAAGGCAAAATTTATAGCATTTTCTGATAGGAGGATTACTTTTGCGCCACCCTATACTTGCAACTAGAATCCCTAACCTACATATGTGTGAAATAAAAGAATAATATCATTGAAGTTAGCAATAAAACCATAACCGAGCGTACTTACGCACATAGAGAACACTAGACCTACTTAACATTAACCGCAACACTGTCAGAGGTGGTGATCAGTTTACTTTTCCTGCTTTGCGGTGGATCGGCCATTAGTACTACTCATAACTATCAAGGCAGGGGTAGAGAGAGAAGGGGGAGGGTTTAGCGTGGGTTACCGTCATAGTGGCACCACCTGTGGATTCGTGTTCTTCAGAGTTAACAACATTTACAACACTTATGTTACAGTTTCAATATGGTTTGCTATTATTGGTCCAAAAATTAATTTAGTATGTATGGATTATTTTTTTAAGACTATTACTTCGTCGCAAGAGATATATATTAATTAATATTATTTTAAAATTTCATACGTAGAAATTGTACATACAGCAGGCTAATCGCCAAATGACATACGAGAAAAACCTTTTACGTGTAATCGCCGCAGTCAATCGTAATCAAGTTTACTTAGATATTTTCATACGTAAATAATAATTTAATTAACTTAACTTATTAATCTGATATCATATTAAAGAAGCATGATATTAATGCGGTACACTATCTAATTCCTAGGTAAAATAAATTATTTGCAAGTATTAATTAGCAATGGACATGTCATCGGGCAGAGGTCTCGCGTGGACACAGGTTAAGGTCGGAGACTTCGTTTGAAACGGTCGATTACCACATGCCGCGATATACGCAACCTTACTATACCACAAATTTGGTAATAGGCATTAAATAAGTACGTGATATTCGACAGTTACGAAATTTGAACATAACTGCTCAAGGCTGAGAATAGGACACCGGACGGCATTTAAGCAGACCATAACGGATATGAGTGAATCGAATTAAGGCTGCATATTCTAAACTAGCTATTGATTTTGTTTGGAAATTTGTTATATCAAATATTACACAACTTAAATACTAAGTCCTGTATAAAATATCTCACCTTGAAACAAAAAAATTGCCGTTTTTTGACGAGCATGACGGTTACGTGATGGCAAGTGCTACACCTGCACATAACAAGGTGGAGCTGTTTAAAATGATATACATAGTACCACATTGTGTTCGTACCCTTGAGACATAAGATTTTATATCTCGTTACCTCAGTAATTCTACTGGCTACGACGCCCTTCAACACGGAACACTGCAATGTTTGTATACTACAACAGAGACCTACTCACCAATACTAAGCCGTATATAACTTGGATAGAATAATATGGATATTAAAGATACACAGTGTTGAAAAAGATTAATCTTCCCTCTACTACATTACATTGTTGGTAGGTTTCTGTTGCTGAAGACGATCTAGGTACATATCACCGTAGCTCCTATTTATATCTCCAAACAGTAGTGAGTATATATGACCGTCTCCTGTTTCGAAGTGCATTGTTTGTAGTGAAATCACTGTGGGTTATGAGACTAAATATCTTACGTCACAAAGTGACGGATACAATGTAGTGCAGTGTATATCATCCTAACTAGCGCCACATTGTTATGAGCAGGCGTATAACTGTAAGGTATAAGATGATGTCTAGCTAGTAACGTCTTATCGTCGAAAAAAAAAGTTCGTTGACCTAAAATGCTCTTTTTGCCACCGGATGGTTTTAGATTAGAATTTTAAAGAGCAAAACCAAAAATTATAGAATTTATAGTGTGTACGGATATCCTTACAAAAAGTCAAAGTTATTTTCTAACTAAAAACATCTTGATTGAAACATTATTTTTTTTCTTAGAATGACTGACTGATCTGATCATACTTCGATGTTTAATCAAAGAGTAATAACTAATCTGATGTAAACTTTTAACCTTAATTAACAGTAACCAGCGAGAACAAATTAACAACAACAAAAGTAATTACTTTAGTGACAGCAGTTGTGGACGAATCGGAAAGTGTTGCCTTGACCTCAGATGGAGGCCGGGATAAGGCCGAGCCAGTTCCGCCTTGGTTCGGATTAAATGATCTGCCAAATTTGGAAGCCGTGTATAGTAACATAATGCATGCGATGAAGTATATATTATACCGAGACTGTAGCATTCAAGATGACAGCTTAATTTTATTTTAAAACTTTTCAATAAAAATCTAGACTCATTTTGGTAACCTGGGCTAGTAAAATAAAATGTTTGCCGTATATACTATACCATCATGTCTGTTATTACGTGAAATTGATAAATAACCTTCTAATTATCCGCAAATCCAAATCCCAATCGAAAGGGATCCCGCACAATAACTCAGGGGACCCAAGTCAATCTCACCTGCTCGTGGTGCATCCTGCTAATCAACAAACGAGGCTCTAGTTGCCAACCATCCCACATTGGGCCAGCGTGGTGGGCAATGGCCCAAATTCCCCTATATGAACCCTAGCGAACAAAGGTCGCGGGAAATTGCTGGATTCACACAGTGCAGGACCGATCGATGAAGAGATCTTTGGGGGAAGCCTATGTCCAGCAGTGGACGTCTATCGGCTGATGATGATAATGAGGATGAAATCCAATTTCCACATGATAGAACATGATTTCAAGATTCCCCATCCCCGAAAGAACTTTATTCTTGCAGGTATTTCTTAGACAACTCATCTATCAATGTTCTTCATATTTTTAATTTCGGATAAGCTGTTAGTGTTTCAGAAATATGTTGAGTGAGTGGATGATATTACTTAATATCAAATAATCCACGGACGGTATCCATCAAACGTGTCTTAAAATTTAATCCGTTAAACGATCTATTAATGTGTCAAATTTGATCGCGTGTAATACGTTTTAAGGGAGTATCCTGGTTTATAAGCCCGAATTGTAAACAACAAATATATTTAAAGGTTTATTATTGATATTTAAATAGGACAAAACATTAATAATATCAAGAAAAAAATTAAATTTCAGAAAATTGCAAATCGGCAAAGTGGAGACGGATTAAAAAATGGCATGACTTAATGTGGAAGATGTCATAACTTTCGGTGACCGGAAATGGAAAACAATTAATAGTCCTTGATGAGAAAGGATGTGGTTATCGCAATAGGAGACGTTTCGAAATCGCAATACGTGTTATTGTACTTAAAGTAAAACATCTCGATAAAGTTATGTAACAAATTAATTAAGTTTATTTAACGGCTTCAGTTGTTTCGTGTAAAACCCCGGCATTTACTTAAAGATCCGCAAAGCTTTTAGGGGCATCAGCCCAATTTGGATTAAAGGTACCTCGCAATTTCGTTTCATTAAGATATCTAATAAAAACAATGCCATTTATTAAATGCTGGCTCCCGTTGTTGCTTCAGGAGATATTGTTATGATGTCCGCCTTATACGTAATTGATATAACAATACTGTTTACTCGACCTACGGGGATACTGATAAATATGTATTATAACGTTTCTGTTTGTTCCTTGTAACGGATCTTCTTCCTCCTGCCCTTTTCCCAGCTATGTGGGGTCGGCACAGTATGTACTTCTCTTCCATATGTCATCTTTCATATAATCCATCCACACTTTCTTCGGCCTTTCTCTACCGTTATAACCATCCACGTTCATTCTCATTACTTTCTTTGTTATATGTCCTGCATCCCTACGCATAACATGCCCGGACCACGCTAACCTCTTGCTCCTCAACTTCCTGTCACTGGAGCAACTTTCAGACTTCCTCCAATATACTCATTTTTAATTTTATCCATCCTCGTCACACCACACATCAATGTTTGTAATGGATATAAGAACAATATGCTAATAATACAATAATATAATATGTCTTTGACTCAGTGCAGGTATCGGCCGATGCTTCGCTATAAAACCCTATTTTGTAGAATACATGATAGTAGACCTATGTCCAGCAGTTAACGTCCATCGGTTAAGCTGATGATGATGTGTCTTTCTATTTAACGATGCGAACTAGACAGTTGTGGTACACCAGAGTGGCTAGTTAAGATTTTTACACAACACTAAGTTACGCTTATTGCCTTGATATTAGTTACAGAACCCCATAAACTCTAATACTTACTATTGGTCGGTAATTGTTGTCGGAGATCGTCTAGGTGCCACTGCAGCGCCTATATCTGCCCCCAAACAGTAGTGTGCAAACATCACTGTGTTCCGGTTTGAAGGGCGTTATAGCCAGTAGAATTACTGGATTAACGAGACTTAAAATCACAATGTGGTGCTATGTATATCATCTTAACTAGTGCCACGTTGATATGGGCACGCAATTACTTACCTTTAAGTGAGCGTCCCGCAAGTGAGGAGCGGTCGAGTCGCATAAAAAAAAATACAGTAACAATTGTACACTACTGCTTTGTAGTAGTTTAGTGGTACTTTAAATATCAATCCCCTTTATAGTAAATAATTTACTCAGAATTGACATACGTCTGTTTTAAGATTCTAATATAAAACTGTATTTTATTACTTAATTTTTTTCCTGTTATTAAAATTTGATTTGGATGTAGCTCATAAAGCACACAAACCTCGTCTTTTTCATGGTAGTCTTAGAGACCATAAGCACAAGAAAAGACCAATTAACAAATTAATTTCATTTATAATACGTTTATCTACCCATGTAAAGTGATATGATAGAAGAAACTTTAATATCATTTAACCAATTATATCACAAAAGCAAGTGATATTACTTCACACTTAATAATAGGTGTGAACGTTCTTCTATAATACAAAACAACAAAAATTTCTCTTTCATTCCATAATTGCACTTTTACTATGCAAATTATTATATTAAGCGGCGGTGGAATGCGATATTTATATTTGTGAAATTGCGGGCCGCGATGTTTAGAAAGTAACGTATAATATTCATGCTGTGATAACTAATATACTACCTTATAGCAGAAAATTTAAAACTATTAAAAATCCAAATTTTAGTATACCGCCGATAATGTAAAAATAATTTATTATAATACAATAAAGATTGAAATGATCATACATTGCTACAGCGAACCACGGATAAACACTAGAGTGTCTATTTTTATGTCGAAAGTTTAACATATCAATATCTTAAATGTCACAATAATATATAACCTTCGCAGATATATTAATCCGGTTACAGTTCAAGTATAAAGTTATTCAATTCCAATCCAGTAATACGTATTCAGTTTATATATCTATATATTTGTAAGAGATTTCCATCTATGTAGAGATTCGGCAAGATATCTCTGGACCCGTAAGTCCAACGACTATAGGTAAGGTAAGAATGAATTTTATGATATTTCGGTCCCAAAGGTATTTACGGGGGTATTACAGCCAGTAAAACTATGTATACACTATAGGAATACAAAGTACTTTAGGATGTCTATATATAACGTTATATATAAGAGATTTCAACCTATTGTCTCGTATACTCATCACTATATCTCGGGAACCATAAGGCTTATAGTCTTAAAATTTGCTCACAGTATTCCTTTTACCGATAATAGGTCAGCTCAGAATTATCTTTACAAAATTTTTCCCAAAAGATATTACGACCAGCAAAGGGAGCAGGGAACAGCTAGTGTAATATATAGTTAGATATATATAATTTACAATAAATAATAAGGTGGTAGGTAAGTCGTTTATTTCATCATCGTCATCATCATTATTAGCGTTTGTTTATCTACTGCTGGATATCCTTCACAAAATGCGAGCCTCAGCTTCTAGCATCCACACACTGCCGACCGCTCTGATGATGTCGTCGGTCCATCTGTCCGTTTATTTGGCTACAGCAAACTTTTGTAATACGGAGATTGGCAACAGAAGGTTCATTTCCCAATATTCACAGCTATGTTACCAGCAGATGTAGAACAAAATTAAGCAATCCGTGTGGGCCGCCGTATTTGATTACCGTCTCTAATAAAAACGAAACGAGTCAATTCTAAATAAAGAAATTTAATTTCCTCGCGGTTATGAATCTGGAAAGAGGAATTCTGAATGTGTTTAATAAATTCCTCCCATTTCCTTAATACAATATCACAGTGAAATATTTCTTGCGTCTTCAAGTTAAACGAAACGATATCCTTTTTTTATTTATAACGTTGAACCGAATTTCAAGAAAGAAAATATTAATGACTGTTTCATTTGAAATATTGCTGTTATAATACTAAAATAAACTGCCGTTCTTTGTAAGAAAAATTGTATAAAATAAAGAATAGAAAAGATGTAATGAAAAAGTAAGATAAAATTTATGATAGATTGACGTCATAACTTACGTACTGAAAAATTTTACAATCTATATATATAATAAATTTCTACCTATGTACAAACTTATCACAATATCTCTGAAACCATAAGCACTGGAGATTTGAAATTTGGGAGGAATATTCGTTTTGCCGAGCAACTAAGAACGGATTTTACGAAATGTTACCCCAAAAGGGTTGTGGGTGTGTTACGGTGCGCAAAGCGGGTGGAGAACAGTTAAAATTTATACTAGTTTAGCTACTGATAAAATTTAAACTATAAAACGATATTGTCTCGTTGTTCAAAGTACACGTGGTGTTAAGAATGATAATGAATTATAAATTAAAACAGCATCTTATAGAGATTGTCGTTATAATACTAAAGATGTTAAATCTCGCTATGGCGGCGTTAAATTGGTATCTGATTAAGCATTCTTGCTACTATTATTTTTGGTACTAGAGAAAAACAATTCCAAATAATTTATTTTCAACAACAAGTCAAGTTTACACGCTATTACGAAAAGGAACAATTCCATTAAGATATTCAGAGATGACCGAATTTTTCCAACTCGGCATTATAAAGAATTAGAGAGGCCGAAGTTGCGGGAGCTAAAAGAAACAAACGAAAGGGAAATGAGAGAAAACGAAAGTGGGGCATTAAGTTTTTGTAGCCCCAGATTGCTGAAATAACAACACCACTTAAATATTTATTTGAAATCGTTGAAAATTAAAAGGCATTTTCTTTACTGTGCGAGTTTTGTGAAAGCGAGTCACGGTTTTTCGTACGGTACAGGGGATTGAAAAAAAAAAAATGTTATAGTAATTTTTCACTACTTTATTAATTGTACCGCTGTTGACTATTTAAATATCTGTTACTAATGTATTGTTTCAGGCGTTGAGGACGGAAAAAGAAATAAGTGTTATATCATAAAAGCTGTCTTGATACATACATAAAACTCACTTCATAGTAGTAAACTAACAACTAGTAATTCGAGAATTAGGATCCAGTAATGTTGTTATATACAGCAACCGTTTGAGGAGTACTTTATATCCCACATCAACATTTTATATTTTTATTATTGATGATACATGTTAAGAAACATGTAGAAAACAGACCAAGAAATTTTTGATCGATCGAGTTATTTAAGATACTTGTCACTAAAGGTCTTTAATTTATTTCCCATGTAATCTTGATATGGGTACATTTAAGCTTGTTAGAAATCGAATGAGGATAATGGATATCAGCATTTCAGCCGTACACAACTTTCGTTTGTTCTTTATTCTTCTTTGTATGGAAAGCACGTGAATACGTAGATAATTTTTTTTATATTGATATCGATATAGATTTACGTTCTACCGGACCTGTCTTTAAATCCTATAGTGAACTAGAAATATAGTTTTTTTTCAAACATACGTTGACAACTAACATTGTCCTATTTTTATTCGAAAGCCCCATTGAAGCAAATTTTACGATATATTCTGCAATATAACATTTTGAGCACTGTCTATCGAGATTTTACTTATCAATTACATAAGGAAGAACATTAATTCAAAACTTTAGTTTAAAAAAAACCACCGTGTTAAATATAAACCTTATTCTTGTCTACAATGAACTACTAACATTTCAACTCAAATCCAAAAGATGTTAAATGATAATGATGCCGTGAATGGTGATATGTACTAAACTTAAATTATTAGAGTTCTCTTATGGTGACCAGCCGGAATACAACGATTTTGATGCAAATGTATAAGAGTATGGTAATTAGCCAGACTGGTTAAAAACAAACCAGCAGCCAATTTTCGAAATGTGTGACTTCAGAATCGAATCAAGGACTTCTGTTTTACAAGGCAAGCCACCGCGAGACGGAGGCACACCTATATAATGAATCTCTATATAGTAAAAATCTTTGTTTTTTTTGCATAGACATCTTTCGTGGATGAGCTGCCAAGTTTAAGGGTGTATTCAGTTGATAGAGAGGACCTTATGACATCACTCGCCTCGGAGGAGGCGTGAACAATAGACTAATAGACATTGAAGTGAGCGATGGCCATGTCATGGACGTAAGCGGGTGGTAATATAGAGTTGTAGCGGGAAAAAATCCTTTAAGAACTGTCATGAATTCACAGAGTTTGTTTTTTTGCGGTCTTACGATACAAACAATATTTTAAAGTTTAAAAACATCGGCGTAACAAATAGATGCCAACGTGCAGACTGTGAACATATATACCGACGGCAGTAAGCTTGAGGGGAAAGGTGAGAGCCTCATTTTCCATATGGAAAGGTGAGGTTAAGGTCCAAACTGGAAGCTATGTCTGTCCGCGTACTGCACAGTCTATCAGGAGGAACTCCTGGCCATATGTGAGTCAACCAAAATGGTCCTCAGGAGGACAGAAGCGAGCTATGGTTTGTACAGTGAATCTAAAGCCGCGCTCGATACTGTTACGAATCATGGCTCGCTCCAATCTCTTGCCGTGGTGGCCAGGGAGAATTTGCGGAGAGCCTCTACCGAGAGCAAAGACGTGACTTTGTTCTGGGTCAAAGCTCAAGCGGGGGTTCCTGGTAATGACGGTGCTGATGAATTAGCTAAACTGGCTGCTCTTGACAGCAGAAGGAAGCCAGATCATGACCAGTGCCCGGTATAATATATGTTAAACGTTTGCTTTGAGATGCCTCAATTGCGAGATGGAGCTTCTACATAGATGCCTATGGTATGACTTTGAGCAGGAGACAGGCTTAAGAATAGATACAGCCAGTCTACCCGAGATGATAAAAAATAAATTAGAAGTAAGTTCATAAATTATTGTATAAAAATATGTAAAATAGTAAACAATAGAAATAAGTACAAATAAACGTTACTTTATCCATATCTTCATAATAATATTGTGTATTTCTGTATATATTAGATAGTTAAATAGCATAAGTATAGATAATGTAAAAAAACTAATAAATAGAAAAAAATTAAATAAATTAGTAGTGAATATTTTGTATATAAATGTTGTAAATAATAGGATAAGGTAAAGCCCTGAATAACAAAATCAAGGAAAATTAGAAATAAATTAAAAAAAAAAAACAATATCTTGATTTCTTTTAACTGCACTTTAGTACAATAATTGAAACTGGTGAACAATTTATGTTTGGATGCAAATGTTAATAATTTTTATTTTCTTAACAAAAAATTTACAAACCTATTTCTTTTAAATTCTTAAAATATAATTAAAACGAAAAGCAACTTATCCCTTGCGCAAGAGACCTACTTTCGGAGTTAACAGCGAATCTTCAAACATGAAGAGGCTAGATGAATAGACAAGATGAATTAAAGCAAAAGTAGCAGTAAATTATCCAGAAGTCTGAATACGTCTCTATATCGGGTGTAATATTATTTTTAAATTATAACGAACTATAATTCAAATCACAAATGTAATAGAAATTATCTTGCACCGGACCTTAACCATGATGGAAGAGGGCCGACGTACTGTCGAGCTTTTGAAAGGAGACCAGACGTAGGGTCCCTTTTGTTCACTCGGAAACCGTTTTATTCGTAACGCGTAGGTTGGGGCCCCTCAGGTTTATCTTCATCATCACTTGAAATATACAAGTGTCCTAATAAATGTTTACTTTGTTACATCTTTAATTATTTCATAAAACTACCTTAAAAGGATTTTTATATGAAAATGATTTTTTTTTTCTAATTATGGTGTAACTGTTTTGAGAAATTTACGTCAAAAATAAAAAAATATTGAGAGTTCTTGAGTAACTTATGGCTTATTAATCTAAGTCTAAAAGTTGAGCAATAAGTAATCTATAGGTTATAAAATACCGACACAAAATTAGGACTTACACTTGCACTTTAAGAGTAATGGTAAAGTAATCATCATCAACATCTAACTACACTAAAGTTTGGTCTAAAGAGAATGTTTGCAGAGACATTAGACTCAAGTGTAGTATATATAGGTTATTAGGTTTTGCAATAGTTCTTAAACAGAAAATTTAAAATATGCGGTACTAAAGAAATTAGATTGAATTAATAATGTTGAAAAATAAAAACGTGTTTCATCCGTGTACCATTGCAAATAATTCCTAACTGATGCATATTTTAATCCTGGCAACTTCCTTTAGAGAAAAGAATTTTGTAAAATTCATTATTTTTGAACTATACCCGTAAAAAAAAATCCTACTAAAATTTCAAATCTCTAGTTTCCTTATGGTTTCAGACACGCCGTAATTGAGTGTCTAAATAAATAAAAATACTAATGTCTATAAACACATAATCTCACCTGTCGTCTTGTAGTTGCTTCAACTCGCTAAGTTCCAACTCCCTTCGCAAGTTGGACACCTCGCAAAGGAGCATGTCCCTTTCCGAAGACACCTTCTCCAGCTCGGCCCGCAGCCGGACCACCTCGTTGGTGAGATCCATCGTGGCCATCGTCGCGACTATCGATAGCCGCAATCGAAACTTGACATCACTGATTGCAGGCGGGCACTCGCGCACACAGCACTACACAAGCCCCCCTCTAATTTCCCATTTTATTTGACACGCCCGCGCCCACACAGCAACCAGGCCGGGTGTATATGTATATCAATTACTTCACTGTCTCGACGTGCTCACACTACATTGTAGGAATCTGAAACAATAAATCACTACGTTAGCGGCGAAGAGGAAAGCGAGCATTCGGTATGAAAAATTCAGATTATTTATTTCATAATAGCGTTCCATCCGGATTGCATGAAACAGGAAATATGCGAGTTATAATAATACATGCATTCATGAATTCTCATATAATATTTGTCGCACAAAAAAGAATAGACGGAGAGACTCGTAGCAGGCTTTGTATAATAGACATGTATAATTTATGGACGCTCTTCCGCAAAATGAGGAATGAATGGAGGAGATTGTTATTAATGAATTGGTTACGGATAATGTACTTGGATTGATTACGCCCGCTATTCGTTTCATTTGTATAAAAATATTTTACTTTTATACAGGTAAATAATTTCCTTCAGCGAATGATATTTATTTCTACCACAAGCTTCTTCTTACTTTATTCAATAGTTTATTCACTATACGAATTATTGAAGCAATAGTCTATAGTAATGAACTGAACGAGAACACAAAAATGTAGTAGACCACAAACCTGTTCAGTATAAATTCATTTATCTTTATATTTACATTTGTATAATATTAGTACTATTTTTCCTTTACATAAATTTAAAAAATATACACTTGCTATGGATCATCTACCATTTTACACGAACAGATTATAGATATTAATAAAAGAGATCAAATCTTGTACTTTTTTATATTATATATATCTTGAAGCTAAAGTCATGGTATAGTTCTCTGTTGTAAGCAGAGCTGTTTTTTTAACATAATTTCCATATCTTTGGCATTATGGGATGATTTAATAATAATCATCATTCATCAGCTAAACAGTTCCGCGTCGAAAATATCTTTCCAAATAATAAGCCGCTAGCTTTGGAGACAATGGCGCCTCTGTGAAGGCTATGTCAGTCATTATGCAAATAAGTCTCGCTATGTGCACTAATTGTGTTGTAATTCCGATGATGTATTAGTACTTGCTGAAATTGTTTTAAATTGTGTTGATTATTACATACAGCGCGTATGTCCTTAGTAATTGTTTTTATTCAAGGGAGCGACGAGACGAACGGAACGTTCACCTGATGGGAAGTGATACGCCTTCCCATAACAACATACCACTCGTTAGGATGTTAATGTTAATATTGTTCTACATTGTGCTCGCCTTGAGAAATAGGATGTTGAGTCTCGTTACCCCAGTAATTACACTAACTACAGCGCCTTCAATCCAGAACAAAATAATGTTTGCACACTGCTTGACAGTAGGAATAGGCGCTGCGGTGGTACATACCGAGACGATCTCCGGCGACAGATACTTTCCACCTATAAATAGCTCTAGCTCTCCAGCAACAGAAGCTAATTCAGTAAACATTTGAACTAAAACACACACAAATCTACAATAATGTAGTTCCCCACATACTATCAATAAATACCTTTAGAAAGAAAACCTCCAATACTTTTAAAACAATACAGATGTAATATTAAATGAATTCCGGCATCATTTTCTCTTTGTTGTGTGACGCAGACAAATCTGTGGAATATTGTATGTAATGGTCCAACAAATTGCTTCAATTTTCCAATTCGTATTGATCGTTTAAAATAAAAACAATGCCATTGTAACGATCTCCTTTATAGAAGTAGAAAATCATTAAAAACCAGTTATTGTTCGTCTTTATGTAATTTATTGAGACGAATAATCTTTACTTAATAACTTACAGTTTTACTCATGGTGGGTCTCTGTTGTCTCCGATTATCTACAAAGGTACCATTGTGCCATTTTCTACCGTCAAACTGTAATTGTGTTGAACAAGTTCTAAAGGAGCTATAGCTAGTGGAATTACTGGAGTAACTAGACATCATATATTTCAAAGAGCATAATGTGGTGTAACAACCAGCATCCTTATGTAGTTAGATAGGACTGCTTTTATTGTATAGATTCAATGTTTGGGTCGCTAATTTAGAAAGCGTTACAAATCCTTTGTCTATTTATCTAAATTTATCAGTGATTTATTGTAATATGTTTATATTAGTCATTGAGAGTAATATGAAAGTAATAACGAAGGATTTCTTTTATGTACTTTAGAAACATACTTCTTGTGCATGATAGTAGTGTTCGTCCTTGTGTAACTTAAATTTGCATCAATCGTATGCTTGAAACTTATAACATAATATGTTATCATCGACACATGTAATTAAGAATCTTCAGCATTCCTGATATGGTAAGCTAGTTAATATACCACCTTACAACGCTAGATAACTTAATTCGAGTCTGGGTCTGTAAGTTGGTGCTGTATATGATCTCATATATGCAACGTACAATAAACTAAAATGTATCAAATCAAGTTTATTATTTTGACAGAAACTATCTCGTAGAGTGGTGGACGAGTAATGAATAACAAAACCCCTAAGTTTCAAGGGCAATCTGTTACTATGAAACTATTCACACTGGTCTACTAAATTGGTAACTAAACGTGCTACTTTATCAATTAACGATATTAAACGTTAAATTAGTTATAATAGAATCTCATTTAGGCTAGCCGTGGGGGCTCGATTGCGTTGATAAAATAATCAAATTATTAGCTGACGGTAACTTTGTTCAGCGAGAGCGTCGGTTATGGAGCTAACGAGTTTAGTAACCAAGGCTTTGTAAAACATGATGCTGCTTCGATTTTAATCACGAATTTACGATAATCCTTTTAACACAAGATTTGCTGTCACAGTAATGTTGAAGATAGCAACCGTGGTAAAAAAAAAAAAAATATTGTTCTTACGTTTCAAAAAATCGTTAACACATTTGTCTACGAAATATTTTTTTTACTTGAAAGGATTACTTCTAGTTAGCTTGAAACAAGTGAACCCAAAATAAGTGTATTTAAACATGCAGCAGATCAATTGTTATAGATCGGATCAATAAACTTAAAATCTATATTTACTACTGTCGCCATCTAACGCTGATCTTTAGAAACAACACAGCGTATGTGGAAAGTTTGCGCGCTATTTCCTCATAATCATTAAATATGCTCCGGTAGAGGTCGCTGGTAATTGCGATAACTCGCAAGTGTGACTAATGTATGACTCAATGTATGTATCCTAAAATCGGAAATATAAAAAAAAAACTATGTTGTATACAATAGGAGTTAATTCATTATTGATAACAGATTAATATTCTATAGCAATATTGTGAGAAACTTTAATATGACTTTATGGTAATGCATAAAAACTTTTATGAGAACTTTACAACTTATGTAAAAACTCTTAAAAGTGTAAGGGTTTTTGTTACGTAGGTAAGTTGGTGAGTTTATAACGTTATAAATTAACATTGTTTGATTATAACTAAAGAAATAAAAAATTAACTGAAAAATTAATTGCAAAGCGGTAGAAGAGTGTAATATTGAAAATTCATTTTAACTGAAAAATTGGAGTCCTAGGCAAAGGCTAAACAAACACGATTGGAATTCACAACTGGCTAGACAGCGCTCGTCGAAACTGAATACCGACAGTGTCTGGGCCGATCAATTAAAAACTTTCATTTACCAGTCAGGTACGGGTGAAAATAGGTTCGGCTCCTTCCATCCTACTTCCCAATCCCGTAAAGTAAACACAGTTAAACAATGCGGAATTCTGGAGCGGCGAGAATTCGGGCACAGATTTTACCGGTTTTTATGAAACGAGTATCTCTGTATTCTCTTACAATCGATACGTGAATGCTCTTTAGCAATTAGTAATAGATATTTATACAGCTTATATTATTAGGGAAAGGTAAGAATAACATCAAATTTTCCCTAACACATCTATAATATAAAAAATCGTATTTATCAAAGCCGTTCAATAAATCATTTATTTATATCAATTTATGGAGCCCATAAACGATGTGTCTATTTAAAGTATCGATACTTCTGGACTTAAAAGGGGTGTAAGGTTCCCACCACACGGGATCCAAGTCAACCTCACCTACTTGTGGTGTATCCTGCTAATCAACAAACGAGGCTCTGGTTTCCACCAACCCCCATTGGGCCAGCGTGGTGTGGAATGGCCGAATTCCTACATATAAATTTCTACCCGATCAACTTGAGAATCTTTGGAGAGAGTCCTTTGTCCAGCAGTGGACGTTTATCGGCTGATGACTTAAAAAGCTTGATCACCATTGTGGCACGAATCACTTTTAAATTATGTCTTACTGAGTTTTTCGAAATTTATCATTTGCTTTATTTATTGTAACGAAAGCTTCAAAAAACTAATAGCAAATACGCATAGATTTTTGAGTGTAGTATTTGAATCGTATAAAACAAAAAATCATTTTGCACTTTTAGCAAATAACTCATCGAAACCCAATTTTTTTTATGACTGTTAAAACAAAAAACATATGTCAGGAAAGCATTTTCTTTTTTTTATTTTGCTGTGCTATAGCCATATTTTCGGGGATACGCTTTTGAGCCCAGAGGTATCAACATGGTACAAACATCAAAAATAAATAACTTTCTATGCACTTTGTATACTAACGAACAATCATATTATCATCAAGCAATCATTCTTGGGTTTAGTGTAATTCTTTTTTTCTAGATTTGATAGAAGTATGCATTTTTCTGCTTACACCATCCGATAGCCTCAACTGGATCGCTTCATTACTGTAACACACGTTCGACGCCATGTATCGTATAAGTTTTACAGCCGTTGCTGTAAAATCTTCGTTTTATGGGAGTACCGATGATTTTTAGATCGGATCGATCGTTTTTCTTTAGTCGAACTGGAAGCTCTTCCATTATTTTCCAATACAATCTGTGATTTTTTTACTAAAATACCTTATATAGTAGAATATTGATGAAAAGAAATTCGTTGATTTTGGTATGCGGAAACTAACAATCTTTGTTATAAACTTTAGAGACAATAAACATAGGTTATAATTGTTTCTATAACGTTTGCTAGTTATAGATTTATCTACATAAAAATTGAAGATACACTGTGTATTAGGAGACCGCTTCCGAAAACGAAAACAGACGATGATACTAATGACACTTATGATGATGGGATAGAAAAAAAAATCGATCTAGATTAAAAAAATCATATTTTAAAACGTTTTATTAGCATTATTTACATTCCATCGTGTTAATACAGCTAAATAAAACTATAGTTTCATAAAAAATACTTTACTTATACTATAAAAAATTTGGTATGACACATCTTACCGATCTTTCTGCCTGCCGATGCTCTCGTGGCCTGATGAAGTAAGATTCAAATCGAAACCGAATACATCTCGTAGCGTAAATAATACTAATAAAACGTTTTAAATATATGATTTTTTTTCCGTCCTATCACAAAAGGTGTCATCAATACTATCGTCTGTCTTCGTTTTCGGAAGCGGTCCTCTAATACAAAGTATATCAATACACAGTATATCAATATTTCACCTATTATTTATCATTGCTTTTTACTGTATACTGCACCCGCAGGTGTGTGCACATAGATTTCGGGTAGGGTATACATATCATATCCAAAATCTCACTGCCTATCTATACTTACACTTTCAATTCATCGTAGAGTGAGGAGAGATTATTATTATGATAGGTTTAGGTAGCCAGGGTATGCTATGTCTATTTGCCTACATGAAGCGCACACCTCTATGTACAGTAAGTACTACCGCACATTAAATGAATATCTACGTGAATAATTTAAATCTTTGTCAAGTTTAAAATTCAGACTATAAACAGAGTACGTGACAAAGTAATGGCGTCGCAGTTGTTTACGTCACAGATCGAGAGTGAAAACACGGTGATGTTACGAGGATCATCCTTTATGCACGCCGTTAAGTGTAGGGGTGTCGTTGCTTCTAGTGCCGACAGGTGTTTTGGGAAGATTGCGGTGTATTGCCATCGTTATCAGTATTATTTAAGTTCCTGTGTGCGAGCACTAAGACATATATGAGATAATTTTTCATAGAGTTGAATTTAAAAACTGTAGCAAAAATTTATTTCGGCAGATTTTATATAAAAAAAATATTAGTTATTTATTTATTTATTAGTACACCAACAGCATAATATATTATATATTATCTTATGCTCTAGGTATGTTGTACAATATTAAATGTGTATTCCTATTATAAACATGCACCGCTTTGGCCACAGTATTGAGCTTAACAGCATCTAAAATATTGAAATTAAATAAAAAAGGAAATTATAGACTACAATTAATTAAGATGTACAAGTAAATTAATGATCTTAATGACATTAGAACTGAATCTTCCTTGAAATAATTTTTAATATTTAATTAATATCGTGTATGTGTACCTATATATATATTTATATTTATGTATATGTATGTATGTATGTATATATTTATATGTGTTTTTATATATGTATATTCATGTATTATATAATATATTGTATTTATTTGATGCACTTATCTCATCCTCTCTACATTACCCAAGGTAGATTGGAAAATAATGCCAATGGCATTAAGTCCGCCTTTATACGAGGTGTATAAAATTAAACAAATAACTAAATACATTTTTAACAAATCATAGATTCTAAATACTTAATAGACGGGTATAGCATTAGGTCCTTACATATGAAATTAGCGTTTTGTGGTACTGACCACTTTGGTCTGAAATATCTCGTCTTTGGTTAAGAATTCCAAATTCAAATTTATAAATTCATTTAGCTGGTACATTTGAGTTTTGAAAACAGTCATTCTTTTATTTTTTCTTCATTATTTTGTTCTTTGGCGTCGCTTATTACCGCACAATGGAAAACATGAAATATCTGTATATTTACGAGTACGAGTTCTACCGTGGCACCAGTACCAGTGCTGCAGAAATAGCTCGAAGGATTAATGATGTGTACGGCGCTATTGTCGCAAAAGAAAGCACGGTGCGTTTTTGGTTTCAACGTTTTCGTCCTGGAAATTTTGACGTTCAGAACCAACCCCGTGGGCGGCCGAATACCAAATTAGAAAATGAAGAATTAAAGGTTATTGTGGAAGCGGATCCATCACAAGGCACTTCAGAGATAGTGTAGACTTCGGGGTAAGCGACAAATCTGTATTCATCCACTTGAAGCAAATCAGGAAAGTAAAAGAACTTGAACGATGGGTACCTCATGAATTGAGTGAATCGAACTTGCGAACACGCGTCGACTGCTGCTGCTGTGTTACTTTGCATAACCGACACAATGATGAAGGGATTTTAAATCGAATCATTACTTGTGATGATGTAAAAGTGGATACTGTACGATAATCGGAAGCGCTCGTCGCAATGGCTGAACCCTGGAGACCCAGCTAAATCCTGCCCTAAACGAAAATTGACTCAGAAAAAGTTACTTGTGAGTGTTTGGTGGACTAGCGCCGATGTCGTTCACTACAGCTTTCTAAAATCTGACCAAATGATTTCGGCAGATATCTATTGTCAGCAACTGCAAACCATACAGGAAGAACTAGCTGCTAAACAACCGAGATTGGTGAATCGCTCTTGGCCACTGCTACTTCACGACAACGCAAGACCACCACCACACACTGCACAACAAACAACCACTAAGTTAGATGAGCTACAATTGGAATGTCTGCAACATCCACCGTACTCCCCGGACCTTCCCCCAACAGATTACCATTTTTTCCGGAATTTGGAGAACTTCTTACAAGGAAAAAAATTCAACTCCGATGCGGCAGTTCAAACCGCCTTCAAAGAGTTTATTGATTCCAGCCCCCATGGTTTTTTTAGTAAAGGGATCAATGAACTACCTATGAGATGGCAAAAGTGCATAGATAACAACGGTGCATACTTTGATTAATTAAATATATTTTACAAAAAAAAAAATTACTTTATATTCCTCCCGTACAAAACGCCAATTTCATATGTAAGGACCTAATATTAAATCCAGTAACAGCAATGTAATGACATCAGTTAAAATAGAAAGACATGCGTTTCAATATTAAAAAAAATTATACCAAATCTAGCTCACTCTTTCAGATAGCTTATGTACTAATAACTTAACTATCTCTGTTTGTTAAAGAAAGTAGATATATAAGACGTAGTATTAAAACTGTATAGAGCTAATTTCGAAGTGTTGAAGCAAAATCTATCAAATAAGCATCATCTTATTGTATTGATCATTTATTTCGTTACAACACTTGACGTACAAATCGGCATAAGCATTAAATCATTGAACTACAAAGACAACCAAACAAGAACTGTAAACTAATTAACACCAATGGTATAGACCTGACGTTAAAATATGAAGATCGATTCAACATTCAGAACAAAGGCTTACTTTATGACAAGTAGCCAATATAATTACGTAACACAGAAATTCTGACAGCACATTTTTTCATGAATTAATCATTAAAGTAGTAAAAAGTGAATAATGTGGAAATAAATCCTTGATACAACCAGTTGTTTTCTCAATGATAGTTTCCAGACCACTGGTGAGTACGAAAAATTACTTTTAGATTGCTTTGTCTAACTGTGATCATCAATAAGCTAAACTGAACAGAGAGTAGTTCATTGAACATTTAAATTAATTACTAGCTAACTCAAAATATAATCATTTATTCCTTTTTTGCACGGAAATACTTAGTACAGGAATACACAATTACACAAATGTTGAATCGTTTTTAGCTTAATTAACATGCTATTAACGTCTAATTAAGCATTTTAAATCAGCTGTTTAACCACAGGGCAAAGCTAATTTTGGTTCTCGGCTATCTCTATACGTTTGCAAAATATTCTGATGGAACTAATGTTTAGTTAAATATTTCAATATAGAATAGTTTTATTTATTTTAATTATTCGACAATTCGACGAGACGAGAGAAACGTAAAACTTTACTGTTCCGGTTTGAAATGCATCGTAGCTAATGAAATTACTGGGGTAACGAGATTTAACATTTCATGTCTCAAGGCAACGATCACAATGTGGTGCTGTGTATATCATCCTAACTAGCCCCACGATATTATTAACAGGATTATCACTTACTTCTCATCGCTTTATCAAATACAGAAACTATGTAATAGACACTAGAAACTATTTCATTATTTTAATAGTAACGATGAGAAGAGTCTAAATCAAAGTAGCGGGAAACTTAATTGAGTTGTTATATTACAATTTACTATTTAATCATAAAAAAATAATAATCAAATACTTATTAAGATAATACAGTTCAAAAAGCGTGACACTGTAACAAAACAAAAGACAGGTAAAGCGGGCCCCCACGCACAGAGGTACTTTTACTTGCATTCCTAATACGTCGCTGCGCAGGCGCAGTTTCACTCGACGGCGGACGCAGCATACCAAGAAGCGGTTTATCATCGGCCCTCACGATCGGACGGGTTTAAGGTTAAGGGACTTGAGGAAAGTTACGTAATATTATATGCCATAGTGACGAAACTAGTACGAAATTCACATGATAGTGACGATACAATACACTGCAAACATTTAAAATTAATTATAAGTTATAAATTTGTTTCGTTGTTGTGTGCTTTACAATATTATTTTATTTATCAATTCCTATTCAAACCGTCAGTTATCTATGTCAACTACAATACTGTTACTACCCTCCGGCTAGCTGTTCCCCGTTTGCTTCGCTGGTCATAATATAAAATTAAACGTTTGTCTGAAATATTGCTTGAGAGCGACCGCAATCGAATATGACTCTCTATAGCAACCGTATAAACAATGCGAAATGAAATTGTTTACGTTAATGAGAAGTAAAATGATGTTGGATCTATAACACTGAGACAATCAATAGCCTACAACCATCTACAAATCATTTCGCGTCGAACAGTCATATTCCCATATCGATACGTTTACGCCACGCATCATCGTCGCTGCTGACAACATAAGAGAACAGCTCACAAGGCTTCACTCGATCTGAACTGAAGAAAAAGGCTTCGTGCTTGTATTAGGAACCATCGCCGTCAGTTCGAGCAAATTTTATTTAAATAAAAAAAAATAATAAAAAAATTATTATTAAAAAAAAATTACTTTATTACATTAAAATTTGTGTAGAAATAAGTAAGAAATAAATCACCAAATTTTTTTCTACAAAATCGGGAATTTTTTTTGTATGACTCCAGAATCATTGTTTTTGTATGGGGTACTCCATATATAGATAGATAGGATACGAGCTATACTATAGCCCCTCAAGATCTTTTACACCTATTATCTTTCACACTGTACATAAGAAGAGCTTCTTAAAATTAGGAATTTTTTATCATGATAATTTTTTGTTTAAAAATGACTTTAATTTCTTCATTTTAACATACTAAAAATAATGTTAAATAAAATTTAAACGATAACTGTGTCAATATATATGCAAACGTACGTCGAAACATATCACTTCCAAATTGTGTATAACATTATTTGATCGACGCTGTTTCAATACAACAAACAAACATTCAAAGTTGATTGACAGCAAATAAATGTTGGCCCTATTACATTAGTATGTATGTAAGATAATATTTCAGCACAACATTGAAATGCTACATACTACAAATATTTTAGCAATAAAAACGTATACAAAGTTAATAACATAATAAACAACTTATTAACCTCAATAATATAGTACGCTGAAAAGTTTAAAGATAAAGGTTGACCATTGAGGCGATGATCTGTCTTTCTATTACCTACATATATATAAAATATTTCCATCTATGTAGAAACTCATCACGATACTTATGGAACCATAAAGACTTGAAAATTGGTAGGCATATTCCTTTTGCCGAGTATAGATCAGCTGAAAATGGATCTTACAACATTCATTTCCCAAAAGGAATTGCAGTTTGTTATGATCAGCAAAGTGGGCGTGGTAAAGCTAGTAGTTTATATTGTATAATTAAATTAAATTATCTACTACGTTCTTTATTCAGCGAAGCCATGACAAGAACAAAATATTCAACTGATAGCAAGCGATACAACTGCCCATAATAAAGTGGCACTAGTTCGGAAGATCCCTCCAACGGGTTCTCGTCTTGTCGTGGCGGAGGGGCTTAGTAACCATGGCCCGACACACGGTGAAGCGAAGTGGAACCCACCCGGCCGGCCCGAGGCGGCCGCTCCAGGTAAGAGCTCCGTAGGCCCACCAAGAGCTCACCGGATGCGCGTCGGGAGCCGCAGGGGAAGAGGAATGTCGGTATTGCGATGCGCCGTTCTCCCTATCCTCCGGGGCCGTTAACGGGTAGCGGCGGGCCCAACATCTCTCCGCCGCGGGGACCCGGGAGACGTTTTTTCCCGTGGCTCCCATGGCCTCTGGGCGACTACAGGAGGCCGAGGAGGGTTCGCGCTGCATGTTACGGCGCGCCCTAGAATGGGATGGTTCACCCTTCCCTCCCGAAGTGGGGCTGTGAAAGCGGTCAGCGCCGGCAGAGTCGCGGTTGCGAGCAAAAGCGTTCCCGTGACCCTACCATCAGGCAATGAGGCACATCGTGGGGGTTTTAGTCGGTGCAAGTCCGACATAACCCATCCTTGCCCCCGTGAGAACGAGTATGCGTAAGCATTTCCACCACGTAAAAAAAAAAACAAAACTAGCTCGGAAGATATATACCGTACCGCGTTGAACTCGTCGACGTGTGACAAAGATGTTTATTTGTGTTACATAAGTATTTCTACTAGCGACAGCGCCTTTGCAACCGGAGTACAGTAATGTTTGCACGCTATGGTTTGGCAGCAGAAGTAGGATATACAGGAGTATCTAGATGATCTGCAGCAACAAAGACCACCACAGCGTTTCTCTCTTTAAATATTAATCTAAAGATATACATTTTTTACACATTTAAATTTAAGTCATTTCCTCAGCTACAACCACCAATCAAGCCGGAACACGGTACTTGCACAGTACTATTTGATCGCGGAAATTGTAACTATTGTGATACCTAACCTAGACAATGTCGATGAAATATAAGCTCATGTTAAATCACCCGATGTCAGGGAAACAATTAAGTTAACAAGTAATTGAATGGAAGCGGGTTTATTTATAACATACAATTTGGCAAACTGCCTCGCAGCCTTCAACCCACGTACTCAAGTATTCCACGAAACTTGTAACACTTGGCCCGGTTCCCCACTTTATATCGGCGGACTGTTTCGGATCGTCAGTCAGCGGGCCTCTTTGTTAAGCATTGATTAACGAGCCCCGTCGAGTATGGTCAAGGGGCTTTGTCGCGCATACTCATAGCACCATTGTCAGTTCATCTAGCGTGTGATACGGACACTAATGTGTCACATTGACGCCATTTTAATGGCTAGGATAAACTTTGCGTGAAGTATTTACGACTTATACACAATATTCTGTATGTACATCCTCCGGGTTAAATACAACATAAATCTATTCAAGGTGGTCTCTGATACCGAAGATCGTTTATGTAGGTACCATAACAGTTACCTATTTCTATCGTCGAACAAAACTGTGCAAACAACACCGTTTTCAATTTTAAAGAGCGTTGTAGCTGAGGAAATTACTTGGGAAACGAGGCATAATATCTTACCTACCTTATCCTAACCAGCGCTGCCTTGTGAGCAAGCGTATCATTTACCACCAAGGGAACATCTCGCTCGTCTAGTCGCTTAGTGAAATAAATTTATAATTTCTATACGCATTTAATTTGAGGTGTTTTTATAAGTATATTAAATGTGAATCAAAACCGTAGAATGCTAGTTATCCTAACTAGTGCCACATTGTTGTAAATAGGCGCGCAACTTACCATTAGGTAAAGGCCTTCCTCATCTACTCGCTTCGCGTAATTAAGAATAAATAAATAATTGAGACACCAACATAGTCCAAAAGATCGCTAACCTCAAGTGGCAATGGGCAGGAGACATCACTAGAATGACTGACAGCCGATGGAGCCACCATTGTACTTGAATAGCGACCGCGTGATGGAAGACGCAGTGTTAGCAGCCTCCCCCTCCCCACTAGGTGGTTCAACAATCTGGTTAAGGTACGGAAAGTAGATGGATGCGATCAGCGCAGGATCGATTGATGTGGAGATCTTCAGGAGTAGCCTATGTCCAGCAGTATCTGTCGGTTAGTGATGATGATGAAATAGTTGAAGGCCTTAACAGTTTAGATGCAGTGCAAGTATTTCACTAAAATTGACTTTAGAAAACAGGCAAAATGCAATTCTTTCGGTTCGCTTGTGCTGAAATCACAAACTGCTCAACATTTGGATTACCAATGCGATTATTGAAATTCAAAGCGCGATGATGTTTGCAAAATAAATTAACAATCTTGAACGTTTGTTAAAAAAAAATAGACTGGGACCTCTAAAAGGCCACTTTGTGACGTCACAAACATTAAAATGACGGCTGAATCGTGAAATGAAACCGGAACGCGATAACGCAAAAAGGCATTCACAAATTTCATTACGGATTCGTGTACACGGTAAACTTTTTTTAGATTATAAACCATGATAGATTATATTTATCGGTTAGTATAATAAATACAAACTTCAGAAAAGACGATCGAGATTAAGATTTTGTTATTGCTAAAATTTCTGGAGTAACAACACATCGCGTCTAGAAACGATGAGCTCTAAGTAGTGCTATGTAAATAAACTTTACAGTCTTAAGACGCTAATATCCTTATAGGTTTAGCGACACGAAAAAGGCCTGTGGCTAGACAATCTTTGTAATACCTGCAAAGATATTGGAGACAGCTTTCAGCAGCCTTTTAAACGACCTATCTATCACAGCGTTGGGAAGGCTACGGTTGCGCAAATAATGAAGACGAATATTAACGGTAAGATAACTGCAGTAAAAATCTTCACAAAACTTCTACTTTCTCTCAAGGTTCTTCCCTATGCAAGTAACGTAATCGTTTGTTTTTTATTTTTATACTATAAACCGAATTTCGTTTGAAAAATAAGTTTAAAACGAGCAGAAAGAAGCGTTTCACTTATTACCTATGCACTTAAAATGTAAAATTCATCCGAGACGATAACGGTGAAACGTTCAGATAATTCACTACGCTATTTTTAGGGAGCGACTGTATTAAGAATTAAAAAGAGGGAGCGATGTGCTGATCCTCAACGAGGAGCGTGTAAAAGCATTTGCTTTGTACTGAAGTTTTTTCATAAAAATCCGATATTCCTCTTTGTTTGTTTAATTAAAACCCTTTGTTATAAATTATCTATGTAAAAAATAATTAATGCATATATGTAGATAAATGTTATCGTGTAAATCTTTATAGATTTATACCAGATGCCTTTGTTATATTTACTCCTTTTTTAATATTCAACAGCCGCAAGTTCCCCTTTATCTCAGACTGAACGCATAGATCTTTTTATGCCATACATTCTAGTATTAATATCCGATCATTAACAATAACAAAAATCAATTTAATGACGTATTCAATCCATATAAAAGAAAACCATAAAAATATCCTTTGCCTAAGTTATTCAAAAAATATGTGACCAGCAAATTCTATTAATGTATATACTCGTACTAAGTTAACGAAAAACCACTATAATGTGTTTCACGGCATAAGTCGCCTACAATGTAATATGAAATAAATCTTAAAAAAATTTAAAGTTACCAAAACTTGACTTAATTACATTTTCTTAAATCAGACAAGGTTCTTTTTAATTTTCGTGTAAATCCCGAACAGGTAATAAGAAAACATCTCAGATCCTTTTAGGGTTGCTAACGACCGAACCCTTTTATAACAACTGTGGAACTACGAGTAAACGTACAACGATCAACGATCAACGTTAAGAGTACTAGTTTTTAGGGGGATGTCTTATTAAGAGAACTAGGAAATTCATCTGTGCCATAGATTTAACGAATAAATTTATCTGCTGATAGTCCTCTCCTCGTTCGTCCTCGAATAGTCCTCGTATACAAGGTTTATTTGCACGTAGTAAAGTTCGTAATAATCACACCCTCTTTGTAGCTATATGACGAAGTAGAAAAATTCTCTTTTCCTTGGATTTAAAAAAAAAAATAATTATATCAGTAATAAATTTCTGTGCTACGATATGCTAAGTGTTAATAACTGCAGCGTCTAAAAGAGCACTTTCACAAAGCGATCCGAAAATTGGAGAGTGGAAACCTATTATGGTGCACTGCAGCACCGCAGGTCCAACGACTTAATGAGGTGAAGTCTACCTTTCACTCCTCCAATTACTGTATAGGATACCGTTTTAGTAACACTTAATGTGGAATTACTTTGTGCTCTTAGTGCGCTGCTTGTTACTCTCTGGTCTAGACTTAGCAGCTATGCAGTTAATTAATTAGCCCTACTTATTATATACTTCTAGAAATTAAAGATCATGAACAATAACACACGAATAATTGTTTTTGAAATACTTCAATAAGACGTTACATACGAGGAGGGATCAAAAAGTAGTGAGAATGAGATAGAAAATAATGACTTCTGATAACTTAATAATTTATTTCTCTACATAGTTCCCGACTCTCTACACACCGAGTCCAGCGCTTTTCCTTGCTTCAATCCCTTTAAAAAAAGTTTTGTCTTGGTCCTATAAAAAGCTCTCCACTGCATCCATCACCTCGTTATCGTCTTCGTACCTGTTTCCCCTTAAGTATTCGTTCAATTTGGGGAATAGATAAAATTCACTAGGCGCCAGATCTGACGAATAAGGGAGGTGGTGAACCAATTCGGAGCTAGCTTGCTGAATGGCGGCCATCACAACTACCAACCTGTGCGAGGGTGCGTTGTTGTGATGAAACACCACGCCCCTTCGAAGTTTCCCTCTTCTTTTCTCTTTGATGACATTCCTCAACTTGGAAATTAACGCTTCATAATATTGGCCTGTAATAGTGGTTCCACGCTCCAGGTAATCAATCAACAATATCCCTTATGAGTTCCAAAATATTGAGGCCATAACCTTGTCAGCTGATGCCACCGCACGAAACTTTTTCGGGGTTGGTGATGATGGCCGTTTCCATTGCGAAGATTGCTGTTTTGTCACGGGATCAAAATGATGGACCCAAGGTTGGTCCCATGTTACGAAACGAGACAAAAAGTTTTCAGAATCTTCTTGAAACTTGTCCAACAATATCTTCCAAATGTCAAGTCGATTTTGTTTCTGACTGTCGGTTAACATTCTCGGCGCCCATCTTCCGGAGACTTTTTTCATATTCAAAGATTGTTTCAATATGGATTGAATACTTCCATATGAAATGCCCGTTTCTTGAATTAAGTATCGGATGGTAACTCTTCGATCGTTCAATACAATTTTCTCGACTTTCGTAACATTTTCTTGAGTGACTGACGTCGATGGACGTGGTGACGGCCGCAACGATGTTCGTCGTCTGTGCTCGTTCTCCCTACTCGAAATCGAAAAATTCACCTTGCCACAGTTGAATACGGCGGAGCAGACTCTCCTAATGTTGCCTCCAAATCGCAATGAATCTCTTGCGTCATTAACTTTTTTAAACAGAGATATTTAATAACGGCTCGCACTTAGTTTTTCTCCATTTTCGAGAACACGCTCCGACACGAAGCAAACAAATGACTACATTCAAAAAAAAATAAAAGAGAATCGAAATTTTTTTTCTTTATTAATATTACAAATATGTATCTGAGTTAGGCCAGTATTCATTTTTTTTTTATCAAGGAGTATTATTTCGTTCTCACTACTTTTTGATCCCTCCTCGTAATAATTATCATATTTTTTTTTTTTGTTTCACAGGGAAGGTTGTTAGGTAAACGACGAGGTGACTTATAAGACAATAAGTACAGCCACAAAATAAAGTTAAAACTAATAAAATAAAACTAATTTGCTATTCTTGGTTTTACATTATTATGTAGGTATGGTCGGAAACCTTAGTAACTTGTAATTTGTATTAATACCCTACAATCCATGTTTTCCATAGGTAACAATGTTACTGCATTATTCTCTTATTACGGCGTGAACGCCGGTCCGCGACTCCAATATCAGATGAGCTAAATCAAAAAATTACTAGCAAGCGATATACACATTCCTCAACAGAGAATAAACATTTATTATTTATTCTATCAGGGCAACATGTCAATTCCTTAGAAGTTGTATTGACCAATTGAAACCAATAGACTGATATCGACATTGGTCTCAAAAATTGTTAAGAATAGTATTATACATGCTGCTATTTTTAGTATGAGCTTTTTTACATGTTATCTGTAAATATAATATCTATGGTTCAATGGTATGAAGTTCCTTGAAACATTTTTTTTATACCACTTAGGTGGCAAACAGACCTGCGGCCCGCCTGATGTTGAGCGGTAACCCCAGCCTATAACCGCCAGTAACACCAGAGGTATCACTGGGCGTGTTGCCGAACCTGCAGAAATCTTTTCTCGCCCAACTTCCATAATTGCAATTTGTACATAGATTTACAATACTCTTTGCGGAAACCGAAAATTAAAATATTTTAGCTTTGGAATTAAACAGTTTACCTTTCCAAAAGCTAATTCAACATTAAACTGAACTCCTGCGGAGCGATGACTCGGTCAACATCAGAGGCGGGTCAACGGATAGATTTCTTTCGTCGTTTTGTTGCCCATTCAGTAGACTGGAAAATGGTTATAACAGGAGCCGTATTTAAATAATGCGGAGATACAAGAAGATAAAGGACATTGATTACCTCAAAGCTACACCCATATAGAATTTTTTGTGATTATTATTCTTAATGAAAATTATAGTAAGTATATAGTGAGTAATATAGTGTCGAGACAAACAGTATGTTCATTTAATGGCAGTAATAAAGTCTGTTCATTATAAAGCGGTGCTCCTAATTATTCCTTTTATCTTTTGCAGCAACGCGTTAGTGCTCGAGACATAAGCACTAGAGACAAAAGACGCCACATCTCATTAGTTCAGTAATTTCATTACATGCAGCGCTAAAGATATTGCTGTAATTGGATTAAAGTATCAAATTATTTTTTGGTTTTAATTTGCATTTATTTAGGCAAAAATTGGGGCAAGGAAAGTTTTAAGAGGGTCCTCTGGAGAGTAAGAAATATTAAAAATGATACGTTTTTGGGTCAACAAATTCATGAACCTATTAATATGCGAATAAATATTTTATACGTAAGGTAAAGAAAAAACTTATACGAGTATAAAAATATATCTAAGAATGAACATATACTCGATATAACAAATCTAGGTATATAAAGTAAAGGAGAGATCGAAAGATCTTCATCAAAAAGATTCAGTGTACTTTGTGGGCATTTTGTCCGAAGCACGAACCTTGCAGCTGCTCCATATTATAATACCAATCGTGATCAACCTTATTTTAATAATAATAACGTTAGCAGTGACTACATACACTTGTGACTCACACATGCACACTGTGTCTCCGTAAACACGAGGGCAGATGCTCTCAGGCACCTGGCGCGGAGATACAACTTAAGAAATATAGCTGCGATTAACAATTTGGTTGGGAAACGTCGCACTTTTTTGTACTCGTAAGTAAATATGTTTATCCGAGGGATCTGATTCCAGTAATTGCTAATTCTAGTGATTAAGATATGTTAATGTAATGCAAATAAGATCTAGGTAGGTACAAGCTCAATGGCTAATACCAACGCCATGCAATGTGTAAACATAACTTAGTTACGATTTAAGGGCATATAGTGACATCAATGAGATCAAAAGTATTAACATCTTAAATCCTAAAGCATTTGATGTTTTATTGATATGAACAAAAGTATCACTACATACAGAGATACATTACATAAAAAAAATATATTGAAGATAGTTAACTAAAGTCGACTAGTAGATACGTTCCCACACTTGCTTGGAAACGAAGCTCTTTAACTAAAATTCTATAATTATTATTTTTTAATTGATACAAAAAGTTATGTATTCGCAATACTATTTTAAATGTAAAATTAATATATCTTAATATAACAACGGCATCATCATGGAAATGATGTGTGATAATGTAGTCCTATCGAAAAGTATATATTCGTTTCAGGAAGAATTTGGTCATAGTTTAAATTATGATAAATATTCATCATCAACCGACAGACGTCTACTGTTGAACGTACTCTTGTAATGTACTTGTAATTTATTCTACAAAACAAGGTCTTAACAAACGTTAAACATGATGAAATAGCGGAGGTTAAATTGTATCCCAGTAAGCGTGGAAAAGGTTGTCGTGGTTTAATATTTGCCGTCATAGTTATCAGCTTATTTTGAATATTAATCTTAATTTCCTGGACTCAATATATCAAATATTGATTCCAAGAAGAAACTCTGAATAGTGAAAAACGTTTTCGTTATTAAATTACTCGGTAACATATAAGCAAGTCACTATAAATAATAAAATCAGTTACTAACAAAACATATCACTGTCAGCATAACCAAATTCAATCAAAACATAGAAGACGTACGCTTGAGTATCAAATGGCATTACAACAAGACGTAACAAAACTGACACATGTTACAACTTAACCCCGGTAAATTAATTAATAGAGATAAAGGGAAGGGCGGGGGGTGGAATCGCAGTAACGAACAGCGAAAACGGGGTTACGTTGAACAAAAGCGAAGCGGGGAACGCTCATCACAGAACGAGATGCTACCGAAATGATCAAGTTTATTAGCGCAGCAGATTATACAACCCAGATGGATTGTCATTTATCTTGTTTGTAAAGTACAATTTAGCAAAAGATTCTCATAATAATGATTTTATTATAAATTAACAGAAATTATTATTTGGACGTCTTCCTTCTACTCTTCGCCCCGTCGATAAGCATATTTTGTCGTCTTTTAGTCAACTATAATGTTTTGTTCATAATGAAATTTATCATAGAAAATAATTTTATATAACTTTTTTTACTTTCTACTTGAAATTTTTAATTTTGACCAATGGCAGGTTTCTGTTGATGGAAACCGTCTTTGTTTGTATATATCATCGAAGCTCGTATTTCCAGCGCTAAACAGTAGTATGCAAGGCAACCATTATTGTTATGGTTATATCGGCGTTATAAAGTATCTAGTAAAATTACTCGTCACCTGACATTACATGTTTCTAAGTGACGAGCACGATATAGTGCAGTGTATATCATCTCAACTAGCACCATGTTGTTGCGGGCAGTCGTATCATCTACCACCAGGTGAACGTCTCGCTCGTAAATTCGACGAATAAAAATAAGTTTCTATACATTGAACAAAGTTAGTACAGATATTACGCAAGGTATTTTGTTACTTTTCCTTCCATCAACATTTGCTCCATTTACTAGCGACCTACGCGAAAGACGAAACACATTTTTCAGTTGAAGTACCTCCTTAAGTGAGCATTTTTAAACTTAAAATATATATTCGAAAATAAGCATTTATATTTTACAAAGAGGAAGAATGATGCATCTTTCGCGAAATGCTTATATTTATCTTCTTAATATAGGAACACGGAAAAGTTGTATTATAAAATTATTCACAATAAGAGACTTTTCTCTCCCATTTAGTTAAAACCTCACTTAAATTTCAACATCAGAGATATAACAACCATCTTACGAATATATGGCAGAATTTTTAACTACAAACAAATAACTTGAACCTTCTTCAGCTCCGGTAAAAAGGATTTAAGAGAGAATATAAATTACTTAGTTAACGCGAACTCATCTGCATTACACAGGAGTGTTTTATCATTCTTACAAAATGTAAATTGATAAGATTACTTAGCACTTTACATTAACATAAAGATTAGCGAAATTCGTGATAATTAACGAGAGATCCAATATTCACATTAAGTTATATATATATATATATATATATATATATATATATATGTGACCGACCTGTGACTTTAACAAAATTGATCATGTTAAATTCAATGCATATGTCATTCATCATCAGCTGATAGATGTCCACTGCTCGACACAGGCTATATAGTGCTTTTCATTAGGGAAATATATTTCGTATTTTAAACATTTTTGACAGTGTAGTTAAGAGAATAACCTAGAGTTAAATTTTCAATCATTAGCGATTAATTTATACATCATCATCAGCCGATAGACGTCCACTGCTGGACAATAACAAATTCATTAATATTTTTAGTTAAAATTTACTCTTTACTCAATACTCTTCTAAGAATCTCTGTTGCTGGTGTCCAGCTAAATACGTAGTAATAGATATTATGTTAGCGTGTAAACAGTACTGGTTTTTCAACTTGAAAAACTTCATAGCTTTTTTTAACACAATCCTAAAATATTAATACTTAATTTTTGATTTTTTGGAAGCAAAACTTATGCTTAATGTTAAGCAACCAGTTTCCAATGAAACAGAAATGGCACGATGACTGAATCTTACAAAAACCCAAATTGCACCATTTTCGCCGATTTCAATTTTCAATGTTGAATTGGATTCAATGAAATAAAAGAAAACATTGCACATCAAATGAAATTATTTTTTTTTTTTTTACACTTAAAATCTAGTTTCCGTCACAAGAAATACATTGCCATTTTTGTTAAAATTGTTGAACTATAAATTTTGTGATTGAACATACTTTTCTATTGAGATCGATCAGTAAAAAGTTATTGTATCTACAAAATTCCAATATAAAGTTCAAGGTATGTAATGTACCTTAACAGAGCCTTAGAAGTCGTGAGCAATCAGAGACGAGGACAAGAGCTGGATGTGGTCTCTGGCCATCGTGATAGTACTCTCAAAGTCGCTTATATCTGCATAAAAAAAACCGTGGGATGGGCTATACCGGCATAGCATTGAGATCCCGGTTTTTTTCCCGCAAGATGCATTGATCTTTCCAAACGCTAAGTTCTATATAACCCTGAGGTCCCCCCTTAAAATACGAGGTGACTTTTCAAAGATTTCTCCCCCGAAGCTGAAAAAAATTTACTTACAGAAAACACAAACAAATAGACACAAAAAAAAACGGTAATATTGTGTAAACATTGTTAATCTTGTATTTATTGAAAATCGGCGTCTCTGTTGCCGGAAATTACCTAGGCGGGTACTAAACCGGTTTGAAGGATGCTGTAGCTAGTGTAATTCCTGGGGTAACGAGACTCGACATCTTGTCTCAGGGGACGAGCGCAATTTGGTGCAGTGTATACCATCTTAACAAGCGCCACGTTGTTATGGGCGAGCGTATTACTTACCATCAGGTGAACGTGCCGCTTGTCTTATCGCTTAATGATATAAGAAAAAATCTAATAAAATTATTTAGTTTTGGAGTTTATCAAATGTTTTAAGTTTATCAATGTTGATACTTTATTTTGGAAATAAAACTTAGCATGTACTAGTATTGTTGTAAAAAGGGGATAAGTAAAAGAAATATTGTTAATTCCTATATGTGCATATATTAGTAATTTAAAGTAGCGTTTACGTCAAGCGCGACGTTAATATGGAGCACGTGCGAAAATATCGCACCGATGCACAAGGATCATACCTAACGTAAAGGTCACCACACACCGGGGCGTCACGGCCGCGTCCAGCGGCACCCTTGCAAGCGATTACGCAACGCTCCATGTGGCAGGAGTGCGCATCGAACCGACTGCGCCGGTCGCACCACCGCGAATCAATAGCCACGAGATTGCATGGTACACGGTCAAGACCAAGCGCGGCGGGCCACGTGTGACGTTTATGGAACGCCCCGGTGTGTACTGGCCTTAATGCATTCGTAGTTACTTCCGCGAGAGGAAATAAAGTTCTCTATAAACGTAGGAAACATGTCGCAAATAATAACCGTGCACTGGTGTTTGCATTTGACTTTATAAACATAATTTAGTCGGTTATATAGACATGTTTATTATGAAATATTTAATATAAGAAAATATTTATAATTGTTTTTTTTTTATGTAATTAAGCGACGAGACTAGCCGGATGAACACCTGATAGTAAGTGATACGTCCGCCCATAACAACGTGAGGCTAGTTAAGATGGTACGCACTGCACGACATTGCGCTCTTCGCCTGTGGCATAATATGTTGTCTCGTTACCCCAGTAATTACACTACACTGGCTACAGCGCCGTCCAAACCGGATCACAATAGTGTTTGCACATTACTGTTCGTGGTAGATATAGGCGCTGCGGTGGTACCCACGTAGACGATTTAAACGATTTTTTTATATTTACATGAATATTAAATATTTAATTGAACTAAATTTAAATAGTTACTAATATTTAATTTGATTAAATACCAAGCACAACACTAGAAGACAACAAGACCAAATTTTTCTTAAATTGAACTGTGAACCAATAATTAAAAAGCTGTAGGTACTCCGTAATGACTATGACGTCAGGTCTCGCCTCTGACTGCCTATCTCACCTATGTCGTTCCGTAACAACAAGTACAGCAAAACACTCGAAATATCGAGATAATTAATAAATAAATAAACATCATCATTTCAACCGATGGACGTCCACTACTGACCATAGGTCTCTTCTAATATGTTCCACGAAGTACAGTCTCATTCTGCTTGAATCCAATGGCTCCCAGCGATTCTTTATAATAAATAAATAATCACAATCATATAATCAAAATTAAGTTCCATTGAAGTAATATTTATTTCAAATTATGATAAATGAAGACAAAGGTGCTGAGGTGTTCAAGGCCCGAATAATCTATAATGTTAATTTATGATAAGAGCCGGTGATGTTAACAGCAGCAGATTTGCAATATAAGGAAGCTGTATATCTTTAGTTTCTTTTCTTTCTTGTATTCGTCAGTTTAATAACCCAGCCAAATTAAAATGTTATTAAAGTGTCTTATCAACGACTCTTTCCATACAATGCATTGGTCTTCACGGCAGTGTTTCTATTGTTGCATATCATGGAAATGGACATAACGCGGACGGAGCATTGTGCGACAAAGCCTTACACAAACGTCGGCCTAAATAACTACTACACTATTCTACTATTCATGAAGCCATAAATTGTACTAAGTACGTAATTCCAGGCGCTAAGTGATGTATACTTAGTTACTTCTAATTAAAACGGGGCCATCATTACAATGGTAATCGTGTACAACTTGCACTCGACGTGCTATTTACGACGTATTTATGTACACTAATAATTATTTAAAGTTTATAATTAAAAAATATTTATGTGCTTCTATATCTAAACTTTATATAGGTAATATAAATTGTTGTAAGTATAAATTTATTTCTTACATATTTACGTTATGAATGAAACAGCCCGTCTTAAAGTTCCTTCTGCTGGGACTCGGAACCTTCTGTCACAAGGTGCTTTAATTGTAAATTATAAAAGAATCATAATAAAATTTAAGCATAATTAAGCACTTACAATACTTTATTTCAATTAAAAATATATCAATTATGGCTTACGCGCAATTTGAAATTTGATATCTGTACATGTCTGCGAAGTATGGGACTTCGCTGCAAACATTTTGTCACTGCACAGTTTCCCACTCTGTAATTGCATCTCTTTCAAACCTCACCAAATCGATATTCAATTAAATATCCACTTGCGTTTAAATCAAAACGTTATACTGCACATTATGGCTTTTATACATTTTTAAGGACAATTAAGTATTATTTACAGCGAATACAAACAAAATAATTTAAGAACGTTAGAGACCAGACGGAAACGTTCTCATACGTAACAGTCTTTACATGCACTGAAATATTGGTACATACAAAATATTTATTTTACAATAACACCTATATATATATATTTGTGATATGTACATGCCCAATTTATATTTTTAACATAAAAACCGATAATAACAAACCCTCCCGGTATATTGTAAATAATGTATTATATGTATGTATCGGCGGTAGGTTCACTTTATTGCAGTTGGAGCAGCCTCCAACAAATAATTTCTGTCAGAAAGCCTATTCATCCAATATAAAACCAATCATCAAAGTTTAGACGTGAACATAGCAGTATCTGAATTTCAGTTTTATCTATTACTCAAAGCTATATAAAATTATGTAACAGAGTACATTTTCCTTTCAACAATTATGCTGCCGTATAAATAACAATGAAAATAAAGGATGTTTAACGAACACGAGGTAATATTCAGCATCGCGCCTGCAGCGTAACTTTCAGCGCAATGGTTCATTAAATTCGATCATGGGCTGTTCATCTCACGAAGCAGCTTAATTACGAAGCTTTTTATACTGAGCATCGTCTTAGCGCTAACTTCATTAACTGAACCAACTTAACACCTTACATCACTGTTAGCTTCGTGTTTTCTGCATTCAAAATTTTATTAGTAATTAGTTTACTGTTGCTAAATATTTCAAAGTGGAGATGGTTATGGGAAAAAAATATGAAGTTATCCAGCAAAATGGAGGAGCTGGTGAAAATAGAAAGGAATGTTTACAAGTAGATGACATTATACCTACTGCCATATCTATGTTATATAATGGTGTTATATGTTATAATAATGAGGAATCGTCTTTCACGTTATGGTGATCGATACGACTTAGCAAAAATTAAGTACTACATTGAACTGGCTTTAATATAAAATATTTTTTTTTAAATTACCAACAATACTACAATATCCTTCAGATCGGGACATTGTGATATGTGTACAGCAATATCTCCTTAGATATAACAATATTCCCTTGAAGAAGTGTTATAATGCATGGTATATAAATAACGAGTTTTAATGTATTCCTTAAATTTAATATTTCAATTCACAGTTTCAGGTCTAAATTTGCAAACAGTAGATGCTTTTATAACAAAATGTAGTCCAAACACTAGACGCTGTGGTGGCTTCGTACAAAATCAACAGGTCCCGTTGTTGCACGCGTACACCCACATTGTAGCTATAAATGTCGGTGCTTGTTCTGCCCAGTGGAAACTAAACATGATTGATAGCTTCAAAATTTTCAAATACTATTTAATTTTTTATTTTTCTTATGACGTGGCCCTAGTTAGGATCATATACACTGCACCATATTGTGCACATCGCTTCGAGAACTAAGATAAGTAAGCCAGTATTTTCATTAGGTCTCTGTTGCCAGAGACCGTCTAGGTAAGTACCACCGCAGCGCCTATTTCTCCCGCCAGGTGGTAGTTTAAACATTACTGTGTACCGGTGTGATGGGAGTTGTAGCTAGTGAAATTACCGCAGTAATAAGACTGTCTTGAGGCGGCGAACGCAATGGTTCAGTGTATACCATTCTAATTAGCGTTACGGATTTTTTATATTCATCGGGATGTTCACCTGATTTTATGAGATACGCCTGCCTATAACAATGTGGCGAATGTTAGGATGGTATACACTGCACCACATTGCGCTCATCACCTTTAAACGGGAAGTTAAATCTCGTTACCCTAGTAGTTTCTTTAGGTATAACTCCTTTCAATCCGGAACACAGTACATGCACACTACTGTTTGGCGGCTGAAACTTCATTGATCACCACGAGATCTCTAAGACTATTAGACGCACATACTTAAAATTTGGTAAGAATATTGCTTTTGCCGAGTTTATGCCAACTAAGAATGGATTTCACAAAATTCCTACCCCAAAAGAAGTTGCAAGGGTGTTCTGGGGAATTGCCAGTTTCTCTATAAAAGCTACTTTTATTTAGTTTGTACCTGTACAGTAGAAAGTTTTAAATCTAAATGGATGCATAAACATTTCATATTTTAGAGTGGTACTCGGATGTTATGAAATCTTATAATGTTTATTCTCTGACCTCAATTTAAAGTACTGGTTTTACTTAAAAATTCTTTTATATTCTTTGGGCTTTTGTTACTTTGAAAGTTCAGTTAATATTAGTTCTCCGATTTCAAAAGAGACAAAAGTTACTTGCATAGTCAAAAAAGTGTTTCCAAGCATTGGGATAGATTACTTCTCGTTAAAGCTCGTGATCTTTTCATTACAGTCTAAAAAAACTTTACTGTTGTTAGGATTTATTATTAGAGAGCTCCTAGATTAAAACTTGCGGAACACCTTTTGTTATCCAAAGTAGTAGTATACAGACATTATTTAATTTAAAGTGAAATTACTGGGGTAGTGAAACCTTAAATTTTCCGTCAAAGTTACTCCTGAGAAATGCAATTAGTCGTTAGGTAATCTTCCTACTAGGGTCTCATTGTTATATCTCATAAAAAAAAGTACTAATTATACTACATTATCAAGAAAAAACTGTTGAAAACTAGGCTGAGAGGCCCACCACAAAGTGGACCGATGATTCGACGAAGGTCGCGGGGGTCCGATGAATGCGGGCACCGCAGGACCGATCGTTATGGATCTTTGTTGGAAACCTCTGACCACCAGTGGACATTTATCGGCTCATAATGATGATAATTTATATTTATTATAGGGGGACGGGATATCCAAAGATTCTTCGGTTCATTAGGACATATCCGAAACTATAGGAAGTAAAGACTTAAATTTTCGTAGACATATTGCTTTTGCGAGAGATCAGCTAAGAATGGTTTTTAAACAATTCTTTTCCGAATGGAAGTTACAGGGGCAGGGTGTTTCTGCATCACGACCAGCAAAACAGGCGGAGGAACAGCTAGTAATATATATGTAAATAATAGCTGTGCATAGACTATTTCTTATAGTATATTCCATTTTTTTTATAATACGGATGGTCGGTGTTGTGAATAATGGATGTATAACAAGCAGCATTATCGAGTACAGCCGGTGGACGTGTGATCGACGTGCATTTTCCCCATGAGTCACTTCGACACGGGACTTGCGTGTCGTAATTGAAAAACCAAATGTTCAGCTCCGCCCCATGAGCCCTCAGTGCCGGCATGTACATAAAGCCAAATATTTCATTTTATATATGAATCAACATATATGTATACATCTATATAGATAATCAAAATGGGTTTCGCTTCATTCGTCAGTCCCGTGAAAACTGGTGAATGTGTCGACATAAGAACATTCAACGCAATTCACATTGTCATAAATCTCGAGGCTTATTTTAGGTAATCATCAAGTCTAATTCTATATTACGGCCAGCAACATTATATATATATATATATATTTATATATAAACTATACATGAAGGAAGCTAGCTAGGTGGGTTTTAGAATTCACTGTCACTAACCAAACTTCATAACAAGTTACCCCGCAATCGAACAAGCGATCTCCGAGTGACAAAGCAATAGATAAAACTTGGTCTCTGTGCTACGGATGCAGTTAAAAAACTATACATTTTAACGAGAACAAGAATCTTTTCGCTTCTTGTTTATAATCTATGCATTCCCAACTTTGATCTGCCGTATTTCTCCCAATTTTCTTCCGCACCTTCTCTAACGTACGTATGATGTTCTGAAATGTTATTATTTTTAAAGGTGATCTTACTTACCTACGTTTGAAGAATTTAAACAAAAAAATTAAATCGCTTCTTTAGAATTTTTCGTGTATGATTTAAGACAAGTAATTAAATTATTAAGGTAAACTGTATATGTAAAAAATGCATGTTTAAAATTTTACGTATAAATTAAATGTCAAAGGCATGTAGTTAAAGGTTTAAAAATGTTTAAATATAGCATTGGTTCCAGTTATCCCGTTGAATATTTAACGCGGCAATTAGCAAGCGTCCTGCCTGCAGTCACAAGTACTGTCCAGGGTCGAATTTGGTTTTATTAAATATTTACAAGGATTTACACATTACGCCTCAACCTTGATGTAAATATAGTCAGTCACCTCATAAATAGTTATAAGTTCAATGTTTGCTCAAGAGTTTCTAATAAATTATTATCATCATATCAAACGATAGACTGCTGGAGAAAAGTCTCTTGTGATATATATCCCAACGGAAAGTCTTGAGCGGTTTTAGTCAGAAAATACGTTAGACAATTTAATACATGTAGTAAATAAGTTAGGTGTAAAAAAATAACGATCTTGCTATATCATCATCAGCCTATAGACTTCCATTGCTGAACATAACTCGCCCCTAAAAATCCCCAAATCTATCGGTCCTGCGTTGACCGCATCACCGGGCACCAAGGACCGTCGTTTGTACGGTTTTTTTTTTGTTATACATGGGAGAAATGCCTACGCATACTTGTCCTAGCGGGAGCAAGGACGGGTTATGTCGGACTTGCACTGACTAAAACCTCCAGGATGTTCCGCCTCATTGTCCGATGGCAAGGTCACGGGAACGCTTTCGACGCAACCGCGACCCGGCCGGCGCTGGCCGCGTTGTTTGTAGGGGTTACATATGGGAGGTTTGGACCATTTCCCACCACGCTGGCTCAATGTGAGTTAGTGGTAGTCAGAGCATCGTTTGTTGATTAGCAGGATACACTACCAACAGGTGAGGCTGACTTCGATACTTTGAGTTGTTGTGCACCCGTCCCCCCACTCCACTCTTGCTACATACAAAAATTAATTCCGAGACTGAAGAACTTAATCTAGTGGTAGAAATTGAAGAAGATCTATACCCCCAGCAGAGGATTAACAAAAACTGGCGAATAAAGTGCCGGCGTGCCCTGGAAAGGGAGAATGTATCCCTCCCTCCTGAGGTGGGGCTGCGCAAGCGGCCAACGCCGGCAGGGCCGCGGTTGTGTGCGAAAGCGTTCCTGTGACTGCCATCAGGCGATGAGGCGGAACATCGTGGAGGGTTTAGTCGATGCAAGTCCGACATAACCTGTCCTTGCCCCAGCGAGGACGAGTATGCGTAGGCATTTATTGCCGGCAATGCGGGCTGCGCAGGACCGATCGATGTGAGGATCTTTAGAGGAGGCTTATGTCCAGCAGTGGACGCCTATCGGCTGATGAAGATAATGTACATATCCTTCCACATCCTATCCACAAAATATTCCATAAAACGATTGGCTGATATGCATGCCTCTTACAGACATACACAAAATTCATAAATTAAATATATTGTTACTAACAATCACGAATAGTTTAGATAAACATAATTACAATCATAAAGAACTAATAATATTCCTTTAGCCTCTGTGTTACAACACGTGTGCGTGTCTAAAATAGATTAATAATTGAAATGAAATAATTGTTGGTTAGCACCTACATTTTATAATTACTGTACCAAATTAAACTCACTTTTTCCACAAAAAAAAAAAAAACTCTTTTTGTAGGATAGCTTTCCACTACAATCGACGCCAACAGACTGTCCGGGATGGGGCGATCATAGTACCAGTAAGCATTTCTCCCACCATTTTTTATCCCTCTCCTAAAACCAAGCTCGTATTCTGATTGGCCGATTGATCGGGCCGATCCCGACAATAACAAGTTAGCAAATCAAAAAGTAACTTAAAATTTTTGTATACATCAAATAAATAAAATTCCAAAATTAAGCATTGATTTCTTCTTCGTAAAGTGTCTCTCCAACGAGTGAAGGTTACTGATCAGCGTGGTACAGTCCTTTCTGTCTCTGGTGTCGGCGGAACAACTCGGATTACACGATATAAATATTTTTTATAGATAAAGTAATAGAAAATTTTATAAAACGGGAAAGATTGAGCAAGTACGATAGTGTATCGACGTTTAAGTTAGATTCGTAAATGTTATTTATTAGTTCTCAACGCATTCTCTTCTAGTAGCTTTATCAAATTCCATTGAATTGATTTGAATGATTGATAATAACATAATTGCGAAATCTTATTGCGTCTCTGCTCGCTGAGAGACCTTTTTCGAAGACCCGAAGCAACGGTTTTACATTGTCGGTATTGACTTTCCGTATATCCAATTGATTCCGTACACGCGGATTATCTCAGCATTACAGTACTTACTGAGCTCGGGTTCCGGCTGCGATATTACATGTCGACAGCGGATTACAGTAATAAGATACGCGTGATGATCAATTCAGCTGTATGCTAAAAATAAAACTTCATATTTTCAAAGTAAAATCTGTAAGCTAAATAACGAAAAAAATTAAGGTGGGTAATTGTAAAAAAAAATTGTGAACGTTTCAAAATTCAGTGTTAGGAATTCATAAGAACAGTTACGGAAAGAAGAAGTTGTATATAACGTTGAAAGCTGAAAGAAAATTTGGATAAGATTTATAATATCCATTGTTAAAAGAATTGCTGAAAGAAAAATCACAGGCGCCTACAGATCGCTTTTCTTGATTACATGTTCTTAAAAACTATTGTGTAATAAACCAACATTATAAACTAAAATTGCAACTTAATTGTAGATGAGTTATAGTTTTTTTGCAGCCTATTTACGTCCCCACTGTTGGGGCACAGGCCTACCCTCAATATGAGGGCGATGGACCATAGTCACCACGTGGATCCAATGCGGATTGGTGACTTCACACTCACCTTAGAATAAATTCTAGTTCCTGTCCAGGTTTCCTCACGATGTTTTCCTTCACCGTTTGTATTTCGCTGTTGTTACTAAAGTTTACAAATGTATATATCTTAAATATTAAGTCATCGGTACATATCAAGATTCTAACCTGCGACCTTCGGAATGAAAGCCGCATGCTTAACCATTAGACCAGCAAGCTATATAAGTACAGCAGGTGAGTTATGTAAGTATAAGTAATAAGGTCGAAAATGATTATTTGTGCTTGCTCAAAAGCTAACATCTCGTTACATAATATACAACAGATTAAAAACTGATGAAGCCGAATTTCTTAATACTAACGCCATCAAAACTATAATACTTATGTGATTGCATAAACAAAGCAAAAGCCTTTTACAAGTAATAAGAAGTCACTAACAGCGGGGCTGTCATCATCATCATATCAGCCGATATATGTCCACGGCTGGGCATCGCTCAGAGGACCAACGGCCGATGGGGCAGTAAGGGCCTTGAGTAGTGCCCGCGTACCGGTAGACGTAGTGTTGGGAGGCTTCCTACAAAATGGATCGACGATCTGGTGAATATCACTGAAGGCATCACCTAACCGTAACCTACTTCCCGAATTAGAACAGTAATACCAATCTAAAAGCTAACCTATGCAATCAAATTTGCGGCTGCAGTCTCTATTACTATTCTTTACCAAAAATGTAGTATACAAACAACGAATCAAAAGAGCAGACCGCATAATCTCTCATCCAATAGAGGAGATAGCCGATCAAAGCGGAGCTGCAGTGGCCGGGGCTAGATTACCTGTCCGATGCACCATCGACATCCGGTATTACCTCACCCGTATGACCCAAATCTAGTTGGGCTTTTGACGTATACAGGTCACATCGCTCTACGATACCATTTTAATTAATGTTTGATGAAGAATCTTCGCTTTTAGTTATTTATTCGATATTTTTATAGGGAATATATTATTCTTAATGAGAAAGATACGAATAATTTAAATTAGAATAGATAATACAACAACATTTGTGTTTTCAGTAAATAAAAAAGTTACAATAAAACAGGAATTAAGAACAAACTCAAAATACCGGTGGTAGGTCTCTGTTGACGGAGACCGTCTAGGTAAGTACCGCCGTAGTACATATTTCTGGCGAAACATTATCGTGTTCCGGTTTGATGGATGCTGTGGTTAGTGAAATTACTTGAATAACGAGACCTAACATCTTATGTCTCAAGGGGACAAGCACAATGTGGTGCTGTGTAAATCATCCTAACTAATGCCACATTGTTATGGGCATATCACTACCACCAGGTGAACGTCTCGATCGTCTCGTTGCTTCGTAAGATACCTAAATATATTTATGCCCGCACAAGTTGTATTGATATTTTTTTATTTTAGCTTAAAAATATACATACGTCTTTGAACTGGTCTGACATTCTTTATTGCATTTATTAATTTTTACAAGAATATATACTTAAGTAATTTCTTCATTTTATACGTTAGTTTATAGTTTTATAGATTACATAGAGTAAAAACTTCTTGGAGTGGAGGCTGCGTACAGGACGCAGAAGTATAAGACGCCCTCCCTCCAGACGGAACGACGACGGTCGGAAGTGGATGGATGCTAGAAGCTGAGCATCGCACTTGATGGAAGACATCCAAAAAGGCATATATTAGGTCCTTACATATGAAATTGGCGTTTTGTACGGGAGGAATATAAAATCATTTTTTTTTTGTAAAATATATTTTATTAACTAAAGTATGCACCGTTGTTATCTATCCACTTTTGCCATCTAATAGGTAGTTCATTGATCCCTTTACTAAAAAACCATGGGGGTGACAATCAATAAACTCTTTGAGGCGGTTTGGATTGCCGCATCGGAGTTGAATTTTTTTCCTTGTAAGTTGTCAAAATTTCGGAACAAATGGTAATCTGTTAGGGCAAGGTCCAGGGAGTACGGTGGATGTTGCAGATATTCCAATTGTAGCTCATCTAACTTAGTGGTTGTTTGTTGTGCAGTGTGTGGTGGTGGTCTTGCATTGTCGTGAAGCAGCAGTCGCCTAGAGCGATTGACCAATCTCGGTTGTTTAGCAGCTAGTTCTTCCTGTATGGTTTGCAGTTGCTGACAATAGATATCTGCCGTAATCGTTTGGCCAGATTTTAGAAAGCTGTAGTGAATGACACCGGCGCTAGTCCACCAAACACTCACAAGTAACTTTTTCTGAGTCAATTTTCGTTTAGGGCAGGATTTGGCTGGGTCTCCAGGGTTCAGCCGTTGCGACGAGCGCTTCCGATTATCGTACAGTATCCACTTTTACATCATCACAAGTAATGATTCGATTTAAAATCCCTTCATTATTGTGTCGGTTGTGCAAAGTAACACAGCAGCAGCAGTCGACGCGTGTTTGCAAGTTCGATTCACTCAATTCATGAGGTACCCATCGTTCAAGTGTTTCTACTTTCCCGTTTTGCTACAAGTGGATTAATACAGTTTTGTCACTTACACCGAAACCTGCAGCTATCTCTGAAGTGCTTCGTGATGGATCCGCTTCCACAATAGCCTTTAATTCTTCACTTTCCACGTTGGTCTCCGGCTGTCCACGTGGTTTGTTCTGAAGGTCGAAATTTCCAGAACGAAAACGTTGAAACCAAAAACGCACCGTGCTTTCTTTTGCGACACCAGCGCCGTACACATCATTAATCCTTCGAGCTATTTCTGCAGCACTGGTACTGGTGCCACGGTAGAACTCGTACTCGTAAATATACCGATATTTCATGTTTTCCATTGTGCGGTAATAAGCGACGCCAAAGAAAAAAATAATGAGTAAAAAACAAATGAATGACTGTTTTCAAAACTCAAATGTAGCAGCTAAATGAATTTATAAATTTGAATTTGGAATTCTTAACCGAAAGGGAGATATTTCAGATCAAAGTGGTCAGTACGACAAAACGCTAATTTCATATGTAAGGTCCTAATAACAAACAGTGGATAAACAAAGGCTGATAATTATGATATATTAGTTAACCAAAAACATTAAGTATAGCTACACAGTGTTGATACTATAATTTTAATGCTTTCTTTTGCAATTAGTATAATTCCTGTAAAATTATCATCTCTTGATGCGTAAAACTCTATCAACTCATTTTTATATTTTGTAAGAGTTAATACAAAATGTCAATAATAAACACAAACAAAGTAATTAAAGAGACGACAATGAAATTCCGTAATAATATTCGTTTTGCTGAAACTGATATAATTACAAAGAGGCTGGACGAAACTTTTCAAATTAAACGAGTCGGGTACCCGAGCACCTGGCAGCTATTACTGGATGCTTTTTAATTGCCTTCAGCGACTTAGCTTAATAAGTTAAATCAACCTGTTCCTTTAGCATTTTACTTAAGCTATGCTCGCAGTAAATCAATTACCCTGCTCCATACATACTTCCCCACGTTACTCTAAAGAGAATTGCATATATATTGAATAGATACATGGTGTTTTAATTTCAACATTTGCTTACCTCTACGTTCAAGGACATTTTCCAATGTTTACCTACTAATTTGTAATTGAGTAAAACTATTTGAAGTTACAAACATACATATCACTTTCTTTTATTTGTATAGATTTTATTGCGCGCGGAGAAGCGAAAATTTATTCTTTAAATTTTAATACGTTCAATTGAACGGAACCCTAGTGAGAAAATTGAATTCTTGTATACACAAACGTTCGGGGAATGCGATTACATGACGTCAATAGTTTGTATTACTACAAATAGTACAAACTCTTGATGTTGTCAAATAAACGCTACAGATGGTAACATTGAACGAATTACATTAAACTTTTAAATACCTCAAAGTAAATTAATTTTAAAATTATGTAATTTTTATTTTACAAAGCGACTAGACGAGCGAGACATTGACCTCATGGTGCGTTAGTTAGGATGATATACACAAGCACGATGCTCAGCTCCTTGCGTTGATACGTAAGATATTGAATCTCGTTACCCCAAACATTTCACTAGCTACAACGCCAGTCAATCTGGAATATAGTAATATTTGCATACTACTGTTTGGCGATAGCAATACGAGCTACTCTGACGGTCTCCAAGAATAGAGATACCAGCAGTAAAATGATATATAAAAAGCCAGTGCAATATTTACAATGCCAAATCACTTGCTTGGTAATACAGTGGTGGTAGGTCTTTTATGCTGGAGATAGTCTAGATATATACCAACGCAGCGCCTATTTCAGTAATGTACATACATTATCGTATACCGGTTTAAAGGGCGCTGTAGCTAGTGTAATTACTATAATAATGAGACAACATCTTACGTGTTAAAGCGAAAAACACAATCTGATGTTGTTCATAATGTTCTAACTAGCGCAGTGTTGTTACGGGCAGGCATATCACTTACCGTCAGGTGATCGTCCGCCTCGTCTCCTCGCTTTGTAGTATAAAAAAAATATATTTACATAAATTCCACAAAACAAATATAAAGTTACAAGTAACCATCAAATACACAATGAATTTTAGATCAGCACCTTAAGTTAGAGCTTATTTATTACAGTTGTAGATCCGAATAAATTTATCGCAAACAATATAAATATCAAATAGAATCCATTTGTCACTTCTAATACAACTCGGTGTGTACGGAGAACTTATTTCACTTTTTATTACATTTCGACGACGATTCGACGAAATCCGGATGTGGGGTGCGTTTCTTTTCGTATTAGGTAACTGTCAACATGTATCTAGTATTTTTAAGACACATGAACTACTTCCGTGGCGCACTGGCTAACCGCTTAACATATAACTAGAAGTACCCTGGTTCGGATCGTTTGAGAGATTTTGAGGCGTCTCTTCACTTATGAAATAAAAAAAAAAATATGCTGTTGAGTTTAATTATTGGTAGAATTTTTTGAATCTACCTGGGTAACTTCTAACTTCATAAAGTAAACGTACGGATAGAACAGTACCGCTGAAATTCCGGTTATTGATACATACTAGTTTTGTGGACATAACGCTTCATTATCCACTGTCTGATTGTCACTTAACACCGTGTGACGATAAGTTTAAATAGCCTTTTGTAATAATAATATAAATATTAAATACGATGATGGCAGTACATACTGAAAATTATTTGTTTCCTGTTAGTACATTGTCGATGCATATTTTACAGTCTTTATATGATTAACGTATATCGATTTGTTTAAATGTAAAGTTATGCAACAGTTTTATAGTCCTCATCATGATCATCAACTGATAGAGTCCACTGTTGGGCTTAGGCCTCTCCCAAATGTCTACACTGGTCATAAGTTTTATTAGTATCTGCGATTTCATGTACTTTCGTTTTCTGTTTTATTATTATACATTGGCATTAGATCTCTATCGCCGGAAACCTTCTGGGAAAGTACATATATACTACCATAGCCCCTAATTCTACCGCTAAACAGTAGTGTACAAATACTACATTGTTCAGCTTTAAGTGTGCTAAGGCTGGTGAAAGTAATGGAGTAATGAGACTTAACATTTTATGTCTTAAGGCGACAATCAAATGCGGTAGTGTCATTCTAAGTAGCCTCACGTTGTCATGGGCAGATGTATCTCTTAGTATCAGATGAACATGTCGTCATCGACGAAGCCACAAGATGAGCGCATCTTAAAAAAAAATCATTTTTCCGGTAAATATAAAACGAATTGTCACCTCCCGGTGTTCAGTTTTCACGGACAATTTAATCCTTGCTTCCGATAGTGTCGCTATCCCAGCTGATATACCGTCAAGCCTTATCTTTTGCACATTAACCTCCAGTTTCCGACCTTACCGTCATGTTAATATTTTCAACTCGACTAATCCAATTTTCTGAGTGGTCTGAAGGTCCGACCTTTGGAAGCTTTTGCACCTATTTTAGTGAGTGATAAATAAATGTTTAAACATGAAACATGTGGCTTTGTTAGTAATGGATTATTATTATATATCATCTAGTAAATGTATTAAAATTGTATTTGTTCACTTCACAAAAGTTTTATGAAAAACTACCTCTTCTAATATCAAGATGTTAAGTAATTATATCTTAATAGCACATTTATATTATGTTTAAAAATTATAAAAAAAACTCTTTATTTTTATGTTAATAAGTAATACTGCACTAGATGATTTTAAGTGTTTATAATAGAAAGAGTATGGAAAGGGATTCGGCAAATTTTTCTCCCTATTACATGTTAACAAGCAAAGAAATCAAAGTGAATGTAATCAAGACGAAAGTAATGGTTTTTGAAAGAGGAGAATGTATGACTAAATGTGACATTATCATTGAGGGACAAAAAGTGGAACAAGAGAAAAAATTTGTGTAACTGGGTTCACAATTTACGAGAGATGGCAAGTCTGATGGTGACATAGAAAGAAGTGTTTTGAGAGGGAATCAAGAGAATGGGGCACTTCATAAATTTATAAATAGCCAGAACGTGTCATAAAGAGCATGACTGGTTGTGCATAGAGGCGTGTTGATACCCACACTAATGTATGGTAGTGAATGTTGGGTATGGCAGAAGAAACATGAACTGGAAGTATAACGAGTGAAGTTGCTTGACTAAGTGAGGAACAATGTGATAAGGGACCGGTGCGGCGTGGTTGAACATGTAGTGACAAAGATAGAGAAAGGGATGCTTAGAAGGTTCGGCCATGTTGAAAGAAGGATAACGTAAGAGGTATACAAGGTAAGAATGATTGACAAATCGGTGCAGGTCGACCTAGGCGGGCATATTTCGATCAAATCGAAAATATCCTAAAGAAAGGCCGGGTCAAGAGTACTCGCAACTGACGAACATGCATTAAGACGCTCATGAAAGTGGAGGAAGCGAGAGAGGTGTGCCAGGATCGTAGCAAGTGGAGAAAGGTGTTTTCTGCTTACCCCACTGGGAACGAGGCGTGACATATATGTACGTATGTATTACATGTTCAACACGCGACCATTTAAAACAAACGATATATACAAGTATACTTTCATTATTACATCTCTCGGTAAATTAGGAAGTAAAGTCAAATTTACTTCACTTACAGCAATTGTAGCTTAAGCTGCGTCAACTTATGTCGGGGTATTACGGACGCAACTCCGGCTTACGTAGGAGTAAAGGTACAGTGCGAACATGCTACGTTGATTGTATGAGACAGTCCCATTATTTATTTATTTATGAAGCCAAAACCAGAGACCTAACTGCATAGGTTGATGTGATAATGATAAAGCCGATTATGTTATAAAGTAATATTTTTTTAGGTATACGTCTAGGTAATGTCCATAAACTTTTTTTATAGTAATGTTTTTTTTTATGGTGATGTTCTCGCCGCAGTTCTGTTGACAACTATAGCGGCTTCATCGGACTCAGGGCTCGCGGATCTGGTATCCGCGAGCTAAAATAATATAAAAATAAAAAATAATATGTAAAAGGGAGAGGAGAAGGGTGAGAAGATATTGGATGCGGAAGGGTTGAAGGGTTGGATAGTGCTATAGAGGGAGAGGCAAGGGGATGTAATCAAATATATACATAGATAAATATACTTATGAATTTAATACGCGTACGACGCGCATCGGATGGCGGCAATGACTATGCGGTGATCGAAGGAGGGACCATAAACTTAAATGTACAATATTATTTTTTAATATATTAGTGGAGACTAGAGAATATTTTGAAATGCGTTTTATTTTTGCCTAAAGTTTTAAATAAATAACAATACACACAAAAGCTTTTTTTCTTTCAACAGCCAATTTACGTCCCCACTGTTGGGGCACAGGCCTACCCTCAACATGATGGACCATAGTCACCACGCGGGCCAATGCGGATTGGTGACTTCACACACGCCTTTAGAATAAATTCTAATTCATGTGCAGATTTCTTCACGATGTTTTCCTTCACCGTTTGTATTCCGCTGTTGTTACTAAAGTTCACAAATGTACATAACTTAAATATTAAAGTCATTGCTGCATGCCAAGATTCGAATCCGCGTCCTTCGGAAGGAAGGCCGCACGCTCTAACCATTAGGCCAGCGAGCCTCTTTTAGCTACTACATAAGGTTTTACGAAATAAAAGTACTACACTTACAATTAAAACAACAAGTTATTTTAAGCATAATTATAAAATAATAAAAATCTTTTTAATACTTAAACAATTAAATTCGGACTTTGGACTACTTTATCTTTATTCATATACAAAATCAAATTAGCTTTTAAATTCAAATATATTCTTTGTCTAAGTAAATCCTGGTCGATGTTATTTTTATCCGAAGAAAGTGGCAAACGCCGCCACATATTACACAAACAATGAGAGCCTTGCCTCAGGTGTACGAAAAAAAAAATTGGAATGGCTTATATTACTTATATTTTTTATGGATACACGAATATCCATTTTTTATATATTACTACTTTATTTCATTGTTTATTAACAAATTAAAACAGAAAAAGCTGTATATATCTACAGTAGAACAGTTTTGAGTGGAAATTATTTATTACTTAATTAAGTAAAAATACTTCAAAGATTGTTGTAGATTATATATTTATTATAAAGCTAATACAGTAACGCTAGATTAAATGTCAGTATGAAAGGTTTAACTTGTACTTTTAATTGGTTCAAGTTCAAAATTAAAATTAGTCTATCTATTTTGTGCAATTGTATAATTCTCATGAACGGTAGAAATTTATGATCAGGGTTAAGGATTCCTCAAAATGTCTTCAATTATCTCATACTGTACCGAATCCGGGACGACGTGATTTGAATTTCAGACGTGGCGTTAACCTTGTATCACGAGAGATAGGGTGTTTACTGCTAAGAAATTATTCATAAAGATTTTTTTTATAGATTCATTATTTAATCGTCCAATGTACACATTTTATGGTGCGCATCTCATATTTATCGCTTATATTGACTAATAATATTTCGTGTAATATTGGTATAAGTTAAACCAATTGGGTGGAAATGATAGGGGTCCTTATCTCTGTTATAAAGACTTTAGGAACTGCTTTAGGCCTACACTGGGATGTTTTATCACGTCAAACTGACCGCCGTAGTGTGCTAAACCGACTTACTATGATCCCGTCAAACTCTTTGGAAAGCCACTGTGAAGAAGTTTTAGAGGATAAATGCCAAAACGAAAATGTAACTCTTTAAAGATTTTATTTATGTACTCAGCATAAAAAATAGCGCTATAGTAGCGGAAGGAAATCAGACACAATCTAAGAAATTCTCTCTGATAGTTAATGACATCCTGTCGTTATTATTAAGTATATTAGTAAGTTATTCGTATATGTTGAACTCAAGTTAGTCATAATATATTAATAAAATTTAACTAACACGTCATGGGAAAGTTTTCATTATAATTTTATGCAAATTTGTAAAAGAAATTCTAGTGAAGCATTTCGTCAAACAACTCCACTGCGATATCAGTCCGGACGCGCGACACATAGGAGCAATGAATAAGGCGGCGTGTATTCAGGAAGCGTGCGAGACTGGCAGGTAAATGGGAGAGCAGAACCGGTGGAATGGGAATAAACCTGAGCGGGAGAAGGAGGGTATAAAGGGGGGGGTAGAGGATATAATTCCCGCGTCGACATTTCCTGAGATTTCTGCGGCGTTGAATTTATTTTATATCGTATTGCGACGCCATGCGATCGGCGATGATGTCTCAGCGACAACGTTAAATTGAATTTACATCATTTTAACGATAATCTTGACTAATTTTATTGCAGATCAAAACAACGTGCAAACAACGATGCTTTAGTTAAAATGTTTCATTATCATGCTGAAAGAGGCTCAAACATATTTGCTATAAAGAAAAATCAATTTCAAAGCTAGGCGCCTGTAGACTGAAATTCAGTTATGATATGTAAAAAGAGTAATTAATAACATTGTTCGTGGAATTTGTCTGCTTTATTCCAATAAAAGCGAACCTAAAATAATAAAGCATTTTGTGAGTATTTATTCTAGGATAAATTCCATTCTATTCTACAGAGTAGACTCTAAAAATTAAATTAACTTTGTCTCCTCCTTACTCGAACCTTCATTACATACGAGTGTTATGTAGAAGTCACAAGTACTCCCAGATCAATCCCTGGAAACTAATATTAGGTCCTTACATATGAAATTGGTGTTTTGTACGGGAGGAGTATAAAGTAAATTTTTCTTTGTAAAAATATTTAATTAATCAAAGTATGCACCGTTGTTATCTATGCACTTTTGGCATCTCATAGGTAGTTCATTGATCCCTTTACTAAAAAAACCATGGGGGCGAGAATCAATAAACTCTTAATGGCGGTTTGGACTGCCCCATGCGAGTTGATTTTTTTTCCTTGTAAGAAGTTGTCAAAATTCCATAAAAAATGGTAATCTGTTGAGGCAAGGTCCGGGGAGTACGGTGGATGTTGCAGACATTCCAATTGTAGCTCATCTAACTTAGTGGTTGTTTGTTGTGCAGTGTGTGGTGGTGGTCTTGCGTTGTCGTGAAGCAGCAGTAGCCTAGAGCGATTGACCAATCTCGGTTGTTTAGCAGCTAGTTCTTCCTTCATGGTCTGCAGTTGCTGACAATAAATATCTGCCGTAATCGTTTGGTCAGATTTTAGAAAGCTGTAGTGAACGACACCGGCGCTAGTACATCATAAACTCACAAGTATCTTTTTCTAAGTTAATTTTCGTTTAGGGCAGGATTTGGGTGGGTCTCCAGGGTTCAGCCGTTGCGACGAGCGCTTCCGATTATCATACAGTATCCACTTTTACATCATCACAAGTAATGATTCGATTTAAAATCCCTTCATCATTGTGTCAGTTGAGCAAAGTAACACAGCAGCAGCAGTCGACGCGTGTTCGCAAGTTCGATTCACTCAATTCATGAGGTACCCATCGTTCAAGTTCTTTTACTTTCCCGATTTGGTTCATCTAGATTAATACAGTTTTATCACTTACCCTAAAGCCTGCTGCTATCTCTTTTGTGATGGTTCCGCTTCCACAATAGCTTTTAATTCTTCATTTTCCACTTCGGTCTCCGGCCGTCGATGGGGTTTGTTCTGAAGGTCGAAATTTTCAGAACGAAAACGTTGAAACCAAAAACGCACCGTGCTTTCTTTTGCGACACCAGCGCCGTACACATCATTAATCCTTCGAGCTATTTCTGCAGCACTGGTACTGGTGCCACGGTAGAACTCGTACTCGTAAATATACCGATATTTCATGTTTTCTATTGTGCGGTAATAAGCGACTGTTTTCAAAACTCAAATGTACCAGCTAAATGAATTAATAAATTTTAATTTGGAATTCTTAATCAAACAGGAGATATTTCAGATCAAAGTGGTCAGTACGACAAAACGCTAATTTCATATATTTCATATATTAGGTTCTTATATGTGTATATATATATATATATATATCTTATGTGTATATATATACAGTGTGAAAGATAATATGTGTAAAAGATCTGGAGGCGCTAAAGTATAGCTCGTATCCTATCTACCTATGTATGGAATACCCCATACAAAAACAATGGTTCTGGAGTTATTCATTTATTAAATATTTTTCAAAAAATTCTCGATTTTCTGGGAAAAAAATCGATGATTTTATTTCTTACTTATTTCTGCACAAATTTGAATGTAATAATTATTGTTTAATCATTGTTTTATTAAATTAAATTAATCGTCACTTAGACTGGCACGTGTTACAACAAAAACAAAAGGGTCAAATTAGGGCCGGCGCGGCGTATACTTTTACGCGTCTCTACAATTTGATATTTCATGGTACTTGGTTTATGTGTTTTTTTTTCTAAATTTTAGAAAACCTATTTACTTTCAGATAGGTATTATAATCAGATATTTATTTATGTGCTTTATAGGTATTTTTTATACATGAAATTATATTTTAAGATTAAAAAAAAATGTAAGTAGGACGCCTTATTTGTTACTGTCACGACTTTCAAAAAACCTAATTTAAAAGTTTTAGCCGCCAAGTGATGATTATTAATTTAATTTAATAAAACAATAATTATTACATTAATATTTGTGTAGAAATAAGTAAGAAATAAAATAAATGATTAAATTTTTTCCTAGAAAATCGGGAATTTTTTGAAAAATATTTAGAAAATTAATAACTCTAGAACCATTGTTTTTGGATGGGGTATTCCATACATAGATACATAGGTTACGAGCTGTACTTTAGCCCCTCCAGATCTTTTACACCTATTACCTTTCAGCCTGTATATCAATATAGATTTTTTGGAGTTAGCCATTTCATCAAAATATAATTTACATTTATTTTATTAGCAATTCATTTTTAAAGGTTGCTATTAGCGGAGAAAAGTTGCACCTTGCAACTAAATAGATTAATTGCGAAGTTGCTAGAGAATATTTTGATAATTAAGCTTGAAGAGGAACTGAAAACTTAATTAAATATTTTTTTAAATGAACTTATACTAGCTACTTTCTTCATACATTTAAATAAGTATATATGTTTAGTTATATATACTTAATGAAAACAAATAAATAATAAATTACTTGATGTTAGGTGATAAGGAAGCCGACGATGTTATAATATAATGCTGTGGGTCTCATGTGTTAAGTACCGATGTACTAAAAAGTTTTTAAAGCTGCAGATTTACAACATGACGTAACAAGATGAAAGAATCCCATCATTATCTTCTCAATCGATGGACATCCACTGTTGAACATAAGTCGTCTTCTTCGACAGAATATACCATCATCCAAACATAACTTCGAAATAGAACACATTTTTTTATTCAATAAAGCGACGAGATGAACTGGAACACAGTAATGTTTGCACACTACAGTTTGGTTGCATAAATTGGAGCTGCGTTGGTGCAGGTTGGTTGGTTGCACCCAGACGGTGCCCGGTAATATAAACCTACCACCAGTAAACTATGGACCTCTATGCTACGAGATAAAGCTAGTCTTTGCGCCACAGAAGCAGTACTTATTATAATATTTCGGAAACAAAAATAAATACGTAAAAATCAACCAATCAAAAGGATCGTGTATATAATAAATGAAACAAAAATATTAACCTGTAATCTTTTTTTTCTTGAAAGATTTTATCAACAAAAATACACAGAGAAGATTGTTTTAAGAGGTCTTTGTTGGGAGTAGTGAAGAAAGAGCTTACAGTTAGAAATGTTCCGTTCCCGGAGCAGCTGACGGCGTGGGAGTGAAATATAGTCGCGAAATGACGTCACGTTGGAACTGTGGGCGACGTCCATTCGTAAATGTCAAGAAAATGTTATTTTAAAAAATTGAAATGATTAGCTTTTACATTGAAATTATTTAACCAGAAAAACGTTACAGCCACGTTTACTACAATATTAATACTTCAATATTACATATTTTATTCATTACTACAGTATTTAATCATTTTTGTTGTTTAATCAAGCGACGAGACAGGCCAGACGTTCACCTGCTGCTGGTAAGAAATACGCCTGCCAATTACAACGCGGTACTAGTTAGAATGATATACACAGCACAGCATCTTACGTGCTGGTCGCCTGAGACGTAAGATGTTGAGTCTCGTTACCCCAGTAATTAATTACACTAGCTACAGTGCTCTTCAAACTAAAACACAATAATGTTTCCGCACTACTGTTTGGTGACAGAAATAGGCGCTGCGATGGTACCTATCTAGACGGTTTCGAGCAAGTCTTACCACTAGTAGTAAATTAACACACCTTAATAACTATATGAATAAGAATCGTACTGAAAATTCCTTCAATATTAGAATGTAAGAATATGTTATTTCAGTTTTTTCCCCGTGCTGGCCATCACGGCGTAAGAGGATCGTCCTCCGGGTGGCGGATGAGAGTCGGTAGTACAGCCAAGCTGAGCTGATCGGCTAAGCCGATAGGCTCGCTAATTAAAGTAGGATGTGATTACCAAACCACCAATAAGTAAGTGCGTGACAGACAACGCTGGTGGTCTCTTCTGTCGGAGGCCAAGACTCACTTTGTGTCGTTGCGCCAGAGAAGTAAGTTTTTTTTTGGTATAAAATGAAAAATTTTAACTGGTAAAATTTCAGCTTAAACAAACACCCCTCGTTTTCCAATATAAGTTTCGCAAACAATAACACATTTATATAATTTAGTTGTTCAAAGGTTAGTTTTAACGCCCACAATATAAAATTGAGGCTTTTGCGATCGTTGATTTATGATTACGCTTTAAACACACAAATAAATATATAGATATTATATTTTCATATTAAATGTATATTTTTCTTGTTAATCGTTAACTACTAAAATGTTTAGGATGTTTAGGGTAGTTTTGATGTTAATTATTATTTCGTACCAGCCAACTCGCAGCATGGTGAAAAGTTAAAATAGGTACCATAATTTTAGTATTTATATATATTGTATTATATAGTAATAGATACAATGTAAGTAAATGTATATTATGCAGTATTATGTTATAAGTATGTATACGTAATAAAATAAATATGAATATATATTAGCACTCGCTATTTTACTTTTTAATTTTCTCCCGGGGTTAACTAGTAGAGAATGCTACCAGGTATTAAATCCACCCTTTGTAACGTCTTCGGCGTAAGAAATTGTTTTTAAATAATAATAAATAAATAAATAAATACCATCTACAAATTCCACAAGATACATAAATTACATATGAAGTGGTGTGTCTAAACAATTCATCAATTTAAAGAGATCCTACACTTGATAGGTGACAGACAGCCTCTATATGCTGACAACAGTTCTTTAGTATCTGTATATGTATTACATTTTTATTAAGAATATGCTGTAACTTTAACAAAAAAATCTTGTTAAAAATAAGTTATGAGCATGTAAAAAATTGACAAATAGCGCAATATTATTTAACTAACAACTGGTTACAATAATAGTTTAGGAACTTCAGCACTCGCTACTCTTTGTGCAGTTCTGTAATGTTATTTCTACATGGACTGCCTCTCCTCCTATTGTAATAGTCAGCCTGATAATTTTTTTTTCATTAATTTCAATTATTGCACTATTAATTTGCGAAAAATCTTATCATTTTTTTCATGTAATGCCATGTTAACACAGCGATGCTATTGACACTATCCACGTTATACGGAAGCCGTATGGTTTGTGATATACCACATTGTTTCTAAATTAAGGTTTATATAAAAGTATATTTAAGTATAATGCACATAATTCAAATAAAATTGTATTTATGTACGTGAAGTTTATTAACAACCTCCCGTGTTTCAAACAGTTTATCTTATGGGTATACACTAAATACGATGTCCTTAACGAAAGAGTTGGTAATTAATATCAGCACTGCGTTGTTTCTAAGAGGTTGGTTAAAAATGGATGCTTGTCCATTTTTTTATAGTATCATAGCCTACACTCCGAACTATCCAGTTACAATCTCAATGTTTTTTTTAGATTAGTTGGATACAAGGAACTTATGCGGAAATTGTATTAAAGATAGGGTGTAGGCGTAAATGTTAATAAATACTAGTTTTATTATAGCAAAGGTATATTAAAATAAGTTTTCTTTTAGTGAATCATTTAAATATTAATAAAAACAAAGTTTCATCAGTGTATACAAAATGTCTTATAAGGATAACGTTATAAATATCTACCGCTTTTCGATAAAGTATTCCGAGTGCGTGCGGCGAGTACATGTGATGCGGAACGTCAAGACATAATGAGCGAAGTACCGGTCGGACGCGTGACGTCACATCCGACGGCAGCGCCCGCGCAGCGCACGGCAAAGGGGCGTTCCGAGAGCTTTGACAGCTGACAGCTGACTGATACTAAAAAACTGTTTACAAACAATAACGTACGCGCGTGAATGACATTTCTTTCCAGTGTCTGAATATTTTAACGGCTGTTAATAATTTATAGGTTTTGAGAGCGCATCGCTTTCAAAAGAAGCTGTAAGGGCGCAGTTTGTAAAGCAGTCCCATACTGTACGCCTCGAAGTGGCATGGGTTCGATCCCCGCTGAGCTTAAGATTTCGGTGAAGGAGTAGTGAAACTAAATAGAGGAACCTCACATATTTCAAGAACAAACACTTTTCAAAGGCTTGAGTCACCTCTTGTACGAGTAAGTAAAGGCTCCGAGTCCCAGTACTTTTGAGGTGTTTATTATATTGGATATTAAATAGACATCTTAAAATTTTTGTGTAGTTTTGTAAAATAAAAGATATAGAGCAACAGAAAGACGAGTTATTGTCTTAGTCAGAAACAGTTGTAAATATTTTTGGAGTTGTTACACTTTAGTGGGTAATGTTAGACTTGCATATTAATGCATACATTATAATAATTTTTTACGTTATATATTAAATACATACATAAGGTTTATTAAAGGAAATAAGAAGAAACCTCTGGATTTATATTTCTTTACCTAATCTTAGATTTAATGATTACTGTTTACTTAAATGGGTACGGACTATAACCTATGGATTGTAGTGAGATATTTTTTTTATTTGATTTTATTGACTTTAATCGATTTTTTAACAGTTAAAAAAATTCGTGGAACTAAAACTAATGCTATACAGATTTAACGCAATGATTTAGTTTGTGGTTTCCACCTACATACGTCAGATGAAACTATATAAACTGCAAACTTTGTGACACTGGGGATAGCGACAGCTCCGTGAATAATATCAACGCGTGTAGGAGGTTGTGTTATCAATCAATAGATTGTACCACACTCCTAACAATTCACTCAGTATATTATTGTCCTTTAATATAAAGGAAAACGCGGAAAGAAAAAAATTATATATTTTTTTTACCTAACCATATATAGGGTGGCGCAAAAATAACCTTATAAAAAGTACCTTATAACACAGGTAATAAGGTACTTTTTATAAGGTTATTTTTGCGCCACCCTATATAAGAGATTTCCACCTATGTAAAGACTCATTACAATATCTCTGAAACCAAAAAGCCCAGAGACTTGAAATTTGGTAGGAATGTTTTTTTTTACCGAGTGTCAGTGTCAGTCAACTGAGAATGGATTTAAAAAATTCTTACTCTAGAGAGAGTTGCGCAGGTGTTACGGCAATTAAAGCGAGCGGGGGACAGCTATTTCTACAAATATGTGCTTAACTACAATCTGTTAGAGCTGTTGAATCAAATGCGTGAAACAGCCTATTTACTCTACTCCTTTAAGACAACGTAACTGAATTGGAACAACACTGGCAAGTTACTCTAAACCTTCGCTCTATTGCATTTGCTATAAACTTATACACATAAAACACAATTGCAAGAAATTAATCTAAACAGTAATGCGCAACCTAATTCGTAATAATATTCACTTTAGGATATTTACTTTTTAACATAGGCATCTTAATTTAGGGGTAATTATTGAGCTCACGCAGCTTTGCAATTTTCTTGAAGTTACCACTAAGTCGCCTTTTACAACTCGCCGAGATTAGAGTGCCAGTATAAACATAATTTACCGTATCTCACACAAGGATACCAGTTATGAACAACCGTAAAAAGGGATTACACGTAAACTGTGTCAGGTTTAAAATACCAAAAAAAAAATTCATTAAAACCCTAGACGCGTGGCAACATTAAAATCCTTGTATACAACCGCAATTATGAACACAAAGGTCTTACATTTCCTTCATAAGACTTCAGCAGCAACGAAATTTAAATAGAGACCATAAGTAATTAATGTGTACAGGAAATAAATCTTGAATCGTAACGGTCTCGGCGGCGCTTATCAAGTCGTAGTGCGTGCCGCATATCCCGACCGACAATTGAATGATTGCTCCGGGGTCAAGCTAATTGGTGTTCATACGCTCAACTACCGCCACAACAGTAGTCAATCTTCTGCATTTGACCGCGATTTGGTTCCGTATAATTTTAATGAAAATATTAAGTCCCGAGTGCGAATACTCGCTTTCTACGTACACTTATAGGAGAAAACACTTGTTCGATAAACATTTAAAGGGAATACGAACTGATTGTGATTTTAGTTATTTTAACTTCATAAATATTGGCAAAATATTACTTCCAATACTAAGAGACAAGTACTGCGTAATTAATGTGGGCGATGTGACCTTTAATACTCATTAATCTCTTTACTGGGTGACATTATAATTTATAACCGTAATAAAAGAATATTTAAGACCTCGTCATAAATTTATCCTGAGTAACATAAGTACTGTACCGTTAGTACAATGGTAATAAGGTGTAGTAGAAATTTTATTCCAATATATATATTGTCACATAGAGAGCGATGGAAAGGGCTGTGCTCCGGGTTTCCGTGCGTGACCGAATCAGAAATGAAGAGATCCGTAGGAGAACTAAGGTCACCGGACATAGATCAAAAGATTGCTAACCTCAAGTAGCAATGGGCAGGAGATATCGCTCGAAGGACTGACAGCTGATAGGGCACTAAAGTCCTCGAATGGCGACTGCGTACCGGTAGACGTAGTGTTGGCAGGCCCCTCACTAGGTGGTCTGACGAACTGGTGAAGGTTGAAGGAAGCAGTTGGATGCGAGCAACGCAGGATCGATCGATGTGGAGATTTTTGGGGAAGGTCTATGTCTAGCAGTGGACGTCTATGGGCTGATAATGATGATGATGATATATATATATTTCCTTAATTTAAAAAGTTACAAGTTTAAAGTAACGTAGTGTAAATTTAATGTGCTATAGCAGAAGCAAGTATAACAGTGCGCACTTTGTTACATTAAAATGTAACTTACCAATTCCTCCGTCATTTGGCTCCATTGAAGTCTCGTCAGGACTCACAGCCCGGAAGCTATTGAAGATATAAGGGGCATATGACAAAATGAACGACATAATGGTACTCCCAGACACGCTGGTCCATTAAGATACGCGGCAACATTAATGAGGTCGCGACAGGACCCAGCGAACATACAGAATTACACATATAGCGTGTGAAATAAAGTCTGTTCATGTGTGTTATACTTAACGCATATTTTATTTAAGTTATTTACTTGAAAAACTTTATTTCATCACTGAGTTTTTTGTATGACAGCGAAATACTTTTTTCCACTAAATTATTGTACATAGTAGTACATTGGTACTAAGCCATTGAGCTTAAGCACATATATCATAAAAATATACACTAGTTCTTGAGCTTTGCTGTCGCATTCAACTAGCGAATAATAAATATTTTATATATTTATTCAAGCGACGAGGAGAGCTAGACGTTCACCTGAAATAAAGTGATAAGCCTGCTTATGACAAAATGGTGTTAAAGGATGATAGATGCAGAAGCACATTGTGCTCGTAGCCTTGAGACGTACGTTTAGTATCATTATTACAGTAATTTCGCTAGCTAGAACGCCCTTCAAACTGGAACTTAATAATATCTGGCGGCAAAGATAGGAGCTGCGATGATACTTACCTAGATGGCCTCGGGCAACAGAGACCTACAACCAGTAAAGTTAAATAAAATGTCTTTGCATAAAACCATATCAATTTCCGCGATCATTTGTGAAGCTTTTGCTTATCTATGTAATATTAATAAACTATTTAAAACTAATTGCGGTATTAAAAAATATAAAAAGGGCCCCCGACTGTCTCCATTTTATATGGGTCATTGAGCTACCTTCCGTACAAAAAAAAAACTAACCACGTTACGAGATGTAAGAATAACTTTTTACGATTCTTTTTACAACATACGAAGCTTACAAACTCAATGTGAGAAATTCGCTCTGAATAAGAGATTTTAAGTATTGAAATAATGAAATCAAAGAGTCAATCTAATATACAAAGAAAACTTAACTAAACAAATAATTAATATACTATGTATTTAACTATAATATATTATTCTCATAAAGTATATCTAAATAGGGAAAATAAAGAATAATTTGCGACTATTCACAAAACAATATTTTTTTTATTAAATAAAAAAAGTATAACTATCCTTTTGTTTTATCGTTATCGTGTATCGGTAAATGTTTTTTTTTTTCTCTAAAGGTTGGCTTGTGGAAATCGAATGTTTTTTATTGCTGAAGCTAGTCAATTCATTCTATAACAATTTAGAGTTTCGCTTTTGAAATCAACACCATGTTCCAAGTGCGACGTTATTTATGCGTACCGCTGCGCTCGTTTAATGCTTTTATAAAAATAGCGCTATCTTTCGCACTAACGTTTTATTAAACGCATTTTAACTTTTTTTTTATATTTTCGAGACTATACAGCATCGACAATATTAAGGTAAAATTTTTTTTATTCCCCGGCATATACGACGCGAGGTGGATTATTTTAAACTTTATTATGTACTTTATACGATACATGTATAGGAATCTAAATCTTTCCTGTTTTTAAATGTCTACAAATATGGATGTAGTTGCTATTGGGCGAACCCTAAAATTTAAATACGTATACGTATGCTTTACTATTACTACATAACATACCTCTTTATCTAATAAGGCTCTTTGTTTCTGGTACTTGTATCAGGATATTGTATTACATGTGATTCATTAATTTCCGTTCACTTTATTGATTTAGTGCACTCGAATACTTTTTTATTCGCGTTAAATTGTTATTTTTACATATAAACCCTAAAAATATAATGTTGAGGCGTAATGAGACTCGACAAAATCCGTAATCAGTACGTGCGTGGTAGTCTCGGCCTACACAATATCGCCGATGAACTGCAGATAAAACGGCTGAAATGGTATGAGCATTTCAAAAGGAGACTAATTGAATACATAGACAATAGGCTGAATGTTTAGCCTCAACATACCCAGCAAACGGCGGAGGGGAAGACCGAAGTTGCGATGGCCGATTGTAATGGAGTAAGATATGATAAACTATGATTTCAAAGAAAGCGATCTCCCAAACAAAGCGAAGTGGAGTGAAAGAAGTAAGAAAGCAGACCCCACCATAAGACGAGGCATATGCTAAGAAGAAGATATAAATCATAAATGTTTATATTATTAACGATATAATAAGTTACCTTTTTTATCACTACCGCACTGTCGTCGAAATCTGTGACATTTAGAATAGTAAGTAAGCATTACACGGTCGTTGCACTCGCCGTTACCGCGAAACGGGGTATTACATTACATTTAATTTGCAATCGTTTACAACGCACCACTTTCATTACTTTCTAAGTTCAAGCATAAAAGCGACATTTATCTTATGTTTATTTCAGTGAATCGTAATGAAACCGTACACCGGTTTCCTTCGCGGTTCACTCGGCCATTTGCATACTAGCTCCGTGTTCGGGGTGCTCCGTTGCAAGGGTTATCAGGGCGTAAACACATACGTATAATAGCTGCCACAATTCGAGTACGAACGACGTGTAAAACGATGATTCGTTAAATAGTTCAAAACGATTTATTTAAACAAAAATAAGTTTACAAAACCATTTTAAAAAGATTATTGAAGAAACTTCCTCGCACATTCATATCCGCATAATGTCATTTGAGATTTGCTGACCGAGAACTCGCTATAAACTTTATTCATACCCCACTTTCAATTTTTATAACAAGTAATATGTAAAATCTACAATTCTTCACATGAAGAAATAGGGGTAGATGCAGGTAAATTTCAGTATGTAAGCATTTGAAAAGTATTATCCATAAAAGTAATTAAATGTTTAGCTAAAGTTTGATTAGTTTCATACCATTAAATATCAAATGAACTATTCTAAAAGTGAGAAATATTTTATTGGATGGAAACGAAGGTTTCCGTCTGTATATGACGAGGGAATCTTAAAGAGCCTGGATCGTGCTCGAGTGTTAGTTTAAGCAATTGGAAAAAAAATCTAAGTACTATAGAACTAAAGCTATATTAATTGCTAGTGTATTTGAAGTATTTTCGAATTTATTTGATCACAGGGTAATATTATTACAACCCTAATGCCCTAGTAAGACACTAATGAGGCATTATTTGAGACATCGTCCTCAAATCGTTGAAAGGATATCTATTAACTACTGTTAATATAAACAAATAATACTACTGTTATATAAAAAAATATATAAACTTCACACTTTTAAAGGTCGGCAACGCAGCCGCGTCCCTCTGGTGTTGCGGCTTTCCATAGGCGTCAGTGACCACTTTCCACCAGGTGAACTGTTCGCTCGTTTGCCCGACGTTCCTATAATAAAAGAAAGACTAGCGGAAGCGGCCATGTAATGTTTGCACACCCAAATAAGACGATGTTCTACGCTTCTATTAAGACTTAAGTCTAGTAATAGTCGACTGCAGGTTGCAAAGCAGTGCCTAATGAATGTTTTATACTATCGACAGTATTTCGTACTTTATCTAATCCGATTGGTCGCGGCGCGACAAATGCAATTTGTTTCATGTTGTCTGTAATATCAGGCGTTTACGTAAACGAGCGTTAAATTAGAGCTGGTGATGTAATGGGGGCTCATTCGCGTAAAGCGGACGCTTTAAATTATGCGAATATTTACAATTGCCCGTTAAACAAACAACTGTTCGTTTAGCTAATAGAATGTGGTGCGCTGGGTAGACAGTAGAAGTGAGATTACACCTTGTAAAAAAATATTATCTAAAGCCCGCTTAGACGTTACTTTTTTTTATTCTACAAAATGACGCGGGACAGTCACCTAATGGTAAGTGAAAAGCCAGCCCATTACATTAATTGCTAGTTAGGTTGATATACACTGGTCCACATTATGCTCACATTATGCCTTGAAATATAAGATGTTAAGACCCATTACATCAGTAATTTCACTAGCTATAGCGTCATTCAAACCGGAAAATTATAAAATTTATATATTACTGTTTGTCTGCAGAAATAGTAGCTGCGGTGGTACCGTCCTAGATTGTTCCGGGTAATAGAGACTTTCCACCAGGTACCACTTTAGAATATAACAAGAAAATAAACATTTAAAAACGTCGACATGATATAATAGATGATTTAATGATATAAGACTTGTTAGTATGTTTTAGAATTCGTATATAGGTTTATTAAACAATACAATAGACGAGTGACATCCTAAAAGTCCAACATTTAAGTACTGTGTGTTTTATATAAAAAAAAATATATTAAAATGATGTAACGCTGTATATAACCATTACTAATGAAAGGTATTTTATGTGGTAATGGAAACATATGTGAATATAACTCATAATAATATTAATCAGTCAACAATAAGATAACTAGGGAGAGTTTTTTTAAAAATACACAAAAATTTCTATGAAGAGCTATATTAAAAGTAAATAAGTTGGATTATTATATTACATATTGAGTATAGTCTAACCCTAAACATAAGTAAAAAAAAAAATTATAAATAGCTTATAAGTTATTTATGTTATTGTTCTACGAAATCTTAAGTTCACTCCGATGGTTCTTATCTTAGTAATGCTTATCAGCTTTCGGGATTGTATGCCGCTATAGCGTATAACGTTCATTAAAACCCACTTCGCGAATTAACTGAATCAACGGGCTGCTGTCTATCAGCAGGTATTGACCGTGAAGTGTTCAGTTTTTAATAAAGAAACAACAACGCATTCCCACTGACGTATATTTATAAACAATTTTCACTCCTGATTAAGCTTTGAGTGGGCACGATCAAAGCGCCTAAGGTCTCTATTTACGAAGGCGCGGGCCAGCCGACACCTAACGCCTCTGTAGCTGAATAATTATAATTCTCTTATAACCCTCCTTTAATTAAAACCTGCGCTTTGATGCATTGTACACTTAAGCTAAGAGCTATAAAATAAGCCAAACAATTTTACATCATGTTAAAGAGATTTGTTTCTTAATGCTCTGCACAAAGGAATATAGCATTTAATTACTTAAAATTAGACAAAAATTTAATATGTGAGTAATAGGCGTTAAACTCTACCTTACACCGAATATCATTATAGAAAGAAAACGATGAAATCGAGATAAATTGATGACATCATTGTTATCGTTATTTATGCAAATTTTTCAATAAAAATATTGCACTTGCATTTTTACTGCTTTGCGAGGGTATTACGAATAATTTTCAAAGATAAGGCTACTCTATGTATTACCGGTAACATATTGTGTACACAGGCTGTTCATCATTATTTCCAAAAGTGTGAATGTTCAGCGTTGAATATTTGTCTATCCAGATGCCGGATAACGAACGTTGAATGCAAGTAAAACCATAACAGAAACTTTTTAATATAATGTCAATTAGTGAATAAATTCGTATGGTAGAATAAACAACTTGCATATATATAAATATAACAGACCAGTTAGTGTTTATATACACATTTTTGCTATTAAAACATGGTTCAGTAAAATCGATAAAAAAAACAAGCAAGCAGCGTATTAAAATCTGTACAACGGTATAAAACCGCCCTTTATCGGTCGCTGCCTTACACTAACACGAATCGCGTCTCCCACGCTTTCGACCCCTGAACCCTCTAAGCATTTTTTATTTGAACTGGGGACCTACATTGTTTTATTAAAAAGGTACGAAATTGGCATTAGGGAAATGTTTTCTCTAAGCTACAGGTCTACTTCATTCAATTATTTTTAGGTCAAATCAGCAGTTTTGTGGAAGTCTCGTGGTATTGTGTATTGTGTACGATGTACTGTTAAAATACGTCCACGGCAGTAGCTACCCCATGGTGGAATTTGAGTACAAATAAATTATGAACAAACTTGATATAAGCCAATGTATTCTACTATAACATTATCATATGTATACGATAGGTTACCAACTTATAATTTTAAGTGAAAACATCTGAAGTTACAGACCTTATTACTTGTATAACTATTTCTGTCAAGTATTTATTTTCTTTTTTAATCTACGGCGAACAAAAATTAGCTTTTAAATCACTCGATATTCTAGTCTAGATTATGAAAACATTTTTGTTTGATTTGTTTATTTTCACAATGGCCGTTACTCGATGAAAACGGAAACGGAATTCGTATTAAATGAAAGTGTTAAGCATTGAACGTTCATAAACTGTCCCCCGATACCTCATAACTGGCGGTCACCATCGACCTACGGGCCGCACCTAGAGCAATTTTTCATTAATTCCTAACAACTTTCAAGATAGAGGACAATAGATCTAAACTCTATATTGTTAGAGAACAAGCTTCTTCGTCCACAAAACCAGTTATAAGCTAGCTTGACAAAAGTGAACCTTAGGTCGCGCGTTTTAATTGCATACATACAGTTCCAAATTATTGTATTTAAGAGTTTTGTATAGAAGGGGAAGTGAGAGGAGTCATGAAAACGAGACCGTGGTTAAGGGCAGACTCAAGACTGTCTGGAGTATAGGGCTAGAATTATTGTTAAGAATGGCGTACTTTATGAGCACAGACAATTTGGTAAAAGCATGTATTGGATTGAAATGAATGGACTAGTCAATATAAGTAAGCTTTCAGGTCTCACATTCATCAATCATCATCATCAGCCGATAGACGTCCATGACTGAACTCGAATTGAGCTCCCTAAATAATAATCCATACAAATACAATTATTTTTTGACGATAATAGGTTATAACAATTTATAATAATTTTTCCGCTGCCTATTTTGGATCTTTGCATCATAAGCTCAGGATTTCAGAGAGAGAAGAGATACTTTAAAGACTATGATTCGCAGACCAGTTTCAGCAAACGCCAAATCAATACAGAATTTTTTTTTGCTTGTTTTAGTATACATACCGTAATAACAATATAAATAAATACTATAAAATAATAATTTGCTTATACTATAAATATTATAAGCAAAATCAATGCTGAAATTAATAAATGATGTCCATAAAAACAAATATGAAATGTTTTGCGTACATTAAACAAAAATTAAACCTATTACACTGCAACTGACGTCAAATTAAGCTGCGTAATGTTTACAAATCAATATTACTATATCGACTCACGGGGCCAACCCTCAACATTTCCAACATGCCCCATTCCAAACGCAGTCCCCCATTTAGCCTCCGGCAATTTGTCAAGTAGCCAGACCTACCCTCACAAGCCCCCAATACACGAAATATATTTGAATAATCGTGACGAGGACATGGCACACAGTTAATATCATTCTTATTGTTGATTCAGCGTTGACATGGTTTACTCGATATTGGATATCCGTAAATATTCACAGCACCAGAATTTCTTGTCTTCACCAACCAACGGTAATAATGATGTTCAGCATTTGTTTTCAGCGTTAACTGTAGAGTAACAACTCCCGATTCATTTATACTAAACTATTTTAATTTGCGTAACTTAATCAATGATAAATATATAACAATATAAGTTATAAATATCACCATTAATAATATGTAATCGCAGAAACTCTACTTAATAAATTCTTTAGTAAACTATCTGTCGTGAAGACTTCCAGAATTTATCATCTCTTAGAATAGAGTCTAATACTACAATCTACATCCATAACAGCCGATTTACGTCCCCACTGTTGGGGCACAGGCCTACCCTCAATATGAGAGCGATGGGGCCATAGTGAGCACGCGAGCCCTATGCGGATTGGTGACTTCACACACACCTTAGAATAAATTATAATTCATGTGCAGGTTTCCTCGCGATGTTTTCCTTCACCGTTTGTATTCCGCTGTTGTAACTAAAGTCCACAAATATACATAACTTAAATATTAAAGTCATTGGTACATGCCGAGATTCGAATCCACAACCTTCGGAATGTAGGCCGCACGCTCTAACCATCTAAAGTATAAAAATACACTTGTTGTTCACTGTGTAGAAAATAATTCTAATGTTTTCAACGACACTAATACTTCTGGTTCGTTCATCAGCTATATAGAAGTATATAGGACTTTTAACAGCTTTATGAAGTCATTTTTCATACATATGCTATAGAGGCGCAGCTCTCGGCTGAAAAACAATAGCTACAAAGTCACGCTTTGGCGTATGACACAAAAGGCGGGGTAACACAATCGGTACACGCGTTCGAGTCAGCCGAACAAAATGGCTTGAAGCGCGGCGTGCCGCATACGAGAGAACATTATATTATTATATATATTCAATAAGGTGTGTCCCCCCCCCCCCTCACGACGCTGGTCGTAACATCCACCCAACTTCCTTCGGGGAAGGAATTTTGTGTAACTCGTACTTAGCTAACCTGTACTCGGGACTGCCGACATCTGCCGAGCGGCGATCGCAGTGGACGCCGAACTGTTTCTCGCGCTCTCCAATCGGTGTCTCGCTCTCGCCTGCTTCCCCAGGAAATGGAAGGAGGCAGCGGTCGTAGCGTTGCGGAAGCCCGATAAGGACGATCACACGCACCCGAAATCCTACCGGCCCATCGGACTCTTGCCCGTCATGGGCAAGGTCCTGGAGAAGATAATGGTCCGGAGGATCCGGTGGTACACTGCGCCGTATATCAGTAGCCGCCAATACGGCTTTATGCCACAAAGGTGTACCGAAAACTCCCTGTATGACCTGATCCAGCACATACGAACTCGGTTGAAGGAGAAGGAGATCGTTGTGTTGGTATCATTGGACATAGAGAGAGCCTTCGACAACGCCTGGTGGCCTGCTATACGGTGCAGACTGGCGGAAACTCGCTGCCCCGTCGGCCTGCGGCGCCTTGTCGACAGCTATTTTAGCGATCGCAAGGTGGCCGTAAGGTACGCGGGGGCGGAGTGCGCCAGAGAGACCACCAAGGGGTGCGTGCAGGGATCCGTGGGCGGCCCAACCTTCTGGACCCTCCTCGTCAATCCGCTCCTGGAGGAGGTGGCCAAGAGCGGGACACACTGCCAGGCGTTTGCAGACGACGTCGTTCTGATCTTCTCGGGGCAAGAGACCGGGAATATCACGAGAAAGGCAAATGCGGTACTCGCCGATATTCATGATTGGGGTGTCCGAAACAAGCTTAGGTTTGCACCACACAAAACTAATGTGATGGTGCTAACCAATAAGCTGAAGTACGACAACCCAATATTGAGTATGGGTGGAGAGCCTCTTTGTCGAACTCGTGAGGTTCGGATACTAGGCCTCACAGTTGACGATAGGCTTACGTTCAACACGCACGTGAAGAACGTGAGCAAGAAGGCCCAAGGGCTCTATCGTCAACTGTGCAGAGCCGCAAAAGTATCATGGGGGTTGAACTCGGAGGTGATCAGAACGATGTATCTAGCGGTGTTGGAGCCGATAATTCTATATGCAGCGAGTGCATGGGCGCCGGCGGCTAAGAAGCTGCTGGTCCGAAAGCAGCTCGATGCGATTCAGCGTGGCTTCGCGCAGAAAATTGCGCGAACTCACCGAACCGCGTCGTTGCACTCGGCCCTAGTACTTGCCGGGCTGCTTCCTCTGGGCCTTCGGGTCCAAGAAGCGGCCACTTTATTTGAGGTAAAGCGCGGCCATTCCCGGGAAGTGCTAGGAGACCGGGAGCTGGAGGTTCCAGTAAGTTACTTGAGACTACCACACCCGTCTGAACAGGTTGGTGTGGAGTTCTCCTGCTTGTGGGAAAGTGCGGAGGAGGTCCAACTTGCCACCTCGGCTGCCGATTTGGCCATTTACACCGACGGCAGCCGCATCGACGACAAGGTGGGTGCGGGGTTCAGCGTAGTGCGGAACGCCGCAGAGGTTACCAACAGGAAACTCAAGTTGGGCAACTTCTGCACGGTGTACCAGGCAGAGCTGCTGGCATTAGCAGAAGCGACGGGGTACGCGGCCAGCGGGTCGGCGCAGTCATGCGCCGTGCTTAGCGACTCGAGGTCCGCCCTTGAAACTGTCGCAAGATCTGACACCCTCCACCCCCTGGCGCTTCGTGTGAAAGAGAATATTACGAAAGCGCGGGCAAAAGGGATGAATGTAAGATTATTTTGGGTGAAGGCGCACATGGGGATGGAGGGAAATGAAAGGGCGGACCAACTGGCCAAGGAAGCGGCCCTGAAGAGTAAAAGAAGACCAGCGTACGAGGATTGCCCCGTTTCCTTCGTCAAGCGTCAGTTCAGGCTGAGGACGCTTGATGAATGGAACAGCAGGTATGTGCAAGGTACGACGGCTTCAACAACGAGGATCTTTTTCCCAGACGTCGTGTCAGCCTACCGGACCCTTCGCCGATTGGATTTCGACACGGTCTTGGTCCAGATGTTCACTGGGCACGGGGGATTCTCCGGGTACCTTCACAGGTTTAAGCTCAGGGAGAATCCCGCGTGCCTTTGTGACCCAGCTGTGGACCAGACCGTGGTGCACATCCTCATCTCCTGTCCCTTGTATGGAAGGAGACGGATGGATTTGGAAGTGCAGCTGAACAGGCAGCTCACCGAGGAAGCCATTGCCTCCCTGATGAGTGAAGACGAAAGTCGCCAAAAATTCCTGGAATATTGTAAAATTATAATAGCCGATAGTATAAAAAGAAATAGTAAATAGTGATTAAATGTACAAATAAATTCAAAAGAAAATAGGCTAATAAATGTAAAATAGAGAAATAGATAAGAATGTAAAAATGTAAAGAAAGAAAAGAAAAGTTGGAAAAGAAATAAATAATAATAGCAGTAATAGTTATAAAAAGGAAGGAGAAGCAAAAAGAAACAGAAGAAGAAGAAGAACAACATATATGATAAAGGGATGTTTGTTCCAGGGAACAGCGGCGGCGGTCTTCATGAGCGGGAGGTATGGCAGAGAGAATTGGAATGGAGAATTAGTGAGAATAAAAAGTATGGATGATAAGTATGGCAAGACAGATAAGAAAGTATGCAAGAAGAGCATGTAGGGAATCAAATGTAAAATTATAAATAAATAGATGATAAGTGATAGTATTGATAGACCCTGACCCAAACTACGCAGAGGAATGCTGTAAAAAAAAAAAAACAAAAAAAAAAAAAACCTGTACTCAGGACACACTGCCAGGCGTTTTCAGACGACGTCGTTCTGATCTTCTCGGGACAAGAGACCGGGAATATCACGAGAAAGGCAAATGCGGTACTCGCCGATATTCACGGTTGGGGTGTCCGAAATAAGTTTAGGTTCGCACCACACAAAACTAAGGTGATGGTGCTAACCAATAAGCTGAAGTACGACAACCCAATATTGAGTATGGGTGGAGAGCCCCTTTGTCGAACTCGTGAGGTTCGGATACTAGGCCTCACAGTTGACGATAGGCTCACGTTCAACACGCATGTGAAGAACGTGAGCAAGAAGGCCCAAGGGCTCTATCGTCAACTGTGTAGAGCTGCAAAAGTATCGTGGGGGGTTGAACTCGGAGGTGATCAGAACGATATATCTGGCGGTTTTGGAGCCGATCATTTTGTATGCAGCGAGTGCATGGGCGCTGGCGGCTAAGCTGCTGGTCTGAAAGCAGCTCGATGCGGTTCAGCGTGGCTTCGCGCAGAAAATTGTGCGAACTTACCGAACCGCATCGTTGCACTCGGCCCTAGTACTTGCCGGGCTGCTTCCTCTGGACCTTCGGGTCCAAGAAGCGGCCACTTTATTTAAGGTAAAGCGCGGCCATTCCCGGGAAGTGCTAGGAGACCGGGAGCTGGAGGTTCCAGTAAGCTACTTGAGACTACCACACCCGTCTGAACAGGTTGGTGTGGAGTTCTCCTGCTCGTGGAAAAGTGCGGAGGAGGTCCAACTTGCCACCTCGGCTGCCGACTCGGCCATTTACACCGACGGCAGTCGCATCGACGACAAGGTGGGCGCGGCGTTCAGCGTTATGCGGAACGCCGCAGAGGTTACTAATAAGAAACTCAAGTTGGGCAACTTCTGCACCGTATACCAGGCAGAGCTGCTGGCATTAGCAGAAGCGACGGGGTACGCGGCCAGCGGGTCGGCGCAGTCATGCGCCGTGCTTAGCGACTCGAGGTCCGCCCTTGAAACAGTCGCAAGATCAGACACCCTCCACCCCTTGGCGCTCCGGGTAAAAGAGAACATTATGAAAGCGCGGGCAAAAGCGACGAACGTAAGGCTATTTTGGGTGAAGGCGCACATGGGGATGGAGGGAAATGAAAGGGCGGACCAACTGGCCAAGGAAGCGGCCCTGAAGAATAAAAGAAGACCAGCGTACAAGGATTGCCCCGTTTCCTTCGTCAAGCGTCAGCTCGGGCTGAAGACGCTTGACGAATGGAACAGGAGGTATGTGCAAGGTACTACGGCTTCAACAACGAGGATTTTCTTCCTGGACGTCGCGTCGGCATATCGCTCCCTTCGTCGGCTGGAGCTCGACACGGTCTTGGTCCAGATGTTCACTGGGCACGGGGGATTCTCCGAGTACCTTCACAGGTTCAAGCTCAAGGAGAGTCCCGCGTGCCTCTGTGACCCAGCGGTAGACCAGACCGTGGTGCACATCCTCACCTGCTGTCCTTATATGGGGTGGATAGAGTGAATTTGGAGATTGAGGTTGGAAGGAGAATAGACGCAGGTGTCATTGCCTCTCTGATGAGTGAAGACGAAAGTCGTGAAATATTTTTGAAATATTGTAGGAGAGTAATGGGAAAAGTGTTGGGGATAAACAAAAGTAAATAAATAAAGTATATAAGAAATGTAAATCGTAAGTTGAAATTGTAAATAGTAAGAAAGAAATAAGCATGAAATAAACAAGCAAAGCAAATAAAAAAGAATGTTAAATATAGAAGAAGCAAAAGAAGAAGAAAGAAGAAAGTATTAAATGCTACAGGGAATGATCTTCTTTCAGGCACCCCTTCCCCCTTCTCCAGAAGACGTCTTCACTCCAAGAGGATGGATGAAAGAAGGAAATGGAATGTAGAATGACTGAGACAAGAAATGTGTGTGTAAGATAAGTATAGAATGAAAGATGAAAGAACGATAGATGATAATTAAGGAAAAACTAATAAATTAATTAATAATTATTATAAGTGAAAAAGAAAGTAAAAGGCCCTGACCCAAAACACACAGTGGGAACGATAATACAAAAAAAAAAAAAAATTAAAACCTGTACTCGGTAAAAGGAATATTGCTATCAAATTTCAAGTCTCTAGGCTTTATGGTTCCAAAGATATCGTGAGTCTCTACAGAGATGAAAATCTCTTATATATATATATATATATATATATATGAATAAGCTAATATATTAGTCGGTTACCAATAAACTTTACGGTAAGCATTGACAATAATTGGAATCTGCGGGATGTTCGCCGATCACAGCAATCCTGTCGTATCAGCATATGTTTAATATGAAAGTGATACCTAACTCAGACAGGTTCAGATTTTGTGCTCCGTAAGGAAATCAAGTTTTAAGGCTTTAGATTAAATATGATATTTAAATAACTCTACATTACACTCGTCGCGTCAGGACATGTAATTATTCACCACATTAGCTCAGTATTTTCTCTAGAATGTAGCTATTTAAAAACTGAGTGGTGTTTTCATACTAGCCGTCAGCAAAAATTGATTGACAACGTGATAATGCGCAGAGAGAAAACCTCTCAAGTTTGATCTGCAATTATTTTATATAGAAGCATAACAGTCAATCATAATGTTCATCTTAAATACAGGTACAAGGACTCGAAAGTTATTATTCTTGTTTTGTTCCCATGTGTCAACTATCCTTTACATAGACTTGAAACGCTTGTACTCCAGATATAATTCAATGATATTCAATAGCAGTTGTAAATCAGTTTTGTCTTATGTAGAGAGAAAGAAACGCCAAATACTCTATATATTTGTAGCAATACTGACTCTCTGATGTTAAAGGGAGGAAGTCGAAATGAACAGCCAAAGTATATTCCATCAGCTGAAAAATAGTATACAAACACTACTTACACCTGTGTTCGGTATTGTTTAAAGAGCTAGTGTAAATACTGGGGTAATGATCCTTATCATAATACGTTTCAAGGCGATGAGCGCAACGTAGTGCCGTCTCAACATCTTAACTCCTTTTACCATTCCATAAATGTACTGCTCGTGTCAACGTATTTTAGATTAGAGAAACGAATGTAATAAAAGACAGTTACCAAATTTCATTAATTATTCCACATACAGGGTTTGTTAGGTTCATGTTACTAGCTATTTGTTTCACTTTATCTTATATCTAGGCCACGGCCTTAAATGTACGAGTTTCGACCTAATCGCTAAATGGAGCATTAAATCACGTTATATATGTCTTACACAAAGTACGTCATATATAAACCTTATATACGATATTATCATTGATTCGTTATGTACCCGTATATTGAGCAATGACGATCCGACTTTATCATATATCAAATACAAATTAAATTTGTAGTTACCGGAATGTCAGTTAAGTTGGCACCGGTTAAAAGAGAAAACATATTTGTTATAATTTATAAGAGTTAACTTACAAAAAAAGCAACTGCGTAATCCCATGTAATTATACACCTAATTTGTATGAAATAGAAAATTGTAACAAATTACTGAAGATAGACAGCTGTCTGTTGTTCCGTAGTCACGACGCGTGACAAGTACTACGGCAAAGTAATTCTGAAATACAGAACGGAGTAATTGACACATCTGTAATACATTTTCACTTCTAATGGAAGACGTAAATTTAATTAAAATATTTTTTCTTAACTTCATTAAGCGACATGACGAGCGGGTCGTTCACCTGATGGTAAGTGATACGCCCGCCCATAACAAATTGGCGCTAGTTAGAATGGTATACACTGCATCACATTGCGCCCGTCGCTTTCAGACATAAGATGTTGAGTTACGATACCACAGTAATTACACTAGCTACAACGCTCTTCAAACCGGAACACACTACTGTTTAGAGGGAGAAAGGGTAGCTGTGGTGGTACCTAATCGGTCTCCGGCCACAAAAACCTACCACCAAAAAATATAATAATAAAAAAAATATTATAGTATTTCACCACGTTTATTTCACTATTTATTACTCTGACTTTTTAAATGCTTTACAGTACCTATGGTCTTGAATTAACTGTAATCATCGACGGCCTGATATCATAGTTATCACGGAATATCTACAATTTATAATTATTGTTTATAGTGTAATTTATAAAGCCTGAATTTAGTATGTCTTGTATTTTTTGCTTCAATAAAAAGTTTATTTTCTTACACAATCATTAAATCTAGTTCATGTGCGCAAAGTGATAAAAAAAAAATCAAAAGAGGTCACTCTAATTTTAGTCAAAAGTTTATTTGCAGACTAACTGTAACATAAAGAAATTAACTGAAATATAGCAAACAAGTATTGCTAATAGTTGTATTTAGGCACTACAAAAACCAGACACCTATACACTATAATTTGCCGTTCCTTCGTACGTTCTCTGCTATTATGACGCATAGACGTAGATAATTAATAATAACGTGGTGACTCAATGTACCATAATTGACGCCGGCATTATGTTTCAAGTGACAGTAATCAAAAACAATGGATCAAAGGTGTACAATGAATAAATTGGCTTAATTGCAAATTTACTTTTTTTGCATACTGCAAAGCGATGTAGCGAGCAGAACGTTCAACAGCTGATAAATAGCGTAGTAACTGGCCTTGGTTACTCTTTAGATTTGCGGTGATAAATTACTCCAGTAATTTTAATAGTTAAAGTAGCTATCAAATTGCAGCACTAGTACGATGCATACTTCTGCTGGGTGTTAATAAAAGTGCTAAGCGATAAGGCATAATATTATTATTCCAGCTTAATCATGTTCACTACTTAATATAGGCGTTCGATCAATTTAAAGCGCGGCGGATGTCACCTGTATCTAATGATTCTCAATGATCTCTAGTAAATCGTTTCCTCAATAGAATCGTTCTGCTTCACTAGCTGTCAAATCTTCATGTTATAAGGCTCACCCATTTTCACTTCTGCCTACTGTTCCGTATGGCTGTATCAGCGACTTTTATCTTATACAAATATCCCCATTTCTTCTTTATACGAGGGGGGATTAATAAGTAGTGAGAATGAGATAGAATAAAATGACTGTTGATAACTTAATAATTTATTTTTCTACATAGTATCCGAGTCTCTCTACACACCGAGTACAGCGCCTTTCAAAGGCTTCAATTTCTTTCAAAAAAACAAAGTTTTGTCTTGGTCTTGCACAAGAAGCTCTCCACGGCGACCATCAGCTTGTTATCGTTTTCGTACCTGTTCCCCCTTACGTTTTCTTTCAATTTGGGGAACAGATAAAAATCGCTAGGCGCCAGATCTGCTGAATAAGGGGGGTGGTCAACCAATTCGCAGCCAGCTTGCTGAATGGCAGCGATATTAACTGCGGACCTGTGCGCGGGTGCGTTGTCGTGATGAAACACCACGCCCCTTCGAAGTTTCCCTCTCCATTTCTCTTTGATAGCATTCCTCAACTTGAGAATTAAAGCAGCATAATATTGGCCTGCAATAGTGGTTCCACGCTCCAGGTAATGAATCAACAATATCCCTTCTGAGTCCCAAAATATTTAGACCATAACCTTGACAGCCGATGCCACCGCACGAAACTTCTTCGGCGTCGGTGATGATGGCTGTTTCCATTGCGAAGATTGCTGTTTTGTCTCGGCATCAACATGATGAACACATTTTTCGTCCTTTGTTACGGAACGAGAAAAAAAGTTTTCTAAATCTTCTTGAAACTTGTCCAACAATATCTTCGAAATGTCAAGTCGATTTTGTTTCTGTCGGTTAACATTCTCGGCAGCCATCTTCCGGAGACTTTTCTTATATTCAAAGATTGTTTCAATATGGATTGAATAGTTCCATATGAAATATCCGTTTCTTGAATTAAGTATCGGATAGTAACTCTTCGATCATTCAATACAATTTTCTCGACTTTCGCAACATTTTCTTAGATGATTGAGGTCGATGGACGTGATGATGGCCGCAACGATGTTCGTCGTCCGTGCTCGTTCTCCCTACTTAAAATTGAGAAGCCCACCTTGCGACAGTGGAATACGGAGAAGCAGACTCTCCTAATGTTGCCTCCAAATCGCAATGGATTTCTTGCGTCGTTAACTTTTTTAAACCGAAGTATTTAATAACGGCTCGCACTTCGTTTTGCTCCATTTTCGAGAACACGTTCCGACACGAAGACAACAAATGACTACATTCAGAAACAAAACAAAAGAGAATCGAAGATTTTTTTCTTTATTAATATTACAAATATGTATCTAAGTATACCAGTATTTATTTTTTTTCTTACCAAGGAGTATATATCTCGTTCTCACTACTTTTTGATCCTTCGTCGTAGTTCGGCGTACGATTTTAATATTTTTCTCTCTTATAGACCACGTTCTTTTTTTAAAAGAGATTGACAAGTACTTTAAGAAATATTATACTTGCAGTTGACCAAATATTAACACCTAAAGAAATCTTTTGATATAATCAATACTGACTTTGCTAGTTTTTAAGAAACGTGCTTACTGCTTCCTAGTGGCTGATCAATTTTGAATATCGCTTACAGTTTATAAATAAGATTATAGTATATGTATATTTTATTGATAAAAAAACCGCTTACCTTTAGTGATATAACAGCATCTGCAACAAAAAAAAACATTTTAGAACAACTTCGCTCATTAGAGTTTATTTACATAAAAGAGAATGTGCAATAAAGATTGAAAGTATAGCTCTTTTAAAACGACGAAACCAATATTTTTTCTTTATTTATTATTAAACATAAAGTAATAAATATAAATAAAAAAATAACTAATTAATACTTAAAACTTAATACGATTTATTTACATAATACAGTTGAGAATATATAAGCTGAAATTACACCCAGGCCCATTTACAATAAGATATACCTTTAGCTTCGCTCGGTGTGATCCAGAAGATACAACAGGGTTTTGGATTTCGAGAGGTAAGTTATTTAATATTGAGAATTAAATGGTCACAAATTCTGGAAAACGTCTACATTGTTGTATTTCGAGAAAGCAAATTGTTACTTTCTTCGAACTCTCTGAGATTGGAAAGGGGTTCGTACTCTTTTAAATGAAACTGAAAGCGGTCTAAACGTTGGTACAATAAAGATAATCAAAATAAAATAAACTCAATAGAAGCTGTAAAATTAATTTTTTTTTAGTTATGACTTACTATGAGGTGAAAGCTCTGCTCCTCTGGTCGCTTCATAAAGTAAAGAAAAGAAAATCTTTAGATACGCTTACCCATAACAACGTGGCGCTCGTTAGAATTGTATGCTCAGCATCACAGTATGCTTGTCGCTTGAAACATAATATATTAAATATCGTTAACCAAGTAATTTCACTAGCTATAGCACTCTTCAAGCCTGAATACAATAATAATTGGATAGTATTTTTTGGCAGCAAAAATATGCGCTGTGATAGTACCTACTCAAACGGTCTTCGGCAACAGACGACTACCACCAGTAATTACTTATATTCCATTACACATGTAATATGGACAGACCGACATTTGGCATCCGATGGTATGAGAAATGGTTACAATGATAGTCTCAAATTATCTGCATCGACCGCGGACAATCAAGCCGGAAAATTAGATATGCAGAGGGGCAACAAACCAAAGCTTTACAAACAACCCGGAGGCACGAATAGCAGTAATTCCCGACAATCTGTCATGACACTGAATTAAATGTAACGTTCTGAAAACAATATTTGCTCAGGTTTACAATGGTAGAGGTTTAATAATCAGTAAAAAAAGCATGATCATGAAAATTCGTTTCGTCAAACTTCCAAAATTATTAAATTCAATCGTGGTATATCTCTGTTGCCGAAGATCGTCTATGTAAGTACTATCGCACTTCCTGTTTATGCCGTCAAGTCATCATCATCATTATCATTATTATCAGCCGACAGTAGTCCACTGCTGGACAGAGGCCTCCCCCAAACTTCTCCACATCGATCGATCCTGCGCTGCCCGCATTCAGCTGCTTCCCGCAAACTTCACCAGATCGTCGTACTCCCTGTTGGGAGACTGCCAATATTACGTTTTCCCGTACGCGGTCCCCATTCGAGGACTTTGAACATCGCCCTCATCTTTTCACTTGGCCGAATGAAAGAAACTCGATTCCTCTTCATGACTTTTATATAAACCAATTGAAATTTAAAATAACTAGCAACTGGATACCATAAAAAGTTTTTAATGACGACTTCACACGATTGTTCTAGGAAACGTAATAGACAATTTCCTTTTTTCTCTCGGTTTCCTCGATACAGGCATCGCCTCGTGATGAATGCACTGGTAAATACCAACTTGAATAAACTTATCTGGATCTAATTAAAACTGTTTTATAGTCATCGTGATCATTTCGTAAAAACATCACATGTGTAAGTATTGCGTATTGCAGCTATGAATATAATTTTCATGTTAAATTTTCCATTCCCCTTTTCCTATTTTCCATTTTGCGTTTTCCGTTCTTCATTTTCCATTTTCCATTCTATTGTTTAATTTTATTTTCATTGCCGTATAAAATTTCGAACTTTTGTTAACTAATGGATGTGCGAACCATACTTATACTCGTAGATTTACTCGAAAAATATAGTTTTTTAAAGATATTTAAAGTGTATAAATATCTTATATAATATACGAACGGTATAAAAACGGAACACCTTACACCAAAATATAATATGTGGTCAACATGATAATCTCACATTTTTTAAATCGATTGATATTAATGTCGTCGCATCCAAAAATTGCAGAAATATTTGCACATCCACAAGTACATACAGATCATGCAATAATGCATGTAACACGTGGGTCGGTGCAACCCCTTGTAATATTTCCTATCAGCTAATTTATTTATTTTCATCTTTACGCGTTGACGTTAAGGTAGCTATTCGAGCAATACGTAACCCCCCTAAACCGTAAATCACTTGAAGCAGTGCAATTACAGGGTGTACGGATCGATAGAGAGGCGAAATATTCGGGCAGTCCATTGCATTAATATGATACCGTCTGAGCGAACTCGTCCTCGTATTATTTATAACTTAGACTAGATACAGACGTATTTCATACAGTATTACTTAATTGTTCTTACAGCCTTGGTAGTGTACTGGTGGTAGATCTCTGTTGCCAGAGACCGTCTAGGCACCACCACAATTGCTATTTCTCCCGTGAAACAGTAGTGTGCAAACATTACTGCGTTGCAGATTGAAGAACATCTTAAGTCTAATGTTTTAAAGTGTTTCATTATAGCAGACAATGTTATTATTGATATAAAGGTCACTGACATACGTCAGAGGAATAAACGAAATAGTATCATGGTATACGACCATCAGAGGAAAAACCATGGGCGGAAAAAAAATTTACGTCTCAGGCGACGAGCGCAATGTGGTGCAGTATAAATCACCTTAACTAGCGCCACATTGTTATGGGCAGGTATATCATCATCATTAAGTGAAAGTTCCGTTTGTCTCGTCGCTTAATTAAATAAAGTTATAGTAGTTAGTAGTAGTAAGTTTAATTTTTACAGACAAAATATTAAATGTTTTTTGAACTAAGCTCTTAACTATAACATAATAAAATCTTGAGAGACAACCGTCATTTTCCATTTAATATTTATAATATTTGCATAGATTTTGATTTAACATATATTAATCGTTTATTTTTTCTTTCTATCATCGTTCTTCCTGTCTTTTTAATATTTCTTCTATAAATGTTTAATATCTTAGAAGAGCCAAGATTGATTGAAGAAGAAAGTCAGCGAGATGAAAAAAGACGTTGAATCCAGCTTCCTTAAATTCTTTTTAGGTATTACAATAAAGAATAAAAGTATAAATTAAATATAAACAGATAAGTCAAAAAATTTTAGACTTTCGGACACAAGGGTTCAACAAAAAAAAAATACTAATACTAAAGACGTCAACTAGATCCTTTACGTATAAACTATGAAGTACTTAGAAATAAATACTACTAAAGCGGCCACCGATCCAATTGGTGGCCCCGTGGCGTGTTACATAACTTTAATAAACTTAACGTTTTTACTACGGAACTATGCATTTACACTGTTAATTGAAGAATGTTATAAAAACAATGTAAGTAGCTCAAAACAATGTTTTGTGATTTTTTCTTATTACTATTCGTTTACTTTGTTGCCCATCTTCCATTTAGATTATTGTATAAACATATAATAAAAAAAAGATAAATATGATACTAATTTATAGAGCTAATGTATTACTTAAAAAACTAAAAAATAGTTTCTTAGGAATAAGCATTAATAAAATTAAAATTTACTAGGTTTAAAAAAAAATACTGTAAGGGCATCTGTGCACGCATAATTCAATAAAGCATAGAGTATATACAGATTTATAGGCAGATTTAATTGGAGCTATTTATAAACCGCATTGTTTTGATCACATTGAACCTTACTCTGCGAACTTGTTATCGATTTCCTGAAAGAGGGCAATGGCCAGCGCGATCATTGTGATTTTAATACAATCGACCGTACGGACCCTACTCTGTAACCCGAAGGTATACTACAGGTATATAATAAGGGTCACATAAAAAGTATGCGCGGTTTGTTACGCAATATACATATATATATATCAAACAAAACTTGTCCAATTTTCTGTAACGAACTTAAAATGAGCCATTTCAGTTTTTTTTTTTATTATGGTTGGTATAAAAACTTATATTTATTTGAAGATATCCGAAATATCTCATGATCAAAAACACTGAACGTATCGAAAAAGTGTACAGTGCGATGCTTTAGAGATAGAACGAAGTTTTGTCCGATTCCTTTCTAGAAACTTCGATAACAAATACACCAGGCTCTGGTAGATAAAGTGGTTAAATATTACAACTGGTCGAGCAATGCAACAAAAATTGGGTGAATTACGAAAATGTCAAACTAAACTCATCATAGTTAATAATGAATGATAATTTTATAAGTGGTAGGTTGTTGTTACTGTACACCGTCTAGGTAGGTACCACTGCAGCTCCTACTTCTGCAAATAAATGGTAATGTACTACATCACTGACTTCCAGTTTGAAAGGCGCTGTGGCTGGTGATATTACTACTGTAACGAGACTTCTTATGTCCTAAGATGAAGGTTACAATGTGGCGCAGTATGTCATCGTAACTAGCGTCACGTTGATATAGGCGGACAGTATATAAACAGAAGTATATATTGTATAATTCAATTATATTAAGAAACCGAATCTCCTAGAAATGTTTACGGCCAACTGTTATCAGCAGATGACATTCAACGTAATATGTAAGAATGGACACCCACCAGCGTACAATTTGCTCAGACACATGCTTGTTTAGAAGCAATAAAACATGAGACAGTAAATACGCTGTCACGAGGCGCCGTAAACTTTGTTGTAAACATATCTCTCCACGCGCTCTTGGGTAAGGGATGGATATATAACATGCTCGTACATATTACATATTAAATTTTCCGTGACCGCTATCCGTTGTTCTGATGACGAGCTCTCTTTGACCCATCACCAGCTTTATATAACCAACGCAACTATTATAAGTAATAACCCCAAACAATTCCCATACAAAAAATATTAGTTCTATTTACTTTCTACTGAGTCGAACAGAGTTATTATTTTACAGTAAATGTAAACTTTTTTTTTGTAATTTGTTGCATCTAAGAATGGACTTGAAAAATTATTATTACTGTCATTACTATTTTTTAATTCGACGAACCGACGAGGCAAGTGATACGTTCACTTGACGTTAAGTAATACGCTTACCATAAAAATGTAACACTAGTTAGAATGATATACACAGGACCATATTGTGCTCGTCCCTTTGAGACATAAGATGTTAAATCTCATTACATCATTTTACTACCTACAAATCTATTTAAACCGGAACACAGTAATGTTTGTACACTGTTGTTTGGCGGTAGACACAGAGGCTGCGGTGGTACCTGCTTAGACAACATATCCGAATGTCTAGGCATCTATATTCAACTATTATTTTCATTATGAAGTTTTATTCAAATGTTTCAGTTTTAAAGCAGTTAATCAAAACGAAATTATTGTACTAAAGATAATAAATCATGCATTAACATCGCAATATTACAGGTACAATGTGGATATATGTGAACATCCTAACCAGAACCTTTATGAGTCATTGTTAAATTAAAAAATGTAACCAAGGTTATATATGGACCACATACGACTACCACGAGTATAAAACCCTGCACAAGTTAAAACCTACGTTAACGTAATAACTATTTTTAAAAAAACCTGGTCTACTCGGTCTTTACAACATTACACAGCAATCTTTTTCCTGTTATTTTAAAACGCATAAAAGTAAACATTCAGAGTTTAAAATCGCTGCACAACATCCATTGTATCATCCGGCAGTCAGACCTAATCACCGAACTGACTCGGCAAAATACAAGACCAGTTACAGGGGAAAGTGAAAACAAAAGTTTCACGGCTAATTTAAGTGGTGCGGCGCTCGCACTCGATGGATTTTTTTCTTCAGCTGCTATTCTCTACCGACCACCATGCCCCCATCTCATTCAGTCATACTTTGTATGAAAGTTGAGAACTGCAGCGATTTATAAAGGCAATGGAACTGTGAAGTTAAACACTGTAACGAGGCAGTTACACAACAAGTTACAACTGACAGCACGTTTCTTGCGTCCATTATTGAAATGATGCATTATCTGATAGAAGTCTTTAAAGTGTCTAAAAAGCGCAGACTGTTTAAAAATAAATTTGTTATAAATATACACAGACATAATACAGATTTTTTTTTTTGTTAAAATGCTATGTCGTGGACAAAATATCATTCCCACAAGGATAACAATAACAGTAAAATAAGGAAATTTCTTAAACAGACGTTGCAATGCATTTCCTTCGTTATAATATCTAATTAGAGGAAATCGTATGAAACTAAGGTTAAGTGTCAAAGACAACAGAGTTCACGTACATAGCCCTGAACCCGGCCGCTTTATTACCTAGCTTTAAGGCTATAACACTAACTATTACGCTACATCTATCGTTTCCAAGGATTCAATCTTTGTAAAAGCTGAATGTTATAATAGTTGTTAAAGCAAGCAATAAGCGGTAAATCTAACTTAGTTCAGATTTATTAATACTATAACAATACTTTCCCATATACTTATTTTATGAAGGTTTTAATCACAGAATAATAATGTCAACTGATAGAGAGTCCAATACCACCTGTACGGTAGAAAAACTTTCTACCATACAGATGTTTTGTTCCATAAAGCTATGGACGTAAGCAAAGCGTTTACCTGATGGTATGTGATACATTTATGTCTATAACAAGATGAAGCTAGGTGAAATGATACACACTGCATCACATTATTCGTCATCTTGACGCACAAGATGGTTTATCTCGTTACACCGCTATCCAAACCAACTAATTACAAAATGTGCTTTATATGAATTTCTTTATAAAAACACAACTAAGGAACATACGTGCGATAATGTTATCTGTAAATAACCGTAAACAATATAAATAAAGGAACAGGAAGCTAAGTTGGCATTGTGCCAGACACAAATTGTACAACGTATAATTGTTAAGGAAGTTGTTAAGGATTGCATGGTAAGCTTTTATTTCTTTAAAATCGGTAGAAAAATGTAATGGTGGTGAAATACGAAATAATAAAATAATTTTTTTAAAAACATCGTACGTTGTTTACTCTCTTAACATTTCCACAAATGGGTTTTCCGGCGTTATCTCACTAGGAGAGATAATAATATAGAAAAGCGGAATAAGTCGCACTACTACGACACAGGAATGCTTAACACTACACTACGAGTACATCATATCGGCAATATTGCAAGCCTCTCTCGAATGGGAATATTATTTATGCATTATTGGTTAAAGACAAGACGGAAACGATTTTCACTCTTTCTTATTGACATAAGAGGGAAATCTTCGTAACATTCTCTATCTCATGGATATGAGGATTACGCAGAATTTTCACCCACCAACCTTAAGTAGTCTCCTTCAGCGCAGAAAGGACTAGGATCTTCTATAAAAGACACCGATAAACCCATTGGTCTAAACACTACTCAAGAAAGGATAGGGTATGCTAGTGCTAGGACAAACAAGACTCCACTTCATATTAGCTGTCCTTCAAAGACCTTTAACATTTTTAGAGGCCTTCCAATAAGGTCGGGGTTATCTTAGTGCCGTAATATGATTACACCGCCGCAAAGAAATATTGTTATAATTGTAACACGTTGATAAATAATAAAAAATAACTTTATTGAATGAATGCTGTCGTAAGTATCAATGATAGACTAACAAAGCATTAGATTCATAATACACGTAAATCATGTTCTGTCTTCCCCGATTTTAAAGTCATTTCCATACTGTAACTGAATTTCCTTGTTATTTCGCTTGAAAATACAATCCGCAAATAGACCGGATCCCGGTGCAGCGTCGGATTACGGACTGGACGATTTATTGCCCGATTCGGTGATATAACAAGTTCCCTCAAATCTCTTTTATGCTCGGGATTACTTAGCTCTCATTGTTATTTGCGTTGCAGTATACCACGCTTCCTTCAAAGTTCATGAGATAAAGAAATTACTATAACGAAACAGATTAAACTTGCTTAAGTAATAAACAAAATTAACAGTGTAATATCCTTTATGCTTATCACACCAGTAAAAAGATTTTTGCTACTACATATTTTTGTCAATTCGGCGAAACATTGTCACAAACAGGCTGATCACTTCGTGATAAACCCAACCATAACAATGTGATACTGTATAGGATGATATACAACAGACTTAGGTCTCTGTTGCCGGAGACCGTCTAGGCAGGTACCACTGCAACGCGATAATTACTGTGAAACAGTAGTGTGAAAATATTACTGTGTTCCTGTTTAAGAGCGGTGTAACTAATGAATTTACTAGGGTAACGAGACTTAACATGTTATGTCTCATGGCGACGGGCGCAATGTTATGCACTGTATATCATCCTAACTAAAGCCACGTTATTATGGGCGAGGGTATAATTTAACATCAGATAAACGTGTTGCTCCTCTTGTCACTTCGTCGAATTAAAGAAAAAAATCTGCTCGTTGTTTTGTGACATAAAATGCTATCTCACATTACCCTTTAATCTCTCTAAGTACAGTGCCCTAAAAATAAGCGATACATGGCATCTTCCTTAACCATCTCCAGCAACAGACACATCAACATTAAAGGGTAGAGTTATCCCTTAAACAAAACAAACTGGAATCGACTACAAATGTTAATATAAATTAATGATATCATTTAAAGAAATCCTTCGTATCGTTGGCTTCCCATAAGCTACCTATTTCGTACGTTATCCGTAGATCGGTGGCCCATTTAAATAGGATTGTCCGAGACACTAAACAGGACGCATGGGGGTCGGGGTTCGTAACAAATTCAATTATATTGACTAGGAACCGGATCCGAAACGCGATCGTAGTAAGGTTTTAAATAATACCACACGAAAGATAAAAACAAAACAGCAATGACTAACTGATTATTTTAAATACAAAGAAATAAGTTATTCTTACTTTTTATTGAGTACTGTATTTATAAATATTTTTTGTGCTCATTATAAGAAAAACAATGTACATTGGCATTTCATAATTCATTAAAAAGTTTGAAAGAACGACGTTGTTCAACAAGAAAAAAGAAAATTTCCCTTAATCTAGTACCCACGACACGCACATAAATATCTAATGAAAGACAAGCGTAAAACTTTAAATTGCGTGTTATACGTGAAATACTTTTACATTTTGTTTTTATATATAAAGACAGTCGAGGTACATCATCATTATCATTATATATGTATATATGATACGTCTGTCAATAAAAAACCAATTAAGATGATATACACAGCACCAAATTGTCCGTGCTGTCTTGAAACGGGTACAATATTAAATCTCATATCAACCTGTCAAGTCTCGTTACCCCAGTACTGACTGAAACATAGTAATGTTTGCATATTATTGTTTGACTGTAGAAATATGTAGGAGCTATGGTAGTATCTATCTGTAAAAGAAACATACCAGAGTAATGACGAATATACAAAGCCTGCTTAATGTATGTTCAACTCTATCTAAACTCGGCAAAAAAAATTATTATGTATAGATAAATAAAAACATGAAGTTTGACGATTTTATATGTCATTTAATGCAGTGTATTCCAATATTTATAATAAATATATTGCTAGACTTCGATTGCAAACAATTTCTTGTAAGCCATGTAAATCATACCACCTACGTCCGTAACACGAACCCTAAAATACAATTAATATAATGCATCGGGCCCACCCCTCCCACCATCCGTTTGCGGTGTCCGTGACTCATCAAGTGCACGCACTCTACCGAATTAGATCCAGATAAGGTGCTTTGCATTATTTTTAACCGCAGCTCGGGGGGGATGGTCATAATTTTTGTCTCTTTTTGCATAATTAAAATAGACGACGCCTTGCGGTTCGGGAAGTTGACGTTTATTGAACAAGTTTTCAGAACGTTTTATGACGACATGTTTGAAATATGATGTCAAAAATTTACAGCTGGGGTGCGTCTTAAACCTTTTCGACTTCTGCTGAATAAAACAAAAATTGAATACGATAGAGTTGTATATTACCACAAAATTACTGCTGGTAAGTCTCTACTACCGGAGACCGTCTAGATACCACCGCAGCTTATATTTCTGCCATAAACATAGTGCAGATATTGCTGTGTACCGGTTTCAAGGGCGTTGTGACTAGTGAAATAACTAGTAATGAAATTTGTCATATATCTCAATGCAACGAGCACATTATAATACTGTATATCCTAACAAGTGCTATGTTTTTACGGATAGCGAATAAAAAAAAATTTGGTCTATAATATTCCTTGTCGATAACGTGTTTGAAATTGATAAGAACTATCACTATATTTTCATAGAAAAAATATATGACATTAAAAAAAATAATATTAACTAGAAAAAATTTAAAGGTGAAATAGGAGTCAATAAAGGATCCAGCTTGTCACATTTATCATTATTGAATCTTTGAATAAAGAAAAATGAGCTGAAGTAAAATAAGAGCAACGTACCTTATGAACCCGGAGCCTGTTAAAACGTAAGTTTCGGTGTTAAAGAAATTATTTCGGACGAATAGTCAGTGGGCGTGGGGTGTCTAAATATGGAAATACCAACGCGAAGCACCGATCTGATCATTTCGCGAAAGTATGACGCTCCTCGTGAAGGACAGAAGGTGTTTTCATTGAAATAATTCTGTTACTGTATACTTATATTTTATAAATACTTTTAACAGTCAAATATAAAAACTAATAATTGTATTTTATTTATTGAAGAGACGATCGTTACGTCCACATGATGGTAAGTTATACACCTGCCTATGACTACGTGGCGCTAGTTAGGATGTTATACACTACATCAGATTGTGCTCGCCGCCTTAAGATTTAAGATGTTGAGTCTCATTACCCCAGCGCCCTTTAAACAGGAAAATAGTAATGTTTGCACACTACTGCTTATCGGCCTAAATAAGAGCCGCGGGGGTACCTAGGTTAACCTTTAAATAAATATTTTTTTTGATTATAAGCAAAACTTATTAAGACGAAAAAGTCCATTTTATTTTATGAAGATTTTTGGAAATGTATCAAAGTGAATACAAGTTATGTTATGACAGTTGCCTATTATTTTATGGATCTTCGGGTATCATGATTTCATAGACTAAGAATCATGTGTGAGCTATTAGTGTTTGTTCACATGCGCTTCGAACTAGAAACAAATATACGAATATACAATGTACACATTTAAAAAAAAAATTAAAACGATCCTTAACCGTTTTCATAGTAGGATAAAAATAATAATCTTAATAACGAAAATATTTTTAAAATTTGAAAAACTTTAGACGGCTCTGTATAAGGCGCGCAGTTTATCGAATTTAGGAAGTAGTTCACGTCACAGCAAAAAAAATACAATGTTTTACAGTAAATATAGTAGCGGTGGTACTTGCCTAGACGGTCCCTGGCAATAGAGAGCTACTGCTGGTAGGACAGATACGATATGATATCTATTGCCGCTAGCGATATCTCCTCAACAAAAATAAATGTTTTTAATTAGGATGCTGGTAATGGTTGTCACTGTGGCGTGTATTCGATCGAGATCGTCTTATTATGCGTGCCAAGTAAGAATGATTTGTTTACGTGTCCAAAGCGTATTAAATGAGAATCGAATCGAGGCCAATGAGGCGATACTCAACGGACAATGTTCCATTGTTCGATATCATACGATTTCGAACATGGAAAATCACTTCAATATTGCGATTTCCAACCCATGTGCGATAACTATGTTAGTATAGTGATTACGATGATGCCGATAATTGATTTTTTGGTTAACTATATATTTTAGTTTATAATAATATTAACTTTTTACTGGAATATAAATGAGAGGACTGCTAAAATATGTTACAAGCAAAATTTTATATAACAATAATTTTTCAAACATAGTAAACTTAGATACATGCAATATTACGTATATCAAACAAAGGAATGAATAGATTTGTACTATATTATATGTCTATATATCTTAAGCAATATGTTTATTGAAAAAAATCGTAGTCATTTCCTGTCCAATCTAAAATATTATTGTTGTTTACACAGCAGGATAAAGGTTTTAGAGAAGGAAACTTATTGAAAGAAGTAGATAAAATCTTCGTAATATAAAAACCTAGTATAATATTTGATCTTAACATAAGGATATTGAGTGAGGTTAAAACGCAACCCTTCGCAGAAATAATTGCGCAGACAAACTGCGTAGCAAAGTTAAATCGTAGGTGTGATGCGCAATAGTTAAGACGAATATTTACACATCCCCATTTTGTTTGTGCAACGACATCTTTACTTTAGTTAAACGTAATATTCATTATAACAGTAAAATATAGATTTAAAATTGAGTTAAGAATATTTGCGTAAAGAATATTTTATTCTCCGTTACAAAGACGGAGGAGAACAAGCGTGATTTTCCAAACTAAAATTTTGTTATATCTAAAATTTCGTCTCGTTTTCTATTCGTGTGGCGAATAAATATCTTTCAGTTGACGCCGGCTCTCGTTACGATTTCGACAATAATTTGACGCGGGTCACGATTTAATCGCAATTTCGATATAAAACCTTGACAGTGTTTAATACGGCACGGCGGTCTCGTGCTGAAGGCTGAGCGAAAAATAATTTCGCCTTTGTTCAGCCTCAAGTCACTAATTGTATTACGCATCTCCGCCTTGGGAATTATTCGCGGCTGGTTAAAAATCGGTCACAGTGCTTAATTAATTTCACGGCTCCCGCCGTCGTGGCGGTGCGCCGCTGTGGCCGACCTCAGCCGCGGCCGGACGGAGGCGGCTCTTGCGTCCGTACACGAAAGCAGTTTTATTGCAACGAGCCGTATCACGTCTGTTATACCTGATCAAGAATTAACAATTTCATGTTTATAATGCGTCTAACATTTGAACTCAATTTCATATATATTGACAATTAGATAGATACACGGGAGGGTATGTACGTAGCAGTACTGCTATTGCGCCAAATTGATATTATGAGGACGTCTTTCAACTAATAAGATGTTATTCAGGATTATTATAATGCACCAACATCTCCGCTTATAGCTATAAGACGTTTTTTTCATTGATTTATGTAACCTCAAAATTTGCCACAGAATTCTGGAATACAGTAATGTATGCATGGATACTGTTTAATACTAGAAAATAGTCTGGTAGTTTATTCTCAGAATCAACTATAGATCACTAAAAGCTTTTTCTATAAGTTATGTCTCGACGAATACTAGAATGCCCGACCTGGGTGAAAATGAGACCTAAAATTCTACGTTGGCCTGAACTTTGCGCTAAAATCGATTTTCTCAACTTTAAGACTGAGCATACTGTGGCACTTATTAAGCATCCCCACCTCGTTATCCCACTTTTCAGCTGCCCATGACGACAGGGCTTAAGTTTTCTCATGTTTCACGGTACTTCATTTAATTTTACTCAGCGTAGTGGAAATTCAGTAAAGTTTAACGGCGGCCAATGTTCCGCGAGTGATTTGTTGTTGCAAGCGGTTTTGTGCACTCAGTAGTTTTGTTGAGCGAACTTAAATTGTTAAAAGTAACGTTTCGTGATCGGCAGTAAAAGTGTGGCCGTGACCATTTGTATAAGTATATTCTGCTAATAGAAATATGTAGAATTATTTTTTTATAATAATTTAGCATACTACTACTATGTAAATACAGTATATAGTAACTAGATACAGTATACAATAAAGTTCGCATTCTTTGATTTTAGCAGCTTCTTACGTGAGAAAAGACATGCATATTCTCTAATTGCAGAAGCATTCATTCAGTCAATTAATACTGTTAAGCAGAAAAACGATGTTAACCTGTTAACAAGTACGGAATAAACTCGAACATAAATTGTACCCTGTCTCATTCATATGCGGCAGCAAAAAAACTTTAATTTTAATTGAAACAAAAACAAGAAAATGTATAAAACAACTAATATTTAATTAAAAAAAGGGGTTATCTATGCAGATATCTTACCAATTTTACATAGATTTCTTTATATTTTCCAGACTCGATCAATTACTTATCTCTATTATGTATGTATTCATGTAAAGAAATTTTAGATCAAATCTTAAACGCTGAAAATTACTATAACTTAAAACATTTAACTATGATCTATTTAATGAGCTCTATTCTAACCATTTGATATAATTTTTTTTTGAAGTTATTATGCCATTAAATAGCTTAATCGTTCTAATATAACAATAACATTACAATTGTTCGTTGTTAATAGAAAGTAACAATAAAAAGTACATTAAAAATGTACAAAAATTATTTTCCGAGCAGGCGTGCAGCACGCTTGCTGCAATTAATTAATGTGGATGATTAACATAACGACAGCATTCGTGACGGACCCTCAATCTTGAGGAATTCAAGAGCACAGCATCGCAAGAAAATCAGTTAGAATGAAGATAAAAATTTATTTTCATATGTATTCTGTGAACGTAAAAAAGAGATAGACTGATTGAGCCAGGTAAACAAAATTGAAGAAATAGGATTTAATTGTAAAAATTAATAATAGTTATTGAATAGGATAAGATAATTTGTGATTACGATATCATAATCAGTTTGCTACAGTTTACTGCTGTTCAAGTGACTATTCAAGAAAGCGTCAGTTGTTTCCTCGGCTGGTAGCATTCTATTGTTTTACAGAGTAGAAGTTATCATACATCCTGATTGAACAGGACTAATAGAATATCAAACGTTAGAATTTTCCTACGAATCATCATTATTATCGTCTTTAACTGTCAGATGTTCCCAGCTGGACATAGGTCTATTCCACAGATACGTACATTGATCGGTCCTTTCCTTTGCTGCATGTTTCTTCCTGCGACATAATTTTTTTTTTTAATGGATTAGAAAATAAACCAAACACAAAACATTTTAAATTCGCCTTCTTCTATTTTAGTACCTGCTAGAATAAATACTCATTAGTACTTTATTTAGCAATAAATGATGTATTTCCTTTGCGAGATATATTACACATTTTTGGTAAACATAGCGCCCACATTTTATATATATTTGGATAGTCGTTCATAGAACTGTTATAGTTTCAACGAAAATCATATAATACGATGTATGATGATGTGTATGGAAGAGAAGTATATACTGTGCCGACCCCACATAGCTGGGAAAAGTGCAGGAGGAAGAAGATAGAGAAAAATAATGTCTTATTACAAACTATATATAACCGTCTATGTATAGGTATTATTTTAATGTAAAATAGATACGCAAAGTCGTCTAAAAAAGATGAAAACATGTGTCCAATAAATCTAAATATTTACAATGTAACCATAAAGTAACTTGTAAAGCGTTACACTAGTACTAATGAATGTTAAGTAAACGAAACCGCAAGATAAAAACTAGCCCGTAACAATTGCCCATCGACGTGTAAAACGGGTCGTAAACGAACCGCTGATAAAACACACAATTGCACACCCACTCTACACAATTAGTTTAGTTCTGATGCATCGATCATAGAATCCCAGAGTTAGGAGCATCACCTGAAACGTGGATATGTAGAATATGATCTATAAGCTGAAAATGCGATGGAAATTGCTCGGCGGGATAATATTCGTAATGAACTAAATCTTCAAAGAACTTAAGTCACCGAAGACACCTTTTAAGGAAACAATGTGATGTGACAATGAGTTGCATATATTTGATATGGTGATCACCGGTGGAGTAACTGTACTTTAGGGTAAAGACCGCGTTTAGGCAAACTAGATAGAGCGGCAATCTAAGTGGTAGGCTAAATCGGAAGGTGGCTAACGCCACGTTGTTATGAGCGGGTGGTTTTTTAATTAATGTGGGGGAAATGCCTGCGCATACTCGTGCTCGCGAGGGCAAGGACAAGTTATGTCGGACTTGCACCGACTAAAACTCCTACGATGGTCCACCTTCTCGCCTCATGACGGGGTTACGGGAACGCTTTCACACCGTCCGCGACCCCGCCGACGGTGGCCCGCTTACGCAGCCCCACCTCGGGATGAAGGGGAGAATCCTCCCCTTCCGGCTCCGTAAGGGCACACCAGAACATGCAGCGCGCCCCCTCCCAGGCCTCTTGCAGTCGCGCATGCAACGGATTCCCCCAAACATGTCACCCAGAGGCCATGGGAGTCAAGAGAGAAAACTCTCCCGTTTCCCTACAGCAGATCCAATGTTGGGCCCACCGCCACCCGTTGTTAGTCGCAGAGTGTACTCCCTCTGCGACCACCTCGGCTGCAGAGGGCAGTATAAAACCGCCCCTACAGCCTGGCCACAAAAGGTAGCAAAAAGCCGCCCCTGTAGCCCCCAGGGCGCATCCGTGGTGAGCTCCTAAAAAAGGAATTCTAACCTGGAGCAATAGCTGCCTCGGGCCGGCCGGGTAGGTTACCCTTCGCTTCACCGTGGGTGACCCAGCCACGGTTACTAAGCCCCTCTGCCACGACAAGACCTGTTAGGGGGATGGACTGGTGTATCACTTACCATCAGGTGAAAGTTCTACTCATTTCGTCGCTTAATTGAATAAAAAAAAATCAATGGACGTCCACAGCTGGACATAGATTTTATGTAATGTGTTCCACAAAACATAATGCACTATTCTTATTTAGATATTTAAAAACTCTCTTCTTTTTACATATTTAAAAATTTTAAAAAAAATGGGATTTGGCTTAATCATACAAGGCGAATGTGTCAAAATTTCGATTTCCTTGCGCAATGGATACTGATTTGTGCATGAAGCCGTTATAAATCACGAATGACATCAGTTTTGTTCAATTTACCCTCGTTTTTCTCGTTGCCTCTTAAAGCTATAGTATTAAGCGATATATAAGTCGATCCATTCTACAAATCGAGGAGACAAGCAAGAACTATACCTCATGGTAAGTGATACGTTTCCTAAAACAATGTGACTAGAGGTACGATGATATACACTGCACCACATTGTATTCATCGCCTTAGAATAAGATGTGGAGCCTCGGTACCCCAGTAATTTCACTAGCTTCAACGCCCTGTAATCCTTTAGAATGTAAACATTTTGTGTTTTTTTAAATTTAACATATTAATTACTCTATATAACGATTGAGCTTATTATTAACAGTAGAAAGTTGGAGGGTATGTATATAACAGGTGTGAACATACAGTGCTCATCGTGAATGCAAATATTGTGAATAGACCGCAGGACAAATTGCAACACGTGTGCGAGGACCTGCATTGAATTTGTAAACCGACAAACAAATATTCTGACAATATGAATCTCTAGTTGCTAATAGATACCGAGACTCAATAAATTACGTTTTATCAGAAAGTATTTTACTTTTTATTCTAGTTATAAATCAATAAAGAGAAAAAGTTGTGTCTGAACAGGATAAACAGACTAGGTACAAAACTGTCGACAGATATCCTCTTCAGTAGACCGTGTAGATAAGTTTCAATTTCAGCCGTCAACCGTCAAGATAAGCGTGTCCCGATTGGAAAGACATACAAAATTAAATAGCAACGTATCTTTAATGAGACTTCAAATCTGATGTCTGAACGCAAAATGGTAGCTACTTACAAATTTATATTTCAAAATGTATTACCGCGCCTGTTTATAATACTAGATTTAAAATATCATAGGTTTCAACACAATGCATTAAGAATATTGGGATCAAATCCTGAAAAAAGTTTTTATATTAATAAATTTACTGATTGCGTAGTCTACAACCAAACGCTTGATTGTATTGCTGGGATAAATATGGTGGGTTAAGGTGCAGTTTGGTTGTTAGTAGGCTTTTTCCGCAGATGCCCGCTAGCACCATCATATTTTAGATCTGTAACATCATTGTTGTATTCCGACATTCACTGTAAGATAGCTAGACTATTCCGGGCGATTACGCGACTCCGCGCCTACCTTTGTAGTTTATCATCGTGTTAAATTCAGGTCAAATGTTAGCCCATTTGTGTGAAAAAATATTATACAAACAAAATTCAACCAGGAACGTTACAAATATCTGCGAACACATGCGTTACCGTATGGGCTTCTAGGCCGGACCACATGTATTAAAAAATTACTTAACAACTCTCAAACGTTAAACGCCAAATGTTCTCGACTTTTTAAATGATCATCAAATTTTTTTGTTGTTTCATGTATTATATTCTGTATTTATAATGAAGAGATTTTTTCAACAATATAACTTAATATAACTAGCTAACTGGCTAGCTACTAGCTTCAACCTTACCCATAGCATTTTACGTTAAGTTTGAACTGATTTTGACTAATCTTTGATAATTTGCCATTATTATAATATAATAAAATAAATTATTACATACATACGAAATGAAAGTTCAATATTAAAGTTGAAGTAATTTAAACTCGTGCAAAAGGAACCAAACTTACGACTACTCCTGATGAGCTCAATTCTGAATAAAATTCGCACAGAGCTCTCCATTCAAACCGTCTTAAAACGTTTCCAAGTGCGGAGTTTTGTTGAATTTAAAATACATGGCTGATAAATTTGAATTACTTGTATTCAAAAGTGAATATACCGACCAAAGAACATTTCATTTTATATATAAATCAAGGAAAGTAAAGAAAAAGATTAAAGTAGTGATACATGATGAAAATGTGGCTTGATAATGGACAATAAGTAAAAAAAAAAACATGAAAGCGGTGTGGTAGAGAAAGATCAAAATTCTTTAGTCTTACAGTTGCCAGTGGATGGCGGTAATAAGCAAAAAAGGAATAAATTAATTACAAAGGCGAGCATTCATGTGAATTAACAAGTGCACAGAGCGGTCGCCAACCTGCCATTGTTTTCCCTCGTATACATAAATTTATTAACTGTAACGTGTTCAATCGATGATGAAGCAACTTAACTATTAATAACAGTGAAAACAATAAGTTTTTCTTAACTAATACTCAATTGATAACGCTGATGATGAATACTCAAAAGCAATCCATTTATTTCATACACGTTTTAATCTACATTATTTGATTCATAATATATACAAAGAAAAGCAATTATAAAAATGTTTGCTCGTTCTTTTCGAGGAATATCTACAAGTGAAGACGTATTTTAATAACACACTGAAACCTGAAAATATACAGGTTTTATAGAAAAAATATACATTAGTGTTCCTCGCTAAAACTACAAATATTATGATCAAATTTCGATTCAGTTTTCTTGTAATAAATATTTGAATTTGTAAAAACACTCTACAGATTTTCAATGGATTTTCTATATAATAACAATGTAAATAAAATAAATATATATAAATCTAGTAGTACAACCTCTGCCAAGAGGTCGAAAAAATATTATAGTTGAAATCATTCACACAGTTTTAGCCTATTTTTGTGATATTACTCATACTATAGGAAGTTAGACTTACAATCATCACACAAAACAACTAAATAAACAAGATAAAAAGCAAACAATTGAATAACCCTATGATGCAACTGTCAATGCCACGCCTGCACTGTTGTGAATACGACCATCTGCTGATGACCCTTCGCATTACTGTATTGTTCAAATTAATTGTTCCGAAGGCAAGTGTCTCGTTCCATTGGCAGCATTGTACACCTGCGCCACTGTATCGAGACCTCGCAGACCTCAACGTAGTTAATGTTGATGGTATGAAGTTAAATTTAGAGTACGGATCATTGATGAATGGTTGCTTACGCCGTTCGCACTTGGCCCCTTTCGCACAAACGCGGTAAAGTGGGGTCGTACAATCAAGATCGTAACCATTCTATTCCTTTGTGCGTACGATGAACTCCAGCGCTGAGTTAATTATTATGTTTATTTTGACCAATACAGTTATCACACCGATTCACACTGACACAGGCAAACGGCCAGTTAAATCTTTACAAAAGCTAAACAGTTATTTTTCTTACATAGAATGAAACAAAGCGCGAAATGTGGAATGTTTTAAAACTATGAATATTCATAATAGTTTTTTTAAAGGCACTTTCACCATATAATCATAAATTAGTAAGTATCAACATCAGAGCCAGATTTTCACGTAATACTATTTATTGTAATTTAAATTAAGTTTCTTAATGAATAATTATGTTTAAGCGTTACAGTAACATTTTCATAAAAGAAAGGTATACGGTGGCAGTTTGAACCTTTGAACATTATGAAACAGATCTCTGCTGGTTATGAATCCTACTATTTTGAACTCATCTAAAATTTAGTAGCGTGTTTATGTAAATCATCATTTTTTCTTCGAGTACTGGTACAGAAAACGTTTTTTCGTAAACATTATCGCATGGTTATAAGTTTATGTGTACATACAACTATGTTTTTCTTGCTACTCAGACAAAAAGCTGGCAGGACTTTAGAATCCCGTTGGTTTCCGATAAATGTACAAAAAATTTATAGAAAAAATATTGATTTAAAGTACCGACTCGTAATGCTGAGGAGAATACAAAAGGCAGACCATATCTTAATATATTAAAACTCTCTGCTACAAACTCCCTCGATGCTTCGCAAAAGAGAAAAAATGCGGATTTTTCCCCAACGAAAATAAATCTTCATCAATTAAAGAGATTATCATGTGTGTAAGAAATTAAAACTCTAGTAATTGGAATGTACTTTGAATAATTTACATTCAGCACGATCGCCGCTGTACCGGTACACATTTGTACATTTTACGTGAATAAGGTTAACTTGGACATACAGCGTGAAGTAACAAGTGAATGTCCTTTTTACATAAAGTTACTATAAAGTGTGCTCTGTTTATCGTTATGAATACAATTTTTTTTTTAATGTTAAACATTTATATATTTTATTTAAGGCGCGATTACCATAATATTAGTAAATTTTGAAACTGACTTTTTCTTTTTGGGGTCCATGTCTCTTTCTTAATATTACCAGCATATTAAAATATTGTCATAAAGTACAAGCAAGTTCGTAACAACACTGTTTGCAAGTTATCGGCATCGCTTCGAAACATTCTTTACTGTTATAAAGTAAATTGTTTTCAATAGAAATAGCGCGGTAACCTTACGTGGATATAAACGCTATACAGCTGTATGAACTTGCTTCGGGAGAATGGAAACTATTAGTGCACACGCGATCCTAAATAGCGCTGGTGATTTAGTTCGCAACGGAGGTACAGTAATTAAAAGCTCTAGTAGCTTAATGCTTTATCAATGGGTCCGGGAAACTTATGGTAGCGAGTTCCATACAACTTTAAAACAAGGAAGTTAAGTAGGGTTATTTTTATGGGGGTTGACTTCGTTGTTTTCATTACAGTTTGAATGGGGTCGTCAATTTGATGATTTTTTTTATGATGAAATTGCAAAAATGCTGGTACGAATTTATTCAGACAAACACTACATCATAACCGATGGACGTCCACTGCTGGACTTAGGTCTTTTGTAATGTAGTTTACAAAACACGGTCTTGCGCTGTTCGAGTCCGATGGCTCCCCGCTATTCTTTTAATACTTTGTTTTCAATAGATACACAAATTGTTCACTATAATATAGCTTATTAATGTTTCCTATTTGAGTAACTCTAACGTGTCTATTTTCTAACATTAGTACTAAAAACGGATCTATATAAGCAATAAATATTCTAATATTAAAATAGCGCTATTTCAAATTATGTCGCATAATCGATGTTCATATCACATTGAACGGTTTCCTAGGACAAGCGAGACAATTGGCTTGGTAAAGGAAATTATGTACCAAAAATATTAGATTTCTTGTTAAATACTTATTTCGATCAGATTTGCATAAAAACGCATTGAAACAACCAAAACAAACATATGTTTTTCATTCCCAAATACGATGTATATGGAAAACGTGTGATAAATGGAAGACGATAAGATTAGATTTATCAACGACCAGTGAGCTAGCTGTCACAACACTCCATCATGATATATAATAGAAAATAATACTAACTAATAAAGCTTCATAGACTCTATTTTTTAAAAATAAATTTTAATCATCTTAGCGTTATTAAGCTAAATAATTAATACTAATAACTTAATAGTAATTTTAACAAATTATTGTCTATCTGTTTGTTTCGGATAATCTAGGCAACTTGTTATATTCTTTTACTCTACCGTAGGGGTGTAGAGAGTTCGGCACAACAACTCACAGGACACAAGCCAACCTCACCTGGTCGTGGTACACCCTGCTAATCAACAAACGAGGCGCTGGCTCCCACCAACCCGCATTGGGCCAGCGTGGTGGTAAATGGCCCACATCCCCCCGTATGAACACATATAAACGACGGCCCGTAGTGCTCGGCGATGCTAGCAGCGCAGGACCGATTTATAAGGAGATATTAAGGGGGAGGCCTATGTCCAGCAGTGGACGTCTAGCGACTGCTGATGCACTCTACCCTTCAGGTCACTGCACAACAGAATGCGTTGCAGTGTATTCCTTACTATAACGTTTAACAATTTTCATATATACAGAGATAGAATGAATATACACTCACTGGTGATAAATCTCTGTTGCCGGAGACTGTCTAAGTAGATACCAGCGCAACGCCTATTTCCGCCGTCAAACCGTAGTACGCAAACATTACTGTGTTCTCATTTGAAAGGCGCTGTAGCTAATGATATTACTGGAGTAATGAGACTTAACATCTTATGTCAAAGCGACGAGCACAATGTGGTGCCGTGTATCATCCTAACCAGCGCTACATTGTTACCGGCGTATCACTTACCATCAGGTGAACGTCTGGTTGCTTTGTAAAATTAAAACAATAATGAATTTGTGTTTTGTTCCCGAGCAGTGTATCTATAATTTATCGTGCAAATATCTACATAAAAAAAATTATGAAATCTAGTAGTTAACAAATTAATTATCAACGAATGCAGCTCGTTTCCTTTTTAATTTAATTAGTGCGAATGAAATGCTGATAATTAAAGCTGTTACATAAAGTAATAATATAAGTTTAAAAAACAGCTGTTTCCATTTTATTTACAGTTAAAAAAATCCAATCGTAAATTGATCGCAGGTGATCGTCTCAATATTATTGGAAGGGCAGTTTTACTTCGCGAATAACATCACTTTCTCTATGCATTAGTAAAAAGCATATAATAATTAATAAGGGGTCCCGCACAACAACTCACGGGATCCAAGCCAACCTGCATCTGCTCGTGGTGTACGCTGGTTATCAAGAATTGAAGCTCTGGCTCCTACTAAACCGCATTGGGCCGGCGTGGTAGGAAATCTCCTAAATCCACCATATGAATCCCTACAAACGGCAGCGCGGGACCGACCGGTGTGGGGATCTTTGAGAGAGACCTATGTCCAGGAGTGGACGTCTATCGGTTGATGATGATGAAGTAAAAATTAACTACACCGTTTGTGTAGTGGTTAAATAGTTACATTGCAAGACAGAAAGTACTATAGGTTCGATCTTACGAAACGTAATTGTGTTGTATATACATTTAAGCCATAGGATCCCTACCTTTTATGAAATGGGGACACCATTTATAAGAAAATAAAAACTCCAACTCTTCCCGTTACATGTTACCAGTTTTGTCTTATTGTTTTTTTATAATCACAAATTAATTTTCTCTCCCTAACCCTGTTATAATAAAGTTCCAGCGACCACTAGGTAACCAATGTATTCTATGTATCATCTATATGATTATATATCTATAGATATCAACTTTTTTTTATTAAAAAAAAAATTGAAAATTAACAATATAGTTAAAGAGAAGTATGACTTTTAATATCAGTTCCCTTTCTGAATCATGATCATGATCATTTCAACCGATGATCGTCCACTGCAGGCCAGGTCTGACCTTTCTGAATGAAAAACAATATTAAAACAAGACACTATTAGTGTAAGTAACAGCAATGAGTCTGTACCAATCTTTGACGTACCATAACGAGATTAGTTGTGGTTGAATGTTTGTGCTAGTGTAAAGAAATGTTTCCTAAAGAAGTGATAATGAGACGCGGGCGGCAGACAAGAATCTCGTTTTCAGATGTTTTTAGGAAACTTTCGGAATCCCTATTCGTGTATAAAAACAGTGCGTTTGTTTCCTTTGAAGATTGAGAGCGGGACGCTGTGCATTTGTACAAAGCGTTCTGATTTCACCTATTTCGAAGTGAAACACACTGTTTACTGAAACTTTTCAACGTTACAGCATAAAACGGCATATTTGATGGGACTTTAAAAATCATATATCTATAACTCTTCTAGAACATCAGAATCATCGTCATCCTTGCCATCAGAGTAGTGCCGGCGTGATTCGGCTTACCACCAACACCTGAACCAGATAACTTGATCTCCGTCTATAAATCATAAACAAAATGTAATAATGAGTTATGCAGAAACAGTTGGGGAAAAAACTATAGCTTTTATAATAGTTATGCATTTAAGTAGTAATAGGTAGTTCTCTGATGCCGGTGACCATCTAGGTAGGTACCACCGCAGTGCCTAATTGTGTAGTGTGCAAACATTACTGTGTTCCCGTTTCGAAGGACGTTGAAGCTAGTGAAATTACTGGAGTAACAAGACAACCTCTTGCGTCTCAATGCTAATATAGCGCATTGTGGTGCTGTGTATATCATCCTAACAAGCGCCACGTTGTTATGGGAAAAGGTATCGTCTCGTTTCTATATTGAATAAAAAAAACTATTTTAAATTTTTAGCGCGGGTCTGTATGGAAAATTAAAGGACTTAGATGATCGTCCTCTTAAAAATGACCATAAAATGTATTTACGTGCAATAAAAATATCTAGAATAAAATCATATATACCTTAATTTTAAATTCCCAAGGTATCTATATAATAAAGGTAATACATGTCTATAAAAATATTACGTCAAGGCCGGCATTTTAAGGTCTATTAAGATTTATCTTATATAAATATATTATATTTGTTATTTGGTGTTACTGACTGACTCAAGACCTGGAGTATGAAATACAGAAAAAGGCTAGAAATGCCTCCTAATAAGCTTGCCACGCAACTAACCACACCGGACCTAATAAACAGGCTTAAAAGGCGACAAATCCTAAGTCTTGATAGACACGGTTGACAGAGTGGAGCAGTCTCGATGGAGATTTTGCTCTGACCGCCTAACAGCTCTGAACACATCTGCTCATAGTCTAGCTGACTGATTGTAAGATAAAGGAAAAAAAAATTTGGTGTTACTGCTAAATATTAAAATAGATAAAAAAAATTAAAAGCGTCAAAAAGTTTTTTTTGTTAGAAATAGCACTACTGTTTAACGATATATTTGACTTTAAAAATTTGTGTCCCGACATCATAGATTGGCTGAAATTGGTTGAAATAATAGTAAGTTATAATTCGCCTATAGTATGTATAGGGTGGCGCAAAAGTAATCTTCCTATCAGAAAATGCTATAAATTTTGCCTTGATGTAAAAAAACTAAAAGACCAAATAAAAATAATCCACAAGAAGAATCAAAGTTTTTCATATTTTTTTTTAAATTACAGCCAAAAAACATCGGAAGGTTATTTTTGCGCCACCTTGTATACCTTGTATGTTCTTTGGCTGTAATTTAAAAAAAAATATGAAAAACTGATTCTTCTTGTGGATTATTTTTATTTGGTCTTTTAATTTTTTTACATCAAGGCAAAATTTATAGCATTTTCTAATAGGAGGATTACTTTTGCGCCACCCTATATAATATGAACCTTATTATTAGTATCTTATTAAGGCGCTTGAGAATAATATATAGAGTATATTTCAACGTTAGGATTAACAATAGATAGACAGAGCTTAAGAGAAACGATACACGTTTATAGATGTAACGATGTAGGTACCTACAAGTGAACAATTTCATTAAGGGTTATGGGAACGAAAGATTGGAAAGCATTGTTCTACACCAGTGACTGCCAGTGGACGCCACTGCCTTTAGGTGGGAGATGCAGAGATTCAGGACGGGAGGAGGGGTAATAGCATAAAAGAACGAAGAGATTTAGAAATATTGATTTATGGGTTTCGCTTATAACGCTTATTTTTTTACACATATTAGATAACTTTGTTTACGATATTTTAACAAAAAGGTGAAAAGATTTATATATACATATTTCCTATTAATTGCTTTTAGAATTAATAAAAACTAATAAAGTCTTTAAGTAATATTTTTTCCGGTAAGACAGCGGTAGTACAAAAGAGTTTGGGAACTGATTTAAATTAAGTGATCGTACCGTCATCTACTCTAAGTGGCCTTTATATGGCGACCGTAGGCTCAGTTGGCAGTGGCGATTCCACAGTACAACGCCCGGAGATCAGCTCTTTTTCTTCAGCGGTATAAAGCCGCGCCACACATGCCGACGGGGCGCGTCGTTAAAACGTTCCCAAACAATGCCCAGCCTCACATCTGGGCGCGGCTGAGTCAGCCGTGACGTCACTGCGCCGCGCCACCCGCCCGTCACCCGCCGCCGCTCGACGGCAGACAGATAAAGAGCGGTGTGAAAGTTTAATCAATTTTATACGAGACGTTTGTTTGATGCACCTCTCGAGGGAGCGCGCCGAGGGTTACCGGTTAAACGTAACACGCGACTACATTTAACCGGCGATCATTTTGTTGGGAGTTAGCTTTAAAAAATACCTATCTTGAAATGTTTAATAATTATTGATAATCGTGAAACGATAGACGTCCACTGCTGGACATAGGCCTCTATCAAAGGTTTGATCCCATCGATGGGGTAGGAATTCATATACAGGTTGGAAGGCCAGAGCCATGTTTGTTGATTAGCAGGGTGCACCACGATCAGGTGATGTTGGCTTGGATCCTATGGGTTGTTGTGCTGGTACCCTTAAACCCCCTACAATCATTATTGATAGAAGTCTAATTTCAATAAAAGCTTATTTATAATTACGCATATAGTTCTCAACTTTCTAAATTGACGAAACTAACGGAACCTTCAACAGATATCTATTACCAATAACAAAATGTTACAAACATTTGATCTAGTAATAATTTAAAAAACAATAACTATGTACATCCACTGAATCGAATTGAGGACCTCAACCTTATATGTCGGAGGGGTTTACGTAGCATTACTCTTGACTTGATGTTAATAAGCATATTAAAATGGACCTCATCTAAATTATAAAAACGTATTATGGTTTACGTATTGATTTTAGGTAAATAAAATTGAACAAAATTAATTGATATGACCACCATCTTTTACAAGTATGACCACAAAGGCTAACAAAATGATCAAAGAATATGAGGACTCAAACTAAATCCGCAACGACATTGGAATATTTTTAAGCCCGATCTAGATTTTACCTTAACCCATTGTAGGCTATAAAAGTTTCAATATAAGGTACAAACAATGTACCGGCCCGGACAATAGCGACAACGATTACTAGGCTACCATAAATGTACTACAGGCAATCGAAAGGGAAAGCGCGATATCGCAGGACTATTTCTGGCGCCCCATCCTTATAAGCCTACCGACTCGTAAACCTCTTCCGTCCTTTACACTACTTAACTGTACTATTGAAGGTGTTATCATTCATGACTATTATGCATTTAAACGTAATATTCTTTACATACATTACAAAGTACATATATATATTTTTTTATATAATGAAGCGATGAGACGGGTGAGACCTTCACGTGATGCTAAGTGATACGCGCGCCCATAAACAGCGCGGCGCTAGTTAAGATGTACAACTGCACCATATTGTGCTCGTCATCTTGAGACATAAGATGTTAAATCTCGTTACCCTATTTCGTAATGTTTTTAACTACAACTCCCTCAATTTGAAACACAGTACTGTTTGGCGGCAGAAATAGGAGATGCGGTGGTACCTACCTAGACGGTTTCTGGTAACAGAGACCTACCATCAGTAACGTATAAAAATCTTGTATGTTAACCCTTACTTACGGTTATTGTTACTGGGGACAATCTAGGTAGGTACCACCGCACTTATTTCTGCCGCCAACCAATAGTGTACAAACATTACTATGTTTCAGTTTGAAGGACGTGTAGCTAGTGAAATTACTGGGGTAACGGTACTCAACATCTTATGTCTCAATGCGAAGAGCACAATGCGATGCAGTGTATAACATTCTTAGCAGCGCCACGTTAACAGCAGGTGTATCGCGATCGAGTGAACGTCCCGCGCGTCTCGTCGCTTCCTTAAAAAGTAAAAAAAAAACTTGAATTTAACAGGATTTTAATAATTTTTAATAAATTTTTTTAACTTCTTACATTTGACAAGATCCCTCTTTTTTTACAAAGATATATCAAATAATACCAGAAGTGCATGAAAAAGCTTCTCATCTCTACACTGTCTACATCAAACATAACAGGACAAAAATTAAAGTACGTTGTCCATGTATGCATGTATGTATCCTGAATATTTTCGTTTGTAATGCAATACAGTAACCGGTTATACCGGATTACTATAATAAACATGTAATTTTTTTATTAGGGGAATGTCACTCAAAGAGACCATCATAAGACTGTACCAGCGCACCAGACTGCTGCAGAAATTTTATTACTAAAAACATTGTATTGGAGTTTAACTGTTTATTTGCATTTTAATGGCTTAGATGTCTTGAAAGTAACCATCGTGATTAACTTAGGACAAGCATGCCAATTTACGGTTAATGTAAATCTAGTAGCTAATAACTACTGCAGTAAATATTTAACGAAGACTGTCTTCTTAATCATGAGTCAAGAGTCTAAGTCGGCGAAAATACAATAGATTTTTTTTCTGCCGTTGATACATTGTTATAGTTTCTAATTTAAATTATGAATAATTTACTTAGTTCTGTACAACTTAATTAGAATCAAATCAACAATTAACATTTTCTGAAACTTATATATATATATATATATATATATATATATATATATATATATATATATATATATATATATATATATATATATATATATAATACATTGTATAAATTTAAATATGTATAGATTGAAAAAAATTTAGTACTATGAAAATATCGTACATGACGTAACCTCGGTGGAATACAAGGTTAAAATGCTAGTTACCACTCCATTATCTTGTGTGATCTAACCGCCTGTTTTAATGAAATGTCCATAAGAACAAGTTTAACCTATGCCTTGTCAATTAGTGTTCATCTCCACCTATCCATACATGGAGCTTGCTAATTGACTAAGCTGTCGTCACTTCTACGCCATGTACTATGTAAACAAATGAGAATGTTCCAGGTATATACGAATTTTCAAATTGTTAGCTCAACTTGGTCTTGGTGTAAACTAAATGTACCCATAGTGGAATTGTTTAATATTGGACGTCGGCAAAATTTTCCGGAAAAAACCTATATACTAATAAAAAAAAAATGGGTATATTAAAAGGGACATTTTTCGAAAATGTATATTTTGCTTCTGCATACGTGTATTTACGAAAGTTATTTCTACAATACATTCATTAGTTTTTTCTTCTTCTTTTTCGTGCCTCTCCAACTAGTGAAGGTTGGCGATCAGCGTGGTACAATCCTTTCTGTCTCTGGTTCGGCGGAACAATTCCGACGCCTCAGATATGCCAGTCCATCCCCTGATATTCCTCAACCATGACTTTTTCCTTCTCCCCCACTTTCGTTTTCCATAAACTTTACCATTATAATTAACTGCCGAAGATCATATCGCTGATGACGGAGTACATGACCGAGGTAGAAGATTTTACGTTCCTTAACCGTAGCCACAAGGTTAAACTTTTGGCCAGTTCGTTGAAGAACACTGTCATTGGTCACTGTCCGAGTCTAGTTTTTTCTCCTGACATGTAAATACTTTCTCAACAATAGATTAACATAATTAGAAAATTATCTGAATACTGAAAACAAAAGTGTCTCCCGAAATAGTTACAATGTCCTAATATATCAAGAGCGTATAACTTTTTTAGTGCTTATTTTGTAATCAAACCCAGATCTCTTTTCAAACGGTCTATATTTAACTTTTAGGATACATTTCTAAGTGTTTTTAGTCTGGGATATAAATTTTGTGAAAGAACACAAAAATTTAGAGTCACATAAAGTAGTCCGAAAATCACAGTTTGCCGACCAGTTGATTAGTGTAATCAATATGTTGTAGTTGTAAACGAGATGTAAAAACTAGGATAAGATGCATATTGGACGATTTGACAACAGGCTTCAGTGGGCAGTTGCAATTTAAGCATCCTTCTATAGTTCGCAATCTAAAGGGAAAGTTTTAAGACTAAACCGTTAGCATTATTGAGTCAGTGTATTGAGAAATAAAGAGAATGACGGAAGAGAGGCGCATGTAACTTAAATGTGATCTTTAAGATGAATGTCTAGTATTAAAATATAGCTTAGAAGTATTTGACGAAGCAAGATACAAAACATGTTTTGGGAATGATAATGTGGTAATCGCCCTCATGTTGAGAGTATGCCTGTGCCCTTACAGTGGGGGCATAAATTGACTGTTATTATACGATTATAAAAGATGATTAGAAAGGTCATGTTTCTGCAATTCCCTCCTAGTATCTGAAGAAGTAGAAGATTTTATAAACAAATATATATCTCTGCATCACTTTCAATCTCCATTTCCATTAAATTATATAACGTTTAACTCTATAAATTTAAACACAAAGAAATCGTAAAAATCAAATACTTGATAGAGAAATAGAAGTGATGGGATAGTTTGTGAACGGGATCTTAATTCGCTGTTATCACTGATCACGCATTTTTAATAACCAAGCTATATACAAGAACTACTATCATTGCAATGATACTATCATTTATTTTAAAGCAATATCTTTCTCTTGATAAGTTGATACGGAAAGTGAAGTAGTCACTACGTTGATTAATAACAATGAACTTAAACATGTTGCGGAGATACTTGTACGATATATCGGAATGATAGTACAGTAACAATAATGACTAGAACGACCGTCGATAATTTTACTTAACAAGTATTTCACATAGCCGCTCTGAAGACAGGTTATTTCAAGATTTCATGATACTAACAAAAAATATTAGCGTAATTGTAAACAAAAACTCGTTGCAGCGACGTGATTGCTACAAAAGCAACAATTTAATTGATAAGTAGAGCACAAAGAGATAAACACAAAACAACGAATTATCAGCGATGATGATAACCGAGTACTTAACCAACATTTTGAAATTTAGGTATAGTTGAGTAATAATTGATGTTTGACTATTTTTACATTAAAGGTATAACCCTGTTATTTAAAATAAATAGATTTAGGTTTATTGTTAGCATTACTAACATTCTACTTAAGTACTAAAACTAAAGTTATCGCTTATGCTAAAACAGCGATTCTCAACGTGTGATGCGCGTATTCTTGTGGGTATGCAGGGTCCTTTAGGAGATACATAAAAATGATAAAGATTACATCTACAATTTTCAGTTTAAAATGAACCTTATAATTGATATCTTATTAAGCTGCTAGAGAATAAAAGAGAGATAGAGAGATTAATAATAGATAGAGCTTAAGAGGAACGAGACACATTTTTAGGAGTAGCTTTATGGATTCACGAGTAGTTTTATATAGGTACTGTTAATTGGAGTTTGATGAGGAGTATAGAAAAAAAAAAGTTTGAGAAGCACTGCGCAAAAAGAACGATTAGAATAATGGCAAAATTTTTGCCTGCACAGTATAAAAACTAAATAAATCTGTAATCTAAAACAAGCGCGGAAAAGTTGTTAGGAAAACATAAGGTTTTGATGATCCATGTAATGGCGATATATTCATACAAAACAAGAAACCTGACTAGCCATATTAAATATTTAATCTGTAATAATACATGAATGGCAAAAAGCTTCAGGTTAAAATGAAAACCGTGAAAAAAACATATTACACATTACCATTTATTCAAACAGCAACAATATAAAACAAATATTAAAACACTTGGCTTCTTCTTGTCCTACTCAGTCTGTAGACTTACAGATAAAAAATGATTAGCAGATTATAGTTTTGAAAATATATCTTCCTTCCTTGACTACTTGAGTATTTAATATGTCCACAACATTTAAATGTTATTTTTCATATACTTCAATTAAGTGTTATAAAATAAACAATAGTTATCGATTGGGTAACACCCTTCAGTTCTAATTCTGTAGTTAAAATATCCTCATCCCCTAACAAGTGAGTTGTTAAAACAACTAAACAGATGTATCAGTTGACTACTCAAACATGTCTGAAGCTTGAATATGCTGTTTTATTTTATTATTTAAAAAAAATCTGTGGTATATACATATTTATTATTTTGATTTTCAGCTCTTCAATCCATAATGTATTTTTAAGATTGTTTAAATGAAACACTACATGAAACATATTTATATAAATAAATTTTATAACAAACATTAATCCTGAAATTTATATGATAAATAACAATTAAAACTAAAAAATATTATAACAATTTTTTATTACATCAATATATTATTATAATCAAGTTTCTTATTATTGTAAGAACTGGTAAAAGAAATAACTTGTAAAATGTTTTATATATTTGTTAAAAAAATAAAATTGATTATGCTTATATGATAGAATAGCATATCACAAATAACCTAATATAAACCAAAATAAAATTAAATATAATTATGCAAAACATATTTTTATCAATTTTGTAAAACCTACTATAAATGTTAAGTACATGTATCATGCAACTAACAATAAAATGCAGTATTTTATTTGCTTAAGGAATCCATTTTATTATTTGTACATGACTAGACGCTTAGTCAACAATAACAACAAACTTACCAATTATAATTTTATGCTAAACAATTATATTAAAATTTTGGTTAATTTATAATTTTATCTACATCTTACAGTGTAATATTTCACCGACTATTGTTATATTAGCTAAATGTTTCAAGTTTACATGTAAAAAGGGGGAAATATCGATCATGCACTCACCACAACAAGACAGCCGGCGAACTTGAAATAACCGCACCGATTCCCGATTTTTGACCACGTTTTTAACGTTGTTGTTCACTACAATGCACTAAATAGCACTTCACTGTAGCTAACAAGTGAAAATTTTCCAATTAAATATATTTTTAAGTCACAAAATGAACAAAAACACTCAATGTTTTCACGAGTAAAGAGACTGTTTCCGTTGAAACACACCGCTACGAACGTCAACCGCGACGTACTGCCCCGTACTGTCAGACCTTTTCCACCAACGAGCATTGTCTGTATCGACTTCAGTTCAATTTGCTTTCAATACTATCCTACCGATTTAAATATACCACAAAATAAACCAGTGGTAGTCAAGATTAAGAGATATTTAACATAGTCAGATTATATTAAGCGACATCTTGTGGTAACGAAAACAAAATATTGCCAACGTCATTTTAGGTCTTTCTTAAAGCGCCATCTTTTATTACGGTTGTATAATAAACTTACATTACTTATCAACAACGACATCTCACGATATTATTTAAATTCAAATATAATTATAGTAAAACAGATATGTAATTGTTTGAAGAGGCATCACATAGAGTACACTCTGACCGATGAATCCTATACCATATGAACAATTACAAAACCAAAAAATACTAATTGAAAAATATTTGGAGTATACTAATTTCCTAAGACTGAAAATATGCGATATTTAATCCATGAAAAAAAATAACTATCAGGAAGTTTTTCTTTACTTTATCTCTTGTTGGTGGTCTGGTCTTAACTCTAATATTTAAATCTTTATAGTAGAGATAAATTAATTAAATAATAACCACAACACTTTATACAGTGTCGTAAAAGGCGACAATGAATTTTAGTTCCAAGAACATCTATCAATCAGCTTTGCCGGCGACCTTTGAAAATAATATCTTGTGAAAAACACCAGATTTGTTTTGGCATCAATAATAATGTTGTTATTAATAAAAATTTTAGCATTAATAAGATCCGCAATACTTCAAGGATACCTAGTACCTAGTACCTAGTATTAATCTTGGAACACACGGATACACTTTTGAATTTGTCCATACTCTTAGCCATTTCGCGTGGTAACAAAAATTGTATGAATCAAATATTCAAATTATTGAATAACACATTTTGTTTGTACTAGTAACAACGTTTTAAATCATATTTACCAGATTTATTAATGGTAAAATAGATTCGGAAAATATATTATTAATACAAAATTAGACAAACAACAGCTTAATGATCTTGTTTATTTAGAAACGAGCTGTTCCCTGCCCGCTTTGCTGGCTCTAACAACTCCGCAACTCTTTTTCGAATGAAATTTTCTAATATATCCAGTCTTATCTGACTTCCACATAGCAGAAACAATAAGTCTACCCAATTTTGCGTATTTAAGTCGAATAGTTTCAGAGAGCTCCTAGAGTTAATGACACTAGATATACTAGATATCTCTTATAAATATACCTCATCAGGCAATCTACCATATTAAAGGTACAGTCGGTTCTAAATCATTTAATCAAAATAAATTTGAATATTTCATTTATAATATGAACTATATATAGTTTCTCACCTATTTATCATTATTTGTAGCATATACATTTTTTAATGTCTCGTTATTATTTAGTTCAAACTAAGATAAAACTATGGTTAGGTTAAAATATTAATAATGCTATTTTATATATAATAATAAAGTAAGATATTAATATATATACAGATTATTGAAAGAAGTATACAGAATTCCACCACCAGTAAAATATAAAATAAAAATCTATTTGTAACATTAAATTAGATACCTAACCGTTTCTATCACGTGGTCTCACGATATCATTAATAAAAATAAAGTACTATCCCATTTACGATATCAGAGGGATCGGTGCTAAAAGATCTTAAAACAAAATCCTCCCATAGACAAAGTTCCCATAGATTAAGAACAAGAGAATTTGTTTTACTTTTTTTTCTAGTAATAAACTCGCGTAGAAAAACTAAATGAAGAAAAAAGCGTCTCTAAAGCTCCAAATGAACGGTTTTGGTAACTTCCGCCCGAGGTGACCGCTGGCGACGAGGGTATTGGGGTGCAAAGATACGAACATATAAATACACGGAGACGATTCACACTTAAATAAATTTCATAATGTATTATTTTAATAAATAATGAAGGTTATAAAATAAAAAACTTTATTTTACCTGCGATTCATCAAATATCTCTACTAGTCATATATGAACTGATTTGGTACTCATTTGATTTAATCTTAGTATTAATAACAAGCACCAACCGTGCTTATGAACTATTATCTTATCATTTATATTAACCAAACGGGTTGGTCATAAGGATGTTTACATGTCCTGTTACTGCAGTTTCCTTTTTATTCGAAGAAACGATACGTCCATCTGATAGTAAGCGATACACCAGCCCATAACAATGTAGCACTAGTAAGGATGATACACGTGTTCGTTGCCTTAAGAAATAAGGTGTTAAGTTTTGTTACCTCAGTAATTGAAACATATTCAACACCTTCAAACTAGTACACAGCAATGTTTGCGCACTGCTGTTTGCAGGCTGCGTTGGTTTCTACCTAGACGGCATGAGAGATTTACCAGCAGTATTGAATATGCAGAGTATTTGGCGTTTCTTCTTCTTTATATATGATACGACCGATTTACATAGACCGGTACTGAATATCATTGCACAACATTACAGCTAACTACCAAACTTAGGAAGAAACTATAGGATTCTGCATGATGTCAACGCTGCAAGCCATTCGACTGTTACAGCTTATCTGACACTGGGAACGTGGACCTGGATCCACGGCCTGTTTACAAAAACTGTACTACTTGTAGTGTAGTTATCCGATGGCGGAGTTTTTATAATGTGTGTCTGGTTATTGGTTTCTCTGGCGAATCTACTCGGTCGTCTAGGGCGGGCGCGGGCCCGTTCCCCGACTACCTTCGCCTGTATCGGAATCTCTGGGCGGTGAGAACCGCCCCTGATCGCGGGTGTACTTAGTGTACGCGGTGTGTGAGTACCTGTGGCGCCGCGTTCTGAAGCGAGGGCGGCGTGATGCAGAAATTCGGAGCGTGTTGGTAGTGTCCGAGGAGTGTGTGGTGACGTGGGTGTTGTCGGTGACTGTCGGTTCGTGTGTGGTGTGCGGTACCCCTGGGTATGACGGGATTAGCGCATGCCGTAGTCTGCGCTTATTGGTTTTGGGATTCGAGGACGGCTCGTAGTCGGCCGCTTTGGCCACCAGAGGGTTAGGGTGAGTTGTCGCTTTGTCGAAGTATGATTCGGATCACTCTCTGAAGTGTTCCGCAATGGTCGGGAGTTTGACGTCGCTGTGGAGGTCTACAATGCGCTGGTACCATTCGGCACCGGTTGCGATGCGGGTGAAGCGGTTTTGAATAACCTGCAGGGGTTTGAGGTATGCTTCGGACGAATGGGCGAAGACTACGCTGGCGTAAGACATTATAGGTCTTACGCATACCTTGTAGAGGTGAAGCTTGTGCCTGAGAGAGAGCTTGCTCTTTATGCACAGCAGGGGGTATAAGAAACTATAGTGCTCGACTACAAAATTTAACTTTGCTTTTGTACTTAAGTTATACCAACTGTTTATCGTAAATGCACTAGTAAATTTTTTATTTAATTGTGATTCTGTTATTTTCTTATTTCCTATGCAGTAGATTATGCTTACTGACGTTAAAATTTTGATTAACCGTTTTAGTGGTAACACGGTATATCGACTCCACACCAATTCAGAGTGTCGGCGTGAAGAATGTTATTAAGTGGGTTAGCTGAAAAAACAAGAATATCTCTATCTATCCACCTCGGATGTGATAATTAGAGATATTGTACCGTCCGGGCAGCGCGTCACGGACGGACCCCGTCCGGACAATATTTATATCTCGAGACCGACCATCCATTTTAGTGGAGTGAATTTAGTGCTTCATCCCATCTATTGTGCTGCTGTTCGCGTTAAAGCGAATTCCTTGTCTGTATTTTACGAGTGTTACCTTTAGAAATGGTTTCGGAAACACTTTACACGCCATTAATTAGGATAGTCATTACTTTTACAAAATTAGGATTTAGATCATTTTAAGTAATTTATAGGTTTTGTTTGTATAGGTTTATAACCTAAAACGTATAATAGAGATAAAGACCGAATTTGTAAATAAGAAACCACTGATAATACTGGTGGTAGGTCTCCGTTATCAGTGACAGGTAGATACCACCGCAGCTTCTATTTCTGGCGCCGTGTTGTAGCGTGCAAACATTATGTGTTCCGGTTTGAAAGGTGTTGTGGACAATGAAATTACTGGAAAAATGAGAATTTTATGTCTCAAGGCGACAAGCACAATGTGGTGCATTCTAACTAGTATCACTTCACCATCAGGTGAATCTTAGTTCACCTCGTCATTAGTACAATTACAAAAATGCCAATGTAGGTTAGAATGCAATGTAACGAACAAGTGCTGGTCCAATCTCTACTGCTTCTTCTGAAACCGTCATGCTTCAAGACCCAGCGGTCATCATAAACATATATCTATCCATATTATCTGCGCTAATCCACACTTCGTCAGTTTAGACTCTTAGAATATATCACCATCATCATCATCCACTGCTGGACATAAGCCTCTCCCAAAGATCTCCACATCGATCGATCTCAGAATATATATGTATTATAGAACTATTCTTAGTACTAAAAACCGTCGGATATTTATCTCGTATAGAATTTAAATTATATCACAATCTTCGATTAGAGACGATGTTTGTTACTTTTATTAATTAAGATAAATTTCTATTCTAAGTAAAGTATTTTAAAGCAGTATTTTTTAGTTTTTCTTTAGGACATTTTTCATATCCATCCTCTTTAATAATGAATAAATACGAATACCAAAAGCATGCCCAAACACGTTAAACGTATATAAATGGATATTACAAATAGTTCTTTAACTTGATAACGTGATGAGTAATCGGCAAGGGTCGGGGCTGAATTAATGAAAAAAAGAAGATTTAGACGTAGCCGCGGTGTCGGATGCCTCCGTAGGGATTCCAATAAAGCCTATTTGAATTTATTAGCCTGCACTCGGCGTACCGTCGTGTGAAAAAGTCTCTAAGAGTTCTCTTTTTTTTTTAATGTATAGCCTAGCGCTTAACTACAACCCACCAGACTACATCGTCGCTTACCGTTAAAAGGGGTTGTATTCAAACTGTAGGCTATAAAATTTTAATAAAATATGTAAATATATAATCCTCCATGATCTCAATAAAATGTTTATTAAAATTGTTTGTGATGTGACTCTAATATAAGTACTCTAAACTGGTGAAAGATCGAAGAAAGTGTGGCTAAGCTGAACGATAAATAGGAGATTCTAAGATGTTACTTCAACGTCTTAATGTAGTAAGAGTAAAAAAAAGGAAAGTACTAGAAGAATTCTAAAGAAAATCTAAATTCAGAAACACTTTTGTTTGCCTTTTGTCTCTATCATGTAAGAAGAATCAAATGTTAATCACATTTGTAATAAAACACAATCTTTATATACTTAGTAGTTAACTTGAGATAAAGCGTGGTAATTTTTTAAAAAAAAACCATTTGTCTCTATAGAATGAAGAATAATTTTGCTTTGTTTAATTGTTTTGAGAAGACAATGGCGCACAGAAGCACTTGATAAAACGAACACTCTTGCCAAAAGCAGCATCCAACCGTGCTCCCATTGTCTCTTAATATCCTTTTAACCTAAATAATAAGATCCAATTCTTCGAGTGTGCATGCGAATGACATCCATGAAGAGATGATTCTCAGAACACTTCCGACCCCGCCTGTCTTTATCCGTAAACAACGCGGATCGTCGTTTTTGGTAGAAAAAAGTATCATGTAAGAAGAATCCAGCTGAGCGATATTTATGACTTTATATAGTTTAACTTTATTCCACTTACAGGAATTGTTTATTTTTTGTCTGACCGCTGCTATCTTCTATTGCCTTTCTCCGCTCTGTGAGACTAGTTCGAGTTTCTATAATTTTTTATTTTCGATCTATAATCTACAAAGAATTTTAAAAAAAATATTAAAAAGTGATATTCAATGTTAATTTATATCGTTTTATGAATCTTTCGGGAATGTATTCTAAAATTACAGGCAAAACTGTAAATGATCCTTACTAAGAACCAAAACAGATTAGTATAAAAGTATGAGAAAAAAGTATGCGATGAAGTATTTTATATTTTACTTATTAACGAATTGAAGAGCCAAAAATAAGGAAAATATATATGCAAAGAAATAATTAGGTTTACTTTCAGCACTTAGCGAGACGTACTGCAAAATGCGGGGTGCAAAATGGAACTATACAGATAAAACTTTTAAGATACATTTGAAATGTATACAAATGTTGAATCACAGATATTATAGATTACACTGGTAGTAGGACTCTTCTAAAGGAGACAGTCTAGGTAGATACCACCGCAGGACCTATTTCTGCCGACAAACACCAGTGTGCAAACGCATTGTTTTGAAGAACGTTGTAGCCAGCGAAGTTACAAGTATAACGAGACTTAGCCTTAACATTTTGAGTGATAAGGAGACGAACACAATGTGATGCAGTATTTATGAAAACTAGCATCAAAATGTTACGGGTAAGATTAAAAATTTTTTTATTGCCAATCGAATCCTTTTCAGTTTAGTTATTATATAAATGTTAATATATTTTCATAGAAACAAATCTAGAGGAATGTGTATGGTGTAAATTTATTATACTATGTACTCATAAAGTATTCGCAGAATAAACAGTAAATTTATACTTTTCAGTAGTTCGAAACAGAATAGGTAATAAATATTCTGTATTCACTGATTAACAGAACGAGTTGCTTTATCGTGGTAGCCAAGCTTTGCTTGGTAATAGTTATTGGTATCTTCCGCTAGACATGAAATCTATATACATACATAATAGATCACCTAGGTAGAGACCCATCACGACATTTCTGAAACCATAAGGCCTAGAGACTTGAAATTTATACCTTTTGCAGTATAGGTCAGTTATTCACGTATTTTACTAAAATAGTTCCCAAAGGGAGCTAAGAGGGTGGTAGGACGAGCAAAGCGGACGGGAAATTGCTAGTTTATTTATATAACAGTAGCGTACAAATATAACTGAGTTACAATATGTAGGGCTCTGTAGTTAGTGACATTTTTAGGGATGTGTTTCTTAACTTTCTTCTTGTGTTACGAACACAATATGATGTCATTTTCATCATCCTACCTAGCTGTTTTATAGGCAGATATAAAATATAGCTTTTATAGCGTTTCAGCTATCGCAATTCAACCAAAAATTTCTTTTTGGATATTCTTTGTCAGTTTAACATGTGCAATACAAGCTCTTAAAGGACATACAATAGTACATAGGACATACATCTCTTTTTTTCACATTTACCATCTATCAAATATATACACTTTATTTAAGGGTTACCTTCTTCTAAATTATTAAATCAATTCAAATAAAAATTATTAGATAAATAATTTTAATTAAGCCTTTCTAAACTATCTCTCTCATCTACATTTTATTTGATTAATAAGAGACATTTTTATTAAGAAGAAAATAAATCGTGATCGAGGAATAAATGTAATGCATTATCAAAATAAGTTAGGGAGGGAAGAAGAGTCAAATTGATTGCGCTTCCTTCACACGCCACATTTTTTAATCCCTATTAACATAAATTCAAGTCTTTCCACCACGACACATTGCCCTTATCAGAATGTCCATTTTTTATCAGCCTATATAGCGACCCTCTTAATAAAACCGATCACTTACTTTTCTGGATGAGATTAGGTAAGATTTTTTAGGGTTACTTAAATTGTAAAGATAAATATATTCTATGAAGGGCAGGGAAGAGTAGAACGTAAACTTTAGAGTAAGCAATAGGGACTGTGACAATATTAGTATTAATTATATATATCCGAGAATTTACCTCCAACTTGAACAAATAGTATATGTACAATATATTGAACAATAAGTATATGTATTACATGGTCTCGTTACTTAAGTAATTTCAACTATCTGCATTGACATTGAAAGGAAACACAATAATGCATGCAAACCTTAGTATTTCACGGTCAGAGTTATACACGATTTCATCTCACTAAAATCTCTTTTGTGTATTTCTATCAGTGCTATTAAATACTCCTTTACATTATGCGTATTCTCATTCTAAGGAGGAACAAAACTCTTCTCTCTAGTTCTGGCACTTACGTCATAGTAGCCATACCCTCCGGGGTTGCAAATTAAGCGATAAGGGCTTTTATATCTAAGACCTGTGAACCGCTCTTAGTTGCCGTCTACACAGCCAGACAAAAAGGTCATACGATAGCTTACTGCTATGTGCTCAACCCTAGAGGGTTCAGTAATAAAGACCACCAGTTAAAAAGTAGAACAAATCGCTATACTTGTCTAATACACTCGATATAAAACTTTATATTATAGTAATCAATCAAATAGCTAAATAAAGAATTTTATGGCGGTAGAGGTTCTTGACAGTTATAACTATTTGTTAACAAACAATCAAAATGGGGTTTACTGTAACATTAGGTTAATAAAAGTATCAAACTCTTTAATGTTCTTCAAAATAAGAAGCAGCAAAAGAAAAATAACAGTTTGTCACTGTTTTAGTTAAAGCGTTTTCACGGATTTATACTCTTTAGTTTTTCTTTGATGCGGAACCACGATTTAACGCATTGGAGATGCCTTGACTGTTTTTTTTTTATTTATTCGAATTAGCTTAATGCTGAGGTCCCCAAACTTTGGAGACGTAAGCGTGAATATTTTTGTGATTACCGTATCTTCTTAGAAGTGCTTCTTTATTCTCTTACACTAGTATAATATTCTCAAGGGTTTTATAATTTTAACTAGACTTCGTTTCGCAACTTCATCTTCTACTCTCAACCAACAAGAACGTCATGTCTCAGCTGCACTGTTTTTTTTTAACTCATTACATATTGTTATAGCATTGTTTTACAATAGAATCAATTAGATTCATTAATATTCAGAATGATAGAGTGGGTTTAACTGCTTCCGTGGTTCAGCGGCTAACTGCATGTCCTAAAACAGTTGTTATAATGTCACTTCGTTCCAGGACCACATGTGAAGTCTCGATGGTAGTACAAATTTGTGTATAGGAAATTTGCAATAGAAGATATATGCCCCTATATATCTACATATACTGTAAATCTGCTGCCCTATCACTGCCCTACGTCCCAAGTTTTTATTGGTTGTCAATGAGAGCCGAAGTACTTTGGATGATCCAACTTTTACATCTTAGGCTCAACTAATTCTATGTGAATTAGAGGTCAAGCGTTAACGAAGACGATAAAGAAAAGGTCTCGTTAATCTTCCACTTTGGGAAGCTCTGTTTCATAGAGTAGACAAGGCAGTTACGGCGACAGCGAAGATTACTGCAGATAAAGGCTGTTTGTTTGATTTTTGATGGCTTAATGAATCAGAATAGCTTTGTTCTAACGTGTGTCAGATTCGAAATTTCAACTAATTATTGTTTAATAATTAACGCAATCGTTTGTTATCTTGAAGAGATGTTTTTGAAGCGTCGGGGCTGAAATTTTTACGGTTTGGAATTTTATTGCTTAATTCATCAAAGTATATTTGAATTTAATCATCTTACCAAACGCATCGTTGTTATGAGCAGGCATACGGCTTCGTAGAATAAAATGGATTAGTCGACGAAGTTGTTGACTTTTATTATATCTACATTTCTAGGTACAGTTTTATATGTTTAATAGTAAGTCACGTAATGATATCAAAGTGATGATGATTCACAAAACGTCACACGGTTCTCCATGTCGTATAAAAGCATGATCAGCTAAATCGCAGGTGCAACACAGATTAAAACGAATCGCGCGCGATACCGTAATTGCACAGATAATAAATGTCGGTCTGTCACAGATAAAATTTAGACGGGAGAAAAAAGAGCAACACGGTTTAGTAAAAACCTTTTTCATTCTTCTTAACTGTTCATCACTGTTCACTAATAACTTTAGCACTTTATACGTATTATATATATTAGAATAATTATGATACATACCTTAACACTAATATTTTTTTTTATATCTCATAAATAAATTAAACATTTAACATAATTTATTCAATGTAAACTTAAAAAAGTTTTTTTTTTATTTTGAAAAAAAAGTTATGCTATCGTTTAAAGTTATGTTTATTTTATGTTTTAATAATTTAAAAAAAAAACATGATTAAAGAATTATTTGTGGACATCTATCTACTTGTAACATATTTTAATCTGTGCCAAAACAAATGTGCTCACAATATTTTCTTTATAAGCATAGCTGAGTCTAACAAGGTATCATGTTTTAGTTCTCATGGGACATCTACGTTTATGGAACTTTCCATAATATATGAGAATAATTAATTTCTTATAAATAAAATTAGCAAAGCATTTTGTTCTGAGAATCGTCTCGAAATTTGATCTTTACGGTATAAAAGCAAACGTTAACAGATATAAAGGTGAAAGGGTAAATAATGCTTAACAGAAATTTTATTTCATGAAATAATTATATGTTTTATACATTTTAATTGTATTTTAAGCAGCGATAAGTTAGCGTACTGTTTTGCTAGTATTTATTTTGGATAAAATATATCAATAGCAAAATTTCTGATTTAAGGTAGCAAACCAATGATCATATATACAAATATAGCAGATTTCTACGAATGTAAATGTAAGTATTAGTTACTTGATATGATAATGACGATCAAATTTTATAACATTATTGACATGTTCACCTGCACGTCATTATTGCGATGTACCGTCAATAATGTGATTCTGGCCCAACTCCTTCAGTTCTCTAGCGTTTAAAAGGTTATTCCGATAAGCTTATTATGTCGCACTATTTTTCGGTTATGAGGTCTGTTAGATCCTTATAAGATATTGCAGTTACCGCTAGAGGCATTTTGGGATGAATTTAGTGGTAGATATTTTGTATATAACGTGAGTTGGAATAAGACCGACATTGCGATTTTACGAGTTTATAGAACAGTTTAGAGATTTTACCGGTGATATGTTTCTGCTACAGCAGACCATCTATGTTACAACTATTACAATGTCTATTATTGTTGCTTTACAGTAGCGTGCAAACTTATTTTTACTTTACTGTGTTTCAGTTTGAAGGGCGTCGCTGTTAGAGAAATTACTGTGTGCTCAACGCAATGAGCACAGGAAAAGACCTTTTGTACCAATTTCATCAGATTTCTAAAGGCAAATGTATCATTTAACATTTATTGATTGCCCTACTTACTTCGTGAAATTAAAAATATCCTAAAATGCACTAATGGGATTACAATAGGTAAGTTATAATTTTTTACAAATCAATAACATTTCTTTGTATTTATTTATTAATTAGAACTAAAAACTACATCAGAAGCAAAACGTAGACAGGGCTAAAAAAATTAAACGAACAAAACGCTGTTTCGAAATAGTGATAACTTATTTGTTCCCGCTAAATAATTCAAGCACGGGTCAAACACTCCACGACATTAGGTGTCGGTTAAGTTGACTCATATTGTTATTTCATTATAAATGCACGAATGTCTTAATTAAAGATCGAAACCGGCATAATAACTCTGAAAAAATAACCTAAGCTCCGATCGGGTTCATTTTCTCTCTCTTTCCAACTACCTGCATTTCACCAGCCGTCTCAATTCGCACCAGACAAACTTGTAAATTGTTTTTTTTTAAGACTCGCATCGTAACGTCTTAAGCCAATGAGCGATCGTACAATTTAACGTTTATGGCATAGAACTTAGATTTGAAATCGCTTGGTTCTAATGATATTTAAGACTTTTACTCAATCGAATGGATGATCAAGTTATCTCGCTCAGACAAAACAAAATACTGCACAAGTCCTTTGAGCTTTCGAGTTTAGTTGCTTCACAGCGATTCCTTTTTGTAACCCTGTCCCTTTTCTTGGAGCATTTCATTCGTAACGAAGACCAGTTCCATTCTGAAATCCACTTAATGCCTTTCTGTTTCAAATGAAATTAAGCCTTATCATTTCTATTTGTAAGAGGAAAATTTGTGGAAAAACTTCAACGTAGTTAAAGGTTTTTGTAGCGTTTTCTTTAAGATGTTAATGTCACGTTCTATCGATGCGAGATTTGTAGTTTCTCTTTTTGTTGGAAGTGCATTAAGACGTACTGACATTGCACTGTAGGTACCTTAGTTTTCGAGGTCTCGCATCATACATGATTCATACGGAACCCCCTTACGGAGATGTGATTTCACGCTAGTTGTTGGCAACGACATTCCTTATACATAGCTCGTCGAGAACAAGTACGGTTATCGTTGTTTTTTTAATTCGCCAATTAACAAAAATTATGCAAATAATATATGCAGGCTGGTGCTCTTAAAGCAGTAAGATAAATTAAGAGGACACATCGAATATATGTAATACAGCAATTAATTTTAAATAAGAACACTTCAGGTAATACATTACAAAGGCTTTAATTTTCTTACAAAAGTAAATATTATGTGTAATTTCAGTTCTACTTTTTTTTACTGAACTTTTTTTTTATTTATTAATAAAGTTAAATATATGTCCGAAAGGTTATTAGTACCGTATTGTACCGGTACCGGTTCAAAAGAGTAACTGAAGCCCAGATTAATTTTCTCAATCTGGCCGCCAAACTTCAATTAAAAGAAGACACCGCCTTATGATGATCAATATGTAAAGTAACTCACTAACCTCTATATTTGGTCTAACGAGTTATGGTTAAATAGCAATTGATTAAAAAAAAAATTTGGTTTCTTCCAACGAAATAATTGAAATTGGAAGCAAGGAGAGAAAATTATAAACATGAATTGAAGACATTTGACACAGAAGCTATAGTAAACACATTTCATTAAATAAACTGAAATAGCAAAAACTACAAACCTTGGCCCATTTTAGGCAAAGAAAAGAAAAGTTGTGCAGTGTATATCATCGTAGCTTGCAGCCCATTGTTATTTCCATTGTTAAAGTCTCTCCCGTCTTGTTTTATTAATAATAAACATGGTATATAACGGAAATTCTGCTCAATTCTCTTATATAGTATGTTATAGTAGGCGATAATACTAGTATAAATACAAGCAATCTGTTAGGTTTCTTATACGGATACAATGAACAAGCTATTCACCGCCGTTTTCCTGGCTATAATACCCTCGCAACTCTCTTTAGGAATAGGTTTTGTAAAATCCGTTCTTGGCTGATTTCTGAACGACAAAAGCAATATCTCTATCAAATTTGAAGTCTAGGTCATATCGTTCCAGAGATATCATGATGAGTGTCTACATAGGTGGAAACTTCTTATATATACTAGCTGTTCGCCGTCCACTTTGCTGGCCTTAACATAAAATTGTCTTGAATTGACTTGAAATTTGTCTAAAATATTCCTTGAGAGTAATCGCAACCGCAAATGACTATAACAACCGTTACTATAGAAACTGAATAAATAATGCACAATGAAAATGTTTATAAAAGTTAATTAGAAATAAAATTATAAAGGAAAAATTAAAAATTATAACCATATATAGCCTATAACTATCTACAGATCATTCGGCGTCGAATGGTCATGTTCCCATGGCGATACGTTCACTAATTTTCATGTGATTGGTGAACGAAGAAGATTCATTTTTATTATGTATAAAGATGTAGATAATAACATTGAAAGCAATGCAAATCCTTTTACTTTAGTGTGTTTCCTAAAAGTATTTAATAATAACTGATAAAAAACATTAATGAGATAGCAATATTTTCCAATATTTAGTTATGGGAACTAGTTCAGAGTTTGTGTGAAGATGAAATTTTTCTAAAGTTTCCCAGAACAGCGCCCAGCTTGAGTCATAAGCGCACTCTCGAATGTTTGAACGATAATATTTGCGTAGTGGTCACCAACGTAAACAAGCAGCCATAAGGAGTATTTGCTCATCACTTTACAAATAGATAATTATTTAGTCCGTTTCTAAATTTATTTATTCCATTTATATGCCGCTACAAGAAACAAACATAGTTTTAAATGTAACTTCTATATATTGTTTAATCAGTTTCCACTACCATTTCGTAATGGTTGAAGGAATTATTTTAATTACAGATTCAGAATTTTCTCGTCCAAAATATTCTTTCTCATAATTACTAAGATAAAGTCTGGCTTTGTTAGAATATCTATAACAACTATTTCTTTTTGATTATTTCCTTTGTATTCCGAAAAATCAATCAATTTTTATAAAAATCAATTGATTTTATGTATCATCTATAATATGTATAATCCATAGTATTTTATGAACAATGATGTAGACTTAAAATGTAGTGAATTAAATTTTATCATAAAATAATAGTATAAAAAAAATTAAATATTTTGTGGGGATTTGTATTTTCTGGAGCACTAAAAGCTTCACTACTTAATTTTTTTATTCTATAAAGCGATGACGTTGACGTGACGTTAAGTGATACGCCTGCCCTAACAACGTGGCGATAGTAAGAATGATATATACTGCATTAAATTGCACTCGTCGCCTGAGACATAAGATATTGAATCTTGTTACCCCAGTAATTTCACTAGCTATAGCTCCTTTCGAACTGGAACGCACTAATGTTTGCACACTACTGTCTGTCGGCAGAAATAAGCGCTGCGGTGGTACTTATCTTGATGATCTCCGACAACAGAGACGTACTACCAGTGAAATGCTAGTAAATAACGTAATTTTTAATCTATTAAATTTAATTCTTTCCTTGATTTTATTCTTCTGGCATGTTATTTTCTTCTTTTTTTATTGTTTATTGTCCTTTTTCAATTTATTTCGGTACTACCGCAATACCTATTTATGTCACCAAACGGCAGTGTGCAAACATTAAGTTTTTTGAATTGAAAATCGTAAAATTACTATTCGAGTTATAAGGACATATCCTTCTGTAACTAATTAATGTTTGCACACTGCAGTTTGGTGACATGAATAGGTATTGCGGTGTTACCTATCAAAAGGGTCTCCGTCAATAAAGACACCACCAGCATAAAGTATATGGAGCTCAGGCTATATATTATTTATTGCAGTCTTTCTCATCTTTACCTCTTATTACCGTTTCCGATCCGTCACTATATTTGTCTATTTTCTTCAAAGTACTTGTTTATTGTATTTACATTAATTTAATTTTGCGTTCCTAAAATTTTAATTCGTGTTAAACTCGAAATAGCGAGCATTACTATATTTTAAAGCCTCCATCGTCCATGCAAATCCGTAAATTATCATTGTTTATGTAGTGCATCAGTCAGCATAGCGCTAAGAAAATGCGATTAAGACATTATCTGGTTAGCACTATCCGCGCGAGAAAGAGACGAAAAACAAATACGCCCGCGTATAATTTGTACGGAAATAACTTCGTAAAAGAGCGAGACGACGATATGTCAGTTTGACGCGAGTAACGAGAAAACCGCCGTCTCTTTCGCACCTAATGTCTTACAATCGTTTATTGTCATGTTACTGTCTCGTTTCGACGGGCGAGATTGAGATGAGATCGCCGTTGGCGCGTTCCGTCCATGTTTATGCTATATCGGTACAAACCGCGTCGGCGATGGACGTTGCTAACGTATTTTCTTTCGTACCATCACTATTTGTTTATACGTTGTAACATTATTTTATAAAAGAAACTTGCGATTCTAAACGATCTTTGTGCTTGTGTGAACGTTTAGATATAATTATCTATGTTTATGTTGTGACAAAAAGTTTTTTTTTGTATTTATTTGACAAGTGCGTGTGTGCTGTGTTGTATTTGTTATTATGCGAATGGATTGCTGCCGCAATGTAGTTTGACATAAGATGACCTGACAAATAAACAGAGTAAGTCACTTATCATATTTGAGGTATTGTTTTTATTCCGCGAATCGAAGAGACAATATGTTCATCTGATAGTTAGTGGTATATCCGTCAATAAAAATGTATCGCTAGTTTGAATGGTGAACAGTGCACCACACGGAGCTCGTAAAATGACATAAAATATTAATTACTATTATTTTAGTAATTTCACTAGCTATAGGGCCTTTTAAACAGAAAGACAATGTTTGTACACTACTGTTTAGAGAACTACTATCAGTATAAAATATATTATCAGTTGTACAGTATTGTAAAAATTTTCTTAGGAACGGGCTCGTGAAGACACCCTTAGTTTCTCTTGGTTTCTCGCTTAAGTTTCGTCCAAGTGACAAGTTTTCGTTGTAAGAAAGGTTTTGAACATGTGGTCCAAGGATATTTTGTACCTGCCTCGGCCAGAATGAGAAGGGGCTGACTTTTTGTAACTTTTAAAAACAAAGCCATCCCGAGCAACGGCGGGGAGCCGGCCTTACAGTGCTGCAGTTCAGTCACGTTTTTAGTCTTTCCCGGGAATTGCTGGATTTTTTTTGTTATTTATCACCTAACGTCTTGTCACTGCTGCATTTATATTAGAGGTTTTTGTATTCAATTTGTCGAATTTTTATTGTTATAGCAAGGTTACAACGGATGAAGGTCTCTTTCGTTACAAATAAGCTAACATATTGTATGAAAATCCGTGTGATTTGTTGTCTTAATCATAAATAAACATTTTTTTCTTTGATTTTAAACAACTTAATAAATAAAATAAGATATACGTATGTTTATTTATGGGTTTATATGTATTTAAATATACGTTTCAAAACTTTTTACTACTTAGTACAATTATTCACTAAATACTTGATTAAAATTTCATCAAAAAATTAAGTCGCTTCTGGTAATCACTTATAAAGATATTTATTTTAAATAAGAAGACGTGCATTTAATTCACTTTACTTGTAAGTAATCACTGCCTCAAACTGAAATCACCACCAAATCGACGTATAATAAAAAGTCCGTCATAAAAAAGACTTCAAATCAATGTCGGCAATATTGTTGTAAACCGATTAAGGTTATAAAATTTAACAATTTAACAAATCGTTTTATGCTGCAATGAACGTTATTAGGGATTATAAACTAATATAAGATAAAAAAAAGTATTACTTTAGCACGGTATACGGAACCATTTGAAAAACGGCGACGAACGTCCTAAACGTACATAACACTTATAATTATGTATCTAAGTAATGGCGTAACCAGGCATTTAATATGAGGAAAAAACAGAAGTATTGTGGTAACAATATAAAGGAGGTAGGTGTCAGTTGCCGGAGACCGTTTAGGTGGGCACGATTGCAGCTCTTATTTGTGCAGCCAATAGTAGCGTACAAAGATAATTATGCTCCGGGTTGAAGAGCGTAGCTAGTGTAATTACTAGGGCAGCCGACCTTACATCTTATGTCTCAGGCGACGAGCGCAATATGGTGCAATGTTAGTGATTCCAATGGGCAGGCTATCACTTATCAGGCGAACGTCCCGCTCGTCTCGTCGCTTAATTGAATAAAAAAAGGTACTGGTAAATTTAATAAATAACTTAAATCCGGATATATTTTTCATCGGATGAACATGATATGCTGAGAAAAAAAATCTTTTAATTAGTAATACTTAAATTTCTAAAGTTACTTTTGTTTTAGTTTAGAAGTCATTAATTCAGTATTGTGTGGTATGGCTGTTGACTATATATAATATATCTCATTTACTTAGATTTATAATAAATACTCTGAATATACTGGAGGTAGGTCTCAGTTGCCGCAGACCGTCTAGAATGGTATCACCGCAACGCCTATTTCTGCTGCCAAACAGTAGTGTCCAAATTTTACTGTGTCCCAGTTTAAGGAGCGCTGTAGCTAGTGTAATTACTGGGGTAACGAGACTTAATATCTTATGTCTCAAAGCGACAAGCGCAATGTGGTGCTGTGTATGTCATTCTGACTAGCGCTTCGTTATGAGCAAGCGTATCACTTACCATAAAGTGACCGTCTTGCTCGCCTCGTCGCTCTGTCGATTAAAAAAAAAACACGGGAATACCTCTCGTATGTTAAAAAATCCAAATCTGAATCGAGAATGCATTATGACTGTTGGGAGTTAATCAATTAGCACATATTCATTTTCCTTCTGCGAGTAAAACAAATAAATATATGATAAGTAATAATAAATTACTACTAAAAGTATTATTGTTGTAATAGTAAACAGTTAGCTTAATTTTTTCAAACTTGCTTGAGAGCAGTAAACATGAGCTGAAGTATAAAATATTCCTCGGCGGATCACAGAGCGGTGCTCAGTAGCTGCATGGTCACGAACCCCACGAACTGATAGAGTAATGATTTGTTTTGATTGCGAATTCGTTGCCGTCCATAGACACAGAAATTTTGTACAGGTTATAAATTAAAAAAACCTTCCAAAATGGTAACTTATGTAAAAAAGAGTATAAGGTGTAAATAGGTGTAATATTAGGTTCTTACATATGAAATTGGCGTTTTGTACAGGTGGAACATAAATAATTTTTTTTTTTGTAAAATATATTTAATTAATCAAAGTATGCACCGTTGTTATCTATGCACTTTTGGCATCTCATAGGTAGTTAGTTGATCCCTTTACTAAAAAAAACATGAGGGAGAGAATCAATAAACTCTTCAAAGGCGGTTTGGACTGTCGCATCGGAGTTGAATTTTTTTTCCTTGTAAGAAGTTGTCCAAATTCCGGAAAAAATTTTAATCTGTTGGGGCAAGGTCCGAGGAGTACGGTGGATGTCGCAGACATTCCAATTGTTGCTCATCTAAATTAGTGGTTGTTTGTTGTGCAGTGTGTGACGACTACTACTACCTAGAGCGACCAATCTCGGTTGTTTAGCAGCTAGTTCTTCCTTCATGGTCTGCAGTTGCTGACAATAGATATCTGCCGTAATCGTTTGGCCAGATTTTAGAAAGCTGTAGTGAACGACACCGGCGCTAGTACACCAAAAACTCACAAGTAACTTTTTCTGAGTCAATTTTCGTTTAGGACAGGATTTGGCTGGGTCTCCAGGGTTCAGCCATTGCGACGAGCGCTTCCATTTATTGTACAGTATCTACTTTTCATCACAAGTAATGATTCGATTTAAAATCCCTTCATTATTGTGTCGGTTGAGCAAAGTAACACAGCAGCAGCAATCGACGCGTGTTCGCCAAGTTCAATTCACTCAATTCATGAAGTACCCATCGTTCAAGTTTTTTACTTTCCCGATTTGCTTCAAGTGAATTAATACAGATTTGTCACTTACCCCGAAGCCTGCAGCTATTTCTGAAGGATCCGCTTCCACAATAATCTTTAATTCCTTATTTTCCACTTTGGTCTCCGGTCGTCCACGGGATTTGTTCTGAAGGTCGAAATATCCAGAACGAAAACGTTGTAACCAAAAACGTACCGTGTTTTTTTTTGCGACACTAGCGCCGTACACATCATTAATCCTTCGAGCTGTTTCTGCAGCACTTGTGCCACGGTAGAACTCGTACTCGTAAGTGTACTGATATTTCATGTTTTCCATTGTGCGATAATAACCGACGTCAAAGAAAAAAATTATGAGTAAAAAACAAATGAATAACTGTTTTCAAAACTCAAATGTAACAGCTAAATGAATTTATAAATTTGAATTTTGAATTCTTAACCAAAGAGGAGATATTTCAGATCAAAATGATCAGTACGACAAAACGCTAATGTCATATGTAAGGACCTAGTGTATTTAAAAAAACGAGTGTTATGACTTCGCGATTTTATCCAATGATACTTTATGTTACTATCTATAAAATTGATCATGCAGTATATAGGTTGAGGGATTGGTGACAAGCCACCGTAAGGTGGACCAACTAACTCGTGAAGGTTGTAGGTATCCGTTATATGCGGGTGAGGCAGGCGTCTTCCGGCTGATAATTATAACCGTCACGAGGGCTTACATATTTACTTTAATATCATATGGAACAAAATCGAATTTGTTGTATATGAAATATTATAACTTAATCGCTATTTTCTAAAGAGACATTATAAAGTTGTGAAGGCACATGTATGTTAATTTTTTTTTTTATCAATTTGGAATTTATTTCAAATGAACTTACATTATAATATAATTCGTGCGAGAATATATCGTATAATCGGATACGATACGGTATACGAAAAACAATATCGCTTTGCAAAATAGAATGCATTGGTTCAGGCATATTAATAGTGATCTTTATATAAATCGTTACTTCTAAAGTATCTGATTGGATGTTTCTGTTGTTAACATAAAGATTTTAATCATAAAACATAAAATATTGTACTTTCAAATGTCATCATTATCATCTTAAACGATGGACGTTTACTGTTGGACATGCTTTTGGTAGAAGTTATGAAATATTAAATCTCGTAGATCCTGCTTGGCCGACAATTTAACTACCCTTTCATAGTATATTCCACTAGATTGAAACGTGAAGAAAAATATAAGTATGTCAATTTGGCAAACTTTCGCAGAAACGACAGGTTCTCGTACACGACGTTGGGTGTTAAAGGCAAAGATAAAATTGTTCATTAGATTTAGAAGATGGTAACTATTGACCTAAAGGACAGGTGTTCCACCCGCAACCCCTTTCGGAGGTAACATTTTATATAATGCGTTCTGAGTTAGTCTCTATTCGGCAAAAGGAATTTTCTTATCCAATTTCAAGTCTCCAGGCTCATATATAGAATACGGCTACAAGCTAATATGAAATATAGATTGCCTTTAAAGTAATAATGTATGTAGAGGCAATTTTTCTTCTTACTCACAGTAATCTCCTTTCATCCGAACCCCTGGTGGCCCAACACTCAGCTCCAATACAATACGACAGGTCTAATGACCGACTTGCAAATCTGTCCCTTAAGTTTAAGGGGCATTCGTGAATCACAAGTCGGTCCAGTGACCTGTCGCCATTTCATCCATCCTGCATTTATTAGGCTTCTGACATCTCGATTAATATCGCCGTCGCATTGTATGAGTGAATCTAGGTAGTTGAAATCGGAATGAATAGGTCTTATAATGCGAGTGCTTAAATCTGGATCCAGTGACAAATGACAAATCAAGACATTGGAATATTGGACTGAGAAGTGAAAACTTAATTTTTTTTAAAAAAAATGAATGTGTTAATTATTTAAACTGTTTGACATGTGATAGTAGACAGTTGTAACTACCGTTCAGAGAAAGCTCTAATTAAACGTCGTAGTAAAAGAATTATAACAGGTATATGAAAGGTTTTTCTAAAGATTTTTTTATGTAATTAAGCGACGAGACAAGTGGGACTTTCACCTGATGATCAGTGATATGCTCACCTATAACAACGTGGCGCTAGAGATGATATACACTGATATGATATAGATGGTATACACTGCATCACATTGCGCTCGTCGCTTAAGACATGAGATGTTGAGTCTCGTTACCCCAGTAATTACACTAGCTACAGCGCCCTTCAAACCGGAATACAGTGATGTTTGCACACTGCTGTTTGGCAGCAGAAATAGGCGCTGCGGTGGTACTTACCTAGACGGTCTACGGCAACAGAGACCTACCACCAGTAAATACCTACACCAGTAATAATTACATTGTAGTTATTTACTTCTCACTAGACGATTTCTTTTGCTCTTTACTTAAGTTATGCTGTAATTTTAACTGTATAAAAGCTGGAGACCTGGTGACTTGTTAAACGGGTTTGTTACCTATCACAGGCACCAGCGATCCACAGCCATATTATTAATGTTATACGTTGCTTAGGGGTGTAAAGGGTCCCGCACAACTTGCTGGACCCAAACCAACCTCACCTGCTCGTGGTGCACCCTGCTAATCAATAAATGCAGCTCTGGCCACCAATCCGCATTGGGACAGCGTGGTGGGAAATGGCCCAAATCCCCCCATATGAATCCCTACAAAGGTGGAAATCTATGAAGTAAGCTTAGGTCCAGCAGTGGACGTCTATCGGCTGATGATAATGATGATACGCAACTGAAGAATTGTATTTGTAATTACTTTTGGTTTGTGGAGATAAATAAAAAAAAATTATATGTTTATTTTATTTAAGATATCAAACAAAACGAAAAGGATTCTTAAGTTGCTCTTAAACATTCGTTAATTATGCAAGCTAACGAAAAAAATGTGTATTATCCGAACAAACGATCTATTGATCATCAATCGAGCTGATTAAGCAATTACCGAAACTATACTTTTCTTTACCGCTAGGATTTCTCCCCGCGGGGTAACTGATTGGTAACAGCGTTGGATTGTAATAGCGTTTTAAAAAAATAATAATAACTACCTAACTATATTGTCGAGTTGATGAAAATGAACGATCTCCAATCGTTCTTAATAACACCTAATACCTTTTGATCGGTCGTAACGCAATCAAGAATCATTTTAGAGAGCAAAGTGTTTTACCTCTTGAGATTTAGACGCGATGGAGCTGAAAGCGGAACCTGTTACAAAGATACAGTGATTTAGCGTTTTGTTACACTTGGTCATGTATTTATTGTCAACATTGTTTTATTACAACAAAACGACAAAAGCTGACGATTAGTGATGTCTGCGTATAACAATTAGATATTAGAATGTGGTTCCATCGTCTTGAGGCAGAAAAAGTTAAGTGTCGTCACTACAATAATTTCACTGTCTATTCTTCTTCTTCTTCTTCGTCGGAATTACTCTTGGCAGAGTGGTTGTGGTCATCACTTTAGGTGTAGGTCGCAAGCATAACAACACGCCATTCGTCTCTGAGGGCCGCCTTCCTATTGCATTCATGTAGTGGTAACGATGATGAGCAACTATCACTATAGATGTGTTTAAACTGGGTAATAGAGCAGTTTGGGAGAAATCGACTAGAATGGCTTTTAACAAAATCAAGTGACTACATTTAAACATTTATGCTTGTGTAAGTCTTTAAGCTGTGTACTATTTCAATATTCCTATAGTTTAAGTCGTAATCTTTTTAATTAAATACCGAGATAACTCGACGTCTAGAGGTGAATCGGGTATCGCAGAGGATTTAATAAATACTGATTATATTGTGCTAGAGGAGTTTTCCATAGCAATGATTTTGACGTAAGTTTTTTTTTTAGTTTGACGTAAGATATCAAATTGATTTAGATTTTCGTCTCCACCACCATTATAGGGGCTTTATACAACTTTATAATCAATTACGTTTGTAAATTGTACAGTTCAGAATCAAAATATGAAGCTACTGTATACTTTATTACTGCCGTTTACTTTAATCGATGATTAATTTTCCGAAGGATAAGAGAAAAATTAGATATATTTTTTAAACTTTTTATTGCTAGATATCTAGCACACTTTTTCCTGTTTACAAAGAACACTAGTACTATGAAAGGTAGTGTTAAGTCTCCTTGCCCTAGTAATTTCGCTAACTCCAGCGACTGTTTTTAACCCTTAGCTGTAAAATAGATGCCTCATTGATGCCTATTTAATCAGAATTAAAAGCTTGTAGTTTTCTCCACTGTTTCATGATAAATACATAATTAAGTATAGTTAAGTAATTAGTACTTTTTATGGATAAATTTACACAGTAGTAGTAGTAGAGTAAGTAAGCTTTTGAATTAATTGAAGCAGGATTATTAAGCTTAAATAAATCGAAAACAGTTCAAGTGCACCGCGTTTGCAGTCGTCGTATGAATGTAAATTTTGCGGTGCTCGTGTAAATAAAATGTTACACGATATCAAAGCCTACAATACGAATTCTTGTGAATTTTTTTAAATGTAATCCAGTATGAGTTGCACCATTGGAATGTTTGGACGTGATTGTACTTAAGTTCATGTTATAAATTTCTTATATAGTTTATTATTGACTGTGTGATTACTCATCTTACTGGTGGCAGGTCTCTATTGTAGACCGTCTAGGTAAGTACCATCGCAGCGCATATTTCTGCCGTCAAACAGTAGGGTACAACTGTGTGCTGTGTTCCTGATATTTATTTTTGATTTTGTACAGTTGAACACTATAACAATAATACTTCTGTTTTTTCCTACAAACTTATATTTTAAAGTAAAAAAGGTCAATAAGAAACGTATAACTTTAAAATTATGTTGTAAAATATCTCCGTTCAGATATGAGTCCATAAAAAAACAACGTCTTATATAAATAACAATAACATATGTAAATATATTAAATGGAAAAACTGTCGCAGCGGGTCGTGTTAAAAAAATCCAAATGAAACTTTGCTGAAGTGTTTTCGCTGATATCGCTTAAGCGGGTTCACTTATTCGGAGATATCGTGGAACGGGTCGACTAAGGGTCAACAGAGGTCACGGACGATGAAGACATTCGGATCGGACAGAGGATGCTGTGGTCCACGATTGGATAATAACTGGGTTCCGATAAAAACACAAGACTTCTACACAGCTTGTTGCCGCCATGTTGTCGACTGGCGTCTATGAATCATATTTAAATTATTGTGATTATCTGCAAAAATAGATGCGATTGCCGCCGTACTAGAATTACGATTGTATACAGCATTATTATATTCAACAGCATACAAATTATAGTTAATCGGTGCACGTACAAAATATTTCTTAAATCTTTCTTAATAGTAATTTTACGTGGAGAAATCAATTAGGGCGTCCGATTTTCCTTTAGTACTTGTTAAGCCTGTGTCTATTAAGACTAACTAAGACATTGTTCGAAGGATACGGAGGGGACGCAAACTTTACTGCTAATGTTATCAGTCTAGACCAGAGTTCCCCAAACTTTTTTGTGTCGTAGACCCCTTGCCATGTTTTTCCGTGTTGGGTAGACCCCCTACTTACCTGATATTGTTTTCCTGTAAATTTCTAACTGTAGTGAAGTTTAGTGTTAAAAACTTAAAGTAAAAACACATGTTAATTTATACATTTATTAATTGAACTTAAATTAAAACTACTCAAAATAAGATTTTGTATCTGTTATGTAAAATATACGTAGCATTAAATAAACATAAAATAAACTATAAATAAAATAACAAAAGCAAGGTAGCGAAGCTCTGAGCTCTGAGACTGCGACTCTCAGCTTTTTACAAGTTCAAAATGTATTGCGACCACAAAGCGAATACCAACAACCAACAACCAACAACCAACATCCTACAACTTACACTATTTTATAAACATATATAATACATTTTTTACTTCATAGGTACTTTTATAAATAATGTATATGTTTTGATATTATAAGATAGTATGATGTAAGTAAATAGGTACTATCAGTGTATGTGTTGAGATCCACTATCGTGGACCCCCAATTTCATTTCATGGACCCTCAAATTTTTTTTCGCTGACGTAGACCCCTTGCAGGTTGTCATAGACCCCTAGGGGTCGATATAGACCACTTTGGGAATCACTGGTCTAGACTGTCGGTGATATTTCAACAGCAGTATGATTGTAGAAAACAGAAACTGTTGAATATTTTCTAATTTTTACCCACAGTCGTAGCTTATATCGACGTCCAATCTTGGATATATTTCTCTCGAAATTTATTCCATAAAACAGGGTCCTGTTTGAGTCCTCTGGCTCCAAGCAATTCGTTTAAATATCCTAGTGTATACAAATAATATATAATCATAGTCCTTGTGTATACAAATAAATTTTTTATTAAGAAAATTCTTATCTGGAGCAATCCACATAAACGATACAACTGAGTTAGTGTAGGTAACAAGGAATGTCTGTGATAAAATATAAGTAGACAATAATAAATGTAAATTTCATGTGCTGTTTAAAATACACTTTATAAGGGAGATGAAGATGGAGTGATCTCTAGGTAGGTAGTAATTCAAAAGTACGAGTGTGGTTTATATTCTATATTAGTTACTTAAAAATAAAATCTGTTTAAATATCATTCGTGTGTGTACGTTACTTAAAAAGTTTTCTCCGATTCGCTTTATCGGTGAGTTTGATGCATTGCTTCTTTCACTGCCGGTAATGATGCGGGCCCAACGGATTCATCAATTACAACCTCAACAAACGGCATGGTGTCCCGACATATTCTTGTTTCCGTACCGCCCCGCGCCAACTCGCCGATGGCTCTCTTATTAAATTATCGGACCGGTGAGAGTTCTGATTCAATGGATATTATTTTCTATGTCCAGTGGCAACCGAATTCAAAACTTTAAAGAATTAACATGTTAATTATTGTTGTATTGTTAATTCGTTTGTCGGGACCATTACGTGTAGCTAAACAATATTCCACCTATTGTAGACTTCTTATTATTCAATAAAATTTAAGTAAACATTTTCCGTTCGTACAATTTGCATTATCTATAAGTTCTCCTTTGAATGTTCAGTAATATAAAAGAGCAAAAGTCAATATTAGATTTTTTTAAATAGAGTCGAAAGTCTAACTAAATTGTTTTCGGTACCGTGACATTGCCAGAAAATACCTCTACAAAATATTTGTACAGTCAGCGTAGTAATGAGCACACAGGAGCGCGACGAATTCGAAACGTTGAAGAAAAAAAAATCCGAAAGATCGTTGGAAAAAAAAAAGCTCTCAAAAAACGTCCGGAGACCGGACGGCGAAAGAGTCGTCTTTCTAGGGTAGAACTAATTGGTATACGCTTGCCGTTGTTAAAAAAGTTATTTGTTAAGCTTGTAACACTATTTGATAGATTCGAACGGAACGTGAAAGAGAAGTAAAAAACTGTCTCGGACACTGTAATAATGTTTTTGGACGCTATTATTATGCAACATGTCGTAATTATAACATAACAAAAAGTTATTTCATCTACGTTGATAATGAAACATTCAATGTTTGGTTCCAACAATGGATCGACGATGAAATCAATCTCTTAGGGAAATAATAAAGTTGATGAAATTTTCAAACGTGAAAATTATTTTTGATTGAAATATTATTAAATTTTTAAATGTGTATTGATCTTGTCGTGTAAAGGGTACCGCACAACAACTCACGGGACACAAGCGAATCTTACCTGCTCGTGGTGCACTCTGCCAATCACCCCCCAACAGGTTACCGCATTGTCGTGGCGGAGGCGGTTAGTAGCCGTGGCGTGGTCTCTCACGGTGAAGCGAAGACGAAACTATCCGGCCGGTCCGAGGTGTAGAGCCGGCACGAGGCGGCCGCTTTAGGTTAGAGCTTCGGTGCTCCACCGTTAAGTTTACTTCGGATGCGTGCCAGTGGGCTGCAGGGGCGGCTTTTTGCTGCTCTCTGCAGCCGAGGTGCAGTCGCGGAGGGAGTACCCTCTACGACTAAGCGGTGCCGCATCGCTGATGCGGCGGCGGTGGGGTCGCGAGAAAAGAGGAGTGTCGGTATTACGATGCGCCGCTCTCCCTATCCTCCGCGGCCGTATAACGGGTGGCGGCGGGCCCAAGATCGGATCCGCCGCAGGGAGTCGGGGGAGTTTTCTCTTTTGGCTCCTGTGGCCTCTGGGTGACAGGTTTCGGATAATCACTTGCCCACGCGACTCCAAGAGACCGAGGAGGAGGTGCGCTGTGTGTTTCGGCGTGCCCCCACAAAGTGGAAAGGGAGGGTCCTTCCCTCCCTCCAGAGGTGGGGCTGCGTATGCGGCCAGCGCCGGCGAGGTCGCGGATGGTGCGAAAGCGGTCTCGTAAACCCGCCATCAGGCGACGAGGTGGAACATCGTGGGGGTTTTAGTCGGTGCAATTTCGACATAACCCGTGCTTGCCCCCACGAGGACGGGTATGCGCAAGCATTTCCCCCACGTAAAAAAAAACCTTGCTAATCAACAAACGTGGCTCTGGTTCTCACCAACCCGCCTTGGGCCAGCGTGGTACGAAATTGCTGATATCCCCCCATATGAACCCCTACAAACAATGGTCCCCAGTGTCTGGCGGTACTCCGGTATCGGCCATTTTGAATATTGTGGAGATCTATGGGGGAGGCCTATGTCCAGCAGTGGACGTCTGTGGGCTGATGACTAATTGATTGACCTTTAATGAAAAACGTAAACAAAAAATATTTATTTTAAAATGGTTGAATTTATGATAGCTTCTTGATTTATAAAAATCTTAATTCGAATTTTTTTTTAATATAACACGAAGTTACCAAATTTTAAGAAGACAAAAATTCTATAATAGATAACAAAGCGCAAGAGTTAGTTGATTTTATAATTTAATTAATATGTAAAATAAACTAATCGCAAAGTATTAAGTGAGGATTGGATGCTTGAGCTTCTATCCTTTTTCTTAAATTCACATGATATTCAAAACTTTTTATCTTATATTTATATTATTATCTTAATTTATATTTACTAGATCATAACATTCACCAGATGGTATTGAGTTATGATCTGTGATAATGAAAATTTAACAGGACATCTCCCCTCATTCGTAAATCAAATGGAAAAGATGCTGTTCTCTCAGGTTTTAAGAGCTTGTTTGTTTTCTTGTTGCTTTTACCGTATTACAATAACAGCAACTTTTTAACCGTGATGCATCTACCAAAATCTAAATCATTATTTTTTTTATAAATGTAAAATATATCATTCAAAATCCTCTAACAGAAACTTAACCAGTCCCGTAATCTCCTTTTAGCATTCATAGAATTTATTGCGTCCCAGTCCTCAAAGCATTACGTCCTAATGTCCGCTAACAATAGAATTCCCATTCTACCTGCGCCTTCCCTTTGTTCACTCACAAATCTGGTGTATTCGGAACTCTCGAGGGTTTTTTTGTACCGGGATCCCTTGTTAGCAAGTCCTCGGATAGATCTTCGAGCGGACAATGGCTGGTCATGTATTTATAAGTGGGTAGGGAGGCGGAGATACAGGTGTTGGAAGATTGAACTGTCTTAGTTACGGAAACAATTATAATATTATTCTACTCGTTATTGACAGCTCGCTCTTTTGGTTTTGCATTTTCAATGTGACTATCTACTTTGTGGTTGATACTTAAATTTCTCATAATATTATGGAGACCGCATTATTATAACCATAGATTCCGTTTTCAAGATGCATGAAATTTGTTTATACCATGATATAAGAATTTTTGCCGTAGAACGAATGTAGAAACTATTTTATATAAATCAGGGCTGTAGCCATACAATGACAAGTTTGTGCATACTAATATGCGTTTGTTTTTTTTTTCTTTTTTTTATGCAATTAAGCAATGAGACGAGCAGGACGTTTACCTGATAGTAAGTGATACACCTGCTAATATCAACGTGGAGCTAGTTAGAATGATATACACAGAACTACTTTGCACTCGTCGCCTAAGGCATAAGATGTTGAGTCTCGTTACTCCAGTAATTACACTAGCTACAGCGCCCTTTAAACCGGAACACAGTAATGTTTACATATTAGTGTTTGCCTGCAAAAATAGGCTCTGCGGTGGCACCTACTTAGTCAGTCTCCGGCAACAGAGACCTACCACCAGTAAATTTTTGTATATATATCGTCATTTTGAGGTGTTTTCTTCTATCTGAGTTTTGGCAGTCATATTGAGAAAACTAATCCGTTCTTCAGCTATCCTTTTCAACTGATGGTATTTAAACCCGGTTTCTGTTTCGATGAAGTTAATGCTGTTAGTTTTGTTAATAACTTTGACACCTTCATCGGACTCAGAGCTCGTCGTTCCGGTTTCGGCACGCTAAATATTTAAGCCCGGTGCACTCTTCGTTGTAAATGTCTATCCTCTTCCGGAATTTTTTTTACTTGGATAAGTTTTCAAAACTTAATGTAAATGATCACGTGTCTTATAAAACGTGTCATGTCTTGTGAAACTGAACTTCGGTTAAATACCATTAACTGATATTTATATACCCGTTTTCGGTTCACTTCCTGCCATGTTTCAGATCAATTAAGCTCAGGTGGGATAGAGATTGGAGTTTGAGAAAACAGTTTAGTACTACTCCACACTAAGGAATCTTAAGGTATTATTATGTTTAACATGTACTGTTATTTATATTTAAGAAATAAAATTTATGTAAATACAGAAAAAAAATATTTCTCTCCAAATTGTTTATTAGTGAACGTCTATTGGTTGATGATAGTGATTCTCAAATTAACGTTAAAATGAGTTACGTTTTCATCCTTTTAAAAATCAATGATACAAAAAAATCGATTACAATAAAGAGCCAATGTATAATTTTACATCTTGATCTTTCCAACTTCGATCAGATATCGGTTATTTTTTTTTTATTATAAATTATCGACCGATTAAATTCTCCCGATTCCGTACAAATCGCGCTACGGGCGCGGCTGCCTTTAGAATTAATGACATTTCTTTCACCGGTGCCCGCAAGTGTCGGTTACCGGGCCCCTACCTGACCCAATGATGTTTCTATTTAGCCATCAAAATACACTTTTTTGTTTCCCCATATCTGTGAAACTAGTTTCGGGAATACAAAACAATTTCCTTTGTTGGCGTCTTTTAATGACTTTTCGACACCATTTTGCCGATTTCGGACCCCGTTTATATTCTAAGAAACGGTCCGTGGTCTGTTTCGCCTATTGTGGCGGTGAAAAGGCATCGATTTTGGTGCATTCTCGTCAGTCAAATGGGGTGTAATTTATGTGTAAGATGAACGTGATAAATCCCCGGTTTTTCGGTTGCAGCCTTGTTATTAGTGACCTCGCTATTCCTGTTTGACTCTGACCGCTCTCTATCCGTATTAACTTTTAACCTGATTAACGGTGTATAAATTATATGTGTCGTCACATGATATCACTTTTCTCTGCATGAGAAAATATATTTTGTTATGGTTGTTCACCATTATTTTACACTATGTGTATGTTACAATACTTCCATCTCAAACAGATAGAGGAGTATTTATGGAATTAGAAGCCGATATAATACTAAACACAATATAAAAGTAAGTAATTGCACCTATTACAAACAACTACTGAGTTGACATTAATCTGAGATAAGTTATCTCGCTTAGGTGAAGTAACGCACCGGAAACGAATCAAACGAGAGTATTAAACAATCAAGCATTGAAGTGTATTTAAGTATTATCTTATCATTCGGACAGGCATACAGGATGCCCGCGTTGGCTCCCGTACGAGTGAGACACGCTGATCCCGGGGTAAACTCGTTGGCAAACGTGGGGTGATTGCTCAGTGTTATGACGGAACCTGATAGAGGTCAGGTTCGTGGAGACACGTTAACAAATTAAAGGGGTAGTTAGGAAAGATTCAAGGAGCATTAGCTCTGTATACACAAGAGATCTATTTAAACTAACGTTTGTTTTACGAATATTTGAGTTCATTTTGTAGCTGTTAAAACTGTGCCTTTTGATTTGCTGTGAGTAAACGTTGGTTTGAGATCGTGTCCCGTATTTCTCTGAATATTTAAATGTAATCTCTACTCGCTTGTTCTTAATTCCATTTAAGGCAAGATGTTTATAGTATTTTTCACTTTAGATTTTCTTATTATTGTCACAATGCACTTAAGAGGCCTTACGGACCAGTATTCATATATGACCTTTCTTAAAGTTATTTTCAATTTTAAAACAACCTTTACAGTTAATTTTCACGGTAGTCTGAAGTATATGTCAACCTGTACATAATACGTCTCTCGAAATAAGGCATTCGCGACTCAGCGCGGTTTATATGTGCAGTAATAAGTCGCGCTAACTTACAATTTAACATGATTAAAATTTAACACAGTACGGATTTTAATCTCATATAATTAAGGCAGAAATGTTGATATACCCTGTTTGGCAATTAATTTTCAAAAAAAAAATTTAAACAATTGTTTTTTTAAATACACTTTTGATATAGCTTTCTTAAAAATTTTAATCTTTTGTGGGTGATAATACTATTACAGTAGGATACATTTTTATGTAGCCAAAGGCTCGATCGGTACAATTCCACTTCCCCTGCTACATAAAGCTCCATGGGCATATTTCACCATTGTCCAAAACAAACACATTACTCTCATAAGCCGAAGGCGATAATAACAGTTTGCCCCACCACTTAACATGTCGGTGCTAGCTACCGCGTCCGAACCTAGCTCAGATGTTCGACGTAGTGATGTGATCATGTGCTGTTTATTATCGCTCTTACCTATGTATTACTAAGTTTTTTACCCCCTAATGTTAAACATAACTTATTGCAAAATAAAAAGTATGTCATGTCACTTGTAATGTCCACTCTTGGATATAAAATTCAGTAAAATTCCTATCGCCGAGATTTTATTAAAACTGTCTATAAACAAATTTTTAATCACAATAATAACTAACTTACAAATTAATAATATAATTAACTATTACAGTTATCGCTAATATTGTACTTGTAACTTGTACATGTACTTGTAAAATCTGTGTTTTATTAGATTTCTTATTTTTTTTAATCGTTACTATATACATAAACGAACTAAAACATAAAAGAGCTGTAAGTGTTAGAAAGGTATAATAAAAGATTTTTAGTATAATAATATATTTTATTATCGAAATGAATGTAGACTATAATTACATATTCATGTAGATTAAGAATATAATATGTTAACAGATTAAATAAATTTTAAATGTATTTCTTATAAATAATAAATAGCTATGTTATTTATAGCTTCAGGTGATAAGGCCATCACTAGTAGCGGTGTTTGGACATAGTTATTATCTTGACGTTGATTTAGGCTGCGTGAGCGCAGGATTACGCTTTGGCGTTTAGTTTGTAGGGAAAACAGAGATTTTTTTTATTCGAATCATACACTTGTTCAAGGAGGGTTAGTAACCAATACATAATATATAAGGTAGTATTCATTTCGTTTCTCATGGTCATACTTATTTTTCTCCGAGTGTAATCAAGATGATTTAAAGTCGAGGATACGTCTTAACAATAGGAAAAAGATTAATAACAAAAAATAAAAAACAAAAATATTAAACAATATGATCTGTATAACAGTTACTGAACTACAATGTGGGGTAACAAATTAATTACATATAACCTATATAACTATTACAGTAGTAGCTTCTAGTGTTTAGATAAGTAATCTCTAGTATTAAGAATTTAGATTGTAACGAGATAATATTTAGCATAAAAACAAACCAATACGTGTAAATGAGTAAACACTATAGTATATTGCAAATGTGCACAGAGAAATAAATAAAAGAAAGGTTTATACATACATATACATATACAACTATATATTCAAACTATTACATTTTGTAGAATAAAGTACTAAATCAGTTAATGTAATCTTTAATAAGACAGTTTATTTGGTGTAAATAATAGGTGATATGTTTAGTATTCTACGTAAAGTTTTATAATAAAGCACTAATAGGCGGCTAATGTCGTACGCCCGGAACCAGTTTTCGGTCGGAATGCGAGTGGGCGCCCGTACTCCGGTTCGAATCCCGGGTGTTTGGATAAGAAACGTTTCGGCCTACTGGAGTGAAATTGGAGTGGTCTACTCGGGTTCGAACTTGGAAATGCTCCGCTCGATTGACTCTGAATCAATATACATGAAAATTTTGTAAATTCTTACATATAAAACGTGAGAAACTGATTGAAACATCACATATTTAAAACTGCTTTTTCCGACGAATTTTGTAAAATCCATTCTTAGCTACTCTCTAAATGGTAGAAGCAGTCTTTCTTCTTCCTGCACTTTTCCCAGCTATGTAGGATGGGCACAGTATGTACTGCTCTTCTATATCCCTCTATCAGCTGTCATATCTGAATTCACACTCTTCTTACACATGTCGTCTTTCACACAATCCATCCACACTTTGTTCGGTCTTCCTCTACCCTTATAACCATCCACGTTCATTCTCATAACTTTTTTTGTTATATGTCCATGGTAGAAGTAACCGTTCTATCAAATTTTGTGAGTTTACGTCTAATAGTTTCCGAGATGTTGTGATGAGTCAACGAATCTCTGTATTTCTCCTAATAATGTAAAGCTTAATACTGTAATTTGAATTTCATAGAATTATAAACTTAGTTGAACTTAGTGGAAGCTACATAAGATATATTAATGTTTGTTCTTATCTCATATGTGACAGCCGGAACATAGCTATGCAGTAGTGGGGCGGATTTACAATATAACATCACTTCAAACTTCTGAACTTATGGCCTCACAATCGAACCGGAGATTTCCGTATCATGAAGCACGCCAGCCACTGTGCCAAAGAGGCAGTTAAATGTTTGTGAATTGTTACGCGCACGTGTGAATTGTTGCCGGAAATTGAATTATGCATCTAGTCGTCGACATCACATCCTGTGACGCCTCCGCGACCCCAAAAGGCCTTAGCACGTGACCAGAGGTCTGTAAAAAAGAAAACAGGGCCCAGTGATTAAGTTCGCCGCGCCCGCGGCCCGTACTCGAGTATTAATTACGCGCGCCATATTTATGAGCCTCTTTATAAAATATATATCCAAATAATAAACTCCAGTTCGGACCCTACATTTTACGTTTCGTTTTTAATTCGTTTATAAACTTTATTATTGACCTCCACGTTAACTACGAGTGTTTAATTGGCAGTTTGCCAAACGCTAACGGTTTTGGAGTATAATATATTTTCTCTATAGTTTTTATTCACTCTAACGACTTCTCATTTGCCTGTCAATTTGAACGTATAATTTTGTAATTTTAGTATCGCTAAACGTCATAACTAATATTGATTTAGTTTGTTATATCATGTTAAACATTAACTTAGCGTAGGTATATTAATGGCTATGTTTATGGCGCTTAATTAAACAAATAAATAACTTTTGAAAAAATATTGTTACAGTAATTATTACTTCATAGAATGTCATATATTATATCTACATGTTGTAAAGTCCGACTCTGTACCGCTTTGGCTTTCCAATTAAAAAAAAAATCTATAACATTCGCACTCAGTATTAGTTTGAGCCCTATTTTTTTACACTGAAGCCGGTACTACTTCAATTAGTGGAACTAGCCAGAGGACACTTATTACTAACGGCCTGGACTGGTCGCATCTATCTCAGATAATCTGCCTGGACCTGTTCTCGAATGAGAATCGACCAAGTTCTAGTGTTGGAAATTATACGTAGGCCCAAGACTAGCCATTAGTGTAAGTGTTAGTGGGTGGGGGCGGGCGATAGTGAGGTAGTAAGTATATAAAGAGCTGGCTCCGTACATTTTAACATTGGAAGGCCACTTATACTGGTAATGTAATAATAATGGCAGATATGTACAATAGCAATAGTGCAACTTTAACAAGAGTTGATATTAAAAATTTCTATTTACTTTAACGGATTTTATCTAAGATCTAATTAATAATTAATTATTATAACCAAATAAGTGTTTATAAGTCGATTCAGTTAATGAAATGTTGCCGTGACTGTCGAGAAAAATATATCTCACAAAAAATGCTATATTTATATCTTTATAACGTATTGTAAAGAAATGTAAAAGGAAAATCCGAAGCAATAAGTGTTCGTTGAAACTGTTTGGGACCTAGTTGAGTCCCTTTAGGTGCACTCCAAAACTTTATATATTTTTTTCATGTTCTTTGCTGAAGAGGGATTAGTGAGAAAATATTGTAGGTACTTACCTTAAACACCTTTAATCTTCGAGAGTTGATTATTTGAACAAGTGTTCCACGTATTTCGTATTATTTTCTATTGTGTATCATTTTGTCAAAAGCGTATGACAGGTTAAACAGTTCATTTGACAATGAGACGTGGATATTTTGTGGAAAATTATAAGCTATTGTATTTCTAAGAGAGCTTTCAATGCGGCTCTCTTCTAATAGTAAGATTATTGTTCACACAATATCTTTTTGTGTTCTTGACAACATGTTCGCTTTCATCCTGTATTATTCTTGCGGCGTTTATACTAAAATTTCTGCTCAGTAATATATTTTTTTTTTACACCACACAAAATTGGTCCGAGTTTAAAAACTTTGATATACAATTATATAATATCTAATAGCTCTCTCCTACCAGTTACCTGTTTATTAAATGCATATGAAGTCCCAATAATTTTAAACTATCAAGTTATTTCTGCTTGTACATTAAAAATCAACATTTGATTTAAAATCTATGATGAGGACGACGAACCAATCAACACGTAAATAAGTTTCCCTAAAGTACTTAAACCTTTACCTTAAGCAACACCTACTCGTCATTAGCGTTGTACACAGATTCCTGGATCAGCCAGTTCATGTTGACACATTTTAACGTACCTATTTCTTAGTATTAAAGTTCATATTCCCTTATGCTATAGTTGAGGAATATAATAGAACTCTAAATAGACAAGTTTGCCCATAATATCTCACAGTAACACTAAAAGTGATTCCCGGAAAAGGTTTTAAGTATATCCAATATTGACGAAGCGAGACCGGGGAGCGAACGGTAGCTTATTGGTATTATGGATTCTGGTGCGTGTCTGTAAATATTTGTTTATTATCATTTACTGAATTTAAGGTGAAGTGAGTAAAATAATTATAACTTCCAAATCTCGTGCACTTGTTAATAATTTTATATTTTCAAGTACTATGTTTACTTTCTTAAAAGTTGTCTGGCAAGAAAATGTAATTTGTAATTGAGAAGGAAACAGTTTTAGATATCGTTTAAAAGGAATTCGGAAATATATCTTTTAACCCAATACTACTTTCAGGTTTTATGGTTATCAACAAAATAAGATCAATTTAATTTCTTAAAATTTATCATTGTTTATTTATCAAACTATGATTTATCTTTTTGTGCATGTATAAATTTTACAGGCTTGTTAATATTGTCAATAGTATCTTTATAAATAGAAATACTGACCAACAACTAACTATTCTTTGACTTTCATATGTTAATAAGCTTGAAAGAAAATCTATAGAAAGGAAACCATTTCTAAGATATTGTTAACTATTTCGAATATTTTCAGATATAATACTGTAGCATCACATATTGCAAGTTTTATTAATACTAATACACAAATAGCAATGTGGTTGTAGAACAACTAAAATAATGTAATAAGAAATAATTAGTTCAAGAACAATGTAAATTCAGCATATAGGTTCATTAGTTCATTAACCAGTTTTCATTAAATTAATTATCTGTACAACTTGGAACTTTATTGCGGATTATTTTTTATCTACTGCTCCAAGAAAAGAAAATCTTTGTCATCGTTTTCATTGCCAAACAAAACACTCCGAAATAAACTTGGAAGTATAGAATTCGGAATATGTTAATAGAACATGTGACGTGCGATGAGAGTCATATGTATTTTCAATAATTGAGGCCGTGACTGAGCCAAAATAAATATTAGTCCAATTGAATAATCCGTATTCCCCGTCTGTCTAAATATTCCGGTTACTTCATATAAAATTTTTGTTCGATACAATCAAAATTTAATAATACCCACGAATACGTGTTCCAATGAACAGTAAACACCGGGCACAGTTTACACATTGCGAGTTACTGTAGCAATGTAAAACAAACTCGACGAGGTTTCCGTTCCTGTCTTTTGCTCCATTAAAGCTTCCACCCCATACAACCTGTTTCGATAGGGTAGTCAAAAATTTATATCATTTTGACTATCATTTTATAGTTTTGATCTAAAATTACTTGTGTGTTAATAACTTTAATACTTTATGCTATTTTTCAACTTAAATAAAGTTCCTGTTGTTTAGCTTGTTTAAGTTTGAAAATGTCTTGATGTAACAAAGTCCTTAAAACAATCTAAATGAACACACAAATGACTTTATACAGGTTATTAATAAAAATTTTATTTGAAGCCAATTTGTAGATTAAAATCGTAAGTAACCAACCCTGCGCGCGCGCATGCTTCTAGTCAATATTGACTCGAGCAGTAAGCTGCAGCGACGCGTCACGGCAAACTGCCACTGCGTCAATATTTGCCTGTTTGCTTGTTTGTTCGCTCGTATCAACGTAATAATGCACTACTATCAACCTAACTTGCTTTGAACGATCAGTGATTGGGAAATATGTTTTTTTTTATTGAATTTTGGTTTCAGCGGAAATTGTACACATACAATGTACATTATTGACTGTATAAATTTTTTTTGCTATTGACATTATAAATTATCGATATTTTTATCACATTTCGAGTGCATTTTGAATTGAATCTACTTACATTAACAACTATCGCATCGTTAATCCATTCGGAATCAGTTTCTCGGAAAGTAAGTTTATCTCGCGAGACATAAAATTAATACACCTCAATCGTTTCTCCTCTATCTGTACTCCGCGCTATCGAGCTGAGTGCGTTGATATATGTACGGTCACTATCCGCTCGGGTTAATACGAAAATATGCGTCGAGTGCGCGCGCGCACCTCTCTGTTTATGATAAAGTCGCCTCAGCACCAGCTCAGATTGAAACTGGAATATAATATCGACAACGGAAATTTGTATCGATTATGAAATAATGATTCTGTTCAAGTTTGAGTACTTTAACTTAAAATGTTCCGGTAGTTTAAATATATTAAAATCTAGAACGATAAAAATTAATTAGTTGGAATGATCGATTCAGAACACGAACATGGATAGTTTTATTTTTAAGCGACAATAACTCAGTTGACACGGGCGAATGTATCGCAATTATACGATCGAAGAAATCTTTATTACGCTACCACAAAACAAAGGCGCATAATAAAACCGAGCCGAGAGCACCGGCGTAATCGATAATACGGACCCTACGCTCTCTTCCCGGCTGTAATGCTCTGGGCGTGGCACCGCGGCCGGCCACAAAACGAACACGAGGCAACAAACAGGTATATATTGTTATTACAACGTGACGAATATGTGTAATGCGCACACGCACGATTTGTGTGCGCAAATTGATAGGTGCGCGTCGGTAAACGTAAGCTGAGACGATGTGCACCGCTTCTTGTATTGATTGAAATGAGACGAGTGGGTGTGCGCGGCTGATGAAGCGATTACAACTTGCGGAACCGATGGCCGACGAGGCGCTAACGTATATCTCCTATCTATTTATAACTTTCTACTAATTTCAGTACTATAAAAAGCTCATTGAACTACTGCATGAAAATATGATAAGAAAAAAATATGTTTAATACTAAGGCGTATAAACTACATTTTTATAATTCTTTGAGTTTTTTATACGTTTATTTTGACATTTACCACATTTCACCTCCCCAAATAACGTCAAGTAGCCCACTATTTGTATATCTATGTTATGACATACAGCATATATTTGTTTTTCTAAAATTTATAAACTGTTCTGAATCTTTTAAAACTTTATACTTATGTTGTAAGGCTTTAAAATATAAAAAATTTAAACACATTAGTTGTGCTGCAATAAATGCTTAAATTATATGCAAATTGTGTAAAAACTGCTCGGAAGAGTCATTAAACTTAAAAAGTATTCGTACATGAAAATGCTTAAATTCAAATTTTACGACACGACATGAGGAAGTAATATTGATATAATTTTATAGTATTTAACGAAATATCGCCCACCGACGCAAAGCTCTCACTGTAATTCACCGAACGCACAGTAATGATAGTGATGCGGGACTGCCGGCTCTATATAATTTAGTAAGGATTGAGTTATTAGTAGTGCGGTGCGTACGGCGCGGAGATACGACGGAGAGCGCAAACGAGTGCTGCTTTAATGCGCTCGCGTTTTGGACGTCTTAATGTGATTTTGATACGGGCAGTGTTGAGAGGCGAGAGGACTCGTTTTTTTGTCGCACCGGCATCTGCTTAGATTGAGTTTTCACAGCATCACAACCGGTTGCTATCAATTAAGATAATTAGAAATGTCTCGAGATGTACTGTAATTAGGTAATGGTCCATGTTGAATTATGGCGTGGCTCGTAGATAGTGTGATTTTTACGATCGCCACTTTGCATAATGAACAAGTGACTAACCCGCGCCGGTCATTGCCGTCCAAATAAGTTTATTAAGTCATAAAATATCAATATAAAGAAATTAACTTTATGTTGACATGTCAAGTAAATTATTTCGCCATATATTTTACGATGTCTGCTTCTATTTATTTATATAACATTTACTACTTAATGCTACTTATTACTTCATAAATTTTAACAAGCTTTACAAGAGTCCTTTGCGACGTACCGTAGGCGTTGATTTGTCGCTCACTTCCGTTCATTTTGAATTCATTATGACTTTTTTCGAGTTGTATTGTAAGGTAATCATCGTGCCTTTATCGCGTTTAATGATCTTAGATTAACATGTAGGAAGTGACGTCAGGGTACCGGTGACGATGTAAAAATTAAGTTTTCGAATACAATTCTCAATTATGATTAATATGCCTCAGATGAACGAGTTGAGAGATTATGCGCGATAAATTTTATTAGTCTCTTGAAATGTAAAGAAAAAGAACAGGAACGTATGCTTGGTTAGTTTAAAGATACGAATAAATAATACAGCATCCATAAATTACAGGCAGATCAGCACTAGCGAGACAATAAACATTGTCTTGCACGTGGTCTAATGTAATAATTTCATGGCATGCAATTGGCCGACGGTTAATCGATTTGATAGCATTGCAGCGAACTGGTGGACGCAGTCATTACTTACATCCTCCTTTTGTGAGAGCAAGTTAATTCTCTCATATTGTTTGTTTTAAAGGGAATATCTCTCTTTTTTATAATATAATACTGGTTGAACCATGCGATCATACTGCCAGTGTATATTTATTGTTATTAAGGGATATTACCTTTATTGTACAGTTATCGTCTTACGCCATAAAAAATAAACTATTACAATAATTCTTAGGCGGTTTCAAATTTATCGACAACGCCTAAGAATTTCCAACCTTGTTTATCACAAATTTAAAAGGTCATTTTAGGACCTGCTGTTAAACAACAAGATAGAAAGCAAATTTATTCAAAAAATTTGCTTTCTAGTGTTAAGCTTCAGCATACAAACCGGATACTACCCGAAAAAACAGCGAAAATAACCAAACGACGCTTTCATTATACTTATTTATATAGATTTACCTTTGATATACGTATGTTTGTACACCTCCCAACACTATGCTTATATCTGAAGGCTGTTCTTAAAATAACGGATCTTTTTCATTATAAAATAATAATTTATTACGTTTGAATAGATGTGCCGTGTCATTCCGTGTTTGTTAATACAGACGGAGGCTGCGGGGTTGCTACGCTAATGACGCGGTGAGTTGCCTCATCGATCGATAATTAATTAATATTTTGAGAGCATTCAACCCTCGGATTCGACTGATTCGTAATGCTCTCTCACCATTAAAATTCCCAACGTCATACTTAAACACGAACGGAATAAAGTCGAAATGATTTCGGCGCGCGCATTCAAAACAAAAGCACATTAACCATTTGAATCGGAAAGCGGGGACCGCGAAACGAGTCCTAACGAACTCAAAAACTTTTTCTTTATTTATTCTTTTTCTACCCTGGCAAGACAGCATGTCGGCGCACGAGAGTCCTCCGGGCGATTTGGATATTTTTTCCATCCGATGCCGATGTGGTTGCCCTCGCCCGAGCTCGTTCTTGCGGGTAATGGCTTCATTATACCACTCGGAATCTCGGAAAGAAGCTCGGGGGCCCGCCCGCAAAAACTGGACGCGTACATAACCCGGCCCGATCGAGTCGCGCGCAAATTTCACGTGTTTTTAGGTGCAGCAGCATAAATACACAATCGAACTTGTTACGGTAATTGTTTCTGTTATTATGTAATTATGTACTCAGTTTTTCGTCATTTTCGGAAACGGCTGTTTCAGTTACCGTTGCAATTTCTCGGTCCCCATCGACGTGATTTCTTTATCGTAATATTATATCTTCGTACTCGCTGCTGTGTTTATGTGAAGATAACATGAATGCTTTTCCAAATAAAGCTCTTGTTTTATTATGTTATATGTCTTATATTACATGGTTGTTGCGTAATTAATGGATGAGTTGTGTCCCCTCGCTGGTTAAGTGCCAATTTACCGTCACGGGGGTCCTTCAATCGGCTCTCAATGTAATGACAGGCTCTCGTAAATTCGTTGAAGTATTAACATCGAATTTCTCATTTTAGTTTCTGGTTTGTACCACGAATCGTTTTCCATTTGCCCTGTAATTAGGTACACCGGGTCCGTAGAGGATTTGTATTGTTTCTCGGAAACGAGAAATTCTGTGCTCTAAAAATCTACTACGCCTTTTTTATATGATAGTACTTGGCAACGGCATCCTGCAGTATTTGATTTATGGAATGATCAATACATAGCTATATTATATGTAATTTTTTATCATTATATTAAAAAAATAAATGGTCCTCAATTACTTCATATGCATTAGGGAATAATTAAAATTTTATGTTGCAAGATTGGAAAGAAGTTTGTACTGTCAAAACAACCGTTGAGATGTTATTAAGAACAACATTTTCTTCCATATTTCATATTTTCTGATAAAATAGCAAAGATTTATTTGCAGCTTTATTACTGTTAAAGCCTATTTTTCATTACTTATTTTTATAAGCTATGCAGTTTTAACGAAAAAGTAATAGTTATATTAAAAAAAAAGTTGTTTTCCCTTTAGTTATTCAGTGTTCATGTAAATGTTTACAATGTGTAATGTTTATGTATTCGAATTATTTTTAGTCTTGCTCTATCATTATTCCATTGCATAAAGCAGGTATACTCGGTTATCGCCACAAGGCACGGTTTAGTATCATAAAAATTCCCCTATCTAAGGCTCTCGCTCTACTAGAGTAAAGCGTGTGTGGGTGTAAAATAACAGAAGATAATGTATAAGAATTATATGAACACATAACCAATGTAAATATATCTTAAAAAAATCGTTAATCCAATAGATAATTATCGTTTTCATAATATTAGTAATTTGTGTGTACTAAAATGTAGTACTTATAACTTGAGTTTAATATGGCAGGTTGCAATAAAGTAAATATTCATTGTTTTGTCCGATTTGGTGGCTCTTTTTAAATTATCTAATGTATTAAAAAACATTATAAGTACCAAACACTGATATAAATGATTAGGTATTAAATTTTTGTATAAAACAAACCTGTAACCTGTTGTTAAAAAAAAAGTTAGAGTTAAGGCATATTTTATATCTATTCGTCCATTTGAACAATGACCATCTCGCATTGCTTCCAAGCTGGCATAAAAACAGACAATATTTTTTTCTATATAATAAAATCCACTTGTGTATGTATGGCATACACTAAGTATGTTCTTATAGCTTGCTTAATCTATCATTTCAGATGAAACTGTACGGCAATAAATTAGTTCAGCGTCCGCCCGAAAGATATGGCTGTAGACAAAACAGTTCCGAGCAATTGTCAGGCGCGATCCTTTATAATAACACAAAAGGGTTATTAATCTGCGCGTGGTGTATGTTTATCTGTATTCATCCTTTGAAAAGATGCAATAAATACTGTGGGGTTCACGTGGTGCAATTGAAACGTACACTAGTTAATAAACGCCGGCGTGCGGCTGTGTCAGCACACGAACGCGTCCCGTGTGGCCGGCGCATGCGTCCGCGCATATTCCTTCACGCTACCACGGCTACACGTATAACGCGCAAAACTTGCGCTCGTAACACAGTTTTATGAAATTGACTTCAATTCATTATCATTATCATCGTTATTCGCTTAAATTATAATTCATTTGGTTTCTGTGCTGTTCTCACACAACACTTTTTTTATGCAATAAAGCGACGACAAGCAAGGTGATCACCGGTAATATGCTTGTGGATAACAATATTGCATTACTTAGGACACCACACCAAATTTAAGGGCTTGATTCATAAGATGTTAAGTCTCGTTACCCTATTAATTTCACTAGCTGCAACGCCATTCAAACCTGAACAGTAATGTTTGTACTGTATTGTACAGCGGAGCAAGCAAGAGCAACGGTGGTACTTATACGGTCTTGCACAACAGAGACCTTACCGCCAGCAGAGATTTAAATCAATTTTAAATCGACGTAGAGACAAGTCTAAATATTTTTTTTAAAAAAACTGATTAATATTTCAAGTGTTGCTTTGTTTAGAAATATTAAACAACAATTAAGGTGTCGTCAATTTATATAAATATGGAACTAAATCAAACCATAGTTCTTAAAGTGTCTCTCCGACTAACGGAGGTTGGCGGTCAGTTCATCATATTTCGCCCGATCTCTTGCGAGGCGGAACAGTTGGACGGCACTCACGATTCCGGTCCACTCCCTGATGTTACGCAGTCATGATTACAAAAAAAAAACATACAAACTTCTGAATAATTTTTTACATTATGTGTTAATGTTTTTTATATTGAAGAAAATGAAAAGGATATCATCCGAGGGTAAGTACCTAAAATTTACTTGCTCATAAATAGTTAGGATAATACATATTGCATCGCATTGCGTTTTGTAACCTTGATACAAGACATGAAGCATCCTTACCCTAGGAATTTGTTAGAATATAAAAATACTAGCTCTTCGCCTGTTTTGCTGGCCGTAACATGGAATTAGATTTGAAATTTGTTACATATGTTCCCCCGTCCAGCGGCAACCTGCTGACCCCGGGTCTTTTGCCATTATTAACACTCCTTCAACTTTCTTTGATAGAAGAATTTTGCAAAATTCATTCTTATTTGATCTCTAAATAGAAGAAGATCTCTATCAAAATTTTGAGTCTCTACGTCTGTTTTTGGAGATTTCGTGATGAGTCAATGAATCTTTGGATATCTCATACGTTATATATAAACTAGCTGTTCCCTGTCCGCTTTGCTGGTCGTAACACCCCTGCAACTTCTTTTGAGATTAACATTTATCGTTCTTAGCTGACCTAAAGTCAGTAAAAGGAATATTCCTACCAAATTTTAAGTCTATAAGCCTTACGACTCCAGACATTTCCAGGCACTCGTCCTTATGAGTGCCTACAAAGGTGGAAATCTTTTATGAATACAGATTATGCGAGAAAGATATAAAGATTCAATTTTCGTTTATGATACTTCCATACTGGTGGTAGGTCTCTGTTGCTGGAGACCGTCTTTCTGCCGCCAAATAGTAGTCTGCAAACATTAGTGTGTTCTTGTTTAAAGGGCGCTGTAGCTAGTGTAATTACTGGGGTAACGAGATTCAACATCTTACATGTGAGGCGACGAGCGCACTAAAATGCTACGTATATCATCCTAGCTAGCGTTACATTATTTTGGGCCGGCGTATCACTTACCATCAGGTGAACGTCCCGCTCGTCTCGTCGCTTAATGAAATAAAAAAAAATAATATAGGGTTGATTATAGAATACGTACATTACGTGTGGTCGTATGAATAGATCGGGCGCGTCGATATGTCGTGAAAATATGCGATAATACAGCGCTATTTCTCTCCATGCCCGCCGTATTTACCTTGTCGAAACGCACGATTTATAAGTTAATCTCATTCGCCCTCACATTGTGTTTGGTGGGGCGATTAGTCGACTTTTTATTGGTGCAGCAGACTTGATTTACCGCCCTGTAATTGAAATGTATATTATATATATTTTTGTCCTTAAGACTATGACGTTTGGTCTTGACTGTAGGACAATACTTAAGTTATTTATTAAGCTAACTTTCAATAATCAATATTAAAAATTAACCGAACTTAGCTCCGGGTTATGTTGTCGATAACGCTCATTAAGGAATCAAGGCGACTGTTTAATCGTTCGTTGATTAAAAATCAACCGATCTTTATCGACGAAATTTACATTTTTTTGTGTGGTACCAGTTTTCTTTGGTATGTTAAATTCATCGGTTATTTTTATTGTAGCATTTTTTGGTTTTGGTAGTTTTTGCTTGCATACATCATTCTTGCACTTACACTTTACAAATAATGTCAAGTCGTTTCATTTTTATTTAATTAGAGGCGTAATGAGATTGAACATCTTGTGTCTCGGCGACGAACGCAATGCGGTGTAGTGCATATCACCTTAACCAGGTCAACGTCGTTATGGGCGGGCCTATCACTTATCATCAGGTGAACATCACGCTCGTTTCGCCGCTTAATTACATAAAAAAAAAAATATAAAATCTCCAAAACAAAGTATTAATAAACTGCTCGTCCTATTCTCACTACTGGAGATCGGAGCCTTTTATTTACAAGTTAAGGGTGAAAACCTGCAGGCTAAATGCAGATTGGTGGATATAACTTGTCCACCAAACCTGTCAAGGAATATCTCGGTTTTCTCACGAGAGGCTCAAGCTCAATCGCCATCGAATCCGCACTTTAGCGGAAGGTACGACGCATAAAACCGCCTTACAAACGGGGATAATTAATTAAATGATCCTCTTGCATCATCCTTTAACATAGGCTGCAAGTTACTTAGTCAAATAGACCAGGATCATTTGTTTTTTCTAGACGTATTCATCGCCGCGAGCTCGATGTAACTGCTTGATTACGTGTATCAAGTTCTAGCAATATTACCTTCATGTTTTCTGTATGATCATTTTGGCTTTACGCCATGAGCTACGAGCGATTTTATTTTAAAAACAATACTTATTAATATATTTATCTTTTAATCTTTTGTCAAACCGGGTGTTATATAAAATAATACAAAAAGTTATAATTATTAGAAATATTTATAGAATGAAATATCTTTTTATTTCAACTTATACCTCACTTAAATAGGGAACAAATAAAACTTTTCTACATTTACAAGCATTAATAAAATTTTTAATTAATTATAAGTATTACATTACTTAGATATTGGTTAGTACCTTATATGTCTTATATTTTTTTTTGTTTATTTCGGGTAGTAATTGTTGTGTATGTAAGTATGTAATATAAATAAAAATGTGGTACACATTTCTTTCTAGTACTAATTTAAGCATTATTTAGTCCTTTCTTAATGATATTGCGCTATGGAGGTAGTTTCTATTTTATTTCTTTATTATATCTTGCAATCAATTGATTTTTCTGACCATAATTGATATGTAGTAAGCGTTTCCAACTTTGATATAGTACACATATACATTACCTGTACAACTATGTTCAACATGTTTTTTTATATGACATTAACTGCTCTTGTAATGTATAACTTTCACAATTGCTGTCAAAGTCTTCTCTCGCTCAGGAGAGAGTTGAGGGCATTTATCTATAAATGCTATATGTTCCTCTACAATCTCGTCCCTCAGACCAAAGCGCGAGCTGAGCGCATCCATGTCCCCTTAAACACTTATAAAGCATTGTGCTGGCAGTTAATTAACCCTCGGTAGATTTATTGCGTTCACTTGCTTACGTGTCACTCGTGATATAGTGGGGTCGTCGATTCGAACCTGTTCTTTTTCAAAATCGATTTCGTATCGAGGTTAATTGAGCGAATAGGGTCATTAAATTTTTATACTTTATAAACCAATCGATTGTCTTATCGATTCTCAATTAAGTGAGTTCCTTGAGACTAGTTTTCGAAATCGTTTTTTCATCATATATTAAATATTATATTACGTATTTATTTATAACTTCTATGAAATATATTCTGTACTAATATAAATATAGATATAAGCGTTCATTAATAGTTTCTATAAAATATTTTTTAGTTATTATTCCGAGTATCTTTTGTTAATAGGTTTCAGATTTAGTTAGCGTTAACAAATTTAGAAATCAATTTAATCATGGTATAGATATAGGCCTTGGCTTAATATTATTTCTATATTGTAACTCGTATTGCACAAAATCTCTGTTGGAAACAGTTTTCTATTAAAAAACAGTTTTGATGCCGATCCTCAACTGTATATAGAGCATCTGCATAACCTTACTCAAAATTTCGCACAATTTGATCAAAAGACACTACGACACCAGTTTGAAATATTAAAATAATGTCTAGATTCAGTGTTAAACATAAATGGCAAACAACTTGTTTACAAATTATAATGTAAAGTATATTGCTTTGCAAAGGACAAACTACTTCAGTTAGTTAAACAACTGTAGTCCAGTTAACCTTTAATGGCGAAAAAGGCGTCCATCACTAAGCTACGGGATCGTAAAGGTGGTGGCACACCGGTGTTAGTAAGGCGGGGCGCGCACCGGACCCGTCCGATAATTAAAGAGGCCAGCGGATGATAAATAACGACCGTCCAAGTTTTTACCGCAGATGTCATTATCTCGACCAACTCTATCAGCCGTTGCTCGATTATGCAGCCGGCATGTATACAGAGCTGATAGTACGTCGGCCTTTTGAAAGCTTTTTTAAGTGCATTAGTGATACTGAGCTATTTAAAAAAAAATTGAATCATAAGGAAATCCAAAAAAATTTATTGTAGTTTTTTATGGTAAAGCGTATCAGTTTCTGATAATAAATATTTAGCCATAAAAGCTCTTGCGCTATATCTGGGTTAAGAAACGCTAAAACATTGTCCCAATATTCCGATGATAGCTTTAAGGATGAAGAAGGAAAAAGCATTGATGCTGATTATCGATAATGCAATGGTCGATGAATTCCTGCTCTAAAGCTATATGTGCTATATATATACACATATAAATATTGTGATAAGTATATTATTGTCCAGATTAAACGTCTGTCTTGTACCACGGAGAACCCTGCTTCGACTACAGAACCATACTTTTCGAAGTTTGGTTACCAGGATGCTATTTCGAGTCTATCTAGTTACTACCCTTATATTGTGCTCTTAAGTTTGCTGTATAACAGCATCATAGTATCAAGCTACCAACATAAGAGAGCCAGAGTATTTTGGTCGTGGACGCGTCACATTCTATGACATCCATTTAACACCATGTGAAATTGAGATCAAGTTCTAGCCCAGTGTATAATAAATAGAAATTAGCATATTGTCTAGATACCGATGAATTTACATGAAATTCTAACACCTAATAAAGTATAATTACTATACTCCGTTATAAAAATATCTGTTTGCGTCTAATAAAGTCATTGGAATAATCATTTATTCAACGTTGTATCAACTCTAAGTATGAAAAAAAGCCCTCGCGACAGCGTAGCGCATGAATAATCGAAAAGTTGGAGTTGATGAGAAGTGCGTGAGAGCTTTTTTGTGGTGAGCGCGATGCGTGCGCGCAGTCCGATGCTGCTGCATCAGAAAAAACCTGGAGAAACAAATAATTTATAATTGACCGTAAAAAATGTCACTCGAATGCGTCAAGGCATTAATTTGGAGCCGGAGTTTAATTGCATCGTTTGCTTTAATATAATTGGTACTTATACTTGTAGTGGGTGGAGATATCGATACTACATACTTAAGTAAATTTTACTAATTAATGTTGTTTTTTTGCTGAGTACACAGATAAGAGAAATAATAAAATATAAATAGATAAACATAACAAACATGACGCCACAAGGTATTCTCTTCTAATCAAACTTCCCGGTTGCTAAAAGTAAAAATATAATAAAATAATACAATTACTTATTAAAATAAATAATAATACAAACGCAGAATTAATTATGTATGTTGAAGGAGAGTTTATGTGCATCACTGAACGTAGACCGGCTGATGATGATGAACATTATTCATGGGATGGAGTCATAAAATAAATTTCCTTGTTGGTTTTGAAGAAGCGACGAGACGAGCAAGACGTTCATCTGTTGTTAATTCATATGCCTCTGCATAACAACGTGGCGTCAGTCAGGATGGCGGCACAACATTGTTGTCGTCAGATATAAGTAATTTTACTAGCACAGTAATATTTGCACAGTAATGTTTGCATTGGCATAAACAGGCGCTGCGGGTGGTACACACCAAGACGGTCCTATAATCAGTAAAAAAAATTAACCAATACTATTAGAAATCTGATGGTTAATAAAACTGTATTTAATTAAAAAATACTTTTATCTATTTTGTTCGTACAGTATTATAACTTTCTAGGTCTTGATATATTATTATTTTTAGGAACTCAGTTCATTTCAAACATTACATTTGCTAATCAACAAACGAGGCTCTGGCTCCCACCAATCCGCATTGAGCCAACATGGTGGAAAATGGCCCAAATCCCCACATATGAATCTTTAACCGATCGGTGTTGGGAATTTTTGGAGGAGACCTATATCCGGCAGGGGACGTCTATCGGCTGATGATAATGATGATGACTTATTTTCTGGGAGTAATACAGCTATATTGTAGAGTATGAATATATAATAATAAATGGGAAGCAATAGCATACTAATCAATGTTCACTGCTGGACATAATTCTCTCTTAAAGATCTCTGCATCGATTGGTTCTGCGATGCTCGGATGCTGTGGACTCTTCCAGTCTTAGTATAAGTCTTAGTGTTCGCCTTTCTGTAAGCGTCTTGTTTTAAAATAGTAATGCTAGTGTCGTTTCAATCATGCCTTCATCAGTGTCGTTTTAATTCATCTCTCTCTTTATCCCATATCCAAAATGGGGTGACAGTTTATCTTAGGATACGTTCACTGATTTAATATCTTTATTGCATAATAAAACCTAAAGTGCAATTACGACACCATTAAATTTAAATTGTTAATATGAAGAAGTGAAAACATAAATTACGTGGTCGTGGCACAACGTATAAAGGCCCAGTACCATATTAAAATTCTTTGTATGGTAGTGACAATTTTCGTTTAATCTCCACAGCGATATATCGCATTAAGCGTTTCCCTATAGTTTTTTCGTTTCCACTAAAACCCAACCCCCATTGTTCGTAATGTCGGTGTAATTATAAAGACATTATTTTGTTTACAGATGACGGTCAACCGGTGTGTGGTGACGGTGAGTTTATGATTTTTAAATCGTCTTTTTAACAAACTTATATGTTTCTTAGTTAGTCCACTATCGAATTAACAATCCTTTAATCCGTCTTTTATTAGGTAGTAAATATAGTCTAGATCTTAAAGAATTGTAGATGAATCAACATTAGAGACACAAGTTTTCCTTAGTGCTATATAATAATCATTTCAATCATTTTAAATATGACTTTATTTTTTCATCGACGAAGCGACGAGACGAACAAGACGTTCACCTGATTGTAAGTAACAGACCAGACCATAACAAGGTGGTGCTTGTTGTGATGGTACTTACTTAGTCTCCGAGACCAGGGACCGTCAGTTTTTTCTCCACTTCTAGTTGTGCCTGTTTATGTCCGAATTTTGGACGTTATCTGCAATAATACTTGACAGTGACCATGACTCCATCCGCTTGTAGACTGACTTTCTGGTAGACAGATGATTTAGTAACTATAACAAATGCGTAGTTTAATATCCAAATCTGAAATATTGTAACCGTATTAAGATTTCTGTTTGTGACTGACATAAGATCAAACAACCATCAACTGCGACAAAATATTTATCAAATCGTTTACTTTTTTAATTTTGAAGTAAATTTTGGGGTCTTTATTAAATGCTCAGGACGTTAAAATTAAACGAAAGTTATATATTATAAGTAAAGCTGAGTAATTTAGGAATAATAGCAATGATAACTGGTAATTTCTTATCTATCTTATTTTATAGTTTGGGTATCTATCTATTGAGAGTCTTATTGGAGTCACTAATCGATTGTTTTAAGATCAATTGTGAATCATGTATTCATTTATACTACATTCTGTTTAAATTGCTTAAATTTTGTTTTTAGTTGCACATTTTTTTTATTATACAAATGTTCAAGTTTTACAATTAGCTTTAAGTACAATTCCCTCGATTTGCAAGAATTAATATGAAAATATAAGTTTCATTCAGTCTACTTACAAAGTTAGCTTGTTTACCATACCAACCCCCATCGTGTGCACTTATTTTTAAGTTGCGTGCTCCCTACATTGTAAGTTTGCATTTCAGTCGGTCTGTTAGTCACGCGCCTCGAGCTTTATTGTTGTGTTTACTAAATTAAAGAGCCTTTTGTTTCTTATTAAGTTAAATGCATCTGGGTATATACATTTCTGATTGTTTCGCGAGGAATTATACAGAAGTATTGGTGTCGGATTATTGACTGGAAAGTTTGTCCATGTTATCGTGAAATCGGGTTATAATATAGGATATGACTTGCGTATTTCCTGCATCCGTTCAGTCTTTGCTTGTATATATAGTTTATCTCTGAACTTTTTTTAACAGATGTTATCTATTAAGTTTATTCTTATTTCTCTTCTATAAAATTTTTAGTAGTACGCCTTGAAACCGTTATAAAAATCAACATATAAAATAATACAGATGGGGGATACGTCGGGGATGGCTTTTGTTTCTTATGAATATGTTAGATTTACTTAACACAGATTTTTGTAAATTTTTAGTACATAATTTTGCTGATGACCGTCTGGATGGGTATCACCGCAACTCCTATTTGTTTCAAACAACAGTGTGCAAACATTATTTTGTTCCTGTTTCTTGGGCATTGTAGATCGTGAAATTACTGTCGTAAATTAACTATATGGTAGAATACTTACTACATACTACCAAATTAGACTTTACTTATGTCTTAAGACGACAAGTACAATATAGCGTTGTTTATATCATCCTAACTGGCGTCAGAATGTTGAAGGTAGGCGTATCAATTACCATCACCATCAGGCGAATCTCTCGGTGGTCTCATTGCTGAAAAAAAATATAGAAGTCTTATTTAGTCTGTGATCAATGCATGAACATACCAAAAATATCTCGTGCTGCTCCAGATTTCAGTTCTCTTCATATTTCTATCTAATATAAGATTTGTAGTTTGCCTTTTAATCAATTAACAATATGTTAGATATATCTAGATATATAATGTTTTGTTTCAATTTAATATTATAATTGAGTAACATTATAACGAAGAGTAGAACTGAAGAATAGATTTTATCAATTCTGACAAGAATGTAAGATGTAGAAGGAATGTTAATTAATATGTTAATAATTTCCTTACTTAAGATTTTAAGTTATCAAATGTCATTATCTGTATGCATATCTTAATAGCGGATCATTCCGTCTTTGGATCGATAACACGTTTCCTCCGAACATTATTAAATGCTATATAATAATAAAGTAATGTAACAGGAAATAGTTCCTATTTTAATAGGAAATCAAATTATGTTGTTCGTATAAAAGGTATCCATTGATGAGGCACTAAATATTATTGAGCTTTAATATATTTTACATACTTTTCTAATAAAAATTGATAAAGTCAATAACAGCCAGAAATATACTTTTATACTGTCATTCATAAATTTCAAAATGTTTTCATGAAGTATATTAAGGTTAATGACCTCTTTGTACTTCTCGTATTAAGCTTACTTGGACACCTCTTGTTAGTTCATAGTAAATGAAGGTTACGACAAAATCGGTTCAGCCGCTTGCAAGGTTATCCAAAAAGGTTTTTTTTATTTATTTAGTTTTCTTTATAAACGTTACAGCTATGTACAGAGTTGTCATGATCCGTGACTACCAAATTAGAAATATTTCCTGTATTTTGGGAACCTAATCGATAATTTTCAAAATCGTCTTTGTCGTGTAAGTATCATGTAAATATTTATGTATATACCTTATGTTAGTTACCAATAGACATTTTTATTTATTTACTTGGGTTTACTGAGGTTATCATCATCATTTCAACCAATGAACGTCCACTGCTGGACATAGGTCTCTTGTAATGTGTACCACAAAGCACGGTCTTGCGTTGTTTGAATCTAGTTCCTCCCAACAATTTTTTTCTCGTTCTCTGTCCACCTAACAAAGGGTATGCCAACGCTGCGTTAATATTTTATAGTCTAGTAAATTAAGACCCTAACGTCCATCGGTTCTACGAGTAATATGCCCCGCCCACTGCCACTTTAACTTCGCGACTCGTAGGGCTATGTCGGTGACTTCTTCTACGGAACTCTTCATTTCTGTCTTGATCACGCAAAGATTATCTAAGCATCGCCCTCTCCATCGCCCGCTGTGTGACTCTGAGTTGTTATTATTACTGAGGTAAAGAGTCTTCTATTCTTATATATCAAGGCGATGAGTATATGTGGTGCTGTGTATATCATCCTAATTAGCGCCGCGTTGTGCCATCCGTACTTATTAGGTTTCGCCAGTCTCGTCGCATTGTCGGATAAAAGAAATTGTATATTTTTTTTAAACAATATTATGTATAAAGTTGTTAAGAGAACACCTGGTACTGTCCAACAATACGATTGCTAACGTGACCTGCGTTGGGACGGTAACGGTCAATGTGCGGGCAAACTGCAATTTGTATGTTTACAACCAATTCCCCGCATCGTCGGCTTGATGTATTGTGCCATTGAATACGAACGGGCGTGGGTTGGTCTGTTTGTCGTCGCGATTTGCAGTCCCTGCAAATATATTGTCTGGTAAAAACATTAAATGCTTATTCAACGTCTTTCTGACATAAGATCTTCATCAGATACATATATGATGTACACTCAGTCTTTCTCAATTTACATTTCCTCCACTTTTATCAAAATCTGAATAATTTATTTCTAATCCGTGCTTAGATTTAAATATTCCTTGATCATCTTAAATGTTATCTTCAATATCATCATCAGTTGTTAAACGTCCTAAGCTTTAAGCCCTCTAAATCTGCTCGCATACAATGGGTTCCTGCGACCTTCACCAGGCCATCGGTTCAATTTCATACATCAAATTAACTTGAGAGCTTAATTAAGTGCTTTAACGTACTGAACTTTATCAGAAAACGCCTATTTTAATATTTGTATAATTTTCTGAATATATTATTTTTAAAATATCTATGCATTAGTTATCAAATGCCAAAGGAGAGTCAAAATTCTTTTCTTAAATAGTTTCGTACAATTTCTACACACGCATGTTTAATCATAGTTAAAATAAAATGTAGAATAAATCAAATATATGTATATTTTGTTATTATTACAGGTAATAATTATAACCAATTCTTTCAATAAAGATACGAAGCGTTAGCCGTTGTAATAGCGTAGACAAGTATACGTTCTATGTAGCCAAAAAACTACTGTACAACTACGCGCTGTGGGTAAACAGTTGTCCGAGGGACACCTTGTGTGAGCACGTAACTCCACCATTGATAATCCCATAAAATATGATCGTGTAACATTCCTTTTCATATTGATCAAATTGCCTCCCATTTACACAAGGTTTAGAAGAACGTATAGAAAAAAAAAACGGATAACGTGAAGCGTAATTGTTGTTTACTCCGGGTGTTCCGCAGAAGTTTTTTTGACCATTGGAAGCCATGATCATCAAATGGTATATAATCAGGTTTTCATTTTCTACTTTCGTTTGTGAATATGTAAAAATATAAATTTAGTATAATATTATTATATATTTGACGCTTAATCTTAAAAATAATATGTTGATAATATAATTAGATTGTACATATATTTGGAAATCTTTTGTGTATATTTAGTTTTGTGTCACAAGTATGTATGTTAGTGAGAAAGCATAGCTGATAGGACAACGACCTCTAGGATCTCATTTAATTCTCATGACATGCATAGAAATTAGCAAGTGTATGAATTGTTCTGTGAACCAGGTATTTTTATCATTACTGCGAATTTAGTTCAACATCATATACTAATGATCCTAATGACTATTAATATATTTGTAGAAATACATGCATATTTATTTTTATCACTTGTTCCTTTTATCTATAGAATAAACTTCCAAGGTAAATCTAGAATCTAGTTAAAGCTGCTTTGGTTTGTGTTGTGCATCATCATATAGCATCAAAGATCTTCACTGCTGTTGAGCTTTGTAATTGGTGATTGCCCAGAGAGGTTCGAACATAACATCCGATTCTACTACTAAGCAGTAATATGCAAACATTATGGTGTTAGTGATATTCATGAGGTAACGAGGTTTAAAATTTAGTTTCACTTCGTTGTCATCTATTTAATATATTATATTGAACAAACACATTTGATCAGAGGTGTACTGTAGAAACTTAAACAAGCGATGTAATTATTCAATTATGTATACAATGAGCAAGTGACCGATGATTGCGCTTTAAGGAACCCTAAAAAAGGAAGAAATTATTCGTAGAGCACAATAAATGCAGTGTCGCCGTTGGTTTTTATCTCGATTCTAAGAAGCGGGGACTACGCTCAGGCATACCGATTTGTATGCTACCTGATTAAGGTGAAGCTAGCACTTTTTAAGGCTCGTGTTATTTCTTGAATGCGTATTAATTACTCATGACATTTTCTATAGTGTAAAGTAGTTCATATAAATATCAGTTTTTTTTTACTGGCCACTATACTACTTACTACGTCCACCTTTATGGCATTCTTAACAGTACGTTCATTTCATTCGCATACTTTGTACGGTGATAAGTAAACATTCTTTTTTTTTATGGTTTAACGATATAACTTTGCACTGCAAGTTACGTAACTTAAATTCTTTTTAAAAACTTAATTTAACGTCACCGTTTTTATATATTAGTATAAAAACATATTATATTTATTCAATATTAGAAGAGTAAGCTCGATCGCAATTAAGATGAAAAAGGAAGATTCTTTGCTTAATCCTAATTTAAAAATGCATAATTTTTAACATCGCTATTAGAGCACCAAAAATACTGTTAACTTCCTGGCATAGAGGCTGTTCCTTTGCTTTGTAACACGGTGGTTTCTAGTTCGATAACGAGGCCACAAGTAGTTAAGTTTGTAGTACGTTTTTTTTTAACCCACTCCTACATCTTAGTATTATAAATCTTCGTACATAACAACATCTCTGCGTCCTATCCTTAAATTAAAGAGGATCAGATTGTTATAGGCGAACGTTCACCATCATCGGCGTCGTTGGTACTTAATACTACGCTAAATTGAGGTCTAGTACTTGTGTCTGTGTGATTATTTTAGCATATATTCATGGCTGCGATCCATCGTCTCCTTAACCCTGGTGGAGTCCGCAACGCCTGCAGTATTATAATGTAACGTGTCGTGTGGCGTGAATCATTCTTTATTGGATTACATTATATTGGTCGGAGCCCTTAGCCGGATAGTCGCCGGCGCAGTCCCATCGTCTTCTTCCACACACGTATTAAATTTAAATGGAACTTTTGGTTTTGTTATAAGCGAATTAAAACAAAGAATTATTAAAGAAACAACTCTTAAAACAGTGAATATATTCTTGTTATTTAGTTTAAGTGACAGGGTTTAAATTTGCTATTCGTATTTTGCTTTACGCTCTATTACCGTCCTTCTATCTCATTTTTTTTAACTGAATTACTTTATACTATTTATTTACTCGTGTATTGAAATCCATAAAAAGATAAATAGATGCAGCAAAACATTTTACATCAAAATAAAAAAAATATTTTAAAAAGTTTAACTTATATGTAGCTTAATGCTAAACTGTCGATTAGGTCGCCTTTTAAACTGATGTTAATAAAGTGAGAGCTACCATTAACATCTTAAGTTTCGAAGTGACGTGATCATCCCAACTAGCACAATATTTAGGCAAATGTATTGATTACCATCAGGTAAACGTTCAGCTCATTGCTTCGTTGAATAGAAAAAAACAAATACACGATAACATAAGTTTTTTTTATTTGTTCGTTGTTTAACTAATCTCCTAGAAACAAATGCTTTAAATAACTAACATCCATTATTTTGTTACAGTGATTAATAACAGGTAACATTTACTATCTCATGGCGTTGAAGGAATTTGTATTATTAATAGAGTTCAACGCAAAGCAATTGCATGGTGATGTTGCGGTCAGAAGTGCTAAGCTTGAACGCGGGCCGGGAAAAAACATCGCACCACTAAGGGATCTAACCGCAGAGCCATCGCGGCACGCGCACTGTAATTGTAGTGCGCGGTTACGTTGTCGTATACGTCTTTGTCAAGTTTATTGCTCCAACTCCTTGACGTTTCCCGAAGGATTTGACACAGCCTTGAATGATAATAATTATACACTATATTTCTCCGCTTTATTATTACAAGGAAATTGTAACACGATATGAAAGTTAAAAATACGCAAAGTATTTATGCGATATCTTTCCAATTATCCTAAAGTATAGAAAAAACTTTTATTTACATATTTTGAAGACAAATATTGGAAAGATGTAGTACACGTATACTAGATGTTGCCCGTCCGCTTTGCTCGCTGAAATACTCCTGTAACTTCTCATGGAGGAATTTAAAAAAATCCATTCTTGGTTGACCTCTAAATGGGAGAAGCAATCTCTCAATAAAATGTTGAGTGTTTACGTATATAGTTTCGATGATCTCGTGTTGAGTTAATCTCTGGATATCTTTTATATTTATACTTTTATAATGAAATAGGAGTTGTTTGTTCGCCTATCACGTAAAAACTACTGAACGTATCGACACGGGAACATGATTATTCGATGGGGAATGATTTAAACATGGTTAAATGCTGTTAATTTTTAGAATTTCATATATACTTAATTATCGTTGTGGATTATTTATGGGATTGATATAGTAACGGTTGCTATAGAAAGGCATTTTTTAGTTGCGGTTACTTTTAAGGAAATTTTCAGACAAATACCAGCACTAATTTTATATTACAACGAGTAAAATGGACAAGAAACTCCTCGTATATACATAGATATATATATCTACCAAAATTCATTAATATATAGTTATAATTCTTTTATGTAGGTATAGGATGTTCGAATCTTCAGTATCAGGAAAGTTCTTCAGGAATTTTACTCCTCTAATCTTATCATTGCATGTATATGTGCACATACTACAAATTTTCAAGAAAAACTTCAATTTGATATATATATATATGTATATACTGTGTATACAATATATTTACATCGGTTATTAATATGACCATAACAATGGATATTCGTACTAATTTAATAAGTAATCAAAATACACCGCGTCACTAGGATATAAAACACTAAAGCTAATGTGGCGACGCGTAGATATTTGTAGTTGGCTAATTCGTGAACAGGAATTAGCATGCATGGATGTAGTTCGGGTCTAAACATCCCTCGTCTAAATTACTAGTAACTATACGCGACAGCGATGTTAATTGCTTCATTATTTCTAGACATATTCGTTGTGCGATTTCTATTCGGATTTATGATGAGGTGCAAAGCGAAATGCTGGACATGAGGCCTCGTCTCGCAACTGCGACCGAAAGTGCTGCTATAGGGTACGTCGTGAATAATAATTAAAGTTAAAAAAAGTCGAAGAATTCTCCTGGCACGGTCTAAGGTCGTAAATTGGCAACTGGTTGATAGATGCGGGCAGTAGAACGAGTAACGGCCTGCAATTACAATACGGACATAACTTTGCGGTAGCCGTGTTTCACCACATTTTTTTAAATACTTTGTCTCAAAACATTTACTACAATCTTAAATTTAAATCTAAAGTACACACTAACAAAATATTATTGTGTGGAGTCCAAACATTACTGTGTCCCGATTTGAAGGACGCTGTACCTATTAGAATTATTAGGGTAATGAGACTTAACATTCTTCTTCAAAGCGACGAGTGTAATGTGGTGCTGTATATAAAAATGAATGTTGTCGTCAAATACAAGTATTTTAGAGGTGGTGAGTCCGTCGGATGTTTAAGATCACGTGGAAGCAGTTTGTCTCCAATGCTCGAGTCCTTGATAGAGCGAACGGCAAACGCAGGCTGATGACAACCGTCATGCAAAGAAAGGTTGCATTTTTCGGACACCTTCAAAGAGGATCCCTTTATGAGTTCCCAAGGTTGATCCCGGAGGACAAAATTCTTAGAAAGGGTGCACCTGGTAGGCAGCGCAAGAAATCGTTTGATGACATGAAGGAATGGACCGGATTTAAACACCATCAGTTAAAAATAATAGCTGAGGATCGAATTGGTTTTCTCAATCTGATCGCTAAACTTCAGTTTGAAGAGGACACCTAACGATGATGATAGATATATCATCCCAACAAAAAGTACGTTTTTAAGAGCAGACGTATCACTTACCATCAAGTGAACATCCCGCTCGTCACGTAGAATCGTTAAATTAAAAAAAAAGCTTATTTCACTATAATTTATTTTCTTCATACAATTATTGTATGTACTACTCACACGGTATACTTTGAAGTGTGATATTCCGAAGTCTATTCGTTGAGCTGCAGGGTGTTGAAAAATTTATAGTTTTCATAAATGAAACGATTTATTTGCGGAAAGGATAATTTTCATTTTATAAATCCATCATCGGTACACATTGAATTTTATCGATATAAATCAAGACGACTTGGCGTAGATCCATATTAAAATTATTCTGAAGTGGAATAGCCTTGTGGAAGTGACGTAAATTAAATACATTCATTGTGTGGATATATTTATATGTAACACGTTTCAGGCCGATCGGTGTAGAGATCTTCGGCTGAGGAATATGTCCAGCAGTTGACGTCTATTAGCTGATCATGTGTACATACGAGCTGCATAGATAGCAAAATACGTGAAACTAAAAGGAATATCTTTTAGTTATGACTAAAACATAATCTTTTTAATATAGAAATGATGAAACTTCTGGGAGCCAAGTTGGGATACTTACACTGTCGCCTTTTGGAGTATTAAAAATGACGATTAAAACGGATTTTATTGGAAAAAAAAATTGGATAACGGTTAACGAGTACGGCATATGTTCCTTTAAAATAAGTCTATGATCTGAAGTGTTAATTAATAATATTCACTGAAATTACGGTAACGAAATCAGAATGTTTTATATTTCTCCTATTAAAGATTTTATTATAATCAAATACGTATTTTAAAGAATTTTTATGTAGTTTTAAGGAGTGTGTTCAACATATAAATACTTCAAACCTTTACAGCGTATCAAACTATCTAAGCTATTATAATGCTACAATGAGCTATAATATTTGTAGACACAAATCTGATAGATCTATAGAATCACTATGAATAAAATATAAAAATACATTGGAGGGAGTAATAAATAAATTTCACCTGTAAATTTTATTATCCGATTTTATATTCGTGGCTGCCCGTTTTATATTTGACTTCCTTCGGCCGTGTCGGGAATACACTAACCAAACATAGGCAAATTATAACTTCATCCACGACTAGACTATCGGTGCGATTATAGATCCTTTGGGCGTCGGTTTAAAGCTACAGTTGGCGGTAATGGACGTTAAGTTTATCCGTGTTATAGCAAAGGCGTCAAATCATTAAGCAGTCGACGTTGAAAACCAATAAAAAAAGTAGAAAACATAAAGTGTTACCCTGAATGAAAACGTATTTGTTTTACGCGTCTGTAATACGAAATCCGTCTCCGATTTGATTGTCTATTAAAGTAGACATAGCCATATTCATCGTATTGAGATACAATTAATCCCGTTACCTCAGTAATATCACTAGCTATGATAGTCCTTTAAATTAGAACACGGTAACATTTGCGTTCTACTGTTTGTTAGCAGACACGGACCCAGCGGTGATACCTAGACTGTTTCTAGCAAGAAAGATAATACTATCAGTAAATGTAATTATACTATTTAGTTTACTTATAAAATTATATAGAATTAAATATGACTGTTACTTATTAAATTACTAAAACTTTGAATATTTTGATTATGAAACTGCAAACATTTGTATTCAGTATTTTGAAGAATGCGTTTAGTCTTTAATTTCCGTACAAGAAACAATATTTTAAAATTTAGGAAAGGTATATATATATAATATGAGTATATAATATATACTATGTATGTATATATATACCTAGTCCGGCCATAAGTTCTGTTACAAATGAAAATGCATTTTTTAATGAAGTAATGTAATATTATTAAAATGTATACCTACGTATTTATTAGTCTCGGCAAAAAATGAAAAAATATATATTATTTGAAATGGCCACCTTTGGCTTTTATACAGGCCTTTAATCTGTGCGGCCACGAATCTATGGATTTACGCACTGCTTCCAAGGGAAATTTCCACCACCGCCACTGCTTGCTACAAAGATTTTTTAAGAGACTCAAAGTCGCCGTATCGTTTAGAGCAGGTGATGTCCTCTAAAACAAACTATAATTTGAAGTCTAAAGGTTAGGCTATCTAAAGGTCTGGGCTAGATGAGAGCCAGTTTTCAGCTCTAATAAAGTCCGGAACGTTTGTTTCTAGCCGGGCTTGGGTAGTTCGTGCCTTGTGACCAGGTGCAGAGTCCTGCTGCAAAGTCCGCGGTATATTTTTAAAAAGTGTATTGGTGATATTACACAATATGATCTAAGACTGTATCTTGACACACTGACTGAAGTTTTCACTCCTTTTTCATAAAAATGTAGTTTTGTGACTCCTTGATAAGACACGCCCTACCAAACAATCACTGCCGCAAGATGATGACCCACGTTGTACCTTTCCGACCACTTGAGCAGCTTCTTTGGAACTGTGAGCGTATACTTTATCATTTTGCTTATTGTAATGTTCAATCGTGAAAATTTTTCAACGGTAAAGAGGATATTTATGTGGCTTTCACCTGCGTATCGCGAGAGAGAGTGTTTTGATGGATCCACTCTCTTTAATTGCAAAGATTGATTTAGGGCATGTCCTCTATATCGACGATAAGCACCGAGCTTCAGGTCTTGTTTTATAATACACGATACGCGACAGAGTCCTAGCGGGAATCTTCAGTTCTCCCGATAAGATTTTTTGCTTCCTAATGGGGTTTCGACGAATTCTGGCTTTAACAGCATTAACAGCCTTTGCAGTTTCAACAGCACGCGGCCGCCTCGTTCTTTTCTGGTCTTCGACAGAGGAAGTGTTGTTGTATCTGTTGATAGTACGATATACGAACACACGGCTGATTCCAAAGCTGTGCTTCAAGTGTCTTGAATATGACCGACGGCTCCATACCCACTTTGTGCAAGGCGATCACTGCAATCCTATTTTCTTTAACACCCCATTCCATATTGTAATTTGATATTGAACACGAAAAATATGTGAAATGGCGCAAAATCGAAAGAAGTTTTTAAAATAATGTACGTGTCCCAAATTCAAAATGTTTAAAAAGTTAAAAAAAGAAGAGTTTTTATGTAACAGTATTTATGGCCAGACTTTTGTATATCATCATCGTCATCAGCCGGGTTGGAAAGTCTCCCACAAGATGGATCCGTGCAACGCGTGACCGATTGATGTCGAGATCTTGGGATGCCTATTTATATATGTAATGTACATAATTTATATATATATACATATGTATTTAAAACATAGGTGTATGTACTTACATACCTTTAACTTTAACCAAGAAACCTTTCTTTGCTAGCAGAGATGGTCTAAGATAGGTTCTCCTATGGTTTTCGGTTTGAAGGGTGTTATAGCTGTCGAAATTATTGGGGTTAAAAACCTTACCATTTTAAATCTCAAGGTGACATTAGGTTGCGGACCACCCGTCCACCCAGTATACCATGAGCTGTCTCAGTCGATCAAATGACGAACAGCACTATACTTTATCAGAGAATATCAATGCGACGAGGATAGTGATATGTAGTGTATATCATCCAAACTAGCGCCTCGTTACGTGTAAGCGTTTTTACCATCAGGTGAACGTATGGTTTGTCTCGTCGCTTCGTCGAATAAAAAAAAGCGAATGATACTAAAAATTACACTAAAGTGAGATATTTAAAGGGGAACACTTAGCGCGTCCGGTCACGCGTCGTCTAGACGAATTTAATTTATATTTGGGACACTAGCGCAATGTTTAATAAGGCGATAATAAGCGGAACAATTGCTATTCACATTAATATATAGCCATACAAACGTCTGTCCGGAACACCGTACATTCGAATGGGTCTATTAGCTTAACAAATCGTACACACATTGTGTTCAGGTATGTACACCAGATGTAGATGTTTGCAATGAAACCAAGCTGTTCAGTTTTATACAATACATAAATTGTCATACATACATTTTTTTCATCATCTTTTATGAGACGCTATCATTGTACGATTTGTGATTAATGGATTCGGTTAGGATATTCTTGTCCGTGTTTTACACAGGATACATATATATTATGCAATTAAGAGTTTCCGGTGAAGGAAAACATCGTGAGGAAACCGACATGTTTCAATAACGGTAGGTTTCCTGGGCATGTGGCATCCACCAACCCATACTAGGCCAGTATGGTGGTTAAACCGCATTGAGTCCCAGCAGTGGGAATATTAAATCGGCTGTTTAATAATATTTATTCAAATAATATTAAATCAAAGTTCTAAAACATATTAGTAAATCGATAATAATCATTATAAAAACACTTGACTGTGTTTCTAATTAATATTTGACTTATTTGTATTACATCTGTACTAGTAGTAGGTCTCTGTTGCCGAAGACCGTATAGTTACCACAGCAGCTCTTGTCTCTGCTACCAAACAGTAGTGTGCAAACATTACTATGTTCTAGTTTTAAGGGTTCTGTAGCTAGTAAAACTATTGTATTAATATACACTACGACAATTCGCCGCGGTATGAGCGTGAACGTCTCGCTCATCCCGCGGTATTGTTGAATAATAACAAAGTGGATGTGTAAAGATATCTGTGTTAAACTTACAGTACTCGCCTTTTTAGATCGACGGTCAACAAGGTTGGAGCTGATATCTTGTAGTACGTCACCGGTCCGTAGCGCCGGACGCGCACGTTCGTACGCTTTTGGCTGCACACCGCTCAAAGGGCCATATACGCGGGGCGAGTTGGCGTTAGAGCTCATTGTAATTTATGGATGTCCACGCGCTTCGCCCCGCGAATGCTAAGTCACACGATGAAAGGATTAACCGCGCGGCTTGCTGCTCACATACCGCATGAATTTATTCAAGATCGTACCGCGACCGTTTGTGTGTCAGGTTGCTATTAAACCATCCATCGACACAGTGTTTATACATATATAAAAAAAAACTTAATAACATAATTTTGTTTTTGAGGGACATGCCAAGAGTTCAGTTGATGGTAATTGACCCGTTTGCCTATAACAACATCGCGCTAGTTACGCACGCAATACGTACAGTAAAACACATAAGTATGACTATTTTTTTGTGTTTGTGTGTGACAATAAGCTGTGTTCGCCATCCGCTTTACTGGCCATAATATAGAATTAAATGTAAGATTTTTTTTTAATTCAATGAAACGACGACGAGCGGTAAGCTCACCTGATGGTAAATGATACGCCTTCCCATAACAACGTGGTTAGAATGATGTACACTGCCCCACATTGTGCGTTTATTGCATTGATTTGAAATATAGATTTTAAATTTGTTAGAAATATTCCTGTCAGGCAGCAATCCGCCGCCCCCGAGCTTCTTCCCGTTGTAAACATCCCTGCAACACCCTTTAGGAAAGAAACTTCGTAAAATCCATTCTTAGCTGACCATTAAATGATAGAAGCTATTTCTCTACCAAATTTTGAATATTTACGTCTAATAATCCCAGAGATCTCCTAATGAGGCAATGACTCTCTGGATATCTCTTATATATATAGAGAACTAAATTATCTATCTATCTGTATGTATGATCCATTTATATAAATATACAAGTACATTAACATATTTATATCTTACACCTTCTTGCTGCTGTGTGTACTGCAATCTTACAAAATGGCGGTAGATCAGTGTGACTGTTGTTGCTTAATAAACACCACGCTGATTATCAGCTACCACCTTCTTTAGTAGTGATGCTGTATTGGAAGATGCTCGTATACGCACACTAATGTCATCCCCATCATCATCAGCCGATAGGCGTTCACTGCTGGACACAGGCCCACACTAATGTAACCTGTTTAAATTATATAATAATATAAATTGCGAGACTTTGAATTTTTGATATTCAACGAACGACGCTCTGGCTCCCATCATCTTGAATTGGGCCAGCGTGGTGAGAAATAGCCCCAAAAACCTCCATACGAACCTCTAGAAACGACCTCCTCTAATGCCCGGTAGTACATGAGGCCAAGATGACTGCGTGATGGTCGCGGAAAGCCGCTGGATGCGGGAAGCTCAGGACCGATAGGTGAGAGAGAGAGATCTTTGAGGGAGGCCTATGTCCAGCAATGGACGTCTATCGGCTAATGATGATGATAATGATGAGTTATTGAAAATGAAGTTGTTCTTAAATCAATGTTGTAAATTAATTGGCAGTAGCACTTTGTTGTCAGACACCATCTAGGTATATAAACAGCACTGTGCAAACGTTACTCTGTTCCGGTTTGAAGAGCGGTACATCTACTGAGATTATCTAATGAGACTGAACATCTTATGCTTTAAGGCGACGAGCACAATGTGGCGCTGTGTATACCACCATATTAACTAGCACCCTGTTATGAGCAGGCCTATCACTTACCATCAGGTGAACATTCTACTTGTTTGGTTGCTTCATAGAATAAAATAAATAGACAGGATTTAACTTAAAACCTATTCACTTCCTTTGTTGCCTTTATAATTCACTTTAGTCCATTTTTAATTATTCCATTTAATTGTTGGCTCACTTCGGATCGTCCTTGCGCTTGCTGCTCATACCGCAGTGCGTTCACGTAACACTTTAATACAAGCACGTGTTGCAGTAGTAACCTGAGTCGCCCGCTGTACGCATATTTGTCAACGCCTTTAAAGCTGTGTAATAAGACAATTTGTGTTCAGTACATAGCGCTGGCGGGTAGAGGCCATATCTAATGAGGAGTTCATGAGTGTCACCATTGTCCGGGCTGACTTATAGGTAATGCGGCGGGTATCTGTTCGTGATGAGGCGTCCTAATGTTCGCTTTAAGACAAAGTTTTGGCTTCGGTGCCTCGACAGCGGCCTAATTGCTCCTTTGATTTGTCATTGAATATCAATTTAGAGATACTTTGATGCATCTTTCGTTTATATGATGGCGAGGATATGCGGGATGGCCTTAATAGATGAACTAAGCCAACTAGAAGATTCTTTAAAGACACGTTCTTACTGATGAGACACTGGAACGTTCTTAGAACTTCTTTTAAATAAATTAGATAAATTAGTCGTTGATTAAGAAACAATATGAAGCAGCAGTAACTTGCTATAGTTAAGTGTCTATTAATAAATAATTGTTTCAATTAGTATTTAGTGTCACTAGCCGAAAAAAAATATATATACGTATATCTGTACTACGTTGTCTGAAAAATTAAACAAAAAAAGTACAATGCAAATAGATTATAGATTGGATAGTGTTAATGCGGTTGCTTAATTGAATCAATAAGTAATAAAATTAAATAAGTAATCATCATGTATTCGGTATAAAAATGCATAGTTTAGGACGACGTATTTACCTGTCGACATTCCCTCCATATTTATGATTAAAGACATTACACGGTTGACTTTTCTTCTCTATAATTCTTGGTGTACTCATTAACGACTCATTATTTTATTAAATAGAGTTGTAAAATTCCACGGACTTCATGTATGAATAATCGTTTTAACTGAAGAAACAGTACTTATAAAGTATCGCCGAAAACCGAGTCACAAGCTCAACGACCCCTTTTGTCCGAGGTATTGATATTAATAAAAAGTTGACGGCGAAATCTAGAATAACCTCGATAACAACCAACACCATAAGTTGAGAGCTGGCCTCTTCCGAGAAGACGCTGGTATTATTCGATGGCTGAAAAACAATTAATACGTAATTAAGGACCGTATTAAGAGATGGCATGCGGCTCGTGCAATGTCGCCCCCAATTTTTAGGCCATGGGGACGAGTTTATTAAATATTAATCGATCTTACTATCGATATGTATTAATTTATTATAACTTTATGTTGATTCTGAAGCAATTTATCTGCGTTTGCATTGTATAGTCAATGTTATTAAGTTTAAAAAAGTAATTATGCATTAGTAACTTTTTACCTGTTTACATGTATAGACATTGTTAAAATTGGAAGAGAAATATGATAATAAGTATCGACAGTATATATAATATTGAATTGGTGTCTTAAATCAATGTAATAGTAAAAGTAATAAAATTAATTTATCATCATCATCAGCTGATAGAATAAATAGCTACTGTTAAATATAAATCTTCCCCAAAGGCTTTTTTTAATCTACAAAGTGATAAGACGAGCGATATGTTCATATGATGGTAAGATACGTCTGCCCATAACAACGTGATGATGATACCCAGCACCACTTTATGCTCGTTGATTTAAGACTAAATCAATTTAATTTCAATTGCAGCGTCCATCACACCGAAACACAGTAATGTTAGCACACTATTGTTTGGCGGAGGAAATAAGCATTGCGATGGTACTTACTTAATCAGTCTTGCTTATACTTTGTCCAAATCAGCGGCTTTCCTCAAACCTCATCAGACTATTAAGATTCACCTTATGAAAGGTCTATTGATTACGTATGATTGTACACTCCATTTTCTGATGATATTGAGCGCTTGGAAGTCATTTTGTCTCTTACAGCTCATCTGATATTGGGCTAGTGGACCTGGGTCCACGGCCTATTAATGTTTGTATAAGTTAATGTGAGTATACTCGTATTACAATTTAAGTACATCATTACAATTACACGAGATGAAACCAGCAACTGCGGTTTGACTTGACGCGTTTGCAAACCGTGACCCACAAAAGAGCGTAACACAAAGCTAATCGAATCCATTCGAAAATTCACAATTCGATTTTTGAATGGGCGATAAAAATCGACATTCGAACCGTGCCCGCAATTTTGCATACGTAAACATCGTAAATCTCGTCCAATGAATGCGTGCATCGATATATCGATATCGGATTTACGATTGATTCATTACAGCACTACTGCTCGTGCGTTACTTGAGGCGCGAGGCGAGGATGCGGTGGGGAGAGGTATATCGATATCGTATTTGCAATCGAATTATTACGTCACTACGGATCGTGCCTTACTAAAGGGGGGGGGGGGGAACACAACAGTCGAAACAGTCACATCTTCATTAATTACGAATGGAATTTTTGTATAGTTGTTCGCTAACCGTGATCTCTTAATGAATAGTATGGGGCGCATGTGAGAGCTCGGTATTGAGATGATGTCATAAACTACCGCTACTCTTTTATCTTCCCAATTCGTCATATAAAATCACTGATTGTAGATCTTTTACCGTGTACCTATGTATCTGTGTAGCTCTTATTTTTGCGGCCAAACAGTAGTGTCAAAACATTACCGTGTTCGCGTTTGAAGGGCGTTGTAGCTAGTTAAATTACTAAGGTCTTATGTCTCAAGGTGACGAGCACAATGTAGTGAGCATAAAATCTGTAATGGTTAGGTTTCTGTTGCCGGAGACTGTTCAGTTAGGTATCACCGCAAAGCCTGTTTCTGCCAAAGAGTAGTGTGCAAACATTACTGTCCGGTTTGAAGATTGTTGTAGCCAGTAAAGTTAAAGGAGTAAATAAATGTTTTTATCCTGAGTATTGTATAAATTCAATGTGGTGGAGTGTTTTCAATCCTAAATAGTGTTACATTTCAATGCACAGGCGTATCACTAACCATCAGGTGACCATCTTCCACGTCTGGTGGAATGGTGGTCGAATAAACGATATATTGATATAACAAATGTTAGAAATTTACCTTAAAGCACTAAATAAACAGAAAGTTTTTTTTTTTATTAAAGGAAGCAACCACACGAGTGGGATGTTCATCTGATGGTAAGTAATGATAATGTTTGCATAATATTCTTTGTCGGCAGAAATGGAAATGGTACTTACTTAGACGGTCTCATTAATAATATGTATCCAGCAGCCTGGATTCAGTCTAATGGACTTATTTTATAAGAGAATGTCTTAGTTATATATACTCTCAACAATGTAACTCAAAAAAAAAAACTATTCCGCTGTCAAACGGGCCACACCTCGGTTCTTAGTAAGTGATAATGATGGAGCGATATAAGTCGCATAAGGCTCGTCGCGGTTCAATTTGTCGCTCCAGTTTTTGCTTACTACCCACCAGTCGAAATTCAACGGTAATTAAGCGCCGTGAGCGGGCACTTGCAATTTTTATTTGTTAATGAGATACCTGTGTAAGGTTATGTACTCTGTAATTGACGACTTGGGTTCTAAGCAATTAGGGTCAGATTCTTTTAATTTGTAAAGTGCTTTTGATTTTTAAGTCGGTGATGTTCGAGTCCGTGACTAAAGACCGTTGTATTTAACAAAGTATGAACTATTGAAATTGTTTGAATATTTTATTATAGCTATTAAAGTTTATCAGGATAAACTTACAGGTTTACCTCAAGCTTAAATATTAGTAATATATTTGTGTACGTTATGGTAAGAAAACATTTTACTTTTTTAAATAGTGTTAGGTACTGTTGCCGAGAATAGTCTACATAGTAATAATAGACGATACCCATAAGAGGTAATGTATATCATTCTATCTCCTTCCCCTAAGCCCATTGCTTAAGGTAGGGAGGACCGCTTAACACAATGTAAAAGTTTAACTCGTTTTTTCGCTTTGATACATATATATATAAATATCTATATGGAATGAAATTATTATGATTAAATAGTCCATTTAAAATATGTATTTAACTCACTGTTTCATTGATAACGTGTAAACATTTGAATAATTAACAACCAGAAAGTTTAACTTGTTTGCCGTACAGTCTCATTATAAAGAAAAATTCTATTACAACAGAAAAAAAGTTGATTTCGTTTGCTTTACTGATGCGTCCTAATTGAAATAACAAACGCTTCGTGAACTTAGTTAATTAGTTTTAACTAACTCGTTAAAATTAAGACGTAATAGTGGCAATTGAGCCGACGCCGCGCGGACACGCGAAGTTAACACGAACACATTAACGTTTTTTTTTTGTAATTTGACCGAATATAAAAACGTTAATTCAGTTATTTGAAAGCGGCTACTGAATGCGGGCCTAAAGTATATAATTAACTTCAATTATCTCTTTGTTTCAGGTGCAAGAAAAACTTAAAAAATGATACGCGCGCGGTATGACAGAGAGCAGCCGAAAGCCAACGATGCTGCAATGTATACATTACGATGAAACAGAAGTGAAGAACGAGATGAAGAAGATAAAGAACGAACTGACTTGACGAAAAAGTTTAAAATTACCCAAGTGTTATTTGTTAGTAACTATTTGTGGATGGACTAAATGATGTCAAAGTGCTAGGACTATAAATAATGCCTGATCGGGAGTCGGTTGGCGGTCCTGGGACTACAGGCAGCGGTGGTTTCTTGCCACTACAGTTCCCGTCGGCTTTTGCTGCTTTCCACGCTTCCACGCCACCCGGTGCCTCGGCCACGGCTATGCACCACGCCACCCATTATCATCATCATGCCCAGTACGTATGCCAAGTTTTTCTTAAACATTTCTTTTAGCGGAAAACATTTTTCTTATCAAATTTCTGATAATAAGTCTCTTTCGCCAGAGACTATCTAGGTAACACCGCAGCTCTTACATTTGGCAATGTGCTAACATTACTGTGATGCGGAATGAAGGACGTTCTTGCTAGTGAAATTACCGAGGTAACGACACTTCACATCTTATGCCTCGCGAGCATAATGACGTGCAGTGTATATTACCCTAACTAGTGTCACTTTGATATGGGCAGGAGTGTTTCGCTAATATCAACGCTTTGAAGAATAAAAAAAAAAAAACGCAAAATCCTATTTCAAGTGTTGATTAAATACTTTTCATTATCTTATCTGTATATATTTTTAAGAAATTTCTATATTAACGTAATTGTCGCTTAATATTCAAGTTATCGATGTGCTTTGTTGGTCAAAAAAAAACTTGATAGGTCTTTTTGCACCTGCTTTTTACGGGTAAGCATGAACCGTGTATAGATAACAGCTACTTTAAAATATGCAATAAAACCCAATGAAATTATTAGACATTAACTTTTTTTTTAACTTATCGAGTCGTAATTTTACTGCGGTTTAAAATATTTATTATATTACACATGGCTCAAATGAATTGATAAAGCGCTCATAAAATGGGCAAAGTTATTGCTACCCTCTGTACTCTTACCGTTCCAATTTATACATTAATGCGTTTTAAATGCCAATTATGTTTTAGCAGTATACTTTCAGCTTTAACGTCTCATTACTGACCCGGTCTTATCACCAGCAGCTTGGGTTATAATCAAATAGTTTAGTGGTCAGGCGGCCAATGAATTCATCTACATACGTAATTTTATTATGAATTAGCTCGCATGGCAAGTGTCCTTTAGTATTATGATCTTTCCATGTTTTCCAGTCGTTCCGAAACGCCAGCTCCATTTATCGGACTAGGCCATAAAATAGAGTGGTTCATTAAGCATTCGCCCCAGAACAAGCCACCGGAGCCTTTTTATTGCATAACTACGTGCGCTGCGTTTTTGTTCGGATAATATTTCAACACCAACTTTGTTAGTACAGATTTGCAATTAAAAACCAACCGTTTTTACCATCAACAATTAATACCGCATTAACGAAGTACATCTTCATGAATATACTATATTATTGATACAATGTAATAAGAACTTGGCAGTATCTTTGTCGTCGCCTACCAAGCAAGAATTTTTATTAGGAGCACTTCTTTTTTTCTTTAGATTAGCGGCAGTGTCGGCTCCGGTTTACGGCCGCGGGTCCCATAAAATCCGAACCAGGTGGGACAAGGCGTTACTTAAGGTTAATTTATTGCACGACTTTAAACGCGCAAGCGGTTGAATCCGAAGACAATATTAATCTTTCTTAACCGGCATCAAAGAAAAAGTATCGATCGACAACTGAATGGAGGCTTGACAAATGAAGAACAGGAAGTCATCAAAGGAATTGAGACGTTTACAATGTTAGTATGGACGTTAATAAAAGCGGGACGGTGCGTTTCAACAAACGAGTTACTCGCCGCGCTCAAAGGGTGCGTGATGTATGGAGGCGGCCGGCCGCCTTGCCCGGCTGAGATGATTAATGCCCCGGCATCATGCCTCGAGTGTTTTCAACCACTGAGATTAGTCAATATTCAACCAAATTAAACAACTGCTAATTCTCAAACGCTACAATTGCCTACATCACTATACTTCATTTCCAATGTTTTATTGTTGTCCAGTGAAAAGCGCATTGTCCGCGAAAACAACTCGCTCTCCGAGGCTGTGCAGTCGCTTAAATCATTCCTGCGAAGATGGATGTGGCGCGCCACAGTTAAATTTATTTTAAAGCTTTCGCAAAGCGATCATTATGTCCACAACTTATTTATAGTGATTGTCTAGTGTTTTAATGTTGTAATGAATATTCCACTACTGCGTTTAGAGTTATCTGTGAGTTTCTGATCTAACGCACGGTGGATGGCACTGGCATCCCACCGCCGGATGCCGCGCGGCCGACTGTACCCATTAACGACAGCTCCTCGGTGCCTCATTTAACCCGCTGCTGCGATAATTGCCACCACGTGTTTATTTCCAAGCAATCTAATTATAGCACGCACAATGGGTTGGACACGATCGGTTATTTTGGATCTGTTCGCTCCGTCAAAGTCAATTTTGTCCGGTCACAAAAGAGGTGTTGCGAGCCGGCTGTCGTTTGATTCATTAACTAAAACCCTTTGAACTGATGTATCGGCATCGCCTATTATTCCTCTTTTATACTTTTAACTTTATTTCGTGCAATTGGTTTGAATTTCTATTTTAAATTCGACTTTTATGTTCCTATATTGCACATATAGTTTCTCCTGCACGTTGACAGTTATTTAGACAAATCAATCGCTCTCAAATACTTTATTAGTGCGAGATCAATGAATTTCGAACTGGATATAGGCTCAGTAAAGAGCCTAGACGGCCGCATTAAGTAGAACCTCACAAGGAACCTTTCATCTAACACATGCGTCGCCACAATGGCTTCTAAACCATAATAAAGTGCCATTCTCTCGCCCGCATCCCACCACGCTCTCATTGTGACTACGTCCTGTCTTCACAAATCATCGAGACACGAAAAAACACTATTATTATAGATGTAAAGACAAAAGCATTATCGCTGCGTGATTGGACGTCGTGTGTGGTTTGCCCATTGTTGGGCCGCGCTGTAATACGAAGTGTCGGCGGCAATTAGGCGCAATATCTTTATCATGTTTAAGATCAAATCTTTATTATTTAGGTGTACGTTTCTTTTATCGACGACATCTAATACTCTGTATCGAGTTGTTCGCTCGCTCTCTAGATGTTTAACTTTGTGTCTTTATATCGAATGAGATATCCGATACCGGTTCCGTCCGGATTGTGAGCTTGGATTGTATTTGTAAGTGAAACGGGGAACAAACAGTTACAACTTAGTAATGTCAGAAATATTTCCATTGTATGTATAATTAACTACAAAGTATGCATTTTTTAAATTACCTCAATCCCGACGGTCTTATTTAGAAAAGAGATTTAAATCTTACGTCTATCAAATCAAATGGCTCATTAGTGATCATTATTGTTAATAGATTAACCTTTAACCGCGACTGCGTTTTATTCACGATGAATAGTCAATTTACTACGGTTATCGGATACATTAAAGATTTCATCATCTGGAGTGGTTAATATACCCTTACGTCTTCAGTACAAATCGGCTAGGTTTCCAAGTTAATAAACCACAACTGCAGTATTTGTGTGCTTTGTATTGTTAAATATTAAAACCTATGTTTATAAATATTTAATAAGATATATGAACGACTAAAGCGATTTTCATAGGTGTCGTCGACCTTAACAAATATTTCAATATTGTATGCATATTAAGTAAACTGATTTTACTTGACGATACTCTCCGATCTAGAGTAATAGTTTATAGTTACCTATTACATAGTTTTACTTAACTGTTTTCGAAAACAGAAGTAACCGTAATACAAGTAAAGTAACAATGAGGTTGAAGATGAACAGAGAAATGACGGCGGTTTATCAAGATGATGGTTGTAAACTTGTTAAGTATTGATTATGGCTTTGATGTCGAAATAAGATATTGCATTTTTTTAACTTAGGTGTTTAAACATTTGTTTCAGTGATTATATGACAAGGTATTAAAATTTATTATTTTTCAATCTCAAACACTTGAATCGAGTAAATAGGATATGGATATTCTTCACAACTTTTTTATTATTGCAATAATTACCTCAGCCTATATAATAGATGTCTGTCATTGACCGTTGAAATCTCGGAAGCGCACACTAATAAAAATGATCCCGATCGGTCAATCGTACCCACGAACGGGTTCCGGTCGTAAATTGGTCATTCCCTGTATCCTGTCCGACAGCGCAGCCATTGTCATAAGCGGAAACTAATAACCAGGGATCTGGGATAGGCTTGAGAACTATGGAATAGCTCGCTTTGCGATTTTACCTGACTAAAATTTTACACCGTTTCAAGAAGAATTTATAACCATAGGTGTTATAAATTCTTGTTTTTACTCATACCTAAAAAAACATTGAAACTTTTAAGTACGAATTTTTTTTTCTACGAAGGGTCGTTACGTACAGGACGTTTATCTGATGGTAAGTGATACGCCTGCCGATATTAACGTGGCGCTAGTTAATATGGTATGCAATGCACTTTGTGCTCGTCGTCTGAGACATAAGATGTTGATTCTCATTACTCCAGCAATTACACTAAGTACAGCGCCCTTCAAACCGGACATAGTACTATTTGCACACCATTGTTTGGCTGCAGAAATGGGCGCTATCGTGGTATCAATATAGATGATCTCCGTTAAGAGAGACTTACCAACTGTAATATATATATATTTTTTTTTATGTAATTAAGCGAAAAGACAAGCATGATGTTCACCTGATTGTAAGTGATACGTCCACCCATAATGACGTGGGGCTAGATAAAATGGTATTCACCGCACTACATTGCGCTAGTCGTCAGGCACATAAGATGTAAAGTGTCATTACCCCAGTAATTTCATTAGCTACAGCGTCCTTTAAACCGGAACATAATAATGTTTATACACTACTGTTTTAGCTGCAAATAGGGACTGCGGTTGTAACTACCTAGACGGTCGCCTGCAACAGAGAGCTACCACGAGTAATGCGTGTAATTTGTGATCGAACAAATCATGATATGAAAACACCAGATAAATCTGTATGCAATCATCCACATTGGTTATCAATTCGTCGGGTTGCCAGTATAACATATTTAGCCGCTCGAAGTGGGAGGCCGGCCGTTGTGGTGATGAGATGAATGTAATTAACCCAAATACAAACACGCGCCACTTGTTCTATTGTCACTAATAATAGTATCATCGGCGACGGTTACGTAAACAGTTAAAAATATTTCATTTGTACACGTAAACAATTTTAATACGCAAATATTAAAATTTACTAATCTTAATATATTTACTTCGTATACGGAATCCTTTATTCACATAAGCTAAATTATGAACAATGATACTTTTACGTCCGAAGCGTAATCGTTAACAGACGCGATATAACACAGAGGTCCCTGGTTCGATTCTGGAGACTTCTAAAATTTGGTACAATGAAGTTTATGTTAAGTAGGAGGTCTTGTATAACAGCACTACTGTGTTGCAACTGTAAACATATGAAGTGTTTTAGGCCAGGATGCTTTATCATCTTCTGCCTCATTGTCACCTAATATCACGTGAAAGTGAAGTACAATAAACCCGATTTAAACTCCCATCAACCCGCATTGAGTTACTGTGGTGGGAAATGGCCCGAAACCCCCGATATGACTTCCACAAATGACGGAGTCTTATGCTCGGCGGTACCGGAGATCATTCTGACTGTAAAGTCGCGGGAAGCCGCTGGATGCAAGCAGCACAGGACCGATAGATGTGGCTATGTGGCTCTTTGGGAGAGGCCTATGTCCAGCCGTGGACGTCTATCGGCTGATGATAGCGCTGCACCATTTTACCGAATGTTGAATGGATGATGATTTTTCATAAGCAGAGTAAAGAAATTTGATTACATGCTATATTATGTATCCCGTGATAGTATAGTCATCAAGTAGATGAAGTAATATATGAATTTGTATATAAATATGCACTGTTTACAAAAGTTTTATAGCATTTATGATCCCGGAAGGATGCAAGTAAAGACATCCTGATCTCATAGTTATCGCGGAGTGCCTACAGCTATTGATTATTATTTACATAACGATCTACGCTGAATGAGCCCTATGTGATTTGAATCCATATATAATACTTTACATATGTAATAATTTACAGAAGCGTAACAGAAGGTGTGTTCACACCGTCCAATAGAATGTTTTTTTTTTCAATAGAACTCTCCGCCCAGTTTCGCTCTACTGCTTGCCAGTAGAGTAATGGAATATAGTCCGTGGTACAGCGATTTTAATAAAGGTTGCTTTAAAGTTATCAGAGTTAAAAAACTGTTTCGAAAGCATAAACTGTCGAAAAATCGGTTAACGATTCCTTCATTCATCAAAACAAGGAGACTAGCAACATATCTGATAGTAAATGATACGCTACTCTATAAAAGGATGTTAATTCACGCTTCCACCAACAACCCTTAACATTTACGTGTGTCTTAAAACGTTATGGCACCCAAGTCTCGTTGCCCCCAATGATTCCCTAGCAACAACTCCCTTCGAATCAAGAATATCAGAAATAGAAGTTGCGGTGGTACTTACCTAGATGGTCTCCGGCAACAGTCGTACCGGTATAGTTTCTATTAAGAGAAGAGTGAACAGAGTTCTTTTAGACTAGTTCGTTTTACCATCAAAACTGTATCGCTGCTTACTATCATGTGGAACCGTAATCAGGCAAAAGTCTATACAATTGAAAGAAGTTACATTATTACATCCATAAATAACTGTATATTAAAAATCAATATAGACACATTAAAATCTGCAGTCCGAGTAAAAGCTTTAATAAAAAAAAAATGGTTTAAGTCATGCGATGTCGCGTGCGCGCACAGTAGCAAAAGGTTCGTATGCGCCCGCGCAGCCGTACGGCCCTCATTAAAGTAGGGAGCGTGTAAAGCCTTGAGATCGATTTAATGGACCCCAGCTCTAAAAGGAAAATAAATCGGTTATGGACTTTGATGTTCGACAAACTAACGTTTAATACTTAGTAGTTGTATAATTGAACAGTTAAGTGTTAACGTTTAAACCTCCTTTCATCTTCGGCCAAATTATGCGGTTTATATATGTCTGAAATTTTTTTCGATGTTTCTTTTGAAGTCTTAAATTAGATATCTCAGACTTAAGTATACGGGCTTAGTTTTTACCTACTTTTTCATAGAAATAGTTTAATATATATATTAATATACATTTACATAATAAATTAAGAATTAAGTTACCGAAGTATACTGTAAATGGTATTGATAAAGTAAAGATTGAAGTTCTGTAAGTATTAAGTTACTTAAATGATCCTATGAAAAGTTCCTGTCGGAGATTAAAACATATTAATAACTCATTTGTTTTTCCCACTATTGGGATTTGGGGTCTTTTCCCATAAGAAGAAACTCAGTGCGGGTTGGTTGATACAGTGTGTAATATCTAGTTTAATTTAATAACACAAATTTGGGGGTAGATTGTTAATCAAAAGGCTATAAACGAAGTACATAATAAGTAAATTTATTTAGCGCTTTCGCGTTTAACGGAACGAGCGGATATGGCTTTCGAGCACGCTACCCAATACCCGGTATCGAAAGCTCGCTTCGTTCCACGCAGCTTTTTTTTTTCATTTCGTTTTAAGGCTGTTTAAATACGTCACGGCGTTGAATGGGGACAATCGCGCGGGAATCGAACGCGGGACTTATTGCCGCGGATCGATAAACATCGTTATGGAATACGATTTATTAATCCTATGGGAAAATGAGGTTGATTTAAGCTTTTATGATACATTTGGACGACATCGGACTGATTTATATTTGAACTTTTGATATTTGTATATATATTTTGTCATCATTTCAACGTCGACTGCTGGACATACGTCTTCTTTAATGTATTGCAGAAAACACGGGATATGATCTCTTTGTATCTATATATTTATATATATATACATATAAATATAAGAGATATCTAGAAGTTCAGTTCAGTTAAGTCATCACTAGATCTCGGAAACTAGTAGATGTAAACACTCAAAATTTAGTAAAGATATTGCTTCTGCCATTTAAAGATCAGTTAAGAACTGATTTTACAACTTCCCCCAAAGATAGTTGCGAGGGGGTTACGGCCAGCAAAAGGGGCGGAGAACAGCTATAGTACTTTATATTTAGTCTTAATGAAAATCATTATCTCCTTAGTTCTTTAGCTGAGACAAAAAGATTCATTTAGTTTTTTTTTTTTTAATTTCAATTAAGCAACAAGACGAGCGAGATCTTCATCTGGCAGCAAGGATACACCTGCCCATAACAGCATGGCGCTAGTCAGGGTGATATATACTACTACTAATATCACATTGCGGTCGTCGCCTGAGACATAAGATCTTGAGTCTCGTTACCCCAGTAATTACACTAACAGAATACTTTCAAACCGGAACACAGTAATGGTTGCACATCACTACTTGGTGGTAGAAATCGACGCTACGGTGGTACCTAGCTAAACTGTGAATTATTTGTGATGATATTTACTGGGTGATTTATCAACTAGTTATAAATTATATACCCATAAGGTTAAGGGCCAAGGTAGGTTGCTGTGTAAACATCTTAACTTATCATCATAAACAGATATATCTAATACGTATCTGATTGACTCTTTGCATATTATGAGATTGCTATGAGAAGACAAACATAGATAACCGTAGATTATATATTTAAAACAAAGGCTACAAATACTAAAATCTAAATAGGTTTAACCCAGAGACACACCCTCTCCCCCACTCCGACGTAATACAATACGCTATCAGAGCGCACTGCTTCGGAAACCTGGCACCTGTTGACTTGTTTACAGAGACAACAGCTTTAACACGTCCTCTCTAACCCGTAAAGCATAAGCTGAAACGATCACCACATAAAACAAAAGTAAATTTTTTAACCATCATCGTAATTATCTAATAGACGCCCACAGCTGGATATAGGCCTCTCTCAAAGATCCCCAGACCAAACGGTCCCGCGCTGCTCGTATTCAGCGGTTTCCCACGGCCTGCGCCTGAGCTTCAGTCCACCTTCTAGAGTACTACGTCTACCAATACTTAAATCCCATATGCAAGTTAAAACATCTATAAGTTATACAATAAAATAAATGCTTTATGCCCTGTTGACGGTCCATCGCTGTAACTGTTAAGCAACCAGTCAATTTTCAAAATATTAATATCGCTACAGTTAGTCACTTGACCCATGCGTATTGGACTAAGTAAACAGGAGCGCGTCAAGGGTTAAATTTGTACGAGATTACGGTTAAATTTGTACGTTGATGGGACGTCACTGGTGACAGAGGGTTGATGGGGAGCGGGAATGTAGTTTTTATGTGTGTTTAGAAATAGCTTAAACACAGATATCGTATGATTTAGGTTTTATCGTATCTCTACTTTTAAAAAAAAAACAACTTTTCTTAAAAAAAAGTTTCGTTATAAATTTTTTTGAAGTATAACTTTTGGTGCGGTGTGAATTGGATCTTATGAAACGAAAAGGTGTACCGATAAAGAGATAGCTTTAAACCTATTTGCAGAAATTAGGCTGCGAGAGAAAAACGTAAAACGTGTTTCAGTGTAGTTTCTTTATCCTTCGTGTTTTCTTTATGTTATCATTTATAGCTTGCCCACTACTTTATACCGTATACGAACCACACATAGACTCTACGTATCATAGAGCCTAAAGATATGAATAAGTGAGAGACGGAACCGTTAAATCTATAATGTCTTACTTAACACTCTCTCTCTCTCTAACAGTCTCGCTTTATCGTTCTTTTCTATTTCTATCAGTGAAAAAATTGTTGATCAATCGTTTTCTCTTTCTTTCTTTGTTTACCATCTCCATAGTGTATTAAATTCATTCTCCTACAAATTATTCTGAATACGAAGATTTACTACCAACGGTTATAACCTTATACTCGTTTCTTTTATATTAGATTAGCTATTGATTTCATGATAACACAGGTCTGATTACGTATCGTTGAGGAGTACTATTTTTTTTATTCAACTAACCGATGAGACGAGCGGGACATTCACCTGATGCTGAATGATATATATGTTACGGTGAAACACCGAAATCTGAAGAAAGTCGACAGTCGTATATCGCTTGGTGTATATATATATATATATATATATACCTGTCTCATTGCATTCACCTTGAGACAGGACATTGAGTCTCCTTACCCCCGTAATTTTAATAGGTACATCTCCCTTTAATCCAGAATGTACTAGAGGATTATTTAGCATCCTTGAGATTTGTAAGGGACGACACGAGCGCAACGTTCAACAGGGGTGTAAGGGTTTCCGCATACAATTCACCGGATCCAAGCCAACCTCTCTGTTCGTGGTGCACCCTACTAATGAACAAACGAGGCTTTGGCTCACGAACCCGCATTGAACCAGCGAGGTGGGAAATATCTCAAATCTCCCCATATGAATCCCTACCTAATCGTTACGGGATCTTTGGAGGACGACTATGTCTAACATTGGACGTCTATCGGCTGATATTAATGATGTGATTTATAACATGATTTCATGTCCTTCGATATTTTATATTCGACTTAAAATATACAGCATAATGAATAAGTACATTAAGGACGACAATAAAACGAAATGCGTCCGAAATTACACAGGAAGCTCTGCATGTCAAAGTGTGGCAATAATAAAAAAAAGAAGGGGGTTCGCAGCGCGATTCGAGTTACACGTCTTTATTTTTACCACGAAACGCGCTTTACAGTTATACTTTGTGTGAAATTTAATGAAATCGTTTGCGGTCAGCGCGACGGGCGCAATTTATGGGCGACGGCGCGGACAGTCGCCGGGCGTTGATTAACAAATGTACCGCGTTACCGGTAACGTATCGGGCGCGTCGGGAGCGCGGCACAATGCCGACTAGTTAGCTTAAAAGCATTATTGGGGAGGGTTAATGTGCGGTTCTTGGATTTATCGTCTCCACGTTCGTCCGATTGTGAGATTTCGTTGAGTACGAGATTAATCAAGAGTTAGTTTTTTTTATCTACAATTTAGCGTTTGACCTCAATTGAACATGGTAAGTTACAATGAGACCTTCGATGGTGAAGCAATGGTCGCTTAGACTATTCTAGTTCTATTACTACCATTCGAAATATAACAGTGTCGTTATGGCAGCCAATTTATTATAAGACAGTGGTAGCTACCGGAGGCTTCAAAAGAACCTAACGGTATACACCTACTTCACTGGTGGTAGGTCTCTGTTGCCGAAAACCGTCTAGGTAAGTAAGACCGCAGCGCCTGTTTCTGCTGACAAATATCATTGTGTTCCGGTTTCAAAGGCGTTGTAGCTGATAAAATTACTGGGGTAACTCGAGGTAACTTTTTGACGAGCGCAACATACTTATCTTAACTAACCTAATGGTAAGTGACACACTTCAACAAGTTTATTTGATGGTGAACATCTTGTTCTTCTCGTTTCTTCGTAGAATTAAAAAAAAATACAAATACTGTGGGTTCGGAATAGAATCAGAAACTTTTGTATTACTATCTTATAGCTACTGTTCTACGGACGCTTTAGATGTTATCTTTTGTCATAAGATTAAATGTTTCACACGAGAGCTATTGTTACTTGTTTAATAGAAAAATCGTTATAACAGTTATTACTGGTTTAATTATTTTTAATTCTACTAAATTGCTTTATCTCAGGAAGTCTGTTGAAATTCTTCTTTCTACTGTAAACACTATTTGACTATTTTGTGTCGGTTTGTTTTATGGAGAATCTATGTCCAATGAACTTTGAAATTTGGGTCCTTCTGTGTCTTACTCAACATTAATATGAACTGAACATAGCTGTGCTATTATTTGTAGATGAATAATATATTCTCGTTTCCACTTCCTTGTGCCACAACCGTTTCGATCAACTTTTTATTTCGCCGACTTTAATATTGTCGCAAATTACAATGTATCTCAATAATGCACTCGCAAGAATTTACCTTTAACAATTTCATTACGATATCAAGTTTTTGTGTAAAGTCGTAAACGGAGTGCACGATACAAGAAAAGCAAAAATAAATGTTAAAGGCAACAAAGCAGACATCGTGGGCTGAAATATTTAAATTATCTTATAAAATATCAAAGTGTCTCATGCGGACTAATATAAACGAAATATAATACTTTATGTACATAACTTTTATCTTAAGTAAAACAATATGAAAGTGTTACTTTGTAATGCGAATCAATATTGTTTACCATACGATAATTCCCTTTTACTGTTTTGGTAGATTTCTAACTTATAATCTAGTTTATATTTCTAAGAAACAATGAGATGAGCGAGACATTAATTTGATGATGCCCGACAACGTGGCACTAGTTAGGATATTACACACAGCACCACAATGTGCGAATTGCTATATTGGCTATATTGGATGTTAAGTTTTTTTTCATTTTCACTAGCTACATCGCTCTTAAAGTCGGAACACAGTAATGTTTGCATAGTACTGTTTATTAGCATAACAGGAGCTGCGGTGTTGGTCTCCGGCCACAGAGACCTACCACCAGTAGTGTAATCTTTATTACACTTCCAATTTCAAGAGCACTGTAGCTAATGAAATTGTTGTTTTTTTTTTATTGTAAAAGTTAACTTCTTCCTGCTCTTTTCCCAGCTATGTAGGATCGGCACAGTGTGTACTTCTCTTCCATATCCTTCTATAAGCCGTCATATCTGAATTCACATTCACATTACACCTCATCTTTCACCCAATCTATCCACACTTTCTTCGGCCTTCCTCTAACGTTATAACCATCCACGTTCATTCTCATTACTTTCTTTCTTATATGTCCTTCATCCCTTCGCATAACATGCCCGTACCACGCTAACCTCTTGCTCCTCAATTTCTAAAGTTAATTAAAAAGTTTTTTATTGTGTTATCAATTTTAATACTAAATTTTTAATTCTCTTATGATGCTTACCTTTACATATCCAATACTAAGATAGACTGGTATTCAAGATCTTGGCGTTCCAATGTGAATAATTACTTTAGTTGTTAGCCTTTCCACAGACACCAAATTTATAAAATAACTATATATCAACCGCCAAGCGCTAATACAGTGATCCATTAATGTATCGTATACCGACCGCATTGTATACGAAGTACCCATTACTAGTATTAATGAGAATTATCTCCTAATCCAAAGTGACTATGATTTAGGCACTACCCTCCATTTGTTACCATTAAAGGTCAACACTCCACAGAGGGCTGTCTGGAGGTCGTTAAACTCTCGATAATAAAAAGAAATAACCCTATCGCTGCAACTGGCCCTTTTACGACTCATCTTGTTTTATAACGCCTTCATATATATAAATGTACGAGTATGTTTGTTGTGAACCGTCCGTCCGTGCGCCTAAATCACGGCTCCGGGTGCTTTTACGGGTGTGCAGCGCCGCCGAAAACGTCCCGTTTGTTTACCCTGCAGCTAATTAGATAGCGGGTATTTTATTATTGTGTAAACATTAACTTTTTATTAATACATCCGCGCCAGCGCAGCGGCCGTTATGACATTTCGGTATAACATGAAATTGTGGATAAGATGCTAAACTTTCAGATTCTTGGCCGTCGTTTTTACATGACAAAGACTACTTTGACCGGTCTAACCTTTTTTAGAAGAACAAACGTCTTTACTGATGTCTACAAGTTCAAGGCTCAATGGAAATTTTGTCTGCTCCGTACATCTCACTAAGATCCCTGTCTAGTAGTTTCGAGTTATTAAAAACATGACTAGCGTACCCCTACTTAGCCTCTAATTGAACCCTTGGTGGACAACAGATATAAGTTGGTATCCTGTTTGTCATAGCATTGAGTGCTGGAGAGAGTTCTCCGAGACGTGCGCAGAAGGGAATTGTTGTATTTTATATGAGATCCTTGGGCACTTCGCGAAGTATTCTCTCCAAAGCAGGTTCTATTGTAGAAAAATTCTTTTCCGATAAATCTGTCTTACTGTGATCTAAGCCGTATGGTCTGAGAGTGTTCCTGAAACACTTAAACATTTATTTCATTATTATATTAATCAGATATTTTTACTATAATTTTTTTTTCAATAAACTTACAGGATATGTAAAATTTCATCATAGCTTATTACATACTATGATGTCACCACACTCTGCACTTCACTTCCACTTGAGAGCTTTCGATAAGTATCCTCACCGTTTGAAGCACAGTATTTATCCGAACGCACAAGCAATTTTAGGACCTTCAGCAAACTATCTACGATTCAAAATCTAGTGTTTGTACTGCGCAAACTTAGTAACGATATTCAGTAACTCATCATTCCCCCAAGTGACGTCAGGTCTAGAAAGTGAGACAGGGCTACTTTAAATCTAAAATTACAATTCGCTTACAAGGCATTCGTTGTGAGAGAGGTCAGGCCGAGCGTTGACAGCACGGCAACTGACATCGGCGCTGATATCTCGTGTACAGTATTGCATAATGATTCTGATCAGGTGGCAGTGGAAAGCATGCTGAATTTCAATGAGTTGTGAAAAAACTTTATAGAAATCAGTTCCTTTTGATGCTACACAGCTCAAGTTAAAAAATGGTTAGGATCATTATCATGTCCTAATCATTTCTTCGTTAGTATTTTGAATATTGAATTGCTTATCTACATCTTAGGCTTTATAGTTAAACAATTAATTGTTACAGCGTATAGGTTAACTGTGATTCCTGTGGAACTAGAAAATTTGTAAAAAAAACTAACTAAACTATTATTCGTCTAGCAATGATTTGTTATTATGTCATCATAAATCTCACGCTTACCTACAATGGGAATTAATGCAATATCTTTGTCAATGAGATCATCATCATCAGTTTTATATCTACTTATCTATATACACTTATAAACATTGTTCCTTCTTCTATCCTTATACTTACGTTTTTATTTAAGTTTGAATTTTAATTGAAATGACTAAAACTTATTTTTTTTATTAATTCAATCTGGTGACTATACTCATCAAATTTTAATAATAATAAACAAATAAAAATTGTATGTGACAGTGAACGCTATTCACTTTATCCATATTTGTCGTACAATTGACTAAGATAGTTAGTTATGTTTGTCGAATATCTCGCGGGCGAGACCGAATCGGAATGGTCTCCGTTATAGTTTTCGAGAACCAGCCAAGGTGCATCGGATACCATAACATCGGTATGAAGATAACAGCGTCGTTAAATAAACGAACTAGAACTATTAGCAGGGCCGATATTACCAGCTATGTTTAGAATTCCTTTCTGGTGATTTCTTGAGTTATTTAAATTCTGATAATTTTTTTTTACCATTATTAGTTTCAGTCTTTATAATGCAATAATTTAGCAGTGATAAATTTAAAGTATTGTTGTATCATATATAATTATAATTTATAAAAAATAACCACAAAAATATTAATCTATGTATCTATTTGCAGAAAGTGGAAAGCAAAAGAAAGATCTTTTTGGATTAATGTCTAAGAATGGCAAGGACAGCAAGAACAAGATGTAAACTTTAAGAAAAAAATTACATTAATATAAACCAGTCTTTTATAGATACTTCCCATTTCCATAGAATAATCCATAAAGGGTGAAAAAAAGTCTTAGGTTCCAATAATTTCACTACAACGTCCAAAACCGAAACAGTGATATTTGCGTATCATTGTTTAGCAGCAGAAATAGGGAGCTGCAGTAAGTACCTAGACAACCAGTAAATCCTAACCTATACTAAAATGAAGACTTAGTTCTAATTCGGTTTCTTCTTAACAATATTCGTTGCATCGATAAAAAAATATCTATGTGGAAACGGTACTTTTGTCGTATTGCTTTGAAGTTTTTTCCTCGCTATAAACTATTCGTGTGGGTACATAACATCGGCATATTTCGAGCGTGCTATCAGCAGGTCACCACGCGATACACTGCAGCATTCGTACTGATTACCAGATAATTATAATTATTAATGGCACCAACAGTGTACGCGGTGTTCCCGTGTCCACATTAATATTGATAATTACGATCGTTATGTTTAGAAATGCCTCGTCCGACAATTATGAGGTTGCTACACTTTGATAATAACAACTGTACGTTTTATTGGGTTATCGATATGTTTGAATGTATTGTTCGCAACTTTGCCAGCTTTACCATGATTTTCAAATCTTAAATTATTTTAGATTTTCTTAATATCATCATTATGATCTCAACAGATAAATGTTCACTACTGGACTTGAGTCTCTTGCAAATGTATTACTCAAAACATTGCTTTCATTGGCCAAAATTTTATCAGGATATTAAATCGTTTGGTTAAACCATTGTTTTCTGTTGCATAATTCTGTTAGATCACAGTTTTTGTTGCAGCTTAATTTTTTTTGTGTATTAAACCAAATGGTTATAATTAACTACAGTGAAGATATTCCCACGTTAATTTACCCTCGGTGATATTATCATTAGGTTTACTTTTGTTAGGGCAATGACATTGTAATTAGCTGCCCCTTGCCCACAATTAATACTCAGTGAAGATTTATCACCCAGAGTCATTCGAAGATCCTTATCATCGACCTTTAAATCCTAAGCAGGAGCTGGAGTCGGTAAGTCACGTGCGCGGGACCGATGACCTCCGCCGGAAGTGTACACCGCTCGGCGGGACCGGCGTGAGGCAATAATATAATGCCAGATGATTTATTTGTAAACAGTCGCCGGCGCGGTGCACGTCAACGCGCTGCAGCGATATTACTGCGGTACAGGCGGACACGGAAATGGATCTGCATCACCCATAAACCCCACCCACACAAAAGTGGCGAATTTTATGTTTAACGGAGAGACAAGTTAAGAGTAGTCAATACATCTAATTGTAGAGCAATCAGTGATCGAAAAGAAGGGAATGGACTTGGAAAAAGAGATTTAAAAATAGATAGTCATTGTTATAATAATATTATACACAACCACAAAGTAAAAATTACATCAAAGAAATACAGTGTTTTTTTTTCGCTGTGAAAGCTATCTCCTCCAGAAAACCTAATAGAAAAGAAGAAGTAATCAATATGAACAGGAATTATAACGGTGTATTAATTTACTAAGGGATGAAATATTTGATGATAGTAGCAAGCAATCATCATTTCAACCCATGGAAGTCTACTGCTGGATATAAGTCTCGTACCAAGCAATAGCACAAATAAAAGGCTTTAAGGAATAGGTTAAAACTAATCTTATATGTAATTCATATATATGTAAAGAGAGTAGAGTACATTTATATATTGAGCATTAAACTTAAACTGTAAATATGTTTTGATCTAGATCTATTTTTATTCGAGAAAATACTCTTACTTGATAAAAAACCATAATACAACAAAAATGCTTTCAATCGTTATAAGATCCTCAATTCTAAATTCTTGAGCCATATATTGCTTCTTTGACTTATACTATTTTTTTTTTAAAGCTTTCTATGAAATTTAATATAATATGTATTACGGTTTGAGAATTTTTGTTAGCGAAGATAAAACGCTTTATTTTTTTTAACAAAAAAATTTTAAGTCTATATAGTAATTTAGTTTATTTTGTTTATACTAATATTAAGTATAACATTATTTCCGTTGCCTGTACGCTGTGGATTGTTTACAACGGCAGCTTTTGTTTATTTTCGCTTCATTTGGATTAAAAAGCTCCCAAACTCTATTCCCGGCATTTATAGACGCTTTTATTTAGGCTCAAGTCCCTTTTTCGGATGCGGTATGCCTGTCGTAAAAATTTTCATTAAATAGCAAAAAAAAATTATATTTTATACATCCTTCATCATTTCAAAAAAGCTACAGGATTTATTAAAGTTTTTTCGGAAAGATCTATTATATAAATTATTGTTTTAATTTATTTCAATAGTTCTGATATTTGTCGCTACATTATTTATCAATGTGGAATTTGATATAAAGTTCATATGTGGAAATAATGGAGAAAAATAAATTAAATGAATTATTATATACTAGCAGTTTCCCGCCCTCTTTGCTAGTTGTAACACCCCCGCCACTCTTTTTAGGGACGGAGTTTTGTAAAATCTTTACTTAGCTGCCCTCTAAATGGCAAAAGCAATATCTTTAATAAATTCTAAGTGTTTACGTTTAATAGTATCGAATATTTCGCGATGAGTCAATGAATCTCTGGATATCTTTGAATATATAAATGATATAGTTAGATATGAAGATACTGCTTGATACATGACAATGCGACGCTAGTTAGTATGATAAATACAGCACGACATTGTGCTCGTCGATTTAAAACATACGATATTAAGCCTTATTACCTAAGTAATTTCACTAGCTACGACGCCCTTCAAACGTGAACACAATAATGTTTGTACAATTACTGATTGGCCGCAGAAATAGGAGCTGCGGTGGTACCTACCTAGACGGTCTCCAGCAATAGAGACATACCACTAGTTTATTAATCCCCTTATCCATAACAATGTAACTTGAAACTTTAGCTTGTTACCGTCTCTAGTTTAAACCGTTAAAAAAAAAATTGAGTGTCTCATTAAATAAGTTCCATAAAAGCTCCTTCCTTAATTCCAGTGTCATAAACAATGATCGAGAGTCGTAAATTAGCCAGGAACATATTGTGAATGATTTCGACCGTCGGTCTGATGATGTAGTAAATCCATCATTTTTATTATTACCCAACGAGTCAGATCATATTTTTATAGATTTCTTTAATATGTTTACATCGTAAAACTTTGATTGGACGATGAGGAACTGTATGGGTTTTATTTTACCAATACTTTAATACGATAGTAAAAAGTAATGTCCAAAAAAGCTTTTTTTGTATTGTAATAAATAATCTAACACCTTGTTAAAGCAAGTTTGTTTAAGTTTAGATTGCTAGTAACGACTGTGTGCTAAAAAAATTTATAACAACACTAAACGTCTTCCGATTTGTCTATCAAATGTATGATACGTAGTGTAGTGAAGCGAAAAAAGCGAAGTGAAGAGATTTCTTTATTTTTGTGGATTTATATTTTTCCTATACATCCTTCAACGATCTAAAAGAGTTTTTATATTTGCTGAATTATAAATCATAAACCATTGTTTCGATCTATAATTACGTAACAAATAAATTTCCAAAATTTAGTAAAAAAAGTTATTTAGATTAGATAGATAGTTTAGATATAGATACATAATTAATTCTTCTCCTGAAAACAATAGGATGGAAAAATCTTCCAACTGATATATGAATAATCAACAGGTATTATGACTACCTAAATACACATCAAGAACACAACCAATCACCATCATTGCTTCCAAAATGAAACTAACATATAAATATGAAAATAGTAGATGGGACCAAAGAAAAAAAAGGAACGCACTAATCTGTAGTTAAGTAAGAATCCAATCTTAGTCTATGACAAGAAGGCAATTTGAAAAGAATTCATTTTGTGTGAGAATTCACACATCACTATAAACCGGGCACAACCATATCGGCACAAAGTATGCGATGCCCGTAAGTCCATCGCGAATGCATTAGGAGCTATCTAGAGAACATGACATTTCTTGCTCATCCACTTCAAGAGCTCTCAAAGCTAGTTCTTTTCTGTTATAAACTAGCTATTCCCCGCCCACTTTGCTGGCCGTAATATAGAATTAGATATGACTAGAGTTAAACATTTGTATGAAATATTTCGGCAACCCGCCGACTCTCGGGCCGCTTCCCGTTATTAACACCGCCGCAAATTTGTAAAATCCATCCAGCTAAGAAGCTGACCTCTAAATGGTAGAAGCAATATTTCTACCAAATTTTAAATCTCTATATCTAATAGTTTCCGAATTCTCGTGATGACTCAATGAATCTCTGGATATCTGTTATATCTTATATAGATGTGTCACTTCTTGGTTTACCAGATTTTTTCGAATAACAAGAAATCTATACCTTGTGGTCTTTTATAAGCCACTTTGATCTAATCGATTTTTTTTTCTTAATAGAAGATCAGTCATTTAATTTTCTAAGGAAAACAATCATATTTTTACCTCTTCACATGCGAGAAAAAAATCATATGTTATGTGGTTATAAATAAAAGATAGTAGACGTCAAAAGTACAAAAATTATTTATAAATAGCCGATTTCGTGTTTTCACTGTGGCGCAAGGCCTTTCTTAACAAATAGAGTCAAGGTCATTTATCCACCACTATCGCCAAAAGCCAAGTGCCAGAGATGGTTCTACTTTTTAGAAAACTTCGTTTTGCTCATGATGTTTTCTTTCATCGGACGCTCAAGCTTAGTGAGGATCGAACCCATGTCGTTTTCTATACTGAGCTATTACTACTTCCGTCAAATCATACAATCGAGTAATATCTGCCATAAAAATTGTTTACCAATATACAACCGCTACGGCTCGCTCGCAAGTACTTCAAAAGCACATTATCAATTGACCCAAATGCTTACATGTAATTTAGATAAAGTTTTAGGGTTAAAGATCAACAACCTAGACTATACTTATTTAATTATCAAAGTCCAAAATAATTACAAATAACAAGCGAGTTTATTTAGGACATCGTTTATGTTAATCCAGTGTATATCATCCCAACTAATTTGACATTATTATAGATCATTGTCCGTTCATTCTATCGCTTTGGGTGATAGTGTAAAAACAAATGTAAAAGAGCACGATTGTCTTAAATCAGCAGCTAAAGAGCATGCACGACATCATAAAGAATATCTACGATACTGTATACTAGTCAATTCCATGTTCAGTAGTGAGTAAACAAATCAACGGGGCAAATAAATCAGGCCCCTCTATCGCGAGTGGAATCCGCGCCTGTGACATGTCAATCCCACTTTTGAATAATGCAAAAGGAAAACTGGCTGTTTACAGTCCGCTCGCACAGAACGACCTCTTGTTCGGGCCTGTTATAGGCCGTTATGACTTGTCCGACTTTAATAGTCGGCGGTAATAGCGGCGGTGCTTTGTCCGCTCTAACCGATGTTTATAGTTTTTTCAGACCTGTTCCTGTTTTTATCTATGGTAACGTTCAATGTTTTTAGATTTTATACATAGGGATCATACGTATTTTCCTATTGATAGCCCAGTTAATATTTTCAACGTTGGGACTCGGAGTCTCTTTTGTTTGTTTTCAAGGGGAATCTTTGAAAAGATCTTATGAGGAAAGCAAAGTTATGTAAAGATTTTTACCCTCTAAAACCCTCTCGGTAGTCTCCAACGTTCGAAGAGGTCGTGGGATCTCCATTTGGAACGCAACCGCGACATTTCTAACACTACCCTGGGATAACCCGTCCCGGGATCTGTTTTATGCAGTCCCTACCATCCTCGCGAGTACTACCTTAATAGCAGAAGACCACGTCCAGCTATTGACCTCCTTAGCGCCCCCCGATGAGAACCCCCTTCCTGACCGCCAACGACCCCAAGGGACTCGGAGCCTACTCTTACAACGAGACAGCCAATACCTCAGTCGTTACAGACTATTGGATTTATTTGTTCGCTAAAGCGTCTACTTATTACATTGCGGCATTAGTTAAGATTATGTACACTGCATGCTCTTAAAATTGACGATGATTACGATTTTACTCACAACTTTGAAACAATTCCCAGTAAAATATACGACAATTACGTTAAAATTATTTAAAATCAACAAAGTTGGCTCTTCTATAGCTAATACTCTAATGACTCGAGACAGACCGTCCGCAGTGTATCGACTTGACCATTCCTTCCGTGTTGTCATGTTAGAAATGTTGCCATTTTATTATTAACGAAGATGTTTTACAAACATAAAATAACATTTATTTTATTAATTTTTGATAACACTGCCGAGATGTAAAATAATGTGGCGCTAGTTAGGATGGTATACACAGCATCACATTGCGCTCGTCGCCTTAAGGCATACATTGTTAAGTCTTGTTACTCCTAATAATTTCATCATCTACAATTCCCTTCGAACCGGAACACAGTAATGTTTGGACACTACTGCTTTTCGGCAGATATATCAGCTGCTCTAGTACCTACCTAGACGGTCTACCGCCAGTGGATAATGGTAGTTATTACTAATCAGTGTTTACTGTGTTACTGAAGTGACCTTTTAAGTACTTTTATACAAAGATAAGAAGAGATGTGTGTGCAAGCAATTACTTGATGGTAAAGTTGCCCATGGTGCTTATGATATATAGCAAATTCAGATTTAGTTTCATTAATTTAAAATGTATCTGTTTTAAACTTAATTTTTAGATACTTTCAAGGCTTTTACTTGATACTAACTTAAATACTGCTACAAAATATGTGAAACTATAAAGTGTCGCAAATATATTGTTATTCATACTTCGAAGTTATACCGAGGTTAATAATCTAGATACTAATAAGTTGTCCTGCATTCCGCTTAACCAGGACCGTCATTATATTTCTAGCCGAATAAATACGTTTAGGTCAGACATAGACTAGATTTTTTTATTCTAATAGTCACGTCAAAAACTATTAAATCGCCTACTACTGCTCCATCCGTGAGTTATGGAGGTCCAACAATAAACCTTATGGGCCGGCATCGAGCCTTCTCGGAAGGAGAAACTCGCGTACAGGATGATTCATTTTCGAAAACGTTTATTTTAATTGAACTGTCATATTTAAAAAAATAAAAACGCGTCGGAAAGGTCGTCGCTGTGTCTGGTAGCTCTGTGGGGGTCTGGCTCACCTTTACGCGTTAGTTTTGGTAATCTGATGTCAGATGTTGGTTACCTTAAGGATTTTAATTTATTTTGTTGATTTTATTCCAACTTCTACCTGGTCAAGGTGATATGTTGATGTTTCTTTTATTATCGTTGCTTTATTAGAATAACACTTATTAATTATGATTCTTAATTGCCCTATACTCGGTAAAAGGGATATTCCTATCAAATTACAAGTCTCCGGGCCTTAAGGTTCCAGAAATACCGAGATGAGTCTCTACTTAGGTGGAAATCTGTTATACATGTAGATCATCATCATCATCATCAGTCGGTAGACGTCCACTGCTGGGCATAGTCCTTCCCCAAAGATCTCCACATAGATCGGTTGGTTCCCGCGATTCTCACCAGATCGTCGTTCCACCTTGTGAGGGGCCTCCCAACACTGCTAATTAATTATGATTTGTTATGAGATGTCCATAACAATAGAAAACGGAGGGTACTATGCCAAGTTACTTTTGCCAGTATGCACTACAGATAGGAGAATATGCAAGATTCTTACGACAAAGATTTTGCAAATGCCATCCTTTCAGAATAAATAGATTTTTAATAGGTAAGTCCTTTATATTGAAAGTACAGAAATAAGGCTTATATCTGGTAAACAGGGGAGAAAAGCCATAGATATAACTATTAGCTATTAATATTTCAGATAGTACTATACGTATATACTACTATACTTTATGTTATGGTCAGCAGTGTTAGTTATACTACAATTTAATTTATTACTGTTAACTTAATTTGTAACATGTATACTATTAGTTGTTTGTTAAGACCAAAACCAAGAAGTTTTAATTATACATTACTTTAAACCATACTTTAAATCATTGTAAATTAAACTTTTTTTTAAGTACAATTTGTCTTCCTAAAATCTCTTCATTTTTTAAACATGTAAAAGGATATGATTTACGGAACCAAACAAGTTTTATATAGCAGTTAACAAGTAAAGAGCGTACAGAATTTCGTCGCGTTAATTCTCACCGTTTGTACGAAAAACCGATTTCGGGTACATTTTTTTTTTGTCGGTTCAAATTCCGCAGAGACCTTAATAAATCTGCCCTGTCTCCGATCTAAGGAGTCGAGAATTAAGCCAGCGCGTCATTTGTCCGGAATATCCTGACGCACGGGGCACAGCGATGGCTTTCAAAGGAGTGCGAAATCGTTATCGTGTCGTAAAATTGCTGCAGCGTTTTGCTTGTGAAGCTTATAATCCTCTTTATATGTCATTTATTAATATGGATTTGTAACTTTTGTCGGAGCTTTACACTGCAGTATGCTTTTTACTTTTCAACGTATTGCCGACATACTAATATGAGAGCCAACAATATATATATCATCATCATCTACGGATAGACGTCTACAATTTACTAACTTTTATATTTTTGTTATACACAACAATAGTGCTATGTGATATGTACTTATATAAGACATTGGTAATGATGTTCACACAGTAACACACTTTGCTAATCAATTTGATACGTATTAAGAAGTTTTCTAGTAATTAGTAATTTTTCTAGTTTAAGCACTCTTTAGATTTAAACAGGGTACTGTTTGCACACTACTGTTTACTGAAATGAGCGCTGTTGTAGTAGCAATCTATCCAGTCTTCAACATGAGACCTATAAAAACATGTTGATTTTATTAATATAATAATAGCCAATATCAGTTTATCCATCGAGGAGAAGATCTTTGGGGTAGGTCTATGACCAGCAGTGGACGTCTATCGGCTGATGATGAAATATCAGTTTTAAAGAATGACTGAATATCGCAATATACTATCAAACTATCTATATATCAAACTACCCATCAGACTTCATTTGGATGCTACTTGATGATAATGAGGACATATTGGTTTTGCTGGTGATAGATCTCTGTTTCCGGAGACCGTTTAGGTTTACTAACGATGACGAAGAAGTTTTAACCTGCTCACAATAACGTGATGTCAGTTACAATGATGTATACTGCACCACATTGTGATTATCGCCTTGAGACGTACGATAATGAGTCTCGTTACCGTAGTAATTACACTAGTTACAATTCTGACCGGAACATATATTTGTACACAATTTCTTTTCGGCTGCAATATGTAGTGCGGTGGTACCTACATAGACGACCTCTGGCAACGGAGATCTACCACCAGTAAATTCCTCTCGTGAGTATGACGACAATTTATGATAAAGTTTTATTAATGAATAGGAAACTTCAAAGGTTGAACGACATCGGTACGTCAATTTTAAACGCATTAGACTTATACACGTCCCTGCTCATCCAGCGTGCGTCGGGCCGTGAAGATAAGGCGGCGCACATCCTACACGCGCCCGCGACAACCTGTCACCGTCACCGTCCATTATTGATGGTGCTTTAATATCTGATAACGTTGGTGCACTTAACAACATTCACTTATATTAACTCTGTGCTAACAACGCTAACAAAACAAAAAACAAAGCAACAAATATGTAATATACATAAGGTCATGGCATTGTGGCTGTGTTCATACTAGATAGCTTCTGATAAATATTTCTATCAACTTGTAAACAAAGTTATTGCAACGTTTACTTGATTTTGCTATTTTTATTAACTTTAAAATTTTAAATATTTTTTTTTCAAAGCGACGAGACGAAGGGATAAATTCACATTATACACATGCCCATAACAACGTGGCGCTAATTAGGATGATGTAGACAGTACCACATGCTCGTCGCCTTGACACCTAAGATAAGTTTCGTTAAAGCTTGAATTTTCACTAACTACAACGCCTTTCAAACCGAAATATTGTTTAGCGGGAATAAGAGCTTCGGATTAGACAGTCATTGGATCGTAAATAGAAATCTTCCACCACTTACGTTATTAATACCCAAATTATTTGTTAATGTTAAATATCACAAAGAATAAAAGCTCTTAATAAACTTAGTTTAAGGAACTTATAATTAAAATTGTGATGAGAACTTAATTACAAAATGTTGCTTAGTTATAAAATTATTAAATTAAAGGTTAAGATTCTGTAATATCATAAGTTATCTTCAATCATACCTTAAAAAAATTTTGGAAAATATTTATTGTTATATAAAGGTGTTGCTCTGTTTCTTTTTTGATAACAAATATCCTTGCTCACATCCGGGAAGAGCCGGACAGTTGGAGTAGAGATCTGTATGACGGGTTATGTCCAACTGTGGCCGTCTATTGGCTGAGATGATGGTAATTTTGTATGAATTAATTTTACAAAAATTATTAAACGTAGGGCGAAATGGTAGAGTTAATGTTTACAAGGTAGACTGTCAATCTGTTGAAGGTCCTTAAGAAAATAAAGTTACTTGTAAGGAAAACAGAATTGATTGATGACTTAACCACAAATAATTGATGAATTTAATAATGTAAAATAATGAATCATCTGTTGGTTGAAATGTATAGTATCTCTTGTTTAATCTCACATTGCGAGTGGCCACAAAACAAGTAATAAATATACAGCCTCCGAACACTAGATTTACGTACTACAACATCCAACAGGAGCCACTGTAATTGCGAACCGGTTGTATGAAAAATTCATGAAGGCCCTGATTGAGTCCTACACTGACGGAACGTCCACGGAATAACAAAATGGCCGTCAGCTTAGATGCGATCTGATTACCGGCACCTGGATGTATGTAAGAAAAAGTAATTGAGACATTATAGTCCATGTCTATCTCTCATCTCGGCGAGCCGAGTAAAAAGTTATATCGTCTTATAAAGCATCGAATAGCGCAACGGGGACGCGCAGCGGAATAAAATACAACTGTAAAAAAACAAGATAATTATCCTTATCAATTTTTTTTTATTTATTTAATGAAGCGACGAAACGAACGGGACGTTGACCTGATGGTAAGTGATACGCGCGCTCATAACGACGTGGCGCTAGTTAGGACGATAAACACAGCGCACCACATTACGCTCTTCGCTTTGAGACAAGATATTTTTTTATTTTTTTTAATTATATAATTCCTCTGCGTGTCGTGGATCAGGGCCTTAATTATCTATTTTTCATTTACCATCACATATCTTAATTCTAATTCCACATTCTCATCTTTCATACTCTGCTCTACTATCAAACTTCTCATTCTACATACCATTTCCTTTTGTCATTCCTCTCTCACTTTGTGGAGACCGTCCTCTGTGTTTACTTCTGGGAGAGGAGGGGGGGAGCCTGAAAGAAAAGCATCCCCCGTAGCATCGTTTCTTAATTCTTCTTCTTCTTCTAATTTATATAATTTGTTCTTGCTTAGTTCTTAGTTATTTTACATTGCACTACTTTATTACACTTTATTTGCTTTTACCTTAATTTTCAATAACATTTTGTTTTTTACTACTTATTTATATACTATTTACAATTTGTTTATTTTTGGTTTTATTTTTATTTACGTTTTATTCATTTTTATAGTCTTTCCAATGACTCTCCTACAGTACTCTAGAAATACTTTACAACTTTCGTCTTCATTCATCAGACAGGCGATGACTTGAGACAAAATATTAAGTCTCAAGGCGACTCAAACCGGAACACACCTTCAAAACGGAAATAAGAGCTGCGGTGGCATCTACCTAGACGTTCTCTGGCGAGAGAGACCATTAAATAAAATAAACAGATATCTTAATGTTCCCAGAACTGGGACTCGAAGGATTTCTGAAGAGGAGAAAGTCAAAGCTATTTATCCGAGTGCGTCTACATCCAAACTGCTGTTCTTGAATCATTTCGATTTACCACTTATAAAATAGCTGTGGAATTGTGAAATCCGCCAACCGGCACTTGACCAACGTGGACTTCCAACTATGGGAATATTAACTTGGCATTTTGCTGCTACAACTTTAAGAATCGGATCTATATTAACAGCGTGTTATCGAACAATTTATGCATTCACCATCGTGGTTTGTCACTGGTGGCCATTCCATTTTATTATTCCGCCGGTTCGTTTTACGACAAAATTACAAAAAAAGAGGGGTGGCGGGGGGTGTCCCGCCGATTGGACGGTGCCTTTATTATTTGAGATCAGCTCAAGATGTATCCACTCCATCCTATTATAAGCGTATTATATTTTATAACTTGTAATGATAGATGTAAAAGGCGCCTTCGCCTCACAAATTATTACTTTTGTTGCTAATAAAAATAATGACTGCGCGCGCACACTATAATGAGTAAATAGTCGTTTTTCCGTTTGTGAGTCGTTCAGTTATTTATTTACAATCGCTTAGTACACCGTCGGGTCCTAGATTAGTGCTATAAATGTAGTTATTTGTGTGAGTAAAATGGTTATCCAGCAAATAATTATACGTAGGCGACGGTAATATATGTTATAAAGGCATTAGTTTTTACAACTACACATTTTAACACTTAATTAATGCTCCTATATGTACATATTTAAGATTTTCTTTTTACACAAAACCCTAGCATTTAATGCTAGGATTTACAGGATTAGTCAATATATAATATTAATTAGATAGTACAATAAAATTTTTAGTAACGAAAATTTTCAGATAATAAATACTAGAGGATATCCTCTGTTCCTAATCCCCCTATATGAACCTCTACTATTGATGGCACTTGGTGCCCCTCGGTACTGAAGGCCATTCTGACTGACCGACGTTGGCAAGGCGCCGGAACCCCAGGGCATTGCGAGACCGATCAATGTGGAGATCTCTGGGGGAGGCTTATGTCCAGCTGTGGACGTCTATCACCTGATGATGATGATACTCCTTTATTATTCTTTTCAGCGGATTTGTATGAGCTATTTGTACGGAATAAATCTTAGAGGTACTCCGATGTACTTCTGATTTATTTCTATCGATGTGATGCTTTGATGGTTATACAGAATAGAAGTGGAACAATCTATCAGTAACTGTTTTTAAATTCTAAGCACTAGATTTTATAAATTTGTTGGCGAGATCTAAAGACTACAGCGAACGCTAATTGTTTATAGATAAAATATATTTTAATGGAGGTAGATTACCATCTAGGTAAGTAGGTATGTAGGTACCACCACAGTTCCTCTTTCTGCTGCCAAACAATAGTGTGGAAACATTACTATGTTCCGATTTGAACGACACTTAACATGATACCTTTCAAGGCGACGAGCACCATGTGATGCAGTGTATATTATTTTAACAAACTCTACGTTATTATGAGTAGTCGTATTGTTTATCATCTGGTGAGCGTTTCGCTCATCTCTTCGCTTTTTTGAATAAATAACAATAAAACTTTTAACTTTCGTTTGGTTTAAGCTAAAGTACGTAACATTAAGTTTCCAGACAAATACCGTTATTATTATTATATTAATCAGTCTTAAAAATAATATTTACTTAACGCATCGACCTTAAATGAAACATCAAAATCAAAAAAAAAAAAAACGCCCTGCGCGAAATCAGTAAAACTTGTTTCACATCCAGCGCAACAGTTTCAAAACTTTCTTCCTATTCCGAGAGGAATCTCCGCCTAGCGCCATCCCTCTCCTCCTAATACGAGCCAACAGTAATGTGTGATGTGAGAAAAGGAGAGCGCACATGAAGACGTCACGAAGGCGAAGGCGCGCGAGTGTTCCTCCACTTGTTTTATTTATTCTGATGCTCGCTATTTTTTTTTATTCTCCTTCACGGAGCTACGTCTTTGTTCGAGTTCGGGGGGCCCGCGCTCGTCCGCGGCTGGTAACTTGGATAATTTCTTTATTCACCGCGCCCACCCGACCATTTTCTGGCCCGCATTATTATGTTATGAGCTTGATTTGTTTAATAATTTCATTACCGGCCGCAATATGCCCGCGCCCATTGTGTTGCCATCCTCCAAGGGGGATCAGTCGCCCTTTATCTCACCATAAGTTACAGGCCGTTGTTTTATTTTAATATCTTTTTTTTATTCTTCGAAGCGACAATACGAGCGGAACGTTACACCTGATGGTAGATGATACGCCTGCCTATAACAACGTGGCTCTAGTTAGGATGATATACACAACCGCACCTTATGCTCGTCGCCTTGAGACAAGATATAGTCTCGTTATCCCAGTAATTCCACTATCGACAGCAGCCTATAAACCGAAACACGGCAATGTTTCCCCACTAGTTTCGCAGCAGAACTAGAAGCCACGATGGTACCTATTTAGTCTTCGGCGACAGAGACCTACCACCAGAACAGTTCTGTACAGTTTCGTAATATATTTTTGATAATTATTTATTTATTGTAAACAAAAGCAAAATACAACATTTATCATTTAAAACACTATTATATAAAAAAAAATTGTCGAGTTTGTTACTTTTATCCCCATCTTCCTCAAACTCGTTGACAATTCAACAAGGTCAGATGTCCAGACATCGCGTCAGGGGATACAAAGGGAAGGGTTCTTCTTTTTGCCCAATGTCCCACTGTTAGGCCTTGAGCCGCGCCAAGATGCCCGTACCGATAATCCGAATGCCTCGAATAGGCAGGTGGGGTTTAAATAGAGATGTTTGTGTCCTGATGTGCCGTTTTATGAAAGTGTCGAAATGAAACGCGAACAGTTCACAGTGTGCGAATACTAACCGCACAGATAATGAATTTCAGTTAGGTTTACTTATTGTTCTATTTGGTATTAAGAAATTCGACCTATATTTATAAAATAGTTTTTTTTTAACTTTTGTAGAGCATCATCATCATCAGCCGATAGACATCCACTGTTGAACATAGGTCTCCCGTAAAGATCTCCAGATCGATCAGTCCGGCGTTGCCCGCATCCAGCGGTTTCCTACGAACTTCAGTCGTTTGTAGGGGTTCATAGGGATTTGAGCTATTCCCCAACACAGCTCAATGCGAATTTGTGGGTATATTTGATTTACATCTTAATTGAGTTGTACATCCCAAGTATCTGAAAGATCAACACGTCTCAAAGTTATATTCAAGAAAGCTATTCCAATCTGTATACTATGTACTAGTGATTTATTTACAAATAGTTCCTGATGTTAATAATAGCCACGTACCTGCAATTTCAATATAGATTAGTTCCGTTTAAACTAACATTGAGGTCTAACTATGTTGGTCGTTCGCGCAGGCTGGCGGCGGCTGCGGCGGCCGCTGCGGGCGCGACCAGCGAGCTGAGCTACCTCGCCGCCCTCCATCCCGCTTACCGGCCCGTCCCATACGACCATCCACTATATGGGACGAACACTTTACGAGGTAAGTAAGAATCGTTAAGTGTAAATATTTTCAGCTAATTTAACTCACTCGGAAATGGTTTCCGAGCATTCGCTCAGAAGCTTTAGTTGGGGTGAAGTTTATTTATAAAATTTTCTCAGAAGCAGTTCTTTAGCGAGGAACGCGTGACCGTGGTCAGTGTTGCACGCACGGTTTATAACAAAGTATTAGTTAAATCTATCTATTTAAATAACAATAAATTTATGTCGGTACCAGTAGTAATTCCATCTCTCCATCATCAAGGTTTATAAGCTTATTTAATTAGATAAACTTATTAGTATAACAATACCTCTAGGCTCTAAAGGCGTGTGTACCAAAATACGTTTATTCAGAGCAGCGAAAAAACAAAAATAAACCTTTCCTGACATATTCTTTTTGTTTTTATAGTTTTAAAAAATTATATAGAGCAGAATTTCTTAAAATTTTATTGGAAAAAAAATATATGTTTTTGTTTTATACTACCGAAAGTCTGCAAAAAATCATTAATTTAATTTAATCAAGTAAGGGTATTCACAATTTTTTTCGAATTTATCTACTTAAGTCTACTCATAGATAGAGTTCAAAAAACTAAGTAAGACTGCATTTAAAAGTAATTTTTGCCATAAGTACATATATAGGGTGGCGCAAAAGTAATCCTCCTATCAGAAAATGCTATAAATTTTGCCTTGATGTAAAAAAATTAAAAGACCAAATAAAAATAATCCACAAGAATAATCAAAATTTTTCATATTTTTTTTTAAATTACAGCCAAAAAACATCGGAAGGTTATTTTTGCGCCACCTTGTATACCTTGTATACAAGGTGGCAATCGCCCCTTATGAAACTCCACAAACGTGTAGATCTTTGGGGGAAGCTCATGTCCAGCAGTGGACATCTATCGGTTGATGATGATGATATATATGTGTTGCCGAATTTCTTTAACAAGAACTTTATGTTATAGTACATACGAGTATAAGCTATATAAGTAGCGTTGCCTGTAATACAAAGTTAAAATAAAAAAAAAATATTCCATGCACTGCAAACAAAATATCTGAATATATAACAAAAGTTATCGACACTTAAGATGGTGGTGAGTAATACGCCTGGCTATAACAATGCGGCGCTAGTTAGGATGTTATACACTGCACGACATTGTGCTCGTCGCCTTGAAACATAACATGTTAAGAATTTAACCCAATAGTAATTACTTTCACTAGCTACAGCGCCTTCCATATAGGAACACAGTAATGTTTGTACTGTATCTACCTAGGCACTAGTAAATTTTGTCTGTTTACCTTAAAAAACGTTTAAAGGAAATAAGAACTATTTGTAAATTATAACCATAGTGTGTAGCCTATTAGTACAGCTACGTACAGATAGATATGAACTAATGTATTATATATATACAGACAGAGGAGGAAATGCTCGGGTTTTCCTGCGTAATCGAATCAGAAATGAGGAGATCCGCTGGAGGACTAAGGTCACCGACCTAGTACAAAAGATTACTAGTCTCAAGTGGCAATGAGTAGGGCACATCGCTCGAAGGACTGACAGACGATGGGGCATCAAGGTCCTCGAATGGCAACCGCGTATTAGAAGATGCAGTTTCGGCAGGCCCTGCACTACGTGATCCGATGATATGGTGAAGAATGCGGGAAGTAGCTGGATGCGGGCAGCGCAGGATCGATAGATGTGGAAATCTTTGGGGGAGACCCATGTTCAACACTAGACGTCTATTGGTTGATGATCATGATGAGAGGACATAAAAAAAATCGCTGGAAGTAACTGGATTCTAATAGCGCAAGACCGTGCTATATGGAACACATTATAAAACACTTATGTTCAGCAGTATACGTTCATCGGTTGAAATGATGATGATGATTATATAAATGTTTTAGTATAAAATTTCCATGTATACTTTCGAGGTCTTCATCAGCTGCAATTACAAAGAACGTGTGTAACGTTATACCGCTAATACATCGCAACGTTACACTGCATACCGAAACAAACTACACACTCAAACACCGTCTAGTGTTCATTGCAGTAATAAACGTGTCTCGTCTGCTGTAACTATAATCGATGCTTCGAACTGATGAGATTGTTTGACGACATTCGATTACCAACACGATATTTTAAGTGTCGTTAAATCAATACTAAGTTATCAATTTTAAACTTAGCTGCTATATATGTAACACAACAATAACTATACTTTTCTCATTCTATATATTAATACGTACAGAATAAGTTTTATATGTTTTTAAAAATTTACTTTAAGAGAATCAACTTTGAAAAATGATTAAATTTAAGATTTGTGCGTATATATAAAAAAAATATTAAAATACAGAATGCTATAAATAAACGTGAAAGATTCAAGTTGAATTAGTGTAAGATCTTAGACACAAACGTATTCCGTTTATTATTTTTGGAAATAAAGAGAGGAGGGTAATCTTTTAAATATATCTTTGTTCATGTACAAGTTTCTAAAACACCATGATGATTACCATCATTCCGCCAGATGACACGTAAATGGTGTAATAGATGGGTCAGTTTTCTATATTGCAATTACAGGTTTATTCGCGTGTTAACAGCAGCAACCTCTTATAGCGAATGATTTAAAAAAAAAATGGTATGAAACTGCAAATCGCAGCTCGCCCGTATTGCCATCTCTTTCTCAAATCGCGTAATAAACAAACGGAAGCGGGACGCACGAGCCGTCGGGTATCTCACACAACCCCGCAAACGCCGCAGAGGTACACTATCGATGCAATTTATCTGTACAGTGAGGTGTTAATTAGGATTTGAACTCACGACTGCCACCATTCATTTTTCTACAGGCAGCCGATGGAGAATGAACCTTGTGCGGCGGCGATAACAAAGCAAATCGGCAAAATGTGGCAGCCGATGACTGATACGTGAAAGTGGCTATTAAGGGACCGGCCGTGGTTAAGTCACGGGTTGAAATTGGCATGCAGTGCAGTACCGCAGGGTTGAGGTTTCGACCTTGCAATTAAGATGTTACCACGAAAGATTAACTTTTATTTGATTTCTTTAAATTTATTATTATTTTCTTGAAATTTATTTATTTTTGAAAAAAAAAGTAATATATGTATAGTCATCCAAAGATTCAATTACTCATCACGAAATCTCGGAAACTATTTGACCCAAAGACTCAAAATTTAGTAGAGATATTGCTTGTGCCATTTAAAGGTCAGTTAAGAACGGATTTTACAAAATTTCTTTCCCAAAGAGTGTTGCGATACTGTTTATAATAAGAGGCCTTGGAGGGTTGCTTCCGAACGGGAATATTTCTGACAAATCTCTAGTCAAAATTTCAAATCTAATTTTATATTACTGCCGGTAAAGCCGGCGGGGAACAGTTAGCGTTTTAAATTATGTTAAAACATGCTTTTTAATTAAGTAAAACTTAATATTATATCTGTTTCAAGTTTCCATCACTTTTCAATGTGATATTGTTGTCTCTCATATGTTGGCGGGAGGAAGCGCAATGCTAACGAGTGCCTTCAGAATTGAACTGGAAAATACGGCGGATAACTGCTGCGCCAAGGAGGCAGGTTCCTGTACTCTTTTATTTATTTGTCCTTTATTGTACACCAACTAAAAGTTATGGAATACATTATATATAAACATAATTGTACTATGGGCGGTTTTATTGCTCAGAAAGCAATTTGTACCAGACATTCAACTGGAAAAGAAGACATAAACTGGAATCAGAGAAAAGATATTGGTGCACTAAACGATTAAAAACTAAAGCATTTGATGAAAGAAGCAAACAATAGTATAAATAGGAGTTTAGAATTTAAATTTTATGATAGTAGTTGTCTTTTGAAAGAAAATAGGGATTTGGAGACACGAATATCGTTCGATAAGGGAACCGCCGTAACGGAAAAGGAGTTTTGGAAAAATGAAGAGGAATGGACTGGAATGCGAAGGGAAAGGTTTATTGAACAGCGAAGAGTACGACTATGGCAGACGGGAAATAAATTCGTATTGATTTGTTAGGTAGGAAGGTGTTAGAGGATTAAAACAATATCTTGCATAAAGTAGAAAGAATGTGAGTATGCCTGAGAAGACAGATTGGCAGCCATTTGAGTTTTTTGCGAAATTCAGAGATGTGATCATATTTGCGAAGCCCAAATATGAATCAAATCGTATACACAAATTGTGAATACGCTCAAGTTGATAAACTGCGCTTCAGTTAAGTCAAGATAACATAGTCGTGAATAGGCAGAAGAAGAGAATTAGCAAGCACAACTTTATTTTGTTTCCAAGTAGGAGTTTTATCAGTATTGATGATATATTTAGTATTGCTGTTTTTTATAGGTTCAGTTTTCTCATCAAACTATATAATTACTTTTTATACTATTCTAATCCTTTTTATGTTATTATTAATATTATCGCTGTATTCTCATCTCGTCAGTATTCACAATTAAAATGTTTTAGTTTGGCCTAGGTAATAGTTGTTAATGTGTCATACTTTAAAATTTTTTAATAATTGTGATTTTGAAACAAATTATTGTTACATGAGCTACCAGATATATAAAGCTCCGAGATAAACTTTACGACTACCGCAAATATTTTCAACATCCGTTCTAAGCTTTATAGGTAAGTATACAGTTTCTAATGCACCATACATATGCATGGCGGTATCATGTCGCATTTGTCGAGCAAGAACACAAACAAAGCTTATAAAATGTGAAATTATTCCACTTTATCCCTAACACGCCTTCACTAATATCGTCTAACGCTCAGACCGTGGCAGATACGTACATTAATGGACTGATGACTGTCCATGTTGGTACAAACCACAAAATCATTACCAGTTAACATGGGTATGTCATTATTGGAAGAAATGCACGTATGCACGTCATTTAACTATTTAACATGAAATACCCTCGTTCGATTTTGAGACCATGAAATGTTGAGTTTGGATAGTAGTAAGGCTTCGTTTAACCCGTCTGTCTAACTACCACTGTCATATTATAAATCCACCACCGTATCCGCCCAACTATATTCCGGCTAGACGAACATAGTATTCTTTCACGACCTCATTGCCACATAGACATATATTTGAGGTTCAATGTCATCCCCATTTTAAATAATAGCAGAATTAGTAGTAATATAACTCCCGAAATACTGTTTTCTTTTGTTATAGTTTCCGTGTACTTTGATTTAATATTTTTAGATTTAATTAAACCTTACATATATAAACATACTATAGTATTTATATTCTGTATGTCTGTTGTAAAAAAAATAGATGGAGTTTATTTTTACAAGGACTTTGATATCCGGAACTATTGAAACTGATTTCAATGTAATTGACATAACATTATGTTCATATTCAGTGTCGTCTAATTATTATATAGCGATATTTAAAAACCAAACATTTAAGGCTATAGCTAATGGTTGTCCACAGTTGCATCCATATAAATAATTATATAGTTTTTTTTTATAATTTTCTAAAAAGTTTGTCACATATAATAGAGTTGTTGTTATCTGATTTCTATGAAACTTTGTACACTATGAGTAAAACATATAATTTCACATATTGGTTCTTAAATAAGCGAGTAGTTAATTAATGTAATGACTATTGTTATTAAATATTGTACATTTAAATATTTATATGTTACTTCATCGCTGGAAGCTTATATCGAAAGCGTCGGCACAAAGTCTACGTGCAGTGCGTCCGCAGCGCCTGCAGTACGTATTAGCGATTCGACGTGGGGCTGTCCGTTCCCTTCAACATGTCTTTAGGCGTCAGTTTGTTTGTAATATTCACGGCTGGCAACGCTATTAATCATAATAACTAAATAGTCGTAAAAATGCATTCGGAACTTTCGACGCGGCGCGTTTAGAGCATAATGAAATTAACGAACCTCTCTAACTACCTCAATTTCATTGATTGCGTAGCGAACGGATTGTTTATGATTTTTTCCTTTCTGCTCTTAGTGTAATCTGTTTTATTGTATTGTCGGGGAAATCTAAAGTTACTTTGCTTCTAGAGGATAGTCATGGTTATGTGGAATTTGTAACTACTAAAACTCTCATTGGTCATCTTCAGTATAATACGTTGCGCGGGCCACGCCTAAGTATGTCCCAAGGAAGAGCCGTAATACTTGCGTATACACCGGACTCGGTTAGTGGGTAATGAAAGCTCCCACCTTCAAAGCTCACGTACCTGAAAACATTTTTAATCATATTTTATGAAAGACTTTATTACACAAAAGCTAACAAATATACTTTCACAACTCGTACTTCTTCACTATTATGCTTAATTAAAAAAGTTTTTTTCTTTAAGTCTAACACTTTTTTTATCTGCCTGTGTATTCCTTTATTCTTTCAAAATGTGGGGATCATCATCATCACCATCATCGGCTGATAGACGACCACAGCTGGATATAGGCCTCCCCCAAATATTTCCACATCGATGATGGCGTGATAGTTTGCAATTAAATTGTTACAAGGTCGGTGATGTTTTAAATTATAATTAATTAAAATCCAATTACCTGTATGTTTCCAGTTTTTTTTTTGATGATTTCAATGCTTTGTCTATAAAATAGATTTTTAAATTGTTATCGTTGTTGTCATCGATTTCGCAATGCTTTTATCCCCAGTTATTTGAAGTCTCGAATAACACGATTTGCAGTTGATAATGATTAATCATTCAATCCGTGAAAAATAACCAAAGCACCCTGCTGGTGGTTGTTCGTTTTTGATAAAAAATAAAATTCAATTCGCAGCACGCAAGAAACTTAACCCGTTCACGGTGGACGGTATTCCTGCACCGAAACGAAACTGTTTACGGCGCGGCGGGGGAAAAAATTGCATCGCGGTGTCCGCTTACGCCGGCGACGGGGGTCCGATAACACGTCGCGGACGAGCCTTTGGATAACGCTCAATTAGCTGTACTTTTAACTTGGACAGCTTTATGCGAGACGGCGTAATTAATCATTTTAACAATTACAAATAAATAAATCACTTAACATCTCCACTGCTGCGACACAGGCTGTTCTATCACAAGGAGAGACTCAACGCAATCCATGCTGGCGAGCTCCGGGTCCGTGTCGAGGTCCTGTGGGGTATAAGGGTTCTCGTATAACAACTAAAGGGATCCAAGCCAATCTCACCTGCTTTGGGTGCACCCTGCTAATCAACAAAGGAGGCTCCGGCTACCACCAACCCGCATTGGGCCAGCATAGTGGAAAATAGCTAAAATTCCTTATGTAAATCGCTGCTCAATCAATGTGGGAATCTATGGAGGAGGTCAGTGGATGTCTATCTACTGATGAAAATGAGGTCCATGTTAGATGAACTTATATGTTCATCAAAACTGAAATTCTTGGTATATATCGGTTAGTTAGCGAAGTTTTCTTTCACCGGAAGCTAAAGCAAATTCAGGATCGAATTCACATCTCATCCAGGCGAATGAGTACCTTACAATATGTATGACGATTTCGTTGTACTTACATACATGTACTTTACATGCTTAAAGGTTATTTTATTTTATAATTATGCATATATATTCGCTCGTTATATATTTCTCTATTAATTCAAATGTTTATTTATTTATATTTCTAATATTATTGTGTTCATCAATTAAATATATATTGTTAATTTAGATACAATTGTAAAACCTATCAAGGCTTCACCTATAAACGATATGCAAAGCTCATGATGAAAGTTTGCCGTTTTGCGGTTCTTAAATCTGAATTTAATATATCTTCTGTTGAATTCCTCTTGCTATTAAATGCTTGGAAGCATCAAACACAATGTGCAAAAAACTTTTGATGTTCGCCAAATGGTAGAGCTGGCCTCGATTGTAATCATCGAATAAATACGTCGACGGCGTCCTTAATTTTATTCGGGACTCAATAGCTATGCTTTGATGACTTCATTTGAAATCGAAAAATGTTTTTTCCTACTCCCCGTGGTGGTTAAGTTTTTGGATTTCTTGAATTTTGATTTCCATATGCTGTTTCTTAAGCTTACGTCTATGTTGCTGATGAATATTTTTCCTTCGTTATAAAAGAACTTGTTATATTTTGAAATTCTGTTGACATTTTCGTTTTGGGAGGAATATAGCGATAATATAGTTAAACTGCTTTACAATGGGAACATAATGACATGGTTCTTTAATATTTAATTGAGGTTCGTGTCTTCTTATTGATAATCTGCATTTCATCATGTTACGCCAGTACTTTTTGTTTGTCATCTTATTTGACAATGGCTTTCATCGCTTCGCCTTTTTTGGTCGGTCTAAGATATTAGCATATATACAGTAACGATTAGCTTTTCTAAGTCATTTTTCTTTTTTCTGGCAATATGAACCAAAAACTTCCGAACGCAGATAGGTTGAAAGTCTGATTATGATTTTATATTTTTTTAAGATGGAGGCGTTGGTCCTATGTCCATAACGTTGGCTTTTAACTGTATAAAATAATTAAATTTTAGACAAATATTTTCTTAACAAGGTGAGCTATAATTCATAACAGAAGCTACCTCCTGCCATATCGCGTGTTGCATGACACCGACTCCCGACGGTGTGATGTGACGTGTTTACTCTTCACTTGTGTCCTTAATCATTATTTAGCGTGGTGTCTCGGATTTCGTCTACTGCACCGGATGGCGACCGTCCTATACACTACAGACCTATATCCATGCGCCGATACTGTTCATACACGCTTCATTGTACCTCGCGTGTGTTTCTGACCGATATAAGTTATTATTGGACTTGAACAAAGCAGTTTGGTTCTGTTAATAAAAAATCTGATTTTTTCATAAAATGGAGACTACATTAAGATATAGTTTAAATGTGTTCAATAAATGTCAAATATTGTAACAGTAATTAAAGTAACTGTGTAAAATCGCAAATCGGTAAAGTTAAAGACATCAATAAAACCTAGATTTACAGTTGATCGAGCTAATTATGCAAAGTATAAGTCATCGTCGGCGGACTGAAAAATTTCGCAACCGAGGTGACATGCCGAAACTTAATAACTTACTCAGAAACACTGCAGCAAATTGGGAGCCGGGCGAGCGGTCCGACCGGCCGAGTAACCCTACACTGCCGCTCCGACACATATAAATTGTATTTTTATTCAAATCGAGCGTACGCGCCGCGATAAAACTCCCTTAAAACAAACAACAGATTGTTCCGGCGTTACACAAACAAAAACTTACCTTAGCTTTGTAGAAATAGACTCGCGAATACATATTCTGAACTATTCCAATCTTGACAGCAAGAGTGGACAAGAAGCTTAGCGGTAACAAAGATGTTTTTAAGAATAAATCCAGACATTGTAAATATAACTGTCTTCGATACGTAGTACCTAAATACTAGCCTTCTAAAACAGATGCCGGATTTAAAATCCGCCACATTCAGTTTAGATTTTCCGTCTTTCTATCACTAATTTTGGTTTATGTACTACCATAGTAACATTTCTATTATCAACATGCTGGACCCTGTTTTATCATCTTCAATTTCATTGGCAATTGACGTAAAATTATAATTCTATTGAGGACTAAATACAATATGTACATATACCAGTTTTTGTTAATAAAAGTATAGTTTTACATTGTGCATTAAAATCAAAGACGAAAAGGGGGCGTATTAGGAATTGTTATAAGGCAGGGCTTAAACTTAGAAAGGTATTGCAAGAACCAATCGAATACAGTCATAATAAATTTATAAGCCATTATCAAGTCGCTCAACTCATTTATGATTACATTATAATTATATCTTAACACCCACCATAATTACGAGTCCGTACCGAAAAGTAAGTACAAGGACAACCGGACGCGATGAAGTGTAATTTACTCGTAGTTGCATTATTAATTAATTTTTTCGCCTCCTCCATTATAAGTGTTAAGAACCACTAAATAATCACTTTATTCATCTGTCTTTGTGTTATATTTTATAATATATATAATAATAAAAGTGCCAATCATAATCGAGTTATTGAACCGAAGTCCTGCTGAGTCCGTATATTAATAAGTACAATAAAAGCTCTCCGAATCGCGAGGGAACCTATGCGAGTGCGAGATTATAATATCGTTAAGCTTTGTATAGTAAGTCTATATACCGAAATATTAATACGATTGTTATGCGGTGTATCGTAGCATGTATATGTCTTCATCGCTCGATAATCGTAAATTAAGTCCCAACTGCGAGTTAACTGAGCGTAAAAACTGTGACTGAGATATTGAGAGTTCATGTTACTCTCGAGTGGGAAAAGGAAAAACAGAGCCGAGTGAAAGAGAGCTCGAATGTATAAAAAAATATATACTATATTTAAGAACTATATTGTTTAATTCGTCTAATTTGCAATCTATTTTGAAATTATACAAAGGTATAATTTAAAGGTATTATATAAAATTGTAAAATATCTTAAACTGGTTATTAGAGAGATTCTCCTGATGGTAAGTGATAGATATACCAAAAACAACGTGGCGCAAAAGAAGATATGTACAGCACCACGCTTTGAAATGTTAGATCTCTTTATCAACCCCATTAAATTCACTAATTGCAACGCTATCGGAACGGGAACACAGTAATGTTTGCACAATAGTGTTTATTGACAGAAATAGGAGATGCGGTGGTACCTATCTAGACAGTCTCCGGCAAGAGAGATCTACCACTAGTTGTTATGTAGAAGATATTTAATTAATTAATTTTTGTCTTCTTTTCTTTTAGAGGCTCATCTAACTTAATGAGTACTCTATTAAAAACTATTGTGCTTACTATCCCAAATCCCCTCCTCATATGAACTTCTACATACAGCCCTATATACGACAGCCCTCGTGCCCAGCGGTCGGAGGCCATGCTGACTTTGGGGGAGGCCTGTGTCCAAATGTGGACGTCTACCGGCTGATAATGATGTACATACTATTATTTATATATAGTATTAGTTAATCTACAACAAAGATACAAACTGTATCTGTTTATAGATAGACATTAGTGCAGACAGAAAGCACTGCATAGTGCCTAACTGTTTCAAATCTTTGTTGGAAGTTAGGTACAATTCTATGCTTAGAGGTTCAGTATTAATTTGCTTAGAATGGATCGTTCGTTTCTAAATATCTTGTCAGAATAAATTTATCCTGCACCCTAATCTCTCGGGAGAAAACGAGAGGCGCACTGGAACGGGTTTTAGAGCAGGACCGCAACACCAGCGCCCGCGCATGACAAGTGACCGGATTAATGCATTTTAAACGAAGAAGGCTTAATTTTGATCTTGGCTCCTTTAATTGAACGCACCCTATTTTTTTTTTCCTTTACATTAGGGTAAGACGAGCATTTCTCGGGTGTATTAGTGCTTAAATACATTTTAAACCTGATTACGGTGTGAAGAAATTTCTTGAATATTCCTGTTGATTTGATAAGTGCTAGGATTTTTCGAACCTGCTTGGTTAGCTACTTTGTTTTGTAAATCTGCCACCTTAGCAGCATTGCTGTTTTCCAGTTTTCAACATATAAAGGTTTTAATGTAGTTAGAAGTAATAGGTATTTGTGTATTTAGTATATGTTAGTTAATTGTAATAATTAGATAAAAGTGGCTTAGGTTACGTTGGGGTTGGCATAGCCTTGATAGGCTGAAAACCCCTAAAATAATAAAGACAAAAAAAAAACATATAAAGGTCGGACTATTCGGGATGAGGCACACTTCACTATCCACATCGTCATCGTCACTTACACTATATGAAATTGCGGCCATATATTAATCTGTTGTAGATAAAATATGCATTTTCTTTTTTATGTCCGATCGACTAACGAGACTCGTAACGATATCTCCGGAACCACCAGGCCTAGACTTGAAATTTGGCAGGAGTTGCGAGGGTGTTACGGCAAGTAAAGAGTGCGAGGAACAGCTAGTTTTGTATAAAAGTATATAACACTACCGTCCTGTATATCATTCGACTTGTTAACTTGCGATTTAATTTATTAACTTAATTACTGAAACGACTAACATTGGAAATGTCTCTTGAAGTAGAACGCTATAGATTTATAGACGATCTATTAAACGACGGCCCCTCTTCGTTCCCCCGTCGACTCAGAACCAGCGGACGGACCGGGACCCGTTCCCCGCGGCATGATTGACGATGTCCACAACCGATAGCTTCACCCGCTGCGAACGGTGACTGAAAACATTTTAATAAATATCTCCAATGCTCTTTTTAAAAGCGATAATTTCTCCTTTCGTTGCCTTTGTGTTAGCGTAATGGCGGTCGTTTATATTTGTTACTGCCGCTCCGTTTGTTTCGAGTTCAGTTGAAGGCTCGCTCTGTATTTAGTTTGTAAATTGTTCGGTTAGATTAAGTTTCTCTTTGTGCTTATATTTATAAATCAAAGTTAAAACGATATTGTTTTATTTATCAGTAGGAGAAAAATATTTTATTCAACACATCAAGTTTGCGACAAACTTGAGTAGCAAATAAAATTGTAAATGTTACTTTACATAACCACGGAAGTATTGTAGATAACAAGGTGGCATAAGTTAGAGTATATACACTTAATATACAACAAATGTAAATAGTGTGAATTAGTAATAAAATAGAGATAAATAGAAAGAACAGCAATTATTCGGCACATCACAATTTAACATACAGAGGTATTAATGTTGACAAGTAGCGAAATCGCGTCCAGCTCAGTTACATCATACTGCAAGATACTGGACCGTTGATTTTCAGCTGGTGACAGTGACAACAAAAAATATAAAAATACTTACACATATAAAAAATTATGTAACAAATTGGATTACATTTACAAAAAAAAAGATTAAATAAAAATATCGCATATGAGAGTTACCAATTACACACTTGCTTTATTCTATTTCAAGATCAGTGCATATGTAGTAGGTATTTATATAATGAATATATAAATAATATAAACCTCCCACCATCTCGCATTGGGACAGTGTGGTGGAATAGCTCAAATCCCCTCCATAACCTCTATAAACAATGGCCCCTGGTGTCAGGCGATGCGGGCAGCGCAGGACCGATCGTCGTGTGGATCTTTGGGGGAGGTCTATGTCCAGCAGTGGACGTCTCTCGGCTGATGATGATGAAACAGCTTAAATGAGATAATAAGAAAAATAAAGCTCTAAACAAAACTATAAATCTTGTAAATAGTAAATCTATAATTGCAATTGAGTAGGGTAAGAATTCTAACTTTACTATATTTTTATTCAACGAAGCGACGAGACTAACTGGAGTTTCCCCTGATAGTAAATGACACTCCTGCCCATAAAAAAAAATGTGGCGCCAGTTAGGATACACTGTACCACATTAGGCTAGTCGCCTTGAGACAAAATATTAAATTTCGTTGCCCCAACTATTTCACTAGCTACAACCGGAACATAGTAATATTTGCACATGACTATTTGGAACTGCGATGGTAAACTACATAGACGGTCTCCGACAACAGATACCTACCACCAGCAAAGCTACGCAAACTTGATGAAGTTAACTTTCATCTTATGCTGTAAGCGAATGAAGGTCCAAAAATGTATATAGGATTGTAAGTTAAGCAGAATGTTTCAAGAAAATACGTCGCGACAAGAAACCCAACACAATAGCTAGAAATGTATTGAACGATGGCCCTCAACAATTTCTCTGATCGGGAACCTGTTCGATCATGATGGATGAAAAAACCCGTGAGTCGGCAACGATTGATCCGGTCCGCGTCGAGATTGAGACATCTCGGAACGGGTTCCGTCTCATTGGTGTAGGTTTAAGTCGATGGTGTCGCATACGAGCGGTAGCGTTTTGTAATAATTCCTTATATTTTTTTTACATATAATAAACTTAGCAGGTAAAGTCACGGGAGGGGAGTGGGGTTAAATGAATTGTAAGGAGTTGAAAGCGAATAAATATTACATAATTATTTTTTATTCAACAAAGCGAAGAGACGAGTAAGATGTTCAGCAATTAGTAAATTATACTCGTGCCCATAACAACATGGCGTTAGTTAAGAAGATATACCACTATATTGTACACATGGCTTAGGGACGTGATGTCTTAATTCCCGTTACCCCAGTAATTTCAATAATTACAACGCCCTCCAAACCGGAACACAGTAATATTTGCACAGCACTGTTTGGCGGCAGAAATAGGCGCTGCTGTATGTACCTAAATGGTCTCCGGCAACAGAGACCTATCACCAGTAACACCACTTATTCTCATTTCATCATCAGCCGATAGACATCCACTATTGAACATAGGTCTCCCCCAAAGATCCCCAAATTGATCGGGCCTGCGCTGAGTGTATCGCCGGGCACTACATGGCCAGAACAACTTATAGGACCCAGGACAACCTCGCCTGCTTGTAGTTCATCCTACTAATCGACAAACAAGGCTCTGGTTCCCACCAAGCTACCTATTAAGTTAAGGTATAACTTCATTTTGAGTTTATACAGCTGATATCTCTAAAACAAAAACTTAAAAAAAGGATAAATAACTCTGCGTTTGTCTATCAATTTGATTAAATTACGATAAAAACGTAGCTCACTGGCCTAATGGTTAAAGCGTGCGGCCTTCACTCCGAAAGTCGCAGGTTCGAATCTCGGCATGTACCGATGGCTTTAATATTTAAGTTATGTACATTTCTGAACTTTAGTAACAACAGCGAAATACAAACGGTGAAGGAAAACATCGTGAGGAAACCTGCACATGGATTAGAATTTATTCTAAGGTTTGTGTGAAGTCGCCAATCCGAAGTCCCGCGTGGTGACTATGGTCCATCGCCCTCATATTGAGGGTAGGCCTGTGCCCCAACAGTGGGGACGTATATTGGCTGTTAAAGAAGAGAAGAAGACGATAAAAACAAACAGCATACTCGACTAAGTTTTTAATTACGCACAATACAGTATAGAGGGATCAAAGTAGGGCGTTATTAAATTTTTTTTTATTTAATTTTTTTTTCATTCGCTTTTCCCACAACCCGCACCAAACGGTTACGCCCACGACACGCGCACGTAATTGTTCCCAGAAACCTTGATTCCAGTTTTTTTTTTTTTTTCTCTTCTTTAATTTCAACTCGGATAGAGAACGTAATTGCTTCACGTGTTGAGTAAGTTTAATCGTTAACGTGTCGATTACTGGTGGTAGGTCTCTTCCGTCTCGATAGGTACCACCGCAGCGCCTATTTCTGCCTACAGACAGTAGTGTGCAATATCTGTGTTCCGGCTTGAAGGGCGTTGTAGCTAGTGACGTCAATTACTGACGTGACTAAACCAAGCACTTGTCTCAAAGCGACGAGTATAATGCGCTGCAGTGTATATCTTCCTAATAAACTTCACATTGTCATGGGCGTATTGATTACCATGTGAACGACCTGTTCGTCTAATTTAATAAAAAAAAGTTTATTTTTTTTTATTCAATGAGCGAGATGATCACATGATAGTAAATAATATCCTGTCCATAACAACGTGGCACTAGGATGATATACACTGCATCACATTGAGATTTACATTAAGTTTCGTTACATTAATAAATACACTAGCTACAGCGCCCTTCAAACCGGAACACGGTTATTGCACACTACTGTTTGTGGGCAGAAATAAGAGTTGCGGTGGTCTATCTAGACGGAAGAGATCTACCATCAGTAAATTCGTATTCCTATACAATTGCTGTTATAAAAAAAATTAGATTACACTACAGCATCCCTCAATCGATTACTACGGCGTCTATTAAGACGTTTAGATTATTACTTCAGTTAATTCGTACGGGGTCGTCGCCCGTAAAGCGCACAGTTTATTGTGTATATATACTTTTTTCTCCGTCGTACGTCCGTTAGTAACGAGGCTTTATCGGCTCTCATCATCTTAAATACATTGATGCTTTTGTGTGCTCATTCGCCTCGCCCAATTCTCGCCGATTTAGTTACCTTTTTTTTTCCGCCGTCTCTATCGCGATTTCGTACGGCCTTTGATTTCGCGGTCGCATTCATACATTCGTTTTGCACAAATTGAAATTTATTATTCAAGCCAATCGATTGCTGTATATCATTAACTTAGTTTACTTTTAAGGTATAGACGTGTTCACTGGTGCTTGCCGGTCTTTGTTGCCGGAAACCGTATGGCACCACCACAGATCCTATAGGGTGGCGCAAAAGTAATCCTCCTATCAGAAAATGCAATAAATTTTAGCTTGATGTAAAATAATATACAAGGTATACAAGGTGGCGCAAAAATAACCTTCCGATGTTTTTTGGCTGTAATTTAAAAAAAAATATGAAAAACTATGATTCTTCTTATGGATTATTTTTATTTGGTCTTTTAATTTTTTTACATCAAGGCAAAATTTATAGCATTTTCTGATAGGAGGATTACTTTTGCGCCACCCTATACTTCTGCCGCCAAACATTACAGTGTTTCGGTTTGAAGGGAGTTATAGCTAGTGGAATTACCGGGTTAACGAGACAACATATAATGTCTCAAAGCTATGAGCACGATGTGATACTGTGTATATCATCATAACTAGCGCCTATGGGCACGCGTATTACTTACCATCCGGTGAACATCTCGCTCGTCTCGACGCTTTGTTGAATAAAAAAAAACTGGTGGTACTCTGGTGGTAAGTCTCTGTTGCCGGAGATCGTTTAGGTAGTTACCACCGCAGCGTATATTTTTGCCGCCAAACAGTACTGTGCAAACATTATTGCGTTCCGGTTTGAAGGGCGCCGTAGCTAGTGTAATTACTGGGTTAACGAGGCTCAACATGTTGTCTCAGGCGACGAGCGTAATGAAATGTCGTGTATAACACCTTAACTAGCGCCACGTTGTTATGGGTCGGCGTATCACTTACCATCAGGTGTACACCCCGCTCATTTCGTCGCATAGTTGACAAAAAAGAATCATATATTATATGTTAAGGCTACAATAGCACCGTTCTTTGGAGGAGCTCTATATCCGGCAGTTGACTCTTAATGGTATTGATGAAGCTTAATAATTAGTGTTTCCTTCATTGAAACCTATTTTAAATATGATAGTCTATTTAATAAAATACTTAACTTCCGTGGTATTTTTTTTCCATCCTGAAGTAACAAATGATGTTATCTTTTTTTCTACTGATATCTGCTCCGCCAGTTTCTTCAACAATCATAGCAGCTTCATAGGACTCAGGGCTCGCGAATCTGGTATCCACGAGGTATCCAATGATGTTATCTTCATTGTTATTTTATGTTATATATTCATTAACAACCGACAAAAAATTCATTAATTGTTTAACGTATTTTCTTTCCAAAGCTTATCTGGACAGCTTTCTTTTAGCGAGACAGCTTTTATCAATAAGACCGAGCCAGAGCATTAATTGCTATATAATAAAGTTGTTTTTTTTTTTTGTTAATTGTTTAATTATTTTATTTCGTGTGTAATTAAAAGTTATCTATCCTATTCTGTCCTGTTCTTTTCTGTTTCATTCTATTGCATTGTAAGTGATAAATGGGTCAAGGATGGTGAAGTCTTCTCATCCAAAATACTCTAGCTGTAATATATTATTAGCTGGAAAATATTGATGTTTTAGTATACGGATTGGTTAATATTTCCTATACTCTAAAAGCTGTTTCTGTATAATATCATGGAGAGGAAAAATATTTGTTTTCTGGTACGGGTTTGACTGCGTCCAATGCGTTAGATTCTAATCCATTTGTTTTTAACATGTTTGTATATAGTTCCCCAATTATACGAAATTCGACTCGATTCGTCGTAAAATAATTGAGTTCATTTCAACTTAATTATGTTATTTTTTTTTTCTGTTAAACTTTCTAATTAACTACCGTCGACATGTTTGTTAACAAAACTTCGTGTTGAAGGAAACATAGATCATAACTCCGGCGTCGAATCCCGTCCCGTTCGCTTCCTAGAAAGCCAATTAACAACTTAACACGTGTTTTTGCGCGAAACTCGAATCTTGGACATGTGGTGACGGTATGCTTACATGCTTATGCCACAACTGTTAAATATATGAGTTTGGTGCGACGTTAAGAGAAATCCAATGACATCTGTTTGTCTCTTGTTCTTTATTTACTATCGAACTTTCACTTTATATATTCAAAGCTAAGGTATATTTTTGTTTGTATTGCTGTTTAAAAGGGATCTTTTGTCGAACTTCAGTCTTAAGATAAAGTATTTTTTTTTTATTTTACCTTTATCCCAAACATTTATATATATACTTTGGTTAATACTTTAATATGCTTTTACTGCAGTTTCTTCTAATATCTCAATCGATATATATACAAACTTGCTTAAACATGAATATTTTCTGCCCGTCGGTTCCCCGGCTTTGGCTCGTTATTAACACCCTGCAACTTTCTTTAGGGAAGGAATTTTTAAAAACCCATTTTTACCTGACTTCCAAATTGCAGAAGCAATACCTCTACCAAATATTGAGTGATTACGTCTAATAGTTTCAGAGATCTCGTGATGAATCAATAAAGTACTGGATATGTCCTATACATATTTATACTAATAATTAACATTTTTTTTTATTCTACAAAGCGACGAGACGAGTGGGCTGTTCACTTGGTGGTAAATGATACCCGTGCCTATAACTACATGGCGCTAGTTAGAATGACATAGAGCACCATATTGTCTTCGTCGCCTTGAGACATAAGATGTTTAGTCTCTCGAATTAAACTACCTACAAATATAAAAGCTTTTATCTTATAAATAAAAAGTTTTCTTTAAATATAAAAGCTTTCTATCAGGATCCAAATTATGCTACATTAAAAGTATGTTCCTTTAAACTTAATTGAACCTTTTACCCGTTAAGTAGAAGTATTAAGTGCAGAATCTGTAGGTTCAACAGCAAACGGAGATATAAAACACGCGATTGTCTCTCATTAAGTCGACAATAATAAATCTCTACTGGGCACATATTTATGGTTACTGGCGCGGGCGATGTATTTAAGATGCCGGAGACAATGGTTAGCATATACACAGTAACTTTGTTTAAACACATCGAAATATGAACTCGGTACATTCGAGACATAAAAAAAATAAGGATAGAGTCCCTTTTTTTGTTTGCCACTCGCTTTGTGGTAAAACATTGTCTGGCTGCCCGCATGTCCGAGAATAATGTTCAAAGGCGCGAGCTGCCAGACTTCCAGCTGAGCTGCGTACTTTTCCAAGGGTAAAGTGGTATCAAAAATTACATGGCTTTAAAAAAATATATTAATACCACGTCACTGACATTATACTAGACACAACTGGGCATCATTAGAATATGTACTAGCTTTAACATCTACGTATACTTGGTGAACAAACAGAAAAGCATAATTAATATTCTTTGGTATTAAAAATTGTTTAACTGTTACTGTAATTACTGGTGGTAGGTCTCTGCAGCTGGAGACCGTCAGGTAAGTACCTTCGCAGCGCCTAGTTCTACCGACAAACGATAGTTAGCAAACATTACCGTATTTTTTATTAAACTGCGATATAGCTAGTGAAATTACTGAGGTAACGAGACTTGACATTTTATGTGTCAAGACGATAAGCACAATATGTTCGCGTCCTCGTGCATTCCTCATTTTTTAAAAACTCCTTTTCCGTTACGGCTGTTTGCTTATGTTATGGAACTCTTCACCGAACTATATTCGCATCGCCAAATTCCTATTTTCTTTAAAAATACACTTAAGTAACTACCATCATAAAGTTTAAGTTATAAATTCTGTCTAATTGTGCTATTGCTTCCGTCATCATGTGTTGTAGTTTTTAATTATTTAGTGTACCACTGTCTTTTCTTTGCTTTTAGTTCACGTCTTCCTTTCCAATGGATTGTCTGGAAGAAGTTGCTCTCTGAGCAATAAGACCGCCCATTGTACATTTATGTATATATATAATGTATTCCATATCTTGTAACAGGTGTACAATAAAGGATAAATAAATAAATATGTTGTTGTGTACATCATCCTAACTATTTCTACAGTATTAGGGACGTATCAGCGTCGTGTGAATTACTTTGCAAAATTTTTTATTCAACGAAGCTATATATATACACAGCATCATATCATGCTCATAGCTTTGAGAAATAGGATGATAAGTCTGCTAACCCCGTTATTTTACTAGCTACAACGCCATTCAAACCGGAACAATAATGTTTGCAGACTACTGTTTGGTGGAAGAAAAAGGCACTGCGGTGATAATTATCTAGACGTTCTCTGGCAACAGAGACCTACCACCAGTGTTGAAGTAAACAATATATTATTTGAATCACAATCTAAATAGCTTGTGATTGGTATTATTAAATATGCTCATTAATTAAAATACTAAAGTGAAGCGAATGTAAATTTTTCAATTAAACGTCACAACGTTGTACTCGCCCACAGTTGTATCGCCAGGGATCAACTTAACTGACACATAACGAGGCAATTAAGTCAACAGACACTTAAAAACAAATGCTTGTCTATTCAGGGCCTTGGGTAATTAAACCACGGGCCCTTAACAAGTAATTAGTGGGAAGGGGACCGGAAGGGCATATGGGCGCAGCTTGCGCTCGGGTTTAAATTTCTTCCTATAATTATTAGTATTCTTTACTTCTCTTCTATTCTATATATATATATACATGGACAAAAAATGTGAGTTATAAGCGTATTACCCCAGTAGGAGGATACAGGAATTACCACAACTAAAACAGATATGGGAAAGAAATACTGAAAGGTAATATTTCTATATATCTTACAAATGAATTAAAAAAGCTCTCTTTCCCAATCGTTTGATCTTCTTCTTCTTTCTCGGTATAACTCTTGACAGAGTAGTCGTGGTCATCACTTCAGGTATTGGTTGCAAGCTTTATAATACATAGCCATTCTTCATTGATGGCCGCTTTCTTGATGCATTCATGTAGTGATAATGATGATAAGCCATTAAACCTTTTAATAGTTGATTGGTAAAATACTTAAGTATATACTTTAGTGTTAAGCACAGTCTCAAGTAAATAGAAACCAATATATTTTCATATATAGTTATGATCTATCAATGTTTAATGCTAATTGTGGATATAAAGTAAATACTATGAATATCGATAGAAAATCGTTTAGTGATCGATAACAAGGAATCACTATCATTTCTTACTTTATTATTTGGCCATCATATATCATTTCTTATATATCAAATGAAATGTTTAAGAAAAGGCATTCAAATCGGGGTTTCAGAAAAATCTTCACATGAATTTACATAATCAAGTTTCGTTGTGTCTTAATGTTTAATAGTCTTATTATATTATACTAACTTCAAATCAAAATTGATTTAGCGAGAGGCATGACTCTTAATACACTGGAGAGCAATGAATCCGGGTGACTTAAAAAAACCTAGAAATTTCGGAAACTAAGAATGCTAGCTTAATGAAATAAATTGTGTTTAGTAGACAATTAAATACTTCTTAAATTAAGGTATTTAAACTACCTAGTTACTGCAAGGTTATGTCATAAAAAAAATCTAATTTTTAAAAAGGGAAACTTTCGGTGATGGAACTGCGATATTATTGCATTTGATTTTGCCTTTGTTTCTAATCTGTCGTTTAAGTGGGTATATAAACCATATCGATAGTGTTCAATATTTATTATTCAACCTGTAATCATGTCTCTTACAACTGAAGAATGCATTAGAATCCTCACAATGCTGCAAACCTACCGGAGTCAGCGCGATATAGCCAGGACTGTCGGTGTGTCGCAGTCAACAGTACAAAGAGTTCTCCGACGTTATGAGGAAACTGGCTATATAACCTATGTACCCCAGGAACAGGCATAAGTAGGTGTACCAGTGTGTGCTTCGTAATCGCTTTCTCACAGGAACTGAACATACAAATCAGTTTCGACGTCTCGGAGGAAGTAATCCAAGCGCATGAACAGTAATACAACGACTTGCTAAAGTTAACTTGAAACCACTTAGACTTTCAAATGGCCCTAAACTGAAGTGTGGTGATCGTATTTCAAGACTAAGATATGCCCAGAACCATTTAAATTGGACTATTGACGATTGGTCGAAAGTTATGTTCTCCGATGAATAAAAATTTATGATCTACAAGCACGATGGAAGACACTGAGTTTATAGAAGACCAGAGCAAAGATTCAAGCAAGCATGCATAGAAGAAAAAGTAAATTACGGTGGTGGGTCTGTACTTGTGTGGGTCGGAATTTCATCTGAGAGTCGCACAAAACCGGTGTTCATAGAAAACGGCTCTTTAACTAGCGTAAGATATGTTGAGGAAATCATTAATGAACACGATGGGTCATTAACGGTTAATTTGGGCGAGGATGCTATGTATGACCTTGCCCGACCTACAAGAGATGAACATTACTCGTATGGCGTAGCCAGCATGCAGCCCGGATCTCAACCCAATCGAGCATGCATGGGATGGGGACGACCTAAGGAGATGTGTAAAACAACGAAACCCACTCCCAATCACGCTTCGTCAGCTCAAAATTGCTCTCACAGAGGAATGGGAGAATATTTACCAAAATCGTATAAGTAATCGTATAAGTACAGCACTCACACCATACCGCATAAACGCAGTAATGGAGGCGGAAGCACGAGAGGCCAATACAAAGTATTAAAATTCAAGAAAATCATATTGTTGACCAAAACGTTATTTCCTATTTTTGTTTTAAGGCGAGATCAACAGCTTTTTTTTTATGTAATTTTTAATAAATAAAATACAGTGACATCAATTTTATTACTTTCATTTAAGGGGTATTATATTGTCTATTAAACACCGTTTATTTTATTGAGCTATCAGTTCTAGTTTCCAAGATTTATAGGTTTCTTTAGATGACCCGCATTCATTGCTCTCGAGTATATTAGTTATCTGATATTTTCCTTCAAAAAGTCATATTTCAATATTCGTTTATATATAAACAACGCGGGACCGATCGATTTGGAGATCTTTGGGGGAGGTCCATGTCCAGCAGTGGACGTCTGTCGGCGAATGATGATGATGATGATGACATAAAAATTTTCATTATAAAACAGTCAAATCTGTTTTTATGCAGTTAAAAATGTAAATAAGTGAAACCTTTGTGAATAAAGTCATCTAAGGAGAACCATGAATAAATCATGTTACATTAAATCCATGGAAGAGCGAAAAGGACACAGCATACGGCATTTTAATGCGACGGAGAGGAGCAGCCTGCGGTCTTCAAGCTGTAATTATGTGTTTGAAGTTATAATTAAGTATTACAAAGCGATGAATATTACATTATGCGACTATATTTGCGTTTACGTTTCAATTGAGCCGTTTCAAGATTGTTATGATGAAACTGGTGGTAAGGTTTCTGTTGCCGGAGAACGTCTAGTAGTATTTTTGCCGCCAAACAGTAGTATTAAAATATTTCTAAGTGTTTCTAGTAGTGCTAAGCTAGTGAAATTACTGGGGTAACCAGACACGATCCAGGCCGTGGATTCGGGTCCACAAGCCCAGTATCAGATGCGCTGTGAGTCGCTATTGCTTTCACGAGCTTATATCACCAGAAAACAGGAGACACGATTTTATGTCTCAAGCGAGCGCAATGTAATGCACTACAACTAGCGCCACATTGTTATGGGTAAGCTTATCACTTACAATCAGGTGAACGTCTCGCCCGTCTCGTTGCTTCATAGAATAAAAAAAAATATCTAGTTACTAATTTGTTCTCTAGGAAAAGATAGAGGTTAGCAGATAGACGCCTTTGCCTCTTATTTACTTCTAATTTTATTGTATAATTGTAGGTTCCTGTTGTTCTGCCTTATAGCCTCAGATTACTAAGGTAAGCCAAACCTGACGTAGAAGGCGACTAAGACAGTTTTCGAGGTAGTGGGCTTTGAAAGATAAAAACGAAGTGGTCTTGACCATGTCGCAGCATAGCGAGGATGCTGAGGAGGGTTATGGCCTTTTCTGGAACATCCCTAAACGTTGTGCAAGGGGCACCGATGCGTTTTGTAGTGGATCCCAGAGCCTCTCGCAAAGCACTGTAGATGATCACTGAGAGCTTTCAGTGGGTACAAATCCCACATGACCTTGTCTTTCCCCCAGAAGTAAAGAATCCTCTAGAAGATTCTCCCTCCTCCAATGACAAAAAAGTTCTTTGTTGCCAGAGGCTGTTGGGATAAATCTCATATACACACAAAAATAATATAATTATTACTGTGTTACCGTTAAAATGACGTTGTAGCTAGTGAAATTACCGGGGTAACGGGATAATATTTTATATCTCAAGACGTCATGCACAATACATTGCTGTGTACATCATCCTAACGCCTTTCACTTACCATCAAAGTAACATCTCGCTCGTCTCGTCATCGAATAAAAAAATATTTACATATATACATATATACATATTTAATAACTGATTGTATATTAAAAGTAATCCCAATACTACATAGTTACCGAATATTTGTTATACATATATATATATATATATGTATATTATTTTTTTCGCTCTATAAATTTACTACGGATCTTTTGTTGGAATTACTAAGTAATATATTGATATATATAATTCACTGAAATTCAACTTTGAGTTTTTTTTTTAAATAAAATATCAGTTAATAAAATAAATAAATGAAGTGAATTGATTATGTTTCATTTAGTTTTTTTTTATTGTTAAGTCAAGACATCAATCATCGTTTCCGAGATGAGGTGCCTTTTTATCATTTTCCGAGAAGCGTCAGAATTATAGCTGTTTTACATAGCACCGGCTACCTGCGATAGCTCTTGATTACCAGCATAAAAAAACCTTGTTAGTGGACGTGGGTGTTTTTTGCGGCATCTAAACGAACCTTCCCGCTAATCGTTTTATTAGCTTTGATGTTTTAATGATCGTCCCTGCTTTCGCGACTTCTGACAAATGCTAATATTAACGAAATAATTTTTAAATTTATATTATTATGCTTATTTTTATTAACATTAAAATTTAGCGATAACCTGGTTTAGAATGATTCCATAATTGTATACAAAAGCGATCTATAAATATTTCCTATGTAATATTTAATATATAGTACTACCTTTTGAATCTGCGAAGGAGAATGTGATCAAGTAATACATAGTTACATATTCCAAAGTAATCAGGATTAACTCGATACATAATCATTAGCCGATGGACGTCCACAGTTGGACTTAGTCCTCCCCTAAAGATATCCACACCACACTCCACTAGACTCATTACATATTCATGAGGAATGTATGTTTTAATTATTCAATATACTGTATCCATATGTTGCTTGATATAACATAAGAAACTTTTTTTTAACATTCTGAAATTCTTAATTGTTTCATTATCATGAAAATTTATAGATATTACTCATTAGTGTTAATATCCTTTATAGCACTATAGTTTTTTTTTATGATAAAGATTTCGCTACAAGTTTTGTTGACAACTATTGCTTCATCGAACACAGGACTCGCGGATCTGGTATCCGTGAGCTAAATCGCAATAGTTAATCACTTACCTTCGTACCGGAAACGTGTTTATGTAGTTTGGTTTATGTTAGAGTTTTTAGAACCCGCCTAGCTTTCACCCCATGTTGTAAATCTGCTGCTTTAACAACATTGCTCAACATGTAAAAGGATAGTCTGAATGAGGACACTTCACCATCCACGGCCTTATAAGGCATTATAAACAATGAGAAACCTAGGTGAAGCATTAGCCTATTACAGTTAATCAACATATATTTCTTTGATAACACATGATTAATAAATCAAGCCGTACAAGTTAATCGTTTGCATATCACTCGTCTACAAATAAATATATTAAATATCTAGCGTTTCTTTATTAGCCCGTGAATATTTTGAGCGAAGTAAAAAAAGGGAGGGAATGCCGTCCATTACAAATTCACGTCGCCTGGCCTTCATCTCGCCGCACATTCGAATAACAACCAAACTCATAATTTACAGGCAGCCTCATTAGTATACGCAGCTACAAAGTCGCCGCTCACACCGCTCACACAGCGACCACCGCGCTCACCGTGCGCACCGCGTCCAAACGCGCCCGTCCGACCCAATGTAATTCATATATTAACGCTCAACGCGACCGCAGACCGCTAGATGTCGTCCACCCAGTTACAGATTTTACGCCCAATCGCCATCGATAAAAATTAATATATCACTCGAATATTAGATGTAGCCATAAGCGATAATCGACCGAGTCGAACCCCGGACCGCGCAGTGTTTGAGCGCGACAAACGTGCCATAAAGGGGAATTTCGGGTGCGCTTTTTGCGGGCGGCCTATACGAATGTCGTACGGCGACCGGCGCGACGCAGGAGGAATGCCGAAACAGATCGACTTATTGCCCCTCGATCGATGATTTTTTTTTATCTCCACCGTTTATCGACTCCGGTCGGTTCTCACATGAGATGAAGACATAAAAATTTTGGAAGTCGCCTAGCGGCGCGTCAAAAGCGGACCACATGCGTTAATTCCGTGAGTTCTCGAGAAACCCATCTCGTGGGCGCTCGCCAAATTGGTGGTCTCCGACGCCTCTCGCATGAACCCAATTATTTGTGGCCAAATAGCCCGCCAGATCGGAGCAGCGTGATCGCCAAATCGAGGCGTTTTGCTTTATAGTTTTTTTTCTTATTTTTTTTTGTGTTATAAACGTGTTTGTTTTGGAAGGAATGGGCGTGTAATTGTTATGGAGATTCTCGGCCGCCATGACACAATCTCGCCGAGGCATCCCGCTGATTAACTTTGATTAATAACTAAATAACCACGCGAGGGTATCGAACACATTCCCCATCTGCTTCAGACCTGCTGCATATAATAATAACTTGCGTACGGCGGAATATAAATTTAAAATTATATTAGCACTTAAACGGTAACTTAAAATAAGTGAAACAAAACTACAGGAAAGCAGCTTTGAAAATGTCTCTTAACGTTATATATATATTTTTTTATTCAAGGACACCTTGAGACTGACACGACGTTTGCCTGATGGTAAGTGATACGCGTGCCGATAATAACGTGACGCTAGTTACGATTACTATATTTGGGGGGTAAAAATAGGACCTGTAGTGGTACCTACCTAAACGGTCTCCGGTAGCAGAGACTTACCACCGGTAAAAAGTTTTCTGCCTATTCTGCACTGGTGATAGGTCTCTGTTGCCGGAGATTGTCTAAGTAGATTCTACTGCAGCTTCTATCTTCGCTACCGAATAGTGCCGTATTCCGGTTTGAAAGGCGTTGTGTTTAGTTAAATTGCTGGGTTATCGAGACTTAAAATGTTATAATTTCAAGGGAACGAGCATAATGTAGTACAGTGTATATAAGTAGCGCCACGTTGTCATTGACGGGCGTATCACGAACCATTAGGTAAACGTCTCACTTGTTTCGTCGCTTCGACCAATAAAAAAAATTAACGAAACATAAGTTTTGTTAAACACCGCTTATTATTTTGCCAAAAAACAAATTTACTGCTTGCCGCCTAATAAAGACGGGCAATAAAAATCGCCGTATGGTGATCACGACTTTGTCCAATACGGAAAATATGCATCGGCGCCCAATTAACCTTCACTAGGGTAACCAAGAGTTTTGTGATCATATTTTTTAATTCCTCAAACCAGTAAGACAACGGCGTGATGGTAAGTGGAGCTTAAGTTGATATATGCTGTAGCTCATATTTTTTAAATATCAATTCCTAGTTCTATTTCCTTTTTTGAATGTTGTATTACGATCAGAGCAATGGTTTCATACATTCTGGACTGATATCTCTCCATAATTTTGTTCAGTAACTAGAAAACTTTTATATATATTTAGAAAAAGGTTAGTGCTTGACTATGATCCCACTTGATGGTAAGTGGTAAAGCGCTTTAAACTAGCGACAACCTTTTCACTCTTTAACGGCACCAATGTTATATTTTGACGGGAAAACTGACTCCGACAATTTGCTCCAATCCTTTGCTGTTAGTAAGAACGTGGAGATGAACCTGTTTGTTCTCAATCTGGTATATGTGTAGTATGTGCAGTATATTTAAACGTTAAAGGAAAAGAAAAAGATAACATAGATTCCAACAGTTTATCTCGGCATGGCGCGCACATAAATCCTGTTGAACGAAAACGTCTACATAGCGACCTTGTGACTGTCGGCGTATTTGGTGCCGCTTAACTTAATGGATACAAAGTAACAGGCGAAAACGCGCATAAAATAACAAGCTCCTTCTATTTATTAATCACCTACGGCGATAAATAGGCAGTTTATATTCAAACCGCTTCTAACTCGTTGACATCTCAATTTGCAGTTATTACTGTCTACTATGAGCAACGCGGCTTCATTGGCCGCCATATAAACATTCGCTGGATTCCTTTGTAGTGGACTTATTAAATTCTGAATAGATTGTGGTGACTTTTATTGCCGCTATAAAGTACTGATTTTTAGTGTTCCGAGCACTTAGAATTTCTTAGTAGAGATTCGCTAAATTAGTTTCAAAAGGTTTACCTGAAATGTGGCTTAGCGTAGATAAACTAAGACTGTTTATGAAATGTAATAACACCAAAGAAAAACCTAAATGACGCTGAATACAAATTTAATCTAACAGTCTGGGAGTAGTAATTATATTTTACTATGTAGTCTAACCAACGTATAATTATTTTTTTTGGTTATATTTATGAGACTAATTTCGAGACATCTTTGGTTACCGGTTAAAAATTCTGGGCAAATTTTTACGGTTTATATTACATGTAGTATTTCTTGTTTCAGGTTTAGAATATTTGAGTGCAGCTAGAAGTTTACACCCGGAACTACATGCTGGCAGCACGCTGGCTAGTCAAGACTTCCAATTAAGTTTAGAAGGTGAGAATCATGAGAACACGTTTTAAGCGAAGCAACGAGATGTAAAACGTTCATCTGATGATAAGTGATACGTATGCCATAACAAAGTGTTCGCCTTCGAGAAGTTAGATGTAATCTTGTAAACTAAGGTATTCATTGATTTCACTAGATTAAAGTTAGGCGGCAGAAATAGAAGATCTGAACAACAAATCTATCACCATTAAATATTATTCGAGGTTTTAGTTATTTATTATGTTACTCTATCTCAAATCTAGATAAGTTTATTAGGCAATCCAGCATAAAATTTTTAGGAAAGCAATGATACGTTGCATATTTAAATTTAATGTTCTGGCAAACAAAGGCAAGCTTGCTTGGGAATAGGATATCCCACCAATACGACTATAAGCACATTTCGTTAAGTTGTATAGCAGAGATGGCGCCATCAATCGTTGCATATAAAAGTAAGAAAAAGGGAGTAAGCATAAAAGATCCATCAAGATCTTAGTGTCATCATCATTAGCCAAAAATGTAGCATACTCATAAATGTTTATTATTTTTATTACAAATAATACAAAGTTTAAATATAAAATCTAGCAATAATATCTTCCAGGATCAAGAATAGCATCACCAACACGTTTAAGGTTATCCGGGGGAGCAATTAGTGCGTCAGCGAACAGAAAGCGTGCAGTATCCTGGAGTCCTTATTCTGCAGAATCCTTGGACCTCGCCGCCGTCATCCGGGCGTCGCCTGCGAGTTTAGCAGTCAGGGCGCCATCAGCGGCCTCAACTGGCAGCTATGGGCACCTTAGTGCTGGTGAGGATTGGATTAAATCTTTCGGTAATTTATAACAATTCTCTTTATACTTTGAATGTTAACGGTCATGGGTTGTTATAATGCGTATCATATATAGCTTTCAATTCTATCAACTTAATAAAATAACATAAACAGCATATCAAAAATTCTTTTCTAGAAATATTCTACTTCTTTCATTTGCTTTCACTAAATTTATAGTAATATCAGTATATTCTTCATTCTCATTACAGTCTGCTTTCCATAACAATCTGTTCGTACTATATTACGTTAACAAGTACACGTAATAAATGTTACATAGATCGTTTCATAGCAGGTTTGTTTTCAGGAGCAATATCACCGGCGTTGTCGTTATCGCACGCGTCGCTGGCGCAGCAGCTGCTGGCCCGAGGTGGTGTGGTGGGGGGTAGTGGGGTGTTGACTGGTGGAGTCCTGCTCGACCCGGCGCACCAGCAAGCGGCTGCCGCGGCTGCCCACCATGCGGCCCATGCCCATCTCGTCGCTGGAATCCACAGGTATGATTTATATGTATATATAGTTTATCTAAAACTTATAAATTTAACCTAATGAAAAAAATTACTTAAGTTTTCTTGTTTAATTAAAACAATTAAAAACTTACATTTACCTTCAGATCACACATATCATCCCCGACGCAGCTGCTGTTAGGCGCTCCTGTGGACGTCAGGCAGGGTCTAGGTCTAGATGGAAATGCACCGCAACACCTGCAGCAACCGCCGCAGCAACCGGAAATCACCAGCGTTATGGAAGCTGACAGGTAATACCTATAAACAAAATATAACGCCAGAGGGCAGCAGCTCGATTCCAATGTTTTTTTGGGACCCATGCAACGAAACAGTTACACCTGTTTGATCTTGGAGCATGTCGACTCTTTTCTGGGACGTTCGTGCTCAGTGGGTATGGAACCCTTAATTCCTCGACGCGTAAGTGGGTGTGCGCGTGTGTATACATCCTCCAGGCCTGTTTCGTCTACGGCAACTGCGTGGGTTATTAACTGTTACATGTAACATAGTGTAAGTATATTGGTGGAATTAATTTTGGAAACGTCTGTCACCGACAGCGCATCAACAGCTTTGAATCAAAGGAAATCGCCGCAAAGCTTCATGTCACACAGGGACAATCTGCACAGCAACAAACCACTATCAGCGGCAGCAGAGAGCACCGTCCACGATGGCCTGGATTCCAAAGACGAACCGGGAGACTTCATAGAGACAAACTGTCATTGGGTAAGTGTAGAAGATTTATATTAATACAAATATGAATAAATTATAACATTGAATAGCTGGTGGTAGGTCTCTATTGTCGGAGACCCTCGATGTACCACCATGACGCTCCTTTCTTCCACCAAACAACAGCGAACAAACATCACATTGTTTAGGTTTCAATAGCGTTGTAGCTAGTGGCAAGCAGAATGTGGTGCAGTGTACATCATCAACACATCAACATCACATTATTATGGACAAGTATCACAATCACATGGACAGTGCTAGTCTTATCGATTCGTCCAATAGAAAAATATAAATCTTTGGTTTAATTACTACCAGGTCTACCTGGTGAAATATAGTGTACTAACCGACAACCTACGTTAGCCGGACAGGCACCTTAATAAGGTAAAGAATCAAAGAATATTGAATAATATTAAAATGAATCTTTCATCAGGTGGACTGTAAGCTGGAGTTCCCCACGCAAGACGACTTGGTAAAGCACATCAACACTGACCACATCCACGCCAGTAAGAAGGCGTTTGTATGCCGCTGGGTCGGCTGCTCGAGGGACGAAAAGCCATTCAAAGCCCAGTATATGTTGGTGGTGCATATGCGGAGGCACACCGGGGAAAAACCTCACAAGTGTACTGTAAGTGTAAAAATACTAAGATTTTTTTTACATTGATTTATATCTATATAGACATATCTAAACAATCTTTAAGGTGACATGAGCCATTAACTTCATTAAATTAACTGCCTCCGTGGCTTCCATTAAATCACTGGAGGTAGCTTTCTGCCACTACAACATTTATTGCTGCTGCCGGTTCCGGTTTTAAAAGCATTGTACTTAGTCAAATTACTGACTTTCTTAGACCGACAAGCACAATCAGGTACTGCGGATATAGGAAAAATATGTTGTATGATGTTTAACTTTTTAATCATTAATAATAAAAATACTTCCAGTTCGAAGGCTGCTGCAAAGCTTACTCTAGATTGGAGAATCTTAAGACTCACCTTCGGAGTCACACCGGCGAGAAACCGTACACCTGCGAATATCCTGGATGTGCCAAAGCATTCTCCAATGCAAGCGATAGAGCCAAACACCAAAACAGGACTCACAGTAATGAAGTAAGATACATTCTGAAACAGACTAAACGACATTTATAAAGTTAAATATATAATCTGTAGACGCCATGATATTACTAGGCCTCTGAAGACCCTTTTTTGGTTTAATTCATTATCATCAGTCGATAGAAGTTCACTGCTAGACATAGGCCTCCCCCAAAGATTCCCACCTCGATCGGGTGATGATTTATATGGGGGAATTTGGGCCATTGCCTACCACGCTGGCCGAATGCGGGTTGGTGGGAGCCAGAGCCTCGTTTGTTGACTAGCAAGGTGCACCACGAGCAGGTGAGGTTGGCTAGGATCCAGTGAGTTGTTGTGCGGGAACCCTTACACCCCTTTACTTATCATGATATATTTACTTTAAGATATATTGTATACTTATATATTATATTATTTGAGACGATATAAAATTGTCGCTATAACGTTGAGAAGAACGAACAATTTCCAAGATGATAAAGAAATTCAGTGGTTATTATAATGTATGTTTTCAGAAACCTTACGTGTGCAAAGCACCCGGATGCACCAAGCGGTACACCGACCCATCGTCGCTGAGGAAACACGTGAAGACGGTCCACGGTGCGGAGTTCTACGCCAGCAAGAAGCACAAAGGTAACACTCAACTATTTGTAGACTTCTTGCTTCTGTATTTGCATTCTGGTTTAAAAATCTCACTAGTCGGTGACGTTACTGGAGTAGAAAGAAATATCCTCAAGTAAAAGTGGTGATAGGTCCCTGTTACTGTATACCGTATAAATAGTTTCCATCGCAGTGCCTCTTTCTGCTGCTAAATAGTATGCAAAAAAGACTATGTTCCGGTTTAAAAGACGCTGTATATACTAAAATTACTCTAGTAATGCGATTTAATATCTTATATGCCAAAGCGATGAATAAATATATTGTGTTGTGTTTATCATCATAACTAGCGCCACAGAATAGAATTTAATAAGTAATAAATAGCTTTAATATATTCGCTATTCTGTGTACAGGTTGTAGCCGTGGTGACGATTCAGCTGAATCGGGCGGCGGCGGCGCTGGTTCCTCCCCCCGGTCCGAAGAGGGCGGTGCGCCGACCGGCAGAGGACATGCATCCTCCGCCTCCGTGAAGAGCGAGAGCCCGGCCTCACCTCTGCCTCACGCACTGCACACTCCCGCACATCAGGTAAATAAACATCGATAATGTTTGAGTATTTCTTCGTCCGTTTTTTATTCCACGAAGAGACGCTCGATCCTCAACGATGTTAGCTTACAGAAAACAGCAAAGAAACCATCGATAAGAAAACAACCGTTTATGTAAAAATATGACATCCATAATCTAGTACTTGGCCGCCGTGGTGAATGTACTTAGACTCTTTCCTTGTTATGGAAAGCTCTGAGTACAATAGTAGGAACACCAAGAGGACTACATGTATTTTGTTTACTTCATTATATTTATGATAAGTTACGACTCGAACTTAATCTGTTCATAATATTAATTCTTTGACATTTAAAAATGTGATAATTGTCTAGCTATCAGCACAATGTGGTGGAGAATTGGATTTCGGCGGTTCGGGACTAGGCGGCTTCAGTGATGAGAACGGTGCGCCTTATTTCAGGCTCGATGGGGAGGTAAGTTGTAGCAAATCTTCAATAATTTCAATATTTTTAAACTTATTTTTGTTTGTGAAATTAGTAAACTCTGATCATTGTAATGATAGGTAGGATTCAAGTAATTAAGTTTCACACGAAACCCGTTATGGTAGACATTTGTTGTTACTTTGCGACTTACAACATGATTAGGTAAACACGAATCAAAATGAAACTAAATTTTTTTCAAGTTTTAATGTTTACAGTTCTTATTTACTAATTTGTTAAGTGCACTAACAGGAAAAACGTACGTTATAAAACATTAAATATTAATATTTTATTTAAATGCATATCATCATTAGATATAGTCCACTGCTGGACATAGGCCTCCTCAAAGATTCTTACATCGGGCAAGGATTCATATGGAGGATTTAGTCCATTTCCCACGGCGATTTTCGCTGGCCTAATGCGGGTTGGTACATACATACAAATATATGTGTAATGTTAAAAATAAACAAATGTAATTTAACCATAATATGTCAAATGTACATAACAAATATTACTTTTCGCAGGTTGAACAAGAGGTGGTAGGAGAAGTGGGTCAGCTGCCACTGATGCTGCGGGCGATGGTGGCGATCGGTGAGCCTCGCGCGCACCACGCGCCGCGCTTCGGGCACAAGCTCGCGGCGGGCGCACGAGTTCTGCCCCACCCCCATGACCTTCCCACTGGTCAGTACAGTACATACACAAGTTATTAAGCGATGCGGAATATTGAAATCGATTATTCTTTATCATCAGTTAAGATACAGCCATTGATGGAATTCGATATCTTCCACAGATACTCTTACTCCGATTCCATGTGTCTATGGATTCCAATTCCATGTCTGTTCTCCATGCTACCAAGCAAGCGTTTAGTTGAATTCAGATATTAGTGTAATTATATACGATATGCTATAAAGTGCTCTAACCTGAATTAATTTCGCCGACCAGTATTCACCTGCATTCATACCCAATAACGCATCAAGTGAAATATGTGTAATAATTATCTAGTATATTAATAACAAATCATTCAACATTATCATTATCAATCTATAGACGTCCACTGCTCTAGACATAGGCCTATACCAAAGATCCCCACATCGATCAAGTAGGATTTGGGCCATTTGCCACCACGCTGGCCCAATGCGGGTTGGTGGCAGCCAGAGCCTTGTTTGTTGATTAGCAGAGTGCACCACGAGCAGATGAGGTTGACTTGGATCCCGAGAGATGTTGTGCGAGGACCTTTACACCCCTTATAACAAATATGAAGTGATAAAAATTTATGTTGTAAAATAAAACACTATTAATTTTGTTTTACATCAAATACAGAATTTTTTTAGACAATTGTTTAATATTTGTATTTTGAGGACTTAACATACTATTTCAGGAGGAATGCCGGGCCGGACGGACATAGGCAGCACAAATGTGGCTGTAGAACTTAAAACTGGTCTGCCCAACACAAGGCGTGACTCTGGTATTTCATCTGGCAGCAGTCTTTATAGTGCGAGGTATGTATAATTACATTTACATGCAAATTAAACAGGGCTTCAAACTCTTCCGTTTAACTGTACTGTTGGTTCTTCATGTATATTTATATAGGAACTGTAATTATGAACTTCATTATGACTTAACTATGTAAATAGTAATTTATCACTTAAAACCATAGACATCAATACTCGTATATACACAATTTGCAGTTTTCGACTTAAATATTGGAAAAAACACATAAACACTGCTCCGACCGAAAGTGTAAGGTAACACCAGCATCCTAATTATTTTGTTGCGTTGATTGTTTGTTGTGTGTATATCAGGTCGTCGGACATATCGCGCAAAAGCAGCCAGGCGTCTGTCGTGTCGGGCGCGGTGGCCACCACCACGGGTGTGGCCGGCTCGGCACGCCTAGTCTCTCAGCAAACCAACGTGTACGACCAGCTGTCACCCGACAGCAGTCGCAGGTCAATAAATAATAATTCTTACAACACAACATACTGTTATAAGCAAACATTACTGCAACGCAGTAATAATAATGATTATAACATCCCCGGGAGGATCACTTTGTCGTGGTGGGGAGGCTTACAGGAATAAGGTACGAAATGAGGACATCATGACTAGTGTGAACTATCAAAATGCTAATAACATCTAAAAGCAAAAACCCTTCCTAAACTAACGATCCCCAACCCAACCCATATGGAGAAATGACTGAAAGAAAGTATAATTTACGGCCGCTGCCCGGCGGACGCCGAAGCACACCTCGAGCCGTTGCTGGGTGTTTCAGTTTACGAACCAACGGCGACGGAGGCTGAACAGACGGGCTCCCCTCGATAAGAGAGCTACAGCCGACGGCCACTCTGATTATTCGAATTTTTATGATAATCAGTATTTATTCTCATTACTTAGCCGATGTGAATTTGTACCCACACCCTTTTCAGACAGTAATGAACGGATAGTGAATGTTGTCCAGCATACAGTAGTTACTGTAAAAAGTGTAACCACAACTCCTAAAATCTGTAAGCGTAAGAGATGGTCAAAATACATGAACATTATTATTTTGCGCATATACTTAACAATAACAAACATGGAAACAAAAACAAAAACTATTTACAAGCGTTATATAACAAATTTAAGGAGAGATTTCCGAATTTCGAAGTAACACAACTACTTAATATAAAATACACTAAGGCACAGAATTCCGAAAAAATTATAGACAACAACACAAAAATAGCACAATGGAGTGTTAAATGTCTACACGGAGACATTACCACGATTTAAGCCAATCTAATGTTGATAAAAAGGCGTCAAACGCATGGCTGAATCGCGGTGAGCTATTCCCGGAGACTGAACGCTTCATTATGGCTATCCAGGACTAGGTTATTGAAACAAGAAACTACCAAAAATTCATAATAAAAACTACAATAGATACTAGTAGAAAATGCAATAACTCACCAAAAACCACCCAACATTCACAGGGTCATGTAGAGCAATTGTCCAATCAGATTATAAACACAGGCATCACGAGGTTGCTAATATAGTATATCAAGTTGGCTATCAACTACCAACTAATACCATATTCTGCCATCGCTTATCATAACTATTGTCCTCAGCCCCTGTTACAGAATAAATTTTTCAAAATGTACTTTGACAGGGCAATACTAACAGATAAAACGACTCATTTCAACCGACCTAACATAACTATACTAGTAGTAGACAAAATCAATGCAACAGCTTTTTTGATAGACGTAGCAATACCAAATACGCACAATGTACAAACCACCATTACGGAAAAACTTTCAAAATATACAGACCTTAAATTCGAAATAGCCCAGATTTAGAAATTAAAAAGCGTTATTATTGTCCCTGCTGTTATATCAGCTACAGGTGTAATACCTAAGCAAATTCACCGTGCAATGGACATCTTATCTCTCCCTCCAACAATTTATGTTTTAATGCAAATAGCCGTGATTCTCAACACCTGCAGAATGGTCCGAAACTTTGTACAGACTGATTGAGGTACAATTGGCTTAGGTCCGTGGATCTCATTATTCTACAAAAAATAATAATAATAATAAATTATTTGTTTCGGGTAACAATGAGATCCATGTTAACATTTATCCTCAAGAATAAACTACCTGGTGCCACAGTGATGTCAGCATAACGCTAGACTTGACCGCATATAATTTTATCCAGCGAGGTAGCTAGTAGTGATGAGACCATCACCGTCATAATTTATCAATTTTGCTATGGTGATCTATGGCAGTCTTACTATTGCTGCTTTTTAATGTGTGCGTGACAGGTTCCTTCTATAGGCATATATATCTAGCTGTTATCTGGAGTTAGAAAAGATAAAACATTAATTCTCTATTGTTTTCAGATCTAGTCAAGTGTCGTGCGTGGGTTACGCGCCGGCGCCGTCTTCGGCACTCGCCGCGGTGCAAGCTGTGAGAACCTCACAAGGCAATCAGGTACACTATAATATAATTATAATGGTACATTTATCAGGGCCTATATCCAGCTGTGGACTTCTATCGATAGATGAAGCTAAATCTAGAACGCGTCTCTTAGTGTTAACTATGTTTCAAAAACTAATATCGCAGTTATAGGATTAATGTAATGGGCTTGACTGAAAAAAAAAAAACTTTATATATTAAGTCTTTCTTAATGTCTTAATATTCTCGCCAGGCTGTACTACTGCGTGGTGTAACCTGCTCAGAGGTGAGGGCGGAGGAGTTGACTCTGGAGTTGGATCCTAACGTACAAGTGAAGGAGGAAGCGAGACGGCTGTCCGAGCAGTCTAATCTAAGCGATCAGGCGCAAGGCTATCAGCCGTACCCATGTGCTGGTGATGAAGTGGTAAGAGAGATTTACACTTTTTAACAATACCATATTCATAAAGACCTTTTTAATGTTATGAACCATGGTCCTGTATTTTCCAACTTCCTGGCCTACATTTTATAAAAAGTATATTTAATATAGTTAATGTTAAGATATTATTTAAGATCGGTGAGATGCACTTAAGATTACTAAGGAATTTTTTTTTATTACATTTTTTTTTAGTAAATAATTCACAAATATATTAATTTATTCCAAATAATGGGAAATATCCATGACTTCATTCTTATATTGTCACTTATTTTTGGAGTACTAAAGAGCACAGAGAAAATACCTTTAAAGTACTTGTGCAAATAAAAAAAATAGGAGAGAAAAATAAAAATTCAACTTTGTTATTGTTCTCTTGAAATGTTGTGAATTTTTTTTATTTTTCTTTTAATTCCTCTAATTACTTATTCCTCAGGGTGACGCTCCTTTCCAATTCAAAACAGAAGACGACCACGAGCCGGTTACCTACAAGGAGTCCCGGTCCAACTCTACCAATACCGTGGTAATTACCACCGCTCAAGTTCATCATCCTAATCAGGAAGTTAACTTAGAACAGGTAAGTTTTCGCTTTTATTTATAGAGATGAACCACAGAACATTGAATGCTTTATACCAAACACATTACGTGACAGTAACAAACAAAAAAAATATTGAAATAATTACAATAACATAGATCATATATTAACCAAAACTAAATTACATGTTTTAATTGAAATTTTATTTATTAGTTATTTATTGATTTTTAAGGTCGCCGAAGGAGAAATGGTGGAGAACAAGCTGGTGATACCAGACGAAATGATGCAATATCTTAACCAATCAATATTGGGCACCGACTCGGTAACACCAGCTAAAACGGACTCGAACGCAACGGAGACCGAAGCCAAGGGTAAAAGCGAAACAACCAAAGACAATACGAGTGAAGTCAAAAACACGAACAATTCCAGTGATAAAATCAGTGACGTCGCCACTAGTGATGATTCCCTACTCAAAAACCTTGGTGCCATAGGAAGTGATCTCAACATAAGTGATATTCCAGTCGATTTAAGATCATTAGACGTTAGTATGTCGGGAAATAGCGGGTCTCTTCTGGTCAAGACACCGGAAGATAAAACTACGCCTTTGCAGGAGCAAACCATACCCGAGATTATAGCAGAGAAGTGCGAACCGGACTACAAGAAACCTCCGACCACCGCCGCAACTAACAATCCGTTACAATCGCTGCAAACAATGACAGCGAATCAAACAGAGCAATCGAATAGAATGAGAATAAATAATCCTCTACCTCAGAAGACGACGGTGAGTTCTAAAACTGCAGTGATGAGCCCACAAAACGTCTTGAGTCCAAGTTTAGCTCACAGTATGCTGAGTCCTCAAAGCCTACCGCACAGCGCTATGAGCCCACAAAGCGGAATGAGTCCACACAACATGCAAAACTGCATGAGCCCCCACATTCCGCACGTCATGAGTCCTCCCAGCGTGTACAACGTGATGAGCCCCCAGAGCGTCATGAGCGTGATGTCTCCTCAACATAACGCCATGAGTCCGCAGAGTATGCAGAGTCTCATGAGTCCACAGATGCCGAATCAAATGATGATGAGCCCTCGACACAACAACATAGGCAGCCCTATGTCACAGAATATCGCCAGTCCGATGATGAACATAGCGAGCCCGATGAGCCACGGCATGTCCAGCCCAATGCATCCCGGTCTCCAAAGTCCATTGACAAGTCCCATGGTACAAAACATGTCCAATATGACAATGAACGGATCCCCAGCTACTAATCAAACGCAAAATGTTATGATGAATTTGAATATAAATCAAAACCAAATCCCTGCAGCGCCTTACGTCAACAATCGGCAAAGTTGCAACGCGAAAGTTCCAAATAAAACTTATACGAACGTTCCTAATCAGTACCAAAACCAAAATTATGGATCGGCGCCTCCGTATCCTGTTCAGAACCAGAACATGATGAGAAACCAGTGCACGCAGCAGTATCAAATTATGCAACAGCAATATAACCAAAATCAAATGCCGCCTGGACTCCAGATAATGCCGCAGAACCATTCAAATATGATGTACAACAACCAAATCATGAACTATCAATCGGTCAATTACCAGATGCCGAACAATCAGATGCAAATGTCGCGGTCCTCCGCTATGAGCACCGATAACAGCGCCAACATGAGAACCATGAACGGCTACTGCGAGCAACGCAACCAGATGCCGCCGCACAACGTGTACAACCAGAACGCGCCATACCTGCAGCCGCCACCGTACAACGCCGCTGTGAACGCGGCTAACGTGATGGGGCCGCCGCCGCCCAAGAACAACCATCAGTACAATCAGGCGATGATGAACAACAACCAGTACTATAATCACCAGCGACCGTACAACCAATGGGACTACCCAGGCAACCAGTTCAACAAGCACAACATGCAGAAGTCAGTACAAAACTCTGTAAACATGTCGACGGGGAGCCAGAAGCCGGTGAACGGTACTCGAGCGTCCGCGAATTGCAATCAAATAGTCAAGAACGACCAGCAGACCGACTGCAGCATGAATAGTATCAGGAGCCAAAATCAAGCTAGCGACGTACAAGTGTGGGACATATCCCAGTCGCAAATCGACGCGTCGAACGGGCGGAAGAAGAGCCAGAGCAGCACGATGCGGCACGACGCGTACCAGCGCACGTTGGAGTATGTGGAAAGCTGCGAGAACTGGAAGAGTTCGGAAATGGTCTCGAGCAGCACCCATCCTCTGCACGGCGGCGACAACATGGTGGTGAACGATCTGCAAACGTCGCTGTCATCGTTTTACGAAGAGAACCAGTATCTGCAAATGATACAGTAAAAGCGAACTGTATGATTGGGTCTTTTCCCTTTGGGGATTAGATGTAGGTAGGTTCCATCGTAGCTCCTTTTTGCCCCCAAACTGTAGCTTCAACTGTTTTGCGACGACACGAGCTGAAAGTTTACCTGGTGGTAAGAGATACTCCTGCCATAAGAAAAGACGCTAATTAGGATGTTTATGTTACACCATATCCTGCTTGTCGCTTTGAGACTCCGTTAGACATTCTGATGCGAACCTTAGTTGAATAAAAAAAAAACCTAGATAAAAGGTATTTAACTGATCAAGGCAAGACATGTTGCCTATAGTCTTTGTGGATTTAATTTTTTTTCTATTTCGTCTCTCTAATATCAACATATGTGAAATATTTTTCATCCTAATAGAATGACCAGACAATTTAATTTCTTACATTAATAATCACTTAAACTTAAAGATAAAAAAACTTTTTTCAAAAGCTCAAGCTTTGATTCTCCGTAGCTTATAATGTACTTCATACTAATATTTCCATATATATATATAAAAAAAAATAATTATAGATTAGAAACAAAGACAAAGGTTGTAAAATGCTACGTTATGCTCTGCTATATCACAGACTGACTAATTATAAAATTCTAAATTTAGTTCGATGTAAGATTTCAAAGTACATTAATATTTGATAACAAAAAAAAAGACAAAACACTTAAATTTCTGTAAATAGTGTTCAAATTAGAATCTTATTCAGATTGTCTTCCAAGATTAATTAAGTACAATAATTATTAGTGTTCGGTTAAAATTAATTATAAATAATAGTTATAATTAGCGTTTTTGTACAGTTAATATATTAATGTGACGAATTGAATTTTATCTGTGCCTTTAAAAATTTGGTTTTAAAAAAAAACTCTGTCTACGACTTAAGTGCCTTATACATGAATTTTGTATCAAATGGTGATTAATTAATTTATAAATGGTTGTAAAATATTAATTAGTTTTATAAATAATAATGTTTTAAGACAGTGCGTTTTTTTGTTTTTAATTTCCGTGCCACACAGGGACGAAGGATATTGTCCAATACTGCCAACTTTATTGTCATGTAATTGCGACCTAGTTTCTATTTTAGTATTAAACTGGCTCCGTGGCATAGTGGATGATTCCTTGTCTAGTAACACGGAGGTTCCTAGTTCGATTCTGAGACCACATATGGAGTTTGGTATTTCAAACCAACCTGTGCAACAGCATCAGTGCAGGCTATCAATTCTTCCAACAAAGCCAGGATTTTATTTGGTCTCACTTTCTACCTGATGGTGCATGCACGGTACGTTTAACTTTAACTGAGAAATTATTGTACAAATATACACAACTTTTTCTAGAATTTTTACAACATTGTTAAAAGAATGTTTTAGTTTTTAGGTTATATTTGTAATTTTTATAATATTAGCTTGTTATATAATTAAAGCAATATTAAAAAGGATGTGTATCGAGGACATCGAATCTCCTAATTTAATGTTTTATAATGAGATTACTAGTTCGTAAGCCTTTTTTTTTGTTATATTATAATTATTTAAACGCTGACGGCATCGGACGCACAAAATAGTACTGTAATAGAACAAAATCCTTAATTTGTAATAAATTATTTTTATTATTCCTTTTAATGTAAAAATGCATTTGTAAACCTCTGAGCGTTATTTTAATAAATTTATTGAATTAAAGTTCTTATCACTGAAATGTCTTTTTTTTGTTTAAAGCTTAAAGATTAAAGGACTTGTCAAAACTAGTCGCTACTTTGTATTATTTTCCATTCAATTAAACGACGAGAAAGCGGGGCGTTTACCTGATGGTAAGTGATACGCCTGCCCATAGCAACGTGACACTAGGATGGTATACATAGCATTACAGTGCGATTGTCGCCTTAGATGTAAGATGCTGGGTCTCGTAACCCCAGTAATTACTAGCTACAGCGCTCTTCAAACCAAAACACAGTAATACTTGCACACCACTGCTTGGATGCAGAAATTGGCGCTGGGCTTGTACCTACCTAGACGGTCTCCGGCAACAGAGACTTAACATCAGTAGTCATCATTTATACTGTGCAAGAGTATTTTTATTGAATGTATTAGTATGTTTATATATATATATATATATCTACATTAAGCTGATTGTTCTGAGAAAGGATATAAAGAAATGCAAAAAAACGCCAAAAAAAATGTTATCGTTGAATAACGAGTTATTTTTTCTGCTAATTAATATTGGTTAATTTAATTAATGCTGCTGCTAATCTGCTAATTAACTCGTTTATAAAAGGAGGCACACATTAAGAGACAGTCCTGCTAATATTGTCTACAATAACTAACTTATTTATTTGCTAAGGTTGACGCATATTTATCTTAAGAGAGAACATTCATCTCATCCATCAGAGGAGAATGGTGACGTGTTGTTATGCTTGCTATCAACACCTGAAGTGATGATCACAACCACTCTGTCAAGAGTGATAGCGACAAAGAAGAAGAAAGATTCATCTGTTCTGAGATAACAAAGCCAGGAAAACATCTATATATACCTCTTGTAGATCGGAACGCGGTGTTTACAAATTACTGCTTCACGGTGGTAAATCAGCACATCACAAAGAAACTACTGAAGTACGAGTCATTTCATTTTAAATATATGAATGTTTCAATGTTCGAGAGTTTTCAAGAGCGTTCATAAAGCGAGCGATCATTCTTACAAAATTTTGAAAGATAAAACCGAAATAGAGCCCGTTGTCGTGTACATTCCGCGCAGGCGCGTCACGGCTCGCTTAGAAATAGTCAGATTATTTTGGATTATGTTGCCAGCAGCCGCTGTATCTGCCTGAACTGTACACAGACGGACACTGCATTCATATTATTACTGAAAGCTTCCCAAATTATATCCCATTTGTCACACGCTTTTTTATTTTCGAAACTGAATTAAATTTGTTACTCAATTTTTTAATTGTATGGATAAAACTGTAGAATAGAAGTTTATACACAACAGTAAAGTTAATAACCATAAATAAGACTTCTTTGGTATCTTAAGGGAATCTTTGAGAAGATTCCCTGCCATCTAAAGGGAAGTCAAGGTTATGAAGAGAGCAGTTAGGAGAAATCACGGCATCTTTATTCAGAACATAACTAAGATTAGGATAAAACTCCGAAGATTGTTTTATGCTCTTCTTAACATCGCGTCGGAGACCGTTTTACCATCGACTCCCTCGGTCACTGGGAGGTCAATAAGGAGGATTACCTAATCGTTTATGACTCTAAAGGATACCTAGTGTAAGTGGAGCGTTCTACGACAATATTGCATCAGGTTTTCATAGCTCAAGTGCCCATTGAAGAGAAAGGTATATCCATTTTGTGAACAGAAGAATGACAATTAAGGTAAAGGCACCAGTAATTGACCACTTAAGAGCAATGCTACATATAAATTGTTGTTGATCATATATATTTAAATTTTATAATATCGGTGGGTACTTAAAGGAAATCATTACAACGTTTAGTTTTTAATAGATTTTAGTTGTTAATAGATGGCAGTAGTTACTTACAAATTTATTTTTTATTAGCTACAACAAACACAATGCTTATTATTTTAAATTTTATATAAAACGGTCAACTACTAGTACATGGCCAATTACTAATGCCCTTACCTTAAGAAACAAATGGCGCGAAAATAAGTAATAAATTTTGCTACTGTTAGTTCTAGTATAAGTACTAAAAATTCTAAACACAGATCAATTCGAAATACATTTGACTATGATTTTTTTTTATTTAAGAATTCAATGAGACGAGCGGGACGTTCACCTGATGGTAAGTGATACACCCGCCCATAACAACACGGCGCTAGTTAGGATGTTATACACTGCACCACATTGCGCTCGTCGCCTGGGACATAAGATGTTAAGTCTTGTTACCCCAGTAATTACACTAGCAACAACGCCTTTCTAACCGGAACACAACTCCATATAATTTGATATTGATGATTTATTCTGCTAAAGAAAGAAACGGGCGGGAGGTTCGCTTGATGATAAATAATACGTTTGCCCATAACAACGTGACGTTAGTCAAGTTGATATACACAGCAGCACCTTATGCTCGTCTTCTTGAAGTGTAAGATGTCTCTTTAGTAGTTTGACTAACTATAACGCTCCTCACCATGGAACTGAAATGTTTGTATAGTATTGGTTAGCGGCAGATATAGAGAGCTGCGGTGGTGCCGACCTTTTTTTTTGTTATCGGGTGGGAAATCTCTTGAAAAAGGTACCCTGCTTCTGGGGAGCAGACAAAATGTGGGATTTTTACCCACTAAAACCACCTCTGTGGTCATCTTCAGTGCGTGGTAAGAGCCCTTGAGTTGAGTGGATCTCATACGGAACGCACCGGTGCCTCCCAGCATGAAGCACGTCGAAGGGAGGTTGTAACCCTCCTCGACAACATCGCTTTGGTACGACAAGTACTGGACTTCGTACCCTGGTACTTGGTGTTCATCCCGGGCTCGCTTAGTACACAATTTTCGGTCGCCTTCTACGACAGGCAAGGTTTACCCTTAGTCCTATTCTCAATATCCCGAGACGACAAGGCAAGCAGTGGTGCCTACCTAGACGGCATGTGACAACAACGACCTACCACCAGTGTGCATTTTTCTTTATTTTATTGGTATATGTAGCTTATCGTTGATTTTCAGTGATCGATTAATTTTTTTTATTGTTAACCTAAAACTTGAAGTCCTTGTAATGTTCAAAAGTAACCCGAGATAGAAGCACCTGCGGAGTTAACCTCTGTTTATATATAGACGGACGAAAATATACGGCCAATTAATAGCCGAGAGTGAAAAATAACAAAGATATACACTTGGCACTGTGCGCCCGCGCAGCTGCCGCTAGCCGTGCACCGGCGTATTGTGAAACTGCGGGTGTTTCGATATTTTTCTTTAGAGATCTTAGAAAATATCACTTGCTGTAAATATTTTCGATGTTCGTAATTCAAAAATGAGCATTCACGGAGAGGTTATAAATCCACTTATAATCCTCGCAATGAGTACTTGAGATACCGATGTCCACCGCAATGACTTCATATAACTATTTACACCCGCCAGATATAATAATATATATTATCTGTATTTTTGGGTAGTATAGGAAAATTTAAATTATTTTCTACAATGGCAAATACATGCAAATCAAATTTATTATTATAAGGCTCTGCTTCAATTACTTTTAAAAGGATAATGCGAGCCTCACCGATGGCACAGTGTTTCATCACTTGCCTAGTAACACGAAGAGCTTATTCTGAAGCATGAAATTGTGAAGGTCTACCTTTCCACCTTTCCGTTTGGGTTTCCAACTTAATTAGCTGCCGTCCTCATATTGTAATCTTGCATTTATAACAGCATTGCTGTGTTCAGGTGGTTAATATATGAGAGCCGGAGTATTTTGATCGCTTCATGTCTTTCAAGAACAACAGCTTTCGTAGTGGAGGATATATCATTTTCGCCAGTTCACACTTGGCCAGTACGGTGAAAACATTTAGTTTCTCTTGGTGAGAGGATTTTGAACTATAAGTCCCACCCGTGGAACGTTGATTGTTTATGTAAAGTATACAGTAGCACTATATATAACTGATATGACCATAAATACTGTTAAATAAAAACTTTTCTTTTTTTTTTCATCTTTTTAATTATTTTGAATTTGGGACACGTATATTATTTTAAAAATTTCTTTCGATTTTCCTCCATTTTACATATTTTTTTCATATTGGAATAGAGTGTTCAAGAAAATATAATAGGATTGCAGTGAGATCGTCTTGTACAAAGTGGGTATGGAGCCGTCGCTCATATTCCAGACAATTCAAAAGCTTGGTATCAGCCGTATGTTCGTATATCGTACTATCAACAGATACAACAACAATTCCTCTGTCGAAAACCAGAAACGATCGGGACGGACCGCGTGCTGTTAGAACTACAAAGGCTGTTAATGCTGTTAAAGCCAGAATTCGTCGAAACCCCATTAGGAAGCAAATCAAAAAATCTTATCGCGATAAATGAAGATTCCCGCTAGGACTCTGTCGCGTATCGTGTATTATAAAACAAGACCTGAAGCTCGGTGCTCGGTGCTTATCGTCGATATACAGGACATGCCCTAAATCAATCTTTGCAATTAAAGAGGGTGGATCGATCAAAACGAACAAACTTTCTGTCGCGATACGCAGGTGAAAGGCACAGAAATATCCTTTTTACCGATGAAAAAATTTTCACGATTGAAGAACACCGCAATAAGTAAAATGATAAAGTGTACGCTCACAGTTCCAAAGAAGCTGCTCAAGTGGTCGGAAAGGTACAACGTGGTCATCATCCTGCGTCAGTGATGGTTTGGTGACGCGTGTCTTACCAAGGAGTCACAAAACAACTTTTGTGAAAAACAAGTGAAAATTTCAGTCAAAGTGTATCAAGATACAGTCTTGGATAATGTTATGAAACCTCTCAGCAATACACTTTTTAAAAATATACCGCGGACTTTGCAGCAGGACTCTGCACCTGGTCACAAGGCACGAACTACCCAAGCCCGGCTTGAAACCAACTTTCCGGACTTTATAAGAGCTGAAGACTGGCCCTTATATAGCCCAGACTTCAAATTATCGTCAGTTTTAGAGAACATGGCCTGCTGCTGCTCTAAACGACACGGCGAGAGTCTTAAAAAATCTTTGGAGCAAGCAGTGGCGGTGGTGGAAATTTCCCTTGGAAACTGCGTAAATCCATAGATTCGTGACCAAACAGATTAAAGGCCTGTATAAAAACCAAAGGTGCCTATTTTGAATAGAATATTTTTTTATTTTTTGCTGAGAAAAAAAAATTATTTATATTAAAGAACTTAGGGCCGGTCTAGGTACATATTAATAATCTTATTTTAACTACATTTTGTTTAACGTCTGTGTGTGAGTGATGTAATTGCTCGTAACAAAATCTTTTGATATTCATAACAAGGCCGTAATATCTTATCCACGAGTGGGCGCGATAATTCCACGCCCAATATAACATCACGCCTCCGATACATCCACGTATATAATGCACTTCCTCCTGTATCCATACTCCTCGTTGCCAAAACGAACGGTTTTTGATTTATTGATTTGTTTTCAGATCGTTTCGTTGCTTTTATATACAACATTGTAATAACGTTTACATTTGCGCTGGTCTTTTTGGTTTCCATCCGGAAGCAGTCGAGTATTCGCGTGCTCTGACTATATTTAAAAAAAAAACCTAGTAAAATATATTAGTGAATATTAAAATGATTACTTTATGCAGAAATAAACTCTAGTTACGCAGAAACAGGTGTCGGTATCCAACACAATCTTGTGTTGATAAAAATCTAGGCGTATATCAGGGGGTTGCGTGGGATTATCACTAAGTAAAACTATAGTTTGTCCTTTGAAAGTTAGCTAAGGACTAAGGGTAAGTTTTATTAATCTTTATTTTGCAATAACTGATATTTTGTTCCAACTGTTTTCTTTTTGAGGATGTAAAGGTTTAAAAAGGTTTGTTATATCATTCTGTGGGGTGTAAGGGGCCCCGCACACCAACTCTCGGGATCCAAGCCAACCTCACCTGCTCGTGGTGCACCCTGCTAATCAACAAACGAGGCACTGCCTCCCGCCAAACCGCATTGGGCCAGCGCGGTGAGAAAGGGCCCAAATCCCACCATATGAACCTGTACATACGACAGCCGCTAGTGGCCAACGTACCGGAGGCCATGCTGACTGTTTGTGGACATCTTTGGGGGAGGCAGTGGACCTCTATCGGCTGATGATGATGTTATCATTCTACTTATCACAGTCGAAAAGAAAACGCGTAATGACATCAATTATAATAAATATATTAAAATGTGTTCGACTCACAAGGTTTATTGTATTGTACACTTTATCGCCTCCACTGTGCCGCGCCGTGGCACCAGTGGTCACGCGACCAGCACGGCGAGCGGCACCAGTATTCCCACGAAGATTGCCGTCACCGACGCTATCTTGTACTTGTGCTCTCTCGTCTTCACACTCAAGTAAGCCTCGAGCCGCAGGAATCCGTTTATATCGTAATTCAACCGCTCGTACTCCTGCAGTTGCGCGATGAAGCCAGGGTTCGGATTGATGAACCTGCGCCTGTTGCGGACGTACGCGAACGCGTCCTCGAAGCTCAAGTGGTACTTCTCCATAAGAAATGCGATAACAATCGTAGCGGATCGCGAAACGCCGAAGTGACAATGAACGAGGACATTCCCTTTCTGAATTCCCTCCTCAATGAAGGAGTTAGCCATAGGGAAGTAGGGCAGGAGATTGGTTTGAGGAGAGTCATATGCCCTAATGAACAGTGTGGTAACACGGGGATTGGGGAGAGCTGACTTCGGTATCTTATGAGTCTCAACGGTGAGTACATGGGTAATGTTAAGGAATCGGATAACATCTGAGTCGACAGCTGCTCTAGCATTGCTCAAGTAGAGGCCAGGTACGATCTGACTGTAGCAAGACTGTGTGCAGAGGTCTATCTTCTCATAAACAACTTTCCTAGACCAAGTTTTCAATCCGTTGAAGGCGAGAACTGGATTAGGGATGCTGAGAAATGCAGTGACGATAGCACTTCTCAACATCACCATGGAAAGTTTCCACACAGTCATGCTATGATTCCCATCGTGCGTTACATCCTTCTTTTTTGTAGATTTATTTTCCAGATTTTTATTTATTTTATGTATTTACTTTGTAATTTTGACGTGACGTTTGTGAACGAGCTGCTTGACAGGTTTTTTTGTTTTTTTCTACCAGAGTCAATGCCAGAGGAACAGAGTATTACGTATTCATGGTTTATGGTCATGTAATATTTTATATGTTAGTGATTTTACAAAATTCAATGAATTTCTCTGTAACCACTAAAAACGTTATAAAACCAAAACGAATACAAAAATATGATTTTGGTAGAACGTATGTAGTAAGTATTGAATCAAGATTTAATATCACAAACTATTACAAGAGTACGGTTTACTTTGTGTAAAATATTATTTATAAGAGATGGACGTGAATACACTATGTAGGTGGTAAAGAATAAGAAAGAGAAAGAGAAAGAAAAAAAGCGATAAATTGACAATTTTTTTATTCATTGAAGTAGACCAGCCCGAAAGAGGAAATAAATTGAAGCAGTTAAGTATCTTTAGTAAAGATAGAAATTATTTGATTCTATATATATAAACAATTATTATATAATTTTACAACATCCGGGTTCTTGTTCATGTATGTAGTTATGTACCATAGCACAAAAAGGAGGACACAATAAGAAAACTGTACACTGTACACTTCCTATCTCATTCTCTCACAGCTCGCTGTAAATACATTTATGATCTGTTTCGTTACATTTTTTCGTTTCATAAAATCCAATACAAATTGTCCCAAAAGAACTTTTAAACGTCAATTAAATTTTTGCCAAAAAACATTGCCAAGTAATTTAAGGCTTATCTCGTTATCCTTTTAACACTTTTCCTTGTGCCAAAAGATCGAGGGTAATGAGTACTGTATTTGTTTCGTCGACGCAATAATTAGTATTTATTATTGTTAGTGCTTCAGAGGTTTGATTTGGAAATTCTAAAATAATGAAACTGTTACACTGCTAACACAAAAGTTAGTTAAATTAAGACCTGTCGAAAAAACACCACCTGTATTTTTTCTTCAGCGTTTCGTAAATGGTGAATGAGCGTAAACAACTAACTGAAAGAGCAGAAGCTGTCTGTGTCGTTTACCATCATACTGTATTCCGCTCTCCTCGTGCCAATTGTGATGAGTACGCAATAATCCTCAAAAAATATTAAAGCTTATGTTAAGCGTCAATAGCTTTAAACGATGATGAACTTGACAGTAAGTGATACACTTGTACAAGGTAACGCTAGTTAGGATGATACACACAGCATAACATTGCACTTCTGGCCTTAAGATATATGTTAAGACTTGATACCTCAGTAATTTCACCAGCTACAACGCCTTTCATATCCGAACATAGTAATGTTTGAATACTGATGTTTAGCGATAGAATTAGGGGCTGCGATAGTACCTAGGCCTCCGGCAACAGTGGCCTATCAACAACAACAAAGTTATGAGCATTCGTAAAGGATTGTATAGTATCTGACGCGAGTATCGTAGGTGTTGGAAACTGAGTGGGCGCCGATTTAAAATAAGTAGTGACTTAAAATCACCTATGCGTTTTAGTTTTCGGAATAATACAACGTTCACATAAACAAGTTCAGATACGACACAAAATCAACATATAAACAAACGTTGTTTTACTGAAGGCGTGGTTATTTCGGTGGGTGCGAATTTTCCGCGTTTTACTTTGTTGCAAACAAATAGACCGGAATGAAATATGTTTTCCTTGTACGTGCACAATTCAATTGAAATGTGGGTGAGGTTCTCTGTTCCATTCCCGAGCCTTCCGTACAAAGATGGTGGGGTTTGGATGCTCGTAGAGTTTTTCCGGACCCGTCTGTCAAGCTACAACCGTCATATTCATCCGCCTCTATGATAATATCGCCATGATCCAGTTTAGAGTATGAGAGTCAGATTTTTCTAGACCAGTTTCTTGTATGACATTTAATATTATGGGAATTTGGGTTCACTGATGCTCTAATCTAGTTGTAGAGTTGTACATATATCCTACCTTCATTGTGTTCGGAGAAATCTTTAACAAATAACTTGTTGTCATAAGGAAGACAAAGTTATCTGAGATTGACAAACTCGTCGGTTGACATTCATAGTGCTTTGCCGTAAGTCCCAGCATCTTCTACGAACGTACGTGCTTCCCTAGATTACGCTTGTACACGTCCTAGGGTCCCTTAATCTTTCACTTGATATGCATACAAAATCGGTTCGTATAAGTAGAAAGGCTAAAACAAAAACTCTTTTAGTTTCCTTCTACGACTGAGAGCTTACCTTAGTTCCTTACTAGCTAGTGATTACAGGAATATCATATATTCTATTCACTCATTATCATATTGTTATATTATTGCAATTTTTGGTCAGTGATCACATATATTGTTGCCCTATCTTATGTAGCAAGGAGTCAGCCAGCTCTTTGATATAATGATGAATAAGATGCACTGTAATTATATACTTAAGAGCAGATCTAACTATCCAGCAATATATTTTCTACTGTAAGATATATGTTATAATTTACATACTTTTTTATTTATCTGTTATTCTAGATTTGCTTAGTATTTTATTTTGCTCTTGTAATTAATGTAAATAAAGAGAAACACCTAGTTTACTAATTACACTATTAGTTTTCTTAATAAAATAGAGACACTGACCGCCAAGCTTTGAAGTAGGCACATCATGATGACGAACTAATGGCTATCGTCCAGATATTTAGTACTATCTATTACTCATAGTCTGTGTCCAGGGATATTGGAAATTTAATAGAGTAGTTGTGTAAATACATTTCTATTAGTTTACAGCTTCAATTGAAATGCAACAACTTCAATGGTTTTAATGTGTCTAATTACGAGTAATTTATGATAATTGGCATTACATAGTTGTTGGTATTGTGATCGCTCAGTAAGGCTTCGTATGGGCTATGACTTTGTCTTGAGATGGCGCGGATTCTATCTTCACTAGGTTTAGACTTCCGTTGAAAGAAAACATAATGAGGAAACCGGCATTGAAGAATAATTTTCGTGTATATGTGTCAATCATCTACTCTCATTAGAGTAAAGCTAAAACCATTGTTTTAGCCCTCAACTATTAAAGGTAGACTTGATGTTTGTAACTGTCTAGGTAGATACTACCGCAGCTCGTATTCCTACCGCGAAATAGTAGTAGTGTGCAAACATTACCGTGTTCCGGATTGAAGAGAGTAATAGATAGTGAAATTGCTGGGGTAACAAGATTTAACATCTTATGTCTTAAAGCAATGAGAATAATATTTTTACACTTTGTCATCAGGTGAAAGGTTTACTCGTCTCTTCGCTTTGTCGAAAGAAAAGAAACTTTTACTTGACTATCATTAAGAAGGTCTAAAAGAGAAGAAGCTCACTAGTCCCAGTAAACAAAGGTAACTGATTTATGTTCTGTAAATAAATAAATATTGATTATGTTAAAGGACGCTTGTTCGCGTAAGGTCGGAACAGTTGTCGCGCGTATTGGCAATTAATTACGACGAATTGGTGACCACCATTTGGTGCTGGAGCGTTACCAAGGATCTAATTTATGCTTTACGACCGGAATGTGAGAAAACATTCGAGTACCAGTTGAAATATTACGTCGACGATCCAATAAGTCGCCGGCTTTTACGTATGTATACGTTAAATATCTACATTGGACGGCGATCTGATTAAAGCAGATACATTATAATGTAGTCTGTTTACAACACTGTAAACTAACTGAAAAATAACTGAACAATTATACATTACTCAGTTACTATTGATTTTAATAATAACATATAGATAATAGGTTATGTATCAATATATATATCCATAGCACTCTTCAAAATTTATAGAATACATTTTGAAGAGTGCGATGGAATTACACTATAAATTCCCGCATCTCCTTTTCACTACTGGACAACCCGACGCACGGCAAGTCACCATCCGCATGTTGCGAACATCCTCAGTTTGCAAACAAAGAGAATCAGCATCTCGTTCTTCACGAGAACAGCAATGGAATGGAACAATTTGCCGGGGTCGATGTTCCCGTTCCAATAAGACGTAGATGTCTCCAAGACAAGAGTGAATAGGCTGTTACTAAGTTAGTGCGCCTGACCACTAAAGATCGCATCACTATATAGCAACAGGTGGGATTGTGGTCAAGGACCAATCTTGAGGACATAAAAAAAAATCCCGGGCTCTATACAATTTATAATTTAAGTCTTAAAAAAAAACAAGTATTCTTACAGTGATAAAATAAATAAAAGTTTTCTCGGTGTTCAGTGAGGGGGGGGGGGGGGAGAGAGTTTAAAAGATAGCTTGCTACAGAGGGAAATCGTGAGAATAAGGGAATTCTATCCTCTAAAACTCCTCTGATCGTTCTGTCTCCTGCTGCGTTTTAGGAGGGTGCTCGAGGTCTTCTACGGAAGGCACCGGTACATCTATACTTTTGGTAACATCTCAAAAAAGAGTAAGATCCAATTCTATAAGAATTATCTTTTTTATGTCCAGTTTTCATATCTCTGCAGAAATGTTAAGATACTATATGAATCTTTACAAATTTTTTTCCTATTACATCTTCAATATGTCATCAATCATAATCATGTCACTGTGACAGTATTATGATAAACACATTGTCAGTATTTTGTCAAAAAGAAAACGCTTCGTTTCTGACATCTCATAGGTTGGATCATTTATGTATAATAATGGCAACGTTTATAGTAATTATTAATAAAATCCAGGCAAATTGATGATTTCCATTTGCCCAGATCGCCCAGATGAAAATACACGAATTTTGTGCACTTAGTCATATGCGGATGCATATTTTTGGATTTGTTATAGTTAACGGTGAAGCAGTACTTTAGTACCAGTTTAATGGTGAATAATGAAATGTTTATAGTTATCTAATTGATTGATCTAAAAAATGTTTTCGGGAACAGGAACAGGTTTTTCTTTCATACCTCCGAACCCGTGATACATTTATCCATAAAAGAGTGGAACCTGTTAGACTGTTACTTCAGTAATTTAACTAGGTAATTAAATGTGAAATGTAATGTTCTCACATCGCATCTAGCAGTAGAAATGATAAATGGTAAACTGTCACCAGCAACATAGACCTACCAGCATATTACGAGTTTATAAGTAGAAGTAATGGACGAGACGAGCGAGACGTTCACCAGATGGTAAGTGATACTACGCTTGCCCATAACAGTGAGGCGTTAGTTAAGATGACACATCATCAGCCGATATCCACAGCTGGACATAGGTCTCCCCCAAAAATCCCCACGTCGATCGGTCCCGCGTTGCTCGCATCCAGATGACACACTACCATATTGTGCCCGTCTCTTTGAGATGTAAGATGTTAGGTCTAGTTACCTCAATAATTTCACTAGCCACAGCGCCCTATCAACCAGAACAAAGCAATGTTTGTTCACTACTGTTTGTCAGAAGAAATATGATCTACGGTGGTAGCTACCTAGGTCTCCAGTGACAGAGACCTGACAATAAAAATGGATGGTGGTTGTGTTTAAAGGGTACAGAATCGATATATAGCTTAATTAATTTATGTTACAGACTAGAGCCGATGTATTATCGAGACTACCAACGGAGATCTACCATCTTAAATCTGGTTGATCGAGATCATCTGGTAACTTTTCGAAGATTTCGCTCTTCGATATCAGAAAGCTAAAGGTTCAAATGATTCGCTTTGACATGTTCACGTCGCTTTCGAAACGTGTGAAGTAACCTGCGCCCTCATTCAATCATCGCGTTAACCTTTGCGTCGGCCAGAAATAAACACGTCGCCTCGAGTGACGGACGGAAGACGAGCGGGCGACGTGTTCGCGTTATTGGACATTGAAAAAAAAACAGTCTGAAACGATTTAGACTTCAGTATTTACTCAAAATTATCTTAAAAGAGCTTCCAGAAGCTACTGAACTAACTATGAGTAAAAGAAATAATGGTTTACTTCATATATTTAAAATGCCCTTAAAAGATATTATAAACATATAAAGCGAATGTATAGCTAATAATTTATTTATATATTGATCATCAGCCGATAGATACAGGCCTCCTTTAATGATCTCCACATCGATCGGTTTCGCGTAGCTCGCATCCGGCGGGTTCCTGCAATTCTCACTAAATCGTCGGTCCATCTGGTGGGAAAAACAAAGTCCACGATGTAGTAAAACTAATCTTATGATTGTTTTATTTTTTCTATTCTACGAAGCGACGAGACGAGCGGGACGTTCACCTGATGGTAAGAGAAACACCAGCCCATGAGAACATGACGCTAATTAGGATGATACATTACTTACTACATTATGCTCGTCGCTCTAAGGCAAGGTATTGGTCTCGTTACCCCAGTAATTTCACTAGTGAGTTAGACGGTCTCCAGCAAGAGAGACCTACTACCAGTAATGATATACATACCATAACAAGTTTAAAATGTAAGACGAAACAACTTGTTTAGAGCGCATCATGTAAAAATTACTAGAAGGATTTACACAAAGTGGTATTTTAGTTTTTCGTTAGTCTTAATTACTAACAATCTATAATTGTTACTATGTTGTCTCACTTATTTGTTCACGTATAATTCCGTGAACACATGCATCACGCGATGATAGAACTCAAAGCGAAATCTCTTCGTGTTTTAATTCAGTACCAGACGAATTATTTTTAGCGATGCAACTGAAAAAAGTTTATCTTTCAGAAATAGTTAATTTGTTAGAGACGTCTGTTCCTACTTCAACTAATTTGTATCTAGATAAAACATTAACAAAATGTAAAACTAGATTTTGAAGGTGAAAGCTAAGATATAACATTATTATATAAGTATCTGTAATGTTTTATCACCGTTAATGTTCTGTACCTATACAGGTTTACTGTAGGATAGTTTACTTTATCATAAGGTGACTAAGCCTCGGTTAAGGATTGCTCCATTACACAATATGAGCCTTGTGACATGAAGATCCCGGTTCAATTACGGTGTTGTATATGTTATACAGTTTGTTTTTTTTTATTCAATGAAGCGAACACACAAGCACACAAAGTTTACGCTAGTTAGGATGGTGTACATGGCGCCACATTGTGCTCGTCGCCTTGATAGATAAAATGTGAAGTATTGCTACCTCATTAATTTAACTAGCTACAACGTCTTTCAAACCGGAACATAGCCATGTTTGCACACTACTGTTTGGCGGCAGATGTAAGAGCAGCGGTGATATCTACCTAGACTGTCTCCAGTGACAGAGAACTAACAATAAAAATGGATGGTGTTTGTGTTTAAGTTCAGAATCGATATATATATATATATATATATATCTATTCCTTAATGTTATAGACACTGTCCAATGTTTAACTAGTTGATACTTAACTATTTGTAGTATTGCACAGCAACATATAGATCGCATTGATGCTGTGAATCACGAGTTACATTTAATGTAGCGCAGACGACGCACCCTTGCACCGCGCCGCAGTATCTAGGTCATCATTAAGGTTAATTGCGGCTGCACCCTTAGTTTAACACCTTCGTATTGAAACTGTACCATTTTAAATCGAAGATTTATATAGTGGAGCCTATATGTTGTAAGTGTTGGTGAATGTACACACAATGATGTGTATTTTTGGAGCGCGGCTGCGGGTCGGCCGGCGGCGCGCGCAGCAGTGTGGGATCGGCGGGCGCCCGGAGCGCGTGGACCTGCCCCGTGGACCGTGAGTGTGGTGGTGGGCAGTGAACGGACGTGCAGTGCTACACTAGTGTAAGTTAAGAAGAAGAGAGAGAGAGGAGAGCTTATTAATCGATTAATGCCAGGAGGTGCTTCGGTGTCGCCGCAGCGATGGATTAAGTGAAGTTATGCTAACATACTAATGCATGACCGCCGCCGGCGAGGGCCGGGTGTGGAGTGGGCGATTTTTGAGTGGTGTGTGGGCGCGTGCGCTGGGTGTGGGCAGGGAAATTTGATAAGGCGGTATGCTGGCCGAGCGGCTGGCCAGTTTTGTATGCAGCTGGTGTCGGTGCCGCGAACTATTTTTGACTCGGCGTGGCGAGCGGGATATTTCTGCTGTGCGCTGGCCGGAGCGCGTTACGCGGCCGTCTTTCATTTGTATAGAATTTTAGAAAGCACCAAGCGCTGCGCACGCGCACCTCTGCCATTATGTATGAATTAGCCGTTACCTGCGCGCTTTGCTAGCCGTAATATGGAATTAGATTTGATATTTGTTAGAAATTTGCCTAACCGGCGGTATCGTGCCGTCCCCGTTATTAACACCCCCGCGACTCTTTTATGGAAGGAATTTCGTAAAATACATTCTTAGCTGACCTCTAAATGGCAGAAGCAATAACTCTACTAAATTTTGATGAGTCAATGAGTATCTGGATATCTCTTATATATATTCGATTTGCATTCTGATCATATATTTGTATTTGATCAGATTTAATCTAAATCCAAACGCTACGAATGGCATAAACTACTCTATATCGCTTTGCATGCTGTGAGTTTAATTATAATTACTACATTAACAATTTTAACTAAATTACTGTCATATACCATATTTTCATCAGAATAAAGATATAAATATATATAATAACTTGAACTATGTCAGATTAAAAGTAAACCAGTTCAAGGATATACAAACACATTTTAATGCAAGAACAGGATATGTAATTTTTCTAAGTTACAACAGAAGTACGACTTCCCCAACATATATAATATGTTATGTATGTATGTATATATTTTGTAACAATATAAGGGTTGTAAAAAAAATTCTGTGTATAATATTTTTTTTATTGATATCAATAATATTTCAATTTGTTTATGGTTTAGTTATTTTGTTAACATGTAGAATTAATAACTAAATTAATTAATTGGCGCTGAAAAAACTAATACCTTTGTTTGTTATGTTTTTTAATCATTTTAATAAGTAAAATTATACAATTTTACTTAGTAATATAACTATTACATGAAATTTTAAAGGAAATCGTTTTAGTATAATAGATCATTAATATTTTCGTAATAAAGTAAAAGGAAACTTCACTTCTGATATTATATTTAACGATAAGTGTCTTGTTCGTTCTTAGTTTTGCATGACAATATGTATAAAAGTGGTATATTAGTCTCTACTACCCAATAAGCAGCTACCTGGTCTTCCCTGAAGAAATCCTGCCGCCGATCCAACCTCTCGATCCTGTCGGTACCGCATCCACAATACAAGACAGACGAGTCAGAACTACTTCGAGAATGTTAAACGCTGTATATTCCTCTTTGTAAACTTATTGGGTGAACTCTAAATGAAATATTTCATACAAAACATTGTGCAATCATGAAACATGTTCGAAATCACTATTTTTGTGCGGAATCAGTAAGACGGTATCAATTTCCCACCAGTTGTTTTACATCTTGTGTAAAATGGACCGTTCCGCCTGTTAATAACTCTTTCCAAGCTGGTGTTTTATGCTTCGTTCTGTTCATTTACACTCAGCTATAATATTTCAACATGTCAAGTATTTATCTAAAATGTCTACTCAATTTGTTAAAAATAATCAGGGTTTTAAGTATTTTTAGAATTTATATTCAAACAACATGTATTTCGGCACTTTCAGTATTACTTAGTCTCAACAGTAAATTTACGTCTTCACTGTTGGGGCACACGCCTACCCTCAATATGAGGGCGATGGGCCATAGTCAGCACCCGGGCACAATGTGGATTGGTGACTTCGCACACACCTTAGAATAAATCCTAATTCATGTGCAGGTTTCCTCGCGATGTTTTCCTTCACCGTTTGTATTTCGCTGTTGTTACTAAAGTTCACAAATGTACATAACTTAAATACTAAAAGTCATCTGTACATGCCGAGATCTGAACCTTCGAGAGCCAGCGAGCTACTTATTGTTTTCTAATTTGTTTACTATTTGTTGTATTCAATATTATTGAAATCTCCGCGTCATAAAAAAAAACATTCAGTAACATTATTAAGTTATTTATCTATGTATTCAAAATAAGTGGTAAGTTAAAGAAAATTTTTGGGCGATAATTCAAATGTACCAATGTTCCCGAGGAGTTTCGAATTATTACTGCCACTACTTTCCAACGACATAGTATACAATACAACACCAAATTCCATGCTCATCACCTGGATGACTGGCGATCCTCCGCTGTGCGTTTCAAGCACAACTTTTTACCACGCCCTCCCACTTTGAGGAATCAGTTGTCGCCAGAGGTATTTCCAAACCAATACGACATGGGGGCTTCAAGAAAAAGAGCGTATTATTCTCTTAAAGGTCGGCAACGCAGCCGCGACTCCTCTGATGTTGCAACTGTCCATGGGCGTCAGTGATCACTTTCCACCAGATAAACTGTTCGCTCATTTGTCCACCCTTCCTATGAAAAAAGGAGGCTAAGAGGAAATAACCCGAGAAAGAAGGCAACAGCATCTACTGTAAGAAACTATAACCATAGGTGAAAGCAAACTTAGAGAGGAATAAACTTTATCTGACTAACAAAGGTTATTTTAATTTTGATATTACTTTTAAAGGTGAAGCTAAATATTTTCTTTTATGCAATAAATGAAATTAAAATAAATTCTAGATCTAGGTTAGGTAGGTACCTTAATTATACTCTTCTTATATACTGTTAGCCGACAGAAATAGGAGTTGCAGTAATATTTACCTATACCAGTGATTCCCAACCTTTAGTAAGCAAACCGCTGAGGAACATGAAAATTATTTTGGAAATGGCGAAAATAATGAATTTTTTTATTAAGTGATGAGAAGAGCCGGATGTTCACCTGAAAACAAGTGACAATGTGACGTTAGTTATGATGATATACCGGATATTGGCGTACCGAAACAAGAAATGGTTCGGAGGCACTGATCTAGGAAGTCTCCGCAAATAGAGACTTACCACCTTGCTTTTCACCAACTTAACATAATCTTAATACTTGTTTGGTTTCCATACACCACCATAACTTGACCATTGTAAGTCTGGATTAAGAATGCTAGTTGCATTGGGCACAGTAACTTGTAATACTGCTGATAACTTACTGGTGCCAGCTTCTACAAAGTAATGAATATGTACTTTTTATACTTATCAATTTTAAACTTGTAAGTTATTAAGTTACGAATTAAATTATTAATGGTTTACATGCTAACATTAGAAATATTGTTGGTATTATATTTTACTGGTGGTAGGTCTATGTTGCCGGAGACCTTCTTGGTAGGTGCACAGCGATTAGTTCTACCGCCATACAGTATTCTTTTTTTTTTTAATTCTCTGCGTGTTGTGGGTCAGGGCCTTTTACTTTCTATCATTAACCATCTCTTATAATTTATGTACATTTCTTTTATTTTACTCGTTCTCGTCTTTCTTACATCTTATCTAATATACTCTAATCCTCTATTACACTTCTTTTCTTTATCATGCTGCCTTCCATTTCCTTCTTTCATACCTCTCGATCGATCGATGTGGAGATCTTTGGGGGAAGCCTAGCCTAGTAGACGCCTGACGGCTGATGATGATGATACCTCTCGCAAGTGCAGACTGTCGCCTTTTTTCCTCTTTCTTGTCCTGAAAGAGACCTGAAAATCGTGAAAATTCTTTTCTTCTGCTATTTGCATTTCTTTCGACACTTTCTTTTATAGTCTATTTCTTATCTTACGTTTATTATTATACTTTATTTACCAATACAAACAATATTGTGTTCCGGTATAAAGGGCGCTGTAGTTAGTCAAATTACTGGGATAACGTTTTTATGGGCAGGCGTACGGTTTACCATGAGGTGAACGTTTCACTCGACTCGTCGGAATAAAATAAAAATTAAAATATGGTTGTGGAGGAGGTGCCGTGGCGATGAACTTATGAAATGAGGTCGTTGAAACAAATACTTCGCATATATTTACTCAAGTAATGGATTCGTAAACGCGTATACAACATAGTTCTTGGACGGTGTATTTCTAAAGGAAACTATATATCAACACTGTTAGTAAAAAGAAAATATATTCGAGTCGGACTTACTGGTGATGTGAAGTAGGTTACCACCGTTTCGTCACCACTTGCCGCAACAAGAACCGACGTCGACAGTCTGGTGACCGATATTCAGATTCGATGTATTAGTTCCCCGTATTATAATTATTAATAACTTACTGCTACAGACGTGGGAACTGAAGATGGATATTGATGGTAGATATTTATTGTCAGAGACCATCATCGTGCCACTGTAGCTCATACATTACTCTACCGTTGTTAAGGACGTTCCAGTTCTAGCTACTGTACTACTGTAAATTGCTAAGATGCGAATCTCTAAGATCTCATGTATCAAAGCCTTGAATACAATACGGTGTTGTGTATATTATCAAGCCGGCGTATTACTTACCATCAGGTTACTGTTCGACTCGTATAAATAGAATCAAGGAAAGACCTTTCCCTTTGATAGAAACATGACTTCATAGAATCTATTTGAGGAAGCCTTTACGAAAAGACCAGCAATAATTAAGAAAGTATTCATAATTAAAACTACAACATTGTATATACAACACACTACAAAATTAGACTACCGTTCTAATTAAAAGCATCATTGCAGAGTAACGAAGACTATTTAGATATTTGTAAATATTTATAAAGCTTCAGTATATTCCATCAGGAATTTCTTTTGATCTTCTTCATGTTATTCTCTATATTATATTGAAACATTAAGAATAGTCTTAAGTTTAATTTTGTATGAAACAAAAATTCATCCTGATGTAATTCGTTCATGTTGCGCAAATATCTGTTCACAATATCATGAAGAAGCTATTTTTAATAAAACAAACTGTACTGTGATAGATGATGAGCACCATCATTCTCAAATTCATCAAATCAAACACTTAATTTACCTTGTGTCGCACAATTCACCAACATCGTACCTCACCACTCATCAGTTACTGCTGTGTTATCTTTAATAGTTAGAACAACGCTGAAGAGCTGGACGTTTTTGGTTTAGTCTTCTCTTGGATCAAATTAGTTTCATTTCAGGAGAGAGTAGTATATTTGTGGTGAGTACTAATGGTACTGTCTAATTTCATAGGCTTTAATTCGTTGCTTGATCTTCCACGACGGCAATAAGACTACGAACGTATTCTATCCATAATCATCATCAATGGTCATCACCATTATAGTGTTGAGTTTTCGTTCATCGTTTGATCTTGTTCAGGTGCTAACCGAAACTTCTGTGAGCGTTAATACCTGATTCATTTTAAAGGTACATCAAATCTTCAGAGCACAAATTTTGCTTTTGTGTTTAGCTTCCTTTTTCTAATCATGGTTCTCTCATTTACGCGAACCGAGCAAGGACAATTGTGAACTTGGATATTTTAGTACAACTTGGTGGAAGTTAAGGCCACCTTACGGACCTAGCTTTAAAGTTTATTTTTCCAGCATGCTTCGCCCATCATTCCATATTTACTTAGTTCTTCTCATGACTCTTGTATGCTGGCAGCAATCCTCTCAGTACAGAAACATCTATAAACTATTCCGTATGCATTATCATCCATAAAAAATCAATGCAAGTTTTAATTATAACCCTATCGTTATTTTCATGTGGTTATCTATTCAAAAATAAATGCCAAACATTTGCCAAGACCAATATTATTTTCAACGGTAGAATGTTTTGTTAGAAACCAACTAATTAATTTCGCACTAAGATAAATCTCTCTCTTATGTTTATTTTAAACTAAAAGTATATTTTCTGATGAATAAGAATTGCAAAGTCTTTAGGAATTCGAAGTCAGACAAGTTCTTAGTAGTATTTTTTCTTATTAGATAAACTTATGATTCTCTTTGTTAGACATATTGTGTTAGTAGTTTGGGTATTGAACAAATATTGGTCTGAACAATGGATATTGAATTCCTAGATCAAGTTTTCAAGATTCTATTTTCTGATAAAGTTTAGTGTACTTAGTTGCTTAAACGACCTCAAAAGCTTGTCGAATACTAAAATCGTTCGGGGAATTCATCTTCATACTTAATAACCAATATGGTTACTTACGATTTGGTTGAAGAAACGCTTTTTCATGAAGATTTAGACTTCCTGTCGTGATTTGCTCCCATGGAGCGACAGAATAGGGATTTTAAAAAAAGGATGGAATTTATCCGAGATCGTCATCGCGCTTGTAATGCCACTACAATCAAGCAGGATGAATGCTTGTTTCCCAACTTAAAAGAATTGCCTTGATTCTAACAGAAGAATGCTGTAACCAGAAAATTTAAAGAATTGATCTTAATTGAAATTTAACATTCTAAGACGAGAATCGCAATCTGGTAATGTGTATATATAATTTGGCATCGGATGAACTTTCTCCTATACTTGTCAGTTCTTTGTTTATGGTATATACTTCGGGTTTATTAAAAGATGTAAGTATCATTAGGAGCTGCTTCTAATCACTTATCAGTTAAAAAATCTTTAGCATCTGTTTCACAGAAAAAGTAATTTGGTTTGAGTTTTGTCTAATTTATCAGATCTGGCGCGACGACTGTCATATCTGATAAATAAGAATGTCTTCTACGTTCCAAACAATTTAATAATATGTCAACGTGAAAAGATTGTTGAAAATTGTTTTTATTGTGTTTATGAAACTGAACTTTATTATATTTATTAGCTTTGCATTTCTTATTTTTAATGAAATAAGTTACTTTAGTGATATTGTCTTGTGGCAATCCATTAACTTTAAATCAGACCCTCCTCCATGGTTTATTAGTTTAATTCTCACATAAAATACTGGTGGTGTCTAGGACCGTCTAGGTAGGTTCATATCTCAGCTTCTATTTCTAATGGCAAGTGGAAATGGAAATTAATGAGGCAACGAGACTACACCACATATCTCAAGGCGACGAGCGTAATGTGGTGTAGTGTACACCATCCCAATTAGCGCCATGTTGTTATAGGCAGTAGTCTTATTTACCTTTAGATGAACGTCCCGCTCATCAAGTCGCTTCGTTGAATAAAAAAAATGTGTTTTTTTATGATTTTATAAAAAAAACATAAATTATAAAAAAATACAAATGTGCTACAACAAACGGCTATTGTTTTTATGTTTCCAACTTGTTACCAAAAATTAAACGCTAAAGGTTATGTTCGAATGAAACTCTTTTTTACAGTCAAAAACAAAAAATATAAAATTGAAGTAATCTATTAACTAGTACCTGTTATTTTCTTGTAGATACGCCTTTAAAATTTCCCAATTTTAGAGGTTTTTTTTTCGGAATTTTACTATTTGTCCTGGTGACATTGCTTTTTCATTGTTATTGCATTTATATGATATAATTATTAACATATAATTAACATAAAATTATATGTAGTTGTTTGTTCTACATTTGTATCCTTTACATTATCATGTTCGGAGTCGACAGATTTTATGTCATTTATTATATTTTTTTTATAGGAAGTTCACCTGGTGGAAAGTAATCACTGACGCGCACGGACAGTCGCAACACCAGACGGCTCGCGGATGCGTTGCCTTAAAGGAAATATTACATTCTTTTCTTGAAGGCCCCTTTATATATTTATATTAATTAGTAGTATTTTTGACTGAAACCTGTAATATGTTACTATGAAATTATTGATACTAATGTAATATTTATTGAATAATTTACTCTTTACTGTTATATCCTTAGTTATGCTTTAGTAATATTCATTGGACTAACTTTATATCTAAGTGGCATGGTCTTTCCTTCAATATTAGATGTAATAAGAATTGGAGAAAAGTTTTGAGTAAAAAAATAAACTTTGTCAATAATATAGATTTTTTATAATTAATTTACAATCTCATTTAAGCAATTTTTCAAACATAAATCAATCTTAACTCTAAAACTATTTATATGGACTTGTAGAACTTAGATTTAATCGTAAATCGTTTATTATTCTCTCTGAGAAGAACTCAAATCAGTTTGTGTTTATTTTTATAACAATATATGTTGAACAACCTATTATCTATTACTTTAAAACAGTTTACAAAGTCACAAAGAATATATGTATATATATACTAGCTCTTCCCCGCCCGCTTCGCTGTTGTAATATAAAATTAGACTTGAAATTTGTCTGAAATATTATTTGAGAGCAACCCTAACCGCAAATGACTCTCTATAGCAACCGTTACTATAGCAACCGCGTAAATAACACGACAGTAATTAGAAATAAAATTATGATGGATCTCTGTATTTCAAAAACTAGCCTATAACCATTTACAAATCATTCCGCGTCGAATGATCATCTCCTCTTTTCGATACGTTCACTAGTTTTCACGTGATTGGCGAACAAATAAAACTCATTTTCTTTATATATATATATATAAAGATAGATTTAGTTTTTCTTTAAATCTGTTTGCATCGAAAATTTCTCCTCGAAAGTTTTACACTCCGGCGGCAAGCAACCTTCAAACTGTACATCAAAAATAGCCAGCCTGTGAACCGACAGCCTATTCATAGGAGAAACGTAGCAACAGGCCTTAGCATAAATATTTTTGTTAAGATCATCAGCTGTCTCGCTCGCACCCGAGCGTAGCGCGACCACTGTCTCCACTGACATGGCTGTGATCCAAGCCGTCATATTACGAAATATGAATTCTTATTATGAGTAGTTCTTATTAATAATACACTGTTACTTTTAATCATCCTCATTATCATCAGCCGATGGACGTCCACCGCTGGACATATGCCACTCCCAAAGATTCATATGAGGGAATTTGGGCCATTTTCCACCACACTGTTGCGGGTTGGTGAAGCCAGAGCCTCTTTTATTGATTAGCAGGGTGCACTACGAGCTGATGAGGTTGACTTGGCTCACATGAGTCGTTGTGGGTATAGTTTTATTATTAACTTCAATATAATTGAACAATTATTACGGTAAAACTAAATATTTCCTGTTTAATAAAATGGCGCAATGGGCGATCGCTTACTCTACAATACAGACGTATCTATTTCCGTTTTGGAATTTGAAGATTTTTTGTTGTATGAATTTTTGTATTTCAAGCAATAATATGCACCAGTGAATTAACTGTCAAATTGCAGTTAACCATTAGTTCATATCGAATATAAGTTAAAATGAAACTAGAGGCAATTGATTAATACTAGAACTTTCCTTCAACTAGTTGATTAAAGTTTACAACTTTATATGACCATTAATTAACGTTTAATCTACAAAGAGTAGTTTGGAGATAAATAATTATTCATATATGTTATAATAAAGGTTTCAACACTAGGTCGAAAGTGGGATACAATATTATTAAATGATTGTAGATTTTACACGAATAGGTCTGTCTATCTTAAACGGTCCAGGCAGCTGTCGCAGTTATATCAAACGGACAGCGGGACGGAAACATTTATTACTGACCGTTTTATATATATTATTATACGTAACCTGTTCAGAGCATCTGAACAATTCAGCAAGAACTTTTTTTTAATAGCTTCATTTATATTTATAAATAATAACTTTTAATAAGACATTTATAATGGAAATTATTCAAGTGCAATATGACTGTATGTATTTTTTTTAAAGAAAGCCAACGCTACCACTATGTAGTATAATGGTTAGGAAGAAAGAGAGAAAGGGTTTGTTTGTATGTATTCTTTAAATAAAATACTTATTTTCCCTCCATCGTTAATGGAAACTTTCTGAAAAAACATTTCAGGTTTGTTAAAATATACGACGAATTGGAAACCTCATTATTGATATAAGTAATATTCAACAAAATATTTTCAACTTTAACTTACTTATGTAACAGGTTAAATATATATTATTCAGATGTCCAAGGTAACTAATAAAGGAATATTTTCATAAGTTATAGATTTTTCTTATATTATTAGTCATTATCCTCTTTTATTTAATGAGTTAGTCACAACATAAGTTAAATTAACATTATTAGATGAACATTTAAGCAGAACATACGAACTCTTACAATATGAAGGTAGAAGGAGTAGGTTCGAAAAACCTTACAACCAACCAAGAATAAACATAATGTGACTTTGAATCTAACCCAAGGACCTCGCGACAATAGGCAAGCGGTTATCCTCTGCGCCTCGAAAGTTTTTAATAAAGTTCACGTTACTTATATAGTAATATATATACTAGATGTTCCCCGCTCGCTTTACTGGCCGTAACATCACATCTCCCTTTAGGGAAGAAATTTTGTAAAATACATTCTTACCTGTTCTCTCAATATATATATAGGGTGGCGCAAAAGTAATCCTCCTATCAGAAAATGCTATAAATTTTGCCTTGATATAAAAAAATTAAAAGACCAAATAAAAATAATCCACAAGAAGAATCAGAGTTTTTCATATTTTTTGTATACCTTGTATACAAAGAGGCGCAAAAATAACCTTCCGATGTTTTGGCTGTAATTTAAAAAAAAAAATATGAAAAACTTTGATTCTTCTTGTGGATTATTTTTATTTGGTCTTTTAATTTTTTTACATCAAGGCAAAATTTATAGCATTTTCTGATAGGAGGATTACTTCTGCGCCACCCTATATATAGTATCTCATGAGCAGTACGTCCTACATACGACGTATAATTTATAAGAAACTGGATCAAGGTACTTTTTTTTTAAAGAACGAAATAACGAGAGGAGCAATACTTGATCGTAAGTGATGCGTCCGCTCATTACTACGCTAGCTAGGATGATATACACAGCATCACATTATACTTGTCGCTTTGAGGCATATGCTACTTCTCGTTACCCCAGTAATTTCACTAGTTCCACCGCCAATCCAACCAGAAGACAGTAATGTTTGCACGCTACGGTTTGGCTGTAGAAGCAGGAACTACAGTGGTACCCGCCTAGACGGTCTCCAAGAATATAGACCTACCACCAGTAATATCAGCATATTCTTTTTTACTCGCTACAAGAAATTTGTATAAAATTGCATTATACCCATGAAATCTGCAAATATTGTACTGCCCATATTGTTTGTACATACTTTTTTCATTTATATTACTAACATTATTTATGCAAATTATGCATATTATATATGCAAAAACTAAATTATATCTAGTACATTCAAATGTCTGTATAATTAATAAAATTGAATCGCTACTTGTACGTAATATATACAGGAGATATCCCGGGATTCATTGACTCATCACAAGATCTCCGAAACTATTACCCATAAAGATTCAAAATTTAGTAGAGATATTGCTTCTGCCATTTAAAGGCCAGCTAAGAATGAGTTTTACACAATTTGTTCCTGAAAGAGATTTGCAATAGTGTTATGGCCAGCATAACGTGCAGGGAACAGTTAGCATATATATAGGTGTCCCGTGGCAGATTTAGGATTTGAACTTCGAATATTTTTCTAACGGTTGCGCAGAGGACCAGGTAAAGGTTGCAATTTGGCACGGCATTTGTGCGGATTGGTCAGTCACGATTTCGCAGTGGACTAATGCTCTTTCTGTCAATGAAATAATTGGACCATTTTTCTTTGAAAATTCTCGTGGAGCAACCGTAACTGTTGATGGTGATGTCTATCGCCGCATTTTTATACTGACACTAAGAGAACATCCATCGAACAGCTCTCACACGTGGTTTCAACAAGATGGCGCCACGCCTCACACAGCAAGAGCCACCAAGAGCCTCCTTCGCGAGATACACTCGGAATACTCTGGAAAGATTCTGCGAGTGTGTACGTCGCGATGGAAAACATTTGGACGGAGTGATCTTCAAAAAATAAAATCCGCATGTCTCGTCTTTCTTTTTATGACAAATATATGTATATTCTAAAATAATAAAATCCTTTAATTTAATTAAGAAAGGACACCGTATATTAAATATGTTTTGTCCGTATGTACAAAAATATCGGCGATAACTACGTGACTCGCTCCACATACCGCCGAACAACCGGTCAGTGTGTTGTTACTAAGAATCGAGTATCGAATCGGATATTTTCAATTTCAGTGCTCTAATAATAAATGGCCTAATTTAAATATGTTCAAAGATCCAATATCATAGTTTTAAGAATTGGCTCTATATTTGTACCCATGACTAAGTATACACTTATACAATACAAATACAGAGCCAACGTGTACTGCTAGATACACCCCTACAAGGACCCTCACACTGATCGGTCGTACACTACCCGAATCTGAGCCTTCACTAGATCATACAATCAATCTTGTCGAGAGCATACCAACGTTGCCATTCAATATATCTAGACCATTGCCATTTAAGGTCAGGATATAATTATAAGGTTTAAATTAATTAGCACTTTTTAAGTTATCTAACTCAATATAAAGGTTACTCTTCTGTATTTGACCTAGCTTAGATATACAAAAACTATTAAAAAAAAATCCGGTTTTAGGAAATTTGTCAATACAATATCCACCTTCACTCATCCCTCCATGCAAGTCGTAAATACTTCGTTAAGGTGCGTGTGCGACTGGCGGAGATTAAAGAACAAAACTAAACTAAAATAAACTAAACTAACTAAACAGATTGACTAACGTCATGTATTAACATACTGCGTTTGCCAAACCGAATGCCAAGCGATGCTAGAACAGCAATGGATGCAGTACGATTATCATTCACAATTTGTCATTTGTCGATATCGATTTTAACCACGGACAAAAAAAGAGACTGTTTGACATTTATACATATGTACTAACTTTGTACATAGTTTTTAGGACATTTGCTTGTAACAGGCTATATTTTAAGACATTAACTTAACACGTAAGTAAGAATGTTTTACTAGTCGTATCTGACACCGGAAGCTGTCTAAATATGTATTACCTCAGCGCCTATTTCTTTCGACAAACACTAGTGTGCTGATATTACTGTGTTCCGGTTTGAAATGAGCTTTGGGTAATGTAATTACTTGAGTAACGAGACTCAACATATCTTAGGCGACGAGCGCAATGTGATGCAGTATATATTATCCTAACTAGCGCTACATTGTTTTGGGCAGGCGTATACTTACAATCAAGTGAACGTCCCGCTCGTCTCATAGCTTAATTGTTTAAAAAAAAATCTATCTAAGAAACTTACACTCCGCAATGATACCAAAACAAACATTAGGAGAGATGACGATGAAATATTCTTAGGTAGTATAATATAATCTGTATATATCTATTCGTATGCACTAGTGACATAAATATGTATTAACATGTGCAGTATAACCGTAAAGCAGTAAATTAGGGTAAGGTTGCGGTAATATTTAAACTGAACGTTTGTGTGTTGGCAGGTTGTTGTTGAGTCGCCTCTCGATTAGTGTTGATTATGTTATGCGCTTGCTCCTTGGCAGATTTTGGCACGGGCCTTAGCTTTCTTTTAGCTGCTTCGCGGAGGTGGCTGTGATGAGCCGCCGCGTTGAAAACAAACGCGATTACATTTTCCTCTACACCTGTTATTTCAAGGTTCATATTAAAATTGGTTTCAGTACAATCAAAGTTTTTTGGTGATAATAGAACTGGATGTTGATTTGGCAGATTATTAAGAATAATGAGAATCTGTATTATCTGACGTATTTTCGTTATTATTAACATCATATTCTATTTAAGTATTAATATAAAAATACAATAACTAACAATACCTAGATTTGGCTAGATATATCGTCATTAGTATCAGCTAGGACGATCCAGATAGTTTCTAAGATACGTACACATAGTAAGAAAAGAAAATTATTGGAAGATATTAGGAAGTAAATTAAGAATGAAATTTAATTAAGAAGTAACCAAGAACTGTATATAAGTAAAGAATAAAAAACGAAAATAATGATTAAAAACAACTTTATAAAGTTAAAAAAAGAGCGGCGAGTCAAGTTATCAAGGTGATAGATGGTAGAAGGAATAGGATGATGACGGAACAACAGAAAAATGAAGAATATAAGCGAGCAACAGGATTTAAAAGAGAATTGTATAGAAGAGGAAATGTAATGGAGAATATTGAAATGAGAATATTTAAGGCCCTGTCAAGAAGGAGGGAGAAGGAATATAAAAACAGATACGTCTACTGTAATATTGTCAACCTCTATCATATTTCTTAACGAAGGTATTTTTGAGAGAAATATTAGGCGTAGGTCTATCTATTGCTCTCTGAACGGCTTCAAAGGTTGTACGTCTTTGGACACGGCGAAGACAGCTGCCTTCTCAATACATATTTCTATACAGTATTGTGCAAACATTACTGTGTTTCCGTTTGAAGGGTATTGTTGGTAGTGAAATTTCTGGGAGTAATGAGACTTAAGAACTTATGTTTAAGGCGACGAGTGTAGTGCCTATCATCGATAAAAGAAGGTCCGAGCTTGTAAAGCCGTTGCGTCGCAAGTTTATCTCACCATCATCTCAGTGGTAAATGTGGAGGTTCCGTTGGTATTTAGTGAAGTAAATTTTCTGAGAAATTACCTACGGTTAGCCAGTAACATCCGCGACTCGGATCCATAAAACCGTCAGTCGTACCACACTATATACCCAGTGCGACTGCAAACGTTAAAAACACGTAAACAGACCAATTAAACACTGTTTTATTACTTCAAAGTATTGGCTTTAGGTGTGTAAAAATACTATACGATCATAATTGACCTAAATTTCAAGGAGTAATTTATATATATATATTAGTATTTTTATCTATAACAGGTTACAATTTCAGTGATAATGAAAACGTTCTCGCTTAGAATAATCTAGCTCTTATTTGACAGCTGAAGCACAACATTATTGTTATGGCGTTAAATTTACATCATGAGGATAGTAGTTAGCTAGTCGGGTTAGAAAAAACTGTACCACTAATCAAACTCCACAATTTTGAAATCCAATATCCCCAATACAAAGAAAATACTCAGACCCGGAGATAGACAAAATACCAAAATATTACATGTTAAGATATGGCTATAATAATGGAGGAACAGAGTACCCATTTTTTAAATAAATCATGTAGTATATTGTACTTGAGAAATATCGATATGAATTTCATACAGTATACAAAAATTTACAATACTCTTTACACGAATTACTTAACTTACTGTTTATTAAGACAGGGAGAGCAGTCTGGTAAATAATTAATACATTAAGAGCGACATTGTTAAAACATATATATACCAAAATGGAGAGGTGTTACCTCGACTAGATCACTCTGAGCTTTAAATAATCTTTACGTCTTTTAATAGTATTTCTAATATAAATAAGGTAAAATATAAAAAAAACGTTGTTTAATGCAATTAAAATGAAAACTATATACAAATATATACGTAAGGTGTATAATTGTTGCCGACATCGTGACGCAAATATCTGTTCGTCAATCGAATTGAACGGAAATAGAATAGAGCAATGAAATGGTCGGTTATTATTAGACGGCGTATGGTCTTCGGACGCCCGGCCCAAATACTCCGCCAATGCATTCGTAATGGGTTACCGCTTGTGGATATCGTAAGGCCAAATTATAGGCTGATATTATCGTCTAGAAATTTCTATAATTTTCTTCAACAGGAATAGATCCAGCCTGAAGAAGTTCACTGTTGCGATACATATGATATACAAAGTATGTTTATTCTACAAAATCTTAAAAGAAATTTAATTCTAGAAAAGAACCTAACTGGGTTATTTGTCTTTTTTTCTACAACGAGTTAACAGTTAGACATTTTTAGTTTAAAATAATACGGTTACAAAGAATGTTTAAGAAAAAAATTAAATTGCCCTTACGCCGTACAAGACGTATTAGAAAAAGATTTACTAGAAAAACTAGTGGTACTGTAAAAAAATTATGGTCCCTTTAAAACTAAGTATGACCATACCATTAGGTTCCATATTGAACTAGCCACAAGGCCATTCAGACTGTAATACTGAAAATTATTCCATAACGACAAAAACAGGGTATATAGCTGATTTTACCATTAAAACCTCTTACAATCGTGTCATGCTATTCTTACTCATCTGAATATCCTCTGTTGAACACCTTCTACATTTTAAGGTTATTTGCCAAACTGACTAAACTACGTATGTGGGTTGGCAAACAGTGTTTGGTGAAGGTAACTGGTAAATTTACTGCCTTTTGTTACAGTTGATGTACCTTAGTGATAACTATAATTAAGAAGAAGATAAACTATAACTAAGGTACATCAACTATAACACAGTGTATTATTATACATTCTTATCGTAGACCCGTGCTACAGGCGTAGCGCAATAAGCGGACCACGGGCGAGATGAACCAAACTTTATAAAGCATATTCTTGAAGTTTTTATATCCGATTACAACACAACCATGGAATCACCAAGCTCATACCATTAACCTGGATAGAAGTTTGTTGTAGATAATAGTTATATGACGGCATTGTTTTACATAGCACTTTTTTTTTCAATTATGCGATGAGACGAGCAGGAAGTTTACTTGATGATAAGTGATACGCTTCCTATATATATATAGGAAGCAACCTGCAGCATGCAGTATATATATATGTATATATAGCTGTGTATATATGTGTGTATATAAAAAAATATATATATACTGCAACACATTGCGCTCGTTGCCTGAGAATAAGATGTTGAATCTCCTCATCCCAGTAATTACACTAAGTAATGCAACTTTCAAACCGAGACACAGTAATGTTTGCTCACTACTGTTTGGCGGTGGAAATAGGAGCTGCAGTAGTACCCACCAATATACGGAACGTGTTTTGGAGTAAAACGTTGAGAATAAATTAATTTTCGCCGATATTAAATAATACTAATTAAGTTAAATATAGTAATGTTACACTTAACTATGGTTTAAATTCATCAAGAGTTTTTTAAAAATTCTTTATCTTTCAACGTTTTTTAATATTTATTAACATAATAAACTTTGAATTTGACGTCAACTGAAAATAATTTTGATGAATTTTTTTCTTGACGAATCGACTAAACGCATCCACTGATTGCAATGTGGCTAATTAGGATGATATTACACTACACCATATTGTGCTCGTCAATTTAAGAGACAAAATATCTTGTTGCTATAGTAATTTCACCAGCTACATAGTTCATCAAAACAGAAAACAGTATTAATTGCACACTAATATTTATCGGCAGAAATACGCGTAGCGATAGTAACTATTTAGACAAGTAACGTGTGTTATAGTAAAATAAATATTTCTAATGTTAAAACAATTTCATGTTCACCTATTTGCGATTCTTTAGAGCATAACAATCTATAATAAGTTATCACCGCTAAATCTCGCCGTTGATATTGGTGTATGCCAAATGATCGTAGCATATGGACGTGAATACATGCACCCTGCATGCGTCATATATATTGGTATTACCAAGGTTATACGAGTATAAGCAGGCGATACGAAACTGAAACAATACTTATTAATAAATAAATATTCACTCGATCAACATTAAAATCTATATGTATCTTAAAATTCACTTTAAAAAGGATGACGATGAAATGAAATGATGATTATCAATTGAGTACATTATGTATACACATAATATTCCAAAGCAGACCACGATTCTCAGACATGGAGAACGACCATAAAGATATATACTCGTATACATATACATAAAACATACTTTTTATAAGAAGTCTAAAACACATCACGAGATCTCCGAAATTATTAGACGTAAAGACTCAAAATTCTATAGAGATATTGCTTCTGCCTTTTAGAGGTTGACTAAGAACGGATTATACAAAATTGTTTCCTCAAAGGAAAATGCGAAGGCGTTAATAACGGGAACGGGCCCGGAGAAGGGCAGGTTGTCGCCGGGGGGGAATATTTCTGACAAATTTGAAGTCTAAATTTCAAATTTAATTCAATATTACGGCCTGTAAAGCAGGCGGGGAACAGTTAGTTTCAGATATGATACCGATGCTTTAAACTAAACAATTTCCATTAAGATAACAAGACAATTAAAAACCTGTTGTGATATTAATAAAATCCACTTTACGAGAGATGATCAAATAGATGATTGTCGAGTATTTGTATTAATAAAAAAAATAATAATAATTGTGATGGCCTAGACTTAACTAAAATAAACTTATTATGTGAATATAACTTTCACATACTCATTGCCATTAGTTTTTGATCACTTTTTACAATATAAAAAAAACAAATGTAGATAAAAAGAAAGAACAAGAAGACTAAAATTTTATTCAAGAAAATCTAGAAAAGGTATTAAGTCTCAAAAGGTTTCAAAGATTCTTTTATATTATAACAACTAACAGCTCTCTTGAAATACTTTGATAACGATAAATACAGTGAATCTGGTTTAATGTTGCGACAGCTCCGATCCTACAGACAAACAATAACATAGTCAGAAGAATACACGATTTAAATATTTCTTTTGATTATAAAGAAACTTATACGTTATTATAATGTATTTTAAGAGGCTATAGATGATTTGAATTTAACGATTATGTATGCAAATCATTGTAATAAGTACAGTAAGGTAATACATCTGAGAAACAAATGCCCCATATACGGGACAGAGAGATATTCTATGTACTAAGTAAATTCCTGTACGTCGTAGAAGACTACTGAAAGAGTCTCCGTGCTTTGACAGTGGGAGTTCACAACGTCTACAACTCGGAGGATAAAAAACAAACACTCTGATCTGGTATTTGTCGCCAAGTTAATTTGTAAATGGTTTGATAGATTATAAAAGCATCTGATAAACATGAAGGGCATCCATTTAAAAGACTGACAAATGATTTAAAAAGAAAGCAGTACAAAAATAAACTAAATTACTCATTAGCTGATGTGGTGTTGTTTATTTGTAATGATCGTATTTAGAGTTGGCAGTTTTTCTCGTTATTCTCTCAATGTAAATAAGTTTGCGTGTTAGCTATTAATATGAACTAACCAATATCCCTTTGGTTCGGAATTCGAGTTGTATCGAGTGGAAAATTTCATTGCGAGACGATCAAACGTTGACTCATTTCATCATCACCTCATAATGTGATTCACGCCAATCGACACATATAATGTAAATGGATTGGAAGTTTAGTACCAGATATGTTTCTGAATATTCAGCATGGCTTTTTAAGATATATATCATCATCATTAAACTATTGACCTATTGACCAGTCAAATGATTTCTTCTCTATTCTTTCGTTTTTAACTAAACTAAAATTCTACGTCACGTATCTATAAAAATAATAAAATTTTTAGGAACTTCTATAAAAGTTAGTTTTACTAGTAGATCTCTGTTGCCAGAGGGAGTATGGATACATACAAAATCTGAAACCTGACCGCAAAACAGTCTATCGTTCCGTCTATTCCAGTTTATTGCGATCTTGTTCTATTTTTCGACAAGATGTAGAGCATCTTGAATTCCTCAAAACGCCTCCCTCACCTTTTGGTTCAACCGTTGAAGAACCATGTGTTGTCGCTTTTTTATTAGTATTAACCTCCTTCACTGATTTATGTATAAATTAATAAAAAAAACTCTGTATACAGGATTGGGTAAACTATAGGACGGTTTATCACATCTCCCACGTAAAAAGATTTACGTTACAGTTTCAAAGAATCAAGAAGAAATAAAATTAACGTAATTTGTATCCGTTTTATTTTACGAATCCAACGTTTTAAAAGTTATCTTGACCATATTGCTTCCGCCAAATACACTGTAATTATTGATAAATGGTGGAAAATACTTCACTATTAAAACGCACTAACTATTTGAATCACGACCGATGTTTAATCACCTTGATTTTAAACCTAATGTTTCGGTATAAGGATAGGCAAAAACCTTTTTCCTTCGAGTGATATAGTAGATAGCTTAAAATAATCAAATATTTGATTCTTTATACGACATCGATTACCACAGTCATACTTCGAAAAAATTATAGATCTTCCTTCTTAACATTATATTTGTGTCCACAGAGGAAATTTAGTACATTAATAAGTTATGAGATTACATAGATAGAATGAGATTACATGCAATAATTGAGTCAACATCTTTAATTAAATATGTCAAAGTATTAAGATTTTGATCGATGTAGTAACTCGGACTAATCATTCAGAAACTGTTAACTTCAAGGCATTATGCGATTGCATCGGCATTGTGAGTCCTGAGTTGCATCACGAGCATACTATATGTGTGCCAAATCACGAGATATATTCCCAATTACTCATATCTAAAGGTAACTAACACCAAACTGATCTCAATACCAATTAATGCAACATGTGATCGAATCGCTTCGAAATCTTAGATCGTTGCCAATCCATAGTGAACATATTGAATATTTCACTTATGACTTGTCACTCGTAATTTTGCTCTTAGTCTTCTTATTAACCCTTAATATTCTGTTAAATTATATAAAATTTTGTGTACCATAATAATTCAATAGATATCTCCTATAGGAAGAGGTTAATTTTTTATATTAAATATACAATTAGATTTTTAAATATAAGTATTGTGTTTCTCAATCATGATCACCATCCTTAGACAGCAGCAATCCACTGCTAGACATAGGTCTCTCCCAAGGTACGCTACTTAGCCCTGTCTTGTTTCATAATCAATATAAAAACTTATAGAACTGTTGAAATCAATAGTTTATATTTTCCCGAACTTAAATCAAGAGTTTAAGTTAAAAATAATACTATAAAATTAATATGACACAGATATAATTAAACTAAGAGATGCTAAAATCAATGTTTTCTATTTTAAGAATGAAAAACTTTTTGTGGAATTTTGTGAAACGGGATATTATATTTTAAGTCTCATAGTGAGCACAATATGTTGTATAAACATCTCAATTAGCGATATGTTATTATGGTCGTATTACATAAGCTTTATGCTTAAAGAAAGTTGAGGTTTCATCGTTTTTTTTTTTTTTAATTAAAGAAAATCAGTTTCTCTTACAATTATATTTGTCAAGTCAATTAAATCCGGATTAGTTAAACTAACGTGCATTTACACAAATAATAAGGTTCTAAAATGTAATAGTTTCAGTCAGTTGTAACAGAAGTTGAGGATATTCCTTTGATTTATTGATCACCTGACCGTCCTCTTGCCAAACGCCGTTCCACATCCACGACAACGCGAAAAATTTACGACGATTGTATGATTTATTTGCGACGAAATTAGTCGTAGTCGTAAAGCGTGATCTTCGCATTTGCAATAACTGTACGATAAATCATCTTCGAATAATATATATTTTTTTATTACATGAAGTTACGAAATGAGAGTAATATTTATTTAAAGGTAAATATTACATCTGTCGAAACCAATGTGACGCTGGTTAAAGCACCTAGAGACATAAGATATTGAATCCTAGTAATTCCACCAACTAAAACATCTTTCAAACGGGAATACAGTAACATATGCATACTATTGTTTCACGGCTGAAATATGCTCAATAACGTAACGCAAATTTCTGCATTTAGACATCTATCTAAACGTTTTTCAGCAACAGAGAGCTACAATTAGAAACCCTAACGGCTTATTTATAAATTCAAAGGAGTAATAATACAGGAAAATTGGTGTATAACAGAGACTAGCATGCACCATTTGCAAGAATCGTGATAGGTATTAAGAAACGAGATAATTAGAACAATGTTAACAAATTCTACTGAAAAAGATTTCCATTTACTAACAATAATAACTGTCAGTAAAGAAATTGATAATTTCATTATTATAATTGGTGTTTCTCAGTTTGATTTTAAAATAATCAGAAAGATAAGCACCGTAGACACAGATAACGGAGAGGATGTTCTCTCTGTGACAATTTGGACTAGTTTTTTGTTGGAAATAGTTTTCATTTCTCTGTCGAAAAAAATCTAATCTTAAGGCTGGATCTGGAGAAAATTATAATAAAGAAATCCAAAGGTAGTTAGATCATCGGCTATCTTCGACGGAAAACACCTCTGCAACAGCGACGTCACCGGTGACGGTGCCAGTTATCCAACCGGCGGGTGCAGCGGCCCACGCGCATTCCGCCCGGCCGCCCGCCCGCCCGTCCGCTGCCCAACGCCTCTCATAGTTTAGTTACGATTTCGACAACGACCCGACGCGTCCCGTCGCCGGCGACAATACCCACCCGATATCATAACGAATCCAGTTTCTCCTAATCTTCGTCAAGTTCTCGAACGACTTCTCGATTGTACTCTGTGTTTGTGTTTAATCAAGTGCTTTGTGTATTTTATTTGTTGGATTACTCTCATCGGATTTTATTGGTATGTTCTTATCTGATTACATAGTATTTAAATTTAAAATGATCAAAAAACATTTAACTAACTACCAGCTCTAATTATAATTGACGTTAACACAAAAAAAAAATGAGAGATTTAGAAATGTAAATGTTAGGTAATCATCGGAAGCTGCGGAATATAAAAAAGCTCAGTGCGATTTGCCCGACTCGGAACGTCTCCTGAGGCCTTCAGCGGTTACAGAAATAGATCGAGACGTTTCGTATATACTTGTGAAAATTTTAACACGCCCACACACACACACATACACTTCACCTTGCCGGAGTAGATGGCGCTGGCCGTGTCTGAGTCACCCACTAGTATTAGTAAGCTCTTGAGCCAAGCTGCTTTAGACAAATGGTGCTTGTGATAAATGTTTCTTTCTACTTTATGATTGATGGTCTGCGAACAGCATCTTTACGGTGTTAGATGAATCGTCTGTAGTTAATGTTTGCGATATGACTGATTTACTTGAGTATTTGATGAACTCTAATGTTAGCTGATGCTTCCGATTCGCGCGATTAATTGAACATAAATATTTTTGGAGTTATATTTGAATTACTTACACTACATACGCAAAACATGAGATATTTTTCTTTAAATAAAATAATTATAGCCGCTTTTCTAATTTTTATCATCGCTAGGACTTAGAGCCGTCTCTAACAAGAACAGGAACTGGAACTATCCTATTCAATAGAGAAGGCAAAAAATGTTTGAGAGCGGTCATCTTAGAAAAGTTAAAGCTGATGACCATAAAAATTGATACGCCTTCAATAGGAAGTTTTTTATCATTTACATAATTATAACTTACTAAAAATCAGACCAATTTGATTGGTCATTAGTTGAACGGTGAATGAATATCTTACATACATAAATATTGTAAGCAGATGAGTTAAAACATGAGAAACGTATCAGGACTCTGTTGTAAATTGATTTAAGGTGGCGTAACTTAGAAACTTGTACATGTTTTAATTCAAATTGCAAAAGGATAATTCCTGTAATATTAAGATATAAACATGTTAATATTTATTAGTTATCTACATAGACTTCCGATTAAAGAATATTTTTAACTATTCAGTTAAAACTATTAACCAAAATGGTTTTTGTGTTACTCGCACACTTGCCAAGGTAATATCACTATGAAAATAAAGTGATCACAATAAAGGAGTACTTTACGATCTTTATAGATTTTTAAGTTTCACTTTAAGTATTCACACGTCTTTAACTCAATGAAGCTCCAAAGGTTAACTGTTACCTGTAACAAAGTTCATTTATTCTATATATGTAAGAGATTTTCACCTATGTAGAGCGTCATCGCGAGATCTCTGAAACTTTTAGAACTAAAGACTTAAAATTTGGTTCTGCCATTTAGATGTCAGCTAACAATGGATTTTACAAAATTACTTCCCCAAATAGAGTTGCAAGGGTGTCAATAACGGGATTGGGTGCATCTTGCGGCGGGTTGCCGCCGAGAGGAAATACTTCTGACAAATTCCAAGTCTAAATTTCAAATCTAATTCTATATCACAAGAAGCAAAGCAGGTAGGACGAATAGTGGGAGAGGAAGTTAGTTATTTAATAAAGAATAATAATAGAGTAATTGAAGTTATTTTATCATTATTGAATCCACCAAAATTGATAGTTATTGTCTCTTAATACCAGATACCTTTTAAGTCCCATCTCTCAGTACAAGGAGAGCATCGTAGACGATAAATGTAGCGTAAGTGATGATCAGCATCACTCTAGAGTGACATTTTGCTTGTGATATACAGATAAATGTATAATAGAAAGTTTTACGATTTACTTATATTACTTTAAGTTATATTCTCATCGCCGTTTTAAATTTCTAGAAACGAAAAGAAAAGAGAGAATGTTACGTATGTCACATTTTTTTTTGTGTAGTGGATGCATTTTGAAATGTTTTAAATATATATTATGTAACAAAAGTAAAAACTGATAATAATAATTACTTCTACAATTCTATAGTTATAAACATAATAAAGTTAAAATCATGAAATAAAATATATTAATGGATGTAATGAAGACGAGCAGATGCAAAACAATTAGTTTTGATGCTTTGAATGAAGGAAGTGACACGCACACTGTCAAACCTTTATTTTTTTAAATAAAACTAGGTATTTAAAAACGTCTTTTACTTGGGCAACGGCCAAAATGATGTTAATCTAGAAATTGAGTATTAAACATGTTTATGAAATTACACAACATACATTTGGCTAGGTATTTGACATTAATCCTATTTTACCTAAACATATTGGTGGTTGGTCTCTGTTGCCGGTTACCGTCTAGGTACCACCGCAGCTCCTATTGCTGCCGACAGACAGTAGTGTGCAAACATTAACTGTGTTCCAGTTTTAAGAACGTTGTAACAAATGGAATTACTGGGGTAACGTGACTTGTTATCTCTTGAGAAGAAATGTGGTGCAGTTCATACCATCGTAACTAGCGCCACCTTATGCGCAGGCCATTAAGTATTGGTTAATTCATTGTTTATTATTACTATTCGATTGTTTTAATTGAAGCAATTAGATAAACATTAAAATCTTACTCATCATCATCAACTTCAAAAGTCCACATTTATAATATACAACTTATTACTATACTAATATACTATATTTAAATTAATAAACTACCCTCTTATTGTTCCTATTACTATACTTAGTCGTCTCTAGCACGAAGGGTGTCCAGATCACTTGACTGCTCTGATATTCCTCAATTGCTGGTTGATGGATTTTAAACACCTTCGTAATATATTATTCTTGGTACTCGTTGATTTCTCTTCAGTGGAAGCTCAAAGGCAGGGTTCGAACCCGCGCCTCTCTGAGACGTCTAACAAACAGCTATTATAGCTTCATCATATATTTAATTATAATATTTAAATTATGCTTTAAAATACGTTAAATATTAGTTTATTGTTAATGATACATACTTTTTAAATGTTTCATAGTTACGTCATTTCTAAGTTACTTTTCCATTTTTTCTCAAGTAACTTGTTCCTTTCATAATAGTACTGTTTTATATTTAAAATTATTATTATATTATTATTATATAAAATTGCGCGGTAAATTATCATAGTTGCTATTTCATGCATGCTGTGTATATTTCTTATAAATGTCACTGTAAGAATTATTTAGTTAAAGCAATCTTTCTATTATCATATATTTGCACTCTTCACTATTATTACACCTTTTAAATAAAGAGTTTTAGAAACAAACTTAAGAAAAAATTAATTTAGAATTAAGTAATTGAGCAAGTGTTTAATGAAATCAACAATTAGACCGAAAGTATGATGTAGAAGGATAAAAAAAATGTGTCTGTTTTCTCTCTCACACACACTCTTTTCCATATAAAATATTTATAAATAATAACATACTAATGCGTTATTTACTAAAATTATCCACTCGCTTGGCTAGTCGTAGATTTGAAATTTTGACTTGAAATTTGTTAGAAATATAATATTTCCGCCCGGTGGCAGTCTGCCGTTGCACAGGCCCCTACCCGTTATTAACACTCTCGCAACCCCTTTTGGAAAAATTTTTTTTTAAAATACGTTCTACCAAATTATTGGTATTTTTCGTCTAATAGTTTCGGATATTTCATAACGAGTTAATGAACTGGATATCATCCATATATTATATACGGAGATTAGGAGATATTCAATATCTCATAATTAATTATTTTTTTTATTATTTATTCTCTGTGATGGTTTGTATGAGCCGTAATTTTACAAATTCATTGTGTTTATTGAAAACGTCTAATAAAATTTTCATATTATGTTAACACTTACGCACATTTAAGATAAGTTTTAACCATCAACTTTTGAGCGGAACGATTTCGTCGGTACCGGTGATTTCCAACCTATGGTACAAGAGGACCTTGTTGGAGGGTACGTGAAAATTATATTGGCAATGGCGAAAATACTAATAATCTAAAATAATTAATTAATATAAACAATATTATGATGTATTAGGTCTACAATATGGAGCTTAAAATTAATCTTATAAGTAATCTAAAGTATTTAGACAATAAAAAGAGAGATAGAGAGCACATTTGAAAGTTAGATGGATAATATAAAGACGTAGTAGATATGGAGTTATCAGGGGAGGGGTACTTATAAATAAAAAGTTATGGAAATCAAAAGAGATGGAGAAGCAGTGGACTATACAAACAAAACGTTTCAATGATTGCATGTTCTTATGTCCAGCAATGGACGTCTATCGGCTGATGATGGTGATGACTAACACTAGTCCCATTAAAAAACGAGGTTCAACTTGACACCAGAATAGTATTCATAATATAAGATGCCATCTATACACTTGTGCATACGAAATAGCCACTACATTTTTTTTTGACAAACCGATAACATTTGCGAAACGTTCACCTATGTATGTTAGGATAATATACACAGCACAGCATCGCCTTAATACATTAGATGTTATTAGGGATTAGGTAGCGTTACAATAGTAATTTCGCTAGATACAGCGCCCTTCATACCGGACCAGAGTAATTTTTACACTACTGTTTAGGGGCTGGAATGTGAGCTGCGATGGTAACTACAGTAACAGAGAGCTACCACTTGTTTCACTAAGTACCGTAGCTATAGCTTTACGAAGTTACTTTAATAACGAGACTTCTCATTAATTTAGTGTGTTGTTATTTTAACTATAATGGGTTAAAATTTAATCTCCTCATGATCTAAAATCCATGAGGCCGAAGAAAGTGAAGCGTGTTCACAGAAGGGTTCAGAATAAATAAAGTATCATCACATTATTATTAATAGATGACTGCCATGACATGATCATCCAATTCGTTACTTCGCTTTTTATATGTAGCAAATATTCTACCTTAACCTCTTTTCTAAAATGGAGGTAGCGATTACCTATACAGCTGCTAGTCAGGAAAACAGTCCAGAAGTCTAATTATAATAATGCGTATCATTTCAATTGTTTCTTCACCAGATCGGGGAGCTCGTGACCTTCGACCTTCGACCATAGACTGAGTTTTCTTCCCGGCAGTGATGACCCACAGTTAGCGCTATGGGGGTGTCGGACGATTTAGCCCCGAGCTTCACTCAGAAGCCTCAGTTGCGACAGGAGGATGACGGGAACAAACTCATATTCGAGTGCCAGCTCCTGGCATCGCCAAAGCCCGAGATCAGCTGGTACCGCAGCGATGAACTGCTCAAAGAAGACAACAGGACTATATTTAAGTAAGTACTGTGTAAATATTGAAATTTATAAGGTAAAAAACTGAATTTCACGTAATTAATATGTACATAGATAAACTTGTACGTAATTTCGAGATCTATTGGACTTGAAAAATATTTGAATATACTTAAGTACCAAAGAGACAAGTCCCACGTTAAATTTTTTTTATAAATAGTTTTCTGAAAATAAGTTAAAATACCCTCAGTTGAAACACTTACAAAAAATTTCATAATTCTCAACATGAGCGGTACTTTGAGCTTAAAAAATAAATCACACCTTTACATCCTAAATAACGGCACTAAATGACCTAACCAGGTCCTCAAATAAGCAATGCCAATACATGAAAGGAATAAACTCGAAGCCTACTATACTAATACTAATAGCTTATTTTATGATAAGTAAATAATCTAACGTGGAATCCAAATGTACAACCAACGCTCATCATCATCATCAGGTGCCCTCTTCAAACTGAAGTTTGGCGAATAGATTGAGAAAACCAATTCGATCCTAAGCTATTCTTTTTAACTGATGGTATTTAGACCCGTGCCACTCCTTTATGTTGTCAAACCATAAAAAAAATCAACACTAATATAGACCCTAATAACCATACTCTATATGCACAAATAACCGCAAGTCTGATGATGATTTTCTTCTATAGTATTGATAAAGGTAATAATAACTTAACTAATTTAAAAGTCAGTTTTATGTAACTAACATTATCTAAAAATTATGAATACTTCAAAACAATAAACTAATTCTACGTAAATCCTCCTCCTCATAGTCCATGAGGAATAATTTAAAAGCTTTACGTAGTCTCTGATGATTATGAGATTGGGATATCTGTCAACTCAGTCTCTCCGTGGTAGTGGGTGTTGTAAAGCACTCGAAACGTCAGGATATAAAAATTAAATGAACGTGATAAGATATTTAAAAATGTATTAAATCGTATCGCTTACTTAACTTCAAAGGCCGCATAAAAACTGTTTAGAAATACTCCATCTGTTCCCGCCATTTTAAATATAACATTATCTGTGAACAATAACTATTTCACAGGACTAATTGGTGTCAAGATCTTTTGTGATAGCGAATATACTTCCACGATGATGAGGGATGATGAATAAGTAATAAGTGCTTTAAGAATTGAACACAGTATATATTCACTTCAAACACCGAAATCATGTTAAGAACTTTTTACTATTATTGTCGCCGCCCTATTAACAATGGTATAAAGTGACCATGACTATCCTATATTTTCGTGTATATACACGAGGTAATCAATTAATAATATTTTTACTGCAATTAATAATAATCAATACAAACTGAACAAAATGAACTGAAGAGACCTATGTCCAGCAGTGGACGTCTATCGGTTGAAATAATAATAATGAAGATGAAGAAAATACAAACTAAGGTCGTAACTTTCAAATAATTAGGTTGTACTAGTTTTACACCTTATGGAATGACATTGTATTAAAATTAATTTTAAAAGACTTTCACATATTTTTTTTAATGAAAAACTCATAATTTGTAGTAATTACAGACTTTTGTTATTATTTATGATTGCTATAATCGTAGTAGTTATAATATAACTTCCATATTTATCCAGTTCATTATTCGTTAGAATTAGGACAAATAATAAAGACGTTATAGATATTTATATAAAAATAAAAATTATATTAAACATACAGACAAGACATAGTTAATAATAAGATCATTGAACTAATTGGTCATTCAGTGAAATATATTAATGGCCTCTCCTTGATATTCCTTTGAAGTGCAGACGATTGGCAACCGCTGGCACAGTTGGCACGGCGACGGGACAATGGCAATGAAGTACTCATAATTTACTTTAATATGTGATGGTTAGTAATATTCAATGATAGTGGCTAATAAAAAAAAATTCTTGAAGCAATATATTATAGTAAAGTTATCTGCCCGTGCCTATAGATCAGCGCTTCTCAACCTTTGTTCGTTCCTGTACCCCTCAAAAAAACTTTTCATTTATAAGTACTCCCAAATAGTACTCCTAAGCAATGTGTCTTGTTTCTCTTAAAGTCTCTCACTATTTTATCTTTAGCAACTTAGTAAATTGTTAGTAATAAGGTTTAGTTAAAATGCTTATAAAAGTTAACTGTTTTATATTTTCAATATTTCCGTCATTATCATAATAATTTTCACATCCGGTCAGGACTTCGATTACACCCAAAGGCACGCGTACCACTGATTAGGAATGGTTGGTTTAGACCATGAGATAAAATTTTAATTAAAATATATTGAAGAATTAGGTGCTAAGAACATAGCCTCTAGTTACTAGATTCATTTATTACACCATTAAAAGTGTAGATAAATTACAGATTACTTACACTTTGGGGAAGAAATTGTGTAAAATCCATTCTTAGCTGACCTTTAAATGGCAGAAGCAATATCTCTACCAAATTTTGAATGTTTACGGAAAAGTTATGAGTCAATGAATCTCTGGATATCTCCTGTATATAATACGTACAAGTAGAGATTCAATTTGATTAATTGTATAGGCATTTGAATGTACTAGAAATAATTACGATTTTACATATAATATAAATAATGTTAGTAATATAAATGAAAAAAGTATGTACAAACAATATGGGCAGTACAATATTTGCAGATTTCATGAGTATAATGCAATTTTATACAAATTTCTAATAGCGAGTAAAAAAGAATATGCTGATATTACTGGTGGTAGGTCTATATTCTTGGAGACCGTCTAGGCGGGTACCACTGTAGTTCCTGCTTCTACAGCCAAACCGTAGCGTGCAAACATTACTGTCTTCTGGTTGGATTGGCGGTGGAACTAGTGAAATTACTGAGGTAACGAGACGTAGCATATGCCTCAAAGCGACAAGTATAATGTGATGCTGTGTATATCATCCTAGCTAGCGTAGTAGTGAGCGGACGCATCACTTACGATCGAGTATTGCTTCTCTCCGTCGATTTCGTTGGTGAAAAAAAAGTACCTTGATCTAGATTCTTATAAATTATATGTCGTATGTACGACGTTGTGTTAGTGAGATACTATAAACCGTATTTTATTTCAGGATCCAGAGCATTGCCAACAACAAGTTCCTGGTGGTGCTGGAGCTGGATGACGTGATCGAGACCGATGCAGGCCTTTATAAAGTTAAAGCTAAGAATAAGATGGGCGAGGTGGCCGCTTCCATCAATCTTAACTTTAGCCGTAAGTTATTAGTACTCTTCATAATACCATTCTCTACCGTATTGACCATATAATATTAGGTCCTTACATACGAAATTTACAAGACCGTAGTTTGTGGAACACATTACCATCTTGCCATCTCATAGGTAGTTCATTGATCTCTTTACTAAAAAAACCATGGGGGCCAGTATCAATAAACTCTTTGAAGGCGGTTTGGACAGCCGCATCGAAGTTGAATTTTTTTCCTTGTAAGAAGTTGTCAAAATTCCGGAAAAAATTGTAATCTGTGAGGGCAAGGTCCAGGGAGTACGGTGGATGTCGCAGACATTCCAATTGTAGCTCATCTAACTTAGTGGTTGTTTGTTGTGCAGTGTGGTGGTGGTGTTGCGCTGTCGTGTAGCAACAGTGGCCTAGAGCGATTGACCAATCTCGGTTGTTTAGCAGCTAGTTCTTCCTTCATGGTCTGCAGTTGCTGACAATAAATATCTACCGTAATCGCTTGGCCAGATTTTAGAAAGTTGTAGTGAACGACACCGGCGGTAGTCCACCAAACATTCTGGCAGGCAGGATTTGGCTGAGTCTCCAGGGTTCAGCCATTGTGACGAGCGCTTCCGATTATCGTACAGTATCCACTTTTCATCATAAGTAATGATTCGATTTAAAATCCCTTCATTATTGTGTCGGTTGTGCAAAGTAACACAGCAGCAGCAGTCGACGCGTGTTTGCAAGTTCGATTCACTCAATTCATGAGGTACCCATCGTTCAAGTTTTTTTACTTTCCCGATTTGCTTCAAGTGGATGAATACAGTTTAGTCACTTACCCCGAAGCGTGCAGCTATCTCTGAAGTGCTTTGTGATGGATTCGCTTCCACAATAGCCTTTAATTCGTCATTTTCCACTTTGGTCTCCGGCCGTCCACAGGGTTTGTTCTGAAGGTCGAAATTTCCAGAACGAAAACTTTAAAACCAAAAACGTACTGTGTTTTCTTTTACGACACCAGCGCCGTACACATCATTAATCCTTCGAGCTGTTTCTGCAGCACTGGTACTGGTGCCACGGTAGAACTCGTACTCATAAATATGCCGACATTTCATGATTCCCATTGTGCGGTAATAAGCGACGCCAAAGAAATCAATAATGAGGAAAAAACAAATGAATGACTTTTTTCATAACTCAAATGTAGCAGCTAAATGAATTTATAAATTTGAATTTGGAATTCTTAACCAAAGAGGAAATATTTCAGATCAAAGTGGTCAGTACGATAAAACGCTAATTTCATATGTAAGGACCTAATATTAAGTCACATCTTTTGTTTGACTTTTAATGGAACATATCTGAAGGCATATATACTCGTATATACATAGTCTACTTTAAACTGATTTTTTTTATGAAATTAGTATCTTTAAGAGAAGAGTGAACATGCTACTTCTAGACTAGTCCTTTATTAGCTGTATCATCGAAGATCATCAGTAGTATGGTGGTCAAGGTCTACTATAAATGATTAAAAAAATCATATATGTGAATTTTCGTCACTCAATTTTATTTTATATCTATTTATTAATACAACGAAAAACTGCATCAAGACTATTGAGTTTTACAAGAAACTGTATTAAGTTTATCGTAGTGTTAAGAATTTATTTATTTATTACTGTAATGTATGTATTTATTTAGTTTTTTGTATATATGTTTAAATATGTTTAAGCTTGTATATTCCATTTTCGTGTATTCTTTGTCTTTGCTTTATTACACATAATGATAAAAAGATTTTATGTTTCTTATACTCTAGAAATGAAATTAAATATTTATAAATTGATTCTAACAAGTATTAGTATGAAAGTGTTCATTGCATCAAAACGAAATCAGGTAAACATATAAAGAAAGCAAATCATATCAAAATAACATCGCGAAGATAACTTTAATATACCTAATGTATTTCTAGGGTAGAAAAGGCTATAGTTCATTAAATTATTTACCTACAGGAGGTGAAAGAATAATTTTTAGTTACAATCAAATCTGAACGACTATAAGTAATCCAATACTTGTGCCAATACAAATAGGTTCGCAAATAACGCCGTTAGTCATAGACTAAAATAAGTGACCACTAAAAATTACACCGGAGCACTAACCCACGCCCGACGCGTCGAATGCTGACAGAATTGATGATGGTGCAGACGTAAGAGCTGATGGAAGCCCGCACGTAAACATGGCGAGCTAACACGTCATGGTGCAAATTTCTTTGTATGTTTCAACTATTGCATACTCTATAAGTTAACTTCTAGGCGTCTAAAGTAGCTCGCTGGCCTAATGATTAGAGTATGCGGCCTTCATTCCGAAAGTCGCAAGTTCGAAACTCAGCATGTACCAATGACTTAAATATTAAAGTTAATGTACATTTGTGAACCTTAGTAACAATAGCGAAATACAAACGGTGAAGGAAAACATTATGAGGAAACCTGCAAATGAATTAGAATTTATTCTAAGATGTGTTTGAAGTCACCAATCCGCATTGGGCCCGCGTGGTGACTACGGCCCATCGCCCTCATATTGAGGGTAGGCCTGTACCCTAATACGTGGGAACGTAATATGGCTGTTAAAAAAATACTCTAAATAGACAGATATCATTTGGTCTAATTCACATGACAATATGCCTGTAAGAAAGTATGCAAGAAGCATATAAACAAGCAAGAAGCGACTACTAATACCACCGCAGCCTCTAATTCTGACGACAAACAGTTAGTTAAGAAAGATAGTGAAATTACTGAAGTAATACGACGTATTACGTCTAGAAGTAACGACAATGTGATATTGTATTTATAATCCAACTAGCAGGATATTGTTATGAACAGGCGTGTTACTCGTCTCACTCGTCTCGTCAATTCGTTAAATAAAGATAAAAAAAACTGCCAGAAAACATTACATGAAGAGTAAAGCAACTTGTCCGTTGACCATTGTCAATATTTTAGTTCTCGTGGAGCCGGGACAGAGCAACGCTGTCGTGGAGGCAGGTTTACAATACCAGAGTTCACAAGCTAGCAAATCGCCTTTAAAAAATCCGCCACTACAAACATTATCCAAATGTCACAATTTAACCTCTGCAATTGTAAGCAGTTAAATCTTAATAACAAGAAAATGTTTATTATGTACATTTCATTATATATCAGTATCTGGAACAAATACTGAATTTAGATTTTTTTCCTAGAAACTTCTCCGTACGTTTTATGTTATACAAATTTATAAACATCTCTCTCAGCATTAGAAAATACTTTGTGGTTTTTTTAACTATACGTATGTTATTAATCTCTTTCACACTGATCGATGTTATTTTTCCTTTCAGCTGCAGACGAAGAGAAACAGAAGTAAGTATCATATACATGAATTTAGTACTATATGTACAAACCATTATTTTAAAGCTTTTAGTCTGTCGGGTTAACTGATCTTTTTCGTTTCATATTTTTCAAATATTTGAATAAGTTATTTAAAATAAGAATACATACGATTTGAACCGGTACTGTAGTTTTCAAATAATTTTTTTAAAACGATTAAAAATAGCTGATCACGCAAAAAACTAAGTTGTTACAGTCGATTTATCGATTAACAATGTCGGTCCTCTTTTTATCCGTTTTTCGCTAGATAATGTTTAATGTAATAAATAAAAAATATACTATCTACTTCAATAGACAAGTGGATGGTAAAGCGCCAACATTTGCGCGCAAGCCGGCCATCAGACAAGAGGACGACGGCAAGCGGCTGATCTTCGAGTGCCGTATTGAAGCCGAACCGATACCTAGCGTCGTCTGGTTCCACAACACATTAGAGGTCAAACAGAGCCTCAGGCACAAAGTAAGTTTGATTTTATTTTATTTATGCAAGACAACGATACTTATAACAGTGCCAAACCGCCGTCCACTGGACCCCTTCCCATTATTAACCCCCTTGCAATTTCCTTTACCTAAAGGGCATTGTAAAATCCATTCTTAGCTCCACTCTAAACAGCAGAAGAATCTCTACCAAATTTTAAATGTTTACGTCTAATAATTCCGGAGATCTCGTGATGAGTCAATGAAACTCTGGATATCTCCTAACAAATAAGACAAAAAGGTTCTCTTGCGAAGAGTACTATTGTTAAAAAGAAATTAAGAAATCATAAAACTTAAACTGTATAAAAAATTATTATAACGTTTTTAAATAGATGTTAATGTGTTATTTTTTCACATTAATATTGTTTTTATATATACTTTTAAAACTAACAAGAGGTGGCCTTGACCTCAATCTACTTGGCTATAAACATAGACAGGTGTACGCATAGCTAAGAAATTGGTTGACCTATTTGTGTTTATTAGAATATATTACTTTGATAAAGCATAAATATGTTTTTTTTTATGGTGCAACTATTTATTAAATAAAAGTAGGAACATGTTACTGCAATTACTTGTCTTCTACAATCAAAATAATTTTAGTGATTTAATGATTAATTAGTAGTTTTTCATTTGTTTTAAAGAACTACTTATAAGTTAATTGTAAATGAAATGCTTGGGTTCTATGTCACCTGAAATGAGCACCCCATGAAGGATAACGTTAGGAAACAGAGATGTCTCAAGTACAAAAGCTACACAGGTCTTGCTACATCCGGCAACCTACACTCAAGTAGCGTGATGAATAATGATATTAAAAATAAATTGAATTTCAACAGCTAACAGTAAATAAAGACGGCAAGTCTTACTACGCCTCGTTGGAGATCAACGACGTGACGGTAGAGGATGCTGGTAAATACCGGGTGACCGCCAAGAACGAGCTCGGTGAGAGCAACGCAACAATCAGCTTGAACTTCGACAGTAAGTACTATTTTTGCTAATTATAATATTGCCATCCATAAAAAAATCAGCGTAAAACATTAAAGTATTTTGTAGAAAGACAAGAAAAAAAAACTTCATAAATATTTTGAAGAATTATTGATAGCATCAACTATTACAAAGATTCGTCTTTCAATCAGTTTTAAAAAATTTAACCAAATGAACGCTGATTTTACTCACATATATAAATATCATCATTCAACATTCAATGGTGTAACCATTATTCATACACAATTACTTTAAATTCTACTCTTCTAATATCATTTATCCTAGTTGTAGTGTGAGTGATTTTAATTTACTAGCTATATAAATAATTTGTTCCATGATATTCACGTAGTATTTGCAGCTAAACTTCATGGATCATCAAACTAATATTACGTTGTATCAGTTACTCTACACACGTTATACACCTTGGCATTTACGTTTATACGGTAACAGTCAACTGTCGTACCACAGTTTAAGATGTTTTCTTACATTGTATTTAATAGATAAAATGCAAAATTTTTTGTTACACTTTACATAACTTAATAACCTAATCCTTAACCTCATTACGCTTCGCACGTAAGACAGTGTTTGCATGATATTAAGTATCCCTTTTTCAAAACATTATTATTACGTTTATGACTTTCCACACGTCACTATTTTTTATTTACAAATTATCTTGTATTTATTAACAATGACTATTAATTGTTGCTGGAGCACATGCATTATTTATTTTCGTAACGACAAAGCAACTGTTATGCGTACTGTTTGTGAAACTATATCGTAGACATAAAAACAATAAAAACTATAATCCAAATATATCTATTTTTATATTTATAATAGCTGGTATCTTTACACCCTCAATTAACTCTGTAATATTCTGTTCCTGGCTGCATAATATAATTAATCAATACACCTATCAGAAAGAAAACATCTTAAATGAGATATACTGTGAGAATATACAAAGCTGCAAATCTTAGTGAAAAAAGAATGAGTTATGGATAAAGCTAATTAAAGAATTAATATGATAGGCGACGAAGCTCCCGTGCCTGAAGACTCTATTAAACCAACGTTTACGGAGAGACCCGTCATCAGGCAATCGGAGGATGGTACCAAAATCACATTCGAATGTCGATGTGTTGGCAAACCGAAACCAACCGTCACTTGGTAAGAATAAAATTTATAGAGTTCTAACTCTCGACCTATGACGGACTATATTAAATTTAACACGCATTACGTACATAACAGGTACCACGGTAAAAAGATTATAAAGGAAAGTAGTCGATACAAAATCACGCTTGAAGAAGATCAAATATTGTATCACATGGCTCGGCTTGAAATCATAGGTGTAGAGAATTCTGATAAAGGAGAGTACAAAGCTGTAGCTAAAAATAAATACGGTGAAGGTGTAGCAAAAATAAATTTAAATTTTGAAGGCGGAGATAAACCAAAGTAAGCTCTTTAAGTAACTTATTTTATGAAAAGAGCTTCAGTAGGATTTTTATTAAAACTTTTGTCTTTCAAACAGAATTCCAGCTGGCAAAGCACCAAGATTTCCTAAAAAACCGACTATTAGACAGGATGGTGATTTATTAATAATGGAATGTATATTAGAAGCACATCCAATGCCAGATATTACCTGGTTCCATGGAGATAAAGAAATAAAAGACGGTGCTAAAATGAAAATGTCTAGAAAAGCGATTGGAAAAGATACATTTAACTTAACTTTAGAAATTTTAAACCCTACTAAAGAAGATGGTGGAAATTATAGATGCAATGCTTTCAATGTGTTTGGTGAAAGCAATGCTAACATTGCTCTGAATTTCCAAGGTAACACAAGGGATAACGTTCAATATCGTGAAAGACTTAAATATGTACGCATACAGGAGCAATTGCATGTGGAGCTTTGTGCTTGATAAGCAGCATGAACATTTATGTATAATTATAATATTGCATTCATTGATTTTTATGTTTGAATTTTAGGTGGGGATGACGAAAATGGTTTTGCACCATCATTCATCGAAAAACCACGAATCATTCCCAATGAAGATGGTTCATTAATAACAATGCGATGTGTTTGCAAAGCAAAGCCGGCGGCAGAAGTAACATGGTACCGAGGCACAACGGTCATTAAAGCTAGCAGCAAAATTCAAATTAAGTCATCCGTTATTAGTGAGGATGTTTATGAACTAGTATTGCTCTTATCTAATCCTACAGCAGCGGATGGTGGCGCTTACCGCTGTCATGTCAAAAATGAATTTGGGGAGAGTAATGCTAATCTGAATTTAAATATTGAAGCTGAACCAGAACCTGAAGGAGAAGGGCCAACATTTATAGAAAAGCCCACTATTCAGTCCAAAGATAATGGTAAATTAGTTATTATGGGTTGTAAAGTAAAGGCTAATCCTAGACCGACAATCGTATGGTACCATGAGGGTAAGGAAATAAGGGACTCGTCGAAAATCAGAACTCGGGTTGAAGTGAAAGAAGACACCTACACAATCGTTTTGGAACTTATTGACCCTGGTATTGATGATTCCGGATTGTATAAATGCAACATCAAGAATGAACTTGGAGAGCTCAACGCTAATCTTACGCTCAATATTGAAAGTATGTCTTTCATATTACTAAAGTAATTTATTTGCTGTCAATTGATGATAATCTAATTATTTCATTTCAATTTCAGTCATTCCAGTTATCAAAGAGAAACCAAAGATCATAAAAATAGTTAAGAAGAAAACTGTGATTGTTGAATGTAAAGTATTAAGTAAATTTGCACCTTCGTGTACATGGTACAAAGAATCAAATGCAGTCAAAGAAGATTCCAGGCATACCGTTTTGATTGAGCCACTGAGAGAAGTAAAAACATTTTTGTTATAATCATTATTATTATGGATTATAAAAAATACTAAAAGTAATCATTGATTTTCAGGGAGAGTTTACAGTTAAACTCGAAATTTCAAATATTTCTCAACAAGATAAAGGTTCTTACAAACTTATTGCTAAAAATGAGAAAGGTGAAGCGACATCACAGCAAGTTGAAATTACCGATATCCCCGAAGAAAAAGGTGATAAACCGTACATAATCAAACATCTCCGAAGTCTTGTAAGTAATAGATAAAAATTCCTCTAATTGTAATTAAAATGTTTTTTGTTGTAATTTCGGTGGTTACATTGCTAGTATATGTGTTATTTTAGGCGCGAAAAGAAAATGAAGAAGCCGAATTCGTAGCAGTGCTTAAAACATCTGATCAATCATGTAGATGTACTTGGTATAAAAATTCAACTGTAATAAGAGACTCGTCAGAGGTTAACACCTCTTTCGATGGAACTAATGCCCGCTTGATTATTAGAAAAGTATCAACTAAATACGTGGCAAACTACAGAGTGGTCATAAGAAACGAATATGGTGAAGACGAATCGAGTGCTGACTTAACACTTGTAGAAGAAAAGGTACATATGTTTCTTCAAACAATTCAAAACAGTCTTGTCGTTATTAATACATTTCATCATGAATTAAAAGACATTTTTGTAACAAAATTTCTTCTTTTTATGCGGTTTTATGCAGTGAAATAATTTTATTTAAAAAAAAAATCTATTTAATGTTCAGAAAAAGAAAAAAGAGGAGGAAGAAGAAGATGAAACGACAGTAATAGAAGAATCAGAAGAAGAAATGTCAATCGTAGAAGAAAAATCCGTTATCGAAGAAAATCATATTGATGAAAGGAAAGAGGTAATTTAAAATATTAATAACATAGTCAATTTACTTTAAAACGTTTAAAAAGCAATATATTATATTACAAATTATTTTAATTAATTAAACTGTATCAAAAAATTAGCTTTTGTCAGTAGATAAGAACAATAAGATTCAGCGGTTCTTAAGCGTTCTTAAGATATTTATTACCCACCAGTTATTATGATGAGACAGGAGAATTCTTGGACTGCTGTAAAGGGTGCTATTATTTTTATATAGAAATATAATTATTGTTGTAAATAGTAGATGAAGAGATTTCTGATAAATTATTTTAACTAGAAAAATTTATATCAATAATACTATTTTTTTTTAAAGATACAAACACAAAAGAAAGAGGATGAAAAGAAAATAATTGAAGAAAAGAAATCTGCGGCTAAGAAAGTGACTAAAAAAGAAGAAATTAAAATGCAAGAAACAAAAGAAGAAGTAAAAATTGAAAGCAAAAAATCTGAAGCACAAGTTGAAGCAAAGAAAATTGAGGCTAAAAAAATTGAAACCAAAAAAGCAGAGGCTGAAATTGAAGAAACCAAAAAAATCCTTGAGAAAAAAACGGCTAAAACTGAGGAAGAAAAGAAGGCGCTTCTAGAAAAAATTGAAAAGAAGAAATCAGAACCTGAACCTGAGGCCAAAGTGGAAGGTATTCCTAAGTTAAAATCAGTAAAACCAAAGGAAGAACAGAAACAAGTCGAAGAAAAGAAACAAATTACCAAAAAGGTTGATGAGAAAAAGAAAGTTGTTAAAAAGAAGGTGGTTTCTAAAAAAGAGGCTGAAGTAAGTAATTTTATATACAGAAACTTTCTGTATAAAGCTTGTTTTATATTTATGTGAAAGCCGATACTGAGTTGTGTATGTTGTAAATAGAGGTACTATATCGAAATATCATTCACGATATATGTGTAATGTTCAGAATTTCCACTAAAATTACGTTTTGGTTAATGTGTTAACGTCTAGATGTGCTAATTTGTGTTTTAATATAGGATGAATTCGACTTTGTTGATGATTACGAGCGTCCCGTATTGGAGAAATATGAAAAAATTACACCAACACCTTTAACTAAAAAACCTAAAACAGATGACATTCCGAAGGTAATCATTCGTTACTTTACACTTACAATATCCACAATAACAATTAAAATTTTTCTTTACACAATATAATAATTAAATTATATAATTCGTCCACCAATTAGGCTAAACGACCGTCAATATCAGAGACTATTGAAAGCGAAGATAACGAAAGTGAAGAAGAACCTTCAATCGCGACTTCTATACCAGAAAAAAAACCCAGAACAGAAAATAAAGAAAAGGTAGATTTTAATGTGCAAACAGTACAAGTTATAGTCAAATTTAAAATAAGAGATAATTTTTAGTTAGAATCTTTTTACATCATAAAAACTAAAACACAGTCTTTATATATAGGTTGAAGACGAAACTAAACGACGTAGTATCAAAAAAGGTATCCCTAAACCAGAGGAACCTGTCGATGAACTATCAAACGTTAAACTGTCTAAAGCCCCAACCAAACCCGGGGAAGAAATACTTGAGGAGCCTCAAGTAGCACAAAATAAAAAATTGGTCAGAAAGGTAAATTTCTGAACGTAGTTTAACTCATTAGTTAAATATTTTTGAAAAAATCTAATTTTTGTTTTAAATATTTTAAAGCCTGAAGAAGAAAGAGAGTATGTTGATGACTATGAAAGACCCGACTTAGAGAAATATGATAAAATATCTCCAACTTCAACAGATAAAACTAAAAAACAAAACGGGGTAGAGGAGGTATTTAGTTATTTTTAAAACGATATAATAATTTCTTTTTCGGTCTTATTACCAAAAAAAATAACATGTATTAATACATCATTTCTAGGATGCGATGATAATCGATGATTATGAGAAACCAGAATTAGAAAAATATGATAAAATCAGTCCTACCCCTAAAACGAAACGCGAATCTAAAGAAATACAGGTAAAAGCTTAAATTAAAATAAAAAATTCTTAAGAAAGTAAGTTTGTTACCAATTTAGAAAAAGATATGAATTTAATACCTATGTAATTATATTTAGGACGAGGTGGATGTTATGAAAGGTAAAATTAAACCGAAAGATAAGGAAGAAGAAACACAAATGCCAAAATTGCGTAAACGTACAGTTGCTAAAGATAAGGTACATTATGTTTTAATTAATTATAATCTAAAAAAAAGTATGGATTTATCTAAAATAAATTATTGACTCTTAGGATGAAGACAAAAAACCTGAAGAAAAACCAAAGAAAAAGACTATTAAAAAAGATGAAACAGGACCTAAAAAACGGCCTTCACTTAAAGAGAAGGAGGTACACACTAGTTCAACACATTTAACACTTGACAAACAATTAACACTAACAGGCGTCATTGTATCAGAAAACAACTGCTTTTTAATGGAAACTTAAACACTTAACATATTTTCATAGATAACATACAGCTCTAATTCTAGATATCTTTGACAAAATTATTCTTCAGCTTGCATGTGATTGATTATGATATTCTCTTTATTTGCAATCTTAATTTTAGGTCTTATTATTGACTACTAGGTTAAATTCACTGATTGAGGTTTTGTACATTTTACTGACTTTCTCTTATACATTTTAAAGGTTGTGGAAGAAGAGTTTATAGATGATTATGAGCGACCGGTTCTTGAAAAATACGAGAAAATAACACCAACTCCTACTGTTAAAAAGAAGAAGGTACTTTTCACATACTTTATAAAACTTAACACAAAGTTACATTTTACAAAAAACAAATTTATTATTTCGATAATTTTTGTTAGGATGACCAAAAGCCAGATGAGGATCAACCTTCGGAAGCTACGGCTACACCTAGGCGTCCTTCTCTTAAAGACAAAAATAAGCCAGAGGTACTTCTGCAACAATCACATTTTTAAGATATGACTATTATTTACAAATATCTTAACACGCTTCTGATATTTCTACAGCCTATGGATATCGATGAAGAAGTACATTTAACTAAACAGAAAACTTCATCCAAACCAGGACCTGAGGATGTCTCATTAACACATAAAACACCAGCAGAAATCACGCCCACGGTTCGTAAAAACATTCCACTTCACTTAAGTATTTAATAAGTATTTTATATTAACGATACATATACAATAGGTGGACGAGGCTGAGGCTAAACTCAAAGTAAAGAAACCAGAAATCGTCGAAGATAAAACACTTAAAAGACCATCTAAAAAAGAAAAAGATGTTCAGGTAAGATTTCAATAGAGAAAATCTTATGAAGAAGATATCAGTTAAGTACTAATATCTAAATATCTTTCTAACTTTTGATTACACCCTTAAAATATAACAGAAAACTATTTTAAAAAAATTTTTGTTATATTTTTATACAAACTGGAATAAAAATAAGTTCCAGCCTCTCTCATGATACAATATTTTGAGACACTTGCAAGCAGTACAAACACAAGACAGTAGTTATTACATTATTAACTACGGATCCTAATGAGATCAAATTTTTATAACCTGATTCATTATTTATATCTATTAGTTGTACCGATAAAGTAAAACTAGCATTCAAGTTAATCTATATTTGTTGTTTTTTAATAAACTCAAAACATTTTTTGTACTATTTTAATCTTAGTAATTTTTCAAAATGAATGCCAAGTAATCGATAGTATAATTTAAACTTTACGTCTGTAAATTTTTTTTCAAATAATATGCAACACTGCCTAACACATATATAATTACGGGGCCAGGACGGAGACACAGAGGAGTCTGTCAATCTTGGCAAGCCTCGTACTAAGACAAGCACTACTGCTCCTGAAGATGCATCTCTCACGCACATTACACCGTCTAAGAAAGAACCAACGGTACTGAATATTTTTAAATATTTAATTATCTTAGCCTTTTACGACGTTATCTGAATATCGAATGATAATATCAATAACACACTTGAAATTTAAAATGAATAATTGGTTTAGGAGGGAAGTGAAGCGGCGCAACTCAAAGTTAAAAAACCTGCTGTGGTCAAGAAAGGACACAAGGATGAGGTAGCATACTAGTATGGTTTATTATTTGATACATATTTCTATAGATGGAAAGGTCTGAAGGTGTTGATATAGTTAAATAAAAGTACACTAACATTTCCCGCGGAAAATATCTTTTTAAGCATGTTCTCTAAAATTATAAAAGAATTAAAGCAAATAAAACTAAAGGTAAGATCGCTTGTTAGATGTCGGGCATGATTATATTTAGTGATGTGAAAGTATAGAGCGAACATTATATTTTCACAAACAACATCTGTAAATATGAATATCGTATCATATTATTCTTAATGTTGTGCTAAAACCGCTCCGAATTATTTGCCGTAATTAATTTGAAAGAAAGTACAGTATTCATTTCTTCTGTTATTAAATTTGTAATATTTGTACAGTTATGTCTTCGTCCAAATTAGGTTTAACACATTTTTTTTATAATGTATTTTTATTATTACTTGGAAATAGGACGACGATATTTTTAAAAGTCTATAAGAAAATATTACAGATCATAATATCGATTCTCATACAAACAGCAACAGACGTACACATATATTAAACACATGCCGACACGAATACACATGTATTAAACACATGCCGATATCACATTAAATGTACGATTATATTTCATTAGGAACACACAGACAAAAGTACACCCAAACGAAGTATTAGTTTAGATCAACCAAAAAAGACTTCGTATCCTTGGCGTCGTTCAAGTAAAGCAGAGGTAACATTAATTATATTTATCAATACTGCAGTTTATTTAAAGGGTACTAACAAAATATATTACACACAGGACGATCAAGATGATTCTGAACATGAAACCGAAACCACAGAAACAACACAAACAGAAAGGACTGCACATAAAACACGTCCACAACAACCTACACCTACACCACAAATTTCTTCTAAACACAAAGAGGTATATAATTACGGAACAATAGGATATTTACAATAAGTAGAGCTATATTTTCATTTATTTTTAATTATTGCATTAGGACTTCGATGACACTAAACATACACCTACAACAGAAAACAAAATTAAAACTGATAAAAAAAATTCTAATGAAACTGAATATCCGTGGCGTCGTCGTAAACCCGTGAAAGAGGTAGGGCGTCCCCGCAGCGTTCCTTTGGCAACCTTATACACTCCATAACCAAATACGTAATTAAATTTATATTAATTAGTATTAATTTAGTAAAAAGACGTATTTGTATAAGATATTGTTTCAAAGTCAAGAGGAAAATCCTTAGTTAATATTTGCAATATACACAATAACAATTTAAGTTATTCTTAACACAAACATAATAATTAAATTACATAACCACATCCAATTAGGAAAAATTGCCGTCAATGTCTGAAACTGTTGAAAGCGAAGACATCGAAAGTGAAGAGGAACTTTCAATATCGACCGCTGTATCAGATAAAGAGCCCAAAACAGGAAAAGATAAGGTATATTATAAAATTGAAGCGTTAATTTTAAATCCAAAATTATAATGTTTAAGTAATTTATACTTAGAATTCATTTCATAGTTTTAAAAAAATTAAAAGTAAAACATAATGTATATATAGGTAGAAGATGAAACTAAACGTTGTAGTTTAAAAAAGGAGTTCCTAAACCAGAGGAAACTGTCAATGAATTATCAAGCAAATTATCTAAGGTCCCAACCAAACCCAGAGCAGAACAACTTGAGGAGCCTCAAGTTGCACAAAATTAAAAATTGGTCGAAAAAGTAAATTTCTGAATGTAGTTTAACTCATTAGTTAAATATTTTTGAAAAAATCTAATTTTTGTTTTAAATATTTTAAAGCCTGAAGAAGAAAGAAAGCACGTCGATGACTATGAAAGACCCGACATAGAAAAATATGATAAAATGTCTCCAACCACCACAAATAAAATCAAAAAACAAAACGGGGTAGACGAGGTACTTAGTTTTTTTTTTAAACATTACGTAAATTACTTTTTCGGTCTTATTACCAATACAATAATATTTACTACCACATCAATTGTAGGATGCGTTGATAATCGATGATTATGAAAAACCAGAATTAGAAAAATACGATAAAATCAATCTTACACCTAAAACCAAACGTGGTTCTAGAGAAATACAGGTAAAACTTTACCAATAATACAAATATTTCTTATAAAAATAAGTTTTTACCAATTTTAACGAATTAACGAATTTAAAACTACTATGAAATTATCTTTAGGACGAGGTGGATGTTATGAAAGGTAAAATTAAACCGAAAGATAAGGAAGAAGAACCACAAATGCCAACACTGCGTAAACGTTCAGTTACTAAAGATAAGGTACATTAAGTTTTAATTAATTAGGGTCGTTAAAAAACTATGGATTTATCAAAAATAAATAATTGATACTCAGGATGAAGACAAAAAGCCTGAAGAAAAACCAAAGAAAAAGACTAGTAAAAAAGGTGAAACAGGAGCTAAAACACGACCCTCACTCAAAGAAAAGGAGGTACACACAAAAACAACACATTTAATACTTTATAAACATTTAACACTAACGGATATGACTCTTTACTAGGAACACAATGTATTTTTCGAAATAATTTACAGGTCTGCTTTTAAATTTGTTGACAAAATTTTTCGTCAGTTTGCATGCGACTGGTTTTGATATTCTCTTTATTTGTTGACGCAATTTTATATTATTCAGGTAATATGATGCAGCGAATTTTCGTGCTAGAATAACTACAACTAATTTTAATTTACTAGTTTAATAGAAAAATTGTTGCTCAATATCACATGTTGAGTCTGCTAAACTAAACATGATTTACTTTTAAATACAATTAATCTAATTGCAATTAATTTTATTGACTTTTTCTTATACATTTTAAAGGTTGTGGAAGAAGAGTTTATAGATGATTATGAGCGGCCGGTTCTTGAAAAATACGAGAAAATAACACCAACTCCCATTGTTAAAAAGAAGAAGGTACTATTCACAAACGTTTATGAAACATGAATCACAATATATTTTACTAAACACAAATTTATTATTTCGATAACTGTTGTTAGGACGACAAAAAGACAGATGATGATCAACCTTCAGAAGCTACGGCTACAGCTAGGCGTCCTTCTGTTAAAGACAAAGATAAGCTAGAGGTACTTCAGCTACGTTTAAATTCATATAACATGGTTAATATTTTCAAATATCTTAACACACTTCCAATATTTCAACAGCCTATGGATATTGATGAAGAAGTTGATTTAACTAAACAAAAAACTCCATCCAAACCAAAACCTGAGGATGTCTCATTAACACATACCACACCTGCAGAAATCACGCCTACGGTTCGTAAAAACATTCCACTACACTTTACTTTTTTTCAATAAATATTTATAATAACGCGCACATACATATACAATAGGTGGACGAGGCAGAGGCTAAACTCAAAGTAAAAAAACCAGAAATCGTCGAAGATAAGACACTTAAAAAACCATCTAAAAAAGAAAAAGATGTTCAGGTAAGAATACAATCACAAAAATCTTATCTCGATATCAGTTTGACATTATAGTCTAAATTTCGTTTAATTTTCTATTGTACTTTATAACTCTATTAGTGATATATTACAGAACTGTTTTTTTTTTTAATATTTAATTACCTAATAGAGTCGTACGAAAATTCACAGACTGAAACAAAAGATAAGTTCCCACCTCTCTCGTCGTTCAATATTTTAAGGAGAGTAGCTATTATCACTAAGGTACTTTGTAGGAAAACATTTAATAGCACACAAAAGGATACTAAGCACTCTATCACAAGCACTTTGTCACCATTTGTGGATAGAACTCGCACTGCGTTTGATTTATAATCACTGATCCTAAAAATATCTACTTTTCGTAACTGAACTGATTACGATTTATTAGTTGTACACGTATATTAAAACCATCATTATGGTTAAATAAAATCAACCTATTTTGTTTAACCATAATGATTTTTAATTTTATTAAACTTGCTTCCTTATGTTTTAAAGTTATTACTTTATACAAATATATCATTATCAAAAGGATATTCTAAACTTTATCTCTGTAAAAAATCTTTCAAGTAATATGCTACACCGCCTAACACTTGTATATAATTGCGGGGTCAGGACGGAGACACGGAGGAGTCTGTCAGTCTTGACAAGCCTCGTACTAAGACAAGCACTACTGCTCCTGAAGATGCATCTCTCACGCACAAGACACCATCTAAGAAAGAACCAACGGTACTGAGTCTTTTTAAATTTTAATTATCTCAGCTTCATAAGACATTATCTTAAAATCATATAATAAATAATATCGATAGTACATTTTAAATTTATAACGTATAATTGGTTTAGGAGGGAAGTGAAGCGGCGAAACTCAAAGTTAAGAAACCTGCTGTGGTCAAAAAAGGACGCAAAGATGAGGTAGAATACAAGTATAATTTATTGTTTGACTCAGATTTCGAAGGACAGAAAGGGCTAAGGAAGGTTGAGATAATTAAAAAACTTTACTAACATTTCCGCAAAAACTACCTTTTTAAGCACGTTTTCTAATGTCACTTTTGGTATACTGCACAAACAATCTAACTTTGTTATAAGACGCATTAAAATAGGCTTTGAATAGTACAGAATCCTGTCTCTAAACTTGTCTTGCTTCCTTAGGAGCCATTGACAATACAAGGTGGTAAATTTGAAATTCCACAACTTAAGAAAACAGTTAAGAAAACAACAAACAAACCTAAACAAGCAACACCTGGTACCAGGGAAATACATGATGGGGTAAACTATGTTTTGAGTGTCTATAGAGATGATCTTTCATTTTCTTCTATGTTTATCTACAAACTTTTTTTTTCATTTCCTACTTCTGTAAATATCGTAATTCTATAAATGTTACACACTACATACACACACACAGTTTACATTTATGCACTCACTGCACATAGCTCTAAAACACATCACATTTTGTAATACACACGTTTTGTAAAAAAAAAAACATATTTGTTATTTGACAACTGATTCGCTTATTGTATCGTTCTACTATTGTGGTCGTTGCAGTCGCATGGTTTTCATTTTTTTCCAGGGACGGTATGTACTACTTTTTATTTTTCCTTACATCGTTTAAACTTACAACTATTAAATATATATTTATTATACAGGATTTACTTTTTCATTAATTAGTCTAAAGTCGACTGACTTTTGTGCTTCTGTAACAGGATTTCGTTCATTATTATGTCTTCTATAATTATAACCTTAAATAATCTAAAATTTTAGGATTTAAATCATTTAACAATCATTATTAAATTTTTCAGTATGAACTTGATTTCGTCGATGACTACGAGCGTCCAGTGCTTGAGAAGTATGAAAAGATATCCCCTACGCCTACAGTCAGAGAGAAGAAAGAAAAGGAACAGATCTCGGTAAGACCTTTAACATATTTTTTTAATAATGTCGAATAAATGTTATTATAGGAAACACGGTTACGTGCTAAATTAAATATATGCCGGAGTGTGTTCAATCAAATGCAATTGTATATGATTGGTGGTAATTACTTCAGCAATTTTATTTATATAATGTATATGTGTAACCTAGATTTTAATTTTATCTATTAACAAAACAGGTGACAATGGTATCCCATCAAGGACAACATATCGAAATCAAGGTAGAAAAGAAATTGAACTCATCAAAGTTTGCGTGAAATCCTCCCTATAGCTACTTTAGTAGAAGTCTTCAAATAAAAACGAATGATTCATTAAATGATGCATATAGTTTGTCGTAAAAACTTACTACTTTATGAAATTGTGTTTTCCTTGCAAATATTACATAAATGATACTTTTTTAAGTGATATTTAAAAAAAAATATTTGAAGATTTCGTTACAGTTTGTGGAACTCCTATAAAATGGAAACACATAAAAATGAGAGACCAACCAAAATATTGCACAAATTCCCACACATATTACCTTGATCTATTTATTTCATTATAATGTGTTATGTTCTACTATATTCCGAGTAAATAACGATCAGCCAGTGTATATATGTTGGTAACAAATGTTGCACGGTACGCATGTAGAAAAAGTGCAACAAAATTAATCGAAATTTTCTCTTTTATATTTTTAGACTGAAAGCCGAAGAACTTCTATTCAGGCAGAGGTAATTATTTTTTTTTTCACGTTTTTCGTAATGAAAACGTTATTTGCGTGTATTATTAGGAATAGATCTAAATATAGTAATAATAGTCTGGTTAATATATTGTGCTTCACACACCAATTGTTGCATGCCACTGTCATTTATACAGATCATTGATTAACTTTTAATTCACCACCATCAGACGATAAACGTCCCCTTCTGTTAACTGACTAACGAAGGCGTAAATGATGAAGCATAAATCTGATGGCTGAATTCTTTATAACAAAAGTGGTAGCCCATAAAACATACGAAAATCTCATATTTTCGATAAGACAATGTTTTATGCGTTATTTAATTTCAGATGAAAGAAGAAGTTAAATCTGAGAGTCGCAGAAGTTCGATAATTGAAAACAAAGCTCTTAAGGTAAGTAAAACTAATAATACAAATTTTTACAAAGAATTCTACAATAGATATTAAAAAAATACTATTAGCAGATATTAAAAGATGCAAAATTAAACTTTTCTGTATTTCAAGTACTGACCAATATTTAGGATTATGTTCCATCCAAAAAGGTTACCTAAAAACGTATATAGAAAGTACCGCATTCTGTAAAAGTATGTGTTATACATAAAAAAAAGTCTGTGGCACAGTGACTAACCTATTGCTTTAACATACGGAAACCTTCGGTTCGAGGTGGTTTGGACAGTGCCCTACCACTACCTATACTTTTCTTAAATCATGTGAAATTGGAATTAAGTCTTAACCTCTTGCCTATAAAAAAATTAAAAAGGCTTAATAGTTAAAAAAAGATATAACATTCCGATAATACATCGCTGGTAAAATTGGCATCAATGCAGTTCTTTCCGTATTGAAGAGAAAATAGCATAAGCATTTTATAATTCACTTAAACAGCCAGTTCACTTTTCATATTTGATAAAAATACTTTCTCATGAAACTTCATAACATTTTATGCAGCTTACAAAAGAAACGTCGGAAAGTAGAAAATCTTCGATATCTTCCGTTGCAGAGAAGCAAGAAGTCTCTGATGTGAAAAAGACAACTCTCAAGGTAAAGTATCATAACGTAACCATATACAGCATAGACAATTATATGCTGTTCGATTACAAATTATATATAATGGTTGTGCACAAAATATTTATACAACGAAGAATCAACAATAGTTCAAAGAATTTCGACTTCTGTGCTTTCGCAACCCACAAGCGAAATCCAAGGTTTTGTTTTTACTAAAAATCTTTGTATTTTTTGTGTTAATTACGTTACATCGTAGTACTATGTTGCCTAATAAAATCCCTCGAAAACCAATGCTTTGCTTAATTTGAAAAAACTTTTATTCACAATAGTGAATTTTTTTATATTTTTTTAGAGATATTCTAAGAAGTTTCAGTTACGTTATTCACATAATAGTTTTATCCAAGCATACACATAAATTCGCTTTGCTTTATGCTTTTAGACAGCCGTAAAGGAATCGCAAGTAAATGAATTAGAGCAAATAAAATTGAAGGTAAGACCGCTTGTTAGTTTTGGAGCATGATTACAATAAGTTAATTATGTAAGGTAATATTATATCTTCACAAATAGCATCTGTAAATTCATCAATCTCCTCACACTATTCTTAATGTTGTGCTAAAATTCGTATCGAATTATTTGTCAAATAATTAACAATATCTTTTGTCAATAATTTTTAATATTTATGTAGTAATTTATAAGTTTGTCCAAATAAAGTGTAAGTATTTATTTTTATTATTTGGAAATAGGACAACGCTACATCTGAAACTGTAGAAGTGAACATTACAGACAATAACATCGATACACCTAAAGAACAACAGTACGCAAGGCATTCTACAAAACCGAACACTGAGGTATACGAACACATACTTTTACGATCATTTATACATGTATTACGCATTACTGGTATCATATTTAATATACGATTATATTTCACTAGGAACTCACAGACAAAACTACACCTAAACGCAGTGTTAGTTTAGATCAACCTAAAAAGACTTCTTACCCTTGGCGTCGCTCGAGTAAAGCGGAGGTAACATTAATTACATTTATCAATATTGCAGTTTAATTAAAGGGTACTAACAAAATATATTACACACAGAACGACGAAGATGATTCGGAAGATGAAACTGAAACCACAGATACAACACAAACAAAAATAACTGCACAAAAAACACGTCCACAAGAACCTATACCTACACCAAAAATTTCTAGTAAACAAAAAGAGGTACATAATTAACAAATAATAGGATTTTAACAAAAAATTTTAAATTGATATTAAATTTTAATGATTGCAACAGGACACGGGTGACACTAAACTTGCACTCACAACAGAAAACAACAAAGTTAATACTGATAAAAAGGATTCTAGTGAATCTAAATACCCGTGGCGCCGTCGTAGTCCAGTAAAAGAGGTACGTTCTTAAAAGACGCGCCCGCGGCGTAACCATAGCAACTCCATATTAAAATACGCACTTACATAATTAAGATTTCTTAATCTATATATCTGAACATTGTCTCAAGCCATTATACCTGCCACTGCTTTAGTGAAACATGTAGAATTTTTCAACTTAGGCACGCCGCTATTTACTTTAACAAAATAGGCCCCTCAAAAACAGTTTTTAATATTTCTATTATTAAAGGAAAGGCTGCCAGAAATACAGTCGTTTCTTAACAAAAAAAAATAACCTCTTACAAAGATGTTTGTCATAAAATTCAATCTTATAAATAGTATAGTTTTCGTTTTACATAACTATTGGTTTATACTTATTATGAATTTTGTAAGAAAAAAAATTAAAAAGAGCTAAGTCACTAGCATCGACTTAAGGCCGGAAGAAAACAAACATAAATCGTCTGAGTACACAATTATTATAAATAATAAAATTTTTAAAGTTTTTTGATATTATTATAACTATTAACACCAATAAAATACATAATTAACACACAGGACACAGAAGAGGACTATAAAATAAAACCTCTATTGTCTAAAGATAGTGAAAAATTAGATGCAAACAAAAATGAAGATATGTATCCATGGCGCCGTCCAAGTGCAATTAAAGAGGTACATATCCAACATATATATTAATAGCGTCGTTAACTTATTTGATCACAAAGATTGGTGTAATTATTAATAAAATCATACATGTAAATTTATTTATATACATTATAATAAATAGTAAATTGTTTGTGTAGGAGTTCAAAATACCCGAAAACGAGAAATCAATACCCGATATAGAACCGAATAAAACTAATGAGGTATATAGTTAAATATTATTAAAACATTCCTTTAAAATATTTAAATTTAGCATAAAACTAAAATTACAAAAATTAACAGGTGAAAGATGATAACAAAAAAGAACCAACTGAAACATCTTACCCCTGGAGAAAACAAATGAATAAAGAGGTAAAACATACTACAACGTAAAACTTTATTCTCTATTGAAATTATGAGAAAAATAAGATTAAATCGATTAAATTTACTAGGTACCCATTTTCGTAACACCTGATGAAGATAATAAGCGCAATGAAGTACCATTTTCATGGGACACTATACCCGAAATTCCACAGGTACACATTCACTTAACTTTTACACATACATACACTTTCATACGTCGGTAATAATAATTATATGTAATAATAATTGAATCGTTAACCGTCAGGCCGAGCAAACACCGGAAATGGAGGATCAATACAAACCTACTCTAATCGACACACGAGACACGGTACCTTGGAGAAGGGCTAAATCTCCTCAGGTGCATTTCCACTACACAAAACTATACTTTTCACTAAACATTTAATTTTTTCTACAACACATATTCTAACCAAAAAAAAAAACCACAGCATTATCTTTACATAGATACAACTTAATTTAAAACATTACCTCTGTATATTTCAAGTACGAAATTTCAAAGCGAATCATCGGTATCTTTACATGTAATTTATTCTATAGGCTGATACGACAGAAGATCAGAATAAGCCAGCTTCATTAGAAATACCACAACCGGCTCTAAGAAGCAGACCCGACGAGGTAGAGCGTCAAAGACAACAATTTTTAACACCAATTTTACAAAGCTTCGACTTTCCACAGCATCAAATATTGCACAATAGTTGTATTGCACATTATTTCAGCACCACGGCACAGCACAATCGTAGTTTTAGATAACGCGTAGTTTTAAAGTAGTTATATATATTAACACACTGTTAGATTTTATTAAGCAGTATTTTTCTTATAGTTATTATTTATATGTAAAAAATTCTAAAATAAATATCTATAATTGTATATATAAGTATAAATATATATGTGTTTGTGACTAATGTTAACATTGCAACATTCTGCTGTTATTGTATGACTATCAAATAGATGTTATTTTTAAATTTCCTGCTTAGCTTAGCTTGTAACAACTTTGCACATAACGATATTGAGATCCGAAATATATTCAAAGTTTTATAGGTTTTTGGTAAGTAAAACTATATTTTATTTAGATAATTTTTTGCGGATTTTTATAAATAATAATTGCCTGAGATTATTAAAATATTAGAAATTAAGTTTTAGCGTACTGACAAGTTAAGCATATTAAATTAAGGAATAACTTTAATTTAAAAAAAAATAACTATTTTACTCTTCAACAAGAAATTTAACACGGAAATCTCTTTAAAGCCAATTTTTATAATAAAATCTCAGATTTTATTGTTTTATTTGTATTATTAATTTATACATTCACAAGTTTATCATATTCTCAATTATTACTTTTATTGATCGAAAATAGTCACTAAAAGTATAATAGAAACTAATCTAAAGAGTATTACAGAAAGTAGCGATCAAAGAAGAAAAAGTAGAAGCAGAAGTTAAAAAGGCAAAAGCTACTTCCCTTAAAAAGAAGGCAGAAGAGTTGCCAGAAATTCCTGACTACGAAAGACCAGAGCTTGAAGTGTATGAAAAAATTTCACCTACTCCCACTACGAGAGAGAAACCTGAAAAGGATAAGGTATAGTACATTACTTACCTTATGATTATTTTCCGGCAAACAATATTAATTGCATAATTATTATTCATCTCAATTTTGGCAGCCTGCGGATAAACCGAAAATCACAGAAATTAAAGCTCCTGAAGAGCCACAAGCACCAGCTGCTCCGAAAATTAAGGAACCCGAAGAGAAACCGGCCGCTCCTAAGATTGAAGTCATACGTGAAAAGTCTCCAAAACCAGAAATGCCTAGGAAACCCTCCTTATCTCCGGCTCCTCCCGGAAGACGCGGCTCACTCATACCTCCTCCAGAGGAAATGGGAAGACGTCCTTCACTCATCATCAGCGACGAGGTATGTATTGCTTATTTTATTTATTATGTACACAATGAAATATTTAAATGATCTTTTTACATTCAAATAAAACTTCAGCTACATTTTTTCGACATCACTTTAAGGTATGAACGTGTAGCTGTATTATTTATGCCGTGATAAGTAGCATAGTATGTAATGGTTTTTGGTGCAAACATCAAAATCTTTTATAGATTAGTCACCAAATGTTTATAACAAAATAATAAAAATAAAACATCTCTTAAATTTCATTGTTTATACATACATTTGATATTTGCACTATCTGAATTATTTTGAGCCCTTATGTAGTTTAGTATCCTACTCTCTCAAGCCGAACCCGTAACCTTTGACAGTTTTGGTTATTTCCTTTGGATTACGCCAATAATCAGCAATTTCCACAATAAAGCTTTGAATTACACTTCGTACGCTTGGTTAGTGACGATGAAGGTTAGTTGATTTTTATGATTTTTGATTAGTAAACTCCAACACTCCCTGCTTCTAGTTTGTTAGATTTTAGTTTTCACAAAGTGTTTTATGAACACATCGATTAGGGAGAGTAGCGTATGTTTAGATATTAAGATCGTACAAAACGTAATCCACAGGAGAATAGAAAACTAAGACCTGGTGAGGTGATTGAAGACAAGAAGGTAATAGCAAAACTGCTAAGAATATTACGTGAATGCTATCCGTTAAAATAACGCCGTGATAAGGATTTAACTTCTGTAAACGAAATGATGTTTATGCATTTGCATCTGTCGCGGTTAATAGTAAATCAGAAGTGGGTAATGCGGATATTCACATATTATACACAGTACACCCCTCGCCTGAACGCAACGTTTTAAACTTTAAACCGACTCTAAACATGCAAAAATTCCCATATGTGACTATCCAATTACTTCCAATATACAAAACATTTTCTGGTACAAGGCACAGAACTAAATTGCACACACTTTTGAGATTCAGAGCACAAAAATAAAACTGCACAGCTTGTACGCACGTATGCACACAAAATAATAGTTAAAAAGGTTGGGTATGATGTCTTTCTAAGCAGGATCTGTTGCAGGCATTAACTTCGGTGCAAGGTGTGTCAAAGAAAGCTTTTTTATTACGAATTGGACTCTGAACGGCAGAAACTAACAAAGAGTAACATGAACGAGAACGTAACACATAACGTAATAACTTATGCACTCGCTGTTGAGGTTACGCACGATATAACGATCTATAGGCGTTAGCGTAGGCAGGTCACTCAGGTTCGGCATCAGAGATCTAGGTAGGCACAATTGTGTGTAAGGGGATTATTATCAGTGTTTTTTAACAACAGGTCAAGAAATTACGTCCTGGAGAAGTTTTAGACGAGAAAAAGGTGAGATCGTTTGGGTCTGGTCAATTTTAGGTGGACGCTGCTCGCTTTTGCAAAGCATAATTTTTTTTTAGTTTTATTTCTCTATACTTCAGCATCACCCATGGTTCAACGAACTGTTTCTTTATTGTTATGCCGTTATTGCACAACTCAGTACACATTCTTACAATATTACTTCTTACAATTTGACAATAAATGTTGAAATTAAAAAGAAAATTAAATAAAGTTTCCTTTGATATTCTTTTTACTTATTCTTCTATCTTATATCCATCTTCTTTTCTTTAACATGAGACTCTTCTAGACTTCTAATTTGTCGCTTATTACTCTTATTCTTTCTTCTATTGTAAGATGTCTAATTAAGCCGCTTTGCCGACCAGCGGTATTCTCTTTAATATCGTTCGTTTATGGCTGATGCGAGTTAATACTATTGACTGGTTCTAGACGAGTTTTTTCGGTTCCGTTATGAACGAAGCTATTTACATCTCTATTAAAACAGCTTTTGTTTTCGTTTCAATTTCCATTAACAATGGAACTTTAATTAATTAATTTTCCGCTAACCTAGTAAACAATTTTATTTACAAGAATGCTGCATCTATTTAAAATAAAAAAATAAAATAATAAATTTTAATTTCTAACACTAATGGAAACTATATCACACGCATTATTTCTCATCGAAGCTACAAAATAAACACATTGCGTTATATGACATATTATAAATATACCATATCATTTGATTGGTGACATTAAAAACTCAATGAACGTGGAAAATATTACAACATCACTCACACTTTAACACTCGCACACATATAAAAAACTCATAAACACACATATGTATAGAAAATATTTATAATAAGTGCACACGATTAACAGAGAATGCGTTACTAAACCATTTATTTTTTTTTTCCTCCCAAAAAAGAAACGAGGCAGGCCGGGTGAACTCGCGGACGAGGTACAAAATGTGTGAAACATATATATGTCTTAGATATTATATGTCATAGAAGCAATCTTTTAGATACGTGGCTAACATAGAAACTTTTCAAAAGTGATTAATTTATGTTTTCGATGATTCACAACGAGTTTTCTATGTAAAGGACCATTCATTGAATAGTGTCGAACACCGGATATGATTGGTATAATATAATCTTGTTTAGTAATTGTAATTAAATTTCAATAATATTATTATTATGTTTATGTATGTGTATAATATATATAATACGTATAGTTACAATTTAGTGCAACTAACACCTGATCATTCTAACCATTTGAAATCGGTAACAGATTAATACCTTGTCAGTAACAGAATAATATCGTATATATGAAAGTTGATGTTGACAGAGCAATGGAGTATATGGTGAGACAAAAAGTGTAACAAATTATGACAATGCTTCATCAGTGGTAAATATACCACCAGCAGTTTACACCACGCAATAAAAAATGCTTGTGCTACTGTTATATCGCATGATCCATTTATTTGTATGCGCTTACTCCTACTTTATAGCATTACCTAGAAAGATGCCGCAATACGTTACCGACATAAGTACATAGAAAGCCATTTGCTTTCCATATACTAAATATAAAATCCTTCGTATAGTTAACAATATTTATAAGCGATATATAAAAGTCGTAAACGAAACTAAAGATTTCGGACGCTTAATTGGAAACAGTTTTAAAAACAACCTTAATCTTCTTAAAGTTCCCACAAATAGGACTCGAGGCTTTCCCACATAAAAGGAAAATCAATTTATGCACCACTCCGACCAAGTACAGGTTGGTAGATGTCACATCTCCACGAAAACCGTTGTTAATGAAACATATCAATAACCTAAACATGCTTTTCAACGTTGAATGAAAACGGTCAGAACAAATATCTGTTTGTATTAAAAATAACAAATTTTTTGTAAATCAAGTAAACAGAAGTGTCCATAATTCAAGAATACGACAATTTTTGACAGCGATCAACTAAGTGAAAGTGTGATCAACTAAGAGAAGTGAAACTTAATCTTGAAGCCCCACGCGTCAGAACTACACTACAATTAAACATACTGATGATTGATAATTATTATTATATATGCAACTGTAAAGGTAGGCCAAGAGCACTTGCAAGGTCAACTTAAAATGCATCCTAAACTATCGCGATCTGGCATCATGACTGAGCTGTCGCCAGTGGGTTGCATTGTTAAAAAGATATTAATCTTCTTAATATTCACTTGTCATTTCTCAGAGGGTATTTGGCATTTTATCATATTATTGCTTCGTGTAACGATAAATTTTATATACATGAATAAATTTGTAAAAACTCTATCAATATCTTTAGAATTGGACATGTCGGAAATTTATCGAAGACAAATTATATTGATTTTATTTTGAATCGATTTAAAGTTAATACAACTAAATAGTATTTGTTTAAAATAATAAACAGGTACGCAGACAATGTGTCTACTATATACAGAACTATATGTATGTACATTGGCAAACGAATCAATACAATTTAAGGTCGATAAAAATACAACATTGCTATGCTGACAAATATAGAAACAAATATTTCAATGACAACAACCGATTTAAACATGTTATTATTAAAAACAAGGTACGCCCCACAAATAGAATGTTGGGGTAGAGTGATTGATAGACAGATTTATACAGAAGAGACAAGAATACCTGATGGAGCACGCGTGGGACGATAGCTGAACAGAGTATGGCGCGAGATCTCAATACGACTATATTCAAAAAGCATTTGGCATAATAGACGCGGAGGCCACGATCAGCATAGCACACGATCGAATCTTCTCTTATATTTCATTGTAGAAACATTCGAATATTTACACATCAACAGCCAATCAAAGATACGACAATTTAATATTAATGGGTATACTTTTAAAATCTAAATTATAAGAGTTGAGAAAGATTAAACTAATTATAATGCTCTTTAGACATTACATAACCATAAATTATACGTACGAATTCCAAATGCATTTATAAACAGCCCACTTATCATTTCCACTGTTGGGACTGTGAGACGTCTCCCATTCCAAATATAACAATTAAAAATTTTTATTGTTTTACTTGTTTAAATGAAGTAATTAAAAGTATAAGGTTGAGATGTCTAATTAGTAAACTTTGAAGCTTATATCCTAGTATGGACTGAAATTTAGTTGCTTCATAATTTGCTTGGATTCCTAAATCATCAATGACAGTTACAACATTTGAAATAAGATACATGTGAATAAAATTTCCATCGTTAGAATAATATTTAAGTATAGAAATGTTTGCTGTCGTTGACACGTTGATGCTTCCTTATTTACGAGCGCATTGCCAATATAACATTAGATATCTGCTGGCGATAACACTTCACATATATGTTAACACTGACGTTCAAGTACACGCAGCACGGATGGCTCACCTTAATCTGATAATTAATTGAATCGGTCCGTTGATTTGTGTTGAGCATAAATAGAAACCCGCGCACCCCGCGACCCGCGCACCCAACCGACCATCTATCCGCGACACCCTCTTCAGTCTTTTGACATTCGTGCCCATTTTTACATGGAACGATACTGATCGAACAGTCCCCAACCGAAATTCCCAAACGAAAAAAACGTTCAAGTTTAACTTTCGAAAGCCTTCGATAGGGTGTAACATATCTCAAAGTAACTTAATAGCATTTAATATTAACTTTTTTTTCGTGGACATGAATGAAATGTATCTCATTCGGAATAGAATCAAGACACGAAATGTTGATTACGAAAGTTTCCAGTCCTGCGAACGACATCTTTAATATTTCAACTGTGATAAGTGAATGTGACTTAAAAAACTCTGTTGCTTGTTTTCTGTTCGTTTTGTGGCATCTTTATCGTAATCGATTAAAACAATGACGGCGGTTGCAAAAAAGCTTTCTATTCCTAAACTAAATGTTGAAAACACTCTTGATGTGGTAAGTACTATTATTATTTAAAAATCGTTCAATTGCATAAGAGCAGTGCCATATTAAAAGTCATCAGGCGTCATCGTCATCATGAGGTGCCCGTTTCAAACTGAAGTTTGGCATTCAGTTTGAGAAAATAAATCCTCAGCCATTACTTTTAACTGATGGTATTTAAGCCCGGTCCACGGCTAGATAAGACCTACTAGTGGTGAAAAACTTAAATTATTTAACATTAAGTTGCAATGGATTTATTTCCTTTATTATTTTTACTTTGTATTATTATTAAACATTAACGTTTAATATAAAATTTATTTTATTTTACTATGTATATATTTTTAGATTGCTCTTCTTGCGAGTAAAAAAATATTCTATAATATTTACTTTTCAAATGTATAGATATCAGTAAATGATTATTGATAAATAATAGTAATAAAATTAGTTACAATTGTAATTACCAGTTATCGCGAGCATTTGCACTTGCGCCGCATATATCAGGAAGTCCAGATCTTCATTGTCAGGTCATTTGGCTAGCGTTCACGACGCACAGCAACTGTCATAACATTACAAATGTCCCTTGTATTTAGTTACGGAGTAATATTTCAATCTAAATATAATCTAACGATTTGTTCAGTCAGTGCCTTGATGACTTTTAATGTGCTTGTGTTGCCATTAAAATTATTACACAGTTATCATCAATTATTCCTTTTTTATTGACACAATTTTGTTTAACGTCTTTTTTAAAATTGTTAAGTGTATTCGTTAAATGGTGGTATATCAGTAACATATATAAATTTAATAAATATTTCAAGTATTTTAGCATAAAGTAAAATTAAAAAAAAAAAATTTATTAACTAAAAAATGTATATAATTGTAAATTTACTTCAACTTTTCATTTAAAATACTGAAATACATCATTTTTTTTTTAATGTGATTAACTCTTAAATGTGCGATGCGTGATATAAGTATTAACATTGCATTAATGCCATAGCGACGAAAATCCGGTGACTCGAGAAGACCATCAGTACAAGACTTGGAAGGTTACATTAATAAGCCTTCAGTTCCTCTGAAGCCTACTGGAAATGAAGGCCCACCTGTCATCATTGAAGCGCCTGAGAGCAACTCGGCAATCGAAGGTGAGTCACGAAAGTATAGCGCATACTTCTCCAGAGATTAATTTAAAATTTGATCGCTGGCCAAAAATTTAAGCTGAAAAAATAACGCAAAAATCTACAAAGTAGATTTAATCAAAGCTATTTATTGTCATTTAAAAAACTCGTTACATCTCTATTTAAAATATATCAAAGAAAGTATGACGTCCTTGAGCTTTGACTAAAGCTAATAAAGCAGTAGGTAACGCAGCCAAAGTTTTGTTATTGCCATGTAATAAGCATTGGCAAAAACGAAGAAAGAAAATTTATTTTATGATAATGAAAGGTGTTTGTGAGAATATCTTAACTGCTATACACTAAATTGATACCCAAAGAGTTGTGTGCTAATACAAATTTAATTTCGACATTTTTCTTACGAATTCTACAGTTACGAATATATATGTCCATACAATTTGTTTCTAACTTAAATTAAATAAAGAGCAAAGTCAAAAGCAATATATGAATTAGCATTTTCGTACAACGAGATAAAGCTATGAAGTATACTTACACAGAATATACTCTTTAGATTTATGAGATATCAAGGTCTAGCTATTATCTCTCTAGCTATTATTAAACAACAAAGTGTTTAATAAAAAAACTTATTACCACTCCCTATTATACGAAGTACTTTTTCTCTATATAATAATATATATAATCAATAATGTTCGTTTCGATAACAGATCAAGTCGGCTATCTTAATGTACTGGTGGAGGGTAATCCGGCCCCAACATTCAAGTTCTACAAAGGAGTCACAGAGATCATCGAAGGAGGACGTTTCAAATACATAACAGATGGTGGAACTGGTTCTATTACATTATGCATGAGAAAAGTAAAACCCAACGATGAGGGCAAATATAAGGTTGTCGTTAGCAACATCCATGGCGAGGATTCAGCTGAGATGCAGTTATATGTATCCGGTAAGAAATTTATTATACTAATAGCCGTCTTAGTCAAAAAGCGAATCATGAAGATTTACTCTTGGCTTATTCTTACGTGTTAAAGTCATTATTCTTTCTTTTTGTTATTGCATATCAAATTTGCTTTCAATTCATAAGCGAGAATAAATATGCGTAAAACGATTGTTATTTTTGTCTATCGAAATACAAATAACATAAAATAAATAGTTACACAGAGAAGAAATGGTACATAAGTGACAGAAAAAGATTTTGCTCCCTTTTAGCTCTTAAATGTACTTCCGAATTGTTTATTTACACCCTAATTGTCTCCACAACTGATATTCTGACCTTTCTTTTACAAAAGAACACAGCTTCCGACAGCCATTAAGGTTGCGCTTGCTAATTCTCTTCTTCTGCCTATTCTCGACTATGACGATGTTTGCTATCTTGACTTAACTGAAGCGCAGCTTGATAAGCTTGAGCGTATTCAAAATTTGTGTATACGGTTCATATTTGGGTTACGCAAGTACGATCACATCTCTGAATATCGCAAAAAACTCAAGTGGCCGCCAATCCATCTTCGCAGGAATACTCACATTCTTTCTATTTTATACAAGATATTGTTTAAATCCTCTAACACCTTCCTACCTAAACAATCTATTCGAATTTATTTCCGATTGCCATAGTCGTACTCTTCGCTCTTCATTAAACCTTTTCCTTCGCGTCCCCGTGCATTCCTCTTCATTTTTCCAAAACTCTTTTTTCGTTACGGCGGTTTGCTATTCAAACTCTTTACTGAAGCATATTCGCATCGACAAATCCCTATTTTCTTTCAAAAGATACTTAAGTAACTATTATAAATTCTGTCTAATTGTGCTATTGCTTGCATCTGTCATCATGTGTTGTAGTTTTTAATTATTTAGTGTACCTTTTTTTTGCTTTTAGTTCACGTCTTCCTTTCCAATGAGTTGTCTGGAAGAAGTTGCTCTCTGAGTAATAAGACCGCCCATTGTACATTTATGTATATATATAATGTATTCCATATCTTGTAACAGGTGTACAATATAGGATAAATAAATAAATCAAATAAACATCATTTATGTCTTGCATAATTTTAAGGAGCAAGGTCATTTAACATTTAAGTGCGACCTATTCAAACTTTTAATCATACACAAAATCTATAACTTTAAAAAATAACTAATTTAAACAGATGCCAGCGGTATGGACTTCCGTGCATTACTTAAAAAGAGGAAATACCAAAAATGGGGTGAGAAGAATGAAGACCCCGATTGGGGCGACCTGAAAGAAGTTGAAAAACCAATTCCACCACTTAAGAAAGTTGAAAAGGTGAGTTTAGGAGAATTACGATTATTAAAAAGACAGAATTATCCCAGTCTTATTTACTCGTACATACAAGCGAAGATAAATTTTAATTGATAACGATGATGGTGATATAAACTATATAAAACTTAAAGTGAACTTTAAATACATGGAAACGTGCAGATAAATATTTTTAATCATTCAAAGATTTTGCCTGTGAAATAATCTAAAATAAAAATAAGTATCTGCATAGTTTTAAAAAAACAACTCCATCTAGTACTCCGGGCATTATTCAATTAATAAATTTCATGATTGAAAATTTCGCCTTTAAAACTTCATTTGAATAGTTAAAGTAAAATGATTTTGTGAACCTATAATATTTTATAAAATTGAGTTATTAAATCTATGTGTAGATATAGAACTAACAGTCTCTTAATAGAGATTACTACACTACTCTTACTACTACAGCATCTCTACTTAAGTTTATATATTTTTCGATTTGAAATATTGTTAATGCGACTTACATATCTTATCTCTTAGTATAAAGTCACAAAATACGTACGAATTATTTTTTTTTATAAAATTTCTGTATATGTGTTTAATAATTCCGCGCACGTTATCTTAATAATTCGTTTTCAATATTTTATTATGTACAAAACATATATATCTACATATTATTTACTAAACAAACATTTATGAGAAACGATGTCAATCAATATTGAATTAAAGTAGAAGACGTTGAATAAATCATGTTGTGAATTTGATCCTTAGGGATTAGAAACTGGATATTTCGAAGAAGACGGCTTCATTGTGGTCGTATCCGAAGGGCTTGAGATATATAGATTCCCGGCAGATAGACGCAGAAACTCTTCAAACTGGTCCTGGGTTAAGGTCCTTCAAACTTCAGAATAACATCGTTCATTCCGTCTTACAGTACTCTCAAAGTTACATTATATTATATATTTACTCTGTAACAAGATTTTATCCAATTATGTTTTGTGTAAAATCTCTTTTGTCTTTTTACAAGAATGACATGAAAACGTTTCTATGACAACGTCAATGTCGAAAAACTTGTGCAATATAATTAACTCGACTGTAATTCCTCGAAAGCCAACAGAAATGGCTGGATGGTTATTTAAAAGAATATTTCACGTTAGTATAACTATTTCATTCAGTAACCGATCTAAATTTTCCGTTGCTATTAAAAAAAATATCCTTTATTAAGGTGCAAAACTTTCTGAGAGCAACTTTTCTACATGGCTTACTCACAATTTGGCTTTATAGCATCCATTCGAGTTTTATTTGTACTAGGTTATATCGAATTTGCGTCACCGTGTATTATATATTCTAGGGAATTTATCAAATAAGGAGACGTATGTCTCTCCCCGAAATAATTCCCGATTGGCCCGCATTGATGGAGGCTGTGAAAACAAAGGTTCGATAAAATGGACGGATAAAAGTAAACCTTTAAAACTAGTAGATTTTCACTCTTTTAAAATTTACCAAAAATAAATAGAAAAAATGTTATTTATATTCGTTAAAATATTTTACACCTGGAACTTTATTCCCGATCATGTTATAAAAGTGTGAAAGATCTATTTTAAATCATGGAGTGAAATAAATCATAAAATAATAACTAAACTTGTCGTCTTATATTGATGTCATTTACAATTTCAAATTTCCTAAGAGAAAAATTAAGTAAACATAAATTATTTTTAGGGAAATTGTAGTAAATACTACATTTTATTTTATTAGCATAGATCGTACAGACTAATAAGTTTTGGGTACGTGTAAATGACCTCGATTCTGAACGATTTAAATAAACAACTAAATAAAAGACAACTAAATAATGAATTTTTTAAATAACTCGCACAAAGTTTTTTGTATCACCGTTCACGTTTCTTTAACTCCATTTTCAGGCAATGTAAGTGGAATGAATTTGGTGGTTATTGTCTCTTTGCGTTGTTGTCCGTTTTAATTGTTTACAGGTCTATCTGTGGCGTCGGATTGAAGGGCTTCTGTCTAGTCATTAATATTAAAAATATTTCTGTTTATTCATTTTACATCATTAATATTATTTCCCAATGAATTCGGTGTTTGCAGATTTTGGAATTTTTCGAAAAACATCAGCTGTGCTGTAATATGGTTTAGATACATAGTTTTATAATTTATTTCAATGATTCAATTGCTAACATTTGTAAGAGTATATTCAAAGTCAACTAGCATACTTTCGGCAAATCTATTAAAAAAAAACAATAAAATTTATGTAAATCATTAAGAGATGCCTTCACACATTACATAAATACTAGACACGACAAAGGAGTTATTAAGAATTATGAAAATTTTATAGAAATCGCATAGTAGGCGGACGTCTCTGGCAGAACTGATTCCGGATTGGCCTGTACTGCACAAATGCAAAAGAAAGGAGGTTTGACAACGAGCGTTTCTACGTCTAAGACGACACAATGCATTTCTTGTTGTATGCAATCTATTGTGGCACAGAAAAATATGTCACGGAACACGTAAACCTTTTGTCTAGATAAAGTAGAAAATACCTTTCATAAACTTAATTTTGTACTTAAATAAACTATTTAATATTATAATTGTCTATTATAACTGCTTTGACAGACTGAATATGAACCATTATTGCGCCAGATTTAGTTATTTATTTATCTTTCGTAAAACTGTATCCTTTATTATTTAATTAAAACTTTTTTTTCCGTACAATTGATTAATGAAAAATTATTTTGCTCTATTTTATATATATTCGTAATTACTTAAAATTCTTACAGCAAACAAATCACAACTGAATTTTGAGAATTAATTCAATGATATTATTAAATAAATTTACAGCAAGTTGATCCAAGCAGTTAAAGGACAGGGAACTTTGCGATATAATCAGATACTCTGTGTTGATTTTAAGAATCAACTGTATCAATTTGTATAAAATGTTCTATTTTTATCATTTCATAATGTTTTTATGAAGTAAACAATAACTAAGGTACATTTTCTACTTTTACTAGAATAATTTCTGGTGAAATTTACACCTGTTACGTTGTATAAAATAGCACAAAGTTGTTCGTACTCTTCTCTTCTATATTAATATTTTTTGTCCTGCAAAACTTTTTAAGCACCTGATCAACGGTATTTTTAGTAGAAGCACTTCGCACAGGTCACAATGATGCACAGAGATATCGATGTACAAGGTTTTTTTAATTCAACACGCTATGCCAAAAATGATGGATGAGATACGGATCTTGATCCGAACCTATTAAAAAAACTAAAAATAAGTTATGGATATTCATCTTTTTTGGTTAAATATATTCTTCTACAAATCGTCCAAATTTACTCACGTCTTAAATAACAACGAGGAAATTCCAATTTCTGTACAGTAGCATGGATTTTGAAGTGACGGGTGTTCATGACGAACGAATGGCTGACACATCTAACGCCTCGGTATCTCATATCGACTGATTTCATTGTCATGCATTTGAATGACCTTTGAGAGCGTTAAGGTGGAGGTATTTTATCGTCGGCACTGACAGCTTTTGTTCTGGATAGCACCTTTTTGAATCGCACCTATTACCGGTTTATTAATAACGGTTTGATTAATTGGTCACGGGCATTGTTTTCAGAAACCGGAATCATTCTTGAAGCCACTTGTGGATCAATCCGCTAAAGAAGGTAAAGATAAAAAGGTGACCTTCGAAGCGATTTTCACAAAACCAAATGCTAAACCTAAATGGTTCTTCCGTAAGGATGTAAGTAAACTAATTTAATTTACTGGTATTTATACTGTCTTAAGATTTTATGAATTTTATAACATTTAATATGAGAATAAAGTATTCAATATAGAATTCGCTTTTTTAAGGAACTTTTCCCTGGGTCTAAGTATAAGATGACGAATGAAGGTGATTCGTACAAATTAATCATCATGAATCCCAAAGTAGAAGACACAGGTAAGATAACAATTGAAATCGGAGGCGTTACTTGCTCTGCCTTCTTGCAAGTCGATGAACCTGACCCCACATACACATTCACCAAACAATTGAAGAAAACGCTAACCGGATTTACAAAGCACGAAGTGTTGCTAGAATGTGCTGTATCCAGCAGCCTGGCTATCGTTTCATGGTGGAAAGGTGATAAAAAATTGGAAGACAGTGACGATTTCCAGACTTCTAAAGATTTATCAGGCGTATGTCGGTTAACGATAAAGGCTGCCAAATTAGAAGATGCTGGTAAATATATGTGCAAAATTGAGAAACAGCCAGACAAGACGGAGTGTGAAGTTAAAATAATCGGTAAGTTCAGAATACTTTATCTTTATGAAGTAAAACGTAACTTATTAGTTTTACATTTTGTGTTATAATTGGTAGTTTTTATCAATTATTACGTATATTTTTGTATTATAATATTATAAAATATATCCTTTTTTACTCCCTTGCCGTTAAGTTCTCGCCGTATTCTTAACACTTTTTACAAGAACTACGTAAAAGCTTTTGCACGCAATCAATCTTAGTTCCAACACTATGATATTTACATTAATAAAATATTTTCAGATTACCCGTACAAATTCACCAAAGTCCTTAAATCGCAACAGGCTATAGAAAAGGATACCATTACTCTTCTTTGCGAGCTGGATGATGCTATGGGTGATGTTAAATGGTAAATAAAAAATTTATTGGTTTTTAGAGAGGATTGTGACTTATAGAAGATCAGGGAAATATATACCTTCCTAACTGCTTCTTTACCTGGAGAAGTATTTAGAGAGAATTGTGTTAAATTTGAGCATTTGATAGCTCACAATTATATTAACTTTATTCGTTTAAGATATATCTTCCGAAAATGATGTTACAATAAATTAATATAAAATTACAATGCTAAAATATTATGTTTTAAACAGGTTTAAGAACGAGCAACCATTAAAGGCTGACAAGCGTATATCTATTGTGAAGGAGGGACGTAAACGCAAAGTGATAATCAAAGACGCGAAGGTCACCGATGCTGGAAACTTTAAATGCGTTAGTAATGCAGATGAGACTGCATGCGAATTGATCGTCAAATGTAAGATACATTTATTTTTAATAATATTTATAGAACATTGCAGAATGTAGATACTCGATATGGGATCAATAAAAATTTAGGGTAATTTTTTGACAGAGTTATCAATACAGGTTGTAATCTTTCACAGCTATATCTCAAAATCCTGCTGCCTCCTTTAACGATGCTTTGTTTTGGTGTTTAAACAATAAATAAATAAAGTGTAAGGTATACAGTTTTAAGCGGCTACCGACATTCAGTAACATGCTAAAATCGGCAAATGCGCCGGTATCTGCACAAAACTGCTCAGGCTCATTATATGACTTATAGTTATCACGTCTTCTCTTTTCTCTCCCGAATAGTATATAAAACTAAACATTACTTATACCTGATAGATACTAATTAACGACAACGTGACCGTAAAAAGGTATGGTATGTGTTTGTGTGTTGTTTGATTCTTTTACAAATTTCGTCAAAATGTGTATCGGAAAATTGGAGAAATTTGTTGTCAAGACGGACGATTAGATTTTATACATTAAACGCCTTGAACAGTATTTCATTATAAAGATGATCAAGAGATCAAACACCATATTGATCAATTACGTACAAGTTCTATAATAGCACAAAAAAACCGCTCAAACGACCAGCACACTGCTTGCGGTTCTGTTATTCATATCCATCACTACCGAGAGTTTCATAAAGACCGGAATTACCCCCACATACCCTCCTGCCAGTAGCAGCCGCAGCCACATGTGACGTTCGCAATAAAAAACCAAGAGAACGATACGGGAATCCAATCGCTTATTAGAGCATTATAACTTGTATTTGATTTTTTTTTATTTGTTATTTAAGCCAAGCTGTCATATTACTGTCATTTGTCTTTCTATTTTAGTAGAAGGGTGTGAGGTATGTAGTTTTAGGCGCCTACCGACATTCAGAAAAATGTTCAACTCGGTATAAACGCAGGTGTCTGTAGAAAACTAGTCAGTCGCATTATACGCCTCATAGTGATCACATCTTTTTTTAATCTCCTCTGGTATATATACTATATTATTTCTTATTTATATATACTATATAAATCGGAAATAAACTATATAGATTAATAAGTAGTTTTTGTTATTGAAATTTTGTGTACTTTGTTGCAGACTCGAATCGCTTCAATAAAAAGTTGAAGGACACCGAAGCAGTTGAAAGAGACAGGATAGTGTTAGAGGTTGAACTTCAGGACCAGACAGCGGAGGCCGTATGGTCTTTCAATGGTACTCCCATTGTACCAAACGACAGGTATTTTACTTATTTTTTAATTATTGTCTTTGCAGAAACGTTCATATAGTAGTAGAATATTTTGTCTGACCATTATATTTTGTGCTACTTGATATAAAAAGACCGAAAACTTTGTTTTGACCACATAATTTTACCGTTTAAAACAAAATCAATATTAATTGTTAATTATGAATATACTTAAAATATGACATCGATTACTCAATATATGTTAATACGACTAATAAAAACGTGCCTATGTCATCTCCACGTATTTTAAATGTTTTCTTTTATTGATAAGCAATTTTTTATCAGGATCGAAATTAAAAATCTGGGCGGTGGTAAACATCAACTAATCTTCAATAAACTAGAGATGGAAGATGATGGTGAAATCCTCTGTGAATCCGGAAAACTCACTTCATCATGTAAACTTACTGTCAAAAAAGGAGAATCCAAACCTACAATCGAATGCCCAGACGAATTCAATGGACCTGCTGGGCATCCTTTCGTCATTGAAGTGCCTTACAAAAGTAATTAATACTAAATAACATTATACGATTTTGTGATTTAAAAAACATCTAATCATAATGTAACGTATACAAATTCAATACTCTTGCGACGCATATTGATGATACTAACGTTATTTATTTTGCAGTTTCAGGCACTCGACAAACTCCGATCGAGGCAAAATTATTCAAAGATGGAAAAGCTCTTCCTGCGAAAGAAGTTGAAGTGGTTGTAGAACAGGAAAAAGTACTCTTCAAACTCAAAAAACCAACCAGGGAAGGGTCTGGTAAATACCAGATTAAGTTATCTAACGCTCAAGGTGAAGATTCTAAGGACGTCACTATAATAATGCAAAGTGCACCAACTCCGCCACAGAATGTTGAAGTTTCGGAAGTTTTCCAAACGTCTTGTATTGTATCATGGAAAGTACCACAGGACGACGGTGGTTCACCAATTATTAAATATGTCATAGAAAGACAGGTAAATTTATCTACTTTTTAATTCTCAAAACATTTGTGGAAGAACGATAAAAATATGAGATTTAAACGTTTCAGGATTTATCCCTTAAAGCTGGTTGGGATAATGTCGCAGAAGTAACGCACGGTCAACAGACGAAATACAAAGTCGAAGACTTAGTTGCTAAGAAAACTTACAAATTCAGAATTCGTGCCGTTAACAAGATTGGGTCCAGTGAACCGGGTCTTTTCGCCAAACCTGTTTTGGCTAAAGATCCATGGGGTAAATAAACTGTTTAACCCACTATAAATAAATAATTAAAATGTTTGCTCGATGTACTTATTACTTATTATTTCACAGATGAGCCTTCCAAGCCCAAAGGTGTTGAATTAACTGACTGGGATAAGGACCACGCTGATCTAAAATGGCAAAAGCCAGACAACGACGGTGGAGCGCCTATCACAGGCTATGTCATCGAATATAAAGTACGGACGGTCACAATCATAAATTATAATGAGATTTGACATTTGGTTAATTATGTATATGTAATTTTCTATATGCCTCTGTAGGAGAAATTCGGCAAAGACTGGGTAACGGGCAAAGAAGTATCGGGTGACTGTCTAGAAGCAACGCAAGATGGTCTCAAAGAAGGTTGTACGTATGAATTCAGAATCCGTGCCATTAATAAAGCGGGTCCTGGTGAACCCAGCGACACCACTAAACCAATTGTCGCTAAATGCAGATTTGGTGAGTAATTTATTTTCAACTCAAACCAATAGTTTTGCTCTGCATTAGGAAATGTTGTTTTTAATAACTACCTACGAATTACAATATTTTAAAATTTAAAACGCTATTTACAGTTAAGCCATATATTGTTGGTGAAGGACTCCAAAGTATGATTATCAAAAAGGGACAAGTTATCTCGTATGATATTAAATACGGTGGTGAACCTGAACCGGAAGTTAAATGGATGCATGGTGAAGAGGTATATATATTTTGACTATTTTTTCTTTCTAGAATATAAATTCAATTCCTTACGAAACATTACAACTGCTCATATTTCACAAATCAAGTTTTATTGGTTTATTTGTTTAAATTCTATTAGAATGAGAACATTATGTAACTCGATAATTATTTTTACAATTTATTCAAATATACCCTAATATAAAAGAAACAAAATTAATATTATTTTTATTTGTCCAAAAAAAGAAACGTGGAAAGCCGTACACGGAAAAGGTCAGCTGGGTGATGTCAATGTTGCATTACATATGTTGTTAAATATTCTGTTACACATACTACTTTACACTCTCAAATGTGGCTAACTTAAATATACAAACTCTATGTAACAGTACTAGGTGTGTCCTACTGAATTAAATTATTAAACAGAGCTATGGACTCTTTTACCAACAAAATTTAATTTAATATGGCACGACCTGATATCAACTCGCAAAAGACGCGATCATTAACATTATTTACATACAATTTGAAAGCTTTCGATGTTGTATCAACACTTCTAAAACTTACTCACTTCAAACGAACGTCATCACTCGCATTGAAATGTGGAACAGTATTTAGCTGCACACTGCTAGTAGGTGACTGATATTGTGAAAGATAGCCATTTCGATCAATTTGTTTTAATATATCGTTGTCTATCAATAACATCTTGACAATTTCGACAACATGACATTATACAATAAATGTCGGACAAGTTCTAACTCGACGAAAGAATGAATTTTGTTTAACACTCGATGTTTTTAACATGGTTCGGTTGCAAGCGATTTTTCATGACAAATATCTTATACTGTCTCTAAATCGATACAATTTTTTTTTTAATAAATATAATACACAATAGGGAATATTTATTAAAATATGAATCATGAGAAATCTAAAGCAACCTAGTGTTTCTGTAACTATTTCGCTAATTTCTTACATTGACTGTAGGAAATTCGTGACGACGGAGATCGTATAACAATCGATAAGTATGAGAAAAACACGGTGTTGACCATTCGTAAGACAACGAGAATCGACAGTGGAAAATATAAGTTGGTTCTCACTAATTCTTCTGGGACTTGTGAGAGCATAGCTGATGTGGTTGTACTAGGTGAGTGATATTGATTTAATCTGCTCTTACTCCCTAAAAAGTAATGATAAATAGTACTTCAGTTTTATCTGTTAATAAATAATAATATAATTAATAAATTTATGTTCAGTTCTTATGATAATGGTAAATCCTTGCTCAATTCTGCGAACTATCTCGCCTCAAGTGAAGCAAATATTATTGTTATATTGTTAACAGCTATTACATTGCAACTCGTATAAGGTTATTCGCTTGCTGTCACCACAAAAAGCAATTTGAAATTTTTATCATTTAACATATGCTACAAAATAAAACAACTCGTTAAAAATAATATTACGTTCAATATTATGACTCTTCATAGTCAAAAATTTTAAGGTCAAGAATTTCAATAATTAGTTGTAATCAACATTTATATGCGTTATTTTTGTTGTAGAACTGATTGATAGACATGATAGATTTTAAAATTACCGTATTATTTAAACTATTTAATTAGTCGAATATAACGAAAGAATTTATAATTTTTTTTGTATAAGAAATCATATTTATTAAATAATATTTTTTTTAAGACAAACCCAATCGTCCTAACGGTCCAATAGAGGTTGTTGAAGTACGAGCCGAAAAGGCAACAGTTAAATGGAAGAAACCCGATGACTGGCAAGGATCTGATATTACTGGTTACACTCTTGAAAAAATGGATTTGGTAATTATTTATATTTCACTTTCATTACTGTCAGGTCTTAGATTTTTAAAAAAATTACTAATGAATTAAACTAAAAAAATTCTTTATCGACCTAATTCTTTTCAAGGATACTGGTAACTGGGTACCGTGTGGTGAATGTGGCCCAGAACCAACTGAGTTCACGATCAAAGGCTTGACACCTAATCACAAATACAAGTTCAGAGTACGCGCAGTCAATAAAGAAGGTGAATCAGAACCTTTGGAGACGGATGGAGTTATTGTTGCGAAGAATCCATATGGTACGTTAAATTTTTTGAAGTTTTAATAAAAGTATACCATACTAGAAGAAAAAGCATTACTTTTGCTACTGATGTTTAGAAAGTATAATTCGTTTAATATATTTATAGGTTTTAAAAAATTCTTGTAAAATTCGTATTAAGAGTACTGATATTATTTTAGACCGGATTATTACTACAGGTATGGCAACGTCTTACCATAAAAGTCATTACACGTCAATGTCATTCTCATGCTTTTTTGTATACAAACAATGTTTATTCAAGTATACAATATCGGTTATTAATTATAATAAAATGTTTTTCCAGACCCACCCAAAGCTCCAGGCAAGCCCACCATCATTGATTACGATAATATGTCGGCAACTCTACAATGGGAGCCGCCAAGCGACAACGGTGGCAGGCCCGTCTTGGGTTACGTGATCGAAATGAAAGACAAGTTTACTGCTGACTGGATAGAGGTAAGTGTCTTAAAGAAGGAAGAGGAAATGGTACCACATGTTTCACATTATATGTCCTAGTTATCTCGGTAATAGAGAATATACTCTATACCACAGAAAGTCATATGTCCCCAAGCAACTATGAAGTGAATCTTCTGCTGCCACATTGATCCAGTTTTAACATTATTCATAGACAATTTTTTTTATCAATTGCCCTATTCAATATCTTACAACTTAACTATGTTAATAAATACTCTTGAGAAGTTAAAAAATATGTTATTGACCAGATTACTTAATATTATATGTAAAAGTAATTTTGAAAAATTTATTACTTATATTTTGTAGGTCGGCAAATTAACAGAACCAAAGACAGAATACAAAGTGGATGGTCTTAAGGAAAAAATGATTTATCAGTTCCGTGTTAAAGCTTACAATAAAGCTGGAGTCGGAGATGCATCACAGCCTACAGAAAACCATCTATGCAAGCATAGAAACTGTAAGTAATTTAATTAAGTTATTTTTATCATTGATAACTAAGTGTATGGTATTTATATAGCAACTTATATTCACTATAATAGTTTTAATAACTTTTACTTGCATATTTTAAATATCGTATTGTAGTTGTCAGTATTCATTTTATTACAATAATTGCATAAAAGCAACTGATTGTGTCTTAAATAATACTTTTAGTTTAACTTTTATATTTTTTATTTTCAGTAAAACCACGTATTGAGCGAAGCACATTCAAATCAGTAATAATTAAGGCAGGTCGGACACATAAGTGGTCAGTGGATGTCATTGGTGAACCACCACCGGAGACTACTTGGTAAATAGTTGAAACTAAAGTAAGAGTAAAAGAAAAATTGCAATATTGCTTTGAAATCACCATATTTCTAAAAAAATATACTTTCTATTTCTCATCATTTCAAAATTGAAAGATAATTTTGAACTTTTTAAAAAACCTGTTTATTAAACATTTAAAGAAAAAGAAGTTTTTCTTACATTATTTTTATTCTCAATTAATATTGGTATGCTTCAATAATATTATTTCATATTTAAGACGATTTTAGTGAAACAGTTTTGTTAGTAAATTGTGGACAACGCCATCTACGAGAAATAACTTACACATGAATGTATGTAGGACTAAAATTATTTAGTTTATACTCATATTCGCCAGGAACCGCTTTTAAATTTATACCCGTTTCATATATCGCGGTGTAAAAACTTTTGAGTTACAAATGACCTCTCACGGCTAAGCTCGCTTGAGCATACTTACCTGGCGTAGGGGAAACCGTGATCAAGAAGGCGGTTCCCCCAAGGCGAGACCTTACCATTGCACTGCGGTCGGGTTGACCTTTGCGATTATCCCTAATGCGGATAACTCGGACGCGTAATTTTTGGTAGTGGGGACTGCGTACGCGCCGTCCCCCCAAAATCTTAAAAACATATAGGTTACAAGTACCTCTACTTATAGAGTCAGAGTTATTTTAAGTCTCTTCATAAAAGATTAATCAGATCGATTGTTGTGTAAAGGTAAAATTCACCAGTTTTCTAAACTAGCACTCTATTTCCATTAATGACCTTATTGTGGTGGCTTTAACATTATTTGACTTTACGGTCAACCATTAGCACCCATGTAGATTAAAAAAAAATTAAACCTGGATTAAATTTGAACATGTCGATAATAAGCAATCCCATGTATTTAAAACAAATCCCAGAGATTGACTGAAGAAAACATTTAAATTCACGTTGCTATCTTATCGTAATTAGGTCGTGGCGCGAAAACATTAAGCTGGTGAACACCGAGCGAATCAAGATCGAGAACAAAGACTATCACACTGATTTCACAATCGTGAATGCGGTGAGAAGAGACACCGGGAAGTACACGCTGCGTGCTGAGAATTGCAACGGTTTTGATGAAGAAACAGTCGAATTAACAGTACTGAGCAAACCCAGCGCGCCTAAAGGTAATTTTTTTTATATTAAATAAGGTTTTGTTTTCTTTTATAGTAAACAGCAAAGATGAGGGAGTGGTATGTATACGTAAAAAAATAATAACTGTACAAGGGCAGGGGCGGAAGAAATGATGAAGAAGATCAAAGACGAGGTGGATGGATTGTGTGAAAGAGATTATGGATGTGAAACATGTTTAAATTCCTCAAGTTGGGATGGAGTAAGGATATGATGACTTTCTTAATAGAATGGTAAAGTGATAAGGTCTAAATATTAAACTTCGTATAAAATCTCTGTCCCGACAAGCTAGCATAGAAAAGAAAGTATTTTCATCTTTTCAACTCGTGTTTATATTTGAGAGGTTTTTATAACAACTGGGATATTAAACGATGATCCTGTAATCTTTAGGTCCACTGGCGGTGACGGATGTGCACGCGGAAGGTTGCAAAGTGAAATGGGAGAAGCCAGAAGACGATGGCGGCTCACCGGTCAAAGAGTACGAGCTGGAGAAAATGGATCTCGCTACTGGCAAATGGGTCCGCGTGGGCAGGTAAGCGACGGAAATTTATAAAAAGAAGTTGGCGCTGTTTGGTTTCAATAGATTGTATATTTGCTACGAGTGTTTAGTGCTAAAGTATTTAAAGATGGAATGATATCATCTTGTTGGGCTCGATCTAGTAAGCCGTCAATTTTTGTCATCAAGTAATGGTAGCAATACTATTCTATGTTGAAGCTTTGTAGCTAGTAACTGTTATCTTAGGAATGGCTCTGCGTCCGAGCCACATGTTGTGGAATTTGGTTGATGGAAAGGGTATTTTCAACCCGTCCAGCTAGCTACCACCTATATTAGGTACTCCCGTTAGTATTTTGCTATCGAACGGACCGCACGTCTGCTTCTTTTTTGTTCAACAATATTTTTGACTTCATTCGCCATTAATAAAATACAACAAAACTAAGAAATTCAACAAAAACAAGTAAATTCAGTTATTACCATACCCTTAATAGGCTTTAACTCGGCATAATGCTGCAGCACCAATACCATCACAGCGCTGATATTCTGTAAGCGCCCGTATTAGTGCAAGTGCACCATCAAAGTCAAGTTTTTTATACAGATATAAATAAATAGATGATTTTATTCATAAAAAAAAAAAACAGAGTTGCTGGTGACAAGAAACCCTTGGAAATGGAGGTGACTGGCCTCGAGCCGGGACACCAGTACAAGTTCCGCGTGACAGCCGTCAACGACGAAGGCGACTCGGAACCGCTGGAAACGGAGCGTGCCGTACTCGCCAAGAACCCGTACGGTGAGTAACTACTTGAAGAACATATATATATATATATATATATATATATATTAAGCCCAAGAAAAGATGATTATTTTGACTTACTATTTTTACTTGTGCGCTTTATGACCTAAATTATAACTCTGCTTACTGTCAGTTTATATCGTAGTTAAACCTTAGGCTATACAATATTAGAGAAGCTTTATTAAAAAAATTATCATATATTTTTTACAAACAATTCAACTCTCGTCATTATTACCGAAATCATCAACATCAACAAGCTAAGGGTTGAAAATAAAAAAAAAAATTATTATAAATTATAATAAAATTTACTATGCAATTTTTTAAGCCCCGTGAAACGCAAGCTAACCCTTTGCTTAGTATAACGAAAATTCCCTAGTTCGATTTCGATGCTTTATGTTGTAGTGGTTGGTTGGTGGCAGTTTTTCGAATCCGCAGGCTAGTTTTCATAAAACTACCCAACAAAATAATGATGCGCGATTCATGACGATGTTAGCGCTGCAAGCCATTCGGCTGTTACAGCTTATCTAACATTGGGCGCGTGGACCTGGATCCACGGCCTGTTTATAAAAGTGTACTACATGTGGTGTAGTTGTCTGACGGCGGAGTTTTTTATAGCGTGTGTCTTGTTGGTGGTTGCTCTGGCGAATCTACTCGGTCGTCGAGGGCGGGCGCGGGCCCGTTCCCCGACCACCTTCGCCTGTATCGGAATCTCTGGGCGGTGAGAACCGCCCCCGATCGCGGGTGTACTTAGTGTACGCGGTGTGTGAGTACCTGTGGCGCCGCGTTCTGAAGCGAGAGCGGCGTGATGCGGAGATTCGGAACGTGTTAGTAGTGTCCGAAGTGTGTGTGGTGACGCGGGTGTTGTCGGTGACTGTGGGTTCGTGAGTCGTGGGAGGGACCCCTGGGGATGACGGGATTAGCGCATGCCGTGGTCTGCGCTTATTGGTCTTGGGATTCGAGGACGGCTCGTAGTCGGCCGCTTTGGCCACCAGAGGGTTCGGGTGAGTTGACGCCTTGTCGAAATATGATTCGGAGCACTCTCTGAAGTGTTCCGTAATGGTCGGGAGTTTGAGGTCGCTGTGGAGGTCCACATTGCGCTGGTACCATTCGGCACCGTTTGCGATGCGGATGAAGCGGTTTTGAAGAACCTGCAGGGGTTTGAGGCGTGCTTCGGATGAATGGGCGAAGACTACGCTGGCGTAAGACATTATAGGTCTTACGCATACCTTGTAGAGGTGAAGTTTGTGCCTGAGAGAGAGCTTGCTCTTTGTGCACAGCAGGGGGTATAGCTTGCCCAGCACTTGGGCCGCTTTGTTTCTCGCCCCGTGAATGTGGGCGATGAAGTTGAGCCTGGCGTCGAGCGTCACGCCGAGGTATTTGACCGAGTCCCTCCATGGGATGGACTGGCCGAAGAGCGAGATTTGGCCTCGTTTATGGCCTTTTAGGACCGATTTCCACTGGAGGGTTGAGGACTTACGATGAGTGAAGTGGATGGCTTCACTTTTCTCCGGGTTTACGTCGATTCGCCACTTCCGGAACCACTCGCCTAGACGAGTGGTCGCCTTCTGTAAGCGACTCGTTATAACACCCGGAGCTCTGCCCGAGTGGTAGAGAGCGGTGTCATCCGCGAAAAGAGCGAGGCTGACGTATCGGTCCTTGGGAATGTCGCTCGTGTAGAGCGAGAAGAGTAGCGGGGAGAGGCAGGAGCCTTGGGGGACGCCGGCTCGGATCGGCCGGATCGAGGAGAGAGCGTGCTCGACGCGGAAGCGGAAGGAGCGGTTCGAGAGGTAGGCTCGAACGATGGTGACGAGTCGGTCTGGCACTTTGTGAGCGTAGAGCTTGTATAGCAAGCCCTCGTGCCAGACTTTGTCGAACACCTTCGCGACGTCGAATAGGACGGCGCAGGTGTCGATCGGACGCTTGTGCTCGAAGCCGGCCAAGATGTGTTCCGTCAGTCTGTGGACTTGTTGAACGCAAGAGTGGCTATTCCTGAACCCGAACTGTTCGTCGGGGAGGAGCTTGTTTTCGGTGGTGAAGTGGCGAAGACGCTCTAATATGATGCGCTCGTAGACTTTGCCTAGGGTGTTTAATAGGCTTATCGGGCGATAGCTGTCGGGTAGGTTCCTCGGCTTTCCCGGCTTCGGAATACCTATCACTACGGCCTCTTTCCAGGCGTCTGGGAAGGAGCAGTCGGCTAATAACGCGTTAAATATGGCCACTAGCAGGCCGATGATCGGGGACGGAAGACTTTTCACCACTCTGTTGGGGATATTGTCGGAGCCAGGGGCCGATTTGGATTTCAGCCTCTTGATGATGTCGACGACCTCACCGGGGGAAACCGGTTTAAGGGGGGGACCTTCTGGTAGGAGGGTTGCTCTACGGCGCACCTCGTCCTCGACCAATTTGAGGTGAGCGGGGTCCACTGGTGTGGTTGAGGGAGTGCACTGGCTCTCTAGACTGTCGGCAAGACACGGCTTTATCGGCATCCTCCAACGCAAGGGAGGAACCGTTGCTCATTACGAGGGGAGGCATACGGGCCATATTTTCCGCTTTGAGACTGCGGGCCAGACGCCAGAACGTGGCATCCGAAGGCTCCAAGTCGCAAAGCAGATTGTCCCATCTGTCAGATCTGAGTTCGGATATGCGCTCTTTTACTAGCCTTTGAAGGCGGCGCAATTTTATCCTACTCTCCTCGGATCTATATCGAGAGTATAGTCTCAAGGCGACGTTTTTCGTTCTGATCAGCCGTCGAAGGTCGGCCGGGAGGGACCCGAGTAGGTAATCCGATTCGGGAACCGTCCTCGACGATTCCTCGACGGCTGTGGCGATGTGGTGGGATAACGAGTCGATCGCTCGGTTTGCAGTTTCGAGCGAGTCGATCGTGCTGGGGATTCCGTCTAGGTGCTGGGGTTCCGCGGCCTTGACTTTGACCTCGAGGCTGCGCCAGTTGACGATGGTTTTGGTCAGAGGGACCTCACCAGCGGGCCGGCCCAGCTTCATAAGAACCGGGCGATGGTCGCATCTGAGATCGTCGATGGTCTCGATCGAATGCAGTGGGATGGTGACGTTGTTGAACAACGCAATATCCAAAGTGGACGGGTTGTGAGCTCCGTTAGGCGGGAATCTCGTCGGGGTTGGCGGGGCTACAATGTTAAAATTGAGCTTACCCGCAAGTTTATATAAAATTAACCCGTTTGGGTTGGAGTTGTGCGTGTCAAAGGTGCTATGCCTGCTGTTTAAATCGCCAGCGAGGATAACAGACTGGCCTAGGTCGAGAAGGGTTCTTATGTCTGTTCCCCGCACCGCTTTGGAGGGGGACAGATAGACGGATGCGATGACAATCGGTTGATGACCGGTGAGGGAGATTTTGCAAGCCGAGACTTCTATGTTAGCGAGGGGTGGACTATCAAGCGGTATGCAGTGCAGGGACCGTTTGAAATAGATTAGGGTGCCGCCTTTTGGGCCGGTCAACCTATCGTGGCGGATGATATGGTAATTCGCGATTTTAGGGTCGCGATTAAAAGGTTTGAGGAATGTTTCCTGAATGAGCATGACGTCTACGTCGTGGTTCCTGAGAAATAGGCATATTTCCTCCTTTTGAGAGTGGATGCCATCCGCGTTGAAGTACGCGACAGTTAGAGAGCGGGGTTTAATTCTGCCCAGGATTTTGGTACCCATTTTCGAGGATTGAAAACGAGAACCAAGGGTCGCGGACAGAGTCCTGGGAGGGTTAGCAGAAGTCTAACTCCAGCGCAGCGAGAGTTTCACTGTGCTCAAGGAAGGCTTGGAGCCTGTCCTGCGAGTTCTTCGCGACTCGCAGTTTTTCGCCGAAGACGAGGATATCTTTTATGTTCACCTTTTTAATGTAGGTGATCAGTTTTTGGATATTCTCCAACGGAGGCATTTGGCTAGGAGCAGCCTGGGGTTTTGATGGCTCCGACGAAGGGGCGGTTTTGGGAGCCTCGGTGGGTTTGGGTCGAGGGAGCGGTTTGCTCCACGCCGAGACCGCCGGCGAAGGGGCCGGCTGCGCGGGCAGAGGCCCCGAGCGGGCGGGGGCGGAGAGCTGCGGTGCAGCCTTTGTGGGAGCGGTGGTTGGGCGCTGGGGACCCCCGGGGGGCCTGCGCGGGGCTTTGGAGCACCCGCGGTAATTCGCGGGATGCCCCTCGGCTTTGCACAGGACGCAGCTCGAGGGGTTCGTCGCTTCCGCGGTGCGGGGGCGGGGGCATTCTTTTGTCCCGTGGTCCCCGGTGCATTTGACGCATCTCGGGCGGGCATAGCAATTACGGGCCGAATGGCCGTAAAATTGGCATCTGTGGCATTGGCCAATGATGCCCTTTTTGTGCGGGATCTCAACCTTCACGCTAGTGAGATTGCACAATCGGTCAATGCCGAATATTTTTTTCCCCTCCGGGGAAAGATCGAGGATCGTGACGATGAGCGGTAGTGTTGCTCTCGTGCGCATGTTGGTCATGCGACGAGCTTCCACTACAGGAAGGTTTTGTTTTTTGAGGTCGTCGATGACCTCAGAGATGTCAATCTCAAGGGGGATTCCGCGAATTACGACGCGGAGCTGCTTCTCCTCGGGGAGAGCGAAGGTATGAAAGCCGAGACCGGCGTTTCGCAGGTGCTTGGTAGCAGCCCGGAAATCATCAACCGTGGCGAGGTTGATACGAATGCCCTGCGCGGTGTTTTGCGCTTTCGAGCATTCAATTTTGTGGTCCGCGAACCACTTGGAAACTGCGTTCCACTTCGTTTTGTCCTGGAGGACAATCGGGGGAGGTGGCTTCGGGCCACGTTTCTCGGGCGGGGCCGAGGTGTTGGCGGGGTGCGCGGAAGGCGCGGCCTTTTTTGCCGGCGTGCTCGTCCGCGAGGCGCAGTCCGAGTTAGACTCGGATGAGCGTTTGGAAGCGCGTTTGCGCTTCTTGACGACGAGGGTGAAGCCCTCGTCGTCGGCACGATTGGATGGTGGAGATTCCACCTCCATGTCGCTGCCGCTAACTTCCGAGTCCGAGTCGGAAGAGGCGGGCAGGACGGGCATAGAAGGCCCCGCCACGGGGGCCCTTGGTTTCGGCGGCGCGCGAGTCGCGGGGGTTGGGTCCGGGGACGCCGGGCTGTCCGTGTCAAAATTCACGGACGTTGGGGAAATGGAGGGAGGAGAGTTGATGAATTGTTCCCACGCTTGCGGGAACTGTTTACGCGCGAAGCGCGCAAACTTCGCCAGTACGGCGTCCATTGGCATGGCCGCCATTTTGAGGTGTAGCCGCCTACTTGCGTAGCGAGCCTATCTGTCGCCTAATGCGACAGGGCCTATTGATAATCCTACTAACGCCTCTGAGGCGAATAAAATTGGCTACTTACAGTGCCGGAACCAAGCTCCGGCAGAGTTTTCGCACGCTGGATACACGCACTACTTCACTGCACTACACGAGCGCTAACGGTGGCCGAACTAGCGGCGTCTTGCCACGCACTGGGCACGAGCGGGTCGGGCGGGGGCGGGGTGTAGCGGTAGCGCGCACTGATAACGGCAGCATGGAACGCGTCCGATCGGTACGGCGGGCAGAACCCGAATGCCAATAATGATGCACGAATAGTCTGTATGATATAATTTCTGTCGTTGATTTTGGTTTGTTATCTAAATTTGGTCGGGTAGTAAGTAATAGATACAGAAATTATTGTAACACAAAGAAGTGCAGCGTCGAGACAAACCTACACGGTTTACCGGCGAATAACAATGTAAAAAAAAAATTAAACCAATAAAAACAAATACCACCTTCATATTGTAAGTATTTTTTTATGCCAGCTGTTAATATATGAGCGCCTGGACCAGCACGCTTTACTGTCCACGGTCTCGTTGTCACTTAACATCGTGTGAAATTGAAAGCGGATGTAATATTGTATATAAAAAAAGACGTTACTAAAGTGTGACTACACCAATTTTACCAGATGTGTCCGACAAGCCGGGCAATGTCGAAGTCGCCGACCACGACAACCAGAGCGCTGAAATCAAGTGGGAGCCGCCGGCGAACGACGGTGGCGCTCCCATACAGAAGTATATTATACAGAAGAAGCCAAAAGGCGGAGACTGGGAGAACGCAGCTGAGGTACCTACCACATAATTTTGGAAAGAATCGTCTTTTTATTTATCTCTTTTTTACGGAGACTTGTGGCGTGAGTTAGTAGAAATGACTTAAAATTAAAGCGTTATATCACTCAACTTTAAGTGATTATTTCTTTTCCACTTTTTTTTAATAGTCAAGTTCTATACCATTCAAAAATCATATAAATTTCCAATTTTTTTTCTTCATGATATTCTTGCATTACTCATGTATCATTATGCCTTTAAATCTTTAATTATATATAAAATGGTCCTGTAGTTGTCGCTGTTTTTGATTACATCAATAAATATTTTCATTTTAGGTGCCTGGAACGGCCACTACAGCCAAAGTGGATGGACTACCTGAAGGCAGCGAATATCAGTTCAGAGTGATCGCTGTCAATAAGGCCGGACCGTCCGAGGCCTCCGAACCCACGAAAATGACCACAATAAGACACAAAGCATGTAAGTTATTTTGTACACAATTGTTTTGGTTTACTTGTTTAACCTGTTCCTACTGATTCAGTGGCGCAGGAGCTAAGTGCTTGCCTTGTAAGTCGGAAGCCTCTGTCGACTGACCGAAGTCGATGGACTGGCTGCTACTGGCTCTCAATGCGGAACCTATTTGACTATGATAATCTATATCACTAAATATGATAGTAAATATGGCGTGGCCTTCTGAGTTATTGGCTCTGGTAATACGGTACAACCCGGAGTTCCGCTTATTCTTGCAAACCAGGGTTTCGGCCTGGCAGGACTTGCAAAAGGCTCGGTAACTAACTAACGAAAGCCCCTGGTTCATGTACACGTCCTATAAAATCCCTTCGGTGTCATTTAGTGCCTTAAGTAGCTTCCTGGAGCTTCCTACGGCACGCACTAATGCCCTTCTGTACTTTGGCTGAGCACATCCCAACGAAGGCCAAGGCCAATACTAATACCATATTTAACTTCTTATATGTTTATCGACTGGTATCAAGACAATTTAAGAATATTTAATCATAATTCCCTGTTAACTTTTGCAGTGAAACCACGTATCGACCGCACCAACCTGAAGGCACTGGCAGTACGCGCGGGTAAACCGATCTTCTTTGACGTCAACGTGAAGGGAGAGCCGGCGCCTAAAGTGCAGTGGTTCCAAAAATGGAAGTCTGAGGAGAAGGAGGTACGCCAGCTTGATGCTCAATGTTTATACTTTTAAGCTTAAGACAGTCAATAAACTTGACTTAGGGAAGCAAAGTATTAGAATTTATCAAAACGAGATATCACTCAACACGTGCAGAGCTGGACCTATCGGTATAGGGATCTTTTGGAGATGCCTATGTCGAATTATAGATTCTAATGGTTTAAGTGTCCATTAATTAGTATGAATACAAAACGTAAGTAAATGAACAAATACAAAACAAAACTCAACATAATGTCACATTACAATAATGGTTTTCAGGTGACACAAAATGTGATCAACGTGGATTACAATACGAAGCTTGACATCAAGGAGTCGGTACGAGCGATGACCGGCACTTACCGCATCCTAGCGACTAACGAACACGGCAAAGATGAGGCGGAAGTGGAAATCACTGTGCTTTCCTCTCCTAGCAAACCCGGCGGCCCGCTGAAAGTCACGGACGTCACCAAGAACGGCTGTAAGCTTGCTTGGAAGAAGCCCGAGGACGATGGAGGTGAAATAAAAAATTTTTACATACCTTTTTTAAAAGGAGACCTTTCCTTGTCTTTCTATTTTCTTAAAAAAAGGAAGTGAAAAGGAGGAAAGGAAAAAAAAATTGTAGAAGCATTAAAATCAAATAATCTGGCAGGTTAAGCCTATAATCGTAATACTCTAAATAATTGAATTCTGTTTTGAATTGCTTAAATTTTTGGTAAAGTATAGCATCACAGAAAAACCGACACCATTACAAGAAGAACTATTTTTGTAGTCATGGTATATCTGCCAATCAGCCCCTGTACGGTGGTGTATAAATTTCTTTAAGAATCTCTTTGAGAGAAATAAAAACCCAATCCCAGCTGTGGGAATGTTTAGACGGCCGTTTATTGTTACTAGTTGGAATTTATTGTTAATTTTACTCAATATTGATTACCGCAGGAAAACCGGTGACTGGTTACGTGGTAGAGAAGTTGAACAAAGCCACCGGGCGCTGGGTACCCGTCGGCAAGACCGATGACACGGAGATGGAGATCAAAGGACTGCAGGAAGGCGAAGAGTACGAATTCAGGGTGAAGGCGGTCAATGACGAAGGCGAATCTGAACCATTGAAGACCGACCATTCCATTATTGCCAAGAATCCGTACGGTGAGTAAATGAGAGGTCAAAAATAAATTGCACGTAGATGTCATTATAGCGTTAGTACTTTAGGAACTAGTAAAACGATGATGCACAACTGTTTTCACTGAAAAGTTATTTCATTTGATTTGATGTTACTTAAGAGTTATAGCGAATTTCTCTTGTATACAACAAAGCTGTAAGATATTTATACTGCATCCGTTGTTCCAGTATTTTTGTAACATACATGTGCTAATCAAATTGTAACACGATAATGGTTGGGAACCACTGCTTCACGATAAAAAATATTTTACCAAATATTAATTTTGTGCATGAGTTAAGTTACGGATTAAAATTAATATCAATTTAGACATCGCTACCTCAAAAATTTTCACTATTAAAGAATTTACTGTATATCAGACATACCTGGAAAGCCTTCCGTGCCGACGATCGAGGACTGGGACGTGGACCGCGTAGACTTGAAATGGGAAGCCCCGAAAAACAACGGCGGTGCACCTATCACGGGCTACGTTATCGAAAAGAAGGAGAAATTCGGACAGTGGCAGGAGGCGCTAGTTACTACGGTATGTTATATATTAATGCTAGATAATTATCACTCTAGATTCTTTCGCATTATTTAGTCGGAATAGAACAAAGTAATTTAGCACCACGTTCATGACAAATACAGCAAAAGAAAAATTGCGTGGAACTACTTGCTGGCGTCAGTGTCTTCAAACAAACACGACTTAGGTGTTTTCAAGGGAAGAGTAAATATATTTTTATTAGGCTAGTGCAATATAACATAGCAGGCCACATCAATAATTAGCACCTGTTAGAATCACGATTAAGAACTAACCTAAAAAAACATTAATAATACCAGGAGAATAATTAATCAAGTAATGCCATAAAATCTATATTATTTTTTAAATGTAAAAGATAAAGACCTCTTAACATAATGATGTGAACCAGATGAAATTGTGGTAGTAATTAGAATCAATCAAATTAATAATATTAAGATAGTTGTGTTAAAATTTAAATAAGATTTAATATATTCTGCATTTTTATAAAGGTATATATTAAGATAACTTCCTAAGAACAAAAATACATCGAAATCCACGCATCCTTTTAGGCCCACAAACAGACACGTGCCTTTTAATACAACAAAGCCACAACAAACAGGTATGCAGCCCACCCGATGTTGATTGGTCATCGCAATAAAACACCAATACCACCAGCTTGTTATAATAATTGCAAAGTGAATGTAAACCTTGCTACGGTCGACAGACGCCCGAGTGCAAGGCGCGCGTACCTGATCTCCGCGAGGGCAACACATACCAATTCCGCGTGCGCGCGGTCAATAAGGCCGGCCCGGGCGAGCCCGGCGAACCGACACAGCCGCACGTTGCCAAAGCTAGATTCCGTGAGTATACATTAAACAACATAAAAACATACCATTTCTTTCATTTATTACGGTTCAAGGTGTCGAGCGCAATGTGGTGCAGTGTATATTATGCTAACCAGCACCAATTTGTTATAAGCGAGCGAACCCTTACAATAAAGTGAACTTCCGATTCGAATTGTTGCTTTGTCCATTTAAAAAGGCTACATACTTCATAAATGGGGAATTATATACCCGTTATAATTACTTGAGATAAATCGCAGATTTATTTTCGTTAATGTTAGCACGAATACGTAACGAAACTTGAAAATGGGAATATTAAAAATGTGGATATGTATTCTTATTTTTAATGTTTTAATATACGTTCAAGTGTCTGCTTGGTGGATTATGCTTTACCCTTCACCGCCCCCTTGTCTGTAACATGTTAAATTATGTTCAAATGTTAACTCTTGTTGAACAAATAAAAAATCAATTTTCCAGTGAAACCACACATCAACCGTGACAAGATGGTGGCGATCCGCGTGCGCGCAGGCACCACTATTAAATTGGACGTCGACATCAAGGGTGAGCCCCCACCGACAAAGACATGGACCTTCGCCAACAAGGTAAACTATGGGTTTATGCATATTTTAATTATTCGAGCACCAAATGTATGATGTATAACTGTGACCAAATTTGTAGTGCGCTTGTTTTTCGTATATAGAAATTTACACGAAGTATAGATATATAGATAATAACGATGTTTCCTTGCAGGTCATCGAGACCGGGGTGGGCGTAAAGCTGGAGAACGAAGATTACAACACAAAGTTGCAGATCTTCGAATCGTCGTGGAAAAACTCTGGCATTTACACTTTGAAAGCACAGAATGACTCTGGGGTGGACGAAGCCACCGTGGAGATCACTGTACTGGGTAAGATACTTTAATTACTAATTTGAGTATCTATAATTACAATACTTTACCATCACACATCCTTGCGTGCTTAGTTATAATAATAACTAAGCGCACTGATATATAGGTCGAACTTAATCGCACTTAGACCCCCTAAATTCGTTGGTAGAATTCATGAGGACTAAGAAAGCTGCCCTCTCCCTCCTCTCCTTCTCCGCAGTCTCGCGCTGGAAATATAATAAATAAAAAAAATATACTTTTCACAGACAAACCGGGCAAACCGGAGGGACCACTGGAAGTGTCGGACGTGCACGCTGAACATGTGAAATTGAGCTGGAACAAGCCGAAGCATACTGGTGGGCTGCCACTCGGCGCATACCTCGTAGAAAAAATGGACACGGTCACGGGCAAGTGGGTGCCCGCCGGCACTGTGGAGCCAGATACCACCGAGGCCACAGTCACTGGTATGAACTTATTTAGTTAATATTAAATTACTGGGAAAAACTTAAAATGGTTCTTCTTCATTTGACACAATTGGCTATTAGCTTTTTTCACTCGTCTTTACATGACTCAAAAAGATAAACTCAAAAATTCGTTAACATTTCCTCTATAAAAACCTCATAATATTACCCATATGTAGGCTTGGAACCGGGTCGCACTTACCAGTTCAGAGTGAAAGCGCTGAATGAGGAAGGCGAGTCGGAGCCGTTGGAGACTGATCACGGCATCTTGGCCAAGAACCCATATGATGTGCCTGCACCTCCGGGTCTACCAGACATTGTCGACTGGGACGAAAAGTCCGCCAAGCTGAAATGGGAGCCGCCCATCCGCGACAACGGCGCCCCTATTACTGGCTACATTATTGAAGTCATGGATCGAGATCGCGGCGAATTTGTGAAGGTACTTATACTTAATACGTGTAATATTTAATATTCATAAATATAATATTTATATCCATAACCATAAATTACTATACTTTCCTATTGATTTTCTGATTCATGCTCTGCAATTCCTGACTGCAAGAGTCAAACAACTAACGAATCAACGTTCAGAAATACATCAAGGATAAATATATGAAAATCTGAATTTGTTATTTATAAAAAAAATTAAATCATTTACGAATTTAAAAAAAAATATTGAATAGTCCATTAATTTCTTGGTAAATACAATTATGATAAATACATAAACAGCACAGTACATACAGAACAGTACGTACACAGTACAATACATTAACAGCAATTATTAACAACATTTCTTACTCTGATATAGTAACATTTTTGTTAGACAAACGCAATAAACTATACCTAATTAAAATTCTCAGGCTATAGAGATTCACGGCAACATCTGCCAAGGCACAGTCCCGAAGCTAGAGGAAGGCAACCAGTACCAGTTCCGTGTGCGCGCGCTCAATAAAGCGGGTCAGTCGGAACCTTCGGAGAATACAAACTGGCACACAGCCAAACCGCGCTTCTGTAAGTATAACTCGCATTAAGGTAGTTTATTCATTCTTAGCTTAAACAACATTCGAAATAGAATTTTTATTAATAATTAGGGATGGAACAAAGAAAGTAATGAGAATGAATTTGGATGGTTATAAGGGAAGAGGAAGACGGGAGAAAGTGTGGATGGATTGTATGAAAAATAACATGTGTAAGAAAAGTGTGAATTCAGACATGACAGCTGATAGAGGGATATGGAAGAGAAGTACATACTGTGCCGACCCCACATAGCTGGTAAAAGGGCAGGAGGAAGAAGAGTTAGGGATGGAAACTAATAATACATTAACGGAATATATAAAGTAAGAATTAGGAAACACCTTGAGTAAATCTATATAAAATAAAAATTATTTTTTATATTGTTTCTACGAGGAATCTGTATACAATAAATACATTTTTAAATACTACCTTCATTGTAGTATTTTTTTGTTATTGAAACTATACGAAAATCTTTAATATTTCAGTGAAACCACGCATCGATCGTACAAACCTGAACCCAATAACCGTGAAGGCCGGTCTACCGGTATCGTTGGATGTGAAGGTATTCGGCGAGCCGCCGGCAACTGTCACCTGGCACTTTAAGGGCGAGGAACTGAAGAACGGTCCCAACTTAGAGATCATCAATGTGGATTATAACACTAAGTTCCTCATGACGAAAAGCAAGAGGGCCAACAGTGGCAAATATGTGATCAAGGCAAAGAATGAAGTCGGAGAGGACGAAGCCGAAGTTGAGATCACTATACTTGGTAAGTATAAAGACAATATAAGTTATATGACCGTTGCAATGAACTTCTAGACGGTCCTTTGTAAGTATAGCTGTTTTATGAGATAATTAAAATTAAAGACATATATAAATTTTTAAAGAAACGGTTTTAAAGAGATAAACTAGAAGATTCTCTTTGCATAAAACATTTTATTGGCTTATTTAAACATACAATGTTTCATTAGGAAACGTTATTAATAAAGTATATAAATAAGACGACTATTAAACCATGTTATCCTTATGAACTGGATGCGATTGAGGGATCTTTAAAAATGTACCCTTTCCTTCTGGTTGAAATTAAGGGATTATCTGGATTTTTTTACGCATTAAACTACCCTCGGTAGTAGTCCGCAGGACTGCAAAGATTCCCGTTGGGAAGACTGTCGTGGCTTCTATAAGTCCCTTGCTATAGCATAGGTACTAGCATGATAGCTGGTGACTGTCCAGCCATCGCCAACCCCAAAGTATAAAAAAATATCTGTATTTTTTTTTTAACTTTCATTATCATTAACATATATCTATTGACTGATGATGATGATGATTATGTTTATTAATATATAAGTGGTGAGAATTAATTATAGATGAATATTTAATTTTTCATAGGCAAGCCTTCCAAACCCAAAGGGCCTTTGGAAGTGTCCGACGTCACAAAGAATAGCTGCACGCTTACCTGGGATAAGCCGGAAGATGACGGTGGCGCTCCTATCGAATACTACGAGATCGAAAAATTGGACCCACTTACTGGTGTGTAGAGAAAAGTAGCACGTCTCGTATTTAGCTTTAAAACCTATTTTGAATAACACTTTGGTGTAACATTTTGACTTTGTTTTTAGGTGTTTAGTTAATTTATTTAGTGTCTCGTTGGCTAAGCACCTGCTTAGTAACACTTAGGTGCAATTATTCAACTCTCGGAGCACATGTGAATTTAGTTCATCGTAGGCTTTTTCGAACCCACCTGGCTAGCCATCATATCGTCTATCTGCTACCATAAGAGCATTGACATATTTAGACTGTGTCAACCTTTAAGATCCAGAGAATTCTGGGCCAGCACGCTACTACATCCAGGAACTTATTATCACTTATCACTTTGTGAAATTAAGGTCTAAATAAAAACATAGGTACATCAATTTTCTTGATTTTTATCTTTTTCGTATAATATTCAGGTCTGTGGCTGCCCTGTGGAACCTCTAAAGACTGCAAGGCTAATGTTACCGGGCTACAGGAAGGTAAACCGTACAAGTTCAGAGTAAAGGCTGTCAACAAGGAAGGCGAGTCTGAAGAACTTGAAACTGAGAAGCCTATCATCGCTAAAAATCCATACGGTGAGATACAACATAGAATAATGTTTTGCCTATCCCCGTATGTAGTAGTTTACAAAAATCATTCGAAAAGTTTTTCATAAACTTTGTATTATTAATCTTCAATGACTTATGATGGTATACACTACACCACAATATGCTTCTTAACACAGAATTATAAATCGTGTTAAGTCAGCAACACCGCTGGTTGCTGTAACGCTCTTTAAACCAGACAACAGTAATGTATGCAGTCAAATGTTTCAGGGTTAAAAATGAGCTACAGTGGTACTTATTTAGATGGTCTCTGGCAACAGAAACCTACTACCAAAATCTTTTCTTAATATGAACAAACGCGAAATCCTTTTTTTTATATAACGCTGGATTTCGCAGATGAGCCCGGCAAGCCCGGACGTCCGGAGCCACGCAATTGGGATAAAGACTTCGTCGACTTGGAGTGGTCGCCGCCCAAAGACGACGGCGGTGCGCCCATCACGGGATATATCATACAGAAACGGGAGAAGGGCGGAAGGTAAAACTATTAAATGGAAATTATCATACTCTATCGCATGTACCCTGAGTATACCGAGTATAAATGTCCTTCTATGAGCTTAGCTAGCTTTATATACATTGTGTGAATATGGACATAATCCCTTGGGGTTTTTCTCTCCACTCTACCTTGGCAGATATACAGTGATCTAGCTCTTATCCCAAGACAAAAGCTAGGAACATATACATGGATAAAAATTTAAGGAAAGACATAAGAAGAGAACGAGATATATTATAATAAAATTTTGTATGCAGTTTTTTTTGCTCACCTTTCATATTATAACTGTAATATAAGAAAATAATTGTATTTACTACAGCAAATTGAAGACATGCATCTTGAATGTACTGTATAAATTAAAAACAATTCTCTTTACGTTAGATCGTGGCAAGATTGCCTCAAAACCAGCGGCGAGCGCCCCACCGGCCGCGTGACCGACGTGGAGGAGGGCCGCGAGTACCAGTTCCGCGTACTTGCCGTCAACAAGGCTGGCCCCGGCGAGCCCTCCGAGCCCAGTCGCGCCGTTGTCGCTAAGCCGCGGTTCTGTAAGTACTCTGCCCTTCCTGCTCTCTATTTAATTTTTTAGTTTAATCACACCCTGTAAAATTACACAGTAATGCGAAGGTTTTTAGATCGATTCCGGGGCAACATATTACGGATTTGGTCAGGGCTAAGTTATTTTAACCCGGTTATACACCATTCTCATAATGTTAAGATTGAAATTATATTAATTAATTTACAACATTCAAAAATTATTATTTCAAAGATATTAATATAAAAATTGACATTAATGTTTATAATTTTTTCAAGAATCTATAATCGTTAATAAGGTATCAAGAAGATTTTTTTTCTTTAATTTTACAAAGCGACAAAACAAGCAAAGCGTCCAAATAATTCTAAGTGACAAGTCTGCCTATAAAAATGTGGCGCTCATGAGGGAGGTTAATGATGGCACCACATTGTGTTTGTCGCCTTAAAATTTCTCCAGCAACAAAGACCTAGCACTGATAAGGTCTATTAAATTAATACGAAAATGAGCTTATAAACAAAAGATAACAATACATGTTTGTTAACAGTGGCACCACACATCGACCGCAAATATCTTCAAAAGAGAAAAATCAAGGTTGGCCAGACACTCAAGATGGAAGCGGATGTCAAAGGTGAACCTGAGCCGACCGTAACCTGGACCTTTAATGGACAACCACTTAAAACTGAGGAGAGGTTGAAGATCGAAAACAAAGATTACCACACTTCCTTTGCTCTGACAAAGGTGACCAGAGCAGATAGCGGCAAGTACGTGGTGACTGCGAAGAATGACTCTGGTACAGATACCGTTGAGGTTGAAGTGGATGTCGTCAGCAAACCAGCTAAACCTAAGGGACCACTAAAGGTATGTCGGTTACAAATATTCCAAAAAGTATAATCAGCTCTCTTTGCTTCCTCGAAGCCGCAGTTCTTCCAGACGTATAGCGCCTGTATCATGGAGTTAAAATCTTTATAATAATTTTAAACGGATGTTTCCATCAAATTCGAAGAATGTTCTTGGTAGTGGAAATTTAAGTATTTTTTTCATTACTCTTACTACATGTAGGTATTTTTAAAATATTATATATTTATTACTAGATAAAGTTTCCTTACTTACTACCACCAGGTCTCGGACGTGAAAGCTGACGGCTGCAAGCTCAAATGGGAGCCGCCAGAGGACGACGGCGGTGAACCTGTGGAAAGCTACGTTGTCGAGCGAATGGACACAGACTCCGGCAGATGGGTCCCTGTCTGTACAACTAAAACGCCAGAAGCTGACGTCACTGGCCTGAATGAGGGCAAAGACTACATGTTCAGGGTCAAAGCAGTCAATCCTGAAGGAGAAAGTGAACCTCTCATAACTGAGACTGCAACCACTGCCAAGAACCCTTACGGTGAGAGAGTAAAAAATAAAAAAGGATGAATAACAATCATTACATACACAAGTATAAGACATACGTCATATTATGAAAAAAAATTAATTCATTTATATTATAATCGTTGAATAATCTTTTGAGATTCATCAGCATTAACCCATAGATATTTACTGCTGGACACTGCTGCTACTGGAGGACTACTGCTCCATCCGCCGTCAGTTTTTCGAGTAATGCGCCCTGCCCATCGCTGTTAAAATTTAGCTAGTTATTTTACAGATTGTTTGAGATTATGAAGTATTATCTATAATATATTGCTGGAAAAATAAAAATTTAAACGATATTTGTAATGATATTTTAAAATGTTATGTTAAATATTACTTTCATCCAAGTTGAAAATTAATTGTCTCTTCTAGGTGAACCAGACGCACCTGGCAAACCTGAAATCAAGGACTGGGACAAGCAGCACGTTGACCTCAAGTGGGAGAAGCCCGCAAACGACGGTGGCGCCCCCATCACTGCTTACATCGTGGAGAAGAAGGACCGCGACACCGGCAAGTGGGTTAAGGCTGTTGAGGTCAGTTAATCATATAATATATTTAATTATGCTACTCTTATATTTTACTTCAGTGATATTTATGTGACTATTAGTAGTACATAATTAGCCTTTATATTATTAAAGAGTAGGCTTGTACATGTACTAACATGTATTATGAACTAAAAGAACCAATTTTCGCCACTGTACTAGAACGAACTGCTCCGCAACCTACCTGCTCTTCGTTCATTTAGTGCATAAGATTCTATACGCGAAGCGAGACTGAGAGCAGACCGAGTGTCAAATGATCTAGTTTTACATAGCGATATGCAATTAAAAAAATAAAATAAAGAGTATGAAGAGAAATCAAATATTATTATATCAATAAACGCATATAGTACCTTACGAGCTTTAGTACTTAATACAAACAGATAAACTGTGAATAAATAACTAGAAAGGAACCATCAATGTTCTTAGTATATTTTTTTTGGTCACACGAATAGGTAGATATTTTTGTGAGTCCATATCAAGACCAGAACTAAACGTACGAGTAGCCAAGGAACCGGGAACGGGATTATTTCAATGTACTAGTGTACTAAAAGAACTAAAAGACCCAACTAGTACATTTGTACGATTGTTCTTGTTTAGAAGCGATCCGTTCAGTGAACGAGTACGCTAGTAAAGAGTATATAGTATAAGCAACCTATTAGAAGCAAGCAGCATCAGACCGGTCACTGTAAAAATTGATTAGAAAAGCCTATTTTCTGTAGTGGATAATAAACAGAAATGAAAATGATGATGTATTCTAGGTCAAGTTCACCTTGGTTTTATATCGTAGTTACAGAGAGTATATCGTAGTTCTCTAATAGGGAGATAGTCTAGGTACTGAATCATAACGCGATCTAAATTTTGAAAATGAATGTCAAGATTTCACAATCTAATCTAAAGATAGCTTAGTTGGTAAATGAGGTAGTATGCGGTGTATACCTCGAACAGGCACGTATGTTATCCCGACTTGAACTTACGGAGAAGGAAAACGTTGTGAGAAAACCGACATATTCCTAGAACAACAGTTTTCATGGCCATCGCGATGAATTAATTGCCTTGACACTGATTAGTCTTAGCTAGAGCAACATTAAGAAAGTTGTTGAATGACAAACGTAAAATGGTATTTTAATTACGTCCACAGGTTCCCGGTAACAAAACTGATGCCCGCGTGCCTGATTTGATCGAAGGCAAAACGTACCAGTTCCGTGTGAAAGCCGTTAACAAAGCCGGCCCAGGCAAACCTTCGACGGCTACTGACAACCTCTTAGCTAAAGACCGTTTTGGTATGTTAATATTATATATATTTTTTATTCACTTAAGCGATCAGACGAGCGGGACGTTCACCTGATGGCGACACCTGCTCATAACAACGTGGCGCTAGTTATGATGATACATACAACACCTCATTATGCTCGTCGCCTGGTGACAAGATAAGTCTCCTAATTATACTACCTGCAGGCCCTTCAAACTGGAACGCAGTATTTGCACATTATTGTTTGACGGCAGAAATAGGCACTGCGAAGGTACCTACCTTGACGGTTTCCGGCAATAGAAGCCTACCACCAATGAATTCGGAAGCTTGTCTACCTATTATTTTGAATGTAGTGTATCAACATCATTCTAGTGTAATATAATTGTTAGCACTTTCTAAAACTCTGCTATTTAAGAAGACGTGTAAATGTCGAAGGTCCTTCGTCCGTAGAGACGACTAAATGCATTCATAAGTAGTAAAATCAAATATATCTCTGCACTATAATTTCTGACTATTAAGAATATTACTAAAGTAATCCTCGTCTTCTGATTTGTGGGCTTTAGACGATGGTACCCTCATCACCCTTTAATTGAATTGAGTGTGAACGACACATACAAAGTGGTTTCGTATTTGGCACTTCACAAGTAGAGTGGTGTGAAGGGCTTTTTATTTCCTTTGGGTGGCCTTAAGACTTAGTACAATGGGATACCAGTATGTATGTTCTATGTGGACTATTTTATACCAAAATTTCACGTTTCCAGCACCGCCTAAGATCGACCGCACAAACATGCGCGATATAACTATCAAAGCGGGTCAGATGATCAGACTCGACGTCAAGGTCAGCGGTGAACCGGCGCCAACCAAGACCTGGTAAGCAGACGGTGTCTAAAACAATTAATTCCCTTCTAATTTATACATATATTAGTTACAAATAAAATATATGTTGTATCTATTCACTTAAAAAAAGGAAGCCTCGATTGCTTATTTTCCAGAGCGATCGTTACAGTCGGCCAATCTGCACTTGGTCACCGTGGTAAATATAAGCTTTGACTCTCCTTGTGGGTGAAGTGGCGAGACCCACGAGTGAGAACTTTAAGATTGCTCTTTATTATATACTGGGTGTTAGGAGACCGCTTCTGAAAACAAAGGCAGACGATAGTACTAATGACACCTTTGGTGATGGACGAAAAAAAAATCATTACTGATTGAAAAAAAATATTTAAAAACGTTTTATTAGCATTATTTACACTCCATCATGTTAGTACAGCTAAATAAACGGTAGTTTAAAAAAATTGATTACTAAAAAAAAATCAGCAATGAAACACAAAATCAAAAACAGCCGATGCTCGGATCGAAGAACGTGCCCGGCGCGGCGGGAACTCGAAATGTATTTGGTTTCCATTTAAACCTTATTTCATAGGGCCACGGAGCATTTAGATTGCGCGCCCGGGCGTCGGTTGATCCGAACATCGACTATTTTTGATCTTGTTTCATTCCTGGTTTTTTTTAGTGAAGTAATGTATTTTTTATAAAATTTTCATTTCATTTAGCTGTACTAACATGATACAGCGTAAATAATGGTAATAAAACGTTTTAAAAATATGATTTTTTTTTTATCAAAATCGATTTTTTTTCCGTCTCATCAAAGGTGTCATCAGTACTGTCGTCGGTCTTAATTTTCGGAAGCGGTCTCTAACACCCAGTATATTGTTATTTTATTAATAAACTGATAAGAAACATTGGCTTTTTCAAATATAGTTAATACTACAGAAACCTACGTTCAATACTACTTTTTAAGACTTGGATATATTGCATAATCGTATTGTTGCGTATTCGTATTATCCTGATATTCTTTCCTCTAGTTTTTAATATATTTTTCAATAAATAGAGGATTTAATTTTATTATATTACTGTAATTTTATGATTTTTTGCAGGTTCCAGAATAAGGAACGACTGTCGACTCGCGACGATTTGTCCATAGACACGGAGGACTACAGAGTAAAGTTGTCCGTAGTAGTTGCCTCTCGCAAGCACAGCGGTACCTACGTACTGAAGGCAGAGAATAGCAGCGGCAGGGACGAAGCTTCCATTGAGATCAAGGTCCTCGATGTTCCTGCTAAACCTGAAGGACCGCTTAAGGTAATTAATTTCTTTATTATCTAAATTAAAGAAAACTCCTTTCAAATTTAAAAAAGTAGTATGGGAAAAGGGAAGAAAAAGGAAAAAAAGCGACGCAAATCATAACATTAATTGGGTATGGAATAAACAAACGGAACAGAAGACTTTAACAAATAAGTATCATTTTTATCCGAGAAAACGACGAGATGAGCATGACCATTTTATATATGCTTGCCGATATGCTGTGCTAGTTAGGACAACATATACTGCATCGCGTTGTGTTTTATATCCCTATTAAATCTCGCTATACATTAAGTTAAATCACTGAATTTCATCAGGTAAGATGCCCTGTGTTTGGTCAAACAGTAATAAAAATAGACGCTGCGATCGTACCTATCTAGATGGCCTCGGAAAACAATATCGTACCACCACTAGAACATTTCCTTTCGAAAGGCCATCAGTATGTTTAAATGATATATTTGGATATTTTATTAAATTAATTTTATTTATTTACTTTTTAACAGATCTCTGATGTGCACAAAGAGGGCTGCACTCTTAAATGGAACGCGCCGATGGACGACGGTGGCGCCCCCATAGACCATTATCTGGTAGAGAAACTCGACGCTGAGACTGGCCGCTGGGTGCCCGCGCTCAAGACTAAGGAGCCGAAGGCAGAAGTGGAAAACTTAGTACCTGGACACGAGTACAAGTTCAGAGTGTCGGCTGTCAATAATGAAGGTGTCTCCGAACCCTTAGAGGGCGAACATTCCATCATTGCTAAAAATCCCTTCGGTGAGTTATAATATTTTTTTCATAAATTGGGTTAACTTAATATCGCTTCGTGTCGGAATAAAGAAATCGTAGACGGCGAAATGGACTCACCCGGAATATTCACTTTCTTATGTCGGGTGCCGAAACACAACTATGCTGTTGCAGCAGCATATTAGCGAACTAGTAACCAGGTGTAAGAAACACAATCGTAGCCAAACCTCACAATACATGATTCTGGAATTGAAGCGGGGACATTCGTGTTATAAGGCAAGCAGTTAGCTACCATCCCTCATCGCTGATACCAGATCCGCGAGCCCTGAGCCCGATGAAGTCGCAATGGTTGCCAATAAAACTGTGGCGCAAACATAACCATAAAAAAAACATCCCTCAAAGGCAGTAAAATAAATTATGTAACCATTTACTTTTTTAAGATTATATGTACTACTAGCTACAGTTTTTTTCAGAATTAAAATCGCTTTATAAAAAAAATTTAATTTTATTATAAGATAAATTTCAATTATTATAGTACAAGAGATAATTTTGTATAACATTGAAAAAGGTTTTTTTTTCTAACAAAATACTTCTTATTTTCTAAATAGGTAGGTGATCTTCTATTGTAGGTTAGTCACACTAGAACACATTGTGAAAAATCTTTTTTTTATACTATATAAAGTAAATTATAGAAAAGCGAAAGACGGGTATGGAGATCTTTGGAAGTAGCCTGTTTCCAACGACGCATATCTTTCAGCTAATTATCACGATGTTGGAATGTATTAATTGAACATTATCTTTGTTCCCGCAACAGACGAGCCTGGAAAACCAGGTACTCCTGAAATTGTCGATTGGGACAAAGACCACGTGGACCTCAAGTGGCAAAAACCATTCAAAGATGGCGGCGCGCCCATCACCGGTTACATCATTGAGAAGAGGGAAGTTGGGTCGCCGAAATGGGTGAAAGCCTGCGAAGTAAGATTTATTTTATTGTGAAAGCCTCAAAAATTACAATACATATATATAAATATTTTTTTTATTTTGTTTATCTTATTTACTAGGGCAAGGTCTCTATAGATAGAGATCGACTTGACACATTGTTTTAGATGCGAGCACAATGTGCTACATTGCATGTTTATTATAAGAGACTAACTAACTGACTAACATTGGACGTCCATCAGCTAAAATAATGATCATCATCCAGTTACCGCTTAATCATCTATTGGTGAACCTAAATTATATCACATAAAATTGTTATACGCAGGTAGCACAATACCAGTCGCGTTAGAAATCGTTATGGATGAACTTGATCAATCGATGGGGTCGGATCTAATCAAATAATGGACCAATTTTTTTTAGACTATTCTTTTATATTTGTTTATTCATTTTATAAGATTTTCCTTACCTTTATCAGGTCGGGCCGAACGATAATGAAAAAGCGACTGTTCCAAACCTCGACGAGGGTGTGGAGTACGAGTTCAGGGTAAAAGCCGTGAACGAAGCCGGCTCTGGAGAACCCAGCGACGCTAGCAAATCGGTCGTATGCAAACCTAGAAGATGTAAGTATAACTATAATTATACTGTTGTTATTTATTTACACCTAATAATAGCAATATGAAACTAGTTATGATATAAATTAATATATTTATTGATTTATGATAACACTATCCAACTTGTTCAATTATTTTGACTTTTGACCTATTAGAGTCATTATGGTGGTCGGCTTCTACACACTCGTTGTAAGAGAACCCCACGAGTTCTAGCACTAGAACATTAAGTGCACCTTTAACTATATAAGGCTACAATATTCAGTGTACACTGGTAGAGATTGTGAATTTATTATTCTTTATTCCATGTACAGTGGCACCGAAGATTGATCGCCGCAACTTGCGCCCGATTAAGGTGCGCGAGGGCGAGCCGATCGCATTAGACGTGAAGGTGACGGGTGAGCCGGCTCCGGATGTAACATGGACGCTGAACGGCAAGTCCGTCACCTCCGGCAACGGACTTAAGTGTATGTATTCATTTTGCAAACATATGAGCTTCACCTCTATACCCTAATCGGTGGAACGAAATCTTTTCAAAATACCTTACAACTAGTAAAGTTCTTTTGTTGTTTGAAGGTTGTTGCATTGTTATTTTTTATCTTCAAGGGAGTAACACTTGACCTCAATTCCAGCCAGAATACTCTCTCTTACATATAGATAACCGGATCACAGCGAAGATGTTATGATGGCCGATTTACATTACGTGGGTGGTAGCTAATGGGCGGGTTCAAAAAAGCAACTAAGTATTAATTAGTTGTATCTCATTACAGTGGTGAATATCCCGTATTTGAGCAAATACCAACACGCGAGCCCTCGCCGCAAGGATTCCGGCACGTATAAGATTCAAGCAGTAAACAAGTATGGACAGGATACCGCTGAGCTGGAAATCACTGTGACATGTAAGCTAATTTACACTCATTAGTTCCTCAAACTTATTTCTATTATTTGTATTATCACTATCATCATTTCAGACCTTTTGTCCACTGCAAAACAAAAGCAAACATTTGACTACGTCTTTGCTTTTTCATTTAACGTATAGACCTTTAACTTTGTGTCTAGGACAGTGTATATTTAACTAAAGTATATAAAAGTTGAGAACGAAATACTTTAACAAATTATATAATATTCCAGCTAAACCGGATAAACCTGAGGGACCGCTGGAAGTGTCGGATGTCCACAAGGACGGCTGCACGCTCAAGTGGAAGAGGCCGAAGGACGACGGTGGAGAGCCCATCGAAGCGTACCTCGTAGAGAAGTACGATACAGAAACAGGCACATGGATGCCGGTCGGGAAAACGCTCGGCAATGTACCAGAGATGGAGGTGTGTAAACAAATTCCACTCGATCCAATGCAATCAAAATTTATTACTATTTTTACAATTATTAAAAGTTTTATCTATATAAACATTATTATTAAACTTACAATTTACCACACAGTTTATTGGTAGTAGGCGCTGTTGCTAGCGAAACTAATGAAGTAATGAACCTTAACATCTTGTCTCTGGTGCCAACGCGCATCATGTGGTGCAGAGTAAACTATCCTAACGAATACCACATTGTCGTGAGCAGGTGTACAAATACCATTAGGCGAACGACTTCTTCGTCTCGTCGTTTGCTCTCATACAAAATATAATTAATTTCCTATCACATCTTATTAGGTTTCAAAGCAATTTTTTCGTCAATAGCATTTTAGTCGACATAGTATGTTGATTATTATTAACATGTTAATTATTTTTCGACGCGTACAACATATGTAAATATAAAATCAACAATCAAAAACAATCTTTGCTGAGCACTTTACAATTTTCAGGTGGACGGCTTGATCCCGGGTCATGAGTACAAGTTCCGTGTTAAGGCGATCAACAAGGAGGGCGAGTCGGAACCGCTTGAGACCTTCGGCGCTGTCGTTGCTAAGGATCCATTCAGTACTTTTATTACTAACATTAATAAATTATTATTGAAATTTCACAATCGCTCGATGAAAGTTCATATGTAGACCACCTCCGTTATAACTGTAAACTAAACGTAAAATTTTTAACGAAGTATTATTGTTACTTCATTATTTATTAGTAATAAACAGTTATGTTCCCATTGCTTTGACTCTGGGCTTTCTGTCAAAAATGGAGAGTAATGTCAATGTCCATGCGCGCCAATGCGAAGACATCTAGGTCAGTCAAGAATTTGACTGATCTAAGGCAGACGTGGACAAAATTCCTAAAAAAAGTTTTGATTTTTACAGCCGTACCGGACGCGCCATCAGCGCCAGTACCAGACGATTGGTCCGCAAACCACATAGACCTGAAATGGGAAGCGCCGATATCTGACGGCGGCTCGCCTATCATTGGTTACATCATAGAAAAGAAGGACAAGTACAGCCCGTTATGGGAGAAAGCGTTGGAAACCCATACGCCTACACCAAGCGCCACCATCAATGGGTGAGTGAGGAAGTTCACGAATGATTAGGGAGCCTATAGTTGTTATTTGGCTTTATCATACTATTATACTATGTAGTATCAGTCATTATCGGCATAGTAAATAAGTAAGTAGGTATATTTATTAATAATTCGAATAAAAGATAAATTTATATAACACACCAGAATATAGATATAATGCTACATACATATATGTGTATATATATATATAGGGTGGCGCGCAAATAACCTTATAAAAAGTACCTTATAACACAGGTAATAAGGTACTTTTTATAAGGTTATTTTTGCGCCACCCTATATATACATATACAGCAGAGAAATTATGATACCTGGTCTATATGAAATGAATATTATCCTTATTCCAGTTTGATCGAAGGCAACGAATACCAGTTCCGCGTAATCGCGGTGAACAAGGCGGGCCAGAGCAAGCCATCCGAGGCAAGCAAGAACTTCGTAGCGAAGCCACGCTTTCTCGCGCCTAAGATCGACCGGCGACACCTGCGCGACGTCACTCTGTCCGCAGGTTCCACACTCAAGCTGGAGGCAGCTATCACCGGTGAACCCGCGCCAGCCGTGGAATGGAGGTGCGAACGCATTCTTAATGATTATATTTAGTATGGTTGTCATGGAAACCTGAAGGATTATGTTATATAAAACCCTACCATCTACCAAACATAACATGTGACTTCGGAGTTAAACCAGAGACCTTCGTTTAACAGGACAATATCCTTATAGAGTGTAATGGAAACGCTTAACATTTAGTCGTTATACAAACTTAGATGGTTATTTAACTTCTTTGATATTATTATTTACCGTTACGATTGCCCAAACGATGAGGAAAAAATTTACCAAAAGCTCGGTAAAGTGTATTAAGTTAGGAATATATTAAACACGTATCATTGTTTTTCAGATATCAGAACATGCCACTGCGCCCGTCGAAGGCGGTCACCATCGACTCTCCTGATTACTTCACTAAGCTGGTGGTGCGGCCAGTGCGTCGCGACGACTCCGGCGAGTACACGGTCACAGCGACCAACTCCAGCGGGAAGGATACAGTAACCATCAATGTAGTGGTTACAGATAAGCCCGCTAAGCCCGAGGGACCTCTACAGGTGAACATTTAAAATTTAACTGATTTTTATTTGGTGAACTTCAGCGTTAGATTAAAAATATCTTAGTTTTTTAATTATTACATATTCTTGCCTTATACCACGGAGATCCCTGGTTCGATTATGAGTCTACAGGTTGTGGAGTTTTGTTGTAGTGGAGTTATTTGGAACTTGCCTGGGTAATCACCATCGTATAAGGATGTTATAAATCTGCTGATATAACAGTATTGCTGCGTTGCGGCTATCAACATTTCCGAGAAAGAGTATCCGGGTCGAGCGCGCTTCACTATCCACCGTCTCGTTGTTACTTATTAACACCATATAAAATTGTGATGAAATGATAGCCTGCTGTAGAAATAAAACGGATTCTGAACTGTATTTTTGTTGAATGTGATTTAAAAAAAAAAAACATTTGTTAAAATGTTCACAGATCTCTGATGTGCACAAAGAGGGCGCTACTCTCAAATGGAAGAGGCCGAAAGACGACGGTGGGTCTCCCATCGAGTACTACCAAGTGGACAAGTTGGACACGGAGACTGGCTGCTGGGTGCCTTGCGCACGTTCTGATGAGCCGAGTTAGTATAATTAACTTCCAACTTTATATAATACCACACAAATAAAAAATCCTGTTATCTGGTTTGATCATGCAAAGAAACTCCATTTGCACTTCTCTACAGGTAAAAACAATGTAAACTATAATTTTTACACAACTCGCTATGTTTTGCATTATAGAGTGCGAGGTGACTGGTTTGACACCAGGCAAGGAGTACAAGTTCCGCGTGTCGGCCGTCAACTCGGAGGGCGAGTCGGAGCCGCTTGTTTCGGAGACAAGCATCGTCGCCAAGAATCCGTTCGATGAACCCGGTAATATTGGTCATACCAAATTAAGCATAGCGTAATATTGATAAAAACAACAACAAAAGTTGTTATTTGTAACAAGGCTGACGTTGAATAAATGTATTTTATTTTATACATATTTTAAATTAGAAGCCTTTACTTTTTTGCAGGTGCACCTGGAACGCCGTCGGTTACCGACTGGGACAAGGACCACGTGGACCTCAAATGGACTCCACCCAAGGAAGATGGTGGTGCTCCCATAGAGGGATACATCGTGGAGAAGAAGGACAAGTTCGGCAACTGGGAGAAAGCTCTCGAGGTGCCGGCTGATAAGACCACGGCCACAGTCCCAGACCTTATTGAAGGTCAAACTTATGAGTTCAGGTAAATTCCTTTTACCTTTGTCGTAATCTTATTAAAGAATAAAAAAATATTTTACTTTCTTTTCTACTGGAGAAAAGGCGTCACTTTATAGTACAAGCAGTATGACCAAGTGAACATCCATAACATTATTACGCCAGGTAAGATGGTTATAGACCTTCGTATTGCAAAGTTAGCATCCATAACATTATTACGCCAGTTAAGATGGTTATAGACCTTCGTATTTCAAAGTTAGGTAATGGATTTCTACTTAACCACTATTCATAATTCAGGGTAAGGGCTGTCAACAAGGCCGGCCCGGGTGAACCTAGCGATAGCACTCACCCGATCGTCACCAAACCCAGAAACATGGCGCCGAAAATTGACAGAACTAATCTCATCGACATTAAAATCAAAGTCGGACAGAAGTTCGGTTTTGACGTCAAGGTGAGTAACAATATATTTCCCATGCAAATATTTGGCACATTATCTAACAGTCATCATTTATGTTAAGCTCATTTTTAACAGTTATTTTTTTTTATTATAAAAACAATAGCGTTATAAAAGCAAATAGTTCCGTATAAAAATTTAACAATAAGGATGTTAATACTTTAGTATATCATTGCCGCTTTAATGTAATCGTTAACCATTTGCATTGCAATACGAAAATCCCTTGGTTCGGTTTTAAATCTTCCACCAGAGCAGCATTGCCGTGCGGAACGCAGAATCAACCTATGATAGCTAGATTATTCTGTGTGAGTGCGCTTATCTATCCACAGTCTCATTGTCACTTAACCGTGTGAAATTGAGGTCAAGTGTTAGCCCATTGGGAATAAAAAAATATTTTTGTGGTATTTGTTTTCACTTGCATGGTAATTAGCTGGCGAGATTAGTACGATTGAAGTCACCGGAATGATGTCGCCTGTTGTACGAATTGCTCACTGTAACGACGTATTACAATGCGCCACCGGTGGAATGACGATGAGGTCATTTTAAATTTTCTCCCATCGAATACACATTACTGATTAATTGATTAATACTGATTAATCAAGTATTTTTCACAACAGGTTTCCGGTGAACCAATGCCAGAAACGAAATGGTATCTCGCCAAGAAGGAGGTGAAGTCTTACGGCGACATGAGGGTACAGCATTCGGATTATAATACCAAGCTGAACTGTAAATCGGCCACCAGGGCGGATAGCGGCAGATATACGATCACAGCCGAGAACGCCAATGGCAAAGACGTGGCGGACGTTGAAGTTATAGTGCTCAGTGTGCCGAGCCCACCCGGAGGACCGCTTAAGGTTAGTAGTCAACATTAAATAGCATTTTACCAATGTGGTATAGTAATAACATAATAATCGTCTCATCGTTCCTTTGCTTTTGTAATAAAATTAACTACCAAACTTTGTTTAAATTAGATCCTTTTGCTGCATCGTATTTTTTTTGTACTAGTATATAAAAGAAATGATCTTTGACTTTGTCCTTATAACTTTTTATTAATTTAAATATATACAATTTATATTGTTATAGTTTAATTATAAATTCTTGCGGGACATCCTAGAGCATTGCGTAATACTCGGCCATATAACAGACCTAGGACTGAAAAAAGAGATTCCGAAATCCATTTATGTCAAAAAAGTTTTTGACCTTGCTGAAGGATTCTTTGAGTGTCCATAAAAAATCTGTTAACAACTTATTGTAGCTTGTGCACATTCTCTGTTTACCACAAGAGCAATTAGGAAATTGAGCAGGGTTCATAAGTTTACGCGCACATAATGATGATGCTTATTATTAATCTCGGTAATTCATAATATTTTATTTATTTGACCTTTGACCGTGTAATATCTTGTTTATTAGGTATCGGATGTCCATGCGCACGGAGCTAAACTCTCGTGGAACCCGCCTGCCGACGATGGTGGTCAACCAATCGAGAAGTACGTGGTGGAGCGCATGGACGAAGCAACCGGCCGCTGGGTGCAAGCCGGTGAGACCATCGGACCGGAGACTAACTTGGCCGTGGACGGGTTGCAGCCCGGTCACAAATACAAATTCCGTGTACGAGCGGTTAACAGGTAATATTGTTTATAACTAAATTATATGAAAGTAAATTTAATACGTAAAGTGATTTCCTGTTGTTAACCTCTGTGATAGCACAGTTTATAAAAGGCGTACGTTCGATCTGCACTAGTCTTTAGTTTCCAATGAAGAAAAACAGCACTAAGAAACCGACATGTTCCAAGAACACTAACCGTCGTGGGCAGGGGCCACTAACCAGCCTGCACAGGAGGCCACCAACCAGCCTGCACAGGAGCCACCAACCAGCCTGCACATGGCCAACTTAGTGGACAAATGGCTTTGTGTCTTCTTGTGAGAGAAGGCTCCTAGTTCCAGTAATAGGAACATTAAGGGGTTGTTCACTGTAAAGGATACGTAGATGAGATAATTTTTAATACTTTGAACGAAATACTTACATTATTTAAGAGGTTATTCTATATTTAATAATACCTATGATAAATAACCAGTAAATATGGTAAAGTAGTTGTTAAAAAACTGTGGAAAAATATAGTATTTTTTTATTTTTAATTTTAGACAAGGTAAATCAGAGCCACTCACAACACCCCACGCGACGGAAGCAAAGAATCCGTTCGACGTGGCGGGCAAACCGGGTACTCCAAAGATCAAAGACTTCGACAAGGACTTTGTGGAACTGGAATGGTCTCGACCGGAGACCAACGGTGGTGCTCCCATCACAGGATATGTTATCGAAAAGAAGGATCGCTTCTCACCTGACTGGGAAGAGTGTGCACAGGTAACTACGACGTAATATTTTTTTTTATGTAAATCGTCAGTGACAAACAATACAATTTATAAACTTTACATTAAAGTGGCGAGATACGTAAAAGTATACTATCTTTTTAAGTAAACAGCCTTCTTAAGGTTGCCATAACTGACTCGGGGTTTCACAACTGAATAGAGAGAAGACTATTTATACATCACACAGGCTAAGGATTAATGTAATATATCCACTATTAAAACGTCAATTTTCACAGGATGTTTTCCTTCACTATGCAATTGTACAAAACATCAGTCTCTTTTTAATCAAAATGACTCGTTGTTAAAACACAACATGCAACTGTTAAACAATATTAATCAAGATAAATTTTTAATAAATTAAAAATTTTCAGATCGAAGGCGATGTCACTACCGGCAAAGTCCCCGACCTTATTGAAGGCAACACATACGAGTTCCGCGTACGCGCAGTCAACAAAGCAGGCAAGGGTGAGCCTAGCGACGGAACGGCACCACACCTTGCTAGGCCCAAGAACTTACCACCTAAAATCGATAGGAATTACATGTTCGATATTAAGATCAAAGTTGGCCAAAACTTTGACCTCGAAGTACCCGTGGCTGGAGAGCCAACGCCTACCAAAGAATGGCTACATGGAGATAACGTCGTTATTAACACTGATAGAATCAAAATCGTCAATGATGCTCATACCACGAAGTTCCGTGTGATTGATGCAAAGAGAGTAGACTCCGGAACATACACACTTAAAGCCAAAAATATCAATGGCACTGACTCTGCTACCGTTAAAGTTTTAGTTATGGATGTGCCGACCGCGCCGGAAGGACCGCTCCGTGTGGATGACATCACCAAATCCGGCTGCTCTCTACGCTGGCGGCCACCTAAAGATGATGGTGGATGCGAGATTACACACTATATTGTCGAGAAAATGGATCAAGAGAATCTACGCTGGGTACCCGCTGGTGAAGTCCAAGGCTGTCATATGCGAATTGATCATCTTATTGAAGGTCACGATTACAACTTCCGTGTCCGTGCCGTTAACAAACAAGGTGAATCACAACCTCTAGTAGGTCAAGAGCCAATTACAGCTAAAGACCCATACGGAACGCCTGACAAACCCGGTACTCCCGTTGTCAAAGACTGGGACAAAGATCACATGGATTTGGAATGGGTACCACCAAAGAAAGACGGTGGTGCTCCGATCACAGGATATATCATCGAAGCAAAGAAAAAGTACGGTCCTTGGGAGGTTGCGGCTACTGTACCTGGTAACCAAACTACAGCTACAGTACCAGGTTTGCAAGAGGGAGAGGAGTACGAGTTCAGAATTATTGCCGTGAACAAGGCGGGCAATGGTGAACCAAGCGACGCGTCGACTCCTCAAGTGGCTAAAGCTCGATTCTGCGCTCCGCACTTCGATAAGATGCTCCTTGCAGATAAAACCGTTAAGGCTGGTCAGCGCATACAATACGAAATACCAATTGAAGCATCTCCTAAGCCGACTGTCGAGTGGCAAATCAATGGTAAAGTGGTACAGCAGTCTGATAGAATTGATATTCAGATATTACACAACAGGGTTATTTTAGACATTCCATTCTCCGTTCGTTCTGACGGAGGAGTTTACAAACTGACCTTAAAGAATGATTTGGGTATATGCTCAGCATCGGCTCAAGTTACAGTATTAGACAAACCATCGAGGCCAGAGAAGCCACTTATTGTGTCTGATGTAACAAAGGAATCGTGCTCTCTTTCATGGAAAGTGCCGCTTGATGATGGCGGATCGCCTATCTTGCATTATATAATCGAGAAAATGGATTTATCTCGTGGTACATGGTCTGATGCTGGAATGAGCACCTTCTTCTCCCACCAAGTCACCAGGCTTATACATATGAAAGAGTACTTATTTAGAGTAAGCGCAGTCAACGCTATTGGCCAATCTGAACCTTTAGAATTAGACCGCGCTATAGTAGCCAAGAACGAATTCGATGAACCGACTGCTCCGGGTAAACCTGTGGCAACAGATTGGAGCAAAAATCACGTCGACTTAGAATGGGCTGCGCCCAAATCCGATGGTGGGGCTCCTATCACCGGATATATTGTGCAAAAGAAAGAAAAAGGCAGTCCATACTGGGTGAATGCTGTTCATGTACCTCCTAAACAAACTAAAGCCACTGTACCAGACCTGATAGAAGGTCAAGATTATGAATTTAGAGTCATTGCAGTTAACCAAGCTGGACAATCCGAACCGAGTGAACCCTCGGATATTACTACTGCTAAAGATCGATTTGTCGCACCAAAGATCATTACGCCACTCAAAGAGGTACGTATTAAAGCTGGACTCATTTTCCACTTGGACGTCGACTTTATCGGGGAGCCAATTCCCGAAGTCAAATGGACCTGTGATGGTAGAACTGTTGTTACTAATGAAAGAACTACAGTTACTTCAGTGGGACATCACACGATTATTCACACTGTGAATTGCAAACGCTCGGATGCTGGCAAATACAATCTGTTCTTGAAGAACGACTCTGGATCTGACGAAGGAAGCTTTGAATTAATCGTATTGGATGTACCTGGAGCTCCGCAACCTCCGTTCGAGTACGAAGAAATCACTGCGCAGTCTGTCACTTTATCGTGGAAACCACCTAAAGACAATGGAGGTAGTGAACTTACAGCGTATGTTATTGAGAAACGTGATTTGACTCATGGAGGCGGATGGGTTCCTGCTGTGACATATATTAACCCTAAATACACACACGCAACGGTGCCGCGTTTATCTGAAGGCACGAAGTACGAGTTTAGGGTGTTCGCAGAAAACTTACAAGGCCGATCTGAGCCACTCGTAACCGACAAACCAGTTGTCGCAAAGAACCAATACACGGTACCCGGAAAACCAGGCAAACCAGAGCTTGTGTCTGCGGATAAAGATCATATTAAAATTAAATGGTCATCACCTATCTCAAACGGTGGCTCCAATATTCTGGGATACGACGTTGAAAGACGAGACAAAGCGACAGGTAGGTGGATTAAACTTAACAAAGAACCAGTTAGGTTCAGTGAATACGACGATGACAGGGTACAAGAAGGCCACCAATATGAATACAGAGTATCTGCTGTTAACGCTGCCGGACCTGGCCAACCTTCTGATCCATCTAATGTGATTATTGCCAAACCAATGAAAGAAAAACCGAAGCTCTCGTTGGATCATCTCATTGGCCGTAAGATTAAGGTCCGTGCTGGTGAACCAATTAACATTAACATTCCAATCGCTGGTGCACCAACACCTAAGATCACCTGGACGAAAGGAGCAGTTTCACTTGTGCCTTCACACAGATTATCTACCGAGACTAGTCCTGATGAGACCAAACTAAGCATTGAAAAGTCAACTAGGGACGATGCTGGTAAATATACTATTACAGCAAGTAATGAATACGGGAAGGATTCTGCTGACATCGAAGTCATTGTTGTAGATAAACCTGGAATACCTAAAGGACCACTATCATGTACACCGGTCACACATGAAACTATGAGCTTAAGTTGGTTACCGCCTGTAGATGATGGCGGAAGCGAAATCACTGGTTATGTTGTTGAGGTTGCAGAGTTCGGAATCAACGACTGGCGTACTGTTGCTGGTTTCTGTCCTAAGTGTTCATTCACAGTTAAAAACTTAACGGAGGGCAAGAAATATGTATTCAGGGTTCGTGCAGAAAACTTGTACGGGCTTTCCGAGCCGCTCGAAAGCAAGCCAATCGTCGCAAAATTACCTTTCGATCCACCAGATGCGCCAGATACACCAAAGATTACTGGTTACAGCGCAAACAGCTGCTCTCTTGAATGGCAACCACCAGCAAACACTGGAGGAAAGCCTATTACTGGTTATAATGTCGAAAAGAGAGAACGAGGTGGCGAATGGATAAAGGTTAACAACTATCCTACTCCAAATACCTGTTACACCGTTCAAGACTTACGAGAAGGTAACCGCTACGAGTTTCGAGTTGTTGCTGTTAATGAAGCTGGTCCTGGTAAACCGAGCAAACCAACTGAACCGATTATCGCACAAACACAGAGACTTAAACCGAGCGCTCCTGAGGCACCTAAACCCGATAGGATTACTAAAGATTCTGTCACGCTTTCATGGAGACCACCAAAGAGTGATGGTGGTGCTAAAATTAAAGGCTATATTATACAACAAAAGGCTAAAGGGGACAAAAACTGGAATGACGTTAATGATGTACCTATTCCAAATCTTGTTCACACTGTACCAAAACTTAAAGAAGGTGAAGAGTATCAGTTTAGAGTCATCGCGGTCAACGAAGTCGGAAATTCAGAACCGAGCAAACCAACTTCTGATATCACTATTGCGGAACAACCTAACAAACCATGCATGGATCTTGGAGGTGTTCGCGACATCACAGTTCGTGCGGGTGAAGACTTTTCTATTCACGTGCCATATACTGGATTCCCACAACCGACGGCTTCTTGGTTCGCCGACGACAATCTTGTAGACGTTGAAGGTGATTCTAGAATATTCCAAAAAATCACACCAGACTTCGCCTCATTGGTCGTTAAGAACGCGAAGAGATCTGATGGCGGACAGTACAGGTTACAGCTTCGCAACCCATCGGGATACGATACGGCCACGATTAACGTACGCGTGCTCGATAGACCGGGTAAACCTGAAAACCTTCGTGCTGACGAATTCGAAGGTGAAGCACTCACGTTGTACTGGAACCCACCGAAAGACAATGGTGGCGGTGAAATCACTAACTACGTGGTGGAAAAACGTGAAGCACGTTCCCCAACGTGGACCAAGGTTTCTGGATACGTCACAACACCGTTCTTGCGCGTGAAAAACTTGACTGTCGGAAGAGATTACGAGTTTAGAGTAATGGCTGAAAATCAATATGGACAATCCGAACCGGCACAGACTACTGAGCCTATCAAAGCTAGACATCCATTCGACCCACCAGGCCCACCGGGCGTTCCACGCTCTGTGGAAACGACAGAATCATCTATCACAGTTACGTGGACCAAACCTCGCAACGATGGTGGTTCCCCTATCACCGGTTACATACTTGAAAAGAGGCTTATTACTGAAGATAAATGGACAAAGGCCTCGCATGCACACATTCCAGACACAACGTACAAAGTGATCGGATTAATCGAGAACCATGAGTACGAGTTCCGTGTATCGGCCGTGAATGCGGCTGGACAGGGTCCATGGTCGCAAAGCTCGGACGCCATCCGCGCTTGTGCACCGCCCAACTGCCCGCGTATCACCAGTGACCTCAGCCTGCGGGACATCACTGTCATTGCCGGAGAAGAAATCAAGATTACTGTGCCGTTTACTGGCAATCCAAGACCAAAGGTGATTTTTGTAATCATTTATTACAACAGTTATTTCAATCGACTATTAAATCGCGTAATTAAATAACGTTTTTTCTAAATTGCGAAATTAATATATATTTGATCGCATATTGGATATTTTCTCCACTTCATTATTCAGCCTAGTTTATTGATATGACACGTTATGCAATATTAATTAATAAACATCAAACTACCTGCTATAGGTAGTAGGAGGCATATGTTGTCGAAGACCGTTTAAGTAGATACCGCCGCAGCACTAATTTCAGCTGTCAAAGAGTAATGTGTAAACATTAACTTGTGTAGCTATTGAAATTACTGGGGTAAGGAGACAACATTTTACTCCTCTTGTCCACAAATACAATATGGTGCAATTTATGTCATCCTAGGTAGCGCCACAATGTTAAGCAGGCATATCGCTACTATTAGGTGTTGGTCCCGCTCTTGCCGTCATTTCGTGGAAATATAATAAAATGCTTTGTTTTTATAAAAACGTATCCACTCTGCATCAGGTATCATGGATCATTAATAACGACGAGGTGTTCCCCGACAACCGCATCCGATTCGTGACTTCGGACCGGGACACCGTCTTCCACAACTCCAGTGCAAAGCGTTCCGACACCGGCTCTTACACCGTGCAACTGCTCAACAGCGAGGGTTCAGACAGCGGCACGTGCAGGGTCAGTACTTCCTACTAATGTGACATAGGTGCTTCATTCGGGATCAATCTCGACGTCGATTTTAAATATTTTTAATTTATTTACTTAATACGAGTCAAATAATTTACTCTATCGTTTCCACAGGTGTTAGTGGTTGACAAGCCTTCTCCACCAGTGGGTCCACTAGACTGCTACGATATCACGCCGGATACATGTACATTGTCGTGGAAACCGCCGCTAGACGATGGCGGTTCACCTATCACCAACTACATTGTCGAGAAGATGGACAACACCGGAGTAAGTATCATAAGTGTTTGTGTAATTATTGTCACTTTCATCATCTTCATCATTATAGCTTATTGATATTGATGAAAAATAACAAATTTTTTTATGTGAAAATACATAAGTAGATAGTAATTGAGTAGCTAGAAAATGTAAGTTAGTTTTATGATATATCCATAAAAGTGTGCCAATAAAAATATACATGAAATTTCGTGTAAAATTTTTCATTTACATACTTCGTTTCGTTCTGAAATACTTAACAACTTGATTTATTTTATTTAATATCCATTGAAACTTCTAACAAAATTTCTTGTATTTGCTATTACCAGGTGTGGTCTAAGATTTCATCGTTTGTCCGTAACTGCCATTACAATGTCATGGGACTGGAACCGAACAGGAAATACACGTTCCGCGTTCGAGCCGAAAATCAATATGGTGTGTCAGAACCACTGACAATGGACGACTCAATTACAGCCAAGGTTTGTAGATTCTTTTATACGATTTAAATTAAATCTATCACCTTATTTTTTTTAAGATCTTTAAAATTTTTTTGCTTCGTGATTTATAAAACAATTTGATAACAAGTTATGTACAAGGTTTTGGTGCCTCCGTATTTAATTTCCTTTATAACAGTGTTCGCTGTCAGAGGGCAAAATGTATTTTTACAAGATTCAATTTACCCTAGATGTCACTAGTCTCGTTTCGGGTAAAATAAAATGAGCTTTATAATCAAAAACATCATTTTGACTTATCTTGTTGGCAAGAATACACGACGCACTAAAGTTTGTAAAAAAAAATTGTTGTTTAAATATTGTTGCGCATTACACAGTACCCGTTCACGGTTCCGGATGCGCCCGGAGCACCGCGCGTGCTCGACTGGGACGGATCCACAGCCACGGTCACATGGGACAGACCGCGTTCCGACGGCGGCGCCAGGATACAGGGATACAAGCTCGAGTTCCGTGATCTGCAAGACACTGTCTGGTCTAGCGCGGACTACCTCGTCAAGGAATGCAGTTATCAGGTCTGAAATTGTATAAATAATACAAAATTTACTTAATCGTTTGAAAACTAAAGTTGCAAATGCTAAATTGCGATCTGCGGAAGTTAAATTTTTTAATAAATATAATTATGGACTCGTAGTTTTGAATTGACTTTCTAACACAGAGAACTAGAATAAAAATCGGACTGATCTCTTACTAGTTTTATCGTCTTAACTATCACCAAATTGTTACGGGTGGACATTACCGCCTTACTCGTCTCGACATTTCCTCAAATAAAAAAAATCATTGCCGATATACGTCAACTGCTGGTCATAGGCCTCCCCCAAAGAGCTTCACATCGATCGATCTCGCATCCAGATGCTACGATAGGCAAATCGGGACCGTCCAAATACAATATAAACACAATACACGTTTTCTTTATAAAAATTTGAAAATATTTGTAATATTTATAATTATCAGGCGTATAATCTGGAGCCGGGTCACGAGTACGAGTTCCGCGTGCGCGCTAAGAACGCAGCCGGCTTCGGCAAGCACTCGGCGAGCTCGGCGCCGTTCCGTGTGCGTGCCCGCGCCGGCCCGCCCGGCCCGCCGCAGTCGCCGCGCGTGCTGCGCGTCGGACGCAATTACGTCGACCTGGCGTGGCAGCCGCCGACCACTGATGGCGGTGAGTGGTCGTACTCAACAACAAACGAATATGTGCCTCTTCCAATTATTTCCACACCGATTAGTTATGCGCCCCTGTATGCAATGGTTTCCCAAGATCAGCAGAAAAAAAATACGATGTAAAATATACTAATTCTGTTACATGTCTGTAGGCTCACGTGTTACCGGCTACATAATCGAGCGGCGCGAAATAAGCAGCTCGGTGTGGATCAAGTGCAACGACTACAATGTCCAGGACACCAGTTTCACAGCGCTGAACTTGCACGAGCGCAGCGACTACGAATTCAGAATCATCGCTGTCAACGCTGCCGGTTAGTCCGCAGACTCGCATGTCATCATTAGTTATAGCAGTATTACCTTATATCTCAAAGTGACGAGAGCAATTTTTGTCATCCTATCTAGCGCCACGTTTTATGGGCAAGCCTGTCACTTACCATCAGGTAAAAGTCTGTCCGTTCCGTAGTTGCACCGAAGTAAAATAAAAATTATTTAACATTTAATGTTCTTTTATGTAAAGATTTTATCTGAAATGAAAATAATACCGAGCAATTTCCATTCGAAGGGCCGCAAAAAATTTTGCTCACGTAATTTTAACACCTAATAATAATCCGTTATCATTTACAAACTTATATTGTTACAATATAACGTGTTTTAAATTAATTCCACTTACAAATAACTGTCACTATAGGCAAATCGGAACCGTCCAGCTGCACGACGCCTGTACGCACCGGCGAGGAGGCGGGCGGCATGAAGCCAGAGTGGCTCAAGCCGCTACCACCGACTACGACTGCGCCGCTGGGCCGACCCTACACTCTCCAGTGCCAAGCCAGCGGCACACCCGTGCCCACCGGACGCTGGCTAAAGAACGGACGGGAAATCGTCCTTGGCTCCAGGTAATTGGATTATCATCAACCAATTGCAAAACTGTCGCCTTGTGATTTACTCCTTACACATTAGTTTTGATTATCAGCGTCATCTTCATTTCAGCTAATTGGTCCGCTGCTAAACATAGCTTCTATAATCTATAAAAATTTCACGTCCATTTATCAATATTTTTGGGCGCAAATAATATAACAGACATATTCACTTTCGTATTTATAATATATAGTATATAATTTACAATTTTCACTTCTACCTGTTGCAAATAATGTTTATCTATCTGTTTAGATACATCGCGGAATCCCGCGAAGGTACGCTAAAGCTGAACATCCTGGAGGTAGCGGACGGAGACGAGGGTGATTACACGTGCGAGGCAATCAACAGTCTCGGCCTCATCTACTGTATTGGACATCTCAAGATCGGAAGTAAGTTTTAATAGTTACAAGAGATCCTTCAATCGTCCTGTCCTGTCAGAATAGAATTAGGAGTTATCTGCTCACAATTCACATCACTAATCTCAAAATTGATCACTAATTAATCATCTTTAGCCCGCCGTAGGTAGCTGTAAACTGATACTTGAGTACCTAGAGCACAAGCCTAAGCACTTAAAAGTGCACCTTGATACAAAGTTATAAAGTACTGTGTTTTTTTTATCTTTATCGAAACGAAAAAAGTATTCATCCCACTAACTTTTAGGAGTGAAAACTACTCTTGCGCAACTTTCTTGTTCCTCTGGGTCCTTGTTTTAGTTACAACTAGGGATCTAAAGTAAAAATAAATCTTACTAAAATTGTATTGATTTAGAGTTACCGTGTAAAACAGTTTTTAGATAAAGTTATTAATCTGAAAATTTGTTACTTTACAACCAGGCCCACCTCGCATCACACGCATGCCGGGTGATCTCCACCTCCCAGAGCACGACAACACAAAGATCAAGATACTGTACTCCGGTGACCAGCCCGTCGACGTAACTCTATCCAGGGACGGTCGCGTGCTTAGTGATACACCGCACCTCAAATTCACAGTCTTCGACGATTATATACTGATCTTCATAAAAGACATCACTAAGGATGATATGGGTAAATTGTTTTTTCTAATCTTTTTTGTAATTTGTATTACCTAGACTTCAATCAAAATGAGGAATGTAATCCTTTCTATTGTTTTAAATGTTTCATCGTTAAATAATAACACCGTTGGTTTTAATAATAAATAAATAATCCAATTAACTAATGTAAATTTCATGTGATTATATCATTTCAAATGTTATGAAAAACAACAGCAGCATAACTAATTTGTGCATATTCCTTCCTACCGTATTTTTATATAACATTCATACAAAAACATTAAAGTCGGGTAACCAGGTAAATGATATATATATATATATATATATATATATATATATATATATAACACGTTTAAATACAACAGGTACATACAAACTGACGATCAAGAACAACTCGGGCGAGGCGTCGGACTCGTTCTCGGTGACGGTTACCGGATTGCCGGGTCCGCCGCAGGGCCCGCTGGAGATGAGTGACGTCACGCGACACACTTGCGCGCTCGCCTGGCGCCCGCCCGCGTACGACGGCGGTCTGCCAGTTACACACTATGTCGTTGAGCGCGCTGACGCCTCCGGCACCAATTGGATCACCATTGCCTCCTCAGTGCGCGATACCAGGTTCACTGTGCACGGCCTCACTGAGGGCCAGGAATACAACTTCAGGGTTCACGCGGCCAACGACAATGGCATTGGACCCGGATTAGAGGGTGTTAATCCGATTAAGGTAATTGATATTATTAATTAAATCTATATGGCATCTCTTTTCAGAGGTCTCTATTAATAAAAATAAATGTTTTAGTTCTTGATCGTTTATCGGTACCTTTTATTAATCGAACAGTCCGTTTCGAGAAGTACTATCAAAACACCTAGTTTTGTCAAAAAACATTTACCAAACATCAAGATTCAGACGTTTAGATTTGAAAACCACTGTAACTAGTGAAGTGATTGTAATCACGATAATTAACATTCTATGTCCAAAGGAGAAGCACAATGTAATGCAGTGTATATCATTCTAACTAGCGCCATGTTATTACAGGCGGGCGTATTAATAAAAACCACTAATTCTTGAACAGCTCTGAGTGGAGATTCTAACAACCAGTTAAATGTAGCAATGCAATGCAAAGTTCCATTTGCCTCTGATGGATATAAAAAAAAAAAATTTGATAGGTAAAGTTGTAACATTTTACGTTCAGGCAAAGGCACCATTCGACCCACCATCGGCGCCTGGCATACCGAAAATCCTGGAAGTCGGAGGACACTTTGTGCATCTGGAATGGGATAAACCCGAAAGTGACGGAGGCGCCAGGATACAAGGTAACCAAACGTCTAGTAATAAACACGGTGATACATCTCTCTTCCAGTAATTTTAAGATAATTTACTAGATAGACATTTGTTGAACCAAAGCACATTTAAGATTGCATACTTCTACTTGGCGGCAGAAACAGGGTATGAGGTTTTGTTTACCTTGATCATTTTCTCCAAGAGATAGAAACACTAGAATTAGATCCGAATTAATGTTGTAGTTATTTTTAAACATAAATCAGAGTAAATTGTTGTCTATTTGTTCTAACCGTCGCACTCCTCCAGGATACTGGATTGACAAGCGCGAGGTTGGTTCGAGCAGCTGGCAGCGCGTAAACCCGACGCTGTGCCTACCCAATCAGCTGAACTGCGCGAACCTGATCGAAGGACGCCAGTACGAGTTCCAAGTTACAGCACAAAACGAGGCCGGCCTCTCACCACCCAGTAGCGCCAGCCAGCAAGTGAAAGTTGTCGATCCTAAAGGTAAGAAGATTGAATATATAAAAAATATGGCCATGGATGGTCAAAGCGTGTTCAAATAAACTCTTCCAAATCCTGTGACAGTGGCCCAGGAGTCAAGGCCCAGGCTTAAGAGGCATAATATACAAAACGGTAAACGAACAACATCGGAAAGAAACCCTTTCTTATTTTTGTTTTACGTGGGGGAATTGCATAACTGCCCTCGTAGGGGCAAATACAAGTTATGTCAGACTTGCACCGACTAAAACCCCCACGATTTTCCACCGTCATTGCTCTACGGCGGGGCCGTGGGAAGGGTTTAGCACATGTCCGCAACCCCTCCACCCCTCCCTTCCAGCGTTGGCTGCACCGCGTAGCTCCATCACAAAGGGAGAGACCCCTCCTATTTCCACCTCTACAAGGGCGCGCCGGGGATACTGCGCGCCCGCAGCCCACCTGCACATATCTAAAGTGAGCTCACGGAGCTGACCTACAGCGGTCATTTCAAACCGGGTTTACACCTCGGACCGGCCGGTTAGGTTTCTCGTATCTTCACCGTCGGTAATCAAGCCACGGCTACTGAGCCGGGACTTAGTAGCGGCTACAAGGCGGGAACCTGTTCGGGGCGATCCCAAAGAAATCTAGCCTGTTCCAAGAACAAAGACTTTCGTGGACTTGTGATATCCGCCAACCCGCACTTGACCGGTATAGTGGATAAATTGCCTCAATCCTCTTCTTGTACGAGAAGGTTCTTGAATCCCCGCTCAAAGCCGTTTGTATTTAAAATACACAAAATGTCATTTAATCAAGATTGTTAGTAATCGTTGTCAATAAATATACAACAATTACAATAAAGTTTTTTATTTGTTTTTTTTCTTTTGCAGCGGCAACTCCGCCGGAGATCGTAAAGCCGTTGAAGAACGCCAATTGTATCCAGAACCACAACGCCAAATTCCAGTGCACCATCACCGGATCACCCAAACCCACCATTACGTGGTACAAAGGTAAATGGTTTTTATTTATTATTATCAAAAATTTGGTAATGCGAACTGAACCCCCAGACTACGTGTTGTCTATTGTGTTGATCTCAATTACGCAGTATCAAGAAATGTGGCAGTGAATGATGATCTCACGTGTTGACGACCGGGAAACAGCGTTGTTATGACCACTAACCAAGCTCCGCTCCATGTGACCCCAGAATCAGTCCAAAGACGTTCGTATCCCTATATCAACCGTGGGACACTGCGCAGGCTGGAGACAATTTAACCACCAAATCTGCTTAGTTGGAATTATTTATTATTAGACTAGGTTATTAATGTAACCCGACAACCGGCGAAGGGGAAAACCGAAGTTGCGATGACTGAATGTAGTGACAAAGGATATGATGAGCTGCGATCTCAAGGAAAGAAGCAAATAAAAATTCATATAGAGCGAAGTGGAGTGAGAGAAGTAAGAGAGCAGACCTTGCCATAACACGGGACAAGTGGTAAGGAGAAGAAGAAGATTGTAGCAACTCTTGTGTTTATTAAGAACAATGTATTTTTTTTCTATCTAGAATGGCTATCGTAGGGTACATGTACTATGAATATGAGATCCATAAGTTTAAAAAAAAAATGATAATTTTGCAGGTGCGCGCGAAATAACGAATGGGCCGCGTTACCGCATCTGGAGCGAGGGTGACAACCACTTCCTGACCGTCGCAGACGTATTCGGCGAGGACGCGGACGAGTACGTCTGCCGTGCCGTCAACCGTGCTGGCGTCAAGAGCACCCGTGCCGAGCTACTCATTATGAGTGAGTACTTTTACTCTACGAATATGAAATTTTATTCCACAAAGCGATAAGACTAGTAAGACGTTCATCCGATGTTTATTAGTAATATATGTTTTATTGCTTAAGATTATTTTCTGTAACTACTATGAAATGTTTAACACTTTCAGCTGCACCGAAATTGAACGTGCCGCCTCGCTTCCGCGACACAGCATACTTCGACAAGGGCGAAAACGTCGTTATAAAGATCCCATTCACCGGACACCCGGTGCCTAAGATCACGTGGGTACGAGAGGGAGAGACAATCGAGTCCGGCCTGCACTATCATGTAGAAAGAAAAGGTAAGGATGAATGCTTAACATATTTTTGTTATCACTTGTCCTCAATCTCACAGAATATTAAGTGACAATTAAGCCGCGGCCGGCAAAGTGCGCTCGCCCAGAATACGTCAGCTCATTTATAATGACGGTCGTAACACAACTCTGCTGGTGTGGGAATGCTGGGTTTAGAATATGAAAGTGACAGCTGCTTAGTATATTCAAAAAATCGGCCACAGACCACAAACCGCAATATGTGACCAAGGGACCTTGATGTTACAAATAAAGCAGGTTCATCGGCTCGGCAAAGGAGGTGTTGAGAATTCAAATACTCGACTGCCTTAATAAATCATATACATTTACAGTTTAAAAACTTCAAATAATATTGTTGTCTATCTCATGTAATTTACAGAGCGTCACGCCATCCTGACCATTCGCGATGCAAGTAAGATGGATTCCGGTCCTTACAGGATCACAGCTGAGAATGAACTGGGACAGGATTCTGCTGTTATCAACATTGAAATCAGCGGTAAGCTTTACTTAGGCTTTTAAACTATTCTTTTTTATGTAAAAAGGGTTTTCGAAATCTTCTACAGTCTCTCCGTGTTACTAGAGATTCGATTACCCACTGCACCACAAGAATAATAAAAGTTATGTAAATGAGTTACTTAATCAAATTATTATGTACGCCAGACCGTCCGGATCCCCCGCGCTTCCCAGCAGTGGATAGTATCGGCGTGGACTCGCTCGCTGTCAGCTGGCGCGCGCCTGTATGGGATGGCGGCTCGGACATCACCAGCTACTTGGTGGAGAAGAGGGAGCACCCAATGACCAGCTGGATCAGAGTCGGTACCACCAGGTCAGTACAACAAAGAGTAGCATTTAATGAAATACATTTGTAGACGTGAAGTAAGTTGATTTTTATTTCCTGACAAAAAACAAATGGTAGACCTTTAAAATGGCATAGGTCCTAATCCTTATTATACAATCTTCATTCTGCTAACCTACCATGTTAAATATTCCAGATTTACAACAATGGCGGTAACCGGTTTGGTTCCGGGCAAACAGTACGAATTCCGCGTCTACGCCGAGAACATCTACGGCCGTTCCGATCCAAGTGAGCCCACGACCCTCGTGCAGACCAAGTCCATTATCAAGAAGGAGTTCAAGAAGAAGGAATATCCAGGTAGAAGAACAACATTTGATTGATTATGCTACTTTCTAATAGTATTGCTTTCTCTTAAAAAAACCCACGGAGCTTGTAAATTAATTGTTACATTCTCATTAATACATTTATAATATTTCATGTCAGATGTTTTCAGTAGTGAGTGAGCAGTATGATTTAGGATTAAAATAGAAAAAAAAATATTTAAAAGTATGATTTATTCTCTTGCATACTTTAAGTAATATAATAAATAAGTAGATAATCAAATGAATTAATTTATTTCAGTGGATGAGAGTGGCAAGCGTATCCGCACTAACGCTGACCACGGCCCGATTAAGGACTACGACAGTTACGTGTTCGACGTGTACAGCAAGTACGTGCCGCAGCCCGTGGACATCAGCACTTGTTCCGTTTACGACAAGTACGACATACTAGAAGAGATTGGTGAGTACGCATTTACAGCGTGCAGGCGTGTAGTGTATATAGTTGACGTCATAACGAGATTAGAAAGTGAGGCACTCTATCTACCTCCGTCGTGCGCAGCAAAGCACTTGTAACTCGGTGTTAAATTTATACTCACGCCAAATTTTGATTGTAATTACTACAGTGTAACGGAAATTGATTATACGACCAACAGATCTCGCAAATTATATCAAAGTGGATAATAAAAAAGTCTATACTAATGTTTGAAATTGTATTCGTGTAAAATAACATTAACTGATCTAAGGCCGGCCCTTTAAGAGGGCGACTACACAGCGCTGTGAATGCGGTTTTTATTTTCAACTGATTTCAGTCCCATTGACATATTTAATACCGTCTTAGAATTCATTACTAGCTATGTATAGAAATAATAAAATAATTTTGCCCCAGGGGATTAAACTGTACGGCCATAATTGAAGTAGTCTCATTTTAGAATGTAGAATTAACTATTTCACAACTTAGTACTAAAACTAGCTAAATGATAATAAGCATGCATTTTAGTATAGTTTTAATTAGTAGACTGAAAGTAGTAGTTTACCTTGCGTCGAACACTTCACGCCGTAGAATATTTATGTTGAAAAAAAAAATAATGTGCTATCGTGATTTCTGGCACTAGTAACATGGATGTCCCTTGATTCAAATCCAGGGCCACATTTGAGGTCTGGTTAGTCATAACTACTACCCACAATCATATAATTTTGCTGCCGTAACATCTAGGCCGGAGTATTCTAAGCGAGCACGCTGCACCATCCACAGTCTGGTTTTTATTTAACACCGTGTGAAAATTAAATAAAACGTTAGCGATATTGTAGATAAAAAAAAAATGTTATTGTAATATGAGCATGGCAGCTAAAGTAGAACTAAAACGAACTCACGAAGTGGCTTGGGACGAAATCGAAGAGTGAATCTTTTTGTGTAACACCAAACTAACAATAGTACGAAGTTGAACTTTAAGTTTTAAGTACAAAGTGATGAATTTCGCAGGTGACTTCGTGAGAGCCTCTTCTAAGCGGAAACGCGCCGGAGGTCTGTGTGTGTGAATAGATCGATGTAGTGCATCTCTCTCTGTCTGCATCTCTCTGTCTCACACGCACACTGCTATCAAATAAATTTATTCTTACTTTAGTTTTATCTTACGAAGGTGTATTTACACGAGACCGAGAAAGACGACAATTTACCAAAGTATCTAACATGTACATCGGAAATCGTTAGAAATTTACTTAATGTCCTTCCGGAAATTGTACGACGTTTAAAATATTTTACAATCGCAAAGTACTTCGTTTAATCACGCCTTCATATTAATTCATAATTATTATTATTTGAGCATGAATATATTTACTCGTTTTTATAATTATTTATTGCATTATAAATGCTGTATTAGATTTTTTCCTAATAGAAACGTATTATAGTATTTATCGGTTTTTCTTATTTTTAAATAAAACCTAAGTATATTTTTAATATATATTCAATTCGCACGTTATTGCTTTGTTTCAAACAATGGTGATCGCTCGTAAAGTAGATTAATCCTAAACATATTAATAAAAATATTATTATAATAAAGACTAAAATTAGAACTGTTGTTGACTGCTAAAAACGTTATAAAATCAAGCACGTTAGACTAAAAAATTGTAGAAATTTTAAGCCTAATGTATTAAACAAAAAGTATATAACAATTCCTCTGTTCGAGCTATCAACTTAAAGGAGCGGAAGTATTCAGGGCGGGTACGCTTTACCGTTCACGACCTCGATCACTGCACATCATCTGAAATTGAGGTCAAGAGTTAACGCATTATAAATAAAATATTCATAATTTCGCAAGCATGAGGTTGATGTAAATGTTGTAGGCACAGGCGCGTTCGGCGTGGTGCACCGGTGCCGCGAAAGGAGCACCGGCAACTACTTCGCAGCGAAGTTCATACCAGTGTCAGGAGCGATGGAGAAGGAGCTCATCAAGAAGGAGATCGACATAATGAACCAGCTACATCACAGGAAACTGATCAATCTGCACGACGCGTTCGAGGATGATGATGAGATGGTCCTCATATTCGAATTGTGAGTGTTATTATTTTTTTATAGCGTAGTTTCACAATTGACTCTGTAAGGTTCTAACTACAGGAACACGAGGCCTTCTCTCACAAGGAAATAGTAAAGGCCGTTTATCCACCATTCTGTCCAAATTTGTGTTAGTTATTCATTCAAGTGGTGTTGTTCTAGATTATTTTAATTATTTTGTGTATTCCTGAGAAGACTCAAATTACGAGGCTTAACATCTCTGTCATCTAGGCGAAGGGTGCAGTGAGGTCCAAAGTTATATTATTATGTACTTCTTTCGTCAAATAAAACTTTATTCTGTCTACTCCACAGCCTGTCGGGAGGTGAGCTCTTCGAGCGTATAACGGAGCCGGGCTACAGCATGAGCGAAGCGGAAGCCGCTCACTACATGCGACAGATCTGCGAGGGTGTGAGACACATGCACGAGCAGAACATAATTCATCTAGATCTCAAGCCCGAGAACGTCATGTGCCAGACGAGGACAGGAACAGATGTCAAGGTGAGCATTGGGTACAAACACAGACTATGCAATTATTATTAAAGGATGAAAAAGGCGCTGTCTATGATCTTTGACGGTCTTCACCGAGGAAATCTATGCAGTAAAAACTTGCCTCTCCTCTGAATTAAATATTTTTTTACTTTAGATCATCGACTTCGGTTTAGCCACAAAGTTGGACCCCAACGAAGTTGTGAAGATCTCGACTGGTACTGCGGAGTTTGCGGCACCGGAGATCGTGGAGCGCGAGCCGGTCGGCTTCTACACGGACATGTGGGCAGTGGGCGTGCTCGCGTACGTACTGTAAGTACAGCACGAACATAATTTACTTTTGTCACAGCGTTGGCAACACCACGAGTATTTGTTAACGGCTTTACCACTTGTACACAACAGCTAAATGCAAACATAATACATTACATAAAGAACCACGTTTTTTATTAATTATTATTACTAGTTATTTACACAGCGTTCAGATAAAGCAAAAAATTATTTTTAATTCTCTTATTGCTGCTGAATTTAAACTAGAAGTACTTAAGTATACTTCCATCGACAGCCTGTCTGGTTTGTCGCCGTTCGCGGGCAATAACGACATCGAGACGTTGAAGAACGTGAAAGCTTGCGACTGGGAGTTCGACGAGGAGGCCTTCCAACACGTCTCCGACGACGCCAAGGACTTCATCCGCCGTCTACTAGTCAAGAACAAGGAGTAAGGACATTTATATTACCTTCGTGTGTAGTTTCATCTGTTGATTATTTTACTATAGATTTCTTATAACGTACAGTAAAAAGACAGGCAAGGTTTTATTGGTGATCAGACTCTATTGGCTAGGCACTTGTCTTGTAAGACGTTAGGGAGTTTGGTCGTTGGTAGGGTTTTATCGTATAAGCCTGGTTGTATTCCAGCTGTCAGTATATGGAAACTAGACTTTTCTCGTTCATCACGCTTCACCATCCATGACATTATTTTCAAATCGTCCTCTTTTCAAATCGAGCTCCACCAACACCAACGTCAAGTGTTAGTCCATTCTGAATAAAAAAATTATTGATAGAAATGTTGCTTCTAGCATGTAGATACTAGCTAAGAATGGATTTTACAAAATACCTTTCCCAAATGAAGGTGCGAGGATCTTAATAACGAGAAGCGACCATATTTCAAGTCTATATTTCAAATATAATTCTATTTTATAGCCAGCAAAGCTGGGTGAACAGGTTAATCATATGTATACTAAACGTCATATCCTGATTTCAGGAAGCGTATGACCGCTCATGAGTGCCTCGCGCACCGCTGGCTGGCTGGTGACGGTGCCGCCTCGCGTACCACTCCCGTACCCGCCAGAAGACTGGAACAAATGCGCGACAGATTGCGCGCGAGATACCAGGTCAGTTTATGTCTTAATGATACAACCTTTTGGTATATCATAAAAGGTCTCAGTACCTACCGGAATAAATTTGGTAATGTGTCAGTTATATTATGATTTTAAAGTGCATCACTGTAATAAACCAAAAATAAAACTAGTGTATCATTTACTTAGCTTTTTTTAAACGTCTATAGACTAGAAATAGAATGTTAAAATTACTGGTGATACAACTCTGTAGCCGGAAGCAGTCTGGGTACTTACCCACTACTTTCTCTACTTAATAGTAAGAAAAGAAAGTATGGCTGTGATCATCACAGCTGCCAAACAATAGTGTGCAAACCTTACTGAGTTCCGGGATAAAGGACACTGTACCTAGAAGAACTATTTCATTATTGAGATAAAGAGGCGGTAGAAATTCTCAAAACAAAATGACACTATGTATGTGTTATGGTCAAATTTATTAGTTACCAGTAGGTCGTGAACGATTATTTGAAATATCATATCCCTTTCAGAACTGGTCATCGTTCGTCCTGCCGATCGGTAGGCTGAGCGAGTACAGCTCGCTACGCAAGTTACTCATCGAGAAATGGAAGATCTACGATGGACAGTTCGGTAAGTAATTCTGAACAGGATTAACTAGACAAATAAAATTATTACCTATTCTTCGCATCTGTAAAATATATCTGAAGTTAAAAACAGTAAAAATAGACTTGTTTTTAAAACTATTTTCAATTCTTTTCCTCACAGATCGTCGGCAGGCTGCACCGCGGTTCGTCATCAAGCCGCAGTCGGCGTTCTGCTACGAGGGACAGTCGGTGAAGCTGTACTGTCGCATCGTAGCATGCGCAGCACCTACCGTCACCTGGTCCAGAAACAACAGAGAGCTAAGACAGTCCGTCAAGTTTATGAAGAGGTGCGCCGCTTGATCTCTATTTTACATTATTCGATGAAAAATATAAGTATCTTTTAAAGAATAAAAAAACAGGTTTATATTTTCTTACTCGCAGGTACTCCGGTAACGACTACTACTTCATCATCAACCGCACGAAATTGGAAGACCGTGGCGAATACATCATCAGAGCAGAGAACCACTACGGATTCCGCGAGGAGGTGGTCTTCCTCAATGTGCAACGTGAGTCGCTAACTTAATTGGATTTGATAATAGTATAATGTCTTATTTAATTTTTTATTTAACACAATAAATAAAGCGTAGAAATGGTCTAAATTCTAAGTGTGGTCATACACGCTATACGTCTCGAAGGGGCGGGAGTTCGATTCCGGCTGAGCTTGAACTTCTGGTAAAGGAAAACATCGATAAACAGAAAAATAAAATAGAATTATCATAAAAAAAATCGCAACGAAGACAAATAATATTATTGACTAAGAAAATATTTTTTATATAAAATCTAATTAATCTTGTACATGTAAAAATGTCTTACATTTAATACCTTATTTTAAGGTTGCCAATTAAGTTTCTTTTAACAATACCGACTAATAACATTACCAATTCCAAGTGCAGTAAGTTGAATCAATGTTATAATAATTTAAATCGGTTTATCAAAAAACGTTTTATATGTAATATTTCGTACGCAATAAGTGTTAAATTTCCAATTGTCGAAATAATATTTAAATAGAAATATGTACAAAATAATAACGGGTATATATATTAGAGTAGTTACATTACGTCACTCGCCGTCCGGCGTAGACGTTGGCTCGTTGTGAATTATTAGGTGTCGGCTTGATACGTAGACAACAATTGAGCTATAAATTCCACTTGGGGAAATATTTATAGCCCTCGCACCCAATAAATGTCACATTGGACTATTCGCGCGGCCCAGGCCGTGATCAAACTTATTGGGAAACGTATGTACCTACGTATAGGTACATACAATAATAAAATTGGTTTCATTTCAATTGATTTCATTGTCTCTTTAAAAATTTACACTTACGTTATAATAATTATTTAGACACGCAATAATTTATTTAATAGAAAAGTTGAATGGTTGTGTAATAATCTGAAACCTGCTATATAACGTTACAGAATATGTGAATAAATTAAAAGAAAAAAAATCCGCGACGGATGTAAAAATCTTTAATAAATTAAAGAAGTGGGTGTATATAGAGTCGCCTCAAGTCAAGCGAAAACCTTATGTATAATAGAAATCAATCTACAAGTTTGCGTTCTGTGATATTACACCGATATACAGAAAAAAATACGGACACTTAATTTTTTTTTTTCTCAATTTATTGCAAGTGTGTTTGTATTGCAGCGGTGCCGCGCGTACAACGGCAGCCGCTGCCGGAGGCGCCGCGCCGCCGCGAGCCGCTGCCGTACACCTTCTGGCAGGAGTCGAGCGAGACCGCGCCCGCCTTCACCTTCCAGCTGCGGCCGCGTGTCATGCAGGCCCGCGACACTTGCAAACTGCTTTGCTGCCTTAGCGGCAAGCCAACGCCCACCGTCAAATGGTACATTGTCTTTTTTATTTCATCGTTGTACGCCATAAACTTGACCTTACATTCACATTATGTTAAAGAATAATGGCTGAAGATGGCAAAGAACTCTTCCAGAGTATCTTCGGTTATATTGATACCGAGAACATATGTTTATGTAGTTACACAAAGTTAGACGTTGCATCATGGAGGCAGTTAAACTGGCTTTTGGTTCGGTTTATTAATCCGGAGATAAGCCAGCGAGAATCTGTCATATGAGTTAGATTTTTCTGGACGAATAACACTTTACCACCACTACGTGTGAAGTCGTGTTAGTTGAAAAGTTGGTGAAAAAAAAAGGTAAAAAAACTCTAAAGCAACTTCAATTTTTACGAATTTGGGTTAATCCAATAACTTATTACAATTAGTATGATTTATATGTTTCGGGCTTGCTCGTTTATATAGCTTATAACATTAATGAAGTTTTATTTTACACGTATTTACAGGTACAAGGACAAACGAGAGCTATCGAAATACGATTACACGATGACACACTCCGACGGCGTGGTCACCATGGAGATTATCGACTGCCGGCCGGAAGACAGCGGCAAGTACACATGCGTCGCGACCAACGTTCACGGCACGGACGAAACCTCCTGTGTCGTCATCGTAGAAGGTACGTAGACTATACGATACGGGAGAACGATTTACTGGTGGAAAGTTTGTTGTTGGACACCGTATAAGTAGGTGCTACCGCAACACGTGTATCCTGTTCTAATTTCAAAACCGTTGTAGTTAGTGAAATTGCCGATGTAACGAAACTACTGTTTCAAGATAACGAACTCAATTAGGCGCAATGTTTATCATTCTAACCTATGCCATATTGCTATAGATAGCCATATCACTTACGATCAGAGATAAACTTCGTTTCTATTTTGTCGCTTCGATGTATATAAAAAAATCTTGTGCCGCTTCCTTAACACAAACATTAGCGGATACCGAATCTGAGGTAAGATTACATATTAACAAGACATGTTATGGCCCGCAGGCGAGGTGGTTAGTCCCGAGCAGGCGCAGCTAGCGCATAATTTCCTGCACTCAGGCGATCGGCGGTACATCGAGAAGCCGCTTAAACCAGCGCCGCCGCCGATCATCACCAAGACCAAGGTATGCGATACTTCTTGCTCTTTTATTTATACAAACAACATCGTAAAACATTAGCATTCTTATTGTGTTCGTTACAGTGGACGTTCACGCACACAATGCCCTCATAAATTCGCGAAAGATCAACAATAGGGAACTAAAGACACCAATAATATAATGAACTTCTGAGATTCCAGTAATGATGATGCTGATGCGTATATGCACAGGTTACTATCGACCCGCCCAGCAAGAGTCAAGCGCCTCGGCCGAAGTATTCCCCGCAGAGCTCTATAGATCCTGGCAAAAAGAAATACGGTGCCAAGCTGGACTCGGACTCCGCGTCCTCCAGGTCGCGAAGTGCTACTAAGGAACTTGTTTGTAAGTAGAAACCAATTGTATACTTGTAATAGGTTTGTTGGTTCAAGACATGTCATACAAATCTATCGATACCATAAACATGTTTATACCATCTAGTTACATAAGAAATATTTTTTACTTATCGGGTGTGAAGCAGTAAGCTTTTGGAAATACTTTGATCTCGTCCAGAATACACCGGTGCCACTCTGCACTAAGCCTAAGTATGTCTACGGGAGGGCTATATTCCTTCAAAGTCCACTTCATATATGAAATATGGAATTATACATGAATATTTCATACACATACGATAAATGCGGGACTAGTTAGCATTTGTATACCTGTAATCACTTAATACGTGATTTGGAAAATATAATCATCAAAATCAGAACATTCAGTGTAAAGTGGACTAAAACTGGAAGATAGTATAAAGTTAAATAAATAAAGTGATGTGAAGGTTATATATGAAAAAATATTAGATTAAAAATCTACTCTTTGTCATTGACTGAAATTCCCGCAATCGAGGCTTAATAAAGTATCTATACTGCTGTATATATAACAGTGCCTGCGTCGGACTCGTCGATGTGCGCGCCGTCGTTCGCGCGTGCGCTGCCGGACGCGCTGTGCGCACGCGACGCGGCGCCGCTGCTGCTGTCGTGCAGCGTGCGTGGCGACCCCGACCCCCGCGTCGAGTGGTACAAGGACGGACAGCCGCTGCACTCCTCTGAAGTGAGTACCACCTTCATACATCTACCACTACTATCCTATCCACCACTACCCAGTAACTTCACTAGGTTAGGTTAGAATTAGGGGCAATACTTTGTAAAACACTAACTTAAAATAAAAATTTTACCTTGGATGAATGTTGTGATGAATTATACAGAGTGTGGTTCTGTTACTTGATATGGATTACAACGGTAAGTAAAATCTTATGAATTATTTAATTTTAACAATAACTTGCTTATAATTTATATCAATCCTGTTCATCTTGCTTCCAGGTCGTAAATCTTAAGTACAAGAACAGCGTGGCGTCGCTTGCTATCAACGAAGTGTTCCCCGAGGACGAGGGTGTGTACTCGCTGAAGGCTATCAACAGCCAGGGAGAAGTGGAGACCAAGTGCAAGGTCACCGTTAAAGGTTTGTTTACATAATATGGAGATTACGTACTTTTCGTGAAGTTAATACAAAAATCAAAAGAAAACCGTTCGGCTTAGGATACAGCATAAGATTTTCATTGACTGGTTCACTTTTAGTCGCCTTTTACGACGCAAAGGTAATAGAATTGCGTCTTCTACAAGGGGAATTCCTTTTTTATCGATATTTAAAGAACTTGTTATTAAATCATTCAACATAATAAGTAACTTAATCTGTAACATCATTGTAAATTCACTTAATATAAGTTATACCATTGGGAAAAACTTAACTGCGTTAGTGGTACAGGGGGTGAAAGCATACCAAAATAATGCGGAAGTCACTCATCCACTTCCGTGGCCATACTTTGTGGTGTTTCGATAGTGGTATAGTTTTTTGAACTCGCCTGGCTAGTCTCTACTCTCGCAAAGAGTTCACTACGTACATTTTAAAGATATAGCTGCAGTTAAATGAAGTTGCTTCAAGTAAAAACATTATAAATGTTAGGTATTTTTAAAATCGAGCAATATCTAACAAAAAGGTTTTAATGATGTTTTAAAGGGTAGAGGAAGTAATATATGCATAATTACTAAATGTGTTCTGGTTTTTAGCGGCCGACACCCCAGCACCGTTTGGCCCAGGCAAGCTCGGAGATAAACCACCCAGAATCGTGGACCACGCCGTCTCTCAAATCGTCAACGACGGAGACTCGGTTACCTTGTCCTGCAGGTAAAGAGTTTTCCTATCATTGTTAGTGGTAATGCTCTGTAGTAACCCGCCATCGCCTATTCCTGCCGCCAAAATGTAGTTTTCAAATATTACTGTATTACGATTTGAAGCATGTAATAGGTAGTAAAATAAATAACGACACTTTATAATTTATACCTCAAGGCGAGTCCAAAATGGTGTAGTGTATCATCGTAATCAGCAGTACTTTGTTATGGGTGGGAGCCTCACTCTCCATCAGAATGTCTCTACTCTTGTCATTTCGTTGAATAAAAACAAAGTGTTTTTTGAACATATTCCACCTCCGTCATCATACAACTAAGTTTATCTAAGCATTACACAATGCAAAGATATTCTCCATCGGTTTGTAAAATTCACACAAAGAAACATTAAATCACTTAAACTTGTTGAAATTAGATAATCGAATATGTGCTTATATATCATAAATAGATAATAACTAATTAATCAAATACGACAACGCTTAGGATCGTGGGCGCGGAGAGGTTCGACGTGGTGTGGCTGCACAACTACAAGGAGATCAAGCCATCGAAGGACTTCCAATACTCCAGCGAAGCAAATATTCACAAGTTGCACATTGCAGAGATATTCCCTGAGGACGCCGGTTAGTTGAGGATAAACAGTCTGTAAACTTTAGCTCGCGGAATCCGGATCTGGTGGAGATGTGAAGTCTTCAAAAAGACTAACAGCATCTTCATCGGTTATTGGTCAGCAGTGGGCATCTTCCGGCTAACAAGGATGATGATTATTAATAAAATTAAAAAATATCAAGCAGTTAGTCGATGTGCCGTTGAGACAAGATCCATCGGCGAGGAGATGTTTAAGGAAGACGAATGTTCGAATCTCAACGTCTATTTTCTGATGATGCTGATGTTATTATGAATCTTTGAACTGCAACCGGAAATAAAACGTGCAGCTAATTTAACACTGACGTTACTAACGATAATTTACCAACAGGCGTGTACACATGCGAGGCGTTCAACGACGCAGGCGAGTCGTTCTCGTCATGCACGCTTGTGGTGTCGGTTGCTGGCGAGACACCATCGGCACCCCAGTACGCTGTCTTCCCTGCTTCCACAACCATCGCCACATCAGAGTCCGCCGTGTTCACCGCTGAGTTGGAGAAGGTATGGTATTTTTGTCAGTGATTTTCTTATAAGGCGTATAAATTGAATCGTTGAAAAACGGTACATAATATTTTTTTATTCTCCTTAGTAACATGTTGGACATAACGTTCACCTAATAGTAAGTGATACGCCAATCCATGACAATGTGGCGCTAGTTAGGATAACGTATATCGCAGCACATTCTTCTCGTCATCGTTAAGGCATAACAAGTCGAGTCTTATTGCCCCGGTCATTACAGTATCTAACACGACATTTAAACCGGGACATAGTAATGTTACCATACTACTCTGTTCGGCAGCATAAATAGAAGCTGCGGTGGTACTTACTAAAATTTCCAGCTATAGAGACCTAGCACCAGTAAGATTGTTTACAAAAAAAATTTACTCATCTCCCAGAAACACAACTATATGTAACTACACTCTGTACGTACTCTTGCTCTAATTTCACAAACTACAGTAACTTTGAAACCGGATTTTTATTAACATTGCCAAAGCCAATAAAATAAAATGCGCTAGTACAATCCTAGATGGTTTTAGACAAAGTAGACCACAATCACCGTTTTATTTATTACTACCTTATATTTCATATACAAAATATACCTATATTTCAGCCACCACTCCAGCTTCAGTGGCTGAAGGACGGTAAGCCCATAGACGAAAGCTCGTCTAGGTACAACTTCACTATGGAAGGAAACTCTTATCGCCTTGAAATCTCGAAGTGCAGCTCGGAAGACAGCGGCCAATACCAGGCGCGTGCTGTGGGCCAGAAGGGAGACTCTTTAGCGGCGTTCTATCTCAACGTATCTGATAACTAACGAGTTACTCTAACATTAATACGATAATTACATGGACTGACGATAATACATATAATGTTTAAATGTATTGTTATGTACCCAAGCGCGCCCCTTGCGGTACACCAAGACTACAATGCCCTAAAGGTGAACGTATCTCTAATATGATAACGGAAAACGATTTTTTTATACAATTTGGAGTTTAATAGTGTAAAGGAGTTTTTATATAAATTATTTATTAATTTATTAAGTAAATGATAAGTGTTACACCCTATCGAATGCCTACGAGAAGTCGCATGGAAGATCGAATCCTCGCTCTCTAGTCAATGTTAAACGTTTAAATGTTATTTTTATTTATTATCAACATAATCAGTTGTTACGTTATTTATTTTTTGTCACTTAACAGAATTATATCGCAGCTTCTCTTTGAAAATTTGAGCTTGAAGTTAATCAATGTTGCCTTAGTTTCGGATCGGGCTCCGGGGTGTCCCGCACGCCACCGCGAGCCACCTCCGCGCACGATCGTCTACTGGCTGGCCATAATAAGTGAAAATATTTTTATATAACTGTATTAATTGTAAATAATTTATATCATGTGACAGCGTAATTTATTAATAAATATGTATACCTTAAAAATATAATACGATAGTTTATTATTCTTACCTTTATTCCTATGTTTTCCTAATAACTTACAATTAAAGTGACTTATTTAATTTATTTGCAACTATAAACATAAAATATTCGAAACTTTATCCAATACGTATTGCAACTATTTACAAAAACATGTCACAAATGGCGGATTCAATTTCCAAATGGTATATTTCCTTCCTGTCAATCTAAACAGAGAAATATATATTTATGAATTACGTACGAATTCTAATAAACGCTACGATATATCTAAAATTTTAATAATTAAAAATAACAACACGAAAACGTCACATGTGAATAACAAGCAAAATATAAATTTTATATTGGCTGTTACAAAAAGGCCATCATGATCAATTGTTTGGCACAATATCAGAATATATATAACTAAACAGAGTTATAGTGAATTTCTGTAGTTATATATATTCATCAACAGCCGATATTTCTGTAAAAACAAAAAAATGCACATATACAATAGCGAAAATATCATTATGGTCTCAACCTTTCAACCTCTTTTACTGTGGATCTCTTATTATGTATTCCATAAAAGAATTTTCGAAAATAACTTAGAACTCTACTGAAGAATTCAAAATGTAGCTATTGTACAAGAATACTTAAAACTCTAGGTCTCTGTTGCCGGGGGGGTATATAGATAGGTTCGACCACAGCGTCTATTTCTGCCGGCAAACAGTAGTTTGTAATTATTACAGTGTTCTGGTTTGAAGAGCGTTGTAGCTAGTGTAAATATTGGGGGTGACGAGACTCAACATCTTATGTCTCGGGCGACGAACGCAATGTGGTGCCGTGTACTTCATCCTAATTAGCGCCACGTTGTTATGGGCAGGCGTATCACTTACCATCAGGTGAACGTCCTGCTCGTCTCGTCAGTTAACTTAATAAAAAAAGGTAATAAAAATGCACGAAGAAACAAATCCTCAACTAAACAAAGTTTAAATTTTTTTAAATAAAGCCTTTGCGGACTCATAGATGGCGCTATAATACAACTTTCTGTCAACTCGCTAAACGATGTAGATCTTAACTCTTGTTGATTTTCTAAAAATTCTGTGTAGAACTACCGCTTAATATTTACTTCAAAAAATTATTCTAAAGTCGTGTTTACACAATCACTTTTTAAGAGACGTTGAAACAGTATAATTGATATGAATAATGTGAACAAAAATCACAATTACACCTCATTACACTTTAGCTAATAGAGTGTGCATAATATTTCTTAATTTTCCAAGATCAGGGGCCGACACCTTTAAGAGTTACTTATGAAGTAAAAACCAATTAACCTCGAAGCTAAGACATCGTCGCGGGACGAGACTAGCTCGCGGCAACAATCGAAATAAAATTATACGAGCATTCCGAACGTGACTTAGCACTAACTTGCTCCTTATTCAAAACACAGATCTTATTTTAAAATATGAAATCCTCAGAAACGAGTTGGAGAGTTTTTTTTTTTTTTCATACATTCATTACGTTTTTTTTTCAATTCAGATCGAAAGAGCGATGAGTGAAGTGACGCAGCGCTCCGGATCTTATTCTTTATTATGTTAATGCCGTTTTATTTCCATTTGTTACTTTTAGTTCTTAAACTATTCGGATTTGAAACTAAAAGGTACGACGAGGAGACGGCCAAATCATTACGTAGTTAACTAAACTATCTGCTGAATTCTATATTGTTTACAAAATAAATAAAAGTAACAAGCCAAACAATGTTTTTTTTGGGTTAAACGCTAAAACCTTAGCTAATCAAGGTTTGTTTCACATGGTTAATCGAACATCTATCATTGAAACGTCTATATAGGGAATATGCCATATCGAAAATCTAAATCTATTTTCGGCGATTAACACAAATAAAGAAAATCAATAAAATCGATTTGTATTGAAGCATAATGTATCTTTATAAATTTTACCAAAAATTTAAGACAGCCAAAAGCCAATGTAATCGGAATCATTCGTTATAATTTTCCGTTCCGCAAATAAAAAGATGCAAACTTGAATACAATGCCCAAAGTAAGATGTTTACAATACAATGTGCCTAAACTTAAAAAAAAACGAAATTGTTGTTTGGGTTCAATAATGTTGTAGTATAAAAGCTTGGAAATCGCCAACAAGCCATCGAGTATTCGAAAATATAACCGATATAATTTTCAACAGACTTCCGTAACCGATATACCCCATTTTTATTAATTGAAAGCGGATAGTAAACTTTATTACAAGATAATATTTAAATAGATCCATTCAGTGCGAGCAGTAACAAATTTTAACGCACCAATTAAAGATTCGTCACGACGACCGTTCGCTGGTGACTGTAAAGCCGTGTACACCACCGACCAATTCATATACACGGCCATAATAGTAAAATTAATGCCCGATGAAACGGTAGCGCGGACGCGCCGCCGGCTGACCATTAACCCGCGTTCACGGCGCTATTAAAAACGTGAAATTTAAAAAAAAAAACAGGCAGAGACAAAAAGGCAAAGGCAAAAAGGTACCGCGGCCGGCGAACGGAACAAAAAGTATCATATCTCCATTTCATATTTCAATATTTATCGCGGGATCGTTCTTTTCCGAACAAAATTCGTAAAGGGTATGCTTTGGACTTTTTACTCGCGCTCCGGCCGCTTCTCTTATTATAAACGGGCGCGGCCGCTCCCATACATTTTTTAAAAATCATTCCGTTTTCGAACTGCCTTACGCGATTCCCGGTGTTATGGTGCGTTAGCATTGCATAGATATGAATTTATATTTAACTAGCTGCTCCCCGGCCGATTCGCTGGCCGTAACATAAGAGTGGACTTGAATTTTGTCTGGAATATTCCTTGAGAACAACCGCAACCGCAGATAACTTTCTACACCAACCGTTACTATAGCAACCGCAAAAATAGCACGATATGAAAATGTTTACAAAATTGAATTAGAAATAAAATGATGAAGGATCTATGAAACTCAAAACTTAAATCGCTTATTACCGTATACAAATAGGATTCCGCGTCGATACGTTCTCTAGTTTTCATGCGATCGGTGGAAAAAACTAAAAAAAAAACATTTTAGTATTATATATAGGGATGTAAGGGGTCTCGCACAACAACTCACAGGAGTCAAGCCAACCTCACCTGCTCGCGATGCAACCGCTCCCGCCAACCCATATTGAACCAGCGTAGTGGGAAATGGCCCAAATCCCCGTATGAACCCCTGTAAACGACGGCTTCTAGTGCCCGACTCTACCGAAGCCCATGCTGGCTATTGAAGATTGCGGAAACCGCTGGAGGCGTGCAGCGCTCCTGCGCTCCGATCGATAGATGTAGAGATCTTTTAGATCGATTGGTTCTGTGTTGAAGTCTGTGTTTAGCGTTTAGTGGACGCTCATACCATGACATATAGATAACTAAACATAAGACTACGCTAGTACTAAGAATAGGAAAATGAATTTTTTTTTTCATAACATTTTATTAAGAAAATTAACATAAATGAAATTGTTTTTTAAAAATACAAACAACACTAATCTCTGTTACCGAATGCCGTATACACAGGTACCACCACAGAGTGTATTGCAGCCGACAAATACTACTGTGCAAACATTACTGTGTTCCAGTTTGAAGGGCGCCGTAGCTAGTGTAATTACTGGGATAACGAGAGTCAATCTGTTATCTGACGACGACGAGCACAATGTTTTGCTGCATATATCATCCTAACTAACGCCACGTAGTTATGAACAGGCGTATTACTTTCCATCAACTTAATTGTATAATAAAATATAATTTCAAGTTTAATAAGAAAATTTATAAAGGTCGCATCCTCTCTACAATAATTACTTACCGATGTTCGCCGCGCATGCGCTCCTCTCGCTCTGGCGCGCGCTGGTCCCGCTCCCGCAGACAGCCTCACTCGCTTTAATAACATATCTCCACGTGAGTGCATTAATCTAAAACGATCTATGACGCTTCATTATTTCATTCCGATGGTATTTGTGATGGTAACAAAATACTACAAGAGGCCATGGTAACACCACCACCGCCAGCGCTTATATTAATTACTATTCTGTATATCATTTATACCGTTATATTGTTTAATCTATGATTTTTTTTATTCAACTAAACTACGGTACGAGCGGGACGTTCACGTGATGGTAAGTGACACGCCTGCCCATAACAACGTAGCGCTAGTTAGATTGTTATACACTTCACCACGTAACATTCGTCGCCTTGACACAAGATGTTGAGTCTTGTTACTCCAGCAATTATACTAGCTACAACGCCCTTTAAACCGGATTGCACAGTACTGTTTGACCGCAGAAATAAAGTTACCGTGGCACCTACGTAAACAGTCTCCGGCGACAGACTTTTTTTTTTTATCAAGGGCAATCTAAAGAGATACCTTCTTTTTCTGGGGAGAAGCTAAGGCTATGTAAGATATTTACCTACTAAAAACTCTCGGTGGTCATGCTCAGTGCGTTGCGGGAAGTACCTGGATCTTCTACGGAACGCATCGGTGCCTCTCGGGAACTATGCCTAAAGCACGTCCTAGATAAGACTAGCTCTCGCTCGGCACCCTCGCTTTTATACGAGGAGCATTAAACTACCTCGCCCCCTGCTTCAAAGCCCACGAACCCGAAACCCTTTTAGTCGCTTTCTACGATAAGCAGGACTTACCTTAGTTCTATTCTAATAGCCTGACACTACAGGGCAGCAGCAAGGGAGACTTACACCGCCGCTTGCCTCCTTAGGCAGAGGAACCTGGCGCCGCGACCGACAAGGGCCGTCGGTCCGGCGCCCCCTTGGAAAGGGTTCCTGGGGCGTATCTGGCGACGCGTCTCGTATTCCGACGCGTCGCCGCGCAGTGTAGGGATTTTGTCAGTTGGGAGGGATGCTTCACATCCCTCCCCGAGGCGGGCTCGTTCGATCCGGGCACCGAACGGGGGTTGCGGAAGAACTGTCGCGTTATCCCGCGACCCTCGTGCATTTATTTGCGGAGGTGATGGAATACCGTGTGAAGCTTTTTAGTCGGTTGGAGTCCGACACTACCCCGCTATCGGCCCAGTATTGGTACGGGGTGTGCGTTCCGTTAGCATTTTGTTACACACGTTAATAAAAAAAAAAAAAAAGGGAGACTTACCACCAGTAAATGATTGTATTACATCATCATCAGCCGATACACGTCCGCATTGTATTACAACCAATTACCGTATACATTACTTGTGAGCTGCTACGTAGCAATGCTGTTGTGGCGGCACTGATGAACTTCAGTGGCGAAGTGGGTAACCTTTTGAGGAGCCGGGTTCGAATATAGGCCTCGTGTGAAGCTGGCTTAGAGCTATCACCCACATTTATTTTATTCTACAAAGCTATGAGCATGATCACCTGATGGAAAGTTGTACTCGCGCCCATAACAACAAGGCACTAGGTAACACAATATACAGCACCACATTGTGCTCGCCGCTTTGACACTTAGGATGTAGTCTCGGTACCCCAGTACTTTTACTCGCTACAACGCCCTTCAAACCGGAATGTAGTTATGTTTACACATTCCTGTTTGTCGGCTGATATAGGCGCTGCGGTGGTTCCTGCCTAGACGGTCTCCGGCAACAGAGACCTAACAAAAATCCTCTCTTATTTCAAATCACGTAAAACTGAGGTCATTGGCCGTTCCAATACAGATAAAGCAATTCAATCTAACTTATTACGGGTTCGTAAGGGTTGATTTGAAAAAAACTTGACTGGTGGTAGGTATCTCTTGCCGTAGGTCGACCAGGTAGGTTCCAATGCAGCCTATTTCTGCCGTCAAACAGTACTGTGCAAACATTACTGTATTCCAGTTTGAAGGGTGCTGTAGGTAATCACTAAGGCGTCGAGCACAATGTAGTGTGGTGCATACCATCCTAATTAGCGCTACGTTGTTATGGGCGGGCGTATCACTTACCATCAGGTGAAAGTCTCACTCGTCTTGTCGCCTCGTAGAAAAAAAATAAAACGCGTGTGGCCACTGACCCTTTGGCACTATTGTCACTGGCCACACAAAGGACGTTTAAAAAAGTTCCCGATCGCAAAAAGGTCCGATATTCCGTCAATGTGAGCGCTGTCATTGATAATTTTTTTTTTTAAAAAAAAAGCAAAACTACAAAGAAATTTCGCTCTCAAATTGAATTTTGCCCCGGACGCGTATAAATAAGATCGCACGGTGAGTTTTTCGTGGTTTCTCGCTTTCTCGGCGGTTCTTTGTTGTGGGTTTTCGGGTGGACGTAGTGTGAGTAATTTGAGATCGCTGACAGATTTTGATTGGGTTCAAATTTCAGGCGTATACAAAAAATAGAAATGAACTACCCTATTAATGATCCCTATACCTGGACCCGTAGACGTTTCTCTCATGATATAGTCAAAGATATTTATCTACTGCTTAAGAGGGGTTGGTAGATGTTATATATCCACTGTGATGGCATATCTGAGGCGTCCGAATTGTTCCGCCGGACCGGAGACAGAAAGGACTGTACCACGCTGATCGCAAATCTTCATTAGTTGGAGAGGCTCTTTAAGAAGAAGAAGAAGATGTATCCACTAAAGCTTTTATTTGAATATGTCAATTTCCTAACGATGTTCTCTTCCATCGGAAGCCCTGGAAAAGTCGAGTATTTTCGGCTTCTCGTGATGCCTCTATTTGTAAGGCGGTTAAAGATATTAAGAATAATGTAATATTAAGAATGGTCGAGAAGATACTGAACATGATTCTTTTTTTACGAAGCAACGCGCGAATAAAACGCCTGACAGTAACAACGTGTCTCTAGCTATAATGATATCACTTTAAGGTATATGATTTAAGTCTTACCTCAGTAAATTCACTAACTACAGCATCCTTCAAACTAGAACACAGTAATGTTTATGCGGTAGATAGTAACTACGGTTGTACCTAGACGGTCTCCGGCAATCGGGACCTCCCACCAATGGAATGTTCACTCAATGTTCTAATCTTCAATCCTGCTGTTTTAATATTTTTCCTGCCTGATGATTACCAGCATATAGTAGCCTGTAATATTTGCTGTGGTGTTTCAAAGGAAAAATACCTCGATGGCAACAATGTATGAGATTGTGACCATTACTCCATTGGCAAAGGAAACATCAAATTAAATCCACTTATGAGAAATTAACAAAAATATGTATAATTTATTTATAGTATTTGATTATTCGAAGTAACTGTTATCAAATATTATATTATAAGTAACTGTTCCTCGCTTTGCTAGTCCTAAACACCCCGGAACTCCTTTTGGGGAAGCAATTTTGTTAAATTAATACTTGACCGATCTATACAGTTCGTGTTTATGCACAGATACTTAACGCATGATGTTTAGCTTAAGTGTAGTTACATGTTGCTATTTTTAACTTGATTTTTAATGTTAAGTCATGAAATCAATTATGTGATTATGTTGATAAGCCTTAATAAATAAATAAATAAATATCCTCGGCAAAAGGAATATATCTATTGAATTTGAAGCAAACCTCACCTGTTCGTGGTGCACCCTGCTAATCGAGAAACGAGGCTCTGGCTTCCGCCAACCTGCATTGGGCCAGCGTAGTCGGAAATGGCCCAAATCCCCCATATGAATACCTTCCCAATCGATGTGTAAATCTTTGGTGGAGCTTTATGTCCAGCAGTGGACGTCTATCGGCTGACAATATACATATAGATAGATTCTTATGGATATAGTATTAGATTTAGTATTGAAAATAGTTATAAATATATCAATATTTATAGTGTACAGGGTCTACATCGTTCCTCTTATTTATAAGTAAAATATGTCGAAGAACCTCGCGATCGCGCTGCCTTCACCCGTACATATGAATTTTATGAATCCGGAACAGCAACGGCACGGAGTCGTTATTGTAACTATAAATATATATTTAATTAAAAAAAAAACTAAAACTAGATATATAGAAATACATAAATATAGAAATATATAAATAATGAATAATCATTAAGTCACTACTTTTAATAGATTCTAATAGATTTTAGATCTAAGCGTTATCAATCATCTTTTAAGGAGAAGAGACAATCATCGTTCGACAAAAGATTGTTACGGAAGTTTTTTTTTTTAATATTACATTTTTAAAATGTCTGAGTCTTATTTAAAGTATCATTATATACCCGTCGGTTATTTTTAGTACATTTAATATTTTCTTTAATCAATCTAAAGAGAATATTTTAAAATATTGTCTATAGGTATTTATATACTGTAGCGTTATAGTTAGTGAAATTACTGCAGTAACGAGACTTGATATCTTATGTCTGTGACGACTAGCGCAATGTGATGCTGTATATATTATTCTGATGATTATCAACGTTTTATAGGCAACGTATCACTTACCATCAGATGAATGTGCAGCTCGTCTCGTCGTTTAATTGATTAAAAGAGAGGTTGATAACACCTCAGCACCTATTTCTACCGCCAAACTATAGTGTGGAAACATTACTGTTATCCGATTTGAAGGGTGTTGTAGCTGATGAAATTGCTGCGGTAACGAGTCTTAACAGCTTGTCTCAACGCGACGAGCGTAATTTAGTGTAGTGTATATCATCTTAACTGGCGTCACGTTGTTACGCACAGATGTATCGCTAACCATCAGGTGAACGGTGGTCCTCCACCGAGACGGTCACCGACAACAGGGACTTGCCCCAGTAGATATAGTCCTCGCAATATTAACGGGGGCGTAGGTGAATGAATAATTAACAGCATATCGATTTAAACAATATAAATGTGCAGAGGTAAAGAATTTGACGTTGTTAGCGAATTGTTTATGGGTCCATTATAAATGCGAAATTTGTAGCAACAGATTTTTAATGAATGTTTTCTCGAGGCGGCGGGCGGCGGGCGGCGGGCGGCGAGCGGCGGGCGGCGGGCTCGCGGCGACGTGGCTCGATTTATGCCGATACTCGATAATTAAAAACAATCCGCCATATTGCTTTTTGTCTCTCCTTTTATTCCCCTTTCTGTGCGTCCCTCATTTGATTGTCTCGCTTTTGCCCTTTTTTCTCCCGCCCCACAATGTTTCTTAAGGAGGTTCGCCATTTTTGCATTAAGCCCGCTATCGGCCCGCTCGTCTCGCTTTTGTCTCGCATTGAGACGTTTTAATTTATATTTTTATCGTTTACGGGGCACTGGACGCGTCGGCCCCGCGCTCTTTGTTTCCTCACCACACAAACGGACACGCTCAACATCTGTAAACTTAGATGTATTTAACCCCTTTCAAAGTTGCCGAATTTGCTGCTCTCCGTTCCGGAGCGGCAGCGGGGCCGCCTGATCGTTTATCACCACTGTCGTTCCGGACCAGCTTTAATTCACCTCCATTACCAGCTAATTAATATCTATCTTCGATATACAAGCCTGTATGTATTGTTGTAGATTAAATAAGATTCAGTCGGTGACAGATCTCCATAACTACATTCATTACATTGTAATAATGTAGTCTCTTCCGTCTCTTCTCTTACGGTAATTAGAAGGCAGGATCAAAACACATAAGGTTTATCCTTATATATACTTTTACTAGCTGCAGCGCCCTAAAAATCTTTTGCGACAGATGAAAGTACTGCAGTAGTAAATACTGGTAGTAGATAGGTATCACCGCAGTTTCCTTCCTGCCACCAAACAGCACACAAACATTACCTCTTGCTGGCACGGCGCTGTAACTGGTGAAATTATAGGAATAACGAAATTAACATCTCGTGTCTTAAAGGAGTACGACCCTGGTACGACCTAAGTAGGTATTAGGTCAGTGCAACACCGCAGACCATATCACCACTTTACACCAGGTGAGATCATGATCAAGCAATAAGGTAAGGTAAGGATATATAAAACTATATGATGCAGTATATATCTCTTTAGCGTCACGTCGTTGTAACAGTCTTCCTTGTCTTGTAGCTCTGGAAAAAAAACTTTTATCTCACAGTAGTGCAGTGTATATCATCCTAACTAACGACTTATTATAATAAAAATGTGCGATAGTTATTTATTGTAGAAAGCTTTATTTGTAATGTTTATTACTTTTGATAATGGATTTTTTTTTAACATTTAACCTCCAATTCCTTTAACCTATTTCCTTTTGTACGGTTGGATGCTTGTCAACTAAATCAAAGAGTTATGGCCTCATCAAAACTGTGTTAGATAACGAACTTGTATTGTGCGGAGACGTTTATTTGAACCGAAAAAACCAATATTGACCCCCAACAAAACGAAATTTTGCACTTTTTCAAATTTAAACACAAAAACTTTTTTTTTTCTATAAACCGTCCAGGTGCAGCAAAAGGGTTGCGTAACAACGCTCTCTCTTTCTACCCTAAAGCAATTTATCTTCGTCCCGCTCAGTAACCCTTTAGCGGAGGGTTGTGTTTTTTTTTGGTCAAATCTTGTGTTTTCTCATTGAGCTTTTTTTTTCTATAATGAGATATTGTATTTCGGGCCTTTTGTTAGAAATTTAAAATATTAAAACTGACGGATTGGATATTTGGAACGCGTGTCGTATGCGTATAAAAGTTTATTAAAAAAAAAAAGGTGAAAAGTCCAGATTTTACACATGACGGACATTTTTTTAATCTACGAAGCAACAAGACTAGTAAGACGTTCACCTGATGGTATGTGATACGCCTGGCTATAACAAAGTAGCGTTGGTTAGGTTGTTATATTTAGCACGCTCGTCACCTTGAGACACGATGTTAAGTATCGTTACCCTAGCAATTACACTAGCTACAACGCCCTTTAAACCGGAACACAGTAATGTTTGCATACTATTGGTTGCCGGCAGATATAAGAGCTGTGGCGGTATCTACCTAGACCTACCAGCTGTACATCGATAATATAAAAATAACGTTAAGGTAAAGATATATTATTTTTTTGTAAATATTTAAAAATTTAAGAGTGGCCTTTTATAGTATTATTAATAAATTATCACTATTATAAAAAAAATTGTAATTCCATTAATAATCTTAAGACAATGCTCCACTTTGATACTTTGCGCAACAAATAACAAATCTATAAAAAAAACTTAAATTGTAATTTCAACTTACAACATAACTATGCAACTATCGATAACAAGCTCCTTGGAAGTAGTAATCTTATACACCCTTATACTTATTGTAAGCTGCTAATCATCAAGTTATATTTCAGAAGTTACAGCTACGACTTCACCTACCTCTCAGGGTTTTTACTTGAAATTTAAGAAAAGTTTTCGCACATTACCCGCAAGGAGACATCAAAAACTTTAAAGCACAGCATTCATTAATAGCTTGTAATTTGATTAGTTGTGCTTAATTGGAATGATGCAGCCCAATTCGTTACGGCCAGCCCTCGTGGTACAGTCCCGCAGCTCCATCACTTCCAATAACAAAAGAGTATTCGTTAACAGTCCAACACCGTAATAAGCAAACTAAATATGGTTACACTAATAAACATTTGTTATGAAAAAAAATATATATCAATTGTCTTCCACCGCCTACGAACAGAAATCTTAAAAGTACGCAGCGAGAAGAAATATAATTAAATATAATTGTAATGATGTAATATGCGCTTGCGCCGCCATCTTCCGAACATCTGTTGTTGTCAACACACCTGAGCCCGATGCCAGTGCGTCTATCTCTATCGGGCGGCAATAGACGCGGTGCGAGGAAGGGGGACGGGAGAACTGAATCAGTTCAGCAGAGATGTGGAAGTAACAAAAAACTCACGCTTCCTGTGTCTTTCGTATCATATGAAAAAGGAATAATGTTGCGGGTAGTAAAACCAAAGTGAATAGAAGATAACTAGTACATTGAAATTTATAATCAAGTTATGATAAATTATGCGGATTTATCCTATTGTCTAAATAAAAATCGAAATAGATATTCCTCTTCATGCTCCTGCTGCTGGGACTAGTTCTTCTCCCACCAGCCCTGTAGTCTCAGATTATTACGAATAGGGTAAAGACTGTTGTACCTAAGGTAAACGGCCACTATAGAGTTCTTGGGTGGAGGCTCTCAGAGCTCTATAAACGAACTTATGACGACAACCACAAAGTAGTCCAACGTGGGTGTTAGGAAGGGTTTCTCTCTTATAACGTGCTTAAACAAAGTGCAGAGCGGCACCAATGCATTCTGTAAAAATCTGGGAGCCCGTACTAACGCAGTGAAGGACACCATCGAGAGGTTTTAGTCAGTAGAAATTCAGGATATCTTCCGAAGATTCTCCCCGGTACAAAAAAAGTCTTCCCTTCACAAGTAGAGAGTTAAGGCGACTTAACCACCATACTGACCGAGTGCGAGTTTGTAGCTATTAAATGTCCTCGAAAACTATCGTTTTCAAAACACGTCAAATTCCTCATAAGGGTCAAGCTCATTATGGAGCTTACTCTTCGACACTATTAGTATTTACAACCTTTTACAGTGATTGTATTTACAACTTACCACGGCCATTATTTAATAAAAATTTAGATTGCATGTACCACAGTTTTAAAATTAATAATATTGTATACAAAAAATTTGTATTAAATATAACTAAGATAAATTAATAATGTTTATTCTGCGCGTGCAGGTTGTACTGCGCGAGGCGCGGAGTTTTGACGTATTCCATACAATGTGGACTTTTTAACAATTCGAAAATAGAATGTTTTTAACTTAACCCTTCCATATTTGACAAAAAAAGAGTTTTTATATTTAGAGCGGTACGCGGGCAGCATACGGATGTGGTTCTTTTGAATCGAGGAACCGTTCGGAACCGATGGCGGCGGTTCCGAGTGCGTTACGTCGGATTAGAAATAACGGTTTTTGGAACACACTATGTTATATTTATGCTTTTTCCACATCCTTCGATACTTGAAATTTTTTCTGGCGGTAGATCTCTGTCGATGAGGACCGTCTAGGTAGGACCGCAGCGCATTTTACTGCCGACAAACAGTACTGTGCTCCGGTTTGATGGGTGCTGTAGCTAGTGTATTTACTGGGGTAACAAATCTCAACATTTTATGTCTCGGGCGAAGAGCGCAATGCGGTGTAGTATATATCATCTTATCTAACGCCATATTGTTATAGGCAAGCATATCACATACCATCAGGTGAACAATCGGCTTGTCTTGTCCAAAAAAAAATCCAAGGTAAGTGATATGCCTGAAAAATGTGACTGAAGTTACCATGATAAACACTACACCACATTGTGCTCGTCCATTTGAGAGACAATAATTAAGTCTAGTTACCCCAGTAATTACATCAGCTATGGCGTCCTTTAAACCGGAACACTATTTCCACGTTTGGTACATGGGTTATTACATCCTTTGATATATTTTACTGCTATTTAACACTTGCCAAGTGACGACACATTTTTTTGTGGTAAACGAGTTTGGTTTCTTAACATCACCTACTCGTGGTGCACCTTACTAACCAACAAACGAGGCTCTGGCTACCACCATCCCGCATTGGGTCAGCGTGATGGGAAATGGCCCAAATCCGCCCATATGAACCACCACAAACGATCGGGTGCACGGAGGTATCCGAGTTCGTGCTGACTGTGGCCGGACGTTAGCAAGACGACGGAACCAAAGCAGCGCAGGATCGATCGATGTGAAGATGTTTAGGGACGGCCTATGTCCAGCAGTACACTTCTATCGGCTGATGATGATGATGATAGGTTTTTAATAGTTAAAAACTATTGGAACGTAAAATATTTATCAAAATGTTAAATTTTTATAAACATTTTTTTTTATTATATTATTTATTTATACCATATAGTAACGCCGTGGTATCATAACAACGGATATGATTGTGTCGTATAAAAAAAGATATCTTGTGATATCTTGTGTTTTGATCAAGAACTCTATGTATATCTTTAGCGTTGCTTTGAAATAACTACAAATACTCCGACTTAAACTTTCCAGTTAAAATAACTTTTTAAAAAAAAAGGAACCACGTAACTGCCGTGATTACGGTTATCTACGATCACAAGAATATCCAATAACATACAATGAACAACCCCAGCACTAAAAGGAATCATGCAGAAAGGGGTAATTTGATGAAAAAAAGTGTTCGCTACAAAGTAATATTTTGACAAAACTACGGAGTCATATTTCGGCCTGGTGCTGATGTAAAAAATATAAAAAAAAAACAATCTTTCATTGAAAGACAGGATGTGAGAAAAGATGGTGAATAGTTGAGGAAAGGATTTGGGAAGTTATATGATGGATAGTAGGGAGAGAAATGCTAGTACATGATACTTGTTGGACTGCAAGAAAATTGGGAAAACACTTAAAATTTTAAAGTACATTTTTTTTCGTCATATATAGTAAAAGCAAGGAGACCAAATGTTAACGTGGTCCACAATAGCATGATGCTGCAGCACCATTTAAGTTAGAGCATGACTTGTATATGACTATAAGACGGTGGGGTGTAAGGGATCCAAGCTAGCTTAACCTGCTTGAGGTGCACCGTGCTAATAAACAAACGAGGCTCTGCTCCCCACCAACCGGCATTGGGCTAGTGGGATATAGGCCAATTCCCCCCCAAGTTAACGAAGTCGCTGGATGTTGGCAGCTGTGGACGAATCGATGTGGGATGCATTGGAAGAGACCTGTGTGCAGCTGTAGACGTCTATCGGCTGGTGATGATGATAAAACGGTTGATGTACTGAACTAAGATCATAGATAAGTATTTAGTCATAACAATGTTTTTTTAGTTAATAAGGAAATTTTAAAATTACTGAATTTCCCATACTTTCGATAGTTATCGAATATACATTTTTTTTTTGTTCTTAATGAACGCGTGTAACAAAAAAACGTGGTAGTAGGCGTGTACACAAGTGCAGATATCTCCCGAAGCAACCGTGCCCCGTGAGAATCTGCATCAGGCGGAAATTGAGGACTCCGCAGTCCCTATCCAGCCAGTCCGCGATGACCGGCGGGGCGGCCTCCACGGTGAGGTGACGGTGCAACGGGTCTCGGAGTCACCGCTCCCATCGCTGAAGCACCTCCCGTCGCGCCTTTCAGCGCCACCTCGCCTTCTCATCCGGTGACGGATGCTCGCTGCCTCGAAGGAGACAGTACGGTAATCGCGTACAATAATCGGAAGCGCTCGTCGCAATTGCTGAACCCTGGAGACCTAGCCAAATCCTGCCCCTAAACGAAAATTGACTCAGAAAAAGTTACTCGTGAGCGTTTGGTGTACTAGCGCCGGTGTCGTTCACTACAGCTTTCTAAAATCTGGCCAAACGATTACGCCAGATATCTATTGTCAGCAACTGCAGACCATGAAGGAAGAACTAGCTGCTAAACAACCGAGATTGGTCAATCGCTCTAGGCCACTGCTGCTTCACGACAACGCAACACCACCACCACACACTGCACAACAAACAACCACTACGTTAGATGAGCTACAATTGGAATGTCTGCGACATCCACCGTACTCCCCGGACCTTGCCCTCACAGATAACCATTTTTTCTGGAATTTGGACAACTTCTTACAAGGAAAAAAAATCAACTCGCATGGGGCAGTCCAAACCGCCATTAAGAGTTTATTGATTCTCGCCCTCATGGTTTTTTTAGTAAAGGGAGCAATGAACTACCTATGAGATGCCAAAAGTGCATAGATAACAACGGTGCATACTTTGATTAATAAAATATTTTTACAAAGAAAAATTTACTTTATACTCCTCCCGTACAAAACACCAATTTCATATGTAAGGACCTAATACAATAAATGTTACACTATATTTTATATCTAAAGAAACATTTTATATAACAAAGTTAGGATATAGTCCAAAATACTTTAACGCCGTTGTTAAGTCTTCATTGTTGGAGACTGTCTAGTTATACGCAGCGCCTATTTTTGCTAAACAGTTCCAACATTACTCTGTTCCGGTTTTGAAGGTATGTAAGTAATGACATTACAAGGATAAGAACACTTAACATCTCGTCTCATGAACACAGTACAATGCAGTATACATTATCATAACTTATCAACTAATCAGTACATCTCGTCGCTTTGTCTAATAAAAAAAATACTTCGACATAAAAAGACATTATTAGATTTTATTAATGTCATTGGCAACACGGAACTATTTTAATTTCCTTGCAACACCGTCGACGGCAAAACACCCCGAAAATCACGAGATATTTGTAATTAGAGAGCGCGCCGCGGACGGGGAACAATTCGCCGGACGTTGTTCGTTATTAATTTTTTGAAAAATCCAAACTGAACTGACATTTCTCAGTTCGACAACAATGTCGGACATTTCGCGAACATTTCTGGCGGTACATTTTTGAAGGCGGAAACATTAGATCTATGTTATTAGAAGAGAATAGATAAGATAATTATCATTCACTAGTGATAGGTATCTGTTGTCGGAAACCGTCTAAGAAGGCACCACCGCAGCGCCTATTACACCCGACGAATGGCAGTGTGCAAACATTAATATGTTCTGGTTCGAAGGGCGCTGTAACAAGTGAAATTATTGGGGCAACGAAATAACAAATTATGTCTCAGACGACTAGCGCAATGTGGTGTTATGAATACCATCTTAATTAGACGTGAGTTATAACAAAGCAAACATAATATCTGTTATTACTGTTACTGTTACGCAATAATAACAGGCACCAATTTCTGTTATTAAATAACAAGTGTTATTTTTATACAATTTGTATTTTTCGGGTTATAATAGTCAGTGCATCTCGTTTCAGCAACAGTATGTACAATGGGTGTGAGGGAGATAAATTAATCAATGAAATAACAGTTAACACGAACTAATTGAGAAGTAACGTTTCTAGGATAATTGTATATCCTCGAAACGTGTAATAATAAATCTTGTAAGATTAAAATTTGTATTTTTCGGGTTCATAATACTAGGTGCTTCTAGTTTTAACAAGTCTCTCAAATGGGTGTGAGCGAAATAGATTAAGCAACCAAATAACAGATAACACGACCTAATTAAGAATTCGCGTTTCAAAGAGGACTTCTTCTTATATAATGACTTACTATATTTTTGGTTTATTTCAAATAAATACTAGGTGTGCCTCGTTCTAGATTCTCTTCTCTTCGTATAAAGCCAAGAATAGTTGTTCCATTTTTATTAGCTGTTCTGTTATTTCAAGCTATGTTAGTGACCGGTTGTTATCGAATACTGAAAATGTTGATTGGTGATAGTATTTGAATAACTTGAGTATGGTGAATTATAAACGATATTTTTTAACAGATATAATGACATCGCAAGAACAATTGTTATCTGTTATCTTCGAATACTTGTGATTTATATATGTTATGATAAATACGCCTCACTCCTAATCTCAACAATCGCCGCGTTGTTATGGGCGATCGTATTACTTACCATCAGATGAACGTCCCGCATGTCTCGTCGCTTCGTTATATAAATATATATATATATATATAACGATTTTGTATATTGGCGGCAATATACGTACATACATATATGTCACGCCTCGTTCACAATGGGGTTAGCAGAGACCACCTTTCTCCACTTGCTACAATCCTGGCACACCTCTCTCGCTTCCTCCGCTTTCATGAGCGTCTTCATGCATGCTGGTCGGTTGCAATATAAGTCATCGTTACATCTATACTCTTCTAATAACATCAATAAATAAAACTAAATTTATCTTACTTATTACTCCCTCGTTTTAACTGCTTTGCAGGAGCTATAGTCGCCGTGGGACAGAGCTGACTAAAGTCCTCGAAGCTAACAAAGTGACAGACGACTCCAGTCATTACCTGATCACATGCATTTTTTTAATTATTGTCTGTGTCTTGAAGTCTTCTAGTTATATTCTTGGTGTTAGATTTTATTTTAGGTAGTAGTACCCAATCGCCTTCTCTATTGCAGTTGGAATTTTTTTTTAATTTCAAAACTATAACGAATTCATTCTTAATAGTATACAGTGTTTTATCGCAAGGATTTGTCTTTTGTGGGTTGTTCCAGGATATGGCCACAAGTACCACATATTATTTATAAGGTACTGTATAGGTACAACATAAATTAATTATTACTTAAAAATAGTATAGAGAATATATCATATCATGCATAAATTTGATATTTATATGATGCTATTTGTCTCTCTAAACGGAAATCGATAATTTTAAGTACCGCTGCTGCGTATACTACTGCAGTGTTAAAAAATTACCATATTCCGGTTTGAAGAACGCTGTAGCTAGTGTAATTACATCGGTAATGATACTTTATATCTTATTTTACGTCTTAAAGCGATAACAGAGTGTGTATGTTAACATATTTTTTAACATAGTCCTTTTATCACGATATAAACATAATTATATTTTATCAATGTGCCCTTCGCCATGGCGGTGATATATTTCATCATAGAACTAGGGGAAACAATTATCATCACTGTTTACTAATGGCATGTCTCTGCTGCCGAAGACCATCTAGGTGGATACCACCGCCGTTACCAAACAGTACTTTTTTTTTTCTACGAAACTACTGAGGAGTGCTAACCTGGTGGTGATACGCCCACCAATAACAACGTGGCAATAGTTAAGATGTTATACACAACACCACATTACGCTCGTCGCCTGACACACAAGATGTGAATAACACTAGCTATAGCGCTCTTCAAACCAGCATCGCAGCGCCTATTTCTACCGTCAAAAATTACTGTACAAACGTTACCGTATTCCGATTGCAAGGGTGTTGATGTAGTTAAAATAACAGAGGTAATGAGACTTCACATATTAGGTCTCAAGGCGAGTACAATGTGGTGCAGTGTATATCATTCTAACTAGCAGTACTTTTTTATAGGTGTATTTGTTACTGTCAAGCGTATGTTCTGATCGTAACGAATATATTAAGAGCTGGTAAGCACGTTGTTACGACGTACCAAGCCCGCTCACTTCTCCCCGTGCTCCCGCGCGCCCGCACTCCCCGGCCGGCGCGCGCGCCCTTGCGCCCGCACTCCCCGGCCGGCCCGCGTCGCGACGGGACGCTGCGAATTTTCGAAAACGCGCGCTTTTTGCCGCGAACAGTAATTTTGGGAAAATTCGTCTTCGCCTCGCCTCGCCGCGCCGCGCACCGAGCCAAACTTGTAATTATACCTATTTCGATGATCGACTTTTTCGTGTAGGCCACTCGTTGCACCCTTTCCTAATCATATCGTCCTTGACGCAACGTCCTTTCGATGAACTCTTTGCTTTTTGACAGCCGATACGATATCTGTCAACGTCTCTTACCATGTTTAACAGATTTTTATTAAAAGGGAGAGATTCGTATTTTTAACTAGGTTAGACTTGTTTAGATATGTTGTTAACGTAATGGCAATGTAAGAATATTATTAAACATTTTATGATTTTATTTAACTAATCACTTAGGTTTTAGAACTAGTTTATTTAACAGATTTGTATGTATATATAACATGTATTTATACATACGGACTTTATGTCTATGGATATTTTCTACCAGATAACCCAGGGCACGGGGAGATCGAACAGATTTCCGACTTGTCGTGGCTGTGGTGCTCATTAACCGTAGCTTGGTCACCCATGGTGAAGCTAAGAGGAACCTACACTCCCAGCCCAAAGTGAAGGGCCAGCCTGAAGTGGCCGCTCCAGGTGAACTCCGTGAGCTCACTCCGGATATGTATCGGTGTGCAAACTTGCACTGCCCTTCGCAGCCGTAGTGGAGTCGCAAAGGGAGATGAGGGTCGGTATTGCGCTTCGGCGCGCCCCCTATCCTCCGCAGCCGTACAACTCTTGGCGGCGAAGCCCAAGACCAGACCAGCTGCAAGACATTGGGAAAATTATCTCTGTTAACTCCCATGGCTTCCGTTATCCGGGTAACAATAAGAGGCCGAGAGGAGAGCGTGCTGTATGTTCGGGCACTTTCTTACAAAGGGAGAGCCTCTCCTCTCGCGATAGAGCTTCACGGTGCAGCCGGTGCTGGCGGGGTCGCCGAGGTGTGCGAAAGCGTTCCTGTGGTCCCGTCGTAAAGCGACGACGGTGGAATATCGTGGGGATTTTGGTCGGTGCAAGTTTAACATAACCTGGCTGCTCCCTGAGGGCAGGTATGCGAAGGCATTTCCTACACGAAAAACAAAAAAAAGGGCTTGGAGAGATACAGTAATAGATGAGAATATATTGATATAGAGTACATTTCACTCGCAAACTAATGTAAAAAAAATATTACGTACATAAACCAAGATTATGTATATAGATGAATACTTATATATTAAATTGAGTTTTATGACATATGTTATACTTATCGATAAGAAGTGATAATGATCATAGGAAACCAACAACATTTTGGAACGAGGTTCACAAATCTTTGTACGCAAGGGAAATTCAATTGAGAGGACATTAAAAGAAGACAAAGAACATTTTGAGATAATATTAAAAAAAAGGCGTTTCAAGAAAGTAATGTTATTTCTACACGAAACATGTTACGGGGTACGAAGTGACCCACCTGCTAAATTTCAACCCAGACACAATGGCGCGGGGTGAGCACAATACCGCGCGACCCTCGCTCTGAACCCGAACCCAAAATCCAACTGACAATTGCGCGAAAAGAAAAAAAACCGGAAAGATGCCAAAGGTGTCTCATTTTTTAATAAAAAAAAAGTTCGCCAAGGTTAAGACCCATGGGAAAGAGTTAGATACGGTTAGCACTCCCTTTTCCCGAAAGACGATATCTTCCGCGTATATTTTTTTTACCTTTTTAAACTGTTTCGCTGGGGTCCCGTTTTGCGATTGTGCAATTTTTTTTTTATATATATACTTATCACAAAATTCACCCCTTTTAGGAAGCAACAGATGATACGAGACGCGTGAGATAGTTTTTTTTTTTTGTTAACATTTCTTAGTCTGATTTATGACTGTTTGCAGTAATTTGAAACTTTTATGTGCTTTGTAGGAGACTTTTAGAGGATTTTAATAACGGTTTTCGGTTAGCTTAACTTTAACTTTAAGATTTGAATTTAAGAATAAAATTGTTTATTTCTAAGTAATTATTATTGCCTATTATTATAGGCCTATTGGCCAGTGTATATGCAAGGTATTTAGTATTACATTAATATACTGGGCGTTAGGAGACCGCTTCCGAATATGAAGACAGACGATAGTACTAATGACACCTTTTGATGATGTGACAGAAAAAAAAATCGATTGTGATTAAAAAAAATATATATTTTTAAATTGTTTGATTAGAATTATTTACGCTCCATCATGTTAGTACAGCTAAATAAAACGATACTTTCATAAAAAATACATTAATTTACTAAAAAAAACCAGCATAGAAACACAAAATCAAGAACAGCTGATGCTCGGATCAACGAACGCCCGGGCGCGCCAATTTAAATGTTCCGTGGCCCTATGAAATAAGGTACAAATTAAAACCAAATATATCTCGAGTTCCCACCGCGTGTGTGTATATATATATATATAGATATATATACACTATACCTGTTTCCACCCCGGTTTGCTGGCCATAATATAAAATAGATTTGAAATTTGTCCGAAGCATTCCTTGAGAGCAACCCCAACCGCAAATGACTTTCTATAACAACCGTTACTATAGCAACCGCGTAAATAATACTAATTGAAAATGTTTACAAAAATTCATTATAAATAAAATGCTGAAGTATCTATGAAATTCAAAAAATAAATACCCTCCTGTAACCATCCACAGATCATTCCGGATCGCATGCTCGTAGTCACATGTCGATACGTTCACTAGTTTTCAAGTGATTAGCGAACAAACAAAAGCCATTTTCATTATATACATATATAGATGTTATAAATTATGTTTTCTTTTCGTTTAAGGTTTTTAATAATCTTTAATTTGTTAATGTACGAGTGCCGTGCAACTGTTCCGCCTCGCAAGAAACCGGACGAAATATGGTGAACTGATCGCCAACCTTCGCTAGTCGGAAAGGCACCTTAAGAGGACGCTTGTTATTATAAAAATCTTACTTAAAGTACATAACTGCTTACATATATAAACTCCTTATTAACGTAGTTATAATATCTCATTCCCCTTACATCGCTATACACCTTTTCAACCCTTCCCTATTCAATATTGTCTCACCTTTCACCATTCTCTTTTATATATAACATTATTTACAGATATATGTTTATATTCAGGTTTGTTTGATGAGTGTAGTTTTTATTTTGTGTTATTGTGTATTTATTTCGCGGATACCAGACCCACGAGCTCTGACTCCGACAAAGCTGTTATATTTGTCAAAATAAACTAGCGGCGGAAAAGATATACATATACATACATATACATCACGCCTCGTTCCCAATGGGGTAGGCAGAGACCACCTCTCTCCACTTGCTACGATCCTGGCACACCTCTCTGGCTTACATCATCACAACATCGCAACATCATAAAAAAAATATTATAATATGATTAAACAAATATATATAATATTTGTGATAAATTTGTTATAACATCTTATGCCATTGTGTGTGTGTTTTTTTTGCGTCGCAATCAGAATGCATTGTCCACCGCTGCACAATCGCGGCTACGGGGCCCATTATTGACCATCTCGTTGAAGAAAAAATAGAAAAAAGGTCACTAGGGTCACAAGTCACGCCGCGCGTATATTCTTCACGGGGTCACCGCATTCTTTGGTGTATTAAATCGTATAGAGGTCAGATGCGGTACATTCGATACCCTTGCGAATTTTTAGGGTCCATTTCCAGAAATTTGTGTATTACGTATTCTGTAAAGCGAGTTGCGTGTGAGCAGGGGTCAAACGTTTTATAAACTTATCAAAGAGCTAAATTTGGGTACTATTGAAAAAAATTTTGTATAAATTACAAGTCTTATTGCTGGTAGGCCTTTGTTGCCAAAGACCGTTCAGGTACCACCGCAGCTCCTATTTCTGCCGCCAAAAACCACCGTGTTTCGGTTTGAAGGGCGTTGCAGCCAATGAAATTACTGAGGTAACGAGAATTAACATCTTATGTCTCGAGAAGAGCGTAATGTGGTGCTGTGTGTCATCGCGACTAGCACCATGTTAATGGACACGCGTATCACTTACCATCAGTACTATCGCGTATCGATAACATTATTTTTATTTATTTAATTTTATCCAACAATTTCTTTGTATTAACGTGTCAGTAAAATATATATATAATGGTATCTACCTACCAAACCTAATTAAAAGGGAGTCAGGGGAGAAGCAGAATTGATGCTGAATAACCTAACCTCACATACCTTATGTTCCAAAACGACGACCACAATGCGGTGCTGGGTATATTATCCTGACTAGCGCACAGTTGTTATAGACACTATCACTTACTATCAAGTGAACGTCTCGCTCGTATCGCTTTCGATTGAATTATATACAAATATTGTATTGAACTATTATCTATCATAATCTATGATATACATAGTTACTTCCTCATATAGTATACGGTTACATTTCATACAAAAATGTATTGTACTAGTGCCTAGTTTTTAATAGATAGAAGTACAAAAAGACATAGTGATAATTACTACTTTTACGTATTACTAGTAAGTAATACTAGGTATCAACAATTTTAAATGTTAATGTGAATTATCCGCATTGAATTTGATATTAAACTGGCAACGAGACACAACCCGTATCATGCATGTTAAATAATACGAGATATGTTTAAACTATATAATACTTTAATAAAGAAAGAAAAAAACGGGTTAATGTAAATTAACCTTGGATGTTACCTTTCATAAGCGACCTCACCCCAGCGTCTCAACCAGTACCATTTCCCACGATTCACCCCAATTTTTAAGGGTTATCTTTTCAACTAAAAATCCCGAGCCCGTTCATTGAAGTGTTATCTATATATAATTTTTTTTTCGCGTAAAACGCTTTAAAAATTACCTTAGAAAAAATTATGTGACCCCATTTCCGTGATGAGGTCCCGACATTGTGTGACCCGATTTAACCCTGGTGTATTTTGAAATTCGATCCGGTTATTGCAAATTTTTTTTTAACTTTTTCGCTCTTATTATAAATCTATGATAGCGATGGAAACTGCTACACAGGTAGATCACAATTTTCTCGTGAGAATATTATGTAGTGTCTTCTTTTAATACAACATCCTGTATCATAAACAAATATACATTATTTACCCAATATAATGTGGTGCTAGTTAGGATGATATACACTACAATACATTGTGGTCATCACCTTCAAACATCTACTGTTAGCAGATATCTATTGTCCACCGTTGCTCATATTTTTGCCGCCAAACAGTAGTTTGTAATTACCGTGTTTCGGTTTGAAGGGCGTTGTAGCTAGTGAAAATACTATGGTGACTAAACATCCTATATCCTCAAGACAAACACAATACATTGTAGTGTTTACCATTCTAACCAGCGCCCCGGTTCTACATCCGATAGCAAAACTGTAATGACATTGCTTTAAACTAAGATAATTTTGATATACTATCTGTAAAAAAAAATAGCGCTACTTTGTTATACTCAGGCGTATCACTTATCATCAGGTGAAGGTCTCACTCATCTCGTAGCTCCGTCGATTAAAAATAATCACCAGTTAAACTCTACAATACGTGGCCTGATTCGAACCGGGGTCTTCCGTTTTACAAGGTGATATACTCACTGCGCCACAGAGACGTATCAAAGGTGCGTACACTTCGTGATGTCTAGCTAAAAAACTTGACGGACCAACTTAATGGTAATAACTTAAGTACTTGGAAACTATCACAAACAAAAAGAAGATTGATTTAATGTATTGTTGTATTATCATACAAATTATAAAATGGCTGCATTCTTGTCTTTATTTTATAGTTAAATATGTTTGTAGTAAGTTAAGAGTACTTAATTGCCTACATTCTACTGGATATATTGAAGTTATATAAAGTGAAACGGGTCCTTTAACAAGTTTAACTGAATTATAGAAATTAAGTATTCGCTGTAATAATTTTTTTTTTATTCGACGAGACGAGCAAGGCGCTCACCTGATGGTAAGTGATACGCTTGCCCATAACAATGTGGCGCTAATTAATACGATGTACACTCCACCACGTAGCGCTCGTTGCCTTGAGGCAGAATGTTAGGAATCGTTACCCTAGTAATATCACTAGCTATAGCATCCTTCAAATCGGAACACAGTACTGTTAGGTGACCGAAATACCCGCTGCGGTGGCTCTAACCTACCACTAATAATTAAAAGTTACCATAACTATTTATACTATCGCAGTCATACGTTTTATATGAAATCTGTGACATTGAAAAAAAAAACAACAACCATTTGAATTCATCGCGAACCATTCACGATGTTCCCAACTATAATACATACGGACGGACAGACGACCGGTTCGTAATGACATATTTCAACAGTGCTCGACTACAATCTATTATTTCAACAAAAAAAAATTATTACACTGCAACATAAAGCCATTTTTTTTTCTCGTCGAACGTAAGTATGATTATTATTGTCCATAACTTGAAACATATCGTACAATGTTAATCCTTCAGTATCGGACACGAGATACGGTGTACAAGAACGGGGCAGTAGAATCGGTTCCCGGTAAAAAGCTTACACGAGCGCAGCATCTGCAGTGCTAAAAATAATTTCCAACGTTTAATACAAAAATCGCAATAATTAACTTCGTTACAGCCCAATAAATTACAATACGAGAAAGAAATGCTACACGATACTCACACATGCGCACTCCGCCGTCGCAACAACGTTGCGCGCGTGTGCGTGCGCGTGTGCATTAGAGCGGATTTTATTACACATTTATCGAGTATAATATTTTTTTTAATTTTTAAAATTACATATCATCATCATCAGCCGATCTTCACATCGATCGGTCCGGCGGTTTCTCGCGACCTTCATCAGATCGTCGGTAGACGCAGCCAGAATTACCTCCTATACTACTAGGCAGTGGAAGCCGTCGTTTGTAGGGGTTTCATGTGGGGGGATTTGGGGCATTTACCATCACATTCGTCTAAATCGGGTTGGTAGGAGCCGGAGCCCCTTTTGTCGTTTAGCAGCGTGCACCACCAGCAGGCGAAGTTAGCTTGGGCCCCGTGAGTTGTAGTGCGGGTCCACTTACACCCCTACTAAAAAAATACATATAATAAAATGGAAACTATTACCACACAAAAAAAACACATGAAATGAATGAATGCATATAGCAATGGAGCCTTGCCAACTCCACACTTACATCAATCTAAATACTTTATATGAATTTCTATTATCGATGTCGATTACAGAGTTGCAAATCGCATCACAGTATTGCGGTCCCGATCACAAATACATTCATATGATTTATTGTTAACACGAACACGAGCCATGTGTGTGTGTATCATTGGTGCACTCACACAGACGCGGCGGATTGTTATGCGAGTGGCTCGCGATGGACGTGATGGTTCGGGATCGCGGCTCCGGGGTAACGCGGTGCTCGTGCACTGTACGTGTCCGCGGGACTGCTCCGTTTGCTCAAATGTTTGCCATATAATTGGGTCAAATAATTTATGATGAAACATTTGCAATGCAGCCTCTGAGAAATAGATCTAATCGTTCCTCTAATAGGTGGCAAAGGTAGTTCGTGCGTGACCTAAGAATAATATATATATATATACATACTAGCTGTTCCCCGCCCGCTTTGGTGGACGGCATATTGAAATAGATTTGAAATTTATTTTAAATATTCCCGCCCGGCGGCAACCCGCCGCCCCTATAACCCTTTTCAATTGTTAACACTCCCGCCAACCCCTTTAGGAAAGGAACTTTATAAAATTTATTCTTAGCTGACCTCTAATTGCAGAAGCATAATTTCACAAATCTCACAAGGAGTAAATGAATCCCTGGATATCTCCTATATATAGAAAATAGAGGATAAATGTACTGGTAGTAGGCCCCTGTTGTCGGAGGCCGACTGGATAGGTATTACCGCAGCTTCTATTGCAGCCACCAAACAATAGTGTGCAAAAATTACTTTATACCGGTTTGAAGGGCGCTGCAGTTAGTCTGTCTAGACCACGGGCAGTGTTGCATTGTTGCTGTTTATATCATCATTACTAGCAATATATATAACCGGTTAAATAACTTACCACTAGTTGAACGTCTCGCTCTCATCACTTCATCGAATAAAAACAAACTATGTCTAAGACATAGTACAAACATCGAGAGAAAGAGTTAACTAAAATAAAAAAAAGGTTGTAATGTTTTGAAAAATGTACACAATGTAACATTGTATTGTCTATAAATTCGCTAAACTAACCGAAGTATAATTAGTGCACTATGATAGTGAGTTAAAGCGCAAAATGTCAGCGTCTATTTTGGCGCGAGCGCGTGCGCATGCGCGGCGACCGTCGCGCGCCCCCACGACGTACACTGCGTTTGGTGTTAGACTGTCACTTGCGGCCGACAACTATACAGCTCAGACGAACATGTAATTTCATTTCTTTTTTCACTTACATATACTATACTTAATATCAAACTTTATAAAACCAGCCACATTCACTGCCCACTTCGTCAAATAACACGCAGAACTACCACATACTATCAAAAATCGCTTTGAATTTAAAATAAATCGATATCATATTTATAACATTGATGTAAAATTATACTATTTCTGTAATTTTTTTTTATGATACGCATTTTATATCAATAAATTTAATTTTTAATGACAAGAAAATAATAATTGGTTTAATAATTCAATAAAAAAAAATACCTAACCGAATATTCCACTTATATGCTTAACACAAGTAAACACTAAAAACAATTCAGCATACGAACATTAAAAATAAATTAAATATTAACATAGAACAATAATTATGCAACAATCGATAACAAGTTCTATAGAAATAATAATCGATAATCGAATACTTTTATTGACGATTATACACTACTCTCATCCTTACTGTGACCTGCCAAAATTATCAAGTTATGTTGCTGCAACTGCTGCTACTGCAAAATGACTGTAACTCAGTACAAATATTGTAAGTGTCCAATGCAACGGGGTGTAATAGGTCCTGCACAACAACTCACGAGTCCTATGACAATCTCACCTGCTAATGGTGCACCCTGCTAATCGGCAAACGAAGATCTGGCTCCCACTAACCCACATTGGGCCTCCGTGGTGGCTACAAACGACGGTCCCTAGTGCCCGGTGGTAACGGAGGTAATATGACTGTAGTAGATCTTTGGGGGAGGCCTATGTCCAATGTTGATGATGATGACCAACGCAAAGATTTTCGAGGACCACTTTATTTGAAAACTACTTTTCTTGCGAAATGTTTGTGTGCGTACATAACATCACTGATTCAAAATATACATTATTTAGTTCGTGATTAGTAAAAGTCTGTTAAAATTCCTTAGAAAAGGTTTAAAAAACATTGAAAGAGAAATTTACGGCAATATGGTCAATTTCGTACCCTCATTCTGCTGCAGAAATTTTCGTTACAAATTATTGTTATCACATGAATATACATTTCATACAATTGTAAAAAGACTATCTTTAAACGAAATCAATGATTTAAAAAATCGAATAACAAACAACTCAATAAACATCGATAACAGAAAATAGATTATGACTACTAACCAAGTATTTGTTAGGAAGCCGTAAGGTGCAGTCGGAATGTTTCTCTTGCAAAACGTCAAATCTTTCGAGTAGACGAAGGTTATAAATAAAAAAAAATATCTTAATATTACTCGTCATAATAAATAAATATTTGTAGTTTTATTAGTTATGTCTTGACTGTAATATAATAAATATGTAGGTTATAATATTTCTTAACTTCTATGTATGAATAGGTTTGCGTGTTCCCCCTATTTATTATATTACGCCGCCATTCCCGAGACTGTACTCCATTGTTTTGACGACATTATCTCACATATGCATATTATAGTATAATATACCCCTAAGGGTCCAAAATTAAAATCTAACACTCTCATTGACAGCGCAGCGACCTGCCTGTTTTGTAATAGATATTCCAGGTTCAATCCAGAGCCAAATAAGCTTTGCAAACATTGTCCATATGTATTTGATATTATGGGATTATCGAGCCCGTCATGTCGCTTTGTTAAAGATCTAAATTGTAGTTAATTATAGTAAAGTCCGTTAGTAAATATTTTTATGCAAAGTTTTGAAAAAGACAATTAAAATACTAATATTCTTTGTAGTTCTGTTAAACTTTCGTTCTTTTGAATCTTGCAATTTTAATATATCACATTACATTATATAACCTTTAACGTTTAAAAAAGATCCTACTTAAGCGGAGAGAAGATGTAAGAAAGGATTTATTCATGAATTTTAGTTTAATTAAACAACCCTAGAATACAATATATATACACGAAGTAACATTCTCACATGGCATGCATTTATTATCTTTCGAACCCTCTGCTTACCCCAAAAACCGACACAACGCGAACATACACAGAAATATTAATAATAAATTCATTAAATCACAGCAGCAGGTTTTGAGTATTTGTGAAGTCGAATAAAAAACCGTAGCCAGCTATAACGCGGTTGCCCGATGTTTCCACTCGATGTATTATTTACGATGGAAAAAGTTGTTAATAACTAATACAAAAAAAATTAATTTAGATCTAATTCAAGAATTGGCATTCTCTGACCATTGGTCCGTGATGCCAAGAAACACAGAGGTCCCTTGTTCGATTCTAGGGCCACAGAATTATACTATACTTGGTGGTAGTGTTTGTTTGAACCAACCTGGCTAGCTACTACCTTACTATAAATATGCAGCAGTAACTGCTATCAATAGCTGTGATCCCGCTGTCAATCAACCATGGGAGAGCCCTCCGTACAGGCAAATACGCACTGTTTACCTTAACTCCCTGAACCTATCTAAATACTATTCTCTCTAGTTACTCAAAAGGTACACAACTATGCTTTGACTGTTGCAAATTTCGTGGTAAGTTGATTTAATTGCTATGTTGGTAAGTTTATTTTCTAATATAGATAGGCACTGAGATTTCGGGTGTGCTTTGCATACCCTGCCCGAAATTTTTGTGCATGTCCCTGCTGTCAACGTATAAGAGGCAGAGTATTCTGGATGAGTGCCCTTCAGCATTAATGGCCTTAGTACTAATCAACATATAAAATTGAGCTCAAGTGTCAGCCTATTGTAGATAAACAAAAACTTCCCGAATTTGAATTTGGATCGCTCGACGGGTCGAAGGTCATCATTCGAACACGTTCCAATTTGCGAACGGTACACAGTGCCGAGATGTTTATTAAAAAAAAATGTGAGAGTGAGAGAAAAAAAAACATCTTAGCGCCCGATCTCACAGTTAACCCTAAACTGGGGTCCTTTCCTTACGCGTTTTTTGGCAGAAAAAAAAAAGGTGATATTCGGTCCCGCGCTGTTACGCGGCGCGCCGTATTCGTGGGCAGGCGGCTGCGGCGCGCGGTCGCTCCACCGGTGAGCCCGCCGCGCCGAATTTCCTGGAGCGCGGGAAAACTCAGCCAACTTTTTTCGCAGCCGAATTTCAGACATAACAACACGAACAGTGATCGCATCCGCGGGATCCGTTTATTTTTAATAACACAACCCGTTTGTTTATTATTATGAGTTAAGAATACAGCATCGCGTATTGTTTTTGATAATTTGTACATTGTCGGTATTGTATCGTGCGATCCGTTCGTACGATGGTCCCTGGCGGCGGCCGCGGCGGCGCCGAATTGGCTTTACATATTTATCGGATATAAACATTATTGATAATTTTCGCGGTGAAGCAGCGCGTGGTTTTTACGAATGTTTTTGCGTGCGGCCCGTGGTGGGGGAAGGGTGGGGCCTCCGCTGACTCGTCCCTCTCTATCCGATATTTTGATTTAGTTTCCGAGACTTACGTAGATGTGGCAATTTTTTTCAGTCGCGTGTGTCAAGCGCGCGCGGCTGCCACTTCGCGGTGCACGGACCGTTCGGTCTCCTCGTTCCGCCGACTTCTCCCGCGCTTCCTTCCATTCAGCGAACTTTGTTTTCCAGACTTACACACATAACGCTTAGTACAAAAAATATATAACCGATTAAGCTTTGTGAAGAAAAAAAAACTGTGAAAGTGCACTTTTTAATGTGAGTGAAAAAGAAAACGTTTGGATTTTGTTTGTGATAAACATATAAACATTGTGTACTGTAGCCCCTTTTTTTTGGTACCTGAATTTTCTTTCAAGTTTGGATGTCCTAGATTAAGGTAAGGTTTTACCGATAATATTTGTATAATTAACACTGACATACATGTGTTTGTTTAACATAATTTGCGATTGATATCAATAATATTTCTCGATGAATAACACAAATAATTTTGAAAATAAACGTCCTAGGTATCAAATGAATATTTATTTAGGAAACACATCTCGATATAATTTATATTAAAGTAGAAGTTTATATATATGGTTATACTTTACTTAAAACATGTAAATACAAAATTACCCAATTAGATTTTATATTCAAAAGCTCACAAAAGCTCCGTGGTTTATATTGGTAACATATATATATATTTATTTTAATTCGTGAAAATTCAAAACAATTGATGTTAAAGATTTTCATTATATTTAAAGTCAAAATATCTTTAAATTTATGTCAACTTTTGCATTAAAAGCTCTTATAGGTTTTCAATAGCATTCCGTAAATGCTATCAGATATCTAGGGTCCGACATAGGACTATATCTAGAAATTTCGGGGTCGTAGGTCGAGCGGCTGCGAGATCACTCCTCTCCGCAATATTGCTGAACAATATTCGAAATATTTTGTTTATATGGTATACTATAACTACACATGTGCAAACAAAAGTACAATTTATATTTAGACACTTTATAAGTCATTGATTGTAAATTAAGCAGGTAAATAGATTAATTTAAAACAATTAATAATTACACATTTTTAATATTTCATGTCGCTTAATAAAATAGTCATATATAAATAACTAAAGTAATTGTTACTAACAAAGTTTGCTTTCATCTATTGATTTGAAATATATATATGTTGTTTGATTTCCTTTACTTTACGATATAGTAACTGTCTAATTTATACATTATATGTTATAGTATTTGTATATATTATGACTTAGTACCCATTTACAAATAAAATTTTGAATAACATGATAAATGGGAAGTATAAAATTTTTTAAGATTATTTTGTTGAATTCCGCAAATAATCACTCAGTTTTTAACTTAGTTATTATTTAATTTTTAATATATAGTAGCCGTAACTATGATTAAGAATATTAAACAAGTACTTGAAGATTTTTTTTACCTTAAATATTATACTTGAAAAGTTTAAATAATATAAATAGACAATCGTCAATCAAAGAACATTATAACATTGAAGTGACTTCAATAATGATACTTAGATATTGCTCAAGTACTCATTATATATCAAAGATCAATTATAAGTAACGCAAAAACTAAAAAATATACTTGAACATTTCCTCAATTAGATTTAAATAGGTTTGGTGTGTAACGATTTTTAGATTTAGAAATCTAGTTGTTATTGCGCTTATATATATCTATACATAGGAGATATCCAGAGATTCATTGACTTCTCACGACAACTCCGAAACTATTACATGTGAACACTCAAAATTACGTACAGATCTTGCTTCTGCCGTTTAGAGGTCAGCTAAGAACGGATTTTACTTAATTACTTCCCCAAAGAGAGGTGCGAGGGTGTTACAGCCAAAGCGGACGGGGAACAGCTAATAATACTAATATACAAACCTATAACTTATATTATTAATCATCGTTATTATTATAGTTTGAATAATATTTTATGTTTTTAAAATTCCTAGTGTTTTTATTACAATGACCTTGTCATCATCATCATCACCATCACAATCACAATATATTAAGATAAAAATATATCACTTAATATACATAAACCTAACAATTTGAGAAGTATTGTTTCATTCAGATCGCTGTCGACTTCCCCCATTACATTCTTATTTGATATCATTATATAAACTGTTTATCCAGTATGTAAACAGCATCGTTATGAAAGTCTATGATTTTACTTACTAAGATAATAGTTAACGAAGTGATTTCCTTTCATCTTTAACTTCCTTTGACGTTGAATATGAAGCGGTAAATTACTCTTCAAATTCTATACGGAGCTTTCGAAAAGAAAGTTTTTGTTAGAAGATTTAAAAGTTAAATTATAGTTACTCGAATAATGTTTATATAGAACGATTGTTTTTCTTTTATACACGTCTGTATAAATCGTTTATAATTAAAAAAAAAAAAACAATTATAGTGCTAAAGTTGTTCAGTTAACTGACAGATTAAGTTTATAGAAACGTAACATTGTAAGCTTTTATATATGAGTCATTTATTTGAAAGGCTTAATTTTAACTACTACTTAATATTACAATTCACGTTAAAATAGTTATTAGAGTAAGATTGTTGATAACAGTTAAATTAATTTAAATGTATACACGTTTAACAACTTTGTTCTATACAAGCATAGTATTTTCTTTACGTAGCTTCTTTCAAAATAATATACCATTCCATTGAATATTAGTAGTATATAATATAAAGTAATTCAATAATGAACTACTTCATTATTCCCTCTACTGGGACTCCGGAGCTTGTCTAAAAGAATCAAGGATATTTATCACGCCGGTGTACTGCGTGTTGATGTATGAGATATAAAAGTACATGTCTTATGAATACCATTACAGTTCTATGTCAAAATAATCAAAATTTTTTTTTTTATTCAACGAAGCGAAGAGACCAACAAGACGTTCACCTGATGGTAAGTGATACTCCTGCTCATAACAACGAAGCGCTAGTTGGGATGGTGTACACTGCGCCATCATCCTCATCGCCTTGTGACATTGTATGTCAAGTCTCGTTACCCCAGTAATTTCTCTAACTACAACTCCCTTCAATCCGGAACACAGTAACGTTAACACAGATCTCTGTCAGCTGCAATAGGCGCTGCGGCGATGCCTATCTAGACAGTCTCCGACAACAGAGCCGTACCACCAGTAAACATTTTTAAAATACTTAACACAATGAATTATGTAATTGAAAATAAAAGTTTATTTTTATCTGTGATAATTACTAAATTTTTTTTTGTTTGATTTGAGCTGAGTTGTATTGTATTGCTTAGGTAATATTTACCTTGTACGACTGCGCGCCGGCAAATGCATCGTTTTGTCTCTTTCTACGTACATACACGGAACAAGGACGCACGTATAGAATATTCGAACACTATATGGATATCATTGTTTTTAATATTCAAATCATCGCAACGTTTATAAATTTCTGAGAAATATTTCGTTATGAGGAACGTACGCCGTCATCTATAGATTTTGTTTTTTCATATATATATATATATATAGTTTAATAATACTCGCAGTTATGTTTCGTATGTTGTTTTATAGTTTGTTTGTTTTGAAACGCCAACGGTTAGTTTAATTATCGGTTTGAACATCATCATCGTCGGCCGTTACACGCCAACTGCTGGACATAGGCCTCGCCCAACGATTCCCACACCATCGAGTAGGTATTCATTTTAGTGGATTTTGGGCCATTTCCCACCACGCTGGCCCAATGCGGGTTACTGGTATCCAGTGCCTTGTTTGTTGATTAGCAGAGTGCACCACGAGCAGCTGAGATTGGCGTGGACACCGTGAGTTCTTGTGCGAGAACCCTTACACCAAATCAGTTTGAACGTCATGGTTCCATTATGATGATTTAATAGTTTAATTAAAACTGGCAAAATATCAACATAGGATCTTATCATGGTGTTCAATGAAAATTACTCAGTTTATTATGAGAGCTATCCAAGAATAGTCCAGCTCTCATATTGAATATAGTAAAACTGTTATGACGGCGGTTAACCTCAGTTTTGAAACCATTAATCTCCACAAATATCTCCGGAATTGAATTAGGGGCCTCAGGAACACAGCAAGAGCTTATCCAGTGTTACTGATGCAGTCAAATATTAACATAGAACAAAAAGAACAGTGAGATAGATAAAAATTCTTAACGTTAAAAAAATTATGAGAGAAAGAGATGCAAGTTGTTTCCTATCTTCATCTCTATATATACAACAGATTTCCACCTATGTAGAGACTCATCACGATACCTCTGGAACTATAAGGCCTGGAGACTTGAAATTTGGTAGAAATATTCCTTTTGTCGAGTATAGGTCAGCTAAGAGTAGATTTTACAAAATTCCTTCCCCAAAGGGAGTTGCAGGGGTGTCATGGCCAACAACGCGGGCGGGGAACAGTTTAACTGTAACTGATGATGAGTTTGTTTTATATGTCAAGGGTCATTCAAAGATTGTTTGTTTTTATTATTTTGTAAACTATAAAGTAGTAATATTGTAAAGAGGTTTTATTTATTCATCTGTCCGTTAGTTTATAAATCGAGATCTGATGGATCTATTGTTCTTCTAATGTTAGACGTTGCTCATACATTGCGAATTGTTTGTAAGACATACATATTATATTTAATCGATATGGAAGATTAACTTTTAGATCATTTACCCAAAAAGAGAGGGTTTGGTTGAGGATTGTATTTATTTGTCTGTGATTATCTATTCTCAAAGTATATAATGTCTTAGGTTTTTAGTTGTCTGAAAGCTTCTATGAAGGTTAAAGGTAGATAGATGTGTTAAAACTAGTGATAGATGGATATATTATAAGGTCCTTACATATGAAATTAGCGTTTTGTCGTACTGACCAATTTGATCTGAAATTCTCTTTAGTTAAGAATTCCAAATTCAAATTTATAAATATATTTAGCTGGTACATTTGAGTTTTGGAAACAGTCATTCATTTGTTTTTTCCTCATTATTTTTTTCTTTGGCGTCGCTTATTACCGCACAATGGAAAACATGAAATATCGGTATATTTACGAGTACGAGTTCTACCGTGGCATCAGTACCAGTGCTGCAGAAACAGGATTACGGATGTGTACGGTGCTGGTGCAGCTATAGAAAGCACAATACGTTTTTGGTTTCAACGTTTTCGTTCTGGATATTTCGACCTTCAGAACCAAGCCCGTGGACGGCCGGAGGCCAAAGTGGGAAATAAAGAATTAAAGGTTATTGTGGAACCGGATCCATCACAAAGCACTTTAGAGATAGTTGTGTGCTCGGGGTAAGTGACAAAACTGTATTAATCCACTTAAAGTACACCGGGAAAGTAAAAAAACTTGAACGATGGGTACCTCATGAATTGAGTGAATCGAACTTGCGAACACGCGTCGACTGCTGCTGCTGTGTTACTTTGCACAGCCGACACAATGATGAAGGGATTTTAAATCAAATCATTACTTGTGATGATGTAAAAGTGGACACTGTACGATAATAGGAAGCGCTCGTCGCAATGGCTAAACCCTGGAGACCCAGCTAAATCCTGCCCTAAACTAAAATTCACTCGGAAAAAGTTACTTGTGAGTGTTTGGTGAAGGTACTAGCTGCTAAACAACCGAGATTGGTCAATCGCTCTAGGCTACTGCTGCTTCACGACAACGCAACACCACCACCACACACTGCACAACAAACAACCACTAAATTAGATGAGCTACAATTGGAATGTCTGCCACATCCACCGTACTCCTCGGACCTTGCCCCAACAGGTTATCATTTTTTCCCGAATTTGGACAACTTCTTACAAGGAAAAAATTCAACTCCGATGCAGCAGTCCAAACCGCCTTCAAAGAGTTTATTGATTCTCGCCCCTATGGTTTTTTTTAGTAAAGGGAGCAATGAACTACCTATGAGATGCCAAAAGTGTATAGATAACAACGGTGCATACTTTGATTAATTAAATATATTTTACCAAAAAAAAAATTACTTTATATTCCTCCCGTACAAAACGCCAATTTCATATGTAAGGACCTAATACTTGACCATGACCTGATGTATCTAGAATATCTAAATGAACCTAAAACTTTGTTGAGGAAATAAAATATACATAATTATACTTTATTATTAGAAATATTTTCTATTGTTAATATGCTCTAGAATTAAACAATTTTGATCTTACGTTTGTCAATAGTCATAGATTCCAGTAGCTCGCTGGCCTAATGGTTAGAGCGTGCGGCCTTCACTCCGAAAGTCACGGGTTCGAATCTTTGGAATGCACCGATGACTTTAAAATTTAAGTTATGTACATTTGTGAACTTTAGTAACAACAGCGGAATACAAACGGTGAAAGAAAACATCGTGAGGAAATCTGCACATGGATTAGAATTTATTCTAAGGGGTGGGTGAAGTCACCAAATCCGCATTGGGCCAGCGTGGTGACTATGGCCCATCGCCTTCATATTGAGGGTAGGCCTGTGCCCCAGCAGTGGGAATGTAAATTGGTTGTTATGGTACAGTCATAGATTTAATATCATTTATTATATATTATAAATAGTCTCTCACGAGGATACAGTCAAGGTTCAGTTAGTTGATCTGAAGTGATATAGAACCCCTAAGATTTAGAATTTACAATCATTTGAACCGTTGTAATTTTTAAACCGAACAAATAAACCATAAACCGGTTTTAGTAAAGCATTGAACGATTGCCATATTATTAGAATTATTAGTAGTTAAACGTTGAAAAATTGATTCTGTTTAAACAACGGTCGGTTCTATCGGGTAAGTTAAAAAAGAAAAAAAGAAAGGTTAAGTTAACCGCGGCGAGCGTGTCTTACGTTTGTGACCAATTGATTACGACGGCCGGCTCTTACTAACTTTATTGTGCATTACAAAGGTAACTTTGAACCGGATTATATATAAAATGTCAAGTTTATTGTTATGTAATTGTTTTTTTATATTGATAAATCCAAATAAAAGAAAAACATGGTATTCTGACGGTAAATATCACGTCTGCTTATAAAATCGCGCTGCTAGTTAGAATAATATACAGAGTAATATGTGGTAGTTTACTCATCGCCTTGAGACATACATCTTATGAATCTCGTTTCTCTAATTTCACTACCTACAGCGCCCTTTAAACCGGAACACAGTAATATTTACACGTTACTATTTGTCGACTTCAATAGGTGTTGCGGTGGTATCCACCTAGACGGTCTCCGGTAACAGAGACCCACCATCAGTTAGTAGATGTAGTCTATATATTTATTTATTTGATATTGTATAAAGAAAATATTTGATGACCAGATAACTTCTTTGCCGATAGAAGAAATATCAAAGCCAATTCATAATAATAACAAAAAATAACATAAATCATAGTAAACAAATATATGTTATACTAAAATATACAAAAATATATCTATATGCGAAATAGCTATTTAAATTATTTATTTACTTGTTTAATAATCTATTTATTTATTTATTCATTATTTTAAAAGCTCTAAGTATCTTTGCGCATAACCATAACCTAATTGCTAACTAATTAACGAGTTCCGCTATAAATCTGTACAAACTGTTCGCTTCTTCATTGAATGGATGTAATAGTATTGCTACAAATAAGCCATTATTCGTATTGTCCACATTTAGGTACTGGACTTTTAAGATTAATCTCTCTTACCTCAGTTGTAGACCATTCTGTAATATAAACCTTAATAACTAGATTATAGAGGACGATTACAAATAGTTAGTGTTTGATTATAAGCCTAAAATATTAAGAATTGATCTATTTAATATGTATTGAAAATGGGTTCTGTTTGTTCGCCGATCACGTAAAAACTAGTGACGTATCGATGATTTGTAGATGGTTATGGATGTAGACTATATTATTTTAAATAATTTCATAGATCGTTCATCATTTTATATCTAATTAACTTTTAAAAACATTTTCTCTTAGTTGCTATAGTAACCGTTGGTATAGAAAGTAATTTGCTGTTGCGGTTACTCTCAAGGAACATTTGAAAGAAACTTGAAGCGAACGGGGAACAGCTAGTGTATATATATATATATGTATGGCTTAAAACCGAATATTAAATCTAAGTTGTTACTTAAAATTACTTTCTAAAATTTTAATAATAAAATTTATAACGTCTTGTTGGAACGCGTAATAAGCTAACGCACCCAAAAACGTCGGAATCGACTCGACGACCTTTGGGTTTGATGGATGATGCCGGCGCCACTCACCTTCGCGTGCTTACGGTAGTTGACAGATGAAACATACTGTTCTATATGTTATGAGAGTAAATATAAATTATTAAGTTACAATAAATTCGGATATATATACAATTGAATATGATATTTCACAGGAGCGGCCACTTTGCTAAAGCGGTGTCCTGAAGCGGCTTATAAAGAGTACGTTTAAGTATTAACATAATCTATGTTCAGCAGTGGACGCCCAACGTTGGGCATAATAATGGTAGCTGTTTATAGATTAAAATAAATGGAATGTAATAAAGCATATATTATTTTGATTAGGTTATAGATATTGGTTGAAATGGCAATGGGCGGGGCACATAGCTCGTAGAACCGATGGACGTTGGGGTCTTAAAGACCTGGAATGGCAACCCGGCTATTTGGACAGAGGACATAAAAAAATCGCTGAGAACCACTGGATTCACACAGAGCAAGACCATGCTTTATAGAACATATAAAAAACCTATGTCCAGCTGTGGGCGTCCATCAGTTGAAACGAACAAACATACAATACATATTTTATTATATTTGATGAACAGAAAGCAGCTATACGGATTCATTATATATATATATCTATATCTATATATTATGTATATCCAAAGCAAAAACAACATCCTCACATTATTTCGTTAACTTTAATAATTTTAAGGAAAATCTACGAAATTACACAACACTTGAATTTTTTGTTCGCCGGTCGTCAAACAAGGTTACGCTAGTGATGTGCGAAGCAAAAACGAAACCAAGACTTGGAGACAATCTTGGTCTTGCTTAAACACTTCTAGTTTTGGTCTTGCATATTCATTCTCATAATATATTGAATATTTTGTTTCCATAAGATAAGCATACGTTCAAGTAATGATGAAGTAATGTACTCATTTCAACGGAACTTTAATTTTTTTCGTTAAGTCTTGTATGTTAGGTCTGTCTTGGTCTTAGTCTTTCCCGTGTGTACTCTAAATGTACTCTTCACTAACACTAACGATATGTTCAACGTTATATTAACTTAAACTAGTTAAAAAACTTAAGTTACGTAGAAATAATATGTTTTTCTAATCGTAACCTTTGAGTCCGTTCAGTTTATAGTTTACTGGTGGTAGGTCTCTGCCGATGACCGTCTAGGTACCACCGCAGTTACAGCCGCCCAACAGTACAGTGCTAACATTACTGTGTTCCGGTTTGAAGGGCGCTGTAGCCAGTGTAGTTACTTAAATAACGAGACTTATCATCTTATGTCTCAAAACGACGAGCGCAATGTGATGCTGTGTATACCATTCTAACTAGCGCCGCGTTGTTAAGTGCGGGCGTATCACTTACCATCAGGTGAACGTCCCGCTGGATCCGTCGCTTCGCTATATATAAATAGAAATGTTTTTTATTAAATTTTACGATCTAATGTTGTGATATTAAAATCCTGTTTACTGATACATGGATCTCTCTTAACGATTTTTTTTAATTATCTATTTCTCCTGATATCAGTTAGAGATCTCATTAAGCTTCATTATTCTTCATACTTCCTTTTTTTACATTTTACTATAAACATTCTTATTAATCATTTAAAATTATCTAATGTACATACCTTTTTTTTTATTAATTTAACCGACGACAGGAGCGCGACGTTCACCTGATGATAAGTGACACGTTCGCCCATAACAACGTGCTCCTAGTTATACACAACACCACGCGCTCATCACCTGAAACATAAGATTTTGAGTCTCGTTACTCCAGTAATGTTTGCACACACTGTTTGTCCGTAGAAATAGGCGCTTCTGTGGTACCTATCTAGACAGTCTTCGGCAACAGAGACCTACCCCCAGTAATCAAATCTACTTAGCCAGTTTTATTTATTGTTATACATTTGTTTTTAAAACTAACCTTATGTACTACCTATTGTCATCATCATCCCGCGACAGTCCACTGCTGGACATAGATCTTTATCTATCAATGGCTTACACTATTTCACAAATTATTAAAAAACTACTTTTGGATATTTCTACTTTTATATCTAGGTTTCTTTTAGTACTTAAATTAATCGGTCACTCTTATGTTTCCAGAGGATTGCCTCTCAGTTCAATGTATAGGTTTATATTTATTTTATTGTTGTATGGACACACCTTTGGATGTTTAGCTAAATACATCCAGTTGTTACTGGTCGTCTTATTTTTATGTAGGATATTATTTGAAACCATTATATATATATGATGGACGATATATTAACATATATATTCACAAGAAGGTCCCTTGCTAAATAATACTTCTTTATCACATTAGATACGAGCGCGTAATACATTTAAAAGAACAAAGTACATTGTATTGTTATGCGGCATCGCTTGCACCTTGCTTACGTAAACAGCTGCATGCCACCTCGGGTGCTTATCGGAAAAATTCGTCCTCAACGAGCCGGAGGAGGTCGCGGTTCCGTTCATTCGGTCACCCATTCACCGGCGCGGTCGGGATTTCGTCCGGAAGCGCCTTATCGGGGCGGGACGGAGGTGACGTCACCGCCGCCACCAAACAATCAATGTGAGCCGAACGTGATTGTTATATAAATAAAAATTATTATTTATTTCTCAACACCGACTTCTCCTTAAAACAATGCAAATGTTTTCGACTTTTGGTACAATAAACGATGTACGTAAACATTAACATGTGCGGCCCGGGCCCTGTTCGAGGGGTGTTGGAGGAAACTAAAAAATGAGGAGCAGCGTTCGGAAGGCAGGCGCGCGCCGCCGCGGGCGCCGCTGCTATCCAAATACTCTCACGGCTCTAACTGGAATCGCGTACGTGTATCATATATTATATCCAATTGTAATTCAAAAAGGCTTTCCAATAAAAAATACATTTCCTAATTTACTCGGACCCGGGCGAGTGCTAGTGCGGCGTATTGTGTCGGAACAATGGCGGATTGACTCACGTGATGTGTGTGATTCATTCAAATTTCGGACGCTGCTATATCGGACCGCGCCGCCGATCAGCGACCGCTGCCATCACAAACCCCATTGTACCATTTACAACTTTCGATAATTTGCCATCATAGCTTTTGTAACCTTTGTAATTGTAGAGAAATTCACTAACTAAACACGTTGGCAAATAACTTCCCTCATTCTTTTTCTACTCGAACTAGAATTGTAAAATCTCATGATCCGCTCGCTATAACAATCACTATTAAATATGGAACAACATTACACTATTGTGCTTTTGATTTACTAATAATTTCACTAGCTACAGCATCCTTCTAAGCAGATCAAACTAAAACTAACAGAGTAATATTTGCATATATCACCATTTGGTCGGTAGAGACGGGAGCTGATGTGACGGTCTCTATAAACAGTCCCATCACCAGTATAAATATAACATAGGTTATATAGCTAGATACTCTGCTACAAATATTACGAACTTTACTAAACTACACTCATAGCCGGAAAAATACTAAAAAGGAAGTAAATATAACTACATTAATAAATGTATTGAATAAGGAGATACATTAAATGTGTGCTAATAGAAAATTACTGATATTTTGATAACTATGGATAGTAAAGGTAATGGTAAATTTCTTAAAAGTTTAATAAGTTGTATTTACTATTAGTAATACTAATCTTTAGGTGTTTCCTCGAGGTTATAATTACAATAACATAAATGTCTCATTAATCATATAAAATATCAGTATTGGATTATAGATAGAAACATAGAGACCTGATGGTAAACTGAATAGAGTTTTTGATGGTGAAGCACTAGTCTAGAACAACCGTATCACCATTATTAGTCGATAGACATCCACTGTTAGACATAGTACACCTCCAGTCTTCACATCGATTGATCGCAACCAGCGGCTGCCCGCGACGATTACCAGCTCGCCACTATAAAGATGATGAAGTCATCTAATAAAGCTCTCACATTACTTCAAGTGAACACAAAGTCAATGTTGTCTTAACACGTTCACGGATAAGGTCAGTTATTTTCAAAAGACACAAAAATGCATTGAATGCGATATTATGGCGCGCAACGAGCGGGGCCCCCGTTGCTAAAGGCGAGTTGATTTAATAAAAAGTTGGCGTTTGTTTATGGTCATCAGCGCATAGACAGTACCCAATGAGTTGCTTACCTTTTTTTTTTTGGTTTTAATTTATTTAATGATCTTTATAATGCCGTAAATCGATAAGAGCTCACACTACCCGCTAGTAAACTCTTTCAAAGTATAAATTTGTAAATCATTATGAAAATACAAATGGCCGCCATAACGAGCCGTTTTGCTTTTGTAACAATTTTATAATGCCGTTAAATGTCTATCAAGTTGATTTATTTGCTGATGTTCAGCCGTAACATAGTAATCAGTATCAAAATACTGAAACGTGTATACATAATACATATATTATAAAGCAATAGCGGCAACTAAAATATCTTTATAAGTCAGTGTCTCATAAACTATGGTAAAGATTTGACGTTTAATCTCATTGATGAATTAAAGAGACATGTTAATACTCTTGAAATTACTCGGGTAACTGAACTAAATCTGATAAAACTAAAATTGAGGAGTATAGTGTGTGCCCTTGTCTTGAGATGTAAAATGTTAGCACTAGTTACCCAAGTAATTTCACTAGTTACAGCGCCCTTCGGATCGGAACAGTAATGTTTACGCACTTCACTCTTCTAGTATAGTTATAACAGATATAGTTCAGTTATATATTTTTCTCAAGAGATGATCCTACTGATCTTAGGGTATAGAAAATCCTCTTGGGAAAAATTTTACTTTCTCTTTTCTTTAAAAAATGTCTGCAATAATAATAATCTATGTTAATTTTTTTATTCGACTAAAAATCAAGTTTTTATATTTAATATCGGATAAATATTGTCACTTATACAATTTAGAAAAAAAAAACAATACAAATGCTGGTGACACACTTAGCACCTACAACACCTGACGCGCGTCAGGAACAGTCACGAGCCCACATTTCCTAGTTAGGACCGTTAGCGCTTTCCTGCCATTGTCTAGGCTATAGTCCTGCTAAATCGTGTTGTCCTTCACGACGCTCCCCCAACAAGTACATACTGTACTTTACGCATGCGAAAAAAGTGTACTTCTAAATTTATTAACATATTACAAATCATTTACTATTACTTGTGGTGGGTTGCCGGAAACTGTCGAAATAAATACCGACATGTTTTTACTGCCAAGCAAAACTATTACTGTGATACGATATGGAGAGTAGCTAGTAATATATATCATAGTTAAAAAAACATTCTTAGTACTAATTTTACAACTGTATCATACCGTGTCTGTATCACATACATATAAAGACTAGCATTATGTAGTGCAGTGTAAATATTCCAATTAGTGTCTCATTGGTATGACCAAGCGTATCATTTACCAGCAGGTGACCACCACGATCTTAAAAACACCTTCCATTAGTCTTTGATTTTTTTTCTGATAATCAGATTTAGAATTTAGTATGCACAAGCGACAGTAGGTTGTTTTGGTCTAAGTAGATATCATCGCAGCTCTTATATCTACCACAAAACAGTAGTGTGCTAACATTAATGTGCTCCGGTTTAAAGGGCGCTATACTTAGTGAAATTAGTGGGTTAACGGAACTTAACATTTTATGTCTCGAGGCGACGAGCACTGTGTGGTAATATGTATATCATTCTAACTAAAGTTGTTATTGGTAGGAGTATCACTTACCATCAAGTGAACGTCTCGTTCGTCAAGAGCTTCGTGGAATGAGAATAAGAACAATATCGGAGTCTACTCGTAAAGTGGTGACCCATCTATTTAATATATAACCAATCTAATCTATAGCTAGTATTAATAACTGAACGGTGTTTAGAAGAATGGTCTATATGGAGTTTCTTCAGAGAGACATACATCCACCAGCTTATTGCAGATCATGATGATGCTTATGTTGCAATTTTTTGTTCGTATAATGACGCTGCTTTTATTTAAAGCTATTATATAAGCATACTGACTGCTCCCTTCCCGCTCTGCTCGCCGTAACACTTCCGCAACTTCCTTTTGTGGAAGGAATTTTGTAAAATCCATTCTAAGCTGACCTCTAAATGGCAGAAACAATACCTCTACCAAATTTTAAGAGTTTACGTGTAATAGTTTCGGAAATCTGATGATCAGTCTATGACTGAATGGACATATATATATATATATATTTACGATCTATTGCGAAGGCATAAACAGCCGGCTCAGCTAATGTTGACCGGAACAGCAACTCCGATCGGCGCTGGTTTTCAGCACCTCCAACCTTACCCTCACTACTCCAGGTATTAGGCAAAAGATTTGTAAAGTCGACCTACTAGATGACATTAATTATATTAGTAAACTACACAAAAAAGAAAAAAAATATAAGTACATATAAAAAAAAATAGTTTTAACCTCATCGGTCCTATAGCGGGTGTGTGTAAATATATACATATATATATATAAACAAATTTAACTATAAATTTTTGCGTTCGCTTTCATTTATTTTTTTTAGATTCTGTTGTATAGTAAAGGGGACGGAAGACATTGCTTGGTAATCAGGTCCATCTATAAAGCAAATTCAGCGGGTTGTCCATATCGGGACTAATACTCGGAGCCGGCCGTCTGTCATGTTCGAAGTACAGTATACCATGTATGGTATAATAATTGTTAGTTACAATTGTAAATTGGAGATTTATACGGTCGTACGCTGATGTATCCATTACTGGATGAGTTACGTGAATTTTTAAATTCCTTAATTGATTTTTTAAACTACCCTCATTATCTAAGATCTAAATTGTGGGACTTGAATAGTTGAAAACGTAAAATATTAGACAGATACCACTACTCTATAAAAAAAAAATTAACACATAATAAGTGTAAAGCCTTAAAAATACTTGGGCTAATTAAAAACAGCTGGTGGTAGTTCTCCGTTGTCCGAAACGTTCTAGGTCAGTACCGCCACGGCTTCTATTTCAGCCACCAAACAGTAATGTGCGAACATTACTGTGTTCCAGTTAGAAAGGCGACTAGTGAAATTATCGGCATAAGGCAACGAGGACAATGTGATGCTGTTTAAATCATCCTCACTAAGAAAACAATCACTCTACTAACCAAAACACAAGCGCTTCTTGGTAAAGGTCGTTATTTCATCATTATCCTCTCAACTGATCCAACTACTCATGGTCATAGATATATTCCACAAAACACAGTCTTGAATCTGACTAGACTTTGACGTCACATTCGTTCTGACTAATAGGGTAGCTTTCCAAACTTTTCAATTCCCAATCTTTTGTCATATTGCTGATTTCTACATAAGAAATAAAAAAATCGGATATGGCGATTCCACATACAAAGAGAAGAATTTAATATAAAACTTATTTGCTTATTTGAATCGTGTATTTCTTATACTATGTTTAAATACTAATTAGAATACTCCCATAAGAACATAGTATCAGGATCCTTAATAGACATTTCTCCTCTTTAAAGGGTTAATTAACTTTTTATACTACAAAGTTTTGAAATGAGCAGGACGTTCATATATTTTTTTATTAAACGACTATAACAATGAATCGCTATTTAGGGTGTTTACACAGCATCACATTACACTCATCACCGTGAATCCAGTAATTTATTTAAAGCACCGTTCAACGATATATAGTTAACATCATTTGCCTACCCTAAATGGTCAATAACCACTGTTGAACTATTAAATTGTATATATCTTCAAAATTGATATAAACAACAAATGCTTTAATGTCATGTCATTACAATGATAGCGAGGTATTTAATGTTACCATATTTATATTCTATGAAAGTAAGTTCGGACATTCTTTGGTTTGTTTTACATTTTGTGTAAAATTTATGTTTAACAATAATTTAACTTTGTCATCGCATAATAATTATCATAATAAACAGACACATCGGCGAGTCGTGAGTTGAAATCGTCCCTTTCTTGTAGTATCGCCGTCCTACACTTCCACACATGGGCTCCCTATTAACCAATTACCACGCAAATATCGACCTTCCTTATACGCCATAAGGTCTATTTAACGTAAACAGTGTCCGTTGGAAGACTTCAGCTGCTTCGTTACTATTATGTTAAAATTATAATTACCGCTATCAAGATAAGGTCGCTTTTCCCTTGCGCGCGCGTCTGCTTTCATTACCAAATGCGAAATGGATTATTTTTTTAAAAATGGAATTAAGGAGAGACAATAACGCTCATTGTTATTAAAGATGGCGGTCGGATGTCGTTCATTTATTTGTATGTTTTATCGTAATTTTTAATTTATTCACATACGATTCATAACAGGATCAACTACTATTATGAGATTTAAATAAAATTTAAACGTAGAAGAATGCTTCGTATAATTTGGATACAGTTGCGAGCAAACATCTCATTCTCGCAAGGTCTAGGTGTCGAAGAGCGTCTCCCTTACAACGTCCAAAGTCGTATTCTCACTTGCTTCGGTCACATCACACGCCGAGAGGACACGTCTATAGAACGAACCTGAGATGCAGGGAAAGATGGAAGGCATAAGACTGCGCGGTAGAACTCCCATGCGCTGGACCAATCAAGTAATATCCATGTTCGGTGCTCCAGTACACGAAAGTACCACAAAAGCTACAGTACGCGAAGAATGGTAACATCTTGTAAAGTGTGCCACCAATAACAACATGACGACCACGACCACTTTGCCAAGAGTGTGACGACGAAGAATCACATAAATAAAACCTGAATCGAGTCAATGGTTCTATGAGATATAACAGAATCAAAATCTATCAATAAATCAGTACGATAAAAAAAAACAGGAAGCGGTTCATTAGATCTTTCTCCGGCAAATTTCATTAAAAGGATTTAATTAATTGATTATTACGGTAACGAAATGCTTTACTTCCCGAATAACAAGTCGGTTCTGGGACAAAAAAAAAAAAAAACTGTTAATAGCAATTACATAATATGCCAAAAATCTACTTTTCTATTGAGGCCGCGTTGTGGCCTTTAATTCTGTCACTTTTTAATTACGTATTCCAAGGTTGCATTGCGGACCAATAAACTGTTATAGATCCTATTAATTTTGCCATTTGAAATACTTTGTTAGTTTAAAAAAAAACAACCGTTAGGCCTAGTCTTTAACTTGGTCATGCCGTTTCAAAATATCCTGTCGCTTATTATTATTTAGATATAATTGCGACTCACATTTAAATTGATAATTTATGTTATAACTGTTAGTCGTGATAATTAAAGCGGAATTAAAATAAACTTTGCGGTAATACTAAGTGGTGGGGGGGATATTAGGAGAATGTGAATATGAAGAATTGTTGGTACAAGAATGTTGCTCGATTGTATATCGTCTCGTAATACTTGGATTAGTTAAACGTCGTCGGAACCGCGGCCGTGGTATGTATTAAGCGGCCCACCATCTCATCTGTCACGGGGTACACATAGATTAAAGTGACGTGTCACACGCTTCCACAAAGTTGTGGAGTACGTTGGGAGTAATTTAAATAGAGCGATCCCTCAATTGGGGTTAATTCCCGTGTTTAAGGAATATATGGAGTATAATTAAGAGCGGTGACGTACGCCCAAGATGACGCTCGATATTACTAGTAATAGACTTAAATGTTACCGTTTTATCTTAACATCAGTGGCAAGTTATGAAACAATATTTTTATTCGTGCACTGATTTATATAATTTATAAACGTATAAGGAAAGTCATTAATAAGCGGTCGTCGAAGCTATAAAAGGAAACGGATATTAAGATAATATGTTTTTACAACTTACTGTTATCATCGTACGATTCTGGTTGATATCGTCTTCCGGTCAGTCGATACTTTGGTCCGGCTACATTTTATTGTAAAGAAAATAATTGAGGTCTCAAAATTCATGTTCTCCTCGCTGCGTTAAGATCTATCACTTCGATAATAAATAAAAATTATGTGTATAGCCATCTTTGAGAACGAAAATGTAATATCTAATTTCATTGTCATTGATTCTCTTGTCAACTGCGCTAAGTGTGCAACTTAATCAATGATCTTGAACACATGTTTAACTTTGACACTAAAAAAGATGATAGTTCGTCAAATGGCCTGTTTTATATCGCTTCAAGTGTTTACAATTGCTTGGAGGTTCCACCGCGTGGACATCTTTATCGACCAGTGACATCGTGGCATATAATTTATTATAGGCCGAAGTGTGAAAATATAATTAATAAAATGCAAATAACTGTTATAAATATTCATAGTCATTAATTTAATAAATATCGTTCAAATACACGGTAGACTCATAATGTTCTTGTTGTGTGATTAACATTTTATAGTCATTTAATTGACATTTATTCGAACAGATAAGCTGAAGGAAAAAAACATAAATGAAATATTCATAAATGCATACAGAGTCTATAATTGTTTATGGACACGATTATTTATAACATTTTGATTTTATTGTGTGCCATATTTGAGTTATTTTTTTTTTTACTGTCAATAAATTGGTCGTTTAATTTTTATGTCATTTCCGAGAAAGTAAACACGATTATCGGTTTTTTTTTTTTAATCGACTAAGAAACTGGCTGTTACGTTTCGATGGAAGTTTGATGATGTGTTATAATAAAAAAAAAGTTAAATATGAATTTAGAAATCAATTTACCGCGCTGCGCTCTAAAACTTTCGAATCGATCCGGAAATTTCAAATTCTAACAACATAAAGAGCACGTTTGCCGGCTACTTACATCAAGGCCCGTTTCAAACTTTTTACAAGATCGTGATCCGTCTTTTTGTTGAGCACATATTCAGATGTGTAATGACCAATCTCCGGGCGTTGAATAAAAAAAAAAGAAAGAAAGAGATTCGAAGCATTAATGCATCGTTCACTAAACCGTCGGACGTATGCCCTCGCGCATCCTTAGCGCATTAATAAGAAGATGATGAACGGACGAATTACGAATGCTGGGAGCCCGTAGATGTGCACTCACTTTATATTTGACACAAAGGGCAAAGTATGTTAAAGCATTTTATATACTTTCATTATTTATGTACATGTTTTTAATCATCGTAGGCTAAAAGTTTATAAAAAAAAAGTTATAGCCAAAAGAATTAAATATCACATAAATTTGGCGTTTGTATACCAATAAATGATGGTTAATTAATAGATACAGTAGCTAGGACAATAGCAGTAGCACATCACTACTGTCACAGGAGAAGTTCCGTTTGACTTTTTGACACATTGCACGGCTCAATTCGATGCGAACAGGAAATGAGACGAGCGTTTACTTTGTTCCAAAAATGATTTTAACCGTTACAGCGTTAATTTTCAATAACTATCTATTAGTTTTAATTAAATATTCAACTCGACAAACATGGAGGCGTCCGTGACGCGCAATAAATTCTTTATACATTTTTAATTAAGTTCAAAAATATGGTACAGTCTAGCCCGCGCCACACACTCGGGTTCAACACACTTAAATAATATAAGACTGATTTAATAAGCTCCGCCGCGCGGAGCATTGCGCGAGGGCGCAGATGTCCATATATACTGGTCCCATTGAAAGCACTCGCAGCGTGGTCACCCATCAATCAATGGGATCATATCTCTACGCCGAAACGAAACCAGCTACGTTTAACATTATGATTTTATAAGTTTGAGTAATATTTTATTCAAATCTCCAGTTGATTGAATGTTTTAAGTTAAAGACGTCGTGGTTTTCAAATATTGTACACACAATTTGCAATTTATAATGTTTTCATTGATGGTAGGTCTCTGTTGGGGGGCACCGTCTAGGTGGGTACCATCGCAGTGCCTAATGCAGCCGACTAACAGTAGTGCGTTAACGTTACTGGTTTCTAGTTTGAAGGGCGCTGCAGCTGATGTAACCACAGGGGTAACGAGACTCGACACATGTCTCAGGCGACGAGCGCAATGTTGTGTAGTGTATAACATGCTAACTAGCGCCACGTTGTTATGGGTGGGCGTGTCACCATCAGGTGAATGTTCCGCTGGTCTCGTCGTTTGCTTAAAAAAATATTTTTTTTTAATTAATGTAATGCTTTATTCTCAAGGGAGATAGGTATAGATCCGGAAGCCGCGGTCTTATAATATAGGAAAATATATATGTACAAGTGTTGCCGAGTTGCAACCCCATTCTGCTGTTTAATTTTATATTTATATGTTTTCTTATATTTTAAAGTTTTATTGTTTGTTTTTGTTAAATTTAATTTGTTTTATTCTAAAGTGTTACACAGGTAACATTTAGGCAGTTTGAATGAAACATTTTTCTTTATTTTCTTTCGTACATAGATAAATACATAATATCTTAACGAGATGGGTGATTATAATGCGTTATAATCACTTCACTGAGTACTCAAAAAAGTTTCTATTAGGAGAAAAGAAAGTAATATTATTTGTGGCGTTATCAAGATCTATGCCGACATTCCGCCATCTCCCCACCCGCCCGTCATAATCCATCTAGCCGCGTTCGATATTTGAATACACTTGAATTTGGAGCGCCGCTCGTAATATGAACTTGGTTCGGTTCGTTTTTCAATTGCTTCACTCATATTTTGAATTTAGAACGGCGCGCCTCAGATAAGAATTCCGACTTGTTCTTTTTAACTGACATTCGGAAATTCGAAGTCTTTGATAGTTCCAGCTTGGTTGTAGACGAGCTTTATTAAATAGTGTCTATTATATTAGTTTAGGTCTCTCTCGTTTCAACATCTTACTTTTAAAAAGAAATATTTTAAATTTTTTTCTTAATTTAAGTTAAAAATATACTTGCCTGTAAGTTTGTCTAAAACACGCGGGTTCGGTTGCTAAAGAGCTTGAGCTTCCTGGGAAGGAAAACATTGAGAGGAACGGAAATGTTCCAAAAACAATAGCTTTCGAAGACATGACATTCACTAACACCCAGTAAATGAAGTCTCCTGTAAAGAAAGGCCACGATGTCCAACTGTGAAAATATTAAGTAAGCTGTTTGTTATTATTTTTTTTCGAACTTGACAAGATTTTTTTCATTTACCTAGATACTAACTGAATGATGACCATTGGTCTTGGTTATGGTTCAAGTCTCGTTTTGTTTATACAATTATGCGATGAGACGAGCGGGTTGTTCATTTGATGTTAAGTTATACGTCGGCCCATGACAACGTTGGGCTCGTTCGGTTGAGTATACTGCACCATATTGAGCTCGTCGCCTGAGACATATGTTGAGTCTCGTACCCCAATAATTTCTATAGCTACATCGTCTTTCAAACCGGAACACAGTAATGTTAGCACATTGCTGTTTGGCGGCAGAAATAGGCGCTGCGTTAGTGTCTGCCTAGAGAGTCTTCGGCAACAGATACCTACCACCAGTGTTTCGCGATTCAATTACGACAAGTATTTCTACTTCATTATAGCAGTTAATTAAAATAATTACTTATAATACGTTTTAAATTAATTTGAGTTGTACGTTAATTGTGTACCAATTTATTGTTCAAAGCGTATGATATAATATCGTGTGTCAACGGTAACAATTGTGTGAGCGTATAGAAGGCGATAGAGAAATCGCCGTTTCGCGAATTCCGCGCGCGTGCCCCTCGCGTAACGCGGCGCGGGGTGCGCGCGGGGTGTGCGCGCGGGTCGGCGCCGCAGGCCGGGGGCGGCGGGGTCGGCACGCGCCATTTTCACGTATTCGCAATAACGCGCGGGGTGGCCGCCACATTCTTTTACGAACGCGGCCGATAGTTAAAAATTGAATTCCATTTACAAAACTCGCGTCTAACGTATTATTTTTTTTTTTCGCCATTCGCATTATATCGGCCGGCAAATTGAGTTTATTTGTTGCCAGCATCTAATTTCTATTTTTATTTATGAATTAATGTTTTTTATTTAAGACTAGCCCTTGAATAATACCTCCTGATGGGGTGACTATATTACTGCAAGCCTATACACTCTTCATTCCTACATTATAAATCGCACGCAAGCGATTTTCTGACAATACGGCATGATGTTAGGATGACATCCACAGCACCACAATGTGACTTTGAAACATACGACGCCAAAAACCGTCTAGGTAGGTACCACCGCAGCTCTATTTCTACCGCCTAACAGTAGTGAGCAAACATTACTGTGGTCCGGATTGAAGGGCGCTGAAGCTAGTGTATTACTGGGGTAATGAGATAACATCTTATATAAAAAAGCATGTTTTATAATGTTTGAATTTTGTTGTAATAAATCTGAATAATTATTTAATTCATTAATAAATATTATTTCGGCTACATAATAATTATATAAAACTATTTTTTAATTTATTAAGCAACGAAGCGGATGGAACGTCCACTTGATGGTAAGTGCTACGCCCGACCATAACAACGTGGTGCTAGTCAGGAAGATATATACTACATCACATTGCGCTTATCACCTTAGACATAAGATGTTAAGTTTCATTATTCCAGTAATTACATTAACTACAGCGCCATTCAAACCGGAACGCAGTATATTCACATACTTTTATCTGTCGGCAGATATAGGCGCTGCGGTGGTACATAGACGGTCTCCAGCAGCAGAGACGTACCACTAGTAATTTTTTTTTTGTATTATAAATACAATTTGGAATAGTTTTATTACCGAATCTTAAGTTTTTGTTAATAAAAAACATGATGTCCACTAAAATGTTGCATAATAAAATACATATTAATAAGACGGCAACATTTAATGCGGCATTTTACGGTCAGATGCATTTGTCACTTAGCTGGATATGTTACTCGTAAATCTTCAACTGTTTGACACAACGTTTCGAAAGAGGAAAAATCTATTAATCTTCAAATATCAATACTAATAACATATAATACCAATCACTTAGTTTTTACTATCGTTTTAGGTTACGGCTGCATTTCATAATTCTTCCTTAAAAGGACCGTGTCTTTGAAAGTGTTCCTGATTGTTAAGTTATAGTCATGCGATATGCTTTTATTACTTCCGAAAAGTAAGTTTTTATGAAACCTGTCTATCATCCATATAAATAGGAAATTCAACGAAACTTACGAGTAACCATTGCTTAACAGCATACCATAATAATAAATCGCACCAAAGTCAATATCATTATTTAACATTTAACCCGTTTCTTTTGTGCCCTTCTCACAGCTCTGATATTGTCCACTCCTCTTTTTCTATCCAGTCTATTCTTCTCTGTAATGCACTACCTCTAAATATCAGAACAGTAACTAATCGGTGTACTTTTAAGCAGAAAGTACGGCAAATTCTTCTCAATGACATTAGGACTAAGTCTTCCTTGAATTAATTTTTAATATTTAGTTAATATCATGTATGTGTCTATATATATATATATATATATATATATTTATGTATGTATATGTATATTTGTATATTATATATTATATTGTATTTATTTGATGCACCTACCTCATCCTCTCTGCATTACCCAAGGTACGCTGGAAGATAATGCCAATGGCATTAAGTCCGCCTTTACACGAGGTGTATAAAGTTAAATAAATAAATAAATAAAATAATTATGTAAGAGTATGTGATTCTGTCTATAGGTAATTTTCAGTTTTTTTTTCTTTTCTAAAACCGAAAAGTCGAGGAAGAGAATCCCTTGTGGCATCATGTCCACCCTCTCGGATTAAGTTATCTCTATAGTATTTTTATTTCGTGTTGTTATTGTGCAAAAAAGTTTAAATAAACAAATAAATAGCAGCAAACTAACACAGATTTTCCCCAAGGGTTCATGATCTATTGAACGCGTCGTTATTGACCTGGTGTATCAACAAACAGCCGTCCGTTTTATTCTACTGACATCTCACTTTATAATCTGTATATTCATGTGTACTTCAGGCTCTTTGCATAGATTAGTTCTATGCTATGAAATAATGTCGTCACAATTTTACATTGCATATTGTACTGTTTAGTGAATGCCCATTACTAGACGGTTAGCCTGGTGTGGAGCACAGCACCACGAGCACGTGCCGGGCGTGCTAACGCGTCAGGGGTCACATCTCAAGACAATGCTCGAAGGCTTCGCGGGGCGGTGAGACGGCGGGGGAAACGGGCTGGGGGAGAGTGCTGGGGGGGGAGGTGCAGTAATTATTCCCCGCCAGCTCGCGGACCACGCCCGCTATTGTGGCGCTAAATATGAGCTTTCATGGTGACTTTAAGAGCGGCATATTCATTGCGAATAACCGTAATATATCACATGCAGTGCTTATTTGCTTACTTGTCTTGTGACACGAAGGTCTCTGGTTCGATTCCGGGGCCAGAAGTTATGGAGTTGTGTTTTGGCAGGATTTTTTTTTAAATAGTTTGCCTGGTTGGAAACTTGTGATAAATCTGTCGCCTTTAACAGTAATACTGTGGTCCAACTGTGAACATGTTAGCGAGAGTATTTTAGATGATAATGCTTTCACTATTCATAGATTTATCACTTGATATCATGTGAAACTAACGGTTAAGTCACAGTAGTTAAAATAAAATGTAGTCGAAAAGTTAAATTTTTAATTTAAACTAAGTTAACATCTTCATATAGCAAACGGAAGCATCGTACACAAATCGTAACACGAGCAACAGGAAATTAAATTACATAAGTACTTTTTAATTCTAACTTTCCATTGAAGATTTGAAATTAAAAAAAAAAATGTAATGCGTTCTAATTTTAAAGTCTCCCACTCGAAACATTTTAGACGGTAGTTTCTCAAACGCGCCTGAAGTCAAACAAATGCGGAGGGATTAGAAAGAAATTATTGTATACGTGATGTATGAAACAGATACGGATCAAAAAGTACTGTGCGTTTATCTCGCAAGTTAAAACACCCCGTCCATCTAACTTATCTCGAGCACTCAAAATGTCTATTTTTAAGCGAAAACTGAAACAAGCGGTCGCTCCGTCGGACGCCGGTAGGGTTACCACAAAATTATTATTTTTTTTCCAATTTACAAAACTCCAGACATTTTATAGCGGATATGCCTATTTCAGAGAAAAAGCTTTAAAAACTTCATCCGTGGCTACATGGAAACAATAAAACGTTTCATTCGTCGCTCGGGCGCGAGCTCACCACGGCTCCTGACCTGTCCTCCCTCCAGAGTCTGTATAACTTGTTAAATACATCTCCCCGTACACTATTCATGTTTTTCATTTGAATTAGTAACATTAAACATTCATCAAACATTATTCATTAATATTACACCTGATGTTATTAATTATTCATCAATATCAATTTTTTATAGACTTGTTCTGTGATGAGTAAAGCAATTAAGATCTGTAGTAGAAATATTAGTATTGTATTACTCTTCTGAACATGTCTTATAAATTTCTTGGTATTTGTCACAATGGTCAAGCCATCATCAGCTGCCTAAGTAATCTTATCTTAAGTTTTCATTGTAATTAGTGTTTAGGTAATTTCTAGTAATTTTTCTTTCTTTCTTGCAGCTTCTTGACAACGTGTTGGATAAGGTCAGAAAAACAACTGCTGTTCTTCTGAGTTATTCCTTCTGAGAGATATTGATGATATTCTGTCATTTCTTAATACATTTACTAAAATGCTTTACAAGGAAATTTCTTATTTATTGGCGTTTTTTGTTATTCCAGGTATATACGAGAATAGTGTAACAGATCACCTGCATGTGAGGGTAAGAGAATAAACCAACTAATGATATTGCACTGAGTGATTTAAAGACTGACTGCTGGTAGGTTTCTATAATAATCTCTATATAGGTTGGTACCACCACAGAGCCTATTGCGGCCGTAAAATAGTGATGTGCAAACATTACTTTAGTCCGGTTTGAAGTGAGTTTTAGCTAGTGAAATTACTGGTGTAACGAGACTTAACATCTTACATCTCAAGGTAACAAGCGCAATGTGGTGCTGTGTATATCGCTTCAATAAATTAAAAATAAGTCTAAAGATGGACACAGCTTCCATGGAGCTTTAGAGTACTGACTAATTTAGATTGAATAGTAATTAGTAAAAGACTATTAAGAAGTAATAAATTACATCACCTTTGATATACTATATATAAATGTATGTTCGTTAACATTACCATCGTCATCATCATGAGATGCCTTCTTCAAAGTTAAGGTAAGTTAAATTATGACTAAGTGTTAAAAAAGTTATATGTCTGGTAGGTGTGTTAAAACAGGTCCGATTCATGTTTATGAAACATGGTTGAGTATGGTAACCCTGGGGCCGGGGCAAATGTAAAAATTTCATATCTCGAACGGTCGTTACTGGCGGAATGATTGATTTTATTGCATCGAGTTCCTGAATCGATGTTACGGAATCTCGCATCGACTTTCCGCCCGCCTGAGAATACGCGATCATCCCGTATTGACTGCGTTCACGGCGCAGTGCCTAACTGCTCACCGATTAACACGTCCCTGATTCGATTCCGGTGTTTTGATACCGGTACATTTTTTATTCAACGGGACAAGCGTGACACGCGCACAACAAAACTTCGCTAGCTACAACGCCCTTCAAACCGGATCATAGTAATGTTAGCATACTACCGTTTGTCGGCTGCTATAGGAGCTGCGGTGGTACCTACCTAGACCATCTCCGGCAACAGAGATTTACCACCAGTAAGTAAGCAGTAACGTAATGTACGTTTTTTTTTATTTAATTAGGCGACGAAAAAGTCATCTGATGGTAAGTGATACGCCCGCTGATAACATCTGGCGCTAGTTAGGATGATACATACTGCACCACATTGCGCTCGTCCCGTTCAGACATAAGATGATGAGTATCGTTACTCTAAGTAGCTACAACGTCCTTCAAACCAGATCACAGCAACGTAAAGTATTAACGTAATATACACTTAAGTACATGTATTAATATTAAATTCCTGAAATATAATACTTGATAACGTCGCGCATAACTTATTGAATAAAAACAAATGGAGGAAATGAATTCTCACACAGGGCATGGTTTCATGCGCAGGCGCACCAGATGTGTTACCAGTAATGAAAAGTAACAGCCGCCCCGGACCGGGACGCTGTCGATATAACTTTTTTTTTATTACTATTTGTTTTTCTTAAACACTTTATGAGTACGGACCGGTAATTGATTTAGACTGTAATTAATTTTATGTTAATTACTAACATGGATTAGTTTAATATAACTGGTTGTAGGTCTCCAATGCCAGAGACTGCATAGATAGCAGTAGTTTGCAAACATTACTTCCGCTTTGAAGGATATGTAACTAGTGAATTATTTTTTTTCATCAATTAAGCGACGAGACGAGCGGGACGTTCACTTGATGGTAAGTGATACGCCTGCTCATAACAACGTGACGCTAGTTTGGATGATTACACCACATTGCGATCGTCGCCTGAGACATAATATGTTATGTCGCGTTACCCTCGTAATTACAATATCTACAGCGTCCTTTAAACCGGACACAGTAACGTTTGCATAGTACTGTTGTACCTATCTAAACGATCTCTGGCAGCGTATGTTTCATAGCGATGAGCACACTGTGGTGCTGTGGATGTCATCCTAACAGGTTTACTTACCATCACGTGTACGTTTTGTTCATCTCTCCGTATTGTCATCATCATCATCAGCCGATAGTCGTCCACTACTCTACTTAAGCCTTCTTCAAAGATCTTCACATCGTTTCATCCGCCACGCTGGCCCAGTGCGAGTCGGTGGGTGGTCAGAGCCTCGTCTGTTATACGGCAGGGTGCAACGCGTGCTGATGAGGTTGACATGGGCTCCGTAATATTTCGGTCGGAACCCCTTACACTCCTTAGCAGTATTGTTAGACAAAATTAATGATTTAGTATACTCTTATTTAATGATGGATATAATTAGGTTTTAAAGTATACATAAGAAATTTCATGAAACACCGCTTTCTATCTATCAGTTGATGATACATAATAATGAATTTATAATACAATGCGATTAATTATTATAATAATTATTTGTTTCACTTCTTGTAAATTTCTCAATTGTTGTTATACCAAACAATTCATCTCACCAGCGGAGACTGCGAGGGGTTTCAGTAAATCCGTGTTAGCACAGCCGAAGTGGCGTCGCCGCCGGCGCTCGGATAGATCAATCACTCGTTTATATTTAGATCTAGTGAACATTGCGCTCCTAAACCGATCCCGAGCCGGTAATAGTTCAAATGTAACCGAAACTTCAAATGTTTACTATATTTATAAATTTATCGCCTGTTGATATAAACTTAACATTTAACTAAAACTTACCAACCCACGATCGTACCAGAACCATGTTTTCAAGTATTATATGTAGTATCAATACACATATTAAACTCAGAAATATAAGATAAGGGTATAAATAATATTTTCCTTCACCTCAAGGGTTCATCATTATTATCAGCCTTTGTTTATCCACTGCTCTTCAGCTCTTCAGTTTCTCGCATCCACCCATTTCCGACCGCCCTGATGATGTCGTCGGTTTACCTGGAAGGAGGACGCCCTACCTTTCTGCGACCTGTACGGAGAATCCACTCCAAGACTTTTCTCCCCCATCGGCCGTCACTGACACGACAGATATGACCGGTCCATGGTCACTGCAGCTTGCAAATTTTGAGAGCTACGTCGACAACTTTAGTTCTCCGTCGAATTTCTTCGTTCCGGATTTTGTCCCTTAGAGAAATGCCAAGCATAGCTCTCTCCATTGCTCGTTGTGGTACTTTGAATCGGTGGACCAGCCCGATGGTCAGGTACCATGTCTCTGCACCTTAAGTAAGGGTTAGCCAAAAAGTTTTTTTTCTAATTTAGCGTTGAGCCGAACGGGACGATTACCTGATGGCAAGTTATACGCCCGCCCATAACAACGTGGCGCTAGTTAGAATGATATACACTGCACCACATTGCGCTCGTCGCCTGTAACATGAGATGTTCAGTCCCGTGACACCATTAGCCACAGCGCTCATCAAACCGGAGCACATCAATGTTTGAACAGTACTGTCTGTCGGCAGTAATAAGCTGCGGTGGTGCCATACTTGGTCGTCTCCGGCATCAGACACCTACCACCAGCAGATTTAACTATACATTCTTGAACTGCGCTTCATGTCTGTCTGTCTGTAGATGCGACCTAACTTGTTAGTTAAATTTTAACAAGTACAGTGAATGTAATTCGGCAATTGACTTACATCGAGGAACAGATACAAGAAAGCGCGCTCTACCTAGAGGCACGATGAACAGTGATCGCTTGTACTATAGTCGTAAGATCAGAATACGGTGCGGCTGCTGTAGCTTTTTCTTCCCGCCGTGGTCGAGGTCCGCCGGGGGCAGCGCGCAGGGGCTCCGCGGTTGCGCCCAATCACCAGCCGGCTTATGAATTTGGAATTTGCCCGTTTTTAGCCCCGCTCCCATTCCGCGCCGGCAAATTAAAAATGTAAGAATTCTCGCTTGCAGAAGGAATTTATATTTTATTTCATTTCATTAAAATCCGCCATCTTTTGTTTCCCCCGGGCCGTCCGCCGTCCCGATCGGAATTCATATTTTTCTGTGTTTTGTTTCAGTTTGCGAGCGGCGTATTGTTTTATTGTTGTGTCCTAAACGCTCCGTTTCGCGTCCCCGGGGGGAGTATTAATTATTTTCTTATTTTTGATGAATGCGCCCGTCGAATTTTAAGACGTCTTTTAGTGGCGATTAAGAGCTCGGTTATTATTCTGTTTTAGGGGCACCGGTATTATGGTTTCTCATTTGTGTACGCGCTTCGAAAAATAAACAACGTCAAAGTGACGCTCCGCTTCTGATTGCTGCCGTCGAAACTTTTGATAGGAGCGACCGCCGAGCGCCGGCTCCCAGCAGATGGCAGATATCTTGCGCTCAAGTAATTGTGGGAGCGTTTCGCGTTACCATGAATAGCTTGCGTAAGCGACTTTCCATCAGCCGGCGACTTCGGAGATTACACGTTACTCATCAATCTTAAATAGACTGGCCCAATCTATTGTTCCCGTGACATTTAGACGAACTTATAAATACAGCTCCGTCTAATAAATTCACTACTTGAACGCTTAATTGCGTTATGCCGCTCATATAACGAACGCATGCGTTTTATTTCCTGAATAAAATCTATAAAATAAATCAAATCATATCCAAACATAAATCTGATTAACGCTTAGACGTCAGTCTTCACACAACTACTGGTGATGGTATATATAAAATATTTATAATACTACTACTTTTAATAATTGATTATCGATTTATTAATGTAGTAATAAAAAGTTGGCTTCCCAATTGTGTTATTATTACTGCAAGTTGTTACGCAGTAAGGTTGCAGTACTGACGTACGGTTGAATATCGCGTTGCCCCGCGCGGCGCCGCACCTACTCGTATTTTGAATTTGGAATAGAACGCATTCCTAATTGTTTGTGTCGCGCGCTGGCATTTTGGCATACGCTCTAGCGCTATTGGCCGATGCGTTTTCGTATTTCGAACGTCGCTTTGTATTCGAATTTAGAAAAGCCGGATTATTTTGTTTTCTTTATGCCGTTGCACTTCATTGTGTGCTAATGTAATTGTTGCCGGCTGGTTATTGTTGTAAATATCGATCATGTTAGACATTTTGCCGTGCAACATTCCTCTTACGCGGGTAAATGTGAATGCTCATATAAAAGAGCAATAATTACTGTTCACAATGGATCTTATTGCGAATTAGCACTTAATGAGCAACGTTTAAATTTATCTTTCTTAAGACTAACCGAAAAAAACGTGCGTATTCATTAAAATAGTGCAAACGTAAAACATCAATATTTACTATCGATTATTTCTTTACATGCGAGATAAACGGTTTTACAATTTTTTTTTTATTATAAAACCTTTTTCTTTTATTATTCGACATATGTTTTTTAATATAACAAAGCTGTACGTGTTAGTGCGCGCGCGCGTGTGTGTGTGTGTGTGGTTTTGTTTCCCAGTCTCGCATCGCATCTATAAAGATTACGATGTTGGATCCGTGTATCCGGATGACGTACGGCGGCCGCAACAGACTCCAGCGCTGTTTATTAACGTACGCCGCTGACGTTTTTCATTATTTTATTACATTTATATACAAGATATATTGCACAATCAGCTAAATGCTAAATTGTTTTCTTATTAGATGTCTGTGTATGCTGTCACATATATAACATCGAACTGATTTAATAGATCAGAATACAAGCTATGAATATTTGTAATATATAATTTTGTTACAGAATATAATAATAAAATTATTATGAGCCAATAAGACAGTTCTATTCCCAGATCATGAATTAATTTATTAACACGATAAATGAATTAAAAAAAAAAAGATTTTTTTCATAAAGAGAAATAAGTCCGCGGCATTACAAAGTCAAAACTAAATTCCAATGAATGTGTAAAATAGTCTCCGGACGAGTCCTATCAGATATGTCCTTAGCCTGTTTGTCTAGTAAAACAAGTAATTACGCTCCTTTACTGTCGCATGTTGCGGTATTTATTGATCAAATAAAAAATATAAAAGATGGAAACGTTTTAAAATTGGTTCATTATCTGTGTTCCTTATTGTTTCATGTTTATGTTGTGGCTGCATTGTCACGTTGGCATTAATGCCGCAGCTATTCGCCGTTGCCGCTGGTTTTTGTTTTTAATTAAAAAAAAGAAGAAAGAGTACTAGTCAATTATAATAGACAATTAAAGTCAAATCGCTTGTTAACAACGTAATAAAAATACAAGTGGCTTTTAGTTCATATATATTTTCTCATTAAGTACAGCTTATACAAAAAATTTGAGTACTTATGCAGTCGTATTATGGGTAGAAAAATTGAGAATTTTTTTATATTCCAAAGGGCGACGAGACGAGCGGGGCATTCACTTGATAGTAAGTGATACACTTGCCCATAACAATGTGGCGCTTGTTAGGGTCGTATACATAGTACCATTTTTTTTTTCATTGCGCTCGTTGTCTTGAGACAGATGTTGAGTCTTGTTACCCCAGTAATTATACTAGATATAGCGCCCTTCAAACCGGAACATATCAATGTTTGCACACTAATGTTTGGCGGTAGTAATAAACGCTGCCGTGGTAGACGATTTCCGGCAACAGAGATCTACCACCAGTAAAGAAGTCAAGTTTCTATAAAACTGTGATTCAAAATAAGCTTTGTTAACTTATCGTCAATAAAAATCGTTGTCTGATTCTCACTTTCCCTCGTGTCGCCAGGATCCCTTCGAGTTGTCAGGATCCCTTCGAGTCGCTAGGATCAAATAAGTAGTAAGTATTAATCATTATCAGCCAATAGACGTGTACTGCTGAACCTAGGACTCCCCCAAAAATCTCCACATCTATCGGCCCTGCGCTGCCCGCATCCAGCTACTTTCCGCGGCCTTCACCAGATCGTCGGAGCACCAAATATTAATAACAGAAATATATAACCCTGTCATTGTTCCCTCTACTGGTTCTTCTCTTGTAAAGAGGAAATCAGTATTGTTTCCCCACCCTGCTCGTTAAATACTAGTTGGCGGTTTTCATGTGTCCACGATAACTGTTCTTTATACATGCTCGATTCCTCATGATGGTTTCCTTCATCAGAAGCTCTCGTATATTGAGGAAAGAATCTGCAGAGAGAACTATTTAACTTATATATATAATAGTAAAGATTATAAATAACTTTTGCGATTGTCTTTACACATTCATTACCTGTACTTCTACCGCTTTACTTTGCTACCCTTAACACTTTGGGGAAGGAATTTTGCAAAATCCATTCTTAACTGATCTCTTAATTAGTAGAAGTAATATCTCTACCAAATTTTGAGTGTTTACATCTAATAGTTTCAGAGATCTCGTAACGAGTCAATGAATCGATCTATTTACTGGTAGCAGGTCTCTGTTGCCAGAGACTGTTGGTAGATACAACCGCAGCGCCTATGTCTACCGCCTAACAGTACTGTGTTCCTGTTTGAAGGGTGCTGTAGCTAGTGTAATTACTGAAGCAACAGACACGGACATCTTTATGTTTCAAGCGACGACCGCAATGTGGTGCAGTGTATTCTATCCTAACTAGCGCCACGTTGTTATGGGCGGGCGTATCGTTTACCATCAGGTGAACGTCCCGCTCAATTGAATAATAAAATAAAACTCTGGATATCTCCTATATGTATATATATATATATATATATATATATATATATATATATATATATATATATAGGAGATATTCAATCGAGCGGGACGTGTGCAATAACAACGTGGCGCTGGTAAGGATAGAATACACTGCACCACATTGCGCTCGTCGCTTGAAACAAAGTTGTTGAGTCTGTTACCTCAGTAATTACACTAGCTACAGCACCCTTATATATGTATATATGTGTGTACGTTAGGTTAACAATTGATTGCCATGCCGATACTACAAAGATGCAGTGGTTCAGTTGACATGTGCGACTGACGCATGCGATGTGTCAAAATATATAAAATTCAAGCTCCGTATGACGCACAAAATATTTCCTTCATGTAACTAGGACATAATAATGCAAGTAAACACAAATTGCATACAGAACGCATTGTAACGATGCCAAGTTAACATATTGCCAAAAATCGGATCTCGCACGGGATTTAATGGCTATTTGCGTTTGATGCAATTGTCACATTTATGCATTCGTTCCCCCAAGTACAAATGACCTGAAAAATGGACCAATTCCCTCTATATATCCAGGAGGCCTATGTCCAGCAGTGGATGCCTATCGGCTGATGATGATGTTGATGTATCCGTTTAATTTTAACTGGACGTTTATAACGGCGGATAAGTATTTAGGATTGGTAGCCATTGTAACATGTCCGCCTGATGTATATGAAATTGACAAATGTTTCGGAGATTTATCTGTTCGTTATTAATTATACAATACAACGTCGGCCCGACGTCGACATTCATAGATATTGCGGCCCGGATACTCATTTACACATACGAATTGTATTTTCGATTATTATTCAAGTGCCTTCAGTTTTGGATAATCCACATGTCAGTTGAGATCATGATGGTCAGATAATACATAACAATGGAAACCATAAATTAGTAGTTATATATTTGATTTGATATATAATAGATAATGGGGTATATGAAATTTCTAAATGAAATGGTTTTTTGTTCGGAAATAATTTTCTTATTTTTTTTTTAATGAATATGTCGTGTCCTATATATAAACTCTATTCTGTGTACGTCTACTAGAAATAGGGCGCGTTTGCAACAATTATTTTAGTTCTGTCTTTCTGAAAATTGGCAGCAGTGTGAGATCTTTTGCGAGTGGTATTCGGTTGAGAAACCGTTGTGAAGGCGTCCAACGTAAGGTGGCCCGCATTGCGCCCCCGAACCCTAACGCGCTGTACGCGACGGAGGCAAGGGAGATGTGTCTGTTTTAAATGAACGAGATATATAAATAAAGTGCTCTGATATGCGAATAATAGTAAGTTCATCCGTCTCAGTACGTCCAATGTACACTGTGATAATTTATATCAAATTCCAATGCCTATTATATTATAAATCAAGGGCGATTTTTTTTTAATTCAATATTTTACATTGTAACCAAAAATATACGATTGATAAAATAACAAATAGTTACAGTAAAAATCAATAAGAAAATTAAAATTTATTAAAGCAAGTACAAACTGGAAACAATAGCTTTATCTCGCTCGTTACCGATCAAAAAAAAAAAAAGGAAACCACCATCGCAAAGGTTCACTATCGCTATTAAATCCTCTACGATTTAATACCATAAGGAGAAATCGAACAGAAAAAAGCCGACCAACGCCGTCGCGGGCTGAAAATTTACATTTGTAATCAGAGCCATTAGCGTCTACAATAAACTGCATTGACGTGCGGTAGAGCGGGACGCAGCTAGCGCGGAGGAGTGGGACCGGCAGCTGTAGCGTAGCCTCGGCAGACACAATAGCGGCGCGTGCGCGGCCCGAGCGGGACGGACGTACGCGGCGGGAGAGGGACGCGAGCATGTCCGTCGCTTTCGTTTATTTTCAATAAAAGGTGCGTTCGCGAAAAATGCGCTCAGATTTATAGTTTTGATTTCCGCGCAGTGTGCCGGCGCGTGCGTTCATTTTCTATGTTGCGCCGGTATGGTAATCAGGCTCGACGTCTCATGTCTCCGGCGAGCACAACGCAGTGCAGTGCGTGTCCCAACTAGCGGCGCGTTGCTATGGGCGGGCGTATCACTTACCATCAAATTGAAAAATAAACTTTTTTATTGAACCTTCTCATCATTTTGTAATTTGAATTCTCATAAAAGTCTTCATAGCGATCGTTGTTATTGGTTCTTGACGGTGATAGGTCTCTGTAGTCAGAACACTTTCATACCTACAAAAACTTTGTAGTTACAATGCTACAATAAACGTTGTTTATCATTACATAGAAGCGTAATATAATTATAGTACACTATTACAGCATATAAACAATGATCTCCGTGTAAAATTAAAATGCTTACAAACTCATCATTTATGCATTTCGATTGAGGAGAATCGATTAGTCACGAAAAGTATGTAAACATTATGATATTCAAATATATACATTGTGAAGAGAAATGTATATATTGTTCTGTCAAATTATTATTATTATTTAAATTATTATTATTATTATTATTATATATTTATATTTAATTCTTGTATGTATATATAATTTTTTTATCTTATCACTGTGTTGGTTGTAATATTTATTTCTTTGCTGCATGCTTTTTGCATAATCAACTTTTCTACATCTATTCACCCTACTGTCAATACCTATCACAATCTGGGTCAACCTCCCCATTGAAGGTTTGAAAATAAAATTTAAATGGTACTTCTTTAAGTTAGTTTCATTGTAGGCACAGTTATTAATAGATCCTTTGATAATTATTTGCTAATATTATTGTTAAAGAATTTAAATCGTCATCAACATTGTCAGCACGACGCTTTTTGCTGAGCACAGGTCTCTCTCGTGGATCCTCAGGAATTTAGACATGCAATAACGCAAATATGACAAATTCATATTTTATTCATTACTATAAACAGTGGGGCAATAAAAAAAATAGGTTGACAACGTAACAAAGTGGTGGGCAGGTGCCGCATAGCCGCCCGCTAACACAAGAAACTCGCGATTAATATGATATACGCCGTGCAAGTACATTTATTTAATTAATATACTATCTTCAGTTTAAAACATTAACTGCTACAGCTATAGCTAGCAAGTAACATCTGTTAGTGTTCTGCGAATTAACGTAAGAAGTAAAATTTAAAGAATTTCAACATAAATAAAAACCTAAGTCGGATGATAATTCCATCGTTCACTTAGTACCGTACATATGTACATAAGCATTATTTTATATGTGCATATCTATGCATATTTGAGTATGTGTATATATGCATACATTGTATGTTTATAATTTGTCGTCAATTTTATTTTTAAAACGTACTTATAAAATTTACTTCTTCCTTTGGGTGAACCGGGAAAAAATGACTCTACACCATTAATTCTGCCCTCTGCACCCTTAGATTAAGGTGTTACGTTAAGAATATATATATACATGCGAGAGTAAATAAAATAGCTCAGTTATACGAGATTATATTCAGGAGTAAAAGATAATAGTTTGAAATGATGATGATGAAATATCATAAAATATAAACAAACACTATGATTGCTGAGATATATATATATATTTATATGTTTGATTGATGCCGGTTCAATTTATATTGAACTTGAATATCCGTTCAAGGGAAGCTTATACTCGTATTAACGTGTGACTTCTACCAACCCGCACTTGGCCAGGGTAATGATTAAAATGGCTTTTACTCATCCCATTAATACCATTAAATCTTTTATACAGTAATGACGTACTAACAATATTGGATCATGCGTTTAATATCAAAACCTTATCAAAGTTTTAAGTTATATTAAACTATTAAGTATGTACATAGTAAATAGACCAGAAGTCCTTGTCTTCCGTGAAGTACAAGTAACGTAACATAGTGAATTATTCGTAACACTTAGAGTAACAAGAGTATACTACACAAATAGCCAGACGTCTGCCGCGTGCCCGCACACTGCACACTGCAGACTGCATACTGCACTTGCTCTGCGTTTGATATAGTCTGCGGGTAACAAGATTGCGATGAAGCAATGTAACCTAATATAACAATTCGCGGACGTTCATATCTCATCTTTGTCCACGTAAGTCTTCCTCAAAGACATCACATGTATATATTCATCATCATCATTATCGACCGATAGACATCCACTGCTGGACATGTCTCCCCCAGATATTCCTATCGATCGAGTAGGGATTCATATGTGGAGATTTGGAGCTTTTCCTACCACGCTGGTCAAATGCGGGTTGGTGGGAGCCAGAGCCTCGTTTGTTGATTAGCAGGGTACACCACGAGTAAGTGAGGTTGGCTTAGATGTCGATATATATATTAATAAAAACAAAAACTGTATTTGTTTGTTATTACTACAGTGTGGACAACAGATAAGCAATGAACGGCTAGCATTACAAAAAAATAATCTTTTATACATAAAAAAAATTGCTTCATCATCATCATCAGTCTTTGTTATTGTACTGCTGGATATCTTCGCCAATGTCTTCCACACAAATGCGATTTTTAGCTTTTCGCATCCGCCCTAATACAGATTATAAACAGATAAAGAGAGAAGAAATAGATTACTTGTGGTACGTCTCTGTTGCCGGAGATCGTCTAGTTAGGTACCACTGCAGCGCTGATTGCAGCCGACAAACAGTAGTGTGCAGACATTACAGAGTTCCGCTTTGAAGGGCGCGTATTGTTGCGTTTACGTCTCAAGCGACAAACGCAATGTGGTGCAATGTATATCATTCTAACAAGCGCCACATCATGGGCAAGCGTATCATTTACCACAATTGTTGAGCTTATCTGATTGCTTCATCGTCATCGTCAGCCAATAGACGTCCACTGCTGGACAAAGGCCTCCCCCAAAGGTGTCTATATACAGTCAACATGGCCTCCGGTACCGCTTGGCACTAGGGGTTGTCGCATATAGGGGTTCATATGGGGGTATTTGGACCATTTTCCACCACACTATCTCACTGTTGATAAAAAAAGTTTAATAATTTTCTATAATTTTTGTTTTTAAAAAACAAATGTCACAGAGCAAATAACATTTTAAACATTTACCGAACAATATATTCACTGTTTTATCTGTGGACAAAGTTCCTGTGAGAGCTATTATATATCTGTCCTCTGTCGATTTGAATTAGGAACGAACGTTTTATTTGTATTTGGAATTAGTTTCGCGCCAGACCGCGACGCGTCAAGCAGCTACTATTTAAAATTCAACGATTCCAACGAATTGAACTAAATGAAATTATTATATATCAAAGTCAGTCAAAGTCAAAGCGAAAGTCAAAATTTTTATTCAACATAGAAAACTGGTTGAAATTTCAAAATCTACCAGCCATTCGGAAAAGTAACATTTCGGACCTGAGAAGATTGAACGCAAGAAACTCGGCAGAGTATATACATTCATTTTTTTTTTATTCTATTCTAACATGTCTTACACGTCGAGTAACATCCTGCTTGAGAGTCAGCTCGTATTATTTCCACAGATTATTGTCATTGAGATACTCTTCAACATTATAGTATTCTCTGTTAATTTCCTTACTTTGTTAATAATTTTTCTACTTTATAATCTTCAAGTGACAAATCTCAGGTAGCCCAAGTCAACTTCCTTTGGACGCAGTACACCCTGCTAAACAACAGACGAGGCTCTGACTTTCCACCAATTTGCTCTTGACTAGTGTGGTGCACTAAGACCCAATTCCCCTCAATGCGACGTCGTTGGATACGGATAGCGAAGGGCCTCTCGTCATGGAGATCTTCGAGCGAGGACTATTACCCAGCAGGGGGCGTTATATATACAACCTTTGTGTAGGACCATTTAGTTACTTAGTAATCATTGAATTACCCACAGTTGAGGGTAATTGATTATGAAAATGTCAATCCAAAATGATATAATTGAATTTATTTTTCAATACTAGTACTTAATTTACTGGTCGTAGGTCTCTGGTGCTTCAGACCGTCTAGGTGCCACCGCAGCGCCTATTGCAGCCGCCGAACAGTACTGTGGTCCGGGTTGAAAGGCGCTGCAGCTAGTGTACTGGGTAACGAATTTCAACATATTATGTCTAACCTATCTAGCGCCACGTTGTTATGGGCGGGCGTATCACTTACCATCAGGTGATCGTCTCTCTCGTCTCGGTCGCTTAACTATATATAATAGAAAACGTAACAGTTGTTATTAGCATTCATAATTGTACACATTGTTACAATTGTGTATAGATATAGTTTTTTTTTTTGGTGATTGTAGTGTTGTTGTAACAGTGCTTTAGTACGAGTTAACATTAAACTGTTACCTAAGTTATTTCTGTACGTAGAGCGAGCGTGGAAACGTTTAGCCGCTAAAGAGCGGCGGTAATCCGTACACTTTACAAGTGTCCATAAAATCCTCGTAAACGTTGCCAGCCGTAATAAACACAGCAGTTTCCCCACTTTGTAACTATTAAGTACCTTATTGAGAACATTCAAGCTATTTAATATAATGAAAACAGTGTTTTTTTTTTTTGATCACAGTCTAGTCCAGTAATAGTTGTCCGACTGATGTCTTTAGACTACATTGATTTAAGTTGGCTTAACTTACAAGCAAATAGTAAATAATTAAATGGTAAATAAAATTACTAATAATAACAGTGTGTTAACTGATAGACTGATCCCACTGCTGGACATAGCTATTTTGTAATATATTCCACAAAACATGTTCATGCTCTGTTTGAATCCAGCGACTCCCAGCGATTCTTTTGATTTCCTCTATCTAGTGAGATGCACCACAGATTTGCCATCATTTGAATCCATCTCCATTCTCCACTCTCATCTCTGATGAGTCTTGTGATCACTCTTACGTGTAAGTTCTTTGATGATCAATCTCAAACAAACCGACAGATTCGAATCAATATGAGCGTCAACTCTGCCTTTAACAATGCGTTGGGGACATCCTCTGATGTTATCAAGTTAACTTTAAGTCGTGACGCTGTATAAAGTTTTAATATGTATCTTATATATATTACATCATAGCTACTGTAGTAGTATATCATATACATCTTCATAGAAATTATCCTTTAAAGTTATATATTATATATATTTATCTGTGAAGTAACAGCAACAGTTTCCGCCATTTAATCTACGTAATTAACCTTTGTTACGTAGTTAACTCTTATTTTAATTATCGATGGGAAATCTTAAAAAAAAACTTGCTTATGGTGGGTAAACAAATTTATGAAGTTTTTTACCTGCTAAAACTCCTTCGGTGGTCATCTTCAGTGCGTTGCAGGAGACCCTGGGAACTTGTACGGAACGCACCGGTGTCTTCCGGCACTACGCCTAAAGCGTTTCTCAGGGAGGGTTATAGCCCTAGAACTGGATGGAGAAGAACTAGACCATTTCATACTTGTCGTTCATCCCAGGCTCGCTTAGTGCATAATAAAGGTCCCATCTTCAAAGCCCACGAATCCGAAAACCCTTTTCGTCGCCTTCTACGACAGATAGGGTTTACCTTAGTCTTAATAGCTCCAGACTACAGGGCAAATTATGTAGTTAACCTAAAGGTGGAACGTTACATGGTGTAAAAACTAGTGAAGTTTATGGGGTAATGAAACACACGATGCACAATGTGATGCTGTGTATATCCTAACTAGAGCCGTATAGTTATGGACAAGTATATTAGTATCAGATGAACGTCTCGCTCCTCTCATCTCTGCGCCATATGAGAAACCAAATGAAGGTACATAATTGATTAAATGGTACACAAAGCTGTGATAGATCCATTTGTAAGCGAGCTAAGGGTGAAGGGATAGAGCGTGAGGAAACCGACTATTTCCAAGAAAAACTTTCATAGCACGCGATCTCCATCAATTCGCTATTGGCAAGCGTGGAGCCAGTTCCAAGTACCAATAGTGGGAACATTAAGTGGGCTGTAAATAAACACTCCCATCAACTCGCATTGTGCTAGCGTGGTGGGAAATGATCTAAGTACCCACATATGAACTGCTACAAAGGACGACCGCTGGTGCCTAGTGATGGCGCAGGATCGATCGATGTGGGGATTTTTGGAGGAGATCTATGTCCAGTAGTGGACGTCTATCGGCTGATGATGATGATGATGATCAAACATATACCGGCGTCAAACATTTCGATTTATATATTAGTCCTACGAAAGTTTCCATCGACACCAGGTACCAGTAATCATAGGATAGACATGTATGTGATAGATAAATATATTTTAAGATTTACTCGTAATACTATTAAGTATCGTAAACATTTGTTTACATATCGAGAATAATTTAATGACGTAATTATTTATATTAATTTTAAATGCTTACGATTTTACGCTCTAACTTAATACATATAAGGTATAAAATCGCATAACTCATCTCTATTTCTTTTTATCCGTAAGAAGATTTAAACAAATATGAACCTTATGCGTAAGGCTTAAAGATTAGAATTGAATACACGGTAGCAATATAAATAATTCCTATTAAATTTAACTTCAATTTAATATAATTAACGTTCAACTTAATGGTGTTTCAATACGCACCCTCACGAATTTAAGTTTACTTTCTAACCTCTTCATGTTACTGTGTAGAGGATTTGTTCAACTGCACATCCGTCCGAAGATCAGGATTAGTGGGGTTTCTTTAGGAGAGCCCGTCCACCTGTGGACTGCGGCAGGGTGATGATGATGATGACATCCGACAGTTGACTAAAGTACTCGTCATTCATTACTCTAATAGAGTTTTAATTGAACTGTCTTTTAAAGCTTCCGCAAAGCAGCGTATGCTTTATAATTTGAAGGTCCCTCCTTTGAATCCATGGTTACATATAAAGAGGTAAGATTTTTTTTTACATTGGTCTAATCCTTTACCTTAATGAGATATGGTGTTAAAACACAATGGTGATGGTGATTCTGTGGTATGCTCGACTAGAATACTTTGGCTCCCATATATGGTAGATATAGCGACTGATTTATAATATGAAGACGGTAGCTGACCCAATAAGGGGGATGAATTAGGAATCGAACCAGGGACTTCCATGTTACAATGCAAACGCTTCGTTGTTTCAAACCATAACAGCATTGCTGTTGCGACTGTCAACCAGAGCCAGAGTATTCTGAGTGACCGCACTTCACCATCCACGGCATCCGTTGTCGGGGACCGTGTACCTAGGCGATCTGCTATCGCCGCTCCTATTCCCATCGCCTAACAGTGCAAACATTACCATATTCCGGTTTGAAGGCCGTTGTAGGTAGTGTAATTACTGAGACTTGACATTTGTCTCAAAGCGAGGTGCTCAATGTGGTGCAGTGTATATCATCATAACTGGCGCAAAGATTTTATGATATATTACAAACAATGTTATTTCGTTCCAACCACACGTTTCCTTCATTCCCTGGTGGAGGACGTTCACCCGATTATTTTTTTTTGACGTAAGCGATCCTTCTCATTTTTTTGGTTCCGGTGTTTTTTTATTCCCTCCTTTAATTGTAAAGGGTTTTGTAGAGATAATGTTGACAAGTCATTTTGATTAATTGTGATATTCTTTTGAAGATCGTTAAAGATTTATTTAACTACATCACACACACACAGACACATATATACAGTATGATATTAATTATATATATATAAACATATTAATTATTTATATATTGAGACAACGAGATGTATCGCCCGATTCCGAGATCGTTAATTAACCATGTATACTTTATTAACGATTCCGTTTTTCTCAAGTCCTGACAGCTGATTATAATAACTAGTATAGTTTAGTTGATATATAACTATATAAAGTATCAAGAATCAAAATATACTAAAAGTATCAAAATTGCAGTCGAAAGTATAAAAGACATTTTAAAGAAGTAATTAAAAAACAAATAAAATGGCGATGGACAGAACACATGACATGACGGAATAGTAACCAACCAATTGGCAGAAGAAAAGGAAGTAGACAAGTTAAAAGGTGGGTAGATGATATCAAGGTTAATGGAGAGACAACCTGGATAAGAAAATATAATATTCAAGAGGAATAGAAACGGCTGGAGAAGGACTAGAGTGGTAGGTCTCTATTGCCGGAGATGGTCTAAGTACCATCGCAGCCCTTATTTCTGCCGCCAAACAGAAGTGTGCAAAGATTACTGTGTTCCGGTTTGATGTGCGCTGGAACCAGTGTAATTACTAAGGCAACGAGACATCTTATGTCTCAGGCGACCAGCACAATGTGGTGCAGTGTATAACATTCTAACTAGCGCGACGTTGTTATGGGCAGGTATATCACTTACCATCAGCTGATGTCCCGCTCGTCACATCGCTTAATGGAATAAAAAAAAAATACAAGATATGCTAATCGATAGAACGGGAAACTTATTAAAAGGTTAAAATTTATATTAAGATATTAATAGAAATATATATTTATATATATGTGTGAGACCGATCGATGAGGAGAGATCTTAGGGGGAGGCTGGTGATGATAACCATGTATATATTAAGAATTTACAAAAAAAAATAAAATTATTTATAAAGTATCAATGTTGAGAGCGTAACCTATTTTTGTTAAATTATTTAATTCAAAATAAATACAGTTTTGGTGTATATATCCTATCGTAACTATCGTCAAATTATTATGGTATTAATTATCATTGTACGAATGTCCTGCTCCTCTAGTATAGATGAAAGAAAAAATAAAAATGGACTATAGGTATAAAAAATTACAAAATAAGTTATCTTTGTTATGTAACTTAATTCAAAAACGGCGTGCCGTATACTTAAATTGCACTTTCCACGTTTAAATCCGTTGGACGTTTTATTAAATCCCCCTCCATTTTTTAATCACAAAACGGGCTTTGATCAATTCAAATACACAACGACACCCGCATATAGAATCTTACAAAAGTAACCCTTTGTCCCGAAATACACCCACATTACCCTCGCCCTAAGCTAAAAATTGTTCCAGAAATATTAAAATAGTCAAAAGAGTTAAAATTAAAAAGGGAGGGTAGTCACAGAAAAAAAAATGTGTAATCCCAAAACCAACACAGCTGAACGGATCTTACAATGACTAGTTTGAATTGAATTCTCAAGCGACTTAGCGCTTTAAAGCGCTTGATGTTAAACTGACATGCACGAATGCAATTTCATTTTTTTTTTCATTCTTTATAAACAATTCGTGTTTTAATCAATCGTATTTTCTGAAAAAAAAAAGAGGCGGAATTTTTAATGAAATGAATTAAAACACTGTATTAAAGTAAAGTATGTTTAATTTTAACCTGAATTATTTAACCTTTAACAGATGGCGGGAAACCGCTGGATGTGGATGGCGACGGAATTAAAGCCGATGAGATTTTTAGGGCATGCCTACATTCAGCCCCTAGTCTTTGGCTATTGAGAATAGGACTCAGGTATTCCCTGCCTGTCGTACTAGGCGACTAAAAGTTTTCTAGGGGTCGCAAGCTTTGACGGTGAGAGCCTTCAGAGCTTAATGAGCAAGCTTTAGGAGGATGGCAAATATAAGGTGGTGTTGTATTTGCCGTATAACCTGGATGCTAAAGAGGGCTTTGCACTTCCATAGGATGATTAAGCCAGAGTGCAGAACGACACTGGTGCGTTCCGTAGGAGATCCTGAAAGTCTTTATGGACTGAAGGAGACCGTCGAGGTTTTAGTGGGTAGAAATCCCACATAACCATGTCTTCCCACCCGAAGCAGTGTATCTATTAAGATTTCTTTAAAAAAAAGAGCATGTCTACATCCAGCTGTGGACTCTATGATGATGATGAAATCCATTATTCTTTAAATTTTTATCATTCATACAAAATATTGTGAAGTTGGTTGCTGTATCAGAACGGGACGTTCACCTGATGGTAAGGGATACGCCCGCCCATAACAACGTGGCGTTAGTTAGGATTATATAAACTGCCCCACTTTGCGCTCATCTCCTGTGACATAAGATGTTGAGACTCGGTCCGCCAGTAATTACACTAGCCGCAGCGCCCTTCAAACCGGAACATATTAATATTCGCACAGAACTGTTTGTCGGTTGCAATAGGCTTTGCGATGGTACCTAGACAGTCGTCGGCAATAGAGACCTATCACCAGTTAAAATATTGTTCAAATATTTTTATTTTTCTCGCAGTGCAACATATTATTGAATTCGATCGAAAAGCGATGGCAACAAAGGAGGCCGCATGACGGGAGCAATTTCAAAATGGTAGGGTTTCGCTTTTAGTTCCAATTTTAAAAAATGAGCCTGCGACGAGTGATTTGACGATTCAAACGGATTGAACGATGTAATGCGCGAGGGCGCTATTCTTTTTTTTTTAATAAAAAGGGGTAAAATGCAACCGTTTTATATACATAATTTTAAAAGTTTAGTATATTAACATATATTTTTTTTTAATCAATCGACGAGACTAGTGATACGCTCGCTCAAAATAACGTTGCGCTAGTTACTGACATATAAACTGCACAATATTGCGATCATAGCCTGAGTCGTAAGATGTTGAGTCATGTTACCCCACTAGTTACAACAATATTCTTCTCTTATCACTCTCATACCTTTTAATTCTTACTCTTCAAAATCTTTACTTTTCCTTGAATAACGAATAAGAATATTTTAGATATTTAATGTTACACGTAGTATGACGACCGATTCACCTCCTCATCACAAGAACACCGCTATTGTAATCGACTTCTAAGTTTTATATGTTATAGCTTCAGTATAGTTCAAAGTTAATTCTGGTATAAAGTAATCGAAACGTTTAAAGCGTCTGAGGCCATGTTTCCCGCCCAACAGTAATGCGCACTGAAGTTCCCAACTCTGGAACAGATTGTAATTAAATAAAAGAACGCCACTCACAATTCTAAAATTAACGGCATGAGTGAAAACAGAGTTTGAAATGTTCCCATCCACTTGAGAGTGTATTACTTTTAAGTAATTCCCTCCTTTGTACATAAACCCCTCCAAGCGGCCGCGGCGGAATAATGCCTACGCACACATGCGCAGGCCGCAGATGTTGATTCCATAAAATAATATTTCATGTAAAGCAGTATAACCCGGCCGAGGGCGGAAGGACTCAGTTCTATTTTCAAATTTAATAATTCGACGGCAACAAGGCAACGAACCTCTGTGTGCAGCCCGCCCGCCAAATAGTTTTTACACTTAGTTTTATTGTTGAAAACATTTTAAAATGTATGTTAACTTTTTTTTTTATTGTTAGAAGGCCGGTTTGGTATTGGCCGGATTCGTATTACCGCAGCGCTTATTTGTGTAGTACGCAAACACTGTGTTTCGGTTTGAAGTGTTTATAGCTATTGAAATTATTAAATTAACGAGCCTTCTTGGTGATGATAACAACAATAGAGCAACGGTCTAGGTAGGTACCCCCGTAATTCCTATATCTATCGCCAAACAGTAGTGTGGAAACATTACTATGTTCCGGTTAGAAAGGCGCTGTAGTGTAGTTACTGTCGTAATGAACCTCAATATCTTATGTCTCAAGAAACGGCAATGAATACCGTCTAAACTAGCGCCACGTTGTTAAGGGTGGGCGTATCACTTACCATCAGGTGAACGTCCCGCTCTTCTCGTCTCTTAATTACAATAAAAAAAAACGTTACAGCTAATAGAATTATTGAAGTAACAAGACTTCTTGGTAATGTTAATAACAATATTTCAGTGTTTATTATTGCTAACCTTAATATTGTTATGGGTATGTACACCATCAGGAGATGGTAAGTGATATATGACTATAACGTCCTGCCAGTGTCGTCGCTTGGTCGTATACAAAAATTATTCATTAATTTATAATGACGCAGATTGGGAATACTAATTGTCGTTGAATGCCAAGTGGGAATTGTGCTTTATCCTTATCCGAGAACATCCCTAGTGGCCATTCATCAATTAAATTTGACACCGGTTCTTGTTACGAAAGGCGAATAAAAAAGAAATAAATCTCGGAGCGAGTTTAAAAAGCTCCGTTTCGAAGTAAAGAATGTTGTGTACAATCTGGCCCCGGACAAAAAAGTGACAACGGATAAAAAAAAAAAAGAAAAACACAACACGGCCAAAGAACAGATTATCAGCGCTAAAAGGGTTGCTCCCGCGCTCTCCTCCTTTTGTTCCTTCCAAATTCAAACTCCGGCCCCGTACAAGGCGCGTTCGAATGCGGATTCTATTTTTGAATATTCTACCGAGAATTTTTAATTAATGCCGCTTGGTTTCATTCGCATTCAATACTCGCGACTCCACGCGACCGTGTCCGCTACAAATATTGGATTTTAATAAAATATGCGATTGTTGTTTTGCAGATACCAACCTTTAAAATTTATTGTCGTCTACGGCCGATAGCTGCCCACTGCTGGACGTAGAGCGCGCCAAAACTCTACACGGATCAGAGGTTTGTTTTTGGCAGGCTGTCGATACTATGTGACCGTCACTCCGAGACCTTACCGCCCCAATGCTTTAACACTTGTGCTTGACTGTTCCCACTAAAGGCAGTTATATTTTTTTTAATTCTAATTAAGGTAATTTAATAATTCTTAGTGCCATTTACGTTTTTATTAAAAAATATATATATTTACTGTACACCATCGGCTGCGTTACTCAATGACAAAAGGCCGACGCCAAGGATAATATATCTGTATCGGTTAGCAATACTTTTTAAATCGTCTCCGAAACACAATTTTTGCGTTCGATTTCAGCGCTTTTTTTATTTATGCCGTGCGATAATGACGTTTCGCTTTAAGTGCTTTATTTCGATTGCCGATTTTATTTCCATGTTCTCCTTGAAGGTCGGTAGTTTTAGTGATTAATGGTCGAGATATGTGGAGTGCTTTTTAAACGAAATATTGAATTTAATGATGTTTTCTCGAACTACCCCACCGATTTGTTGTTTTGCTTTTGCGAATTGCTGTGTAAGGTTTTTTTTTTATTACAAGCGATGAACTGGACATTACTGGCGACTGAGATCTTCTGTCGCAAACCGTATAGATATGTACCACCGCAGCGCCCATTTCTGCCGCCAAACATTACTGTGTTCCGATTTGAAGAGAGCCGTAGCCAGTGTATTTACCGGGGTAACAAGATTTAACATCCTATGTCTCGGGCGATAAGCGCAACGTAGTACAGTGTATACAATCCTAAGTAGCGCCACATTATTATGAGCCAGCGTATCACATACCATTAGATAAACGTATTGCTCGTTTCATCGCTTCGTTAAAAAAAAAAACCATTCACAATCTATAGCTAGTTGGGATCTACTGCCACCATAACGCTTTGAGACCCCCAGTAATGTTATTAGCTACGCACCCTTTCAAACCGGAACAATGTAATGTCTGTATATATGTATGTACTACTTAATACTGAACGATATAAATGGCCACCTTAGTGGGACCTACTTACATGGTCTTCGACAACAGAGACCTAACACCAGTAAGTATTAAATATTCAGTAATAGTTTATTATTAAAGCTAATAGTAACTTTCACAAAAGAGATATCGATATTGAACATTCTAATGTCTCGATTAATAAGCAATTTCGTGTTTATTGCCTCCGTCATACTTCAATGAGCCCTTATGGGGCCACTAAGACTTTGAATGTCACAGCTTAGCGGAGAGTTTCTTTTAAATGTGACAAAGGACTATCGAAGGAGGGCCCACACATGACACATTGTTACTCTGTGGCAACTCGCGCACTTATGAGTAACCAATAAGTCGCATTAAGGGGTCACTTAACGCATAGCATCGACGCGGCCAGCATACGCAAGTCGTTGACCCCGATACGCAAATAGGGACTCCTTATGACACCCGTAATTGAAGTTTTAACATAAATGAAGTCATGAGGGGAAGGTTGCAGTCAACGTTTACTGATGATATATCTCTGTTGCCGGAGACCGTCGATATCGGATCCACGACAGCTCCTATTTCTACCCCTAAATAGTAGTTTGTAGACGTTACTGTGTTCCGGCTTGAAGAGCGCTGTAGCTAGTGTAATTGCTGAGGTAATAAACGTCAACATCTTATGTCTCGAACAGTGAGCGCAATACAGTGCAATATATAACATCTAACTATTATGTGCAGGTGTATCACTTACGATAAGATGAACATCCGGCTCGTCTCGTCGCTTAATTGAATAAAAAAAAAATATTTTCGTCACAAAACAGTAGCTTTTTTAATATTTGAATGGCAGTGTAGGTATATTAATATAGTAAAGAGACATCATACGTCTAAGGTGCCGAATACAATTTGGTGTTGTATACGTCATCTTAACTAAGACCATGTTGTTATGGACGTATTTTTTTTATTCAGTTAAGCGACGAGGTGAACGGGACGTTCAGCTGGTGGTAGGTGATACGCGTGTCCACAACAACATGGCGCTAGTCAGGATGATATACACTGCACCACTTTGCGCTCCCGCTTCTTAGTGTGATAAAGAAAAGCACAACTACTATTTTATTGCTTTGTAGTGGAAGAAATAAATATTTTTTTAATAACAGTCTACGATCGCTACGCGTCATTTTGAAGCAATAGTAATCATCCGGCCGTATAATGGCCTCACTTAATATTCCATTTTCGAAAATATTTGAATCGTCATGCTCGTTCTATTCCTTTGTATCGCAACCAATACGGCTGCCGTCGGACGACTATCAGATTTTAAATTTGGAAGCGATCGATCCGACATTCTTATTGGGTTCCAAATTCAACTTAATTGTTGCGTTCGTTATTCAATAACTCAATCAAATTTGTCTCCCCGCCATTTTGGTGATTTTGTCGTGAGATCGATGCGTAACGGTTAATGAAGTGCTTATTTAATTTGATATATATAATAATATACATACATTTATATGTTAACCTTTTTTTATTCGACAAAGCTATTAGAGGACCAAGACGTTCACCTTACGGTAAGTGAGACGCATGCGCATAACATTGTGGCGCTAGTCATGATGGTAAACACTGAACCACACTGCCTTAAGACGTAGGATGTTAAATGTCGTTACCCCAATAATTTTACTAGCTTACAGTGCCTTTCAAACCGGACCTTACTGTTTGTCAGCTGCAACAGGCGCTGCGGTGGTACATATCCAGACGGTCTCCGGCAACAGAGATCTACCACCAGTCAACTTCATTACAATAATATACTCATTGACAAATGTATAAATTGTAAGACGTGTATGTTTTTATATATATATATATATATATAGATATTATAAACAAAACAAAAAAAAAAATTCTTTTTGACATATTTAACTTATACAAATAAAGATTTGTTATAATTTTTTTTTACTTATCAGACACCTTCTTGTTTCCAGGTACTTCGATCAATCTATACCATGTTTAGAAATTGGACCACAAAAGGTACAGCGAAACGTAAGAATTGTCACGAACTCTTCCAAGAAGTATAGTGTATTCAAATCCTTATTGGAATATATTCACGCAGACATAAATACATCACTGTCTCTTTATATATATATATATATGTATACATACATAAATCCATATTTTTAACGTACGTATGCGAGAATCCCCACGTGTAATTTCATTACTGTCCCCCTCCCTCCATTGAAGTTTATTTTAAAAAATGGAAAGCTGAGCGGGTTCACAAAAATAATTGATGATAGGACTGGACTCACCCCCTTCGTAATCTCGTTGCACTCTTAGGGGTCAGACGCGCACATTCAATGTAGAGATAGACACTTAGATAAACGTGTACGTGTGTGTGCGTTCGTACGAACGGATAACGAGTTAAACTTTACAAGAGCCGTATCACATATTTATGAATGTTCTCATAAAGTTTTTTTTTTTTTATATATATACAATGAAGCGACGAGACGATCGGGACGTTCACCTGATATTAAGTGATACGCCCGCCCATAATAACGTCATTCTGCCTAGGATGTTTATATATTGCACCACATTATGCTCAACGCTGAAGACAAGGTGTTAAACTTCGTTACCTGAGAATTTCACTTCAACGTCCTTCAAACCGGAATCAAGTAATGTTTTTATAGTAGCCGGCACAAATAGACGCTACGGTGGTACCTATATAGACGGTCGCCGGCATGGAGTATAAAGGTGATAGCCACCCTCCGATAGAAAGGAACGTTTAAGAACTTCAACGCTGATGCTAAATGTCATGCGTAATGGCGTATGAATTCGAATTTAGAATTCCTCACGCGGCTTCAGGCTTAAAGGTCGTAATTTTTTAAACGGCCAGCATTAACACGTTAATCAGAGCGCGCGTCCATGCGGCCACAATTTGAATGCGTTCGCAACTGGCAACACTGATACCAATCAAGCTATAGCATTACAAGTTTAAACGGCAACAGAAAATTTTAATTAGAACAAACTCATCTTAAATATTCACCTTAACAACAATGTTGCCAACCGTACAATTACAATCGAGAATCGATATCGAACGAGTATTGATATTGAAAAAAAAATTGTGTTTTTGTTCGAGCGCTGAAACAAAGCGGCGATAATTCGTATGAAGTGACTTGCATTTGGTTTCGGTCTCTTTGTCTGTCTGTCTGTATTCACAAAACGATGTGTCTATTTTTACTGCTTTTTTTTTCTTCTTCCGTTAATAATTGTGGCCGAAATTACAGACGTATCCGGACTGCGTTTAATTTGAAAATGGAATATGCAATAGGGCAACGCCTTTACACACACTTCTGCGATCTTTTGATTAAGATTTTTTTTATAGGATTGGGTGACGGGACGAGCGGGACGTTCACCCGATGATAAGTGATATGTTAGATAGGATGGTATAAAATGCATCACATTGTACCCGCCGCCTGGGATTACACTAGGTACAGCTCCCTTCAAACCAGAATACAATGACGGAGACCTACCATCAGCTTTGACTAAGATTGATGGAACTAACCGTCGGTATCCAACAACACGCATTGGGCCAGCGTGGTGGGAAATAGCCCAAATCCTCGGAAATGAACCCATACAAATGACGACCCTTAGTGCACGGTGGTACCGGAGGCCGTGCTGACTGTAAGCCGCTGGATGCGGGCAATGCAGGACTGATGAATGATGAGATCTTTGAGTGAGGCCTATGTCCAGCAGTGAACGTCTATCGTCTGATAATTGTTTCACGCGTTGCCAACTTCTTAAGTAGCGATATTTAAAAATGTATCAAATATAAACCTCAACTGATAACAAGGTTCGAATGTTTACAGTATGAATTATTTATAAACAGCTTCATACAAGCCCGGGGTTGGTTTGGGCGCGAAAGGCTCCGTTTTGGCGGGTAAGTTCTACCACAAAAAAAAGGCCTTTTACGCGGCATTAACATTATTTATGTCGTGGCCGCGCGCGACCGACGCGGAAATATGATTGTCCGAGGATTCGAACCCCGATTGTACTAAGGGCTGTAAAAACGAAAAGCTTCTTTTTATTTTAATATGTTCAGCAAAGCATCCGCAACCGGACGGAAACTGTGCGACACTCTCTCAAAACTCTGTCGAAATCCGAAGTGAATTTCAATGTTTTTATACACAAACACAATGACATCTTTACAGCGTATCTCTTTACGGAGCGACGACGCTAGCAGGAAGTTCACATGGTCATTGATGTCGCATAACATTAAACACTTCTTCATTACCTCACTCGCTATAACGCACTTCGAACCGGAATACATTAATGTTTGCACACTATTAAATTAAATGCAGCGGGAACTCACTAATTATATTTGAGACGAGGTGAGTGATACACTCAAAAACGTGGCACTTGTTAAGATGATACACACTGCACTATATTGTACTTATCTCCTTGAGGCGCGTTACTTCAATAATTTCAATAACTACAGTGTAGTTGAAACTGGAATCCAATAATGATTGCACACTACTGTCTGTCGGCTGCAATAGGAGCTGTGGACCTACCTAGACGATAGAGACTTGCCAATTAAATTTTTTTTTTCAATTCCACAAGCAGACGTGGTTAGTGATACGCCCATAACATGGCGTTAATTAAGGTGATATACACTGCACTATATTATACTTATCGCTTTGAGACAGTTAAGTCCCGTTACCAAAGTAATCTCACTAGTTACGCCTTTAAAATTCGAACTCAGTAATGTTGGCAATGTTTGTCAGCAGTAACAGGAGCTGCAGTGGTACCCACGCAGACGATGGTTGGCAACGTAGACCTGACCTGATGTATGCAATCCCTGGTTACGTTTAATGTATACGCATCGATTCTGAATAATGTAAATATTCTTATTTGGTTGTGTGCGCAATCGTTTCTGCGGAATCTCGGGACGTTTATGAATACCATATACAGTTTGGGTAAAAACGGAACTTTCCGATTCAAACAAAAACGGCCGCGGATCCGATCGCGAGACACTTAACAATACCATTATTGTGTTAAAATAATCATCGGGCATTGGGTCTGTTATTCCGGTTATATCCGGTAACTTTCCCTGGTGGCGGGTATCCTAAGTACATTACGCGATACCGTCTGCTTTGTTACCAACGCAGCTCCTATTTATGCCACCTGACAAGTGCACGAACGTTACTAAGTTCAAATTAGGAAGATGTGGCTAGTAAAATTACTGTGGTAACGAGATTTAATATCTTCGGTATTAAAGTGATGGGTACAAAGTGGTGCAGTGTATGTCGTCTTAACAAACATCACGTTGCTATGCGCAGGCGTATCGTTAATTATCAGGTAAACGTCTCGGTTATCTGATTGCTTTTTTTTATACAACGAAGCGACGAGACGGGGGATGTTCACCTGTTGTTAAGTGTTACGCCTACCCATAAATTCGCGGCGCTTGTTAGTATGATATATACTGTATTATATTGCGTTTGTCGTCTGACACAAGATATCGAGTTTAGTTACCCTAGTAATTTCACTAGCTACAGCGCCTTTTAAACCGGAACACAGTAAAGTTTGTACAGTACTGTTGGTAGTACCTACTAAGATTTCCTCAGGCAAAAGTGCTTCTTTAAATAATAATAAAAGTACAATTACGCAGTAACAGTTGTTATCGCTTTTTTAGCTAATGAAATTACTGGAGTAATACGCAACATCGCAAACAATATATTTTTTTAATTAAATTTTTTGTCGATATAATAACTTCCATGTCTACATGAATTTTCATCGTAAACCGCTCCGGCCGGGCCGGCCTTAAGCCAATAAGCGGATATCGTCATACAGTTCCAATTCCGAATTTGAAAAACAAAAATAAAAAAAAAGAACAATCGGGAAATGCGTCACGTCGCAGCGATAACGCAACGGATTCTAAATTTTAAATAGTTCGATATTCAAACGCCGATTACAAATATGGACGCGCGGCGATTGTTTCCCGTTTTCGCTCGTACTTTAGCCGGGCGATAGTTTTTAATATGCGGGCTACGCGTGCGTTATTGAAGTTTCACAATGGATCCGAGTGGCAACATGGCCGCTGGAATTGCTGTCCATATAATTGTGATTTCTTTTTTTATGAGCATATTTTATGCTCTACGCGACGGCACTTTGAAATACATTTATTGCCACCGTATCGCCAAAAGAAGTCGTTACACGGCCGTTCTACTGTTCGAACCGCGCTCGTCCACTGCGCTTTATTGTATCGCGCGACTCTTGCATGTCCCGACCCAATTTTTTTTTTCAAGGACTGCGATACGAGCAGGACGTTCATAACGTTCATAACGCGACGCAAGTTAAGATTTATACACTGCACCACATTGCGCTTGTCGTCATAAGACATAAGATGTTAAATCTCGTTATCCCAGTAATTTAACTACAGCGCCCTTCAAACCGGAACACAGTAATATTTGCAGACTATTTAGCCGCACAAATAGACGTTACAGTAGTAGTACATACGACCTCCAGCAAGAGACCTACCGTTAGTATTAACAAAGTATTAACCAATATCGTCCTTAATCTCTCCTTGTGGGAGAAGAACCCAAGTCCCAGCAGTGGGAACATTTAAACAGCTGTTTCATCTGTATCAACAATAGCCCGTTATAGATCTGTATCACTTATTATGGTCTATTTCATTACTAAATGACATACGCGGCTATATTGCATTAGTTTTATTTTAAGTTTTACTTAAGTGGATGTATGCCAGAAGAGCGTATCTGGTGGAAGACATCAATGAAGGCTTACAATCATCAGTGGATTGAGAAAGGCTGATGATGATAATTTAAATAACAATGTCTATGGCCATATCGTCGATTAAAAAGGCGCGAATGGTAACAAATAACTGAAGTTCGAAATTGCGTTACCAGTAATTTACAGTAATGGCTGAACTTCGAAAGAATTCGGACATCGAACAATTTCAGATCGTTCGTATACAACGAGAGAGTAATTCCGCAATCAGCGCTGGAGCCGGCTCCTACGCTGAGGTTAAATTAATTTTCGCAACAAGCAACACTCGAAATAAACGAGCTTTCATAGGAAACGTGTCTCACTTAACGCCGCCGTTGGAGCTGCGCGCTGGTTCCGCACACAGCTCACGTACAGCGAAATTTTTTTTTTTTTTATACCGACGAATATGTCGTTACAGCTTTCTATATCGATTGCGTTTGATTTTAATATTCATTAATCGATAATGAAATCACTGCACATCACTATAAATTACTATGTAGTACAAACATTCTATATATTTTTTTTTTAAATGTGTTTTGATTGAACGACAAAAGCGGGCAAACGTTCATCCTATCATCCTAGAGGTCATAAATACATAATAATGTGGCGCTAGTTAGGATATTTACACTGCACTACTGATCATCGTATAGAGACAGAAAATGTTAAATGTTACTACTTTATTATTTTATTAGCTACAACACCTTTTAAACCGGAACACTAGTGGTAGATCTCTATTGCCGGAACCCTTTAAATACCATCGCGTGTATGCAAATATTGATTTGTTCCGGTTTGAAAGGCGGTGTAACCTAGTGTAATTACTAGGGTAATGAGACTCAACATCTTACGTCTTAGGCGACGAACGCAATGTGATGCAAAATATATCATCCTAACTAGCGCCACGTTATGAGCAGGCGCGTCACTTGCCATCAGGTGAACATCCCGCTGGTATCGTCTCTTAATTGAATAAAAAAAAAATTGTAATTTACAATGTGGTAAGAGATTTAAAAGTTTATAGATTTGTATGCTGTGCCGTCGACGCGCCGTCCCTAAAAGTCCTTTACGATCTTAATGACCCAATTTAATTGCTAAAGAAACTTAAATACAATCGATATCGTTTGAGATTGAACTTAATTGTGTTCGTAATACAGCTGATATTAGCTTAACGCATGCCTCCTGCTGTTCCGTCAGTCGCAACAGCAAATTGCCGACTTCCTCGAAGATTTTTATTTTTATTGATAAAACGTCCCGGGACAACAATTGGTACGGATTTGGTACTGAATTGGTTGAATCAGTGTACGGGACCCGATTGTTGTACGTTTAAATTTTTATTAACGCCGTATATTGTGTATATCTTCTAATACTACTCAAGTTCGGGTCGTGTAACAGTGCGAAAATTACTCGTCTTTATCATTAAGATATTTTTGTTATCTTTCAATTATTTGAATTCACTGGTGGTAGGTCTCTGTTGCCTGTCTGCTCTGTAGTCTCTGCCTCTCTGGGGGCCTTATCGCTCAACAAGCGAACTTGCGTATGGCTCAACGATGGTGCCTAGGTGGGTCAGGCTCCTCCTCAGAGACGTGTTAATAAAGTGTGGAGGGGCGCCGGTGCGTTCTATAAGAGATATCAGGGCCTCTCCGAATGCACTGATGTAGACCACCAAGGGAGTTTAAGTGAGTAAGAATTTCACATAACCCTGAATTCTCTTTAGAAGCAGGGTATCTTTCGAAGATTCAAACCAACCCTATCCCCCATCTGTTGCCGGAGATCGTCTATGTGGGTACCACTGCGGCGTCTATTTCTGCCGCTAACCAGTAATGTGCTAACATTACTATGTTCCTGTTTGATGGGCGTTGTAGCTAGTGTCATTACTGGGGTAACGAGACTCAACATTTGTTCTCAAGGCGACAAGAGCAATGTGGTGCTGTTTTTACCATTCTAACTAGCGCCACGTTCTTATCGGCAGGCGTATCACTTACCATCAGGTGAACGTTCCGCTCGTCTCGTTGCTTATTTGAATAAAAAAAGTTATTGAATGTAGTTGTAGCTAGTGAAATTACTGTCGTAGTGAGACAACATATTATATCTCACTGCGATGAGCACAATGCGGTGCTGTGTATATCATCCTAACTAGCGCCACGTTACGGGCAAGCTTACGTGTTCCGTATTAAAAAAATCTTAATTTATAATATTATCAATAAAGCTCTTTTATGTAGTATAACTTAAAAATAACTAATAATTGTTTTTTTTTTATATTTACATTTTAAGTGTTACGGTGCTGACATAAGTTGTAAGATAAAATAATAAGTTGATAGGCAATGTGGTTAACTTGGATGGTGTAATGCCGTGTCATAAATTTTATTAGTCCATCCCTCCTTCTGGTGTTTTAATGAACTTCTATTAAGTGTTCTATAAATGGATACAGGGATTTATGGCACCGTTACGCTCGCCCCGTGGTAAATATACTTCTGTACGAACGATCATATCCAAATTAATATACCACTACCAGCAGTTTCATCTCCAACGTTCGTACAGATGATGGATTATTTTCTGTTTCGTTGCGATCGAAACTATTTCATTTTCGAATTCAAAACTGTCTCTCACCCCATTTTTGTGTAACAGTGTCCGCGTCAAATTGTTGTGTCGGGTCCTGCGTCCACTTAAACAACCCTTCAAAAAAAAAAAAACAAAATAAAATGTTAAAAAATATATATCACGAAGGGGACCTTCAAAAATCGTTATTATAATCTCGGACGCCATTTTGCCTATCGCGCTGGGGACGCGCCCTTCAGTTTTAAATCCTTTTTTCAACAAAAACCCCTTTGATGTTTATGCATTTTGGCAATATCTCCCGCTCGGCTAGATACGCGACATTTGGCCGTTTCGAGGATTTTACTGATGCATATTTTAGATTAAAACTTTAATCATACTCTGACGTTGGATATGTGTTGATATTAAATGTTAAGCGCACGTGCGCATGTGCGCGCGTGTGTCTGTGTGTGCGCGTTCTTCTTACGTCATGTTCCAATGTAGGTAATTATTTAGTCTGCGGTATTAATATACTACAGGACTAACCTGAGCGAGGACGCGCTACGCAGCTCTCCGTCGTCGCCGCAGACTGCAGGACCACCGCTCACTCCAGCGCGGACGTCGAGACACAATAACAACAATTCAACGCTTAACCGTCCCCCATTAATCAACTCATTTAAAAGACAAACATCGAGAGAAAAAAAAGACGTGTGGGAAAATGGACGTATCCGTCTCACGCATTCCAAATTCGAATGAATCTGAAAGGCGGGCGGAGATATGAAAAGAGAATGAGATTTGAAAATAGAACGCGCCATTAGGAACGAACACAATGGTCTCATTGGTCGATTTGAAAAAGGAACAATTTGTTAAACGTCAAATATGAACTTTTTTTTATTTACGGCGTAATGAAACGCCGCTACGACGGCTAGTAAACATCTTGAGCTTTTTGTCGGATCGCGTCTCGCGTCTCTCGTCTCTCGTCTCTCGTTTGTTTTGTGCGACCGCGTCCGTTACACTTATTAATGTCGAAATTAAAACACGAATCCGAATAACAGATTGGAATGCCACAGGCGACAAGATTATTATGTTACTTAAGACGTTCACTCGCGAGCAATGTACTAATTAATAACAGTTCGCTCGTGTAAAATAGCAACACTCACTTATCCATTCGTTACTAACTGTTCAAATGAAATGTAGAAAAAAAAGAAACAACAATATACTATTTCATATGTAAGATGTAAAGATACGTGCGCTCCGTGAGCTTTTTTTTTTCTGCATCCGCTGCCTGCGTATTGTCTATTCAGTCGTGTATTTAATTTTGTTCACAGACAGACTTTCTATCCAGCGATCGTTTATCGGCAGATCAAAAACAAAAGCAATGACACGGAACTATCAATATTTCTAATAACTTTTTAAAAACAAAGTATTAGTTTCATATAGGAACGCGGACGCCATATTAATCATTGGAACGAATTTCCGTACACACCGTGTCATACGGAGTTCGTTTATTAAAAATGTGACGTATCAAGATCAACATCTCGTTGAGGGAGATGGATAGTTGCAAGTGTTACACGACAGAGTGAGACAGATGCGTGCTGACATTTCAACGGGTCATCAACCCTACGGGCGTCCTGCTCTAACGAGAATTCGAACATTTGATTTGAATTGTTCCTAATTTGAAATATCGCCTCGTTCGATTCGGATAATATTTAAATGTTACTTTTTCAATTCACGCGGTGCGTTCAGTTTTTTTTTTTTCTAATACATGTTGATATAAGGCTTCTGTTTGATGTTTTTAATGGCACCGGCAACCTATAAAAGAAGAATAAATGATAAAATAACGTTAACGGTAATAACGTTATATCTTCACAAAGATTAATAATAGCAATCTTTCTCGAATAAAACGCTCGGGCGCTAAATCGAGATTAAAGTATTCGTTTCTTTTATTTTTTCTCTCCGCGGAGCAACAAGAATAGTTATTTATTGATCTCTTTTACTTACAGGACATATAATTTAATAAAATTGAATTTTATTTATTTAGTTATTTATTACCATCTACTTTCAATAGTCAAGATTGTTGGTACATCACTAGTTTGGGATGTCAATATTAATAAAATTCAATTAAATGATAAATTTACCATAAGAGGATTAAAGATACTGTGAGCCCATTCTGCGCAGCTAGGACTGTAAAGGATAATTAAAAAAAAAAAAGAATAGTTATTTGTTATGAATTATAATAAATACGTTGAATGGCTACACTGGGTGGTTTCTTATTATCTAACGTATAGAATATTTTATATGTCGCAGTTAAAACTTAAGTTTTACGACTTAAAAGTTTTATGTTATTTTAGTGTCTGCCATGCCTCCGACAATGAGCGGGTGAATAAGAAGCGCGCACTGGCGGATGCGCCCCTAAACGCTTTATTAAAATGCACGGACACAGTTCTATCCGAAACAAAAGGTACAAAAATGTTAAACAGCAAGTATAGGAGAATCATAAGAGGTCATAACTGGTTATTTCGATCCATTTATGGCGATGTAATCCTATTGTGAGAGCGTGGTCCGGGCGCGTGTGCGTGCGCGTTCGTATGAATACACAAGCTCGCTTTAAAATGTGTTCAATCATTAATTTCGCCTGTAATTGAACGAGTTGCGATCTGCGCCCGCGCAAAAAGCCGATGTTTCTCCGAATCCGGACCGAGTATTAAAGTGTACCGATCGGATGGCGGGCCGCGGTCATTGCGAATTTATACGTTCATAAAATACTTTTGTCAAATTTACGCCGGGGCTCCGTATAAAGTGGTCGCGGCCGTTCGACGACGAATTCTTTAACGAAATCATCGTCTACGCTGTTTTTCTGTCGGTTATTATGTCCGATGTCGAAATAAGCGAAAGATACTTTTCGCTTTCCATTAACAAGGCGCTACGGCCTCGGGATTCTCGCGCCCGTGTGCGACGCCTCTAGAGCTGCACGCGCAAAGAAAAAACTCCCATCGAGAAGAAATCGCCCCCTCTCCACCACCACCCAACCCCACCGCCGGTAATCACTTTCAATATGAACATCTAACCTCATTTATCTAAACCCGGTATCGGGCTACTTGGAGCGGCCACTTTTCTATTATTCATTAGCTCATTGTTACGCGACGGGGGAGGTGGTGAGGAGAGTGGAGGGGAGTAGGTGGGGCGCCCGCGTTGCGCCCGCGCTGCGCCGACCTGAAATTCGGTAACTGACTTAACATTAATAATTACTTCTCAAAATAATGCTAACTCCGATGCACGACTCCGATAAGAGACCAGTACGGTCGGCTCGGCTACCACGATACGGCTCCGTGACACAGAGCAGCGGTGTCAGTTAGTCAACTCCTAACGTATCGCTTCAGCCGCTTCAAACTTTACTATTGTGATTAATTTACCTGATTAGTTACATCGTTGAATCATATTTGAAGTACAAATCGAAAGACTGAATCCTCATGTTGTCTAGATTGATCTGTATTAAATTTAACTATATACACACTATATTTCATCTGAAGGTCGCGAGAAGCTGTTGACACGGGCATCGCAGGACCGATCGATGTGATTATCTTTGGGAGAGGCCTATGCCCTCTGATGATGATAATATATGCATATCTAACATATATGTATATAGTTATATATATATAAATTTTCTTTTTTAGATCATAGTTCTGTATACATGTTTTTATGGTGATTATTTATATATTTTTTTCATTAATACTTTTCTTTAAATTATTCAAGAAACACAACAATTATAATATAAACTAATCAAATAACGTGTATTAAAGGAAAAGGGGCTAAAATCTTAATAAAAACTTTTAAATTTAACCTCAAAGCATAGAAACTAGCTGATCGTCTTCAGTTTGACTGGCGGTAGGTTTCTAAGACGATCTAAGCACCACCACCTTGCCTATTGCAGCTGACAAACGGTAGTGTGCTAACATTAATATGTTCCGGTTTAATGGGCGCTGTAGCCAGTGTTGCTCATAATATGGCTGTGTATAACATCCTAACTAGCAGCACGTTATGGGCGAGACGAATCACCGTCAAGTGAAAGTATTGCACCCCTCGTTGTTTTCTTAAAGTAAAAAACATTGTATACTAGGGCTTCTACACACTAGAGCGCAACAGATTACGTCACGTAATCGATATCATACGGCGTCAGAATCGATCACGCAGGATTTGCCGGCGGGCACAGATTAAAACAGTTGTTTGTTGACGTGAAGCGAGGTCTGCAGACGGCGCGTCGCGGCGCGCTACGGCGTGCTGCGGCGGACGGGGCTAGATACGGCATCAATGATTAATGGAGGCGGCTGGCGCGCGGGGATACTTTTTCCGGTTGCACACGAAACGCCAACTTCCAAACGTCAACCGGACGGTATCGGGTATACGACGATATGTTTAAATCACCATGACCGCACAAAAAAGGAATCGAGACAACGAAGTGGAGATGTGCTTGGATGTGGTTGGGTGAGACGCAGTTTACAGTGGACACCCTGCGGAAAGGGAAGATCACCGGAAAGGTGGAATGGTGATATCTGCCGACAAATGGGGAGAGGATGGATACATAAGGGAGGTATCGACAGGTGTGGAAAAATGGAGAGGAGATCTATGTCGGAAGATGGACCCTGTAAGGCAGAAATAGATAGGAGATAGAGATTTACTGAGACCAATTTTGAGTGTATACGTCCAATAATTTCGGAGATGTGATGAGTCAATAAATCATCATCATCAGCCAATAGACACTGCTGGGCATAGGGCTCTCTCAAAAATCGTCATTGAGAAGGAATTGGGCTTTAATCCCACCGCGCTTGCCCAGTGCGGGTTTGTGGTCAGAGCCTCATCCGTTGTCTACCAGGATGCACCGCGTGCAGGTTAATTTCGCTTTGGCTCCGTAAGATGTGTTGAACCTCTTACACCCTCAACAATAAAATACCCTCGTTTAATTAATAGATTTTTTTGCTAACCGTACATCAGTAGCACTCGTTCTAAGAACACCAAACTTATAACAAATATAACGATTTTTGTCAACCGTATCTTAGGATAATTAGACAACTGATACTCTTAGATAAATAATCTATGCGGAGTCCGCCCGCCTCATTTACATAGGAAATAGAGCCTGCGCATATATATCAGCAGCGTTAGTGTATCTGATTATGAATACTGTTGGCTAGTGTTCTTGGTGGTAAGTCGCTACTGCCGGAAACCGTCGAGGTAGCAGTGTGCAAATATTACCGTGTTCCGGTTTGAAGAGCATTGTATATCTAGTGAAATTAACGGAAGTAATATTTAATATCTTGTATCGAGAAGATGATTACAATGATGCAACACATCGCTATGGATTTGTTTTTATCAAGTTCAAGTGGACCTTCCTCTCCTGCTCGTCTTCTCGATTCGCCGAAGAAAAGTAGAGATGAATAAAGGACATGAACAAGTATAGTATATAGTAAGGAACACAATATTGTGTTGCTAGTGTAAATATATTTATATTATAATTCTTTTCATATGTAACTGTGTAAATAAAGTTACTCTTCCTGATATGTCTCTTTAGCTGAAGACCGTACGTAGGTACCATCGCAGCTATTTCCGCTGTAAAACGACACTGCAAACATTATTGTCTTCCGGTTTGAAAAGGTCAGCTAGTGAAATTACTGACGGTGACAAAACAACATACTCATGGCGATAAGTATTGCAGTGTACATCATCTTAACGTCACGATGTTATACTTAAATATCACTCGTCTTCTATTTATTTAACCTGATGGTTCTACTTCTGCTTATGACTATGCTGTGGTATTTAGGATGATATACACTGCAGCACAATAAATAAAGTTATTATAGTGATTTCACTAAATACAACGTCCTTCAAACCGGATTGCAGTAATGTTTCTCGGCTGCAATAAACTCTGCGGTGGTACCTACTCAATATAATATATAACCTAACATACTAACGTTAACCTTAATTTATGCCTGTTTATTATAACCGGAATGGTTAAGTTAAATAATCACTGTAGTGGGCAATGACTGACGGTATGAGTGGTTGATGAAAAAAAAATGTAAAATATACTTTAGCTGGTAAGCAATTATGGGAGACGATCGGAACGATTTGTGCGCCTGCGCGTATAAACATAAGAAGTAAAATAGTTTGTTGTTAGGAGTGAGGCCGCGGGCGCTTACGGTACCAAACCGTGCTCCACATACCGCCAGCCTGATGCCGGTTAGAAATTTGGCTTTGATGGAAAACTGTTCTTGTACACCCATTGCCGGCCGTGGGCACCGCTCCCACTGTCAGAGATTACCGATTACAACTTATTTAACTGTGCGAGATAAATGAACTTCCCGATAAGTGAATCACACAGCATCACAGTGATCGTCGCATTCATACATAAGATGTTAAATTGGAGGTTGCTGTTGCCGAAGACCGTCTAGGTGGGTATCACCGCAGTTCAAACAGTAGTGTGCAAACATTACTGTCCATCGCTTTGAAGCAGCAGCTGCTGAAAACTGGGGCATCAAGATTGAACATCGTATATCTGAAGGCGAAGAGTATATAATGAAGTGTAGTGTATATCATCCTCTACTGGTGGTAAGTCTCTGTTACTGGAGACCGTCTAGGTGGGTACCATCACAGACCTTATTGCAGCCGATAAATAATACTGTGGATAGATTGCTTTATTCTGGTTTGAAGGGCGCTATAATTACTGGGGTAACTAGATTTAACATCTTATGTATCAGGCGACGAGCGCAATGTGGCGTGCAGTGTATATGCTAACTATGCCCGTTGTTATGGGTGGGTGGTATACTTACTATCAAGTTAACGTCTCGCTTATCCTATCTAGACGGTCTCCAGTAAGAGATCTATCATCAGCAGACTTCTGTTAAACAGATCTATATTAATAGATACATGTACATACATATTCCTCTAAATTGTTTCTCATATCGTTCATTGTTAGCGGAATTGTTCAAACGTCAGATTCTCTATCGGAGTGATGGCTGTTTCCTCTTGACGCATCAGGTTTAGCTGGTTCTCTATTTTTTAATTCAATTAAGCGACGATTAGGAGTCATCGTTTATATAGGGGTTCATATGAGATTTGAGCTATATCCCACCAAACTGGCCCAATGCGGGTTGGCGGGAGCCGGAGCCTCATATATTCATTAGCAAGGCGCATCACGACCAGATGAAGAATTAGGGACCGATTACACCCCATAAGTGATAACAGCCTATAACAACGTGGCGCTAGTTAAGATGGTATACACTGTATTACATTGCGCTCGTCGCCTGAGACGTAAAATGTTAAGCATCGTTACCCCAGTAATTACAGTAGCCACAGCGTCCTTCAAACTGGAACACAGTAATATTTGCACACTATTGTTTGTCAGCTGCAATAGGCGCTGCGGTGGTACCTGATTGGAAGTTCTCCGGCAACAGAAATTTACCAGGAGTAAAAATTCCTCCTCAGCCTTAAGTCAACGTTTTATATAAAGTTGTAACTTAAAATGGTATTAAGTTAGTGCGTAAAATGGAAATCATGTTATCATTTTGTTATCTCAATCGTACTGCGCATGGTTTCGGTTTTAATCGGAAATAATTTCGCGTGGGCGGACCGCAACGGGGTACACTAGCCGGATGCTGTTTGCTTTTCTTATAAATCTTTATGTCAATACTCAGAAAATGAGAAAATGTAATTTCTTTTTTCCGTCGTCCAACACCGGCGAGTGTTTGCCACTCTCGTGTTGCTACTTATTGTCGAGAACGGAAATAAATACACGGACATTGATTTTTAAGAACAACACCTATCGAGTGCCACTCGTAAAGTAAACTTGCATCATTCTATAAAGTGCTTAGTAAATTTAAATAATTATTAACAATATATAAATACATATATAATGAAAATGGGTTTTGTTTGGTCGCCAATCACGTGAAAAGTAGTGAACGTATCGACATGGGAGCATGACCGTACGACCCGAAATGATTTCATAGATCATTCGTCATTTTATTTCTGAATAACTTTCATAAAAATTTTCATTTCGTATTATTTACACGGTTGCTATAGTAACGGTTGCTATAGAATTATTTACGATTGCGGTTGCTCTTAAGGAATATTTCAGATAAATCTCAAGTCTAATTTTATATTACAGCCAGCAAATCGGGCGGGGAGCAAATGTATATATATACATTTTATTTTTTACATTTTTACATTTTTTTTTAATGTAAATGTATTTTTTCTATTGTATAGAAATCGACAATTAATTTATACGAATGGTATAAAGTTTACCAGCAACATTCGTGTTCCTGATCAGATCGCGGCTGCGCGTGCCGAGGTATTCGAATTTCAAAAACTATAATGATTGATTGTCAACCAATGACAATCGCGTATTCAAATTCCTATACCAATTTGAATGTGGAACGAGTTCTTTTTCCTGTTGGGCCGCGCGCCGCCCGCGCCGCCGTGTACACTGATACTATAACTAATTATTATCTTATCATATATTCTTGGACTCGACAATATTATTTATTTTAAATTATAACGGTTTTAACATTTGATATTAATTATACGTAATGTTAAGTGACGATTAACGTGTAGACGCCTATCGTGCGCGAACTATACTCTGATTTATATTAAGTAATGGCAGCCGATTTACAATATGACTGTGGTAGCTGACCTAACCCAACTATAATATATTTACTGGTGGTAGGTCTCTGTCGCTTCAGGCTGTCTAGTTGGGTACCACCGGAGTTCCTTTGCAGCCGACAAACGGTAGTGTGCAAACACTACTATATTATACTTGAAGGGCGTTGTAGGTAGTACAATCACTGGGGTAACTAAATTGAACATATCTCAGGCGGTGAGCGTAAATTGGTGCAGTGCATATCATCCTCCCGCGGTCGTGTTCCTGACGGAGATCCCGTGACCTCCAAACGCCGGTGACCACCGAGGGGGGTTCCGTGGGTAAAAATCTCCATATAACTCTGACTTCTCCCCAGAAGGCATAGTATCGTTTCAAAGAATTCCCTCCGAAACAAAAAAAAAAGTATATATCATCCTGATTATCGCTTCGTTGTGGACGGGTGTATCACTTACCATCAGGTGGACGTTCCGCTCGTCTCATCGCTTAATTGAAATAAAAAAAAAATATATGAAGACACGCTGTAGGTTCTTCGTCTTATTAGATATATATATATATATATATATATATATATATATATATATATGTTAATTATTTTCCTAGAGATTATAGCTAAACAGTTAAAGTAATAACAATATAACCGTGATAGTAATATGATTATTATTTAACTAAAGATATTTTTATCAAACGACTGATTGTGCCACAGGAAAGTAACCCAATATAACATAAGTACGCTCGCTCCAGCTTAAACAACTGCGCTTAAAGGGCCATATGTTTATCTTATAATTATTAACGCAGCGGTGTGCGTGCGCGTGCGCGTGTGTCTCTAAGCGTGTAATTAATGTATGGAAATAGTATTATACGTTTTGAAGTGTTTTCTCTATAAAACATTCGAGTGGCTGGGAACACTCCGGCGTTGATGAACTCCTCGATTATTATTTTTCCCTCCTCATTCCCCATACTATTACAATGAAAGCACTGTTTACCAACCTCGTGTCCGTAGCCCGCAGCAGCCGCGGCAGCTTTTCGATGATTCTCGAAATATCGACTTCATAAACGCGCCTATAAAAAGTTTTAAATGGAATTTTATGCTTTCGTACGATTCTCGGAATGATATTTTCATTGCCGCATCTAAGTTTCTGTTTAATTATACACCGGATGCGAGTGGGGGAATTAAAAAAAAAAAACAGTAATCGTTTTACTGCTGCAAGGAGTCTGACTAGCAATTTGGACGTTGCTGAATTTGCTTCGGACAGTCGCAAGGTCATTAATTTCGTCTAAACCTAAACTGTCTGTTTGGAAAAATGTTTACAGTTTTCGAAAGTAGGCTAAGTCTAGATGTGGTGTCATATATATATCATTTTAACCGATGGACGTCCACTGCTGGACGTAGGTCTCTTGTAATGTGTCCCACGACTCACGGTCTATGTATCTATCTAATAGATCAATTAACATTGCGAGATAAGTTTCTTGTATCTTACTTAACGCATACAAGTAACGGTATTCAATTAAGCAACGAAACGACCGTGAACGTTCACCTGATGATAAGTGATACGCCTGCACCATAACTAAAGTGTAACTAGTTCGGATGATATACACAGCACCGCATTACGCTCGTCGCTTGAAGACATATGTTAAGTTACGTTACACCAGTAATCACACTAGCTAACAGCGCCCTTCAAACCGGAACACAGTAATGTATGCACACTACTGTTTCTTAACTGCAATAGATGCTGTGATGGTATCTACCAAAACGTTCCCTACCAAATTATGAATAGAAACATTATTGTATTAAAATCACTATTAACGCAATCATGATATTGGATCATAAAAAAAAAAATGTTAATCATTATTCATTTCACAACATCTAATTATGTGCTGCGATCAAAAACTTCATTAAAATTTCAAAGCGACGTTTATAAACGGTATCGTGTAACTATTATCGTACTAAATACATTCACTGGTGGTAAGTCTCTGTCCCTGGAGGCCGTCTAGGTGGGTACCACCGCGGCTCCCAATTCTTCTTCTTAAAGTGCCTCTTCAACTAGTGAAGATTGGCGATCAGCGTGGTACAATCCTTTCTGGCTCTGGTTCGACGGAACAATTCCGACGCCTCAGATATGCAAGTCCATTCCCTGATATTCCTCCACCATGACTTTCTTTCTCCCCACTTTTCGTTTCCCATAAACTTTACCCATTATAATTAGCTCCTAATTGCAGCCGACAAACAGTTGTGTACAAACGTTACTGTGTTCCGGTTTGAAGGGCTCTGTAGCTAGTGTAATTACTGGTGTAACGACACTCAATATCTTGTCTCAGGCGACGAGCGCAATGCGCTGCAGTGTATACCATCTTAACTAGCGCCACGTTGTTACGGGTAGATGTATCACTTATGGGGTGTAATCGGTCCCTAATCCCTTATCTGGTCGTGATGCATCCTGCTAATGAATATACGAGGCTCTGGCTCCCGCCAACCCGCATTGGGCCAGTTTGGTGGGAAATAACCCAAATCTCATATGAACCCTTGTAAGCGATGGCTTCTAGTGCCTGGCGGTGCACGGCCATGCTGACTGGGTGCGGGCATCGCAGGACTGATCAATATGATCTTTGGGGGTGCCGTATGTCCAGCTGTGGACGTCTATCGGCTGATGATGATTATCACTTACCATCAACGTCCCGCTCGTCCCGTCGCTTAATTTAATTAAAAAAAAACGTTCCGTGTTACAAAATCTAACAGCAAATATTTATAATACAAAATTGATCGTTAAAGTTAATGTATAATGCTTTTTAACAAGTTATATTGCTTATTCGTGCAAGTTAAGTATTTTGTCCTAAATAATGATTTAAAAAAAAAACATAACTGGTACAATGGTGCGCCGCCCGGCACACCACTACACCGCGGTAATTGAAAATAATAATTGAATTCGAATTAAGAATACGAAATCAGAATAGAACGGGGTTACCATTGCCCCGACTTTGCAATATTTATTAGATATTACATAAAAACCTATTACTGAGGTAATAGGTAACGAGTCTAGATTCGTGACTGGTTTGAACGACTACAGGTTTCAACTTATTTCACTGGTGGTAAGTCTCTATTGCCGGAGACCATCTAGGTAGATACGCCGTAACAGTAATGTGCAAACATTACTGTGTTCCGGTTTGACGGACGCTGTAGCTAGTGTAATTACATGATGTGGTGCAGTATGTATCATCCTAAGCAGCGCCACTTTGTTATGAGTAGGCGTATCACATACCATCAAGTGAACTTACCGTTCGTCTCGCCGATCAAATGTATTAAAAAAAAAATTCAACTGTTAAGTTTGTGTACAAAATCTATTTGCGATATTATTAATATTATGGTAACCCTGGACACGAGCCATATTTAAAAAATGCGCGCGCTTGCGTTCCTACGCATTATTTTTTGTATTTGAAATTGAAATTTGAATTTGGAATCGTGTGTGCTCTATTGTGTGGCAAATGGAATTCTTGTTGCGTATTTAGTTACATGAGCGCGGCGTCCAATGTTTATTGGCACGATTAAACGTATAATTTGTTTATAAGTGGAGGTCTCGTTAAATTGGTATTATAATGATAGGTAATTCATTTTGCAAAATTTTGAATGGAGATCTTTGTAGATAAAAGAATTTTAGGCATTAAGCGTTGCTCAATAGGTTCATGTAAATGATTTACTGCTTTTTTCTGGTGTCGGTAGATATCTTCAAAAGATACCTTGCTTCTAGAAGTTAGGATTTCCTCATTGAAACATTGTCTCGTCGTCTCGATACAGACGGGCGTATCAGTCGTCCCTTCGTCTCGTCTTTTAATATTTTTTTAAGAAAAGAGCAAGGCCTTCCTTAGCACTTTCGCTTTACTGCGATATGTAGGAGAATAATTTGCATTTCTTGACATCCTCAGGCTCCTTTATCGAGTGATAAGGGTCAGGAAACCGGAGACTGTCAGACGTGGAGTAACTGCCGGCCTAGAAATCGTTTTATTAACCAATAAATGCATAACAGTACCAACAATAAAGTATTGGTATATGAAGAGCTTTCGCGTTGATATGTATTGAACGGACGGCGGGCAACGAAATGTGTGTCTGTAGGAATGTGTGCGTGCGATGGATGGGTCGGCCGTGCCGCGCTTAACAATCACAATTCACTTACACCGGAAATTTATGAATTTAAATGTGAAAAGTGTTAGGAATTTAATGACCGGCTTCGAAGTAAACCGCGCCATGTCTTCCTGGTGCCCTGTTACATAAATATTGAGCAGCGCCATTGTTTACCGGCTAGATACTGTGCGTCGACGCTTGCCGACGATTATCAATATATTATAATAACCGTTATTTGGGGCGTGCAAAGGTTCCCGCTCAACCACACGCAGTGTCCAAGCCAACTTCACCTGATCGTAGTGCACCTTGCTAATCCACAAACGAGGCGCTGGCTCCCACCAACCCGCACTGGGCCAGCGTGATGACATATGACCCAAATCCCACCACATGATACCCGGCCGTGTAGGAATCATTTGGGGTAGACCTATGTCCAGCTGTGGACGTCTATCGGCTGATGATGGTCGTTAATATCAACTGCTATATTATATAATATACTAGTGGTAGGTCTCTGTCGCCGGAGACTGTCTAGGTAGTTACCACCGCAGCGCCTATTTCCGCCATCAAACAGTACTGTGCAAATATTACTGAGTTGTACTTGAAAGGCGCTATAGCACTTACTGGGGATCAAGTCCTGACATCTTATGGCCCTAGGCCACGAGCACACTGTTGCTGTGTATATCATCTTTCTTTTTTATTCAACGTGGCGACGAGACGAGCAGGACGTCCACCTGACGGTATGTTATAGTTAGGATGGTATATACCTCAGTGATTTCTATAACAGCGCCCTTCAAATCGGAAAACAGTAATATTTACTCGTACATTACTGTTCATCGGCTGCAATTGCTGTTGCGGGTGGTACCCGCCTATACGATCTCCAGCAGAGACCTACCACCAGTATAACTAGCCATATCATGAGTAAACTTATCACTTACCATCACGTGAATATCTTGGTCGTATCCTGCATTGAGTTTCGTTTGTGTTTTTATGTTTGAAATAGATGTTAAAGAAAATTTATCATTCTCTGTATAGGTGATATTGATGATGGTGTTAATTAGTCATCAGTCAGCGCCCGCGCATGATTTCTAATGTGTTTTATAACAATATTTAATAGTTGAGCAACGCAAGCGAAGCTCGCGCCTAATTAGGTTACACATGACAGCTACAAGGCGTGGCCTCTTATAATATAAGTACTATGACACACGGACGCACAGCGAGACGGTAATTCCCCTTTGTATGCTAATACAGAATTATCTAGCCACTCGAAATTGTAATCTTAAAACTTGCTTCGGATTTCTTCATCCGTTCTTTGGTGAATTGTAACCCGATCGTCGTACCTTGGCTGGTGATGTATGCGAAGTCGAAACGGAACGTGGGGAGGATGTTCGGCAATGGACAGGTATAGACTCAAATGAGGTTATAATGTTAATTATTTCGTACAAAGTAATACTTTTTTTTTTATTTCATGAAGCGATTACACCAACGAGACTACCCATGGCAGTGTGACGTTAATTATCTTAATATACATAACCACAATATACAGTACCACATTGCGCTCGTGGCTTTGAGAGTATATTGCGTCCCTTTAACCTAGTAATTTCACTAGTTACAACGCCCTCCAAACCGGAACACAATCATGTTAGCACAGTGCTGTTCGGCGGCAGAAATAAACGCTGTGGTCGTATCTATTTAGACGATTTCCGCAACAGAGAGATATCACCAGTATAATTCAAGCTCAAAATTAGTATCCTATAACCTTAATAAGCGAGATCACCGGTTATGAAGGTGTGATGGTGAAATTTGGATATCCGGATGTTTGATAATCCGACCGCCGCGAGACAGTTCGTGATCGTGGACTTATAACTAATGCCGTGTCCATTGTTGTTCGTAACTTTGTGATAAAACTTGATTAGGTATTTGTATCAAGTGAAACTGGTAAACAGTCGTCTCTCACTTACTTAAGGGAACAGCTCGATGTACTTGCTAAGGGTCTCTCTGATCAGCAGCCGCGAGGTTTACCACAAAGCTTATTTCTCTCGCAGTACAATAAAGTGTAGTGGTATAATAATTAATGGTGGTAGGACTGTCATCGGAGATCGTTTAGATAGGTCTATTGCAACCGCCGAACAGTACTGTGCAAACATTACTGTGTTCCGATTTGAAGGACGCTGTAGCTAGAGAAATTATTGGTGTATATATCAACCAAATTAGAGCCACGTTGTTATGGCTAGGTTTATTACCATCAGGTATCTCACTCGTGATGTCCTAACTTTATTCTTAAGTCACAATAATGTTGTGTAGTGTAAATGTATCATCATCAGCCGATACACATCCACTGCTGGACATAGGCCTCTTCCAAAGATTACTACATCGATCGGGTAGGTATATGGGGGATTTAGGCAATATCCCAACATGTTGGCTAGCAATAAGGGTTTAGTGGAAGTCAAAGCATCGTTTGTTGATTAACAGGGTGCACCACGAGCAGGAGGGGTTCGCTTCGGTCCCGTGAGTTCATACGCGGTAATTTACATCCTTGTGTAATACCCTAACACTTTATAGAGAACTAACAACCAGTGGACGTGCTGCTCATCACGTCGCTTTGTGGTAAGAGAACACTGTAGACGAATTTCGACGCGATAATGGTCGAAAAATTTGTATGACGCTAATTTATGAATGTCAGTGGTGGCAGTTTACTATTCGAATATATTAATAATGACGCATCCGATTCCGAGAATAATTCGAATAAATAATCGACTTGTATATTTGATACGTGGTACGTAAACAGGACGGTGTGATGCGACATGCGACAGCCAACGCGATAAACAATGTGCCGTTCATATAATTAAATTCTCTTCGTACCCTCTTTAAACTTGATTGTTCTATTTACAGTTGTCGAAAGACGTGCCGTGATAGCTCAGTTAGTAGTTTTGGTACGTATTATAACGTGCTGAAGAGGCACAGGATTGATATTCACTGAGCTTGAAGGTTTGATGAAGGGTAACATCGTGGAGAGACTGGCATGGTCAAAGATTTGTGTATTTCTAATATCCACCAACTTGCTCTTGTCCATAAAAGCCTTGTTAATAAATGGGACGGTCCCGAGTCTGAGAGATGGAAACATTAAGAAGGTTTAATATTTATTTCAAAATATTGAAAATTTCTAATTACTGGTAGCAGGTCTCTGTCCCCGGAGACCGTCTTGGTAGATGACACCACAGCTCCTTTTTTTACTGCCAAACAGTAGTGTGCAAACATTACTGTGTTCTAATTTAAAGGGCGCTGTAGCTATTTTAATTACTGGGGTAAAAATCGACATCTTGTCTCAAGGCAACGAACACAATATAGCGTAGTGTATCGTTCTAATTAGCGCCAAATTGTTATGGGCAGGCGTGTCACTTATCATTAGGTGATCTCACTTCATTGAATAAAAAAAAAAACTGACCTTTGACTTCTTATACATTTAAATTATTAAAAAGTTATAACAAATGTCCTTTCATCTAATTTATTGCCTTTGCCACTATTTTCCGTACTGGATTCAACCGGTTCGTAGTAATGTGTAAGATTTAAATTGTGAAGCCGACGTTCTGAATTCAATAAAAAAAAAACAAAACGCGTTCGAATTATGATTTAGAACGTGTTCGGGAGAAACTCGACGTTTCTAAAAACGAACATCTAGCGGCGACCGCCATCATTATACATACGGGTAATGAGGAATTTACTAAGGAGTAAATCGGACATTTAACAAAATTTTTATTAAAAACTATTTTCTAAGCATATATTTTATTAACGACTTTAACACACAACAATGTAACATCCTCAATGTGAATACATATTAAAACAGCCGCAACATTCGCGTAAAAATTCTAAGAATCAATCAATGTGTTATCAAACAAATAATTTATTCAATAAAAAAAGATAACACAAATTTATTTTTATGTAAAATTATAGATAATTATCCTAAATTGTTTTAATGGCCGCTTGACTCTTGTGTATAATGAAGATAGTGTACTTTATAATAATATAATGTTTCAAATATTTCAAGGCTAACCGTTCTCAGCTGTCAATCATAACAAGATATCCATCTTTGTCGGATTTACAAGTCCTCCTGTACACCCGTCCCGCTCTATCGCGTACGCCCGATCGTCCGCGTCCAGTTCTTTATTTGAAAATTTGATTTTAAATGTGGAATGAATAAGCATTATCTTAAGGAATCCGTTCGTTTATTTGAATTTTTAATTCCTTTTTTCGGCCTGACTACCGCTTAAATCATTTTTTTCTTTTTAAATCATTTCGGTCCGGGATTTTCGTTTTCGGTCTTTTGAGATTTATTAGGCGATGTAAATGCATTCAGCGTAGTCGTAACATTTGCTTATAAATTTATTTTTAATTGCTTTGGGAAGTAAATTTTTTTTACGTCCTCCGTGGCGTAGCGGGAAAGCGCTTGCAATACGGAGGTCCATAGTTTGGATCCGAGGCTACAACTTGTTTAATCAGGGAGTAGTAGCCTATTTCTTAAACAATTAACCGACGTGACGAGCGAGACGTTCACCTGATGGTAAATGATACATCCGCCCATAACAACGTCGAGCTAGTTTAAGATGATGTACACTGCACTACATTGCCCTTGTCGCCTGAGACAAAATGTTGACACTCGTTGCCACAGTACTTACACTAGCTACAACGCCCTTCAAACCGCAACACAGTATTGTTTGTCTGCCCTAATAGGCGCTGCGGTGGTACCTACCTAGGTGGTCACCGGCAACAGACACTTACTACCAGTAAAACTCTCAGCTACTACCCCTTATGCTCTATATGTACCGTCATATGAGAGCCGGAATTTTCTGTGTATATAAACTGCCCCGTTGTCATATAAAACATGTGTGTAGAAAAAAAATATGTATTATTAAGTCGAATTACTAATAAGTTTTTTTTTCTAATTCCAATTATAGATAATGGAGTTTATAAAGTAAATAATTGATTGGAGAGGTGCACGCGACGCGTTTGTGATAAGCGAGGAATGGCAGATGATGAATTCCATTTAAATGGCCTATATAAATGATTGTGTTACAGCTGGTTTATGTTTAAGTAACCCGACCCTCGCTGCATCGTACGCCAATAAGAATTTAAGAGGAATTCGTCGAGTTTGTTATTGTAAGACTACTCCGTTGCATTTCTAGACGGCCGCAACTGCAGAATAAGCGTCTGGATCCCCGATCGCGTGCTGCCTCCGCTGCAATATCACGTCAACCGTATACACGACGTGACACGGTACAAATAAGCATCAAATTTGCTTGTATACATACATACAATTCTTTTAAATCAGCACCATACACTGGGAGTTAGTCATTTAATAGGTATTTATTATTCGAGAGAGCGATGAGACGAGCAACACGTTCACCTGATGATAAGTGATACGTTTGCCCATAACATTGTTGTAGGATGACATGCACCGCGCTAAATGGTACTCGTCGTTTTGAGACTTATGATGTTGTCTGGTTATCCAAGTAATAACACCAGTTACAGCATCCTTCAAATACAATACAGTGATATTAGCACGCTACTGTTGGGCAGCTGCAATAAGCGCTGCGGTGATACCAACCTAGACGGTCTGTAGTAACGGAGACCTTTTTTTTCTGTTGGGAAATCCTGCATCGGATACCCTTGCTCTGTCGAGGCAACAGAAAAATTATGCCGGACTCTTACCGGCTAAAATCCCACGGTCTCTCACTCATCGTATTTGGACGGAACCACGGGAACGCTTTTGCACGCTACCGTGGTTCCGACAGCGATAGGCCTTGATAAGACCACATCTCGGGGTGGAGCTACTGCTCTCCTCCCTCTATACAAGAATTAGGCGGAAGTACCGCACGCACCACCTCGAGGCATTTCATGTTTGGTCAGAGATTTCCCCCGAATCCGCCACCATGGCCTCTGTTATGGGGGTTGGAATGCATAAAATATCCTCCTTCGACGCCCCGGTCTTCACCTGCGGATTGAGAGAAGTGTTTATTTCTCGCTATCTCTCAGCAGCTTCTTTTTGCAGCATTACCTCCTCACAGAAGCACACCCTTGCCGTCCCACGACTTTTCACTACTGATTATGGCTTTGATAAAGCCAAAAACTGGGAGGTCATCTCCCACAACAGCGATAAGGCCTTGGCACTGGGTGTCCCATGCTGAGCAATTCTCTAAAGTATGCTGCGCTGTATCCTCATCGCAGCCACAGTGATGACACTCAGATGTCAGCTCTCTTCCGGCTATGCGGCATAGGTACTTACCAAAATACCCATGATCAGAAAGTACCTGCACAAGCCGGAAGGTCAATGGTCCGTACCGCCTATCCCCCTACTCATTTAAAAGAAGACGTACAGTTTTAACAGTCCTGCTGCTTACATTAGGGTTAGTTAGCCTCCCCTTCCACTTTATAAGCATTGACTGTCGGAAGTGGAACTTCCGCAATTCCCATTCTCTTGACGAAATCTGCTCTCCTTGAGACCGGAGTTCAGATCTCCATCCATACATGGATGATAGAGAGTCTGCCTCCAGATCTCACGGAGAGAATCCCGCTAAAACACATTCTGCTTAGTAAGAGATAGTTCGGTATCCCCGAATAACACCAATAGTCATGGCTCTTTGTAGACGTTTTAGATAAACTATGGTCCAAGATGTTAGAGCGTCCATCCAGATAAGCGTCCCATAAAGAGCCATGGATAGCACTACCCCCAAGTACAAGCGACAGCTGTTTATATCAGGCCCCTCCAAGTTAGGATGCAGCTGCTTCAGAGCAGCCGTTGTTCCCATTAACCCTGGGGCCGGACGTGCAAAATGTTCGCGGAAGTTTCAGCGGCTATCAAGGATGAGACCAAGGTATTTGATCTTAGACCCAACCTTGATACATGTATCACTGACTACGATGTGACTATTCTTAGGTGGTGCCTTCCTTGGTCCATGGAAGCACATAGCCTCGGATTCGCCAAGCGTAACCTCTAGTCCGGTTCGTATTTTGCCGACAACCTGTGCCACTGAAAGCAGTGACAAGACAGGCAGCCTTCTCATAAGTTTTACCCCCGAGCTGTAATCAGTGTGTCATTGGCATAGCATATTACCATCACACCCGGGGAGAATTTGTCCCGCAAGATCCAGTCGTACCCAATGTTCCACAGTAATGAGCCTAATACGGAACCCTGCGGAACACCACACGCTATTTTCTTCTGCCCACAGATTCCTTGTTGTCCGTAGAAAAAGACATACCGTTCAGAGAGGTAATCTCCCAGAATTCGGCGAAGATAGGAAGGTACCTTGTGGAATGTCAATACCTCCCTAATGCAAGTCTAGGGGAGAATGTTGAACGCATTGACAATGTCTCATGATACTGCCAACAGTACCCTACCCTGAGCCACTGCTTCGTCCGAGTAGGTTTTGACGCATTGAATAGCATCGATTGTGGATGGACCCACACGGAAGCCGAATTGTTGGTCCGATAAATTAGGATCCACCTCTCCCAGATGCTTGATGAGACGACCAAAAATTATTCGCTCAAAAAGCTTATCTACTCCATCAAACAGAATTATAGGACGGTAGGCAGAGGGAGAGTCCGCAGGACGTCTATCTTTCTTGAAAAGAACTAATCTACCAGTTTTCCACTCTGTAGTAACAGAGACCTACCTGAAGTAGTAGGTATGCTAAATTAGCATTCGAGCGGCCACCGTGAAATGCCTAGACCCACCGCGTTCAACGACAAGTAAGTCCTACGCACAAATCTGCGAATCGACCACAGTTATCATAAGGTAACATTATACCTGCGATATAAACAAACGCGAAATTGTTATTGTTAAAATACCACTGTTAAGAGGACCTTAAGTTCCTTCTGAGAAGCGTTCGCCGTATCAAAACATTAGGGTCCATTTTTATATACGCTCACATCAACGCTAAGCTAATTCGCTCCTTAACTCGTTGTTATTAAAGCATACATTGCTTTGATGGTCTCTTTGTCAATTGGCGTTATAAACATTCGAATTTAAGTGGAAACGTTAGAAACTAGAACGGTAAGCGTTGACGAGAATTTGATTTGAATAAATTAAAACCTAATTTAGATCTTATATGTATTGGCGATAAGATTCAATATTCATTGTTGAATATTTATATAGGAATAATTGTTTTAATCTTGTATGCAATGGCCCGTCTGCGAGTAGTGTGAATTGTATAAATATTTTCTTAATTACAATTTTTTTTGTTGAAAGTAACAATGCAGTTATTATGTCTTGAGCCACGACGGCGACGTGGTGCAGTGTATATCATTCTAACTGTCCTAACGCTGTACTGTTATAGGCGGACGTGTTATTTACCATCAGATGAACGACCTGCTCGTTTTTTCGGTTAAATTTATTAAATAAAAAACATACATTTTTTGATGATAAGGTCATTCACCGTTGCCGATAGTTAGGATGATACACACTGCACCGCATTGTGGTTGACTTCTTGAAACTTTTTTTATATAATTAAGCAACGAGATGGAATGACCTGAATGTAAATGACACCCCCGCACATAATAACGTGACGCTAGTTAAGATGATATGCACCGTACCACATTGCGCTCATAGCCTGAGACATAAAATGTTGAGTCTTGTTACCCCAGTAGTTACACTAGCTGCAGCGCCTATCAAACCGGAACACAGTAATGTTTGCACACTACTGTCTATCCGCAGAAATAGGCGCTGCGGTGGTACCTACCTAGACGGTCTCCGCCGGACCTACCCCACCAGTAGTAAAACAACATAAGAAAAAAAAAACTAAAAGCTAGAAATGCAATAATCTAAAGCAACAGAACAATAAGCAAGGGAACCTATGTATCCACCAAGATCACGTAGCCCATGTGAAAGCTGGTAATGACAATTTGCAAGCTGTTGCATAGTTTAGTTTAACGCTAGCTAAATAATTAAATGGCACACGTTATAAATATTAAAATGTAAATTTTCCGCCCAACGCTGGACATTTTCCTGCCGCCGAAGGACGGACAGACGGACGGACGTTCACAATGCGATTGGCCACCGTCAGCTCGCGTGCTGAATGTTTAATTGTGATGAATTATTGCAATAATGGAGGATAGGTGTTAGCGGATTGATTATAATTCACAACGACGCCGTTAATAACGAGCCCGTTGATGGCACTCCGACGTTGTCCGCTGGTCATTATATTTCAATCATATTAATTAGTTTAATGTTAATAAATATTTAATTGTCATCAGCGGCACCCTTTGCGAATCCACTGCTGGATGTAGACCTTCTCCAATGTCTCTGTTAGATACGGTCCTCCGCTTCATACGTCCACCCACTTTTTATCAACCAACAAATATTTACTAGTGGTAGGTCTCCTGTCTACCCCCCAAAGGGTTCCTGCCTTGTCGTGACGGAGGGGCTTAGTAAACGCGGCTGGGTCGCCCGCGGTAAAGCGAAGAGGAATCTACCCGACCGGCCCGAAGTGTAGGGCCGGCCCGAGGCGACCGCTCCAGGTTAGAGCGCTGGAACCCTACCGTGAGCTTACCACGGATGTGGCTGGTGTGCTGCTCTTTGCGGTCTGGCTGCAAGGGGCAGTTTCATACTGCCCCCTCCGCAGTCGTTTAACGGGTGGCGGCGGGTCCAACATCGGATCCGCCGTAGGGAGCCGGGAGAATTTTCTCTCTTGACTCCCATGGCCTCTGGGTGACGGGTTCGGGAGAATCCGTTGCCCGCGCGACTGTAAGAGGCCATGGAGGGGGCGTGCCGCATGTTCTGGCGTGCCCCTACGGAGGTGGAAAGAGAGGGTTCTTCACTCTTTCCCGAGGTAGGGCTGCGTATGCGGCCAGCGCCGGCGGGATCGCAGATGGTGCGAAAGCGTTCCCGTAACCCCGCCATGAGGCGATGAGCAGGAACATCGTGGGGGTTTTAGTCGGTGCAAGTCTGACATAACCTGTCCTTGCCCCCGCGAGGACGGGTATTGCGCAGGCATTCCCCCAGGTTAATAAAATAAAAGGTCTCCTGTCTAAGTAGATACCGCAGTGCCTATATCTACTTTCAAACAGCAGTGTGCAAACATTACTGTGTTCTGGTTTGAAGTGCGCTGTAGCTAGTATAATTACCAGGGTAACGAGACAACAACTTATGTCTCAGGCGACTAACTCAATTTGGTGCAGTATATATCATCCTAACTAGCTCCACGTTATGAGCAGGCTCGTCATAAAAAACCTGCCAGCTACATTCCCATTCCTATTAGCAGTTCACAAATTTCACTAGTAAGTATATGTTTGGCTTCGTTTGGGGGTGGGCAGGGGGTGGCGGGCGGTGCCCGTTTGCATTTCAATATTCAAATGTGGCGCTAATCTGTTTTATCGGCGAGTTTACTGCCTGTAATGATCACCTGCGGAATGAGCGCGAGCTGTTCGCCCGACGCCGACGACACACCGTTCAAATTTATGGCTTAGGTGTAGACTAGTGTTAGTGTATACGTCAACGCCTAGCACAGACTATATTATGCACTATTTTTATCGCAAGCGCATGCGAATTCGATACCGTAAATTTCAATTCTTTACAACTGCTCCCGTATACAAACTTCTGTAATAGTCAATTTTTTTTATACAATTAAGCGACGACACGAGTAGTATATTCACCTGATGGTAAGTATAACACTATAAATAACACACCTATCACTATCCTATCACAATCTTAACTTTACCAGTTATGTATTTGTGGACTCAAATTAGGAATCTGTTTAACATTGTTAAATAAAAAAAATTGTTGTTTCAAAAACGTTAGTTCTTTGTTACAAGACGATGAGCATGAGCATAATGTGGTGCAGTGTATATCGTCCTAACTATATTATTATGGACGGGCATATCGCTTATGACCAGGCGAACGTCCTATTCGTCTTTCCGCGATCTTAATGGTGAAGGTGAAAGTAAATAGTACCGGAGGCCAATCTGACTGTGGAGTTTGTGGGACCGCCTGGCACGAGAGATCGTCTTTTATGGGGGTTGATCAATATCAATCAAAACGGCCCAAATACCACAATGGGTATTTGGGCCATTTCCTACCAAGCTTGCCCAATGCGAGTTGGTGGGAGCCAGAGACTGGACAGGGAGCAACACGAGCATGTGATATTGGCTTGGGTCTCGTGAGTTTTTGTGCGAGACCCCTTACACCCCTATAAATAATAAGATACACATAATTTAATCTAGAGATATCTTTAACTTGCTCGCGAACAACGCAATGGCTAATAAACTATTTTACAACAATGCAAGCAAAGCGTGTACATGGAACTTAATCGAGTACTCTCCATATAGAATCGAGACATCGAATTGTTCGGGCCGATATCGATACGATCGATTCCGAGCGCTCGACATAATTAAATTAGATCAAGTAAGCCGCGTGGGTGTAAACTTGAAAACACGTCTTATCTGTTTTCTATACGAATTAATTTCAAATCGGCGAGTTTCGAGCGATTTATTTATTGCTCGCTGCGGGCGATCGACTTTTTTTTTTCATTAACTATTTAAAAAAAAACAACGTTAACGACCCGTACCGTACGGTGGGCGAGTGGGCAGCAATTAGTTTGTGTAGCTCTATTACCGAAACGCGCTGGACATTAACCGGCGGAGACAGTTCACCCGCTTCACACGCAACCGAGCCACCACGATGTTCATACGTAGATCAACCCCCCAAATATTAGCGATTTTAAAGTGATTTAACATTTATTTACAAATATAGCCCTAGATAAATCATTGAGTTATATTACGCTTAGTATATATAAATTGAGATAAGAAGAATTTTTGAACAAATCGAATCGACTTATATGAAATTGGTAAAAATCTTCTAACTCAAGTTTCAAGAGCAAATTCAGACTTTTATCCTTAGGTGTTTTTTCAATTTTCAGATCTGCCTTCACGGTATTTGTATATAATCTTAATGAAAAGAATCACTGAAATCAAAAGTCCCAGTTTTTCATGATGAAGTCAGTATATATGTTGATATTGTTGTTCCGTTGGCTGGTCTTATTTACAGGTTTATCGACTTTGGGACTTACTGACTCGTAGTCATCGATCTGTAGTAATATATTTACGTGACATGCAAGGACAAGATGTAACCCATGTAACCCATCAAGATTATCCTACATTCTCAGATTGTTTGATTGGTTAAAACGACGGCTATAGCGACAGTTATCTGAAGATTTTCGTCAGAACACATTGCACAATTAATATTTAACGTATGATTACCGGAATATTACAAAATGTATGGGTTGAATAAAACATATTGCTAGCGGATAATCTGGTGGCGGAAATATGACAGGGTTATCGACCTTCAGGTAGAGGTCTTATTTTGAATATTATCGTAAATTGAGAATCAAAGCCATTCAACCACGACATCCAAGTATAGTCCCACCAGAATTCACACGTCCACGAAAGCTTTCCTGGATGTTGGTTTCATCATGATGCTTCAACGGAAGCTCAAGCTCACTTGGGATCTAATCAAAACCTAATAATTAATTTGGTTATATACGCAGTTACTTATGTATTATTACACATAGTTAATTACTACTATTTTGAAGATACTTGTTAAGAGTTGACTACCTAATATTTATATTTTCTTCCTTAATAGGTTGGTTAGTCACCAAAATATACTTTAAAATATATTATAGATAAAGAAATAAAACTGATATTTCCATTAAGGTTGTTACATACATATCTTGTACCCTTGCATGTGCATGCGGGTCCAACTGAAAATCAATGTTACTGTTTATTGTTCGAGTATTTTGATGGTTTGGGACTCTTTCAACTGCTCAGTGTTATTTTTAAGTTATATTTATGTAGGAGATATCCAGAGATTCATTGACTTATCACGATTTCTCCGAAGTATAATACTAGTATAATACTTTTAATAAGTAGAGCCTTAAAACTTGTTAGTGATACTGCTTCTGCGATTTAGAGGTCAGCTAAGATTGAATCTTACGAAATATTTTCTCCGCAGCGAGTTTCGAGGATATTACGGCCAGCAAAGCGGGCGGGCGACAGGCTTGTTTATGATAAATTAAAAAGGTAAATAATTTGCATTCGGTTTACGATGTATCAATAATGGCCGATTGAATTTAAACGAAGAGCTAACACTAAATGAGTTTAAAGGGCCGCCATTCGTCATCCGGCACACGTATGTGCATCAAGTAAATCCATCAATGCGTTAACAGTCACCATAAATGTGAAACGGTCCTTTTTCGCGGCGGCCTTGCGTGGAACAATATCCAATAATAACAATAAAACAGTCACAATTACATGCGCCGGCGCATTATTAATATTGATCGGGGGCCAACATGGCCGGCACAAAATGGCGGCCGCGGTGTGCGAAGGACGGCGGAAATGACACAAATTTTGCGATTGGTTATTGGAATTTTCATGAAAATCATTATCTACCCATTTTTGTGCAGCACGAATTAAGTTAGGTATATGTTGAGGTACCTAGAGATAAGGTATAGGATTTTTATTATATATTTATATTTTTTGTTATATATTTATTTTTATTATATATATATATTTATATTTACATAAATACATCACTTTACTGGTGGTAGTATCTTTGTTACCGGAGACCGTCTAGGTAGGTACCACCGCAGCATGCAAACATTATCGTGTTCCAGTAACTAGTTAAGTTACTGGGGTAACGAGAGTTAATATCGTATGTCTGAAGCGAGCACAATGCGGTGTAGTCTATATCATTACCAGGTATTACTTACAATTATGTGAGTGTCTTTAAAATCTCCGTCCTCATTGTCACCTAATATCGTATGAAGTGAGTCAAGTGTTGTGTATATATACAAACAATTAGATATATTTGGATATTAAATATATACTAATATCATGGCAATTAAAGTGTATTGAAGCGAGATGACTGCGCTCGTATTCGAATCCTGGACACCGACCTTATTAAGCTTCGGCTGCGACTTTCCATTGTTTTAATTGTACCTCCTTTCGAATGTAATTAACATTGATTAAAGGTACTTGATTTGATATCCATCTTGTTCTGTGTGGGTAGTGAGGTATACTCGACCTCCTATATCTCTTCTGCAGCATCATTCGATAGTATAATATCGAATAATTACATTGATGAATGGATATACATGGAAATGGCCCAAATCCCCTATATGAATTCCTACAAATGTGGAGATCTTTGGGTGATGCCTATGTCCAGCAGTGGACGTCTATCGGCTGATGATGATGATATATAGTATTATGGAATAATGTGCTAGTTGCAGATCTCTGTCACCGGAGATCGTCTAGGTACCAACGCAGCTCCTATTTTTACCGCCAAACAACAGTGGGCAAATATTACTTGGTTTAAAATTGACAAGGTTCGCGCTTGACTACCATCCCAGCTGATGCTGAGTGGTGATCTGGACTGTGGTGCTAAAGCGTACTAATTCAATAACAGCCTATTCACTTTTTCTTTGAAGACACCCATGGCTTATTCGTACGGTAACACTAACACCGACTAGTTCCACTCATTTGCTGTTCTTATGAAGAACGAGGAGATGAACCTCTTTTATTCGCAAACTGGGGATGTCGACAACATAAGGACGCAGACTCACTGGTTGTCCGGACGACTGGTAGTGAGATAGAGATGGAAGAATTATATCGTGTAATTCCATCGCAGTCTCCGAAATGTATCCTATAGATGACCGCGAGTCTGCTCACATGGCGCCTGTGCTTAAGTTTGTCCAGCCTAGTTCTGCCAAGTTCATGATTACCAACGAGCCTCTTACAGAGTCTCCAGCAAATCCAATGGTAATAGTTGGCAGCATCTGCCCAAATATGGCGACAGTGCTCAAAACACGACCGGGTCTTGTCGCCGGAATTTCTATCAATTATCTCTCTCCTTAACTCAACCGATGGACTTCCTCAGTTGGAGATAAGTCTCTCGTGTATTTCACAAAACATGGTCTTCCAGCAGCACTACTTAATGCATGATCTAAGCCAAGTCCAACTTACTCATACGTATATAGAGAAAGTATTATTGAATTGGCACAGTTTTAACTTTAGTTTTTTAACTCGGTGTTTAGTTAAATGTCGTGTGCGTTTTTTATGGTTTTACTAATTTAACAGTTACTTTACTTGTTGCCCGAAATAAAATGGCGAATGCAATAAGATTGTTATCACGTTACTAGCCTTTAGCTAACAGTTTGATCTTTCAACTACAATGTATAAGATTTAACAAAGAGCTAACTCAATGGCGTTGGCGTTGCTTAAACCTCTTTTATGTTTGTTTATTCGCAAAACTCGAACAGTATAAAGGTGTTGACAAACTGGTGCAATTTAATATATTTCTGTTACTACTATTATTATTATTTTATTCGACGATGCAAACTTGACTTTTATGTGATGGTAAGTTATACGTCCTTCGGTCCCACCCTTAGACTGTATCATATTTTTTTATTTCGACAAACGACGAGACGAGAGTAAACTAAAAAAAAAAAACAATAGGCTGTAGACCCTGGTCTACGAGTCGAGTATCAGATGAGCTGTAAGAGTCAATATGACCACCAAGCGTTCAACATCATCAGAGAACAGACGAGAATAACTTTCATCTGATGGTAAGCCTACCTATAACAACGTGGCGGTAGTAAGGATGATATGCACTGCACATTGCGCAATCGCATTGTTACCCCAGTAATTCTAAGTACAGCGCTTTCAAATTGAAACACAGTAATGTCTCCACACTACTGTTTATCATCAGCAATAGGAGCTGCGGTGGTAACCACCTGGACGGTCTGCGGCAACAGAAACACTAGCAATAACACTTATTGTAAGTAGCTACCCGCTGATACGGAGTGATGTTTAGTGTTGCCGTCGCCTTAACGATTTAATTACATCGTGTTTGACCTTTGCCACTAGTGTAAAGTTAAAAAAAAGTTTATTATAGTTCATTAGAGGTTTAATTATTAAACAATAAGTTCTCTATTACATTTGCACTGCAAACAACAATAGAATGTTTTCTATTGAGACGCATTCCTTAGATACGTCGACTCAAGGTTGGAATTCGTCGATTTGTACATACGGATAGCAATATTCAAATTACTTTGTATATATGAATCTGTTTTATATATACATAATGAAATTGAGTTTTGTTGGGAGCAGAGTTAGTAGAAGCTATTTATTTTCTCAATTTCATAGATATCATCATTATTAAGTAACTTTAATAAATAATTAGATTTCGTATTATTTATGCGATTGCTATAGAAATTCGTTTGCTCTCGACGAATATTTCAGAAACACTTCAAGTCTAATACTATATTACATTCAGCAAAGCGGGCGGGGAACAGCTAACATTTATATATAGGAGATATTAAGACGTTTATTGACTCATCACGTGATTACACTTAAAATTTGGTAGTGACATTGCTTCGGTCATTTAGAGATCAGCTAAGAATGGATTTTACAAAATTCCTTCCCCAAAAGGGAGTTACGGAGGTATTACGGCTAGCAAAGCGGGCGGATAGCAATTAATGTGCTATTGTTTATATACGTAGGTACTGCAATAATATAAACAATAACGTTATCCGACCTTTATGCTTAGCTTGAACGAGATCATGTGTTCAAAAAATTGTGTGTAATTGTTTGTTAGAAAACGAGATCACGTAACACTCGCACCGCGCTGTCGTTTCGTTGTCGATGTCGACATTTGAACGGTTGCTGTGACATCTATCGACGTAACGATATATCGACGAATCGATATGTCGACGTATCGATATATTGATCTTTCGAATTTCGTGACCGCACATTGGTAATATGCATATAATTTTTAATTGTAACAATTTATTGAAGGCGTTTTAAGTTGCAAGTAGTAAATGTTATTTGTATACAAATACTAGCTGTTCCTCATCCGCTTTGCTGGCTGCAATATACTCGTACAATTAGATGCAAATGATTTTCTGTATAAACCGTTACTATAGCAACCGCATAAATAATACGAAATGAAAATATATATAAAAGTTAATTAGGAATAAAATTATGAAGGATCTATGGAATACAAAAATTAAATAGCCTATAACAATCTCCAAATCATTTCCCGTTAAATGGTTATGTTCCCATCTCGATAGGTTCCCTAGTTTTCACATCATTGGCGAACAAACAAAATCTATATTCATTGTACTGGGTGTTAGGAGACCGCTTCCGAAAACGAAGACGATAGTACTAATGACACCTTTGACGATGGGACAGAAAAAATCGATCCTGATTAAAAAAAAAATCATATTTTTAAAACATTTTATTTGCATTATTTACGCTCCATCATGTTAGTACAGCTAAATGAAACGAGTTTCATAAAAAATACATTACTAAAAAAAAACCAGCAATGAAACACAAAATCAAAAACAGGCTGATGCTCGCATCAACGAACGCCCGGGCACGCAATCTAAATGCTCCGTGGCCCTATGAAATAAGGTTCAAATTTAAACTAAATTGATCTCGAGTTCACGCCGCGCCCGGGTGCGTTCGTTGATCCGAGCATCAGCCTGTTTTTGATTTTGTGTTTCATTGCTGGTTTTTTTTTAGTAAAGTAATGTATTCCTTATGAAACTATCGTTTCATTTAGCTGTACTAACACGATGGAGCGAAAATAATGGTAATAAAACGTTTTAAAAATATATATATTTTTTTAATCAGGATCGATTTTTTTACATATCAATAAAAGGTGTCATTAGTACTATCGTCTGTCTTCGGTTTCGGAAGCGGTCTCCTAACACCCGGTATGTGTAGATTATTATGTGTTTTTTAATTATTTATTTGCTTTTTTATATTCTATACACTTCAAACCGGCCGAAATAACATCGTACAGACCGCAACACAGTAATGTTTGCACAGTACTGTTTAGCGGCGGAAATAGGTGCTGCCGTGGAACCTATGTAGACAGTCACCGGCAGCAGAGACCTACCGCCAGTGTATTAATTGTTTGAAATGGTTTAACCGGTAGTCGGTAACCACATCTGCCGGTTTGACCGTTTCGTAAGAACGGGTAACCAGCGCACGCTATCGGCCACTTACGTTACACGAAGTGTTACAATAAACTTTGGACAACTCGAACCTACACGTAACTATATTACTAGGCGTAGACGAACGATATTAGGGTTCCGCATGTTTTACATTATATATAAAATTAACAATTTCTTTTATAATTTATTACAGAGTAATATTTTATTTCGACTTCATAAGGTAAGGGAAGATATTGCTGTAGATGGTGTTACCCCCGCCCAGGATACTTCGCCGCTCATATCTTACTAGCAGTACAGTTACGGATACAGGTTTTATAATTATCTCCTTTTCATTAAATCATACTTCTCGTTTCTCAGGGTCGTGATCACTTTCATCCATCACAGTTGTCTAATGTTGACAGTTATACACACATCATATCATTTGTTGGAATTGATTATTCATAGTATTGCTGTACCGTAACACCCCCGCAATTCCCACGGGGGAATTGTCTAAAATCCATTCTTAGCTGACTTCAAAATGGAAGAAGTAATAAAAGTTTTTTTTTTTGTATAATTAAGTGACGAGCGGGACGTTCATCTCATCATAAGTGATACGTCCTCATAAAAACGTGGTGCTAGTTAAGATGTTATACACTGCACCGTGAGTCCGTCTAGATAGGTAACATCGCAGCTCGTATTTTTGCCGATAAACAGTAGTGTGCAAGCATTACTGTGTTCCGGTTTAAAAGGCGTTGCAGTTAGTGAAATTACTGGGGTAATGAGACATAATATTGTGTCTCAAGGCAACTAACGCAATTTAGTGCTGTGTAAATATCCTAACTCCTCGTAGTTATGGACTGATGTATCACGTACGTTCAGGTGAACGTTTCCCTCGTCTCGTGGCTTTGTGGAATAAAACATAAAACATTAAATACTTATAAACCATTGCGGAATCCATTTTGCCCGATACTGTTCGCGCTTAGTCGTTTTTTTTTAATTATCAACAAGACTCAGATCATTCAAGTGTAATGTCAAAATAGCCGTCATAACCGGATACAGATATTATTACATTTATCCTATCATATAATTATATATGTATTTATATATAAACATTAATGGAAAAATTCGTTTTGAAAAAGTTTATAAAATCAATAACCCAATAGGAATCGACCTATATATATATATATGTTGGTTACACAAAACCCATATTAGGTTTAAGGTTTCAAAAATCTAAAAATTGTAATACTAATCATATATGATATATTTATTTAATAATAATAAAAATATTCATAAAGTAGATATTTGTGACTTTAATAATAACAATTAAATTTGCTCGTGTCTATTAAACATTTACTTTGTTACCATTTATTATTATATCCTTGGTTATACATTATTCATAAAGAAAAATATCTTCATTCTTTGCATTACAAGTCAAACCACAATTTTTATCAAGACGTAAAAATTTATACAACTCTGGACTTGTAAAAACCCGCAAAAATATTTTTTTTTTATCGGTAAAGTTAAAAAACTTTACGTTCTCATTATCCAAAGTAATTAAACCGATTGCAAGTATGTTTAGTGTGGGTTTTGCTTGATTTTATTAAGCCATTAAATGTTTAATCAATATCGATATATAATTTAACTTCGAAGCTAAATACATACCTGTTTTTTTGTAGTATATCGTTGTACAGTTAAATGTTGAACATTAGTTAAATCAAACTTTCCGTCGTGACATTTTGGTTGGGGGACCTTCGGCAGTAACGCGGGCCGCGGGCCGCGGGTCCCGAAGGCCGTATCATTGTATTAGATTATAATAAGTAATTGTACACCAAAAACAAGTTACCAATTTCGACATGATTACACGTTTTTTTTTTCTAACTCGACCAACACTAAGCGCACTCGTATAGTCGAAAATAGATCTTATATATGTTGAATATAATTAATTTCATACACAAGTTGATCGATGCGTGTTACACGGCGGAGTTGCTTATTTTTTTTTATAATAGATCGTAGTCTTAAATTGCTGTATTGCATCAATTCGACTAGAAAACCGAGACTGGCCTTTTTTACTCGACAATCGCTTTACGCGAAATTCGCATGTTTGTTAGTTTTTTTACAGCACCAAATGCCGTGTCCGCGGCGTTTTAACGTCAATATCGTTATAAAAGTAATCTCGCCCATAATGATACATTATTACGTCTTGTGTTATAGAAATTGGTCTAGATGTGTTATTTACGTGTATAAATTAAAGTTCTGTTAGGTAATTTTCGATTAAACGGCTTGATTATAGATGATTTGAAACGATGTTTTTTTTTTGTTCTTTTTCTAGATGGTGAATTTGGCTGATACAGAAGACTGATAGTATTATATCGATGTCGATTAGAATGTACTCATGAGGTGGATCCTAAGGTGAGCGTGTTGAACGTTATTAAATATATCAACGTGCAACGATCGATACAAATTCATTATTTTCAAACAACGGAGAGAAAATTTAAAAACGAATTCAAAAACATTCCACAGTATTCAGCTAATCTCATTGTCAACAAAAGACTATTGTTACCTCCCGATACATTGTTTCAATTTAAATTGAACGAAAATGAATCACTGTTATGATTGGACACTAAAATGTGTTGAATTAAGTTTGATTGTTTGTATAAAACTAAAGTTGGACGTATTGTTTTCGCAGGACGGGCTCGTTTCAGGTTGTGGTCCTCGAAAGAGTCCAAATACTGCAATGACTACTGCGATGGCAGCTCATCAAGATTCTATACACGAGAGGCTTCAGCCGGCGTCGGAAGAACCATTATACCTTCACCATGGAGCGGCGTCGTGGACGACGGAAGCATCAGATCATCAAGAGGATCATAGCACGGACATGTCACCATATTACAACATGCCTAAAAGAAACAAGCGAAAGAACTTCAAGCCTAGATGCGCCCCCAATGCCACGACCTTCTCTGATGATTCCAATGGGGAAAACTGTGACGTCGAAAGCCCTATTAATGGAAACGACAGAACAACACCAGACCAATTGATAGAGGATGAAACGGAAGATGGAACTTTCGCTAAAATTGGAGTTAAAAACTTCAGCTTACTCAAAGGAGGCGCAGTTGATCTCAGCAGGAGATTAAGTACTGATTCAAATGAAAACATAGATTCAAATTATGAAAATAGTATAATTCAAGACAAGAAAGTTGATTCATTTCAGCATTCTTATATACACAGTCTACAAATTAACCAAGATGCGGAAAGAGATAGAACTGTGTTGAACTTTAACAATTTACAGAATAAAACTTTTTGTGCCAAAAACCCTTTTGCTATATCGCAATTAATTAAAACCAATTCACCTCCAAGAAGAAGGGAATCTGATTCTGACGACGACAACAAAGAACAAGACATTAATGCTAACGAGAGATTAGGTGATAATCAGGAACAAATGGACGTAGGAGAGGTTCAACAAAATGGTGATATTTCAAATACTACTAACAGAATTTTAAGGGATTACGCTATGAATACCATGAAGGAACTTCTGGGAATATATGGTTTGTCATCTAATGAAGTAGCTGATGCTATTAGTGGACAAATTAGAGCTTTGGAAGCACTTCAAGGTAAGAAGAGTTTTATCTTAATATCCAGTGTGCAGCATAGCATGCATAGTAAATATTTTATTATCTTATAGGTAAACCAATAACACAGCTACCTTTGGGTCTAAAACGCAGACACGATTCTGGAGATGGCATCGATAGGTGTTTGAGAAGATCATCATCTGCAACTGAAGATGAAGGTTCTACTAATATAACACCACCAAAAACACCTGATACTGACATAGAAGTCCAAAGGTATTTATTATATTAATTATTTTTATTAACATAACAGCTACATAGACATTTTCTCTAATAGTTATCACAAATAAGTGACCTATATATGTTATTATAATAATGTATATTGACAATATTAGTTTCTATGTATCTGGAACATTTGATCGCGTAAACTATTTAATATTTTATATCATTTTGTATAGGCAACGTGCATTACAAATAATCAGCCAACAATCTATGAGGTTATTTGGTAGACAGCAGAGTCAAGAAGAAGACGGCAGCGGTTCAGATGATGGCGAACAAACGCTCGATCTGAGCGTCTCAAGAGATACAGACGGACAGGTTATATACAAAACTATTAATATAACATATGTCTTTTTGCATATAATCGATACGACTAAACTGACAGTATTAATAACATGTTGTGCTGTAAATATTATAGATGTTGGTAAGATCTTCATTGTTTTCCAATAAAAAGAAGCATTACAACAGTTTCCGTTATTGAAAATTCATAATACAGGAAACTATTAATACTCTAGAATTTATTGATAGAACCTGATTCAATTTCAATAAACACAAGAGTATTATTCAAACAGGAGCAATCAACGACCTCAAGCGCCGGGAATAGCGTGTCGGAGTTTGACCAGCAAAATCTATTAATGAGGAAAAATTTAGAAGATTTAGCTAATTTACAAATGCAGGTGAGACTTGATCCCAATGAATATATCTAATCCATTGTTCTAATATTTTGATCTAAAAAATATTTCAAATGATTAAATAGATTTCCGATGGTGATATTGGTTTAGTAACTCACTGTGTCTGAAATCGAAGATATAGAAACTCTTTGCATTAAAGACTTGAAAATAAATATATTATTTTTTAAGAAAAAGAAATTAATTAAAATAAACTATGAATTACTCTACAGGGTTTCTTCCAAAAACATTCGATGATGGACGCTGACGATTCTCCAGAAAGGAAGTTACAGGCAAGCGGTAAGTGTAGATAAACTAACAAAAGAAGAAGTAGTAAAGTAGTAAATTTAACCCACATACAGACTTTAGAATCAGTTCATAAATGTCTATATTCCATATCTAGATATAGAAATAGATTTAGAATATATTAAAAATATAACTGTTTAAACTAAAAGAAGTTCCAGTGAAATCGTGTAAGTCTAAGCATCTACAGTATTTCACGGCAGCTCCAGCAAATTTCAGTCCGGCTGCTAAATGCGACGTTTCTCAGCAGCAGCCTAATTGGGAGCATTTAGTATGTAGCAGATGCACGCGCCTTGAAACTCGGATACGTAATGCTGGATACAGTCTAAACCAGTCTTAGAATTCAATGAGCGTCAGTGCTAATTTGTTTGTCCTTTGTGTGCCACATACTACACCGACCTTACCTTTATTCGTACCATTCTCGCATTTATTTAAGTTACTCTTTACAAAACATTAATGCTAAGTTTATAAATATGTCGAAGGACTACTTAAAAGTCACATTAAACATCTTTACAATTTTAATCAACACAATTCATGTCTGATTCGATGCTGAGCTCGTAACTTAATTTTGGACTACATTTGTTAGTATTAAAGCTTAAACAGTATTTGGAATTCGGTACATAAATATTAAACAGTTAATATAAACATATAACAAAGTTCACAATTCTGATTATATATCATCAACAGTTGGTATTGTGAAAATAAATATGATTCTTATGAAACGGGGTAAGAGTAATATTCAGGTTGAGGGTTAATGGTTTAAAATTAAAAAGAGATTTTTGACTAAATTGGAATTTAAACATCACGGATGATGATCGAATCTTAAGTATACTAACATACACAACATCAGAATTCTTATGATTATAATGATGAAATTTATTATTTATTACTTGTGTATAGTTATCAATATAATATTTAGCTATTAGTAAGTATTTAACAAAAGTAGATATCTTGTTCTAGTGTTCACTGCATTCGATTGTAAGAGGAAAAATCAAATATTTCTTAATATTGATATCGGTTTATAAAATGTTTTTATTGATAGATGTACATCTATGTTTGTTGTCTGTAGAAAAAGTATAGAACAGAATTAAACGATGTTAAATAGAAAACAATCTATTCATTTAACATTGTTTAGTGCTCCTTGTTTACACTGTCAACAATAGCGAGCCGACGGAGCGATGAGACGCGTTCACTTTAAACAATCATTTAAATAATGAACAGCGATTACGCTCTAAAAACGTTTCACCAAAAAAGAAAAAAAAAAAAACTCATAAATTTTTTACACGTATCCGTGAAAAGTGACAAGCCACTAATTTATTCTCTGATCGGCCATTTTACATGTTTCTGTCTTAATTATCGATTCCACACAAATATTTGGCCGCTTGTACATTGAACTTGGGAGTGAGAGACTCTCGTGAGAGATTTAACATGAGCCATTGAACATTGCGCCGCTATAAAACACACTTTCTGTTTGTTCGTAATCAATGATTCGGAAATGTCGGACGTCTGTTTGAATCATAATATCAATGATTATTATATGTGAAGTTTATAACAAAGCATTAATATTTAAAGAAATTTTCAAATCTCCCCATAAAGATAACGTGTTTGATTTAAAACTTGTTTGAGTCTAGATCTTCAAATGTACTTGACGTTAAAAAGATTTTAGGAAAACCATTAAACTTAAATTGTATAAGAATTTTAATTTAATGTGCCTTATGAAGCAAAAGCTCCTTTAATGTTCCTACTAATGAGAATTGAACCCTTCTCCCTCAAGGAGAAAGTAAAAGCCATTTATCGTCAACGCTGAGCATTTGTGAATTGGTGGAAGTAACATACCCACTAACTTGCATTAAGTTAGCGTGGTGGAAAATGACCTAAATTCCTCTGTATCCCTTACTTGATCGATGCGGGAATCTTTGGGAGAGGCCTATGTCGAGCTGTGGACATCTATCGGCTGATAATGAACCTGTCCACGGGAACTGTATTTCCTCACTTTTTCCTTCAACGGATTATGAAGATTGTTGAGCGTTTACACAAATCATATTTCCGTGTGCACTTGAATGGAATCATCGTCCGGCTGAATCATTAAATTCCACCCATTTGAAGGCAACTCGGCCGGCTTCCCGAGCGTCGGCCCCGGTAATTGTAAAAACCTCGGCAGCTCTAATCCACTCCAATAGAGGCAAATTCACTCAATTGAGCTCTGTTGAGCGATGGGAGAGGTCCCGCTCGTTAATGCCCCGTACGTATTCACATGATACCAACGTGTGTGTAGGAAGGGAATTGTGCGTAATTCAATGTACCCAGATTCAAATGTATCTTAAGTAGATGAATATTGTTGCTTCTTACGCTACTACTACTGTACTCGTTATCTCAATTTATTTAAAACAATAATCAGCCGTTACATGCGCTTTCATTAATGCATCGAATTTAAGGGGATCCTTCGGGAAAGGCTTTCAAACGATCGACGTCCACTGCTGTGACATAGCGTCTCTTGTAACGTATTTGAAATGCATGTTTGTAATTAGTAAAGGTTTGTGGTTAGCTTTGTGGTTAGTTCCGATTTGGCGTTTCTATATAATATCACCATTATTCTACAACTTGTTATTTATTCCTCTCCTACAATTTCTATATATCCTGGTTTGGTTGCGATAGAATCCAGTTTAAGCTGCTCTTTGTAACTTATTTTAAATCGGTAATTCAATCAATAGATAGATGATTTTCTTTTTAAAAATATCGACTAATTCTGCAAAATACATAAATGTTTATTTCAAACTATAATATGGTTCTCAGCATCCCCAATAAGATCAGTACGAAAATTAATAATAGTTACTGTATGAAAGAAAATTGTGCTAAAGAGTTTTTCACGATAAACTACAAGTTCATGTTGATATATTTCTATCGTTCATTAAATTAGTTTGATTAAAATTTGGATAGATTCGGTGATCTCATTATATTACTAACTAGATAATTGATCATCGATTTAACCTTAAGCAAGTGTATCGCGACAAACAAGTCCTGCGTAACCGTCAATCAGTGATGATAATAGCTTCCGTAGACATATAGACCAGAACTAAATTGGTTCGTAGAATTCCTGGTCGGCCGATGGGGACCGAGCTGGGGATCAGCGGGGATAAATAGGCAAATAGCGTTTCCCATTTACTGTATAATAGAGCGGCTACGGCGCGTCCGTCCGGTGGGCGACGATTTGTTCTTGATTGCCGTGCGAGTGCTCCCGTTCGCGGCGCGCTACCATTCAGCTCACCTATTGCGTTGTTATTAGGCAATATTAATATGCAGCACCTAAAGCACAATTTGTAACAAACCTCAAAAAAGATGGGTAAGCACTTAAGTAACACACAAGGCACTATAATCCACATGTAAGAAGCTAGGTCTCCTTTAGTCTCCAATAGAGCTCTTAGCAATAATTCAAAAAAATCAAACAAATTGATTGTCTGAATACCATAAGTTCGTTTCTATGACTATTTTTAAGTGACGCGAATGGACTATAAAAAGAAATTTCTAATACTTTATAAAGTAATTTCTTTACGGACTCTACAGATAAAATAATTTATTATCAATATGAATATAAGCGAAATATAATACAATGCCAACAACAGATACATTGATAGTGTAGATCTTAGAATCATTATAATTCGAAGTATTGTACCAGCTGACAGCGTGATCTCCGGGTAAAAGTCATTAGCTCTCTATCAATCGTATTAGCATTTGAAACAACTATAGAGCCGCCTACGTATCGTTTGTCTGTCGCTTTCCTAGAAATTAATGCCGAGTCACATGGTATCGTGAAATCGTTGAAGACAATGCGAAATTAAACTATATATTTACTATATACGCTTGGATCGATACTGATGGCATATTTCAAGGCATACAACCGAACACTGCCAATGAAGCCAAGCATATTTCGCATCTTGTATTAAAAGCTGTCATTCATTGTTTTTAAACAAAAATTATTTGAAAGAAACTACTCACAATTAAAGGAAATTAATAAAAAAAATAGATTAAACCATAACTTGTATTTAAGCAATGAAACGAGCAGGACAAAGTGAACATATTGTTGACGATAATTAAAATGTTTATACAACAATGCGTACATCATCTGGAGACAGAATCCAAAAAGTGCTCGTACAGAATACTCTAGTTGTAGTATGTTGGCAGCTGAAACACAGAGATGTTGAAAAGGTGGACAAGCGAAATCTACAGAATCTTGTCTCAAACTTCACGATATGTTTCCACGGAATTGAACCAAAATCCCCAAGCCACTACGCCACGACAGGAAGCAGTTAAATTTATCCAACACTCCATTTCTCAAATCCTTACGAGTATTTTTGTCATAATATTATTGTCGGACATAAAAATTAAATTACAACAGTCAAACGAAAGAGGTAAAATGATACATAGAATATTGGATCTGATCATCGATTATCCAACTTCCCACTTATTAATATTCATATGGTTACATCCGTCCTTGTCTAACGTCTGTTGATATCTCATCTGTTCCTTTCTAACCCAGCTTTATTACTCCGTGCACTCCTAAGGCGATAAAGTTATAATTTATTTAGTAAAAATTGTTAATTATAGCCATTAATACACGGCTCCTAACATATTTCTGATTATTACATGTTTGTGAATATTTATTCGTAATTTGTTCTCTGATGCAGTTTTAGGGTTCCCTTTCAATCTGTACCTGAGCAATTAAATCTAATTACACAAGAAACTTTAAGGAATAGATGTATATACTTATATATATATATTTCTGTCACTTAATCTTACTTTCTTGAGCTTCTTTTATACTTAATAGAAGTTCTGTTTTTGATAAATTAGTGCAAAGTTTTAAATTGTGTTTGGGTATTTCCGAATCTCTGATAACGTACAATGACGCTAATCTTTCCGACTTTTATGGCTTTATCGAACTTGGGACTTGGTATTGGGGTCGGTATTCAGTTAAAACGAATAACTGAGACCGAATTAGTTTTCTCAATCTGATCGTCAAACTTCAATTTGAAGATGGCACCTAGTGATGACATATGGAATCTGTAAGCTACACGATGAATTAAAATAATGATGATTGAGTTTTCTGCTGCTATTTCCTGAGGTTCTTCATAAATGTCAGTCTTTAAATCCTCTTGATTATCACCCACTGTATGTCTTATTTTTTGTCCGGACTGTACTCGATTTCTTCAGAACCTTTGCGTTGATATACAAAGAGAATGAGCAAGCTCCATATCAATTTTTTTTGACACAAATTTCTTTTAACAGAAAATAAATTGAACAAATCCAAAGAACACTTAGGTGCTAGGTATTACTTGATTGCCAGTTCTGTTCAATGCACAAAATATACAGAACCCGTTTTGATTAATATCTTTACGTTATCAAACATATAATTGTATAGTGAGATTTGGTTAATTATCTCTGGAAGTTTCGATTCGAACTGTATCGATTATGGATGTTGTTAAACTTTCAGATCAGGTTGAATTAGATCTCTACATCTTCACTGATTTAATTGCTGTACAATATCAGATTAAGATGTTCAATGTAAATAGAGTGTTTGAAGAGTAGTGAGTTGACTAAGTTATCGTATTAATCCATTAGTTAACTGCTACGCTTTTCTTTATGTTTAATAGGAGCTTCAAGAAAAATTCGACTACTTCCGCAGTATACGAATGTATTGTTTGAAAATAGCGACATCTATTAGCTGAAATGGAAATGATTGAATATTTAGAATAAATTCCTATTTAGAAAAAAATATTTTCATTTAATAAGTTTTCACAATACTCTTATCTAAGCTTATATAAAAAAGCTGTAGAATTTTTTTTTTGTTTGAACCCTTTTTATTATATTCAACTTTAAGGATATGATAGCATATTTAGTGATGATAGTTATATGCTATTTTTGCTGGTATAATAATTATTTCTTCGTGTCGAAAAAGGCTAGTGAAACCGCGAACCGCGTGAGAGCTGGTGTTCAATATGAAATACGCTTTCCATAGATTTGATAACAGTACAATCGAAGCGCAATGGTGGACGGCCAGCATGTGTTGCGCTCCTCTCCATTCTTTTGTTAATTAACCCCGGCCTGGCTCGTATATCCTCCACAGGAACAGAGAAGTGAATAAAGTCGACCTTATTCTATTTTTATGCTATTGTTAGATTTTCTAAAGGCTTCGCGAATAGAAAGATGTAAACGTTAAACTAACTATAAATTGATTACATTTTATAACTGGTTTATAAAGAGTAAACTGTGACTGCGAATAATGAAGCAGCTTTATAGAAGTTAATGAAGAAACATGAATTCAGATGAACTAACTAGGTATAATAGAATAGAAAATATATAGGATTTCAATCTAGTAAGGAAGGTCGAGCTTAGTGAGAATTCAACACGCGCTACTACGAAACGTGTTGGTTTTACAAACAGCTAAAAAGGCTTGTATTTATTATCTTAATCAAATTCTTAGCAAAAACTTATTGAAATATTTACTGATTATGGTATTATAAAATCCATTTTATTTGAAAAAACATTTATTGTTTCCTGTCCAAGTAAAATCGCTATATGAACCCTAGTGCAGAAATATTTACTGAATCGGTTGCACTGTTAGATTTTTACAGGCCTTTTCAACTACCTTTGTTGTTAAAATGTTCTTTCTAGATTCTAGATACCACTCCTTCGGCCTTCGTTAAGATTCTCATATGGAATAATTCGTTATCCGCACTAAGTTATACCTGTGTAACAATCGAAAAAAAAGAAGAAATCACACCTCCACGGATTTAATGCGCGTATAATTTCTTTGTGGCACCGCGCAGAATGTGAGCAGACGTCATAAAATATGCATTTCTTCGGATGCTCGCGCGCACCACGCACACCGGCGCGTAAGCTACGCACACGCGCAGCTCACGCACATGCGCCCACACGTACGCATGCGCACTGACGCAGCTCGCGTACCGACACGTAGCCCCGCGCACACCAGCGGCCGATCACAATAACTCAATCTCAATACATGCGCGCCGCTTTTGCATATTCATTTGAGTCTTGCAGTTTGTATCTTTGTATAAAATTATAATGCATTATGAGACCCTCGCTTGTGACTCTTGCTCGTTTTTACTTTATAAAAGGCTAGTGAGCGCGTTGCTTCGAGTTTTTTGTCCGGCCATACAGATTCACAACTCGAAAGATGGAAATAGCATTCCAAGAAATTTCATTTAACACCTCATTAACATTTCGCCAATGGTATTTGTCATATTTCGTAAAATTTAACCCTTTCTTTTCATCGCCATCGCCTGGGGTCGATCCTTCATATCTGAGGAACGTGGTCATCATTAGATTTGCATCTGAAGGGGATGATCTGAATCCGCTAGTTTCTGTACTGATCTTAACATCTTAAGATCTTTCATAATTTTCTGCACATAAGAAAAAAATCGTTCACATAGATTAGTATGTTTACACAGAACCACATTTCATTCATGTTTTGAATCTTCAGATGGTGTTACTTAAACTTAATAACTTTACTAGATATATTACGTTTAAAATCAGTACACAGTAACATTTGAACACTACTATCTGACGGTGTAATTAGTGATAAGTATAGACTATCTCCGACAGGATCTACAAGACACAAGTCTTGAAAAGATCCTAAAATTTACTAACACAATTAAGTTTTAAAAAGCAGCTTGTTTTTTTTCTTTATATCGTACGTCAGTCGAACGGAAGTCAATTTAGGTCCTCGAAGGATTACGCAAAAGGGCTTACGTCGAGGAATTCGCGTGTCCGTCCGTATGTCCTTTGAATCCTAATCGTGTGTATTATGCTGATTTTATATTGCGTACGTGTTGGTTGCGCGTCGGTTAGCCTGATTTGTTAACGCGCATATACTGAATACTTTAATATGAGTGATACAATTCGAAAATCTATTTCTTCATTCGTGATAGTTCAATTTCGATTCTATTTAGTTTACTCTTGATATCAGATCTTGGCTATTTTACATTAGGTCTCTGTTGCCGGAGGCTGTTTAGGTAGGTACCACCGCAGCTCCTATTTCCGTCACTAAACAGTAGCATACGTACGTCAATGTGTTCAGATGGAAGGACATTGTAGCTAACGAAAATACTGCAGAAGCTACGACCACAATGTGCTGTATATGTAATCCTAACCAGTGCTAAGTTGTTATAGGCAGGCGTATCACTTACCATCAGGTGAACATTTTCTTTATTGCTTCGCCGAATAAAAGAAGTATTTAAATCGATTTTAATCATTTTTCTGGGCTATTTAAGAATTACAGAATTTGATAGATTTTATATCATCTGATGATGGATCTATCAAATGGTATCCCTCCTGCACTGCACTATATTTTATGTTGTTGTAAACAAATAAACAAACAATATTATGTAAAGATTACTGTGTAACGCTATCATTGATGGTTGTAATTCCTCGTAATAAAATAACTACTATAATCGTCAGGACCCTCCCAATAATTGGTACTAATATAATTACTAGAACTAATTATCTCAGGTCTTTCGTTAAAGCACCCTTTGAATTAAAACCTACATGTCATTGAATTATTATGTAATTATGCTTTATTATCTATAGAATAATATTTATTTACTAGTAAAGTTTCTTTATTCATAATAGTAAATAGTAACAGGATATAAGAATTACATATTATCTTAGAGCATGAATGTGTAATTCTTCTTCCTGTTAAGCAAAACCTGACTCAACATCAATTTAGTCTATTAATGTTTATTTCCGAACAAAGTCCAAATATTATAGTTAGATCTAAATCTAAGATAGGGCTGTTTCTGATTAAGTAAGTATTTACGTAAATCTTGTTAGGTTAACTTTAATGATAGCAACATCAGAACTTTAGTATCAAACGCAATTAGTACGGAAATTATACAAATGATGCGAATGTACTTGCATCGTGTCACCTGTTCGATTGTAATCGATTGTCGATAAATCGATCGTACTATGAACAAAAAGAATCGATTTCTTCGCTTTAATCGATACGGGAACGCTGCTCGTTTGAACGTCGGGTCTATCTATCATTGTATTTGTACGAAGTATCTTTATTACTTTTTATCGATGTCTCACATCGGTATCCTTTGTGCGATTGTTTTCAGTTTATTTAAAATATCTAATGGAATTTTAGAATATATTATACTTACAAAGGAAGTCGTGTTAGATCAGTTTGTTAGGCGCTGCAAGTATCGTGGAGACGATGGTTCACTCCGATGATGGATGGAAATTGAGATATTCTAAAAACTTTATTTTTTAATGCCGTGTGATATCTGACAACTCTTTTGATAACGTGCTTTATTTGTAAATACCCAACTCTCTCATGTAAACTAAATCTCGATTCCCAGCTGTGGGAATAATAAGAGCACTATTTATATATACAAAGGAAAATAGCACCCATAATAACCTATAGACGTTCTCTGTTCTAAGACACAAAAAGACTTCTAAAACCTAACTTAACTTTTTTAAACTAAAACTGTAGGTTAAGCTTATATATAATATTACGTGATTGTATTAATTGATATGTTAACAGTCAAAGTTAACCATTAAAATTATGTTTAAGTAACAAGACCAGTTTTAATAAAATTGTGGGTGCTTCTCAAAAATATTTTTTTTTTATAATTACATCCTTAATGTACGAGTCCTGTACCTCCGTAGATAATAAATTAACTAAAAGAAAAACAAAAGGGATCAAAGATTCTCTCTAATTGACATCATTCCGTTCAAGAAACAAAACTGTAGAGCGGCAGCTAAACGTCAAGCGCGACAGTGTAAACAGAGCAAAAACCAAAACAAGATCATGCGGAATCATTTACTCCAATCGCCGATTGCCCAGCGATGGGGGGGCAGAGTGGGGGACGGAGGAAAGACAGAGACGGACGAACAAAGCCGAAGATGTACCCAGAACGGTCTGATTACAGATCCGCGCCTAGCGAGTGTCTTAGATATTCTTAATTTTGTATCATTACACTTTCGAAGCGATTTACGCATATTTCACTTTAAACTTATGGAAAGTTTTAAGTAAAACATGCTTTAGAATTTAACTTAAAAATAAAATATTTTCCTTGATAAATTAATGTTCACAAGCATAGTCTATCTAGATTCCCTTAAGATGTCTTTCTGACTACAAACAGTATTACGTTCTAGTAAGATTTTAGTAAGTAAAGAGAAGTTTATGTTCTCTGTTAAAAAGATGGAAGCAAAGTGTTGCTGTGTAAACGTCCTGAGAAACGCCACATTGTTACAATCAGGCGACGTTCATATCCAAAACCATATGCCTTTATTCAAGCAATATTTAAGTGGAAAGACAATGACTAACTGTATAGGCATTTATCTTACTTAGTCATAAAAATATGTTATACAATGTGATTAACTTATTTAATAGAACAATATGATATCCTTGATAGTAAAAATTGCTATCACGGAGCGTAATAAGGAAGATCTATCGCCCCTGCAACACATCTAGATCCTTTATCGACGGATCGACGTCGATTTGATCTACGCATGCGTACGTTAATAATTATTTGCGCTCTTTCATCCGCCGACTTTACTTTATGACCGCCGGCGCAATGTAAACGTCTCAAATCATATTGCCGTGTAATTAATGGACATTGCTGTTCTTAATACAGATAATTAAGTATAAGTTACAATGAGACGTAATTGTTGTGTGACTAATGTACTTAACGAGGTGATATGGGAATGTTGTAAACTTGTTTCATTATGCGCCGCTCCGTGGATTTAGTTATGACAGTTTAAAATATTAGAACATATTTCATGTTATATCACAATTCGAAGATGTGATCCCTGATAGTTTACCTAGCGCTACTTTAATGATTGTAGTGTACGGACATAAGACGAGGATCTGTAAAGCAATTTAATGGGAACATATCAATGTTTACTGTTAATAATCTTCTGGTAACAGATTTACAATAACAGTGTGGCAACTGATTAGTTTCGAAAGGACTTTAAGCGCTAACCAAACTCTACTTCAGTTGATCCTTTAAAACGAACCTGGGAGTATTACAAGGCAGACCATTACTCATTGCACCACGGACGCTGTAAAAACATTCCAAACTTCATTATTTAAAACCGTACACATTCCAACAAGAATGAGCGATATTTTAAAAATGAAAAATAACGATTTACACAACCACATTCAACAAAAAGATCCCACGCCGCTGATCGCATGCAACAAAAGAATATTTTTATCTTAAGCGGAAAACGTTTAAAACATTATTCCCAATCTCGGTACAACAATACCTAATCGATCGCTGAATACGTTCTAAGACATATAACCTTATCGTCGCATCTCAACAAAATAACGCAATAAAAAGTACTTTAACCGGCAAACATAATACTGCTGCTGTTGATGTAAAAAATATTCCAAGTGTTCGTGTTGCATCCTCACCAATAAAGGCCAATATCGCGTCTAAAAAGTTCGATCGTAACGTAAACGTCGCGTGTCATTGACGTAACGCTTCAAGGAATGATGTGATTCATCTCTGTGTCGTACGAATCGGGTATGATATTGTATGTTTGATTCAATTAGTTGAAGCAGGAACTTCCATATTGGATCAGGCATTCAAGATGTTTTGGATCCTCAACGGTTGTGATTGCGCGATCCGTTGTCGCCGTCTCGTGTTAGGTTCTCGATATATTTCGTAAAACTTTTGAGGAACGGGTCGGCTTAAACTTTACACACTATGCAACCTTTAGATTATATTACTAAACACATATCCGTATTCTTCAAATGCTAAGAGAACATTGTTACCGAAAATTATTTATCGACTATTGAATACTGCAAATACATGACGTCGTTCTCTCAAATTAGGTCCTATATCTGTTGCATTTTAATGTACAACTTCAATGCTAGAATATAAAAACAATCTATAGTTTCTAGTTCTAATATATACATGTTAAACTTTCTTCATTATTGCGGTAAATGTCTTACAAAATACCATTAAACTCAGAAGTCAAACAATTCACATTGGAAGTTGGTGAAAAGCAAATGTCAAGCAAAAAAATATATGTTTGCAACTGAAAATAGTTAAATAAATGAATTAATATAACAGTAAGATACAAAATTGCAATAATCGAATAAAAAGAAAACTCGTATCAATGCGTTTATAAGAAACGTATGGATAGCTACAGTATACACGATACGTGTGTTGGCTGGATGTCTGTCCGTACACATACACCCATTGCCCCGCCTCATTACCTCCTCTATACGATATACTATGAAATTTACTAGCACGCCGAACAAGACACCGGTATATCTAGATCCCCGCTTTCAATAAAACTCTCTATAGTTCCAATCATCGTTATATATCAAGTTATATTGGGCGTACATAACCAGATTTCTTGTGCATGCATTTGCATTGATCAAATGGCTTTCTTAATGCATGGCAATACAGTTCATAATTTAATGAAAGCGTGCTCATTGACAGTATGTTTAAATATGTTGTAACACTATGTGAATTGGTGTGTGTAGTAACCGCATTTACATTTTAAAGTTACTCGCAGGGCATAAATGTCAATTGAGACGAGCATGTAGGCACTGACGCGGTGAGTTTGCAGCAAGTTTGCAGTTATTGAACTCTTGCACGATAACGATCTGATTGGCGAAGCTCTCGATGATGGAACGATTGAACTATTCCATCTTAATTGATGTCTCATTGTCGGCAGTTGCGATTTCAAAACGCGATAATTAGTGTAGAAACAGAGCTACACTGAACGGACTCGCAACACATTCTGCTGTAAATCAATTAGAAATTCTAATTTTGTTAACGTTTCGATTTTCTAATTGACATTATAATAGCACAAAAACATGTAGATATATTTGTATAGTTTAATGCTGCCGTTGAATTTCTTATCGCTAATCTTAAGTCGCATAACTTCAATCAAAGGAAAGTAGCCGCGGATCGAAAAGACAACACGATTCGACTGACATTTACTCATTTTTCACTCAGCCAAATGTCAGTTGAGGATTATGAGATCATGGAACACTTCAAATATTGCTGACCGCAATTATCCTATCATCTAACGGTTAAAATCGTGGGAAACTTTTCAACTAAATTATATTACGGTTTTAATAAAACGTTTGGTAAAGAAGTTTTTTAGACGTAATGACTCGTAAACTGGTTAGTCATTATGTTCATAAATTTTTAACTAAATAAATTGCAACAAATGTCAGTTGTCGCATTATAAATCTGGGCAACAAAATTTATCTTCAAAAAGATGTTGAGAAAGAACTTAATAGCTTAGGCGAAAGCATTTGCCAATTCTACAAACTGGTCGAGTGTAATAAAAAATCAATTGCTCAAATTACAAAATAGATACATAAACATTAAATTTACGATAATTGGATAAATATTTGCTGTACTCGTGGCCATTTGATAGAGTTCAAAAACCTTGGCGGAGGAAGTTACACACCCATTTTTTTTCCTGAATCATAACTCTCAATGCGCTAAGAACTTTCGTCGATCACAACGCAAGGTTCCATTGAGTGAATTCAAAAACCCATTATGTTGAACATTATGAGGACCCCATTGTTTCGGCTGAATGAGCCGGCACAATATCTTACGAAATTTCCTAAAAAACCACCTTCGTATTATAAATGTTTATTATGTCGAACGAACATTATCTGATGCGGTCTCCGCCGCGCACCATTGTCTTTTTGTTTTCTTCATCATCGTATTTTATAGTTTGCTTCGTTGTCGAATCCACAGCAACCTTCATTTGTACAATCTTAAAATTCCCGCCGGTGCTTTCTCGAATTGGTTTTACCGTCAGTCGCTGCTCTCATTTCATTATCTTCAATCTAACTAAATTAAAGGTAATAAATTCTTTGCTCGGATAGTATATTGACGTCTAGCAATACATATTTTTCGATATCATTTTCGCACAATCTCTTACAAAATCGTGAGCCATTAACGCCGCCAGAATCAACCTACGGAGCAAGTGATCTCTCTAGTTCATTAATAATAACCTGCTCTCACTAAAACCTCGCCCGTTATTACAATCACGAGTGGTTCATGCACGACTTATGTAACATACCAAATTATCGAGCTGTATGTTAACGTCCATTGTGTTGTGAGCGCTAATCTACATAAGTATAGGTATTAATTCGTCTTTCAAAAACGATTTTGTAAAAAAAAGGAGACGCAGAGGTGGTATTTCGTCAGCGAGCGGTGTCTAACAAATACACAGGTTTTAATCTTCCGACCACGGCGAACACAAAACCGAATTTTCTATACAATACCACGTTCGTACAGGTTTGGTACGGGCGTTTCTTATTTGGACGGCGTAGAGACGAGCGCAAAAGTGTCTTGTACACCGATTTCAATCAAAACTAACGATATCAAACTACAGCCTAACTAAAATCTCCATTTATATTTAAAAGTACGATTATCGCAACAAAAAAGTATAGAGATCACTAGACAATTGTGCTTAGCAGGCAGGAGGAGAGAACTTGAATAACATCTTATTATTAAACGATAAAATCAACGCTATATTAAAACGAGTTGATTTACAAGAACACTTTTGTGATGTAATGTACTCAGACGGAGAGTCAACGATCACTCACAATGGCGAGCGCTCTAGAGTGACTAGGAGAAAACATTGATTAATTACCATAATAATTTATTTGATACTCCAAAACTTGATACGGGGAGGGGCCCGGTTACACAAGCGGCGGGACGTTTAAGTTCTTTTTGAACTAAAAACATTACACGAACGAGATGCAAACGAAAAAGCGGCTGGCACCGGCGTCGGTGACTCGGGAGTTATTAAATGTTTCCTACACGATGAAAACAGTACATTGTTCATTCCGATATGATGCATGGAGGTGATTTAGCTGTTCCAAACAAAAGAATGGACCTTTCGTAGACGGGGAATGCTTGAACGCATCGTTAGACGATATTAGCATATTATAATTTTTAGTTATAACTATAAGCTTTGTTGTTGCAGGCCTCCTATCGGCGTTGAACCACTTGGATCAGGTTCGCAAGAACTCCTTACAAACAACCGTGGACTACTCGAGATACGTGAAAAGGTATTAGATTAATTATGTTAAACTTTTCATGCTTATTAGAAAGGTACTTTATAACAGATTCTTATCTTAAATTATATACATATGACAATCAATGTCATAGTTATCAGTCAACAAGGTCAGTCAAATATAGTAGTGAATTGAACTTTAACAGATCGATAGATAAAACTTTAAGAGTAACAAAAATTGTTTCTAGTTAATTTTTCAAATTCTACTTAATAACTGCTTTGATAAATATCGCAATGTGTTCCTTTTTTTTATCACGATACAAAAGCGCTTGGTTCCACAATTTTTTTTTTTGTTATTCAAGCAATTCTATTAGTCATAGGACAACATCTGGCAAAATCGTTTCTATTGCTATGAGTTACGCGATGTTTTTTCCATCGACGATATTAACATAAGTCATGAATTTATCCGTCTAAAGTTTTTTTGTCTATTCATTTATTTTAAAGTTTGTTTTAACAATGAGTTCTTATATTACCAGACATATGTGTTTTTTGTGAGGTTTTTTCGCATAATTCTGATATCCGTATCGTTTTATATTATGCTGATTTATTAAGTTGATATTTATATATTTGACTTCGATATAATTTTATGCTATCAACTTGTTATTTATTCGGGCATGGTTGAGATGAATGTTAACTTAGTTATATTTTAATATCAAAGGTACAGTTCGACGTTAGAATGCGGCTCGTCGTACTGCAAGGATCTTGGATACAGAGAACACTTCCATTGCATGGACTGTACAGCAAGAGTGTTCTGTAAGAAAGAAGAAATGATAAGACATTTTAAGGTAAATCATCAATATGTTTTTAAAACTTTAACATATCAAGTTTTATATTTGAGTATATTGATTATAAAAGTTTCTTCTAAAGTGCCTAATTCTATTCCTATCACTTCCAAAAAAACGACAAAAGCTTTTTGTTAGTTCTACATATACAATATCATTCACATGAAATCAATAATATTTAATTCAAATACAACCCAATGACTATGATACAATACAATTATTGATTAACCTTTCGAAACCTTCTTCATACATAACTAGATTCTATTTGTAAGTAATAGTTGATTATTTCTACCGATGATTGCAATATAACAAAAAAGCGTTTAACAATGACTATATGACAGACAATTAATCTTTCCTATTCGATTTGGCTTTAGTCTGATTCAACGCTTCTAAAGTTTTGCATAAATTTTGCTTTAAGTTGTATAAATTGAATACAAACTTTGTAAGATTTTATATTAAGTCTATGTTATAACACAACAGCATGTAGTCAGTTTCAAATTTGTGATTAATCTATCAATCTGAATTGTGTACCCATTTTCAATCTATCCTTAAAATATTTTGCTTAATAATAATCATAATTATTGTATCCCGTCTCATTAGTGTGTTTGCTTAGACAATTTTGTGGTAAGTGGTATTCTTTCTGCACCAGTGGCACAAGAAACGGGACGAGTCTCTCGCCCACGGGTTCATGCGCTACTCCCCACTGGACGACTGCTCGGAGCGGTTCAGCGACTGTCCGCATAACAGGAGCCAGACACATTACCACTGCATTCAGGATGGTTGTGACAAGGTACTTATAACTTTTAACTTTTCCACCATCATTATCATCATAACAGCTTATCGGTGATTCTCTGAACATATAAGATTCTCAATCTAGTTTTACTCATAGATTTGTAACTCTCAATTTCTCTAAATTAAAACATTACAATCAGCATTTTCACTGTCTGTTTGGGTTCTTTATTATTAAAGATGCAATACTTAAGTAGTATATTAAGTTTTGTCAATCACTTGATTAATTTGAATAAAATCTCTTACTTCTTAATATTTCACTAACATTTCTTTTGAAGGTGTACATTTCAACGTCGGACGTCCAAATGCATGCGAATTATCATCGTAAAGACTCTGCAATACTCCAAGAGGGTTTCCAAAGGTTTAGAGCAACAGAGAGCTGCGCAGCACCGCACTGTATGTTCGCTGGTCAAAGGACTACACATTTCCACTGCCGGCGTCCTGGTTGCACTTACACCTTTAAAAATAAAGCTGACATGGGTAAATTAATCTGAAACATTTTCCAAACATATGAAACATTATCGTGTAATATATATTATTGTTTTCGTAACTACAACTTAATGTAAAATTTTATACGTCATGCAGAAAAGCACAAGACCTACCACATAAAAGATGAAGCTTTATCAAAAGATGGATTTAAGAAGTACATGAAGAACGAAGCCTGTCCATATCGCGACTGCAGATTTAGTAGGACCTGCAACCATATACACTGCATTCGACCGCACTGTAACTACGTACTGCACTCAAGCAGTCAGATTTTTACACATAAGAGGAAACATGAAAGGAAAGAACAAGAGATGAGCTTTGGGTAAGGTTGTCAAATTAATTGTCAGATTTTTATAGTTTCTAGAGTTACTCAAGGTAAGTTCCTTAGTCCCGGATTACTTAATACTCAGTTTAATATACAGTAGATGTCAATTTCTTTTTATCTGCAAATTTTATAATTAATCTAAAACTAAGGTTTTAAGAATAACTAAGTATTTATAACATTTTGTATAGTATTTAATAATTTTAATTTTTTTAGATTGCCAACATCGGTAATCCAAAGCGCTTTAATGCATCAAGGTGCCGATCTAAGCATGTATTCTCCTGGAAGTAATCTGCATGGAGATGATGATATATCTAGCTCCATGCTTGATGACTATTCTAATCCTTACGTAAGTCTGAATAATTAACATTACTTCATAAATAGAATTACCTTAGGAAAAGCTAAGGTTGCCGTATAAAAATTACTTTTATTTAATGCGATACATTACAGAATCCTGCCTTGGTAGAGGAAGTTTCTCGAAAGTACATAGAGGTCTACAATGGGGGAAAGGAGGCTGAAGATAAATGTAACAAATGTAGTGCTCTTAACAAGCACTATCATTGCTTGTATGACGGATGCAAAATGGCGCATAGGTAATAAAATAATTATTGGAAATTCTCGTTAATACAATCATGTTTCATTTCATATAATCTACTTCAAAATTATTATTAGTACATTATTTTAATATTTTTTTTTATTTTTGCTTCAAACTTAAAAAAAATACTACTTAAAAGTAAGATTATCTTACCTAAGGGTCCCGAGGTACAAGCTTTGCTTAGATCGGCAGTCGAGGGATATCATATGTTATGTATTGTACAGTTTTGAAGGGAATTGAAATAAATACAAATTCTTAAAAACCATTATTTATTTCATTAATATCGTTTATTCAACAGCTGTCACGGTACGATGGTAAAGCATGTGTTGGAACATGAACAGCAGAACCAGGTGACTGACGCCTACTTCATGACTTTTTCGAGGAGCAACCCGTGCAGCAATTCTGCATGCCAGCACATAAGGGACATAACGCATTATCACTGTACTTGGGTAAGAAGTTATTTTTTGTGTTTCTATATAAAACAAATACTAACCATGTTTTATTCTAAACAGAACAAATTAAATAAATGATGATATTTTTTCTTGCTTTTCATAGGAGAACTGTGGTGCAGTAATCTTATCTTCGGAAGACCACCCGTTCAGGAGATTAGAGCATCATCGTCAGCACGCAATCCTTAGTCCTATGTCCCCGAACTTAGCTGCCAGATTTGCGCCAAACTTCACGCCGCAACTTTCGGCACAATTACACCCGAATATGGCGGCGCAATTAGGTCAAGTGCCAAATTTACCCAATCTCCCGCCAAATCTTGCTCAATTGGCACAAATGGCGCCAAGTCTTTCTTCCCAATTAACGCCTAACCTACAGGCGCAATTAAATCTAGGTCCTAACGCGAGTTTAGTGCCCCAACAAGTAAATCCATCAAATTCTCTAGATGAAATGTTTAGTCGGAAGAGGGGAAGACCACCAAAGAATAGAGTGGTTGAAGTTTGGACCGACAACGTGAGTAGCGACAGCAACAGCGACTTTTTACCGTTTATCGATGTAATAATAACGAATTCAAATATATGATTGGTTGAACCGTATTTTGTTACAGGTAACACCGCAAGCTATTTTCACATCATTCAAACTACCAAAAAGCAATCAGTTGCCACCAATAGTACAGTCTCCCGTCATTACAACAGTTGAAGAATTTCCTGTAAGTGATTTATTGTAACATTTGTACCATTTTCATGATGTCTCAGATAAATTTTATATCCTGGCAACGTCATACTTTGTAGGATTAATATGAAAATTAATATTTTGATATTTATCCTCAAAGTTATCTTATGCTGTTAGTCTAACGTTAAAATTGACTTTTCTTCCAGCGAATAAAATTCCAACACTTTGAAGTCTTCACATCACCAGACACATGCAGTCAGTATTACCCTAACTGTCAATTGAGAATGACTAGACTCCATCTCCACTGCTTCAACTGCAGTTTCACGGGAGACACCCACAGCATAATGGAAACTCACATGAGGGAATCTCACTCTATCTCTCCACTCCTCGACGGATTCGACTATTTCTTATCGTACGATCAGTGTGGTGGAAAGAGTTGTTTCAAAAATCAATTGAGATCTCACTTCCATTGTGCGCAGGGAAATAACTGTCCTACAATTTTAACTCTATATTCAGCTTTAGCCACCCATAAGCATGGAAGAGGAACGCCTATTATAAAGAGCGAGGTGGATCAAGAGAAACCATTTGACGAGGCCAAAGATTATTCAATTAAAGAAAGAGCGTCTGCCGACAGCATCAGCTCTTTTAAAGATAGCGAATCTTATACTCCCTCTAATTTCTCAATTAAAAGCGAATTTGAAAGAGATCAAGATAATGTTTCGGGTGAGTAATATTATAATTATTTATACCTTAACTATTACCCATGTCCAAATTATCTTGGATATACATTAAATAGTAGATGCCCTTGATAAGAATAAAATGTTAATAGAAACATTATTCATAAATAACTCTAAAATATCTGTTTATCTGCTATAAAGCATTTGAAAAATAACGAATATGTTATAAATAAACGAATTATATATCCAAATATTAGCAAATAGTAGTATTTGTAAGTAGGACTTGACAAATTTTCATCATTTCAGTAGTAAAAGCGACGGGAACCTTCTATCCGTCGTCGCATCTTAGAAGTAACACTTCGTCACCCTCGCCAAGGAGCATTTATGACGCTTCACCGTCAAAAGACATGAAACTTCGTATGGACTTCGATCAGAAGAGGCCATACGAACCACAGAAGCTTTCAGGACCAACGATACCACCTTCGTGCCATGACCAGACCTGTCCTTTGAATAAAAATGCCGGCGGCATGAATTTGCATTACCATTGTCCACACTGTTCTCAAGCTTACGTTGACTTAAAATTGCTGTTCAGTCACATGGTGAAGAAGCACAGCAACAACATGGAACAGGCACCGGTGGGACTACAAGCCACTAAGGTATGGATGCTATTATTTGATATCTAAATGGAATTATAAATTTCTAATATTTATTTAGGCTATTTCTATTAGTTTGGAGTAAATCTAGACTTTAAAATAATTGGGTTAAGAATTTTGAGAGATTAAAAAACTATTTTATCTTAGATATTAGATCGTTTAACAGTCTATACTAGTTATTGTATTATATTTATATATTATTATATAAATTTTATGTATTTCTATAGGAAACATTGGAAAGAGAATATCCGGAAATTTCTATATTACCTTCAACCGCGGCTTCATCGTCAGTCGCTCAAGTGCCATCACCAAGTCAAAGGCAACCGAATCCTGCTGAACAGGTAGGAAGTGTGACAATATTAATATAATCTTACTATCATAAATTATATATTACTCCTCAAAATTACGTAAGAAGAAACTATCTAAAAATTCAGATTAACAAAGAGTTGTACATTTTATAGGTTCAGGCAGTACAAAGTCTACTCCTTCAGCAGTATCTAGCAGGAGGACGTAAAGGTAGTCTCCAAGACCAGTTGAAGATGCAGCAACAGTACACCGCGTCTCTAGCCGGGTTGCCGGGGTTGGCGCAAGTTGCATTATTCTCACAGGGGTGAGTATTAATTGTTGTAAGAATCGATTACTAAAAATCTAAACTATGAAAATTTTAATGTGGAGAAAATTTGATCTATTAACATTTTCATTCAATGGTTAATTTCATTGAAGTAACAATTCTATGGAGTAATTGATTTCAATTATTTCAGAGGTTCCCCGTTCCCTCTATATCCAACTATGCTGTACCCGCCCGAACTTCTGCTGGAACAAAGTTTGCTGCAAGGTCACGGGTTACCGCCCGGATTGGACAAAGAAGCGGAAATGATAGCGAAATCGTGAGTGTAACTTATCATCCGGCTGTAGAAATAATAATACCTTAGTATATTAATACTGGTGCCAATTTTGGCCCGTCTCTGTTACCGGAGATCGTCTAGGTTCGCCACCACCGCAGTTCCATTTCTGCCGTCAAGCAGTAGTGTGGAAACATTGCTGTCCCACTTTAATGGTAGTATTTTAAAGTAAGCTGTATCTAGTGACTTTACTGGAAGAAGGAGAGACTTCTTTTTTCATCTTTTGTCTCAAGACGATGAGGACAAATTGCTGCAGTGTATCAGGCGCATCATTTACCTTCAATTAAACATCCAGCTCATTTTGACGCTTCATCAAATAAAACAAACACATTTATCAATTTGGTTCAATTTTAAAATAAATACAAATATCTGATACAATAATACTAACTGGAGATTTAAATAACTTGTTACCTAGATTTCGTTTGATAGTCACCTAAACTTGTAAAGAACATTTAAAAAATATTAACAAAGGAATACTTTGGCCAGTATGTATATGATCAGTTGAAATATTTCAAGTTCTAACTTGGTGATATTGTTAGCAGACGCACACACACGAGCCGAGGTCCTCACATGCGCGTTATGAAGGACGAACCTATCCCCGAAGGGTACCTTAGGTTCAGGTTTAACGAGGATTGCGCATACCAACATTGCGGCTACCGGTGAGTAACTAAGCTTTTGAAGTGATGAGTAAAAGAACGAGATAGCTACAGAGATTATGATTTTAAGTAAGCAGTGGTCCGCCGTCAAACAGTAGTCAACGAACAGTATTGTGTTCCGGTATAAAGGGCGTTGTAGTTACCGGTAATACATATCTAAAAGGCGACAATTACAATTTGTGAAGTGTATAGCATCCTAACGTCGTGTTGTTACGAGCAGGCAAGAGCTTCATTAAATGGAAAGGTCGGTCACCCAAGAAACAAAAATTTGTGTTGCTCGTTGAAAACTAAAAATTCCATGGCTTCTTTAAACGAAAATACTATAAATTTCTCTGTAAACTATTATTACGAAAACTTATCTAATAAAGTAGTTATTCATATTACTTAATTTTTGTTTATTACAACTTATTAATATTTTTAATGTTTTTCAGAGAGCACCAGACCCATTTCCACTGCACCCGCAAGGACTGCGGCTATTCGTTTTGTGATAAGACCAGATTCGTTCAACATACCGCCCGCCATGAGAGGTAGGTTTATAGCATGAATTGGGCCAGGTATTTTCTTTATACTTCTTCTTTCTACAATGGTGTAATACTTGACCTCTATTGGACCTGGTGTTGTTGCGCTTACCTTGGACACTTCGGCTTTTATATGTCGATAGCTGGAACAATGCTATGTGGGGAATTCGGGAAACTTTACGACTAATATTAATAACCACGCCATCTATGTCTTATCTGTAGAAATACCACAGGTCGTTGCTTTCGATGGTAGGAATGTTTGTATGATGGCCGATAGATGGAGTAACTATAGAATAGTGATATCCTTGAAAGATTTAAACTGTAATTATTAATTTTAATATATTGTTTAATGATAGTTAATGCAAGATTTATTAATTTTATACTCTTTTCCTGCGAGGACATAAAAAAAATCTGTTTAGTGAAATACTTTTAAAGAAACATATACGTAAGTCCAGTAAAGGACGACCATCGGTTAATGATGAAATATATTTCTTTAAATAGCTCTCTTTTTGTTCCCAATCCTGGAACTCGACACTTTCTCATAACGAGAGTCATCCGATCGTCTACCATGTTAGCAAAGCAGTTGTTTTTAGAACATGCCGGTTTCTTCGAACGGAAGCTTAAGCACAATGGAAATTGAATCCATACCTCATCATAACTTATACGTATAAAAACGTTTATATTTTTAACAGACTGGACACACTCATGGGTGGAGACTTCCAGCAGTACAGGGCCAACGTGTACTGCCAGCGACCTGAATGTCCACATGCCACTACATTTGGTAGGATTTGTACATTTTTTTAATAGTAATTATAAAAGAGTAACAGAATTGAGAAATTAATATAAATAGTGGTAAATTTCCTAAAATTTATATTACAATAAAATCCAATTTCGCATACTCTGTAAGTTATTGTTCTCTCACCTACCTTCTATTTCTCTATTATATGTAAAGACATTGAATCATAAGTTATTTCTTAACTTGATTGCAAGTATCAAAGTTATCTGGCTAATACAAACTTAAACTATCCATGGAAACAATTTATGAAGTAATAAAGTTATAGTATCATATCAACTCACGATTACTACAACTACTCACAAGCTTCAGTCAATAAATTTTTAACAGTTCATTTTCAATATATTCAAGTTATAAAAATCATACTTAATTTAGGGACTAAAAAGTTTCTAACTAGCCGATAAAAGTCTACTATTGGAGATAGGCCTCCCCCAAATTGAGTTATAATGTTCATTTATTTTATTTCTTTTGCAAGATTTTTATTTAATCTATTACCTTATTTAATTAGTTATTGAAATAGATTATTAACACGAAAAATAGGTTAATGGAAGATTTATTTTTTATGAAATGATAGTATAACATCTGTAAATTAGTATTTGATTATCTTATAATGATCTTCACTGATGAAGAATAGAAGAGAGAGTATAAGAGGATGAGCGCTATGAAGTTCCGGGACCGCAAGACTAATCTCTTTTCGTACAAAAGAGCTCTAGAGGCTTGTGTACGCTGGTTGTCAGATGTGTATTTCCTCTGTATGTCCATTCATCTAACTCTGATCTGGTTGACCCCAGGAACAGGACAGAACAAGGCTTCACACTTCCACTGCCTCAAGTGCGACTTCGTGTGCACCGACACCAACAAGGTAGTAGCGCACCGCCGCCAGCATCAGAAGCTCGACTCCATCCAGGCCGCTGGATTCGAGAAGTTTCCACCGAGCAAAGGTATCGAAAATTTAATCATTTATTAGTTCATTTTTTTAAATTAAAATATTTAGCCGTCGACGGAAATTAATGGATGGAATTGGTTTTGAATTTTTATGGAACTTAACTGCACATATATATATATATATATATATATATATATATATATATATATATATCTAAATTTAGGTACATTATTTCGATAGATTCAGGTAATTAAGAAATATCAAAAATGTTACAAAATTTACCGAAATAATTTGTTATTAATATCATAATTTTAATATTAAAAAAAATTAAGTCTATATTTCAATATAACGTTGGTGGCCTCCTCGTTACCTGAGAACACCTCTAATGAGAATGTATTTTCAGGATGTGGTTACGAACCGCAGTGCATACACAGCAAGAAACAAACCCACTATCACTGTCTGCAGTGCGGTTTCGCGGTGTTGGGCCTGTCGCAGATGACCTCGCACAAGTACAAGCACCAGGAGGCGAACCTCGGTCCATCTACCAGCGCCACCAACTGACGCGCGCTTTCACACCAACGGCGACAAAGTTATTCGAGATTAGAACATTTGAACCGGTGTTTGTAGAACTTGTGAATCGAACGGTACGGATGATGGAGAGGAAACGTGAGGATGAGCTTGCTTGATAGATAACGTTTGATTAGATCGTTCTCGAAACGCTTAAATGCAAAAGTATAAGTGTCCATCTGAAACTGTGCCTTAGACGCAAACTAAATACGATATTTAGGAGCTCACGCGAAAACCCGTGTGCCAAAATATATATATATATATATACCTATAAATAGAGTTGTGTGTTCAAATACGCGATGTTGCATTTTGCATTACAAATTGTAATTAATTATAGATTTACAAAAAAAAAAAATACTATTTGCATGTTAAAAGTGTGTATTTTCCTAAATCCCGACCAATTTTAGGTGATAGTTGATTATTAAAAAAAAAAAACTATTTATATTTATTACTTCCCCAATAAAAGACATTTTTACGAATAGTATTATTAATTTAGATTTTTCGTAAAATGAAGGCAATATAAATGTTGGGTTCTAAACGCCATTTTGTGCCTGAACGGAATACAAAGGAGACAATACCCCCCTTGTGATGGTTTCTGGACGACGGCGATGTGAAACGAAGTCGAAAGCAGCTATCGCGAGTGTTGCCAGAAGCTAACACGGGAACCGTAGATTAAAAAGAAAAATATATTGAAAGATAAAATATTTAACAGAATTAAAAAAAAAAACGTCAATTTTATAAACATTGTAAATAAGTATATAGAATATATAACGAAAATTATTAAAAAAAAAAAATACAAAAAACATTTATGTTAAAATGATTGTTAAAGATTTTCGATTAGTGTGATGTATAAAAAAAAAAAAAAAACCAATCGATCGGATACTAGTGTACAGAAAAAGGAGTGCTAATATTTGTGATTCATGAGGTAGCCATAAAATGCCATATAACTTCTTAACCATATTTTTAGAAGTAACGTTAAAATTAACGATAAAACTCTTCATTGAATATCGATAGGTTCCGGTTTGGAATAGACACTTCATCGCCGTCGCGCACCAGCTACTGCACCGTTTATCAGCATAGGACAGCACCCACCAAACCCGTACAGCGGGCCGGCTGGATTACCTTTGCATTCCCGACATCAGATTCCCGGCGTCCATTCCCATGTTAGTTTTAGCAGCGGTTCCATGACCAGCTCGTGACCAAACCGTTTTGAGTCCTATTCCTAGCTTTTATCAGTATTTTTGTAGTATAAGCCTTTTCTCCTATTGTTCCTATCGTCTGAACTCTTTCTTTGACGACCTCTTTGTATACCGCCAACTGGTTTTTTTTTTAAATTAACTGTTCAGCTATAGTCTGGAATATTTCTCTCGATTTTTCTCGAATGTTCTATTAACATAGCCCGTGCCATAAAACGTTTTAGTCATGGTTTTGAGATTAATTTTACTTTTCTAGGTTCAGCCGTTGTGATAATCATGTTTTTTTTTATATCTAAATAATATCTTTTATTGATAATTGATTTTTTTTTTTTGCATGAAACTAAATGACCTGCAGTGTGACAGCCCTCTGTTTCCGCAATAGGAACTCGTGATCTTCTCTAATACAACAGGGTCAGAGGCCATTTATCCGCTACACTGGCCAAGTGCGAGTTGGCGGATGTCACGTGATAAATTTAATAACATTATAAACAAATTTCAACTGTCGCAGCTGAGCATTTTATTATTTTAAAGTTTTTTTTTTATTATTCGCATCATTATTGGTTGTTACGATTCTTTGTTTTGTTATGTAATTTTACGTTTTATCTCCCTCTTAAGTTTTCTCTATCGCGAAACTCTTTTTCTCCCTCTCTAATTATATTAATCGATTATTTATGTATTATTTAGCTTAGCGTAAATTTTAGTTATTTAAAAAGAAATTAATTTAAACTCTGATATACAGTATTTAGTCGGCAGAGTATTATATCGCACGGAGTGTTGACTGTGTAAATGTTTTGAACTGGGTATTACCGAGTGTTTCGTACAAAATATAAAAAAAAATTTAGAACGGTTTTTGTCTTAACACCGTGTAATCAGTGTCGGAGTATATACGAATTATAACAGTTTCCTTTGTTTTGTAATTTTTTTTTCTTTTGAGATTTAAAAATTGATTGGTATAAAATAGTTTAGTGTTGTTTACCTCATGAGTTCTAGAAATTAAATGAGAATATCTAAAAGTTTGATTGGTTTTATTCACAACACCTTTATTAGTTTGCGGAGTGCTCTGAACGATGGTCACGATATCCTGACCGTCAGACGGACCGGAAATCAGAGGTTATGGAGGATGTCATCTAAAGCTAGCGAAGTGCTTTATGAGATGATGATACAAGCGTGACGTTCACATGATGATGATTAAATACATAAATAAAAAACTATTTATTGCCTTACATTACTATTACATATAAATTTTTATCTATGGTCTATTGATAAGACAAGGAGACGGCTCAGCTAATGCTGACTGGAACAGCAACTCCGATCAGCGCTGGTTTTCAGTCTCCCCTTGCTTCTCCATTTAGGCGGAAGTTTTATAATGGGGACCTACTAGGTGATATTAATTATATCATTGTAGAACTATCTGTCACTGGTGGTAACTTTCAGCATATCATCATCAGCCGATAGACATCCATTACTGTACATAGACCTCTCCCAAAATTCCCTACAACGGGTTGATACTCATATGAAGGAATTGAAGCCATTTCCCACCACGCTGGCCCGATGCGCGTTGGTGGGAGCCAGAGCCTCGTTTGTTGATTAGCAGGGTGCACCACGAGCAGATGAGCTGGGCTTGGATCCATTGAGTTGTTGTGGGACCCCTTACAGCCCCTGCCTATACCAACATGGAACTAGTTGAAATGATATACACTGCACTATATTATGCTCATCGCCTTGAGACATATATTAAGTCTCGTTACCTCAGTAATTTTACTAGCTACAGCGCTATTCAAACCGGAACACAGTAACGTTTGCACAGTACTGTTTGTCGGCAGCAATAGGAGCTGCGGTGGTACCTACCTAGACGGTTTCCGACAGTATAGCCTTACTAATAAACTACATAGAATGACTAGATTTTCATCTTTTTGTCAAAGGTCAATGATAACGATTTTAATAATAAACAGCTGACTTAATGTACCCACTTCTGGGACTCGGAGCCTTATGCGGGTTGATAGATGACACGTCCACCAAAACTGTTCTTGGAACATGTCGGTTTTCCGGCGATGGTATATTTTACCGAAAACGGATGCTGTGTGGGGATTGAACCCGTGCCTCTTGCAGTCAAGCTATTACGACTTTCAATGAGCTGTTATGATAATATATAGTATCTAAATATTATATATACTTTATCGCGCTCTTTAAAAAGTAACTAAAAATAAATTTCTAATAGTCCTTCTCAGTGATATTCGTCCTCATTGCCGAAACACCCACGCGCCCTTTAAAAATGTGTTGGGGGTTAGTTTCGAAGAACCTGACAATGTATTACGACAACAAAAACCAGTTTAGAGTCTTTTTAAAAATACTATGTTATATAAAGTATGCTAAAATCTGAATCGATTATAAAATTTCATAGCGATCAGATTAATACCACGCAGTTATCTAATATAAAATTGGTGGTGAATGGTGGTGAAGCTCAATTTAAATACTATGCCTCTCATATGTTGTAGAATTTATGATGTATATATTATATATGACAGCAGGTCAAAGTATATTGGAGTAGGTCGACAGACAAAGTACGAATAATTGTGTAATTGTAATAACAAGGTTATTACATATAAATATATTAAAAAAAAGCTATAAAACATCTTTTATAACCAAATCTAACTGGTGGTAGCTCTTTGTTGACTATGTGGGTAGGTACCTCCGTCAGTCCTGTAGTCGCGGACTAGTAAGAATAGGATTAAAGTAAGCTCTGTCTTTTGTAGAAGGCGACTAAAAGGGTCTACGAGTTTCGCGGGCCTCAGAGTGGGGGCTTTTATAACTCAAGCGAATCTGCGTGGGACAGGGTTGGGTTCAACGATGGTGCCTAGGAGGGTTAGGCTCCTCCTCAAAGATGTGTTAACACAAACACGTAGAGGGGCATCGGTGCGTTCTATAATAGATCCCGAAGCCTCTTAGAATGCACTGATGCAGACCACTGAGAAGGTTTAAGTGAGTAAAAATGTCAAGTAATCCTAACTCCTCCCCAGAAGTAGGGTATCTTTCGAAAATTTCCTCTCCAAAACCAAAAAAAGGTAGGTACTACGGCAGCGCTTATTGCAGCCGACAGACAGTAGTGTGCAAACATAACTGTGTTGCGGTTTGAAGGGCGCTGTAGCTAGTGTAATTACTGGGATGAGACTCAACATCTTATTTATCAGGCGATGAGCACAATGCGATGCAGTGTATACCACCCTAAGCAGCGCCACGTTGTTATCGGTGAGTGTACCATCAGGTGAAAGTCTCGCTCGTCTCGTCGCTTAAAAAAGGGGGCGTGGTAGCTAACCAAGTAAATAAGTCTTCATAAAATGTGGTTACAGTATCCAACCAGGGACATTCGTTTTAAATGTTAAGCTTAAGTTAAGTTTAAGTTTTAAGGTCTGTGTGCCGGAGACCGTCTCGGTAGGTACCACTGCAGCTCTTATTTCTGTCACCAACCGTAGTGTGCAAAAATTACTGTGCTGCAGTTTAAAGAGTGTCGTAGCTAGTGATATTACTGGGGGACATTACTTGTTATATGTGAGACGACAAGCACGATGTGTTGTAGTGTATATATCCTAACTGGCACCAAATTGTTATGGATTGAGGAGTAAGTAGACAAATGATATTGAAAATGAATGCTATAAATAAGTTCCTCTCCTTTCCCGTTAGTCGTCATTTACGACTTATTCTTAAAGTACCTACTTTCGAAGGTCGGTTACCATTGAGGCATTCAGAACTTTGTATACCTTGACCGAATCAGAGACAGAAAGGATTGTACCAAGTTGATCGCCAACCTTCACTAGTTGGAGAGGCACTTTAAGAACAAGAAGATACCTTGACCCTGACAAGTAAATAATAGCTGCTCGTTCCAACCCGTAGATAAATTATTTAACTAGGGTATTCTTCTTCGGCCCACAATTCGCTTTCCCTGATTCTTCCCGTTTACGATGAGCTGCAGCAGTTGGTATTTATGTTCAGTACTAGGTCGCCTAAATATTCTAGTTTTTATTTCTTCGTTGTGTATAACAAAAAGATTTCTCCCTCGTGCATTTTGTGATTACAATTTTAACTTTATATCTCCCGGGTATCCTCAGTATTCTTCTCTATGCCTACATCTGGAAAAATTACGACTCCGGGAGGTTAAAATGGCGGTGGGTATATTCAACCTCATCTCCTAAACGGGGGTTGTAACTATCTAAAGGGTATAAAGTCTGTAGTATACAGACTTTTCCTCATATGGTTTTACATGTATATAAACACAGTTTAAAATAAGGCTATATATCTTCTAGTTCTTTCTTATAAAGCACTAAAACTAACTGATTAGTAAATTTACTAATTGCAGTCTTTGTCATAAAGTAAACAAAGTATTGTCTGCACACTATTACTAAGTAGGGGGATGAATAGATAAGACTGCTATCAAGAACTTAACACAACAGAGTATATAAAAAATGAAGACTACCCTTTGAAACATTTATTCCCCACAAATTATTCGTAAACAAACAGTCATTTTTTGATATTTTATCGTAAATTTAAAAATGCAATACGTTACATAGACGTGTACATATACAAATTGATATATACATATATACGTATATATTGGTTAACCTAAAACGTAACATACCGGCCATCGGCGCTTTACCACTGTCCCCGTGTCGGACGGATCAACGACCAAGTAAACGTCGACTTAAACTTTAAAGTTAATCTCTTTCTCTAATCAGTGTTACCAAGATCAGCTGATTTAATTTATAAGCAATATTTACATTTAAATTTGGATAATAATACATATAGTATACAAATACTTTGTTAGGAATGAAGACTAAATTACTAACAACGTCAATTAGAAATTCATAGAGAATTAAAAAATAATTATATAAGTATATAATAATTAATTAAATGGTTAATAATGTGCAATTCGATCTGATTTTCAATAGTAATGATATTGGAAATGAAAACAAGCTCGTATTAAGGTCCATTATTCTCAAAGGTTCTCTCCATAATTAGATGTTGGTAAGTTACTTAGCTCGTCTAAGTTATACAGGATTAATGTAAAATTATTACAATTATATTAAGAGTTGTTTAGGTAGTTATGGTACAGCAGCATCGTTCATACAACTAAGTATTTAATACTGTGTTGAGTAAGGGCATTATGTAATAAATGAAGTTATGATAGACTTTACACTGAACAGGTAGGTGTGTCCCCAACCTGTTGAACGGTTTTGAAAAAAAAATAATTCTGATCGCCCAAGATTGCACAATTGGTGATAGAGCACAGCCGTACCTCCCCTGGCCCCACTCCCTCCCAAACCCCCGCGGTGGTCCGATCGATACGACGCATGCGCGCACACGGCCGCAGTATTGAATGGGACCATTCATCGTATCTTCAGAATGAAGCGTATACTTATACGTACCCCGTAGCGCTGCGTAGCTCCGCGTAGCGCCGTGTATGTACATGCTACTCCGCTACGAACAAGCGGATGAATCGGCAACTTGAATCGGACTTACAGAATACATTTTCAATTACATTATATAAAATTTAATTTCAATATAATTACTGGTAGACTTTCTCTTATCATAATCTTAAACTCCATCAATTCTTCAACTCGTACAGTTCACTCGATCCTCATATAGAACTCCTTACATGATCACATTAATGAGCACCTACCACGGTAATGATTGTTACGTCTGTCCATAATGATATAGGGCTAGTCGCATTGGGCCAGCGTGGTGGGAAACGGCCCAAATCCCTCCATATGAATCTCTACCCAATCGTGTAGGAATCTTTGTCTAGCAGTGGATGTCTATCAGCTGATGATGATATTATAGCCATAATCGCTTTTAGACATGTTAAATCTCATTACCACGATAATTTTAAGTACAACACCTTTCAAACCAGATCACAGTAATATTTTCACACTGCTATTTTGCGGCCCTGCACTTAATGTTTATCTTTATAAATTGTCTTGTTTGAAATTTATAACTTAAATCAGTAACAGTAAATAATTATTATTTTATAATATTTACCGGAAACCAAACCATAGAGATGTTTAATATTCATTCTTAGAATGTTATATTAATTCTCTTGATTGTGGACCCTTACGTGGTTTCCAAGTAGATCTGCGATCCTTCAAATTTCAAATTTCACAAAATTTTAATGTTTGTCTTTTCCTTGTTTCCTATGAACTTGTTATCAAAACAAAACTTTCCCTTAACATTATTTGATTCCTCTAATTGAAACTTTTAGACAGAGGCGCGCCCTTTATATAGGCAAATAAGCACTGCTCCATCATCATCATCAGTCGATAAACGTCCACAGTTCGATATAGGCCTCTCCCAAAGATCTCCACGTCGATCGGTCCCGCGTTGCTCGCAACCAGTGGGTTCCCGCGATTCTCACCAGGTCGCCGGTGCACCTTGTTGGAGGGGTCCCAACACTACTTTCACCACGCGGACGCCACTCGAGGATCTTACTGCCCCATCAGCCGCCGGTCCTTCGATTAAAAAAGCGCTCCACAAGCCTAAAAATAATCTCTCAAGTCACCCAAAAGGTTCGCAAATATGATGAACTGAAATTGGTAAGTTTATTTTCAAGTATAGTTAAGCACAGAGATTTTAGGTGTGGTGTGCATACATTTTTTTTTATTTAATGAAACGACGAGACAAAGGGTCGTTCACGTGATAGTAAGTGAAACACCCGCTCATTACAATGTGGCGCTAGCTAAAATGGTCTGCACTGCACCATATTGCGCTCGTCGCCTTGGGACATAAGATGTTAAGCATCATTACCCCAGTAACTACATCAGCTACAGCGCCCTTCAAACCGGAACACAGTAATGTGTACTGTTTGTCGGCGGAAATAGAAGCTGCGGTGGTACCTATCTCGGCGGTGTCCAGCAACAGAGACCTACTACCACGTTTCACTGAGCCTCTTCACGTGTATATATTCTTCAAGAGCAATTATTTTGATTAAAGGCAATCGCAAAGTGTTCAGACGGAAATGATTGATCGCATTTGGTCAGAATTGGATAAAAAAAAAAGTTAAGCGCGAAACGGCCTATTTTAGTCTCATCGATCACATCTCCGTTCCAATATCGACGATCCGCAATACCTACAGTATTCCCTAAACCTACAACGAATTGGGACAAAGGTTGTTACGGTATACCTTCACACGTTATCACGTGATAGTTATACACGGTTGTACAGTGGGAAGGGATACCTTATTTATACACCACAATCTTCAATGGATACATGATAGAAATCGCAATAATCTAGTAGCTTGTTTGCAATCTTCTAGTCCTGCATTCGTAGGCTTTTTTAAGTTAGATAACTTATAAAAATTCACGATACTTTTTCAAATTAAATTTAAGTATTTATTAATGTAATAAAAAATATCACTTTCCGCTTAATTCACATGAATTCAATCATGTTTTATTATTTCCGTCTATCAGTTTCTTCTGAGAAATTTCGAAATCAGTTTATCCGATTTCGTCGACTCTCATTAAACTATACTAAATATGTTAAGCAACAACAAAGGCTTTTATATGTAAAATAAGTAAGTACGGTTCCTCTAATAAAATAAAAACTTATAAAAATACAAATTAATTACGATTCTGTGTTATTATCAGCAAGTATTAGAATTAGTATGATAGAAAAAAAATTTTAGTAGTGAGAAGCGTTGTAGAGAATATAAATAGTTTTGTTATCAGTAATAATAAAAGAAAAAAATTACAAACACATCTCCTTGTTTAAGCTAGTATAAATATAATAAGTCTAAAGATGATGCTGCGATAGTTAAGTTGTTTACACAACGTCACATTAAACAACAAAATATGATATATTTGATTTGGGTAGTAATTTGTTATCGTTTTCATTGAAAGATTTGTCTTAATTGAAAGATTTTTCTATACTAGATCGGTTTGTGGTTAAGATGCTGCAGTTTATTTGACCAAATGTAATGATTATCAGCTGACAGACGATTTCGGCAACCCCAAAGATTCCTATATTTCAGATTTATACTTATATGTCTACCTTTATCTTGTAATATCTTAAAATTTGAGCTATTTTCGACCACGCTGGCCTAATAAGGGTTGGTAGGAGCCGGAGCTTATTCCTTGATTAGCAGAGTGCACGATGACCAAGCGAGGTGGGCTTAGATCCTGTTTGTAGTTGTGCGGGGATCCTTACTACCAAATAAAATATGATTTTACATATAAATATAAAGCAACGTGTTGTATGTAACAGGGCGATTTAATTTAAAGTTTGATACGCAAACAATTGATGGAGGGCGTGGGGGTGAGGCTCGTCGAAAGTCAACAGCACATCAATTTATTCGGGGAATTGTTTCTGGACGTTGATGAATACAGTTTGCTTTCATTTTGAATTTAAATTACACTCGTTTTGTGGGCGCGTTAGTGGTTTAAATAAAGTTATGTCTAGTGAAATATTGCTATCATTCAATTTAAATAGATATTTGTATATGTAGCGGTTTAAGTGTATAAGCTCCATTCAATCAAGTCCATTTACTGGTTATCTGAAAGAAATCTTTAATGGTTATACTCTTATGTCTTTCAGTTACTTTAGAGTATATGAAATATTTAATTTTTTCAAGAACTAATGCACTGTAATACAGTATTTTTAATTTATTTTTACTGTATACAAAAATCATTACAATATCTCCTGCTCTGCGAAGACTGGATATGTGTTATTTCAATCCACAAAAATCCCCTAGGTACTAGATTTAGAGCGTTGCGACAGGAACCTAGATTTACGCTGCTAAGTAGGGAGGGTTGTAACACTCCTCAGCCCCCTCGGTATGCTACAACAACCACGAGACCACTTCGTGCTTGTCATCCCCCGTGTGCCCATCTATAAAAATGGAAACCATTCCAATTATAATAATTATCGCCCTATATCTATACTCTCAGCCTTAGATATAATTATAGAAAGATATTTTGGAAATAAAATAAACATCTTTATGAGTTTTCAAAAACAAAACTTCACAGTTATTATCTCGTTTTACTGATGAGATAAATAACTCCCTAATCTACCCACCGACCACGTTTGATACACTTAAAGAACAAACACTATTTAAAAAATTATTGCAGAAATGCATATAAGGCCCACTCTTAAGCCTAATTAATAATTATCACACAAATCGTTTTACTGCAGCGAAACTGTCAGATCAAATTGGTAATTTATTACCAACTGGAAGACGGACAGCCCAAGGATCGATTCTCGGGCCTTTGGAATATCTTCCTTATGTAAATGATATGGCTAGTGTTGTAAAAAAGCCGACGGTTTATCAGTATGCTGATGGCACGTGTCTAGTGGTGTCAGAGATGTTATGCAGACGCAAATGGAGCTGCAGTGTGATTTTGATATGCTGTGTAAATGGGCGCAGGACGGCGGTCTGGTGATAGACTTCCAAAAAGCAAAGCTCATCCACATACACAACAGGACTATCACCAGATCGCTTATAGTGTACACCATGGCTGCTTACACAAAGCCCAAACTGTACTTGTCCACACGTAGTCAGTACCAATAGCCATGTGTATGTTGGACTCAGTTGATGCACCGTTTTGTTGGAGATTGCATAAAGATCATGTATGTACTAAATTAAGATCGATGTTATGTAAGCTTGCAATACTTAATATCTACCGTTTAAAATCTTGAAGTTGCTGAACTTGTCCCTGGCTGATACGGTTATAAGCTACGGCTTGGATAGCTACGGTAGAACATATAAATCATATATTAACGAGATGTATAGACTGCAAGTAAGGATACTTAAAACTATTGTGACTTATAAAGTTATAAACAAGTACAATGTACATGATCAAATAAAATTATTAATAGTTAATAATTATACTTACTTAGACTCGTTCGCAGAGTACATACATTCATCTAATTTGAGAGAGCTCGAAGCGAAGAAAAAATTTGTGGTCCAGAAATACAACAATATCTGGTACCACATACCAGTATTTTTTTATTATATTATATCGAATTGTATAAATACCACCAGATATCCAGGATATTGTTATATTGTCCGGATCACACAGAGGGATGTTAAAAAGATGGCTCATTGCAAACCAGCCCGGATATGACTTAAGTTGCAGCTAGGCCACGACTGTATTATCCAGATAAACCCTTACTGGTTTTCGGGTAATAATAGTGTATTTTTTGAAAATATTTTTTTGTGTCAAGGTATAAATGAAAAAAAAATTAACGGTGGACTCGCTTGGTGCACAATGTGGGCTTTATCTTCATGCTCGCTAGCTCGAAGATCCTTTTAGTCGCCCTCTACGATAGGTACGGTAGATCGCTGGTCTGATGGTTAGACCTTACGCTCTTCATTGCAAAGGTCGCGGGTTTGAATCTCGGCATGTAACAATAACTTTAATATTTAAGTTATGTACATTTGTGAACTTTAGTAACAACAGCGAAATACAAACGGTGAAGTAAATCATCGTGAGGAAACCTGCACAGGGACTAGGATTTATTCTAAGGTGAGTGTGAAGTCACCAATCCGCATTGGGCCCGCGTGGTGATTATGGCCCAACGCTCTCGTATTGCTCCAAAAGTGGGGACGTAAATTGTCTCTTAAGGCTGGGCTTATCCTAGACGTACTCTCAATATCGCGTGTTTGATAGAAAATGAAATCACTACACATGTTCGAGCACTTTTCAAATGTTACGACAGTTAATTACTTGCGTGGGTGGTTTTCGATTACCAGGTCCTTTATTTCGACCATCAGGGCGTATAGCAATAAATGTCGTTTCCACCGCAGACGTATTGAGTGTTCGCGACGTACTCCTAGCTGCGGCTATTTACTGCAAACAACAGCGGCCACCGGACTACTTTATTAGTCCACACTGATAGAGAAAAGCGGAAATAAACACTAAAATCTCTGTGTTATCATATACAACATTTAAAGAGGAATCGATTGAATCATATTCAGCTACTGTATACCACCAATGTATTAAAAATTACCAAATTTCATCCGCTTCATGTTCTGGAAACTTCCACAGCATAATAAAATGCGGCAACGGTAATTCCATTATCATACATTATCTTCTTCTTCGTCGGTATCTCTCGACAGAGTGGTCGTGCACTTGACTTCAGGTGTTGGTCGCTAGCTTAACACGTCGCAATTCCTCAGTGTTGGTCGCCTTCCTAGTGCCTGATCCATTTACCCCCATCTATTTAAAGGCAACGTTACTTCAACCAGAACTAGACTTCTGCATAAATAGGCCCAAAATTATGATTTAATTACAAAACTGTGTATCTATGGAAACACATTATAAGTTCTCTTTTAGACATAAAAAAAAAAATTAATAAATATACACTGTAATTTAGACTAGTGATTCCTATCATCATCATTTCACTCCCAATCAACTCCCAATAGAACCAGTCTGATGTCATCTGTATACATTCCCAGTGAACTCAGTCGATTCACTAGATTCGACTAGTGAATTTACTTATTACCAGTAATCGCTAACAGTGTGGACCCACAGTTTGCGTCCACGTCCATTGCTATACGCCGCACGACCGCTGCACTTTATTACATTTAGAATGATAGACAATTTTCTTTCTGCTTCAGTTTCATATAAGTTCCGAGGTCGTTTCGTTTTACTTTGACGTTGGTGAAGATCGTGGGAGGAAGGAAGTCTCTGCTGGTTCGTCTCTGTTGCCGGAGACTGTCTACTTCTTTTCGAAGCAATACGACATGGGGGCCTTTAAGAAAAGAGAGTATTATTCCCTTTAAGGTTGTCAACGCGGCCGGGATTCTTTTGGTGAAGCTATTGTCCATAGGTTTCGGTGATAACTTTCCACCAGGTGTTCTGTTCTCTCATTAGCCCACCCTTCCTATAAAAAAAACAAGGGTAGGTACCATCGTAGCTCTTAATTCTACCGCCAAACAGAAGTGTTGTGGCTAGTGAAATTACAGGACTGGATTTGAAATTATAAACTGTTGACTTTGATTTGGCAGCTGGATGCAGGTGGCGCAGGATCGATCGATGTGAAGATCTTTGGGGGAAGCCCATGTCTAGCAGTGGACGTCTGTCGGTTGATGATGATGATGATGATTTAAAACTTCAAAATACTTTTGTCTCGAGGCGATGGACAATGTGGTGTAGGTCATCTTAACTTACGCATCTTTGTTATGGGCGGGCGTACCACTTACCATTAGATGCTTCGTCGAATAAAAAAAAAATTTTCTTGATAAGAGTAACTTTGAATATTTTGGGCGATAAATTAGTGTTTAGATTGTTACATCTAATTATAAGTTTTATGATCTCCATTCACAGCAAACATTTCTTAGAGCCATGGTCCAATACACGATAGATCATCATCATCTATGATTAAACCGTGATTCAATTTAAAAGAAAAACTTTTAAGGATTTATAGTGAAATATTTTGATCAAAGATTTCTCGAGAGGAAAGACTTGCCGTTAAAAATATCTCTACTGCAAACCAGTAATAGGCAGATAAACTATATCCGCGCTCCGGTTTGTTAGACGTAGTGATCCATTGTAGGATAAGTCTTTTAAAGCATTTCAGATAATAAGATTTACAGGAAAACATGTTAAAGCCTTTTTATTCAATACAGTACACCAAGAAATTGTGCTCTGGTGCCCGTTACTTACCTGATGAATTTTTCTTTTATTTTATTTTATAACAAATAGCTTTTCTACGTGAATTATTTGGATATCAGTACTTTTTACAGCTAAAACATATTCATCTATCTTAAAAATCAATACCATGAGGTGCTTGGAGTCATTGGTATCAAACTAAGCTGTGTTTTGTGGGATACATTAGAAAAGACTCATGTCCATTATTAGACGTTCAGCAATTAAGATGGTGACGGTAATGGGTCTTCTCAATTCATCTAGCACTATCCCATATACAATAGAAGATATAGTGTGAGAAGAGGACCGTGCTGCTTCCTGCTAGTATGCAGCTTTAACAATAGATCAACGACAACACCCACTTAGATTGATATCTAGACATTGTAACAGGATACAGTGATAGGTTCTCAAATTAACCATTCAAATTCTAGGGTAGGTAGCAATATGGTATCATTGAAATGACCATGAGAGTATAAAGACAGGTAACAGTTATAACCTCTAATTTTCCGAGGGTAGATGATCGAGTAGAATAAGAGATATATATATATATAAAAAAATAGAAGATTATAAAAACTTACCTCCACGTTGTTGTTACGAAGAACTGTACTAAGAAGGAAATGTACACTGTCTTCTTAATATCCTATTACATAAAAATGATAAGTGCTCAGGATGTCCATGTCGAATATTTTACAATGTGACGTAGCTATTCAAATGATTACAATAATCGTTACAGTAGTATAAAAAAATAAACAAACATTCGACTCCATTCGCATGCGGGCAGTTCACAATTGTTGAGGGTCCGTAAAATAAAACAAAGGGAAAGATAACGCCGTCGCCAACAAGGGAGTGAATTCTATTTAACCCTTTGTTTCCACCGGTTGCGCCGGAATGGTTCAAAGGTCTGGAACATTTGATACGCCATTTTATATTGCTCTAGCGCTATTGAAGTAAAACAGTTTTTGTGCGAGTGTTATAACATTTTTTTTTACTGACTCTATAGCGCAGCGGCTAACTCTGTTGTCTTCTGACCGCATAAGAGAGTCTAAGTATTCTGGGCGAACACATTTCAATAACATCAGCATTATAGAGCTGTCACCGACATAGCCCAAAATATTGCAAGATTTAAGTGGCAGTGGGCAGGGCACTGCTTGCAGGACCGGCAGCCGATGGGGCAGTAAGGTCCTCGAGTGGCGTCCACGTGCCGGTAGGCGTAATGAGCCCTCCCAACATCGCAGGAACCTACTGGACGCGAACAACGCAGGACTGACCGATGTGGAGATCTTTGGGGGAGGCTTATGTCCAGCAGTGGACGTCTATCAGCTGATGATGATGATGATGATGTAGTCGTTTTACTTTTCTGTCTTTCTTCACTGGCTACAGCGGCTTTTAAACCGGAACAAATTAATGTTTACACGTTACTGTTTGACGGAAGAAGATGCTGCGGTGGTACCTAACTAGACTGTCTCCGGCAACAGAGATCTACCATCACTTCTAACTTAACTGGTGGTAGGTTTCTGTTGCCGGACACTGTCTAAGTGGGTACCAATGCAGCACCCATTTCTGCCGCCAAACAGTAGTGTGGAAAGATTACTGTGTTCCGATTTGAAGGGCGTTGTAGCGCTAGTGTAATTACTGGAGCAGCGAGACTCGACATCTTAAGTCTCAGGCGACGAGTGCAATGTGGTGCAGGGTTTATGTTAGGATGATATACCGCTACATTGTTATGAGCCGGCGTACCACTTACCATCAGGTCAACATCCAGCTCGTCTCGACGAATAATTGTATATAAAAGAAAATTATTAGTCGTTCCTACATCTTTGTTGCCGAACATCATCTATTCATACGATGATCTCTTCCACGGTATTCCATGAAACATGCTTCTAGACTTAGCAACTACAAATGGATTACCACCGTCAGCACCCTATCAGCAGCATCATAAATTAAGAACGTAATTGTCACTCTTTAATTTCCGCCATCCGAAAGAACTTTCTATAGGGTGGCGCAAAAGTAATCCTCCTATCAGAAAATGCTATAAATTTTGCCTTGATGTAAAAAAATTAAAAGACCAAATAAAAATAATCCACAAGAAGAATCAAAGTTTTTCATATTTATTTTTAAATTACAGCCACAAAACATCTTAAGGTTATTTTTGCGCCACCTTGTATATAAGGTGGCGCAAAAATATGGTCTTTTAATTTTTTTACATCAAGGCAAAATTTATAGCATTTTCTGATAGGAGGATTACTTTTGCGCCACCCTGTAGAGTTAACAGTTACTAAACACTTATTAGTGATAAGTCTCTGATGCCCTAGACCGTCTGCGTAGGTACCACCGCAGCTCATATTTCTACGGCTAAACCAGTTGTATGCTGTGTTTCGCTTTGAAGGGCGCTGTAGCTACTGAAATTAACGGAGAAACGGAAATTAACATACTGTCTCTAAGGTATAATTTGATGCTGTGTATCATCTTAAACATCGTCACGTTATTATCAGAGAGACGTATGATTTACCATCAGCTGAAGGACTCACTCGTCTCGCCGCTTTGTAGAATAAGTAATACCTTTTATATACTATAGCTGTCTACTCCTTTGTCTACTACCCTAACAATGAATAAAAAAAAAATCGCACAATGAATAAATAAAAAAAAATCGCTCCAATACATCGCATTGTACGAATAAAATAAACATATTCGTATAGTTTAATTTGAAATCAAAGGCTGGAAGATATTTATATGTCGTAGCGAGCAAATATTCCGTTCAGTATTCTCATGCGTCATATCTGTTTGTCTTCGAGGATCATTTCCATCAGATAGAGAGGAACTTCTACTTGTTGTTACTTGACAAACAAAGTCCTGCTTTGTTAATAACTTAAGTTTTAATAAAAAACTGTAAACGTACATTATATTGCTTAATAATAATTTATATAAAATTAACCCTTTCGAACAGGTCTCCTGTCGTGGAGGCGGGGTAGCCGTCGCTTTGTCAAATACGGTGAAGTTAAGTAACGCTTACCTGACCAGCCCGAGGTGGCTTCTCCAGGTGAGGTTTACGAGTTCACCTTCGATGTGTGGCGGTGGAAGACTGGATCGTACTACCGTTCGCAGTTGTGGTGCGATTGTGAAGCTAAGGGGTGTCTATACTACGATTCGCTGTTTACCCTGTTTCTCGCACTCGTTTAATGTAATGGAAGCTGAAAGAGCTCTCTCTCTTGGCTCCCACGGCCTCTGGGTGACGGGCTCGGAGGGATACGTTGTCCAGGTGACAATAAGAGGCCGAGAGGACGTTGCGCAGTATGTTCCGGCATGCCCTTACATAAGTGGATCGGGAGTTTCTCTCCGAGATGGAGCTGCGCAGTTTAGCTAGCGTTGGTGGGGTCGTGGATGAGTGCTGGAGAGTTCCCTTAGGGCCGCCGCAAAAGCGACAAAGGTATGGAAGATGCCCACGCGAAGGCATTTATCCCACGTAAAACAAGAGGAAGGAGTGCCTCGCTTTAGACGAATTAATAAAGTTAAGTAAAATTTACACTTCTCTTTATATTACATACATTTAACTTGAGTAGTTATTAAACAGCTGAAAGGCTTTTGTTCCGGTATATTTTTAAAGCTGTCGAAGAATTGAAGTGGAGTGCGGGGTCTCTGGTGAATGACAACGGAAGTAGCAATATCAACACTATATTGATATTGACAGAGCGATTTAAAGTACAGAACGAGTTACTAAGTATAACAGTATTATGAAGATCCAAAGATATCCAGTTGGTGGATCAAGTTATATACTTTCGCGATAGGCTACTGTCTTGACTCTTGGTATTACGAAGATCCAGTTGATGGATACAATTGTATACTCCGTAATGGGCTTAGTGATTACTCAACTCCTGGCATCACGAAGATTCAGAGATCCTGTAATTGGATTCAATTTTATATTACATAATAACTTGTTGGCCGAAGGTAATATATACAAAGACGTACGATCCTTATGAGGACTTGCGCTGTGATAAACGATAGCGTGATCTATTATTCAAGGTGGCGCCATCTGTTGGTTTTTTTTTTGAAAACTTCTTTGCGGTATTAATTACCTTAGACGTTCTTATCAGTTCAGATAAAAAAAATCCAGCTCTTAAGATGCCAAAACAGAATGGATTGTATCTGTTAATTTCTGTTTTTTTTTTTTTTTTAGTATAAAACTTCATTTAATTTTGTTTTACATCAAAGTATATCATATATTGTATTTTCGACTGCCGTTCCTCCGCATTCACTTCTAATAATGTATACGTTAATTAATATAATTATCTTCAACATTCAGGGAGGTACATTAAGGGGAGCAAATTGAATTAAAATTAGAGAAATTATCACTATGGCATACTAAATACCAAAAACCCATTTATATGAGACTAAATTAATCTCATACGTGTACCGGAAGTTAAATTATTAACGAGTTCAACGTAAGAAGCGCTAACTCTTTGTTGCTGAAGACTATCTAAGTAGGTGCCACTGCAGCTCCTACTTCTGCGGCCAAATTACTGCGTGAACATTGCTGTGTTCCGGTTTGAACGGCGCTGTAGCTAGTGTAATTACTGGGGTAACGAGACTCAGTATCTTATGTTTCAAGGCGACTACCACAATGTGGTGCAGTGTATACCATTCTAACTAGCGCCAGTTTGTTATGGGCAGGCGTATCACTTACCACCAGGTAAACGTCCCACTCGTCTTGTCGCTTAATGGATTGAAGAAAATAACACTTAGCCAGTGGGTTGGGGAAATGACCGTGATTGTATCCCTTCGAGAGAGGGCGTAGTCCCCAGTAGTGGGAACAATGACAGTGCCGTTTTCTTAATAAATATTAACTACTATTAGTGATAAAGATCACTCCGACACAAATTTAATACTTTTATTATTTACTTTAAATTTTTTTTTTGTTCGACAAAAAGACGAGATGGGCGAGACTCTCACTTTCATCTGATGGTAAGTGATACAACGCGGCGCTAATTAGGATGGTATACACTGCACTACATTATACTCGCCGCCTTGAGACTTAAGAAATTAAATCTTGTTCCCTCTGCAATTATACTATCTACAACGCCTCTCATACCGGATCACAGCAATCTTTGCACACTACTGTTTGTCGGCTGCAAGAGGAGCTATGGTGGTACCTACATAAACGGTCTCTAATAACAGAGACCTACCACCACTAAAAGTGATAAAGAGCAAAAGCTAGTTAACGAGGGTAGATTTAGATATTACATTAATAATTGACCCTACTCCCCAGTCTCAAAGGTTAATAATCGATCTCCGACTTATTGGACCCAATTGAGGAATATAGGACAGACCTCACAACCTTCCACTGTAAATACTCCTAATATATATTTACTAGTATTTTTCGTAACATATTGATATTTTCTTTAAAAGGAACTCCTGTTCGCTCAGTAGCTTGTATATACTGGTTCAGGACTTTAGTACCACGAGGGGTCTCACAATGTTTTTTTTCCTTAACATTTATACAGAAGGGTAAGCCTTTTGAGACCCCTCATGTTACTAAATAATTCTTGTGACGAGATGAGTGAGACATTCACCTGATAGTAAGTGGCGCGTCTGCTCATAACAACGTGGTGTTAGTTAGGATATTACACAGCTCCACATAGTGCTCGTCTATTTAACACGTACAGTGAGAGCTGAAGGGTCTCCTACGATTCTTTCAGCTGATAATCCCAAAATCATGTCCTCTCCTTCCGTGCGAGAAGCCATAATTTCTTTATTTCTATCTACAAGAGACAAATATACATACATACTTCCTTCTTTTAATTGGATTCAATATTAAGTAAAAAAAAAAAATTGGAGATCGTTTAGGTCACGTGCAGCGATTGAGGAAAGTCACGAGATCTAACTGGTCTCCAATGCACTGGTTGTATATCTTCTGAAAATGGCTCCGCAGTGTTAAAACATAAGATGGTAAGTTAAGTTACTCCATTATTTTTATTAGCTACAACGTCCTTCAAACCGGAATAATAGGAATGAATAAACACTAATGTTTGTAAAATAGGCAATAGATACTAGACAGAACTAGGAGCTGTGATGGTACCAACTTTCACGATCTACGATAACAGAGAGGTACCATCAGTAGTGTTATTGCTCTGGTGATGTGTAATGGCGTCCATCAGTCACATGGATCCAGCATCAACCTTACAGGACGATAGACGGCAATGATGACAATCATCATTAAATCAACATATCATCTAATTGTAGACTTTTTCGACTTCCATCTTGAACGACCCACCACTCCGCATCAAACGATCTTCCTCTCTCTTCTTCTCCTGTATTATTTCAGTTAACGATAACCACATCTTCACAGAACGTTTGTTTTTTTTATTATATATCTAAAACCAGCTGTTCCCTGCCATCTTTAAATTAGATAGAATTAGACTTGAAGTTTGTCTGAAATATTCCTCGAGAGCAACCTCAACCGCAAATGACTTTTTATAGCAACCGTTACTATAGCAACCGTGTAAATAATACGGAATAAAAGTTTTTATATAAGTTAATTGCAAATAAAGCGATGAAGGATCTACCAAATTCAAAGCAATCTGCAAATCATTTTACGTCGAATGCTCATCTTCCCATTTAGATACGTTCACTAGTTTTCACGTGATTGGCGAACAAGGAAAAACCATTTTCATCATACATATATACACGAAAATCGTGTAATTTGAACACAATTAAACACAACTTAGAATGTGAAGAAGGTTCACCAAAATATGTTAACTTTAACAAGTTGGAACATACTTCAGCATAATCCCCTAAAGTAAACGGCGAAAGCTGTTATTCAGCTGGACTAATTGAAATCTGTACTGATGCTGATCCTCTTGCGGCTTCGGGGGGCCGTGGTCGGCAGCTTTGTCGCTTTAACTTTATTAACTGCGAATTCGAATACCCCCCCACCCCCACTCGCAACTAAATGGCGAAGTTCGCACCGAAACTAATTACCAAGATCTTTACAGTTAGATCGTATGAATATTATACATATATAATCAGAAGATAATAACTAATCTACTGGTGGTAGGCCTACTGCAGCCGACGAGCACTGCCGTGCAAACATTACAGCGTTCCGGTTTGAAAGGCGCTGCAGCTAGCGAAATTACTGAACTAACGCGATGGGCACAATGTATACCGCGTCTTTACTATCAGGTAATTTAAATAAGCATTTTGCTGTCATGTAATATTCGGTGTTTACAGTATATTATGTAGTTTAAACGATAAATTATTGTGCTGCTGGACGCCATTAATATCGTGCACGTGGAAAGCGAGCTCTACTTCCGGTGTAGACGGCGCTTAATTTACGATACAATGCAGTATAACTTCCCGCTATAAGGTAAAGTTAAAGTTCGTGTAATGGGAGTTTATACTACAAAAGTCTATTATTTATTTACAATTTATTATTTACTTATATATATATATATGTTATATGTAATAAATGAGTAATTTATTTATTATCAGTTCTATTACTTTATCATAATTTATAATGCTTTATATAAAGCTATATATATATATATAAGGGACGAGACCAGCGGGTAACATTAGTGGACAAACATTACTGTGTTTTAGTTTGAAGGGTGTTGTAGCTAGTGCATTAATGGGGTAATTAGATTCAACATCTTATGTCTCAAGGAGACGAGTATAATGTGGTGCAGTGTATAAGAAGCGCCAAGTTGTGATGGGCAGGCGTTTCGCTCACCATCAGGTGAACAGACTTGTAGAATAATAAAAAACTTACGTAAAGTAATTGTTAGCAAGTTGAGTGTATATTGTATTTATATATACGAAAAATCAACTACAACAACAACTAGGTTACTACAAAATATACAGTATAGTTAGAATGTAATTTCATCATGTAGCTATAAAGGTGGAGAAGACTCCCCCCTTTAATCTTATTATCTTACAGCCAAGGTTCTAACCAAGAGCTATTGTATCCTATTTTTAAACTAAAATTAAGTTTTCTTTTGAGGTCGGAATTCTCTCTTATAAAAACTTTATTACTTACTTTATAATTTATATCTTCTACTTCTACTATATATATATATATCTTCTACTATGTACTTTCTATATTAGTGATCTCATTTTGATTATTCTCTTTTGCTCTGAAAAGAGTATACAATATTCATTTGTTGAATAATAAGTCCCACACAAATCCTTACGGGATCCAAGCCAACCATCTGCTCGTGGTGAACCCTGCTAATTAACAAACGTAGCTCTGGTTTCCACCAACCAACAATGGGCCAGCGTGGTGAGAAGTGGTCCACATAACCCTATATGAAGGTCTACAAACAATGTGCCTTGGTGCCCGGCGATGCGGGCAGCGCAGGGCCGAGGGATGTGGAGATGTTTGAGAGAGGTCTATGTTCAGCTTGTGGTAATGACGATGTGTGATGAAGATGAAGTCAAGATGTTAGTTAAGTAAACGAAGGTTTTATATAAGTATATATAAGAGATAAATTTCTCTTTTGAGCGAAATCAATGAATATCTTCGCTTAAACATTCAAGGAATCGCTTATTACTTTCGCCGTTTCTCTTTGTCTTTGAAAATTAATTCAGGAAAGATTATTCTCGGCCATTGAATAGTTCGTACTTCCTCCATCGAATCCTCTTTATTGATGAAGAATTGGAATAGGCGATGTCGGAGGACTTTTGATGCCGGAATGAAATTTCAATGACCGCCGGTATTAAAACTTAGACGGCGACAAAGTTAAAACATTAAAGACTTATAGAAGATATTACCAATCTGTTTTTTTTTTGTTAGGTTTTATTCATGTATAAATACGCGGCCGTGAGAAAGTTCTAGTCTCAGCAGTGGGAATATTAAGAGGGCCATAATGTCTCCAACCTGTTTACCGCCTACTTTCCTGGCATTACTATATAATTTGACTTGAAGTTTGTTTGAAATATTCCTTGGGAGCAACAGCAACCGCAAATGGCTTTGTATGGCAACCGCATAAATAACACCAAATGAAAATATTTACAATAGAAAAATAGAAATAAAATGATGAAGCGTCTATGAACTTACTGGTGTACGAATTTATTGGTGGTAGTGATCTTTTGCCGGAAAATGTCTAAGTGAGTACCACCGCAGCGTCTATTTCTGCTGCCAAACAGTAGTGTGCAAACATTACTGTTGTATCCAGTGTAATTACAGGGGTAATGAGACTTAAGAAATGTGATGTTGTGTATATCATCCTAACCAGCGCCACGTTGTTATGGGCAGGCGTAGACTTAGACTCAAGTGAACGTCCCGCCCGTCTTGTAGCTTAATCTATTAAAAAAAATCATTCCACCTCAAATGGTCATGTTCCCATGTCGGTACGTTCACTAGTTTTCACGTGATTGGCGAAAATTCTTAAGTTAGCCTCTAAATAACGTTTTATTTATATATATACTTATTAAATGTTATATAATTAAAAAGATTTTTACTTTCAAAACTCCTATGAATCTTCTCTTCTTTTACTTTTTTTTATTCTACAAAGCGACGAGACGAGCACGACGTTCGCCTGATGGTAAGTGATACGCCCACCCATAACAACAAAGTGCTAGTAAGGATCTTGATGTACCACATGGCTTAAGTCGCCTTAAGACAAGATGTTAGATCTCATTACCCCTGTAATCGAAAAAATTACTTGTCCTTTAAAGATTCATTAGTTTTCTGACCTAAAAAAAATATATTAATTTTGTAATTGCCATATTCCACTCTTAAAATCAGCTTTGTTGAAAAGATGCACTTGCTGAGCCAAGATGATATGTAGGTATAAGTATTTTGTGTTAAATCTTAAAAGTATTTGTTTATATCTATATCTTTTATTCAATTATGCGACGAGACGAGTGGGCCGTTCACCTGATGATAAGTGATGCGCCTGCCGATAAGAATGTGGCGCTAGTTAGGATGATGCACTATATTGCGCTCGTCGCCTGAGAAGTAAGATGTTGAGTTTCGTTATCTCAGTAATAGCTACAGCACCCTTCAAACGGGGATACAATACTGTTTGTCTGCTGCAGGAGCTGCAGTGTTTAGACTATCTCCGGCAACAGAGGCTTACCACCAGCATATAACATGTTTCTCTATTCCTGAGAGCCAGCGATCTTGTTGACGTATTTCTATAATCATTTCCCAATGCCTTTCGCCTGTATTGTGTCATTATATTTATTTAACGAACAATACGTAAGGGTGCGCGCATCAACGTCACGAGGACTCTGATGCGTTCGTTTCGGTAAACCGCTGGTTACTACGCCTACTCTCCTCACTGGGTGAGCCGAATACGCGAGCAGGGCTCTCCTAACGTTCGGTTCGCCGTCCTTGTCCAACGCGCGGTGTCGTAACAAAGCCGTCCCGCTCACCACTACACCCACACTCGGCTCACACCTACGTCGGAGCTACAGGCCCCGTTTCTCTGCCCACAATTCAGTCTCACCCCCGAGCTGCTCTGGGACGCGTCTCGTCCGCACGCCGACAGGCCGATATTAAAGCGCTTACCTGACGGTCGCCACGTCAGCGATGACTTTTTGACAAAATAAAAGAGAAATCTCCTGAAAATTTAACAGATTGTCATCAGTTACTTACTCGTAGAGAAACATTTTAACTGTAGATCAAAATTAATTCATCGAACTATTGAAAAGTGTTTGCTGGCATCGGACGGTGAATTTGGCCAACAGGTGAGACGAATGGCTCTAATATATATTTATGAATATTATTGTTTAATTTATAACTATTTCATTTATACTAGAAATGCATTTTAATAATTATTAACATAACTGCTTTTTTGTTATAAATAAAAATTGCACTCGCAATGTTTATTTTTTAATATTATCCAATTTGTTATAATTTCCGTAGTTTTTTGTTAATTTACATAGTTTTATAACATTTTTTATTTAATAATTAAGTTCTGAATTGTTCCTTCATATTTATTTTTAATGAAGAAATACATGACATACGTGCTATTTAAGTATTAAAAATAATAAAAAAATAATTATTGTCTTATCTCAACATGCTGATAATACTATCTACTAAAACAATGTAATACTTTTTTTGTTATTTTAAAATGTGTCATCTAATTTTTTTTTTTCATTATTAATGGAGAATTTTTATATGAACATTTTGTTTCGGTACTGTAAAATCTTCATCTAAAGATATTACTATTATTTACAATAAATTATTGAAAAACTACGTATATCGAATGTTAAAACTTTAAAATAACATTTAATGTTTGAATAAATGCAAAAAACTTGAATGAAAGGACTTTCAATAAAAAAAAAAATGTAATTTCTGATCCCTAAATATAAATGACACGAACAATACAAATATAATAATTCCATAATTAATGTTGTATAGTAATATTCAAACTTAAACGGATACGGACCACACCATCTTAACACCAATTTAAAGGACACACGTGTACTCTCTACAGCCCTGGTATCGCGTGACGAGATGAGCGTGATGTTCACCTGATAATAAATGATACGTTTACCCATTACATGGTGGTAGATAGGATACACAGCACCACATTGTGTCTGTCGTTTTAAGACGTTAGATGTTAAGTATCGTTACTACCCTAACTTCGCTAGCTACACACTGCTCCCTTCAAACTGGATATAGTACCGTTTTTCAGCAGCAATAGGAGCTGCGGTGGTATCTACGCAGATGCTCTCCGGCAACAGAGACCTACCACCAGTAACTATCTGCCGCAAAGAGGGTTATAGCCAGTAAAAATGTATATAAAGCCTAATGTGTTTTTGTCGTCCTCTAAATACAACAGGAGAAGAGACAGAAGAAACAACATTATCACAATTAAATGAAATCAGTCGGAATGATTAATTTCTGTAATAAATAACAGAGAATATTATTATAAATAATTTATAACAACAAAATGCAAGAAAATTATTGTTGTTGTTCATCTTGATATACTATTATAATTGAAACTGTGATAAGTACGCTTCCGCTCGTTATAACGATATCCCTCTTACTATCTCTCTTAGCTATTAAATATTCTGTACGGAGTGTAACCCTCTCCCCTTTTTTTAAATAAATTAAATTATAAATAAACCCTTAAATAATATTTAGGATCTCATATAATCTTATTTTACGTGACCAGGATGATGCAAACTATTCTTTTTAGTATTATTAATGTTTATGTTTCGGCCATTAATTAATTATAATCATTTGTGATCATCTCGATTAGGAGCTTGTTCTACGTTGTGTTTATAGTAATATTCAGTTCTTTTAGGTTTATATAGAAGGATGAATATTTGTTAAAATAATGTGATGCCGTTTGTGTGGTTAATTTTCTTATTTATAATCCCTTCACGCTTGTAAAGGTCTCCATATCTTGTTACGGGTTTACAATATTTATTAATTCTTAAGACCCTGACACAAGTGTTTAAGTTCGCATCCTCACATTTAAAAAAAAATATAGGGATGGCATACGGTTCCAGTAAACAGACTCCGCTGTATGCGGTGAGCGCTAACCAAATACCGCCCCTCCCCCCCCGTCAAACAGGGAGAGTTTAATTGGCCTCGGACCGCAGTCCACAGCAAGGTTTACTGGCGAACCAGTAGAAGAGCACTCGGCTCATTGTTAGTGCGTAAGCGCATGTCAATGTGAGTAGGCATCTCACGAGATACAACCGTAACCAGATATACAGTGTATGGTCATCGCACATTCCAGGACACAATAGATATAAAGGGTACTCTGACCCAAAGATTAGTCCTTGTACGAGCCACCACCTTCACCAGCCAGGTGCACTTGCAGACGCATCGTAAAGTATTGGAATTGACATCACTACCAACTACATAGTCAGCGCGGTTCGCAATCCGCGGAGTGCATCTGAGAGCTCATAGCTCACCTTATACGATGGCTAAGCGATTACATCGCAGCGTTGAGAGATCGTACTCCCACCAGCAATCACCATACATGAAGCAAATGCATATCTCCGCCAACCACTGTAGTGTATATAGCCAATAAATATCAATTTCATTATGAGCCATCAGGCATAGAGTCTTTGACGTTGAGTAAAATGTTGTTTTAATCAAGTTTGTCTCGCCCACCGACAACTCGCTACATATCTTAAAACATGGGGAGCTATTGAGGCATTCATTTGCAAAATTTATAAAATAGGGAGGGCAGATAGTCTGCAGCCCCGTCATCAAGGGACCCGACTTGGAAAAATCTAATAAGATAGAGTGTCAAACCATAACGCGAGGTGCAACCTCCAAAGGTGACGTTTAACCAAGTGATCGTCGAAGACCTCGTACCACTGAACTGCGACAGACATGCAATTGACTATTATCGGTGCACATCATCGTGATAGGCGCATACGACATCACAGCAGATATCAATATCTTGCAAAAGTCCTCAACCAATCGAATCCGTAAGACGCATCAGTTCAGTAACGGTGCAAACGTTACGCTACGACAAGACGCAATATCAATATTTGATAAGCATCGAGGCTGTAGCTCGCATCCGCTTCCGCTACCTCATAATGCATCGACACAGCTTGAGTCGACTTTGGAATAAACAAATGTCATTAAAGACGACGAGTCATAGTGGCAAGCCACTAAGACGCCGAGCACCCATGTAGACCGGAAGCCCTAAGACATGGTTCTAAGTATTTCGATATCACCGAAATGCTATCTAACACTCTTCCCAAACTGGAGTATAATCAAATAGTTACTTAAATAACCACCTACTACACCCGGCTCGTATCTCCCCTTCTTCACCAACTTAATGTTATATGTTAAATTTGCTATGCACCATTTTACACGGTTTCGAACCCGTATACTTTATAAATTTTATTTTTAAAGACCTTCACACTCTTACTTTATGATATTGTATCGTAATAGACTTTCATATTTTTCCGGGATTCGAACCGATATATCCTTTATAACTCAACACTAGACACTTTCACACTCTTATACTTTCATAATTTTTCAGCATGCAACCACATTTGTATTGTTATATTTGTTTATTTTTAGTATTTCAATCGGTATACTATACAGTACACCATCCCTATACATCTTTTCAGTATGTATTGGAGGTCAGTAATCACCTTCAATCAATATTTAAATCAATTTGTACGAAGAAAATTTTTACATACGCGGTATATGTCAGATGGTCGTCTCCGTCGCCTATACAACCGGTCGATACACGAACAATTTCTTATTACGTCCTTAGGGCGTTTTGCGAATACCCTACTATTATTGCCTTACTATTGGCCTTTAACTTTTTCACTTGTTATAATGAATCTTTTTCAAATTTAACTTCATTATATATTTTCGTATTTTAGACAGAATAAAGTTTGATTAAAATATTTTTGTATAGTTTTATATTTTAGAGACACATCTATTTCACTCTTTTAACTTCCGCTAAATAATATTTTCAATTTTATAAATTTGAATAATGTTTATTTGTGCTATTTAAACGCTTTTATTATTCAATATTTTTTATAGAATTAATAATTCATTTCTATAAATTAATGTATTTCGTTACAGGAGGATCACCTTTTTCTATGCTTCTCTTCCACTTAACTCTATCTTCGAAGGCAGTCACTTAACTATATACCTTTACTTGGCTTGAGCTTAGACTGAAGACAAGTAAAGGTAATGGTGTAGAGTCGAAAATAAGATTTTACTTAATTTTAAAAACTTAATTAGAAATTTACTAGTCTACTATCAAAATTTTTACTTAAAGAAATATATCATTATCATCAGCCGATACACGTCCACTGCTTGACATAGGCTTACCCCAAAGATCTTCATATCGATTGGTCCCGCGTTGCTCAAATCCAGTGGGTTCCCGTGATTCTCACCAGATCGTTGGTTCATCTTGTGGGAGGCCTATCAACTCTACGTAATGGAATATATATAAGTTTAAAAAAACAAACACTACATAAAGTTACACAGGATCTGGTTAACTTATTGCTGGCTCTTTACCGCTAAAAATTAGTGTATAAAATTTATGCTCTCGGTAACCAATGAAATAATTAAACCAAGTACTCCTCTAGTGCAGCGAAGTTAATCTCCGAGGTACAGAGCTTCCGCTGATACGATTAAACCAATCCGGTGTCCGGGTTTCCGTATCAGGATTCTCTATTTCGTGGTCAGTTCGTTTACTATCTATTGTCGGTTTCTTAACATAGATTTTATTTAGCGTAGTTGAGTTGTCAACCAGCCAGCACCATCACATCACAGCCAGCACATCTCTAATATTGCTGGAAGACCACACCTTCTTATTGTCAGCGAGCATAGAGTTAGGCTGTTAGTTATGTAAGAAACAAAGAGAAGGAATATAAAAGAAAAATATTTCGTCATCAAAATCAAACCTTAAACTTCTCTATCGATGTTATGGGAAAATTATACATACAAATATGTATATAATTTCCTAGTAATACCTCTGGTCTACCCCTACCTCTCCTCTGGTACCTCCTTTCTACCTCTACATACTCCCAACCTTTCTTCTTAGGGATAGCTCAGAACAATATGATGCTAGTGAGAATGATGTGACTAGACAATATTGTGCACACATTTTTTAAGTCTTATTACCAGAGTATTTTCACTACTTACAGCGACTTTTAAACCGGAGTACGGTAATATTTCCACAGTGCAGTTTAGTATAGACGAATTAATGCAATAGTACCAAGGTGATCATCAATAGAGACATAGAAGATTTAAAGTGAATAAGATTAACAACCTGCGCAGGCGCAAGAATTACTTCAAACACGTTTCATTTTTCGCCGATGAACGTTCACTAAACATAAGTCTCACCTAAAGATTTCCAGACCAATCGATGCCGCATCCATCGATTTCATGCGACCTCACTAGATTGTCGGACTATCTTATAGGGATCTACCAGCATTATATCTACTTGTGCCCAGCCGCCACTCAAGAGATTTACTGTCTCATCGGGCGACAGTCACAAGCAATGTGGCTCGTCCATTTTCACTTAAGTCTTGCAATCCTTATGGTTATGCACGTAACCTTAATTCTTCTAAGGATCTCCTTACTGTAATACATAAAATATATCGAGATTTTTGTAGGTTAAATCCCGGATTACGACTTTCATCTAGAAAGACAAGTGTCCGAATATTTTCCCTCCGATAACGTATAAAGTAGTAAACTTAGTTATTATTCTTTGCTGGTTTCTTATCTAAAAATGACAATTTAATATACTTTAATCTATTTTCTTTTAGAAAATGAAGAAATGAGTGGACATATAAAAAGCGAATAAAGAAAAAATACCGTTGGATTAACTAAAATTTTTTCTAAGAAATTGTAATTTAGAATATTAAGAGAAATCCGTAGCATTTGGAGGGAACTTCAAATAACCCTATCGGAGTTTTTCGTTATCAAGATTATTTACGGCCAGTTTTTTGGCAGGGAAAGGGATTTCATAAAATATTTGATTAATATCTTAATAAAATTTTGCCTTTGAGGTTCTTTCCTTTGGTGAATTAAAAATAGTGAATCCTTTTTTAAGCGTTATTCTTCTTTCATTATATAATGTATATAATGCGTAGTTCAATTTAGATATTTCTCTAAAATCCGCATTTATTACTGACAATAGGCCTCTATAGCCAAAGTCTGAATGATGACGAGGGATAAATAAGTTGACAGTGAATTACTGGGGTAACAACCTTATCTCTTACAAAAAACTTAAAACTTATTTTAAAAAATACGCCGAGAGTAATTATAAATATCAGTAGCCAAGGAAATGTTACGTCTCAAAATACTAACTCAGAACTTTCAAGTTAAAAGCTAACTGAATGCAGAGTTATTAGTTGTTACCTAATTTTTTTGTTTAATACGGAAAAGTTAGTTTCTACTTTTTATATTTTTGGCTACAATAGTAAGCACAAATTTTACACAAAAGATATAATGTCTACAGTTTGCCAGAAGTAATAAAGCGCCTGCCAGAAAAAATAACTTTCATTGAAACAGTGAACCTTTGCTAATTCATTTTATTAGGCGTTCACATGTCTTGTAACGGGTTGTTTAAGTTAGTAAATTCATTGGTGCGTAAAATTATGCGAAATATCAGTCGTGTTGCTAAAACTTTAATAAAAAAAATATAGAAAGTTTATCAGTGAAAATGAAAGAAAAGTTTATCAAATTTAACTCAGTAAATTCGGCTCGTGTGCTTCCAACAGAATTTCCTTTCATAATACATTATCACGGCTGAAAGTTTAATTTTCCAACTTTACTGAATGGCTGATTTTAGGCTTGGATTAAAGTATAAATAGCAATTTCTAATTAACAACTATTATACACTATCTGCTATTATTAAACAACATTGTTCTTTGTAAAAGGAAAAACTTTGTTACTGACACTTCACATTGGACTATTGCAAAGTAATTTTTTCTGTTTTGGACAAAGAAACCTGATTAGCGTCCCAGCTACTTTTTACAGATTTTATCGACAAAACAACGACTAAATAATTATGAGTATAAAAGGAACAGAGCATTAAATCCGTGAAATGTTTTAAAAGTTGTAGCTTAATGGATTCCATTACCCAGTTGGCTTAGTAAGCTTACGGTTGGATCGATGCGGGAATGGTGAAAGTACAGTGCACTTTGATAATTTCAGTTCTGTCTTATATGTAACATAAACAACCCACCTAAAGTTCCCACTGTTGGGAACACTATTTAATTTAATATTACTGGTGGTAGGCCTCTCTTGCCGGAGACCGTCTAGGTAGATATCACCGCAGCGAATATTTCAGCCGCCGAACAGTAATGTAACGAAACTTAACATCTCGTGTTTCAGGTGACGAGCGCAATGTGGTGCATTTCATGATGCATTTCTTGTTGTAATAAGATCTTACATAAACCTTTACATATGTTATTTTAGATGTATGTATCATGTATTAATATTACAATTCACTATTTCAATATAAATGTTATCTATTTTCAAATTATTTGTTGCTTTTTTCATCATCCATTTCTTAAAGGTTCGTTTCCAATATCTTTAACATTTCCACCTCTTTAAAAACACCATTTTTAACAATCTAAGTAGGTTTTATGAACATAAGTACAAAATGGTTGACCCCACGCTTATCCTTTTAAGTACCTACTCGTAGATAAACTTAGAAACTACGTTAAAGGGACAATTTATAATTGCCCTTGGGAAAGGTCTTTAAACACAATTAATGTCAAATAAGCGTTGAGTTAATTTCAAGTATTATATTATAAGATATCTATTTTAATATACAAAAGTGTACTTCAATTTTATAAATAATATATACATCATACTTTTACTCTTTTAAAGACAAACACAGCAATTAACTTTTCTTTATTAATAGTAATGTTGGCCTTTAATCAGGCAGTAATGTTTTTGCGTTAGTTTTTTAATTTAATTATTTAATTTTCTTTATTAATTAGATACGACATATATAATTTTTTGCCTTCTAGACTAGTTAAGATTTAATACACTACAGCGTCTATCATATTAAATTTCAGTTAAATATTATTTAGTTTAAATATTATTATAGACGTCCGTTATTTGGTTAAATATTTAAAACCCTCATACTCAACACGCGATATATTTAAAGCAAATGGTTATCACAAAAGAATTGCTGAAGTATTGAATTCTGGGCGAGAACCTTTTCCCGGCAGACACTAGAAACTTGTGGGAGCTTATTTTTAGCATCAACCTCGTTACTTGGAGTGCTCCGTTCATGAGTTGTCATGGGCTGATGGATACAGAGACTTGAAATAATTATATTACAAGGTTAGATCGTGGTACTAGTAGGCATGCGCTTTATATAAGCAAATAGTCATTCCATACCATGGCTACGTTAGTCTATCTAAACAATTATCTCTCAAGTTATGCAAATTGTAGGAAACTATGGTGAATTTAATTTGGTAACTTAATTTCCAACAAAATTTTTATGGATAAACAGAAATTTCGGGCGCGGTATACAAACTCTCCCCTAAATATCTATGCCGTACCAGTATCACTCCCTCATAGCTAGGGTTAAGCGCTTTAAATAAGCATACCACCCTACCTCCCTAAAACAATCTAAATATCTAAATAGCAACAAACTATCTAAATAGTAATCTCCTATTTCGCTTAATAGGTATTTAATTATGCAAAGTTAATTTTTAACGACAGATTAATTACAGAGAAGAAATCTATGTATACGTTCGTGGTCACACGGCGCCGTGTAGTCGGCCCCTCGGAATCAGTATTCCAAATGCGGTATACATAAGCTACCCATAACATCTATGCTTTTGGTCTAAGGAAATATAAAAAATAAAAAAAAGCCTTAGGCTACATATGATATACAAATACCGTCGATATCGGATCCGGATATGAACATACATCAATGTCATTACTTGTCAAACTCATGGCGAAGTTACACACGTTCTACGCCGTAAGTTAAGCACAGTTTGCTACGAGAGCTCTACGCGGATATGACATATGTATTTCCTGAGTTATACGCAGTAACGAACCGGAAATATCGCTTTTCTACATTATTTTCCTTTTATCGTCATTGCAGAGCAGGTAACATTAAAGCTATAGTTCTTTAAAGGAAGCGAAAACATCCACCACCGTCATTGGCGGTCTAAAACAGCATTTATTACAGCATAATATATATTTTTTTTTAATACGACAAGGTTAGTGCTTGATCGCGATCTCACCTGATGTTAATTACTGATGTGGTCTCTGGTGGTAAAGCTCACAAACCTAGGTATTGTTTTGTTTCTTTTACATTTTCATAGTTTCCTTTTTGCTTGTTGGGATAGTGCATTTGAGGAAGCTATGTTCAGCTGAGGACATCTATCTACTGATAATGTTTATCATAATCATCAGCTGATAGACGTCCATCGCTGAACATGGGCCTCTTCCAAAGATATCCACGTTTATAGGGGTTCATATGGGCGATTAGAGTCATTTCCCACTACGTAAGCCCAGTGCTGGTTGGTGGGAGCCAGAGCCTCATTTGTTGATTTTTTTTTTGTTTTACGTGGGGGAAATGCCTACGCATACCCGTCCTTGCGTGGGCGAGGACGGGTTATGTCGGATTTGCACCGACTAAAACCCCCACGACGTTCCGCCTCATCGCCATATTGGCAGGGTCACGGGAACGCATGCACTTAACCGCAACCCTGCCGGCGCTGGCCGCTTGCGCAGCCCCACCTCGGGAGGGAGGGATGAACCCTCCCTTTCCAGGGCGCGCTGGAACATACAGCGCGCCCCCTCCTCGACCTCATGCGTGTGCGGGCGACCAGTTCCCCCGAACCTGTCGCCCAGAGGCCATGGGAGCCACTGGAGAAAACCTCTCCTGGCTCCCCGCGGCAGAGAGATGTTAGGCCCACCGTTACCTGTAACCGGCCGCGGAGGATAGGGAGGGCGGCGCATCTCAATACCGGCACTCCTCTTCCCCCGCGGCCCCACCGCCGCCGCATCGCCGGTGCGACACCGGTTGGCCGCAGAGGGTATTCCCTCTGCGACCCCACCTCGGCTGCGAGGGGCGGTATGAAACGGTCCCTGCAGCCGGCCGCTAGGGCAGCACACAGCCGCCCCTGCGGCCCCCGGCCGCTCCGGTGAGCTCCAGTTACCCCAACCGGTGCTCGAACCTGGAGCGGCCGCTTCGGCCAGCCCTTCGCCGTGGGCCGGCCGGGTGGGTTCCACTTGGCTTCACCGTGTGCCGGACCACGGTTACTAAGGCCCTCCGCCACGACAAGGCGAGAACCCGTTGGAGGGGTCTCATTTGTTGATTAGCACGTTGCGCCCCAAGAATGTCAGCTTGGCTTGGGTCCTGTGAGCTGTTGTGCGGGATTCCTTGCACCCCTAATAATAACTCTACAAATCTGTCTCTTGATATATTGAGACATTTATAACTCGTATTTACAGTTTCACAAAGATGTACCTATAAATAAACTAATTTAAAATAAATTGAGAGTTTACATAGTATACAATTTTTTTTTTCACTTAATATTATCTACAAATATTTATTACGCCCACATTCGGGGTCCGGGGGGCGTACTTTCGTCTTTTCATCAAATTCTATTTGAACAATTGTAACCTTGTCAACGTCTCTTTGACTTCGCGTTACTTTTTGATCGCCTTTCATGTTTCCATGAATTCTGTAATCTATTTCGGCGAAGTTGACATATATTTAGCGAAATAGAGAAAAAGAGAGATATGTAAAAAAGTCTTATATTTGTTTGTTGCTATATTGGATTCTTTGCGAAGAGATGAGCGCGACTTTCATCTGGCGCTGTATGACGCGCCTGCCAATGTGGCGTTAGTGAAGATGACGTACAACACCTAAGCAACACATTTTTCTCGTCGCTATAAAAGATAGGATGTTACATCTCCTCTTACCCTCATGATTTCAGTAACTACAGCTCCATTTAACATCAGAATACGGTAATGTTTACCGGTTGAAAGACCGCGGAAATATTTATGCTATCTCCAAAAACAGAGGTCTTTTTCTGTGTAGGTGAGGCAATCTTTAAAAGTCCTCAAGGCGTTGTGGGACTTCGTGATATCATCTCAGGAATCCACCGGTGCTTCCCTAAATCCGTCTAAGGGAGGGCTGTTCATCCCTACCGCCCACGACAAATGCGAGGTCGCTTTGCCTACCCCGGGTTCGCATGGACAATGAGGACTTCATTTTGTAAAACCTGTGAACCCGAAAACCCTTTCCAGTTGGCTTCTTAAACGTGTTGTTAGATTACAGCCTAGAACAATAGAGACCTGCCAGAAGAAAGGTTTTGTGAGATATAGGTGGTTTTCTATTTTATTACCTTGTAGTATTTACCATCAGGTGAATACTTCAGTAGTTTAATAGTCTCGTCTCTGCTGATCGCAGCGTAATAAAAAAAAATATCATTATTGAAAAAAGAGGATTTGGGCCATTTTTCACCACGCTGTTCCAATGCAAGTTGGTGAGAGCCAGGATCTCGTTTGTTGATTAGCCAGGTGCATAACGAGCAGATGAGGTTAGCTTGAATTCCGTGAATTGTTTTGCGAGTACCCTTCGACCCTTAATAAGATACTACACCCTTATTCGTTTGTGTCAATTTTTTTTTGTGTGCAAATGAAGTTTTAAAATAAAATAAATAAACGAAGTATATTATTAAGAAATATAAAAAAATATCATTAAATAAATACGAATTAATATCTATACAGGAGTAAAGAAGAGAAGCCTTCGTTAATAGCGTTCAGAACTCTCAGATCACGGATAGGTGATTGTTTCACCATAATTGCTTTTCCCGCTTCCACTCCTTAATTGCTTCTTAATAGAATTGCTCGGGAAGTTAGGAAAGCAAAACAAAACGGTATATATGTATACATGTATACATGTATACATGTCGAGTGTATACATTGTGAACATACGAAGAAAGTGTAAATGGAAAGTTGTAGAGATAAGAACTAAATTTACTGCAATATTGTAGACCCTGAAGTTACAAGCTATTATTAATAGAACTATAGGTAATGACTGTAATAATAGGCGACTAAGAGAGTCTTTGGAACCCTCATTGATTACTAAACACCGGGAGGAAAACCACTGGGATCTCTCTGTTGTCGAAGACCGTGTAGAGGTATCTGCCTATTTCTGTAAGCAGGCATTACTGTCATCATCATCAACCGATAGACGTCCACTGCTGGACATAGGCCTCCTCTAAAGATCACCACGTTTGTAGAGGTTAATATGAGGGGAATTGGCGCCAGAGCCTCGTTCGTTGATTAGCAGGGTGCACCGCGAGCAGGTGAGGATAGCTTGGGTCCCGTAAGTTGTTGTGCGGAATCCCTTACAGCCTTTTATTTTACATGGCATTACTGTATTCCGGTTGAAAAGGTTATAGCTAGTGTAATTACTTTGGTAACGAGACAACATACGTCTGAGGGTCATGAGTATAATGTAACTGCAGTGTTTATCATCCTAACTAGAACCACGTTCTTATAGCTTGGGGTATATAACTTGCCCTTTATTGGATACGAACTCTACATAATCCTGGCTTCCTCTTATGAAAAAGGTATTTTTTGAAATCTCTGTCTGTCACTCTCCACATGAAAAATAATAAGAAAGGTTATCTACTTCTGGAAGTTTCTAAGCTTTTAAATATTTTATATTATTCAGGTACTGAAGTAGTATTCAATGTAGAAAATTCCTTTCATTTCATGCTGCAGCTTACCGCATATACTTTATAAGCTATACATCAGTCGTACTTCACGTTCACGATCTTTATAAGAGGATTAGATACGTATTCTGGAGACGATGGAACCAGCAGAGATTTCTTTTCATTCAACAGTCACTTGAAAAGACGTTTACCTGGTGGTGAACGACACAATTAACAATAAGGTGCACGGTACACACAACTCCACATTTCGCTCGAAATCTAGAGAAGCTACAGCTTTCATTAGCTACAACTGTCTTCACACCGGAATAATATTTCTATACTGTTACTTGGTGGTACCTACTGGTTTTACTTTTTTTTATTCAATTAAGAGACGAGACGAGCGGGACTTTCACCTGATGATAAATACCATGTTGATAACAACGTGGTGCTAGTTAGGATGATATATACTGCACAATATTGCGCTAGTCGCTTGAGACGTAAGATGTTGAGTCTCGTTACTCCAATAATTACACTAGCAACAGCGCCCTTCAAGCCGGAACACAGTAATGTTGTTTTGCGATAGAAATAGGCGCGGCGGTGGTACGTATCTAGACGATCTCCGGCAACGGAGATCTACCTTCACTGGTGGTAGATAGTTTATTCTTTATTAAGTCCAGGAACAATAAATAAATAATGTGTGGTGTGACGAAGAGAGATAAAATTAAGAATGAGTATATTAGAGGAAACCTGAAAGTTGCTCCAGTGACAGAGAAGTTGAGGAGCAAGAGGTTAGCGTGGTGCGGGCATGTTATGCGGAGGGATGAAGGACATATAGCGAAAAAAGTAATGAGAATGAATGTGGATGGTCATAAGGGTAGAGGAAGACCGAAGAAAGTGTGGATGGTTGTGTGAAAGAAGACATGTGTAAGAAGAGTGTGAATTTAGATAAGCCGGCTGATAGAGAGATGTGGAAGAGAAGTACATACTGTGCCGACCCCACATAACTGGGAAAAGGACAGGCGGAAGGAAGGTCCAGGAACAATAAATAGGCTATTTTTAGAGTAGTGTGCTTTATCATCAAAGACTACACGGCTTATCATCAGATGGGATTGTAGTCAAGCGCTAGTCTACATGTATAAAAAAAACATTTATAAGTACATGATTTTTTTTTAGATATTTTTATGTTATAAAATATTTGAAGCACTATGAACCAAGGTTCAGCGATAACCTCCGGGTCGCCGAGTGTCCCATTTAATAATTTATGTGACCTACTTTAGACCCGAAAAAGAAATATTTATAAAAAAAAAATAAGGTCATCGGTAGTCAGCTTTCGAGCAATGTTCTCTGCGCACTACAGTTAAAGGCAATCTTTTGGGCTATGTCAGAGAGGTCACTAAGATAACCCAAAAGATTGCCTGTCTCATAGACAGATTATTATCTTACCTAGACTGCATACTTTAATAGATTTAAGGTACAGAGTTCAGGATAACTGTCTCATACGGATCCCCTCGTTTCTGATGCGATCATGCCAGGACAGGATATTTCGCAAGGTGCACAAGTGGCGGCTGTGCCAGGCTCACGTCGCATCCAAGTTGCACCGACGATCTGATAGATGAAGCGGGAAGACTGGAGATATCGGTGCGGAGATCTTTGGCGGACACTTATGCTTGCAGGGCGTCTTCTCACTGAGTGAGCAATAGAATATAGATATTTTCATTAATTCTGATCAGCCATAAAAGATTCCCCACTCCTGGTATAATCTCTAGCAACCACTGTAAATGTTTTTTTTATTCTACCAAGGGACTTAATCGACTTCATAACTGCCATAATAAGCAGCTGGTTGGGACATACACAGCACCACATCGTGATCATCGCCTTGAGACATGCTGTAGTCTCGTTACCCCAGTATTTTCGCTGATCCTTCAAACCGGAAAACTAATGTTTGCACACTACTATGTTACTTTTGCGTGATTTTTTTATAGTTGTGTATTTAAAAAAAAATTGGCTTGTTACACGTTCCGCTCGGAGCAACCGTCGGGCGTGTTATGATTCCGGCTGAGATATAAATGGCGATGGAACGCTGCCAACTGCCTCGGCTGCTGAACCCAATTCAGGATCTGATAATAAACATAATTCGTATACAACATTGACACAACTCTGAATAACTTTAGCCAAAATAGAAAAAAAAGTACTTTGTATTAGATACTAGGCTCTTCCATGTTTTGTTGGCCGTAACATCCCCACGACTGTTTTTGGGGGATGAATTTTGTAAAATCCATTCTTAGCTGACCTCTAAACGTCAGAAGCAATATCTCTACCACATTTTGAGTGTTTACGTTAAATAGTTTCGGAGATCTTTACTGGTGGTAGGGGTATTGCCGGCGACCGCTTAGATAAGTACCACCACAGCGCCTATTTCTGCCGCCAAAAAGTTCAAATATTAGTGTTCCGGTTTAAAAGGCGCTGTAGCTAATGAAATTACGGGTGTAATGAGACCTAATATATATCTCATGGCGATGAGCGCAACATGGTGCAGTGTATAATATTCTAACTAGCACCACGTTGTTATAGGCGGGCGTATCACTTACAATCAGGTGAACGTCTCGCTCGTCTCGTCGACTAAAAATATTAACAATATTTCATATATAGAGGTGTTAAAATATCTTTCCATTCATCATCATCATCAGCCGATAGACGTCCACGGACGTCATCCGGTCATAGATGTCATGGGCCTCCCCTGAAGATCTGCACGTTGGTATAGGTTCGTATGGGGAGATTTGGGCCATTTCCCAGCACGCTGGCTCAATGCGGGTTGGCGGGAGCCAGAGTCTCATTTGTTGTTTAGCAGGGTGCACCACGAGCAGGTGAAGATGGCTTGGTTCCCGTGAGTTGTTATGCGGTATCCTTTACACACCATCTTTTCATTATTCACATTATTTATCTCCTTCTAACTCTTATCTTGTTATATTAAAAAAACCCCTCCTCCCTTTGTTCCCTCACGTAAAAGCATGTACAAACACTCATTTTTCAAAGCTACAAATAAATCCTGCCGCATTCATTTATCATTTTTATGATATAGAAAACGTAATAATAAATTTATTCCCTTTGATATTCCTCTGTTGCTCGAGGGTAGCAATATTTCTTCGGGCTAGCTCATGCACTCCAATTTCATGTTATATATATATATATATATATACGTTTACAAAGCTATACTATTATGTAGTTTTATTATATGTTAGAGAATTATAGCGAGATATGATATTTTTGTGTGTCATCTATAATATCTTTAAAAAGCGTATTTTTAGAGAGGGAGAGAGGTACTTTGAAATAATTCATATACCTATAATAATTAGTAAGGAGAGAGAGAAGTTCATATAAAATAATGATATACAACAGTCCCTCGATTTGCACGGCACTGGAATTATACTTTAACACGGTTTCTAAATTGAAAAAAAACCTTTTTTTTGGTCTTTTTCTGATAGTTTACTCTCGTAGTAAACTTTTCCTCGCAGTAAACTTCTCCAGACAGTAAACTTTTTCAGACAGTAAACTTTTCCTCGCAGTAAATTTTTCCTCGCAGTAAACTTTTCCAGACAGTAAACTTTTTCAGACAGTAAACTTTTCCTCGCAGTAAACTTTTCCTCGCAGTAAACTTTTCTTCGCAGTAAACTTTTCCAGACAGTAAACTTTTCCTCGCAGTAAACTTTTCCAGACAGTAAACTTTTTCAGACAGTAAACTTTTCCTCGCAGTAAACTTATTACATACTGCATTATGCCATTTATCAGTATCATATTGATGAGCTTACTCTTTTAAAAGCTTGTTCAAAGTTAACGAGCGCAGCCTTTTCTCTTGTTTGCATCAGTCTCTTTTTTGGAAGATGAAGAAACTTCAAAGTCATATGTTCTGATTGAATTCTAATAGGTGAAAAAAGGCAATTTTTTTGTTTTAAAAATTTATTTCGTAATAGTGTTTAAAATTTATTACAGCACTATAATGTCAACGAAAAGAAAACCCAAGGGAAGGAAAATCAGATGTGAAAAAAAAAAATTTTAACCAATTAAAATCTGGAAATAGCTCAACATCCGTAGCAAAACAATATGGAATGCATGAACCAACAATCCCCCTTTTATTCTTCATTCCTTATATAATTTTACACGATTATAATGAACACATCTTTGACTTCTCTTTGTCTTCTTTAGATCGGTTTTCAATTGAACATATCCGTCTACTGTGTATGAACCCTGTGTCTCGTTTTACACGGGTTTGTGTAGCACGATTTTCCTAAGAACGTACCTACCGTGTAAATCGGGGGATGAGTATATCTATCATCATAAGTAAGGAGAGAGAGAGAGATGTTCTTATTAAAATATTCATATACATATAATCTCTTTTTTCTGAAAATATCAAAACTGTGATCAGTTGACTATCCTAGATACATAAGATGTAAGTCAAGGACATTTATCCACGAACTGGCCATATGTGGGCGGAAGGTCGTTGTGTCTACGAGAGTCATTGGTTATGAAACATATCGGACTACTCCAGATGTTTCATTCACCGGAAGCTTGATCAATAGTAATTAAATCCACGGTTCTTAGTATAATCGCACTTAGAAATTGACCTATTGGTACTAAATATTAATAAAAAAAAATTACCGGAAGTTAACTTACTGGGTTCTATTAGTAAATAACGTAAACGACATATAAACTTTATTACACTTATCTATGAGAAAGGCAGTATTTTCATGTGGTAATTAATTACTTAGTAATATCACATATGATTAGTGCAGTGATCAACCTCACCTGTTCGTGGTACACCCTGCTAATCAACAAACGAGGCTCTGGCTCCCACCAACCCTCATTGGGCCAGTGTGGTGGGAAATGGCTCAAATCCACCCATACGCACCCTTACAAACGTGGAGATCTTTGGGAGAGGACGGCTGATGATGATGATGATTACTGTTTCTCGGCAGTAATAGGCACAATGTACATACATTAATAAACCCATCTATGAAATTATTTATCTCTCTTCTCCAACAAAAAAAATAAAATAAAATAATTATTGCCTTAGCACCGTTTTGACAGACAGGACGAGCGGGACGTTCACCTGATGGTAAGTGATACGCCTGCCCATAATACTGTGGGGCTAGTTAAGATGGTATACGAAACACTACATTGCGCTCGTCGCCGGAGACAAGATGTTGAGTCTTGTTACTCTAGCTACAGCGCCCTTCGAACCGGAACACAGTAATGTTTGACGGCTGCAATAGGCGCTGCGGTGGTACCTAGACAGTTTCAACACACACCACCATTGTATTCCATTACCACTATTTTCTATCTGTCTAATACAATAAACAAAGTATAATTATGTTTGATATGTATGAAGCATAGTATTAATGATGTTTCAGTACGAAATCGGTGAAACAGATTAATTTTCAATCCGCTTTATGTTATAAGCACAAAGTAATATTGATCAATGTGCGGATTAATAACTTAATCGTATAACTTAGTTATTGTACTAGTCTAGTGCACGATTATTTAATCTTCATTATTACGTTACACATAAGTCTTAACAATTAGTTTACAAAGAATCCAATACCTAGTATCTATACTTGGTATAAAGTATATATCTCTTAGTGCCTGTAATATTTCATAAAAAAATTAAACTTTAAGAAACATATGAAAGTTTTAAACGTATTATAAACTTTATTATATTAAGTAATCATCATAATCATCAGCCGATTAATCTCCACTGGTGGACATGGGCCTCCCTCAAAGATCTTCACAGAGTTAATTGAGGAGAACTGGGCCTTACCCCACCACGCTGGCCCAGTGTAGGTCAGTGGGTGGTCAGAACCTCGTCTGTTATTCGAATAACAGACGAGGTTGACTAGGGCCCGGTAAGATGTTGACCGGAACCCCTTACACCCCAATTTAATAAATTATGTAATATACTTTATAATATAATTATGAAGCCAAGCTTTTATATTATTTTAATGGGCGTTGCGTACATAGTCATAAACAATAATTCGAAATGGTAGGTTTCGTCTTACGAATATTTCTATTAGCGACAGCGTCCTTCAAACCGGAAGTCAATAATCTGTATCTATATATATAGGAGATTACCTATGTCATATTCATTATGATATCTCTAGAACCTTGAGCACTAAACACTTCAAATTTGGTTGAACTATTTCTGTTGCCGAGTATAGGTCAGCTAAGAACTTATTACAAAATTCATCCTCCAATTGGAAGTGCGGGGATGTTACAGCCAGCAAAGCAGGCGATGAACAGCTGCTGTTAGTAGTGTAGTAACATGGAGACGCTTAGTCGCGGAGGGAGTACCCTCTGCGACTAAGCGGTGCTGCGCTGCTGATGCGGGGGCGCTGGGGCCCTGGGGGAAGGGGAGTGTCGGTATTGCGATGCGCCGCTGTACCTATCCTCTGCGGCCGTATATCGGGTGGCGTCGGGCCTAAGATCGGATCCGTCGCAGAGAGCCGGGAGAGTTTTCTCTTTTGGTTCCCGTGGCCTCTGGGGGACGGGTTCGGGGGAATCCGTTGCCCGCACGACTGCAAGAGGCCGAGGAGGGGGCACGCTATGTTCCGGCATGCCCGTGCCGAGGTGGAAAAGGAGGATTTTTCCCTCCCTCCCGAGGTGGGGCTGCTTTCTGGGAGCGGCGCTGGCGGGGTCGGGGATGGTGCGATAGCGTACCCATGACCCTGCCGTAAAGTGACGAGGCGGAACATCGTTGGGGTTTCAGTCGGTGCAAGTCCGACATAACCTATCTTTGCCCCCGTGAGGACGGGTATGCGCAGGCATTTCCCCCATGTTAAACAAAAAAAAGGTCCCGTGAGTTGGGGCTGTTGGTTTGGATGGGGGTTCTTATCATCTTCTTAAGAATCCTGAAGAGGACGATGGTTGGATGTGGTCTCCGGTCATTGAAGTACTCACGAGGCTGGTAGGGTCTCTAAAAACAGACTCCAGGACCGGCTATCCCAGCAAAGCGTTAGCGAGGCCGCGGTTGTGTTCCGAACGGGGATCCCGTGATCTCTCCAAACGACGAACTTGACCACCGAGAGGGTTTTAGTGGGTAAAAATCTCCACATAACTCTTAGTACCTTTTCGAAGATTTCCCCCCGAAACCAAAAAAAAATGGATCCCGTGAGTTGTGCGGTATCCCTTTACAACCCACCACCCGGGTTGTTTTAGATTAAAAACCCTTAAATTTCTCTAACAAACTGCTATGTATATTCTTTATTGTTATATAAAAAAAAACGACAATTTCAAAAACAACTTAATTACTTATTGTGCCTAATAAAGTTTATGACCCGTATCGCTGTACTACATGCCACCGTGAGGGTTCCCCCAACGTTTATGCGAAGCCTTAATTCAACAGCCTGAACGTTTAGGACCAAAACATCTGTCGGCGGGTTAAATTACTTTCGTTCCTCTTATATTATAACTTTGTAATTTACACTGAAAACAGAACTTGATATCATCATCATCATCATCCACTGCTGGACATAGGTCTCGTAATGTGTTCCACAAACCACGGTCTTGCGCTCTTTGATTGCAGTGGTTCCCAGCGACATTTTTGTATGTCCTCTGTGGGGGTCTACCAACGCTGCGCTTTCCGATGCGCGGTGGCTACTCCAGCACTTTAAGACCTCAACGCCCATCAGCTCTACTAACTACGTACCCTGCCCATTGCCACTTTAGCCTCGCGATTCGTAGCGTTATTTCGGTAACCATGGTTCTTCTGCGGATCTGCTCATGTTTGATTTGATCACGCAGAGATACTCCAAGTACAGCCTTCTCCATCGCCCGTTGTGTGACTCAGAGCTTTCTTATGACGTCCATAGTTAGCGACCATGTTTCCGAGGCCTAGGTCATCACTGGCAACACGTATTGTTCGAAGACTTTAGTCTTCGAACTTTATTTACTTGACACTTGACATTATAACAGGCCTAACTTCTGATCAATTATTTTTATATTACTGGTGGTAGATCTCTGTTTCCGGAGACTGTCTAAGTAAGTACCACTGCAGTGCCTATTGCAGCCGACAAACAACTGTATACACAAACATTACTATGATCTGGTTTGAAGGGTGTTGTAGTTAGAGAAATTACTGAGGTAAGAAGATATATCTTATGCGTAATAGCGACGAGCACAGTGTGGTGCAGTGTATACCATCGTCACAGGCATACCATTGTTATGGGAAGGCGTATCACCATCAGGTAAACGTCTCGCTCCTTTCGTCGTCTCATGTAATATTTGCACACTACTGTTTGGCGGCAAGAGTAGCAGCTGCGGCGGTGCCTAGATAGTCTCTGGCAACAAAGACCTATCAGCAGAAAGTCATTACAGTCAATTGATGGATATACGCATCTCCAGTTGGTTTCCATCGCATCCGGCCGATTACCATCAGGTGTCTTATGAACTTCACCAGGTTATCCTGGGACCTTATTATTATAAAAAATGCAATTTTAAATGTTTGTCGGCAGGATGTGGGCAGTGTGGCGCGCTTGGTATATCCTGGCGCTGGCGTGCACTATCTTCGGGCAGAGGATCGATCAGGATGTGATGCTTTCCACGCGGCCAGCCAGGGTTCGAGACCGCGAAGTCGCTAAACCTGATGAACCCACTTGTGACCAACTGAAGGCTATGTGGAGGTATGTCGCTATTTTACATATAAGACCTTACTTATGTATTTAAAAGATTTCTACCTATGTGCAGACTCATCACTATGTCTCTGGAACCATAAAGCCTGGAAACTTGAAATTTGGCAAGAATGTTCCTTTTACCGAGTGTAAGTACTTTACGAAATTCCTACCCCAAAATGAGGGGTTACGGTCAGGCGGCACAGTGCGCGGGGAACAGCTAGTATTTTATATAGATCACAATTAAACGATTACAAGAATTTCTTCAATATTTATTGGTTATAAGTCTCTCTTGCTTTATCTTCTAACCCAGAAGTCTCCTACATCCTGATCCTCGAAACCTTGATACTCTTGTCGTCGGATTAGCAAGATACGGGGTTGGAACTTCGTAACCCAAAGAATATGAGAATAGTTTTAACGGAGAAAAAGGAGAGATTACACAATTCACAGCGCATCTTACTTTTTCTTTCTTTTTTTGTTTGATATTTATATTTATTGTTTATTTTTTCTTTATATAACACAAGCTAAGGGTATAGAGGGTGGACTTAGTGCCTTAGATGCTTTTTCTGCCAGTCAACCCAGGGGAGAAAGTAAAGCGAAAATTTAGATAAATTTGCAAGTAAGTATGGAGGAATTAGGAACGCAGCCATCAGTGAGGAATGGTGACAAGTTGTTAAGCTTGCGACCAACATCTGAAGTGATGTGCACGACCACTCCGTTAATAGTGATACCGACAAAGAAGAAGAAGAATAGAGGAAATAATTTATAGACTAATTATAAGTATATAAATCATAATACAGACCACATATATATATATATATATATGTATATATATTTAAATAAAGCTAAATTGAAGGTCCTTTTTTATCGCCAAGTGCCTATCAGATTAGTTACTATAAAAATCTTTAACAAAATTCAATACTGTAGGTGGAAAATAATAAAGATCTATTAGAACCTATTAAAAAATATTTATGGAATCCTCAACATCATTATCATCAGCCGACAGATGTTCACTAGAGGATATAGGCCTCCCTCAAAGATCTCCACATCGATCGAAGGATTGACAGCCAATGGGGCACCAAAGTGCTCGAATAGCGACCGTGTACCGGAAGATGCAATGTTGACAGGCCTTCTACTAAGTGGTCCAACGATCTGGTGAAGGACGCGAAGAGCAGCTGGATTTAAGGAATGTTATCTAATTATTGGGATGTAAAGGGTACTGCACAATAACTCACAGGATCCAAGCCAACCTCACATGCTCGTGGTCCACCCTGCTAATCAACAATCGAGGCTCTGTCTCCCATCATCCCGCATTGGGCTAGCGTGGTGGAAAATGGCCTAAATACACCCATATAAACCAGTACAAACTTAGGTCGCAGGAATCCGCTGGATGTGGACAGTGCAGGACCGATAGATGTGAAGATCTTCGAGGGAGGCTCATGTCCAGCTGTGAACGTGTTTCGGTTGATGATGATGACCTAATTAATTATTAACTAGTCAATGGTAGTAGGTACCACAGCAGCTCCTATTTCTACCGCCAAATAGTACTGCGCAAATCACTGTATTCAGGTTTGAAAGACGTTGTAGCTAACGAAATTACTGAGGTATTGAAGCACAGCATCACATTGTCTCAAGGCGACGAGTACAATGTGTATATCATCCTAACTAATGCCACATTGTTATGAGCGGGGATTTTATTGGGTACGAATGCTATATAACCCTGACTTCCTGTCACGAGCAAGGTATTTTCTGAAATCTCTCTCATAGTCCTCGAATGGCGACCATGTACCGGAAGACGCAGCTGGCAGGTCCCCTACTACGTGGATCGACGATCTGACAAAGGTCGCGGGAATCTGCCGTATGCGGGTAGCTCAGGATCAATTGACACCGTGATCCTTGAGGGAGGCCCAGCATGGAACGTTATCTGAATAAGAATGATATTTGTTAATTAATTATTTTTATAATTTGAACAAATGAAAACTTCTGAACAAATTGCGATAATGGACTCTTTTGTTCTGACTAGATGAAGAACATTCGAAGTACAATGCCCATTATATTGATCTGTCACGAGCTCCGGTAAGACGTAATGAGAGCCATCTCCTGGTGAACATTTCTGCTGTAAACAATAACTTAATGGCTTTGGATAACATCTGTGGAACAATAGCAGACCCACTCAGATATACTAGTCAACTATTTATATATCTCTTTGTATATGTTTGTTTAATTGGAAGTTCACAACAGGATTGAATAAGTTTTCTTGACGATCCTCTGTTAAAATATTCTATTGTTATAATATAATTAAATAATTATTCAGAATATTTGAAGAAACGAGATAAGCGAGATGTTCACCGGGTGATAAGCGATACGGCTGCCCATCGTTAAATGGCGCTGGTTAAGACGAAATACACTGCACCGCATGGTTCTCATCTCATCATCTAGCTACAACGCCATTCAACATACAATGAAGTTTGCACAATACTGTATGGCGACGGAAGAGCTGCGGTGATACCAACCTCATCACATCACCAATCACCGTCACCAATAAAAATTAATATCTATATATATATACTGCTCTGTGTTTATACCTTGAGTACCATCTAATGTATTTATATAACAAAAAAAATATTATATTAGTTTGCACAAATCTAGTTGGTGATCATCATCATCATCAGCCGATAGACGTTTACTGCTGGTCATAGGCCTCCCCATCGGTAGCTCCCGCGTTGTTCGCATTCAATGAGTTCCGGCGATTCTCACCAGATCAGATTCTGGTGATCATCCACATAATCACCATAATTCATCATCATCGTTTCAGCATATTTACATCAATTAATGAAGCTTAGCTATAATTAAGATCGCAAGATAAATTGCTTGTCTTCTCTTACTGTTGTTTCCACTTAGTCGTCTTTTAAAACGAGCCGAGGATAGGTTAATAATGGATAATCTAACCCGTCTCCCACTAGAGGGTAAAAAGGGTTGATAAATTAAAAATCCTCGTTAAACTGGGACGTTTATGAAAACACTTTGCATGCACTTAGCGGCGGGTCCGCAAAATAAACGACATTTGCATAATGGCGTTATGAAACGCTTAATCGCTTAATTTCATCAACCGCTGGTGCGATTCGCATCGAATTATATATTCGTATCAAAGTATACAGACAAATGCTTGTACGTCCATCAAGGTTATACAATACGGCATAATCATCATCATCAGCCGATAGACATCCACTCCTCCAGAGATCTCCACGTCAACAGTCAGTGTGGTACCGCCGCGGGTACAGCTTCGGTAGCGCCGGGCACTAGGACCGTTATTTGTGGGGGTTCACATGAAAGGATTTGTGCCATTACTCACCCCTCTGGCTCAATGCTGGTTGGTGATAGCCAGAGCCTCGTTTGTTGATTAGCACGGTGTGCCACGAGCAGATCAGTTTAGCTTGGGTCCCGTGAGTTATTATGCGGGACCCTTTACACCTATACACACATACACTAGGAAATTGTATTTAATGAAGTATTATATATATATGTATATAGGTGGGTGTAGGGGATACCGCACAATAACTCACGGGATCCAAGCTGACCTCACTTGCTTGTAGTACACTCGTCTAATCAACGAACGAAGTTCTGACTCCTACCAACTCGCATTTAATCCGTGTGGTTGGAAATGGCCCAAATACCCCCATAGGCCTTACTGCCCGGCGGTACCGGAGGCCATGCTGACTGTGTGGATCTACGATCTGGTTAAGGTAGCGAGAAGCCGCTGGATACCGACAGTGCAGGGCCGATCGATTTGGAGATAGTTGGAGGAGACGTGTCCAGCAGTGGATGTCTAATTCTGGACATAGACTTCCTTAAAAGATCACCGTACTTTTTGGTCTGGTGTCTGTAAATATACAGTCCACACTGGTCTCCTTAGCAATTGTTGAGTGGCGGTTGAAACGTTAATACTTAAAGACGACGATATCAAGATGATGTTATATGAAGACCCTGATTAGCATGTGTATGGTCGAGTCGAGGGACGATGGATTAATGTTTGTGTCTGATCCTCAGATTCTCCAAAAGGCAGGCGCGCGCACCGGAGATCCTGAACGAAGTGAGCAACTACAGGGATCCGCTGATGTACAACGAGTGGCCGGTGTACACCGCCATGCCCAGAGCTGCGCCCAGGTAAGGACCAGTTCTTGTTGAGACAAGTGTAAAGAAGTTGAGTCTCGTTACCCCAGTAATTACACTAAATAAAACGTCCTACAAACAGTAACACAGTAATGTTTGCGCAGTACTGTTTGCCGGCAACGGTGACATATCACCAGTAGTTTCACCATATTTATATATTCATCTAATTCTCTCACGAATTGTCCGGAAGCTCTGCCGCGTGTGAACGCGAGTACCCTTAGTCTATTTTACAAATTGTCCTTTATATGTCTGCATCATCATGATCATCATCATCAGCCGATAAACGTCCAATGGTGGACATAGGCGTCTGCCAAAGATCTCCACATCGATCGATTCAGTAGGTTCCCGCGATTGTCACCAGATCGTCGGTCTGCCTTGTGGGAGGCCTCCCAATACTACGTCTACCGGTACGGGGGCGGCACTCGAGGACCTTACTGCCCCATCGGCCGTCGGTCCTTCACGCAATGTGCCCTGCTCATTGCCGTTTAAGTGTAGCAATCTTTTGGGCTATGTCGGTGACCTTAGTCCTTCTGCGGATCTCCACATTTCTGATTCGATCGAGCAGAGAAACTCTGACCATAGTCCACTCCATTACCTTTTGGGTGATTTTGAGCCTTTTTATAAGGCCGTTAGTAAGGGGCCACGTGTCGGTTCCGGATGTCAATACTGGCAACACGCACTAGTTAAGATTTTTGTCTTCAGACACTGAGGTATCAGAGACGAAAAGATGCTGCGTTGCTTCCCGAACGCTGCCCACCTGAGTTGGTTTCGTCGATTGACCTTTTTCTGGAAGTTGACCTAGCTGGACTGTTTGTCCCGGGTAAACGTATTCGTCGACATCTTCCAATGTAGAGCCCTCAACCGTTATTGGCGTGGGTACAATATGGACTTTAGACACAATCTTTGTCTTCTCCATATTCATTTTAAGACCCACGCGTCGAGATGCTCAACAGATTACCAATGACCACAACCCAAATCCCCTCAAATTGATATGTATTTAAGCTAAAAGTTAGTAAGAAAATGAATTAAGTAGTTAACTTGTGAATTGAAATATAATGTCAAGAGGTCACTTGAACCTTTATTGTATACCCCAGAGATGTGAAAAGAAAAGGTCTTCGCGACGAACAGCCAGTTGAAGATTTCGTTGTCTTGTTTCCGTCCCGCTTTGACTTCCGACCTTGCGAACGATTGCGCGCCATTACACTGATCACCGCCAGGAGAACCGTTTAAACAATTTAATTATTTCACTGAGTATTCTTTTAATTAAGAAATCGTTATCTGCTTGTGTTTCGGAAAGGCTGCGGTGTATATTTGTTGGTGGGCGGAGTGGGGAGCGCGGGCCGCTGAACGTACGTTGGCACAATGGCTCCATTGTTTGTAAAGTGTATTAAAATCAACCTCCCATTCCAGAGGTCACAATTTCTCTTTCATACATTTATATACTTGGGAGTATATAAAAATGTTGTGACTACTTTGCTATAACATAAATTCTGTAACATTCTGGCTCTCGCTGAAAACTAATCATCATCATCAGCCGATAAAAGATCTACTGCTAGACATAAGCCTCACCCAAAGACCTCTACGTTTGCATAGGTTTATACGGGAAGAATTGAGCCGTTTCTCACCATGCTGACCATAGGGTTATCATAACATCATTATCATTATTATCAGGCTTTGTTTATCCACTATTCAATATAGGCCGTCCCCAATATCTTCTATCAAATGCGATCCTCAACTTCACGCATGCACCCACCTCCTACCGCTCTGATAATGTCTTCGGTTCATCTGGAGAATGACCATCTCGTGTGAATTCACATTTTTTTTAAAATTTGTCTCATTTTAACAAAAATACTAGATTTATTTATAGAAAAAAAAGAGTAAAAAAAAATTCTCTATTAAGTAATCCATCTTTCTATAGATTCCGTTACCAGTACCCGGCTATCACACGCGAGGCCTACGGAAGAGTGGTCACTAAGGCTCCACCCAACGTTGTACGCACTCCGGACTACGATGAGGTAATATTACACTTAGTTTACTATTGTCTAGTACCAAATTTTCGCAGATCAGAAGATTGGTACTTCTTTATTACGGCCGGCCCTTCAAACTAAATCGACGCCGACGCCGTATAGACTTTAGCCAGAGTAACTCAAAAAATTTTAACTTATAAAATGGTACAGATTAAAAAGTATATATCAAAAGGAAATTATCCATTTAACTAGAATTTTTATAAAACCGTACTAGAATTTATATACAACAGAATAGTTTTAAAAATTTTATAAAAATATAGTGTAATTGGCGAAGACCTAAGTAGGGTTACTGGTGATTGGTTAGGTAATTTCTATAAACATTTGTTTATTTTGTATTTCGTTTAATTATATAAAGAATTTGTTTATAACTGACAAAAAATATTTTGTTTCAGATGTTCGGAATGTTGAACGTCCCTCACACTTCAGGCAAGATCCTGCGGTACCCTGGTCCTTCTAGGCCGCGAGGACAGCCCACTTTTATGGTGCCACCCCAACGGGACCGGTAAATCAATCTATACGATCTCATGCTTAGTTATTTATTACTTTTATAATTTGTAGGCTATTATTATTATTAACTTTATGAGCTTGAAGGAAAGTGAAAATACAAAGCTTTACAATCATACATACAATAAGACACCTAAGAGAAGAGGAGAAGAGAAGAAATTTAACACCAACAATTTCTACCGAATCAACCGAACAACTCAACTGTCTGCCATATCCAGGCTTTACATATTCGCGATCCAATAATCACGATTTATTACAGTTTCGAGGCCTTGAAGAAGTTGATCCGACAGGAACACGTCCGCGAGCTACAGAGGAAGTACGAAACCGAACACAAACAGGAGCTGAGAGATCTTACATCCGGCCGCGGGTGAGTGCTGCTCGAGTTGCCGAAGCAACATATTTCATCTGATATATAATAACTGTCTTTAAATATTTACGTATTAACAATAGAAAGAGACAGACTAATTCACCTTCTCTTTCCTGTACAGAAAACTATAGTTTTCTATTTTTTTTTTTAATAAAAAAATTTTGAACACAAAATAGATCGTTTAGTTACTTAAGAGATGTAACTACGCGTTAAACAATTTACTTTAATATAGCGATTAAGAATTAATATCTTCAGTGGTGTTATAACACCATGAGGTATACCATCACAATATCGATAACTCCGTTCGTTTTTAGTAACGACGACTACGTGTACGGGAGCTACGGTGAATCTGAACCACGCGGTCTGCAGCCCCTGCAGGCGGAGTATCCTTCTGACGACCCCAGCGCCAGGCACTCCAAGTACGATTTAACCGAATATAAATTATGCTGAATGTATACTATTCACCATCACGAGCCGACAGACGTCCGCAGTCGGATAAAGCTCCCCATCAAAAATCATATACACTTTTATTCAATGTTAAACGTCTTGGTAATACCATCAGGCTTCATGACTTGACTTCAATATTTTGTTATTTTCATTTGATTTTTCTGGTCTTGAACTCATCCTGGTGTTATTTTTTATATTCAAAAGCTTACATTGACGTACTGCTAGTAGCTTATATGATACTGTAGTGAAGACAGGGATGCTGATGATGAAATAATGTATTAAGGTTTAGTATTAATATCGATCGTATAACATCAGGCTATTACATCTCCTCATAAGTAAATAAAAAAACTGGAAATCTATTTGATTGTTCACTTTCAGGAAACCGCCAAGCGGAAGCCGTCAGGTGTCCCAGTTCTCCCGTTACTCTGATGTTATGCTGCCACCCGTTCGCCGCACTTTCTACCACCCTTACTTCGACTACCCGACCCCCGAATTCGTGCCCTACGTCTATTGAACACAACCCACACCCGTTCCCGGAACGATTACATTCTAAAACGTTCTAGAAGAATCCAGAGGGGCGGCGACCCTTGTGAACGTACAACACTGCAGGCTTTAATTCGTATCAGTATTACACGGCCATATCGGAAGCATATCCTTTTTAAGCTTTCGCTTGATAAATATAACACTTCCTGTTGACCCTTGCGAGCTTCTGAGCGTTAACAATATTTTTATATTTACATAAATCAACTAGCTGAGGTTTTCTCTAGATATGCGACCTTTTTAAATCCTTTTTGAAACAATCGCATTGTATTTTTATAGATTTAAGATTTTAGAGTCGACCTTGATGTAGCCCGGGGCGGTAGGCCGCGGGCAGAGTAACATAGTGTGAACCTTCCGGAATATAATGACAATAAATATGTAACACGACAATATAATCAATTTCCCGTCAATTCCCGTGACCTTGACGAATTGTAATCGACGACAATAAATTTTAATCGATTTTAATATAACCCTGTGTGGTAGTGTTTACAGATTGATGTCTAGTAGGTGTGTTTATTCACATGCGTGTATATTTTTTAATCAACCCCTTGTTGATATATGGGGAATTATAAAATTTCTCGCTTCGACTCCATTCGAAATTGTTCGATATTAATATATAAGAAAGTTCAATAACAACATAACGTAGACACGAGTTATTGTTTCGATACGTTCAAGTAAATTACTTTTCATATCAATACTTAATTAATTGTTATATGAAATGTTTCCGTAATAACTTTGTATAACATTTACATTCCTTATTACATCCTGTTCTATATTATTAACATGCGAATCGTATTTTACGTGTTTTTTTTTTTGTATTTGATACTTAATTTACTTGCAAGTGCAATTGAAACGATAAAGACAGATATAAACAATAATGTATTAGTTAAATCTCTTGATATTTCGAATTGATATAATCTAGTAGCGATGTTTGATATTTCTCTTGATGCATAGAAATAATTGTTGTGATTAGTCGCTAAGTGTAAAGTTATCGTATAAACATATACCCCATTCGAAAGGTCTACAAGGCAGCTACCTAATAGCTACACCAATATGTACTCGGAACATTCGACGGCAGGATCTTCGCAAATTAAATGCTTTAACTACGTTTTAATGTGTTTGATAGATAATTGTATAGCGGCGCGTCGACTGGCGCCCATTCAATATTGGACCTAGATGTAGACGTAGCAACCTGATCGGCGAGATGGGGGGAGGGAAGCTTGTTGTTGATGCATCACGATCGTATATCGAACAGTTTCGATGCCCCGAGGTGAGGTGACGGGTTGCACTGATGGTCGAAGGCTGTATTTACGGAGTTGTTAACTATTTACGTACTAGGTATTTAACTTGTATCTAATCGTCTATCTACTTATAAGTATCGGCGCCCGCCGTCGGCATAACCACACAGACTATGAAATTTGGCTTTAAAATTATATAAAACACATATATAACGGCTTTAAGCGAGTCAATGAATTCCATTAAACTTCTATTTATTGTGACGGACTTACGCGTTTTGCATACATACTGTATTTATGTATATGTATACATAATTTATTTATATATAATTTTCTATCGATATTCTGTAGTTTTACAAATCGTTTCAACCTCAATATTAAGCCACTGTAGTTAGTTAACTGTTGACGAGTGGTAGCGTTAATCCTATTTGCTATTGTATGTATATTACGTACTCGCGAGCCGGAAACCGCTATTTCAGAAACGTCTCATACTGCATCAGCCTGCCTCCACACCGTAGAATGAAACAGAACCGCGTCTTCCCCATTTAAATAATCTGTTCACATGTATTATTGAGTATTGTAGTGAAATTGCGGTTTATTTCGCTGAGATTGCGGGTTTCCGCGTATTAGGATGTAATAGGTGTCTGAAATTATAACTAATAATATTTAACTCAGTCTAGAAGTTTCGCAATAACATATCTTTAACGATATATCAATGTAGGACACTTATGAAATAATCATATCCTATTTTTAACGATATATCGAATTATAATATCAAAATTTTAGTAGATCGATGGTATCATCAGTTTCCGTAGTATCGTCGAAGCATACGTCAATCGCTCTTGACGAGTTTCCTGTGTGTTAGTATCGACAATAAATATATTCGCGAATTGTGTAATACGATTGAAATTACACCGCGACAATCTAAGCGACAATAATTGAATATGACAATAATAAAAAAATAAATAAAATATAATAATTATTCCGAGGCACTTTTGACCTCGTAGTTATTGGTACGTGTTTCGGAACTTGCGACAGATCGCACTTGTCTTATAATTATACAATTAAACTATCCGTAATAATTAATGTTTTAAAATGTATATTTATTGGTGGTTTTAATTTTAAAAATAAATAAAGTTACTTACTCCTGGGCATATTGACTTTTTTTCTTATACCTTTATTTTAACCCTTAACATATGGCAAAGCATATTAACTACACTAAAATACGTTTTTTCTGTAAAGCAAAAACATAATAAAAAAAACGTTCTTTACATATATTTTTTGTAGTTTTACTTATAATAAAATCGTATATTACTTACTTTCTTAAAATTGTATTAGACTCATACGATATGTACTAAAAAGCGATTTTTTTTTATTCTATTCCATAAACTACAAAAAAATCGTATAAATCATTCGCTGAAGGTAGGTCTCCGTTACCGTCTAACAACTATATAGTATATATATATATATATATGCATAAATAACAAGGAATAGCCGACAAGTAGTATCCGAAACTAGTATTTTTATGATGGATCGATTATTTTCTTTTTGAAGTGATCCACCCAACTTTTAAGTAACGTCTACGATTATTCTCAATCTATGAAACGCTACGCTATTATTTAAAAAAATAATAGACCTTTATTTGACCTATCATTCATCCATCAAACCCATGAAAGGTACATCATTACCATCAAAGTTACACAACATGACTGTTATTCTTCGACTAATATCGAAGCAGAATTACCATTGAAATGACTGTAAAGTAATCTTAGTCAATCTTATATCTACGTTTCTTTACTTGCAATCGATTAACACTTGACTTAGGATTCACACAATGTTAAGTGACAATGAGGACGTAGGTGATGATGACCCGCCCAGAGTACTCCGACACTCATATTAACAGCCGATACTGTTATATTATCACATAAGATTTATAATATGAAATAGTTATTGAATCAAAACATCCCTGACACCTAGCATACTCCCCTAACATGACTCCGGAATCGAATCAAGGACCTCCGTGTTATAATCTACTACAAATTACGTTTTAATATATTTTGCGAGACAATATTGTGAGCTGATAAGCAATATCGCAACACGATCGCTTCGTAATTCTATTAGCGATACGCATCGATGATATACCCGACTTTAGAACGGAACATCAAACTTTTCTCCAAGTATCAAGAAGTTTATACTTTACAATATTTGCGAAGGGATGAGATGTTCAGTTGAGGGTAAGTGATGCGTGGTGGTTGATCGCTGTTTATATGTTTTGCTTGGCATTATATACATAATATATTTATTTCATGATAGTTCCTTTTGATTCTCTATATATATATCATTATCAGCCGGTAGACTTCTACTGATCCCGATATGAGTTATACTACTTGGGGTTTCGTAACTTAAGAGTACAAAAGTGATTATAATATGAAGTATATTATTTTCTACTGTAACTTAAATTACTAGTTCACTGGTGGCGAATCTCTATTGACGGGTGTATGTAGGTACCAACGGGGTCCTGCTCCTGTTGCCAAACGGAAATGTGCAAACTTTACTGTGTAAAAAGATACTATTTAAGTCTCATACACAAGAGTATATATAGGAGATATTCAGAAATTCCTTGACCTATCGCTAGATATCTGAACAAGTAATATCTTTACAAACAAAATTGGTAAACGTATTACTTCTGCCATTTAGAGGCCAGTTAAAAACAGATTTTATAAAATTCTATTCCCAAAGGGAGTTAATAACGGAGAATAGCCCGGGGGGCGGCGAGTTACCAGGAGGGTATATTTCTGACAAATTACAAGTCTAAATTTCAAAAGTAATTCTATATTACTGCCAGCAGAGGTTTTAGGGGAACAGCTAGTAATATCAAGAAACCAAGACAATAACTGATATATTGGTTAGGATACTTCAACGCTTCATTCCTCTTAACTGCTTTTTTTTTTTTAATATTTTCACAAAGTACACCATTTCCCGAAAACCAGTAATGTTTATCTGTATAATATAATCATCGTGACCTAGCTGCAGCATAAGTAACAACCGGGCTGAATCGCAATGAACCATCTTCTTAGCCTCCCTCGGTGTGAACCCGAGGGTAAAACAATGTGTTGAACATCTGGTGGTAGGTTATTTATAGAAATGGGTTATATATAATCAAAAGTTCTGGTACCATAAACATTGTTGTACTTCGGGACCCTAAACTTTTTGCCTTCTTCGAGCTCTTTTGGATTAGATGGACGTTTATACTTCATTGTGTACCATATAGTGAGCTGACCCAGGTAACGCAAAAACTTTAATATCGTAAAGAATTAAGAGTAGTTAAAATCGAGAAGTTAAATTCCTGAATTATTTTTTTAATTAATTACAAAAAGCTGAGATAAATTAACAAACTTCGCAAAAGCTTTGCCGAGGTTAGACCTTAATTATTAAAGAGAATTCCAAGAGAAGAATTTTTTTTCTCATTAGCAAGAATAATTAAATAGTCAACAACAATCATCATCAACATCAGCCGATGGACGTCCACTGCTGGACATAGGCCTGCCCCAAAGATTCCCACACGATCGGAATTAAATAGTAAATATCAAGTACTTTAAATGTTTACTGGTGGTAGGTTTATGTTGCCAGACACGGTCTAGGTCTAGGTACCACTGCCGCTCCTACTTCTACCGCCAAACAGTACTGCGCGAACATTAGTGTGTGCGGGTTTGAAGTGCGCTGTAGCTAATGTAATTGTTGGAGTAACGACACTCAAAATCTTATGTCTCAGGCGATGAGCGCAATGTGATGCAGTGTATAACATCCTAATTAGCGCCACGTTGTCATATGTGTGCGTATCGCTTACCACCTGGTGTACGTCCTGCTCGTCTTGTCGCTTAATAGAATTTAAAAAAAGGATATAATATTGAATAAGTTTATATTGATATTTCATCATTATCGTCATCGTGATCCCATCATCTGTTTGTTTTTTTCTTTCCTTTCCCAAAGTTCATCACAAGAATTTACCGCGACCTCAAATACTTAAAGAACTAGTGTAAGTTTCTTATTTACTTCTGAATACTATCTAAAAAAAGTACATTAGGTTTGATCTTTGTTGCATTCTAGTTTTATGGATGCTGTAGCTAGTTATAAAATTTGTTTTTATTCTTCGACGAGACAAGCCGTTTATCTGATGGTAAATGCCCTACCGATAACAATGCAGCACTTGTCAAGACTGCACCACATTCCTCGTCTTGAGACGCAAGATGTTAAATCTCGTTACTCCAGAAATGTCACTAGCTACCCTTTCCCTTCAAACGGGAAAACATTAACGTTTGCACACTAATGTTGGACGTTGGAATTAGGTGCTGCGGTGGCATCTAGGTGGTCTCCGGAAATCTAGACCCACCACCAGTGTATCGTAACGTTTAATTATATATCGCCACCATCATCTCAATCCAATCATCTACTGCTATTCCCAAAGTTTCTTCACACGAATTTACTTGGAATACTTATCTGTACAATAAATAACATTATTATATATTTCCTTATCTTCAAAGGTACAGTGTATCTGAGAATTACTGCGTCTCAGTTTGATAGATGCTGTCAATAGTAAAATTACCTATGCTACTAGATCTTATATCTCAGAGAAAGGAGGCTTTGTATTGCAAGCATTTTAACTAGTACTGTATGATAAGCTTATTAAATCATAAAATATTGCATAAAAAACATTGATAAAGTTAAACTTAGTTGCAACACGAATAAATTCTTCGCGAAGTTTAACTAAACTTTTTTTTCGTTTTACGGTAATTTATAAACAAAGTTAGTAAAATTTGTGAATTAAGTTACAAGATTGTTTCGAGGATAATTTGACTATTTGAGGCTTGGAGAAAGTAAGAAGGGGCGAAAAGTTTACGGCAATGTGTTAAACAAGCTATGTTGTAATAAATACCGATTACAACGTCGCTTGCTATTTATATCTGCTTAATCTCTGCTAAGTTTTGTTGCTGGATACTGTAAGTATCCTTTAACCTCTCTTAAGAAATAGTTGAGCTTGTATGGGATTTGTATACACTATCACTGCCAGTTCTTAAAACACGACGACAATCCTTGGGAGGTCCTGAAGAGTGCACTGGAGTCACCCTTAACTAACGCCTAATCACACCACAGGGAGGAACACAGCTGAAGCACCATTGGTATGCTACGATAAATATTAAAACCACTGTCCGTTTCAGTCTGAACTACATTATAAAGGACCACACGGCGCCGTGTACTTGGCCCCTCCCACGCAAAGGCGCGCTATATACAGGCAAATAAGCAATGCATTCTGTAGCTCTTTAGACTCTCTAACTAATAATCTCTCAGAAACACACAGGTACACAAATCTACTCAGTTTAAATTGGTCAGTTTATTTTTAACTACAGATAAGCACAGAGATTTTCACGCCCCTGTTAGGCCCCACCAACCCACACCCACACCGTCAACAGGATTAACCTTGTTGTGAATTCCTTCCTATAAACAAACGATTTAGTTATATTCATATAAAGTTACAAATAAACTTTTGCGTAAAAAGTTACCCGAGTATACTTAAGTACCCGAGTAAACTTCGGTAACAGCTTGAAATCTAGGTTAATTGAATTTCACCACAACTCTTTTAGTATCAGCACTTCTACGAAGCTGAATTTTCCGTATTTCTACTGAAGAGTACTTTGTCATTTATAAATTATCTTCCACAAAAGCTAAGTCTAAGGAAAAATTTGTTGAACGAGAACATAACTCTATAAATTTGTAGAAGTTATGGTATATAAAAATTAAGTTTTTTTTTGCGTACGGGCTGGGAAGGGTTACTGTCATAAAATAATTTTGTCGTAAGTCCCCATTTTTGATTTGTTGAAAAGGTCGAAATTAATTGAAAGCTTCAAATAGTTTGTGAGTGAACCAAAATTATAATCTTTTTAATTTCTTAATTCCTTAAATCTAGAAAACATAGAAATAACCAATTGGCTGATATTCAAGCCACTAGCATACATACACGACATTCGCAAGTATATTCAAACTTAAAATGATCAATACTTCAGATAAACGGAATTAGAATAATAAAAAACTTAAAATAAAAGGGGCTTATTAATAATAAACATTAGACAAGGAAATAAATAATATAAATATTACTATGTTGAACAATTAACTGCATTAATAAAAAAGAAAGTTTTTCTAAAACGAGAAGGAGAGTTTGACAATATATCGACGATAGGATCAGATCTGCTCATTTTACCTACTTCGCGATACATTCTAGGTAATAAGTAAGTTTAAGCCTATTCGTTATTGTCTAGTTGGATATTCTATTCCTTGATATATCGAGATTTGTGGGAATCAGTATAAAACAAACCCTTAATGAAACTATTACGTTGTATAGAACCATTAATCATTTTGTAAATACGAATTGGATCATTCGAACCGCGTCGTTCACCTTTATTATCTTAACTAAGACTTTTGAAAAATAATCGGTTTCACCAGCCTTTTAACCATAAATTTATGAAGAATTCACGCGGTAGAGTTATATTTACTTTAACATGTGAAATTTCGCGCTAACACTTAAATGTTATACGTGAACGGAATTCCTCCACCGGCGTTAGTGCGAAGCGCCGCATAATAGATTTCCAAGGATTCAACAAACTACACGCTTGTACGCGAATAACGCATGTGCGGAATTCGTTTGCTTAGATAATTACACTTTGTGTACATATACATGAACTAAATGTTTAAGATGAACGTTTTCAACAGTTTAATTTGCCAAATTGTACTCAGAGGAACACAGCGGCAGTGAAGAAAGCGACGGTCAGAATATCTAAGCTATCAAGTAAGAATTGATGAGATCCGCAGATAAACAAGAGTTAGAGACAGCTCTGTTGCGAGGTTGAAGGTATAATGAATAGGCACAGTCTATAATTTCATGACAGAAAACGCGGCATTAGCAGATTCACCCATTAGATGAGCAGACGATATCAAAAGAATCACTGGGAGCCACTGAATTTAAACAGCGAAAGACTATTTGTGGAATACCTTACAATTGATCTATGTCCAGCATTAGACATTCAAGAGTTGTGATGACGATGATGAATTTTCAAATCAGGCGAACGATCCGAAAGAGGAATCCTCTTGAGTGCAGTGTGAGACGAACAGTTGAAGATTGTAGAAAATCTTCAGCACTCATCATTAATTGGCTGAAATGATGACTTACTCATTTTTAATTAATACCATTGAATTTGAAATTCCCAGCCAAATGTTAAATTATTTTAGACCAAAGTCCGACAAAAGTCCGATTTCTTATAAAAGGAGTTTATTGTTAGAGTAAGAAGTATATTAGCTCTACACCGGTTACTGTAGTACCTAATCATTTGCCTTGTAGCACAGAAATCTGCGATTCGATTCCAAGGCCAGCTAGCTACCACCCACAGTATAAATCCGTTGTCATCAGCGTAAGAGAATCAGAGTATTTTAGTTTTAGACGTTTCACCATCTATGATCTTATTGCCGCTTAACACTATATGAAATTGAGATCAATTGTTTGTATATTGCAGATTAATAAACTTAGTTATTTGCTAGCAAGCGTCTAACTTTGTTTAGATTAGTTTCTTTAGCTATATTACTTTTGGAAGCCTTATTAAAAAGACTATCTGTTACAGTTAAAAACTCGTTAAGATAAATTAAAAATATACTTTCATGAAAACATTTGTTGTTTACAAATGATCTTTTATATTCATAATTTCATTTTCTTCAACAGAAAAACTGTCTAAAATGAAAGCAATGAATAAAGGTACCTTTTCGTTTTAAACAAGGCAGGCAAATCTGTTTTGAATGCGTGATTGACTTCATTGTTTCTATTCGCTTTGTTGCCAAACGCTTTCGCGAAATAAACAATCGTGTATTTTTTTTTTCATTTTGTTAAATCCAAATATATTGTTTTCATTGAATTCAGCGTTTACAATACACCCTCGATAACGTTTCATGTGATCTACATAAATTTGCTTACACTGGCATTTCTCTTATCGAAAACGGTTCTAGTATGCACCATTGTATTGCTCATTACTGTACCAAAAGAGTGCTTATATACTCATCATCATCATTAGGTGCCATCTTCGAACTGAAGTTTGGCGATCACATTGAGAAAACCGATTCTATCCTCAGCTATTCTTTTAACTGATGGTATTTAAACCCGGTCCACTCCTTTAGGACGTCAAATCATTTCTTCCGTCGTCGACCAGATGCACGTTTTCCAGGGCTTTTGCCCTCCAGGATCAACCTTAGGAACTTATAAAGAGATCCTCATACTTGTATACTAGAAAATTAGAAAATGACGTGTGGTTAATCAACTGTGTGATCATCGTCAAAAAAGAGGTTCTCGAATCAGTGAGTCTTCATAATTTAAAAGATGAAAGTAGGAATTTTGATTATTATATTTTTTTTATTCAAAGAACGATGTTACATCTTTGCATAGTAATGTTGATCTCGTTAGAATAAACTTATTATACTTAAATTGATTAAGTAGCTGGAAACAAGCAGACGTTATATCGTTGATTTAGTTTTTTGGAGAACAGACGTACTGGAGTTTGAATGGATAGATAAGAGCTGATGCTCTGATTGTTTATTTGTTTAAAATCTTTATTCTAGCGCCAATACATAGGTTCCAACAGACGGTTGAATGCCTGTAGGCATTCTCTACCAGACACCTTTTTTTTTTGTTTCGAGGGAAAAATCTTCAATATATACCCAGCGTCTGGTGGTAAATCAGGGTTATGTGAAATTTTTACTCACTAAAACCCCCTCGCTGCTCTGTATCAGTTCATTCGAAGAGGCTCCAGGATCTCTTATAGAACGCACCGGTACGGAAGGGTGATAGGACGAAGCGCAAACCGAAGGTTGCGCAGGCCTATCTACTCGTTTCGCACGGGCGCCCAATGTCGACCTTTCGTCTCCTCTGTGACCCCTCCTTGTCTTTGGAGGGGAGCACTTTCTACTGCCGAGGCGGTGGTCAGCGTTTTGACCACAATCCGCGCATAGAACATATTTCGGTGCCTTCGCTTGGCATTATCTGGCTTTATGGCCAGGATCCCCGCATATGTAGCACAGTGTGCTTCTGTCTTTGGTGCTCGTGCACTGGTTACTGGAATGTCCGGTTTCCAGACACCGGAAGCACTGCAATGGTCGGGCACAGTACTTGAACTCTGGCGACCACCCATCCCACCTTGACCCGCTTCTCTACGGTAAGTCTATGTACCACCATGAGCGGGCATCGAACCCATGCAGTCCCCAGTCTCGTGGACCACCTATGGATTTGACTCACTTTCACAGTGTTCACTGAGCAACCGCCGGCTTCAGCGATGTCTTCGGCGACATTCTACTTGGTGACAGAGTCGTCCAGGTCCATGACCCGGATCTCACCCGTTTTGTGAGCCCGGGCTAGCCTTGCGGTCCTTAGGCCGAGTTCGGGGTTGCCATGATTATCGCCAGAATACGGAGACTCGGATTGCAAGTGGCACCGCAAAAGACCGGAGCGATGTGGTTTCACCGCCCGAGACTGAAAGAGAAAACCCCCGATACATTTTTATGTGTCGAGGACGTAAGTATCCAAATTGGCAACTACCTCAAGTTCCTGGGACTGGAGCTAGATAGCCGATGGAAGACGTCCGCCGTCCGACATACTCTCGCGTAGACCGCGTCGGGCGGCGAAGCTTAACGCTACGCAACGCACTATTGCAATTAGAGTCGCTCGAGGATACAGGGCGATGTCGAACGAGGCGGCCACACTCTTGGGGCTGTTCCCACCGCCAGACGTCCTGGTCGATATGGACGCAAAGATCTTTCATAAGATTCGCATCCGCCGATGATCCAGAAGAGACGGTCGAAAAGTTTCGACGAGGAGCCTGAAGGCGAGCACTGGAGCGTTGGCGAGAAAGGTTAAATTTATGGAACCTCGCAATACTCGTTAACGCGCGGTTAGTGCGATTCTGCCCAGCTTAACGGCTTGGCTGAAGAATAGTGGACGGGTGACCACCGAAAATATCTGCTTCGGGGAGTATGTGCACAGGATAGGCAGGGAGGAGTCGGCGCAATGCCATCATTGTGGGGTGGCCGAGGATGCCGCGCAGCACACGCTCGAACACTTCCCTGCTTGGGAGTCGGAGCGACGAATCCTCGTCCAAAACATCGTACAAGACCTTTCCCCGGCGGCCGTAGTAGCGGCGATGACGAGAAGCCGGGAAGCGTGGCACAGTGTCCTTTCCTTTTGCAACACAGTAATGTTCGCAAAGGAAGATGCTGAGCGAGCAAGTGAACGCACAGATCCCGCTCATCGGAGGAGCCGTAGAGGCAGACGAAGATAGCTGGACGTTATGGGCTCCGCGCTGGAGGGCACTGGTCTTTTAGAGACCCCGGAGTTCTTCACAAGCGCAGATGACGGGAGTCGATGTGGTTTTAGTGGGTATTCCAGTAGCGTGCCGTCGAGTCCCACGTACCCGCACGTTACGCGGCGGAATGCGTAAATGCATTTACCATCGTAAAAAAAAATGTAGTGAAACTAGTGAGGTATTGAGTTTCAACATCTTATGTTGTTGTCCGTTTCTCTCGTCGTTTAATTTTACTAAATATATATATTTTGTAGGGATATATATCCAGAGATTATAAGACGTAAACACTCAAAATTTGTAAGACATTGCTTCTGCCATTTACAGATCAGCTAAGAAGATAAAACTTGCGGGGGTGTAATAATTAGATAATATAGTAATTAGATTGTAAAGAGATTCAGCTTCAATAAGCTATTACAGAAAACTAGCATACGTTAGAAATATAGAATTTTGTGTTTGACATAGTTGAAAAAAAAATTAAAAGATGTGCGGCTATATTTTTTTTATATGAAGGGTGGTCAAACGTTCGAACTGTTCACCTGGTACATCACTGACGCCCATGGACAGTCGCAACACCAGAGGGACTCACTTGCCCACACTGATGAATAATTAACCTTGATTTTCTCCTTGTAAAAATTGACCCAACTGTGGGAACATTAAAGTAAAATTTAAAAGTAATTTTTGTATGTTAGTAGGTGTTAACGAATATAAGAGAGAAAGAGATGAAAACATCCGCTTTCAATTTCTTTTTATAACAAAGCAGAACAATACTACACTTACTTTCCACTTGGAAGTGCTTGTTTACTTGAAAAGTTACTTGTGGAGTACTTGAAATACTGTTTTAACAACAATGAAAATTAAGTTATTACTTAATTACGATACAATATTATAACGTAACCATTACGGATGGAATACAATGAAAAGTTTAAATCTCTTAATTAGTATCGACTGTATATTTTATTTTTTTTTGATTTCACAAAAACGGTTCAGCCATTTTATATCTATAATTCAACAGACAGATATTCATATAAAAATACTTATTTACAGGAAATTGTTAGGTTGAAGAGCTGATGAGATAATTCTACTGGTAACAAATGAGGTAATAGTTTCAATGGAATCTCTATTTCCTTTCACCTTTGCGCAATTCACTTGATTGAGCAATCGACCTTTCCTAGATTTAATTCTAGGTCATTCGATAGGTTGCCTACGCTATTACCTTGCAGGCGGTTTACTCGTTAAGTTAGTACTAAGAGAATTTATTATTATTATACCGGGGACCGTCTAAGTAAGTATAACTGTAGCTTCTGTATCTGCAGCCAAACAATACTGTGATTTATGAGATGAGTAATTTGATGAAAATCTTTTGTCTAGTCTAGTATATCATTCTAAGTAGTCACGTTGTTATGTGCAGGTGTAACTTACCATCAGGTCTGCGCTCCGACGAGTGAAAAAAAGTATAATAGTTTTTTTCAGTATTTAATATCCGACCTGAAGTCAAACGATAACCCTCATATCCGCTTATAGTATTTAACGTTCTTACAATTTTTATCAGGTGAAATATAAGTAGGAAAAATATGAAATTTAACAACAGCTCTTTTTTTAAGCAAAAATAAACTCGACCCTGCCAGGATTCGAACCTGGAATCTTCTGATCCGTAGTCAGACGCGTTATCCATTGCGCCACAGGGCCGTTGACAACTTTCACATTTAAAAACCATTTATTGCCAAAAAGTTTTGTGATAAGATTTTTTACTTAATTTCTATTAAAACTACTTTAAAACAAAATTTCTTTAATTCAATTGATATATACAGTAAAAATTATGAAAAGGATATGCTTCCAAAAATACACTTTAAAAAAAAATTAAAGAGAAAAAAAGTACTTAAATGTTTCCGCCCGGGATCGAACCGGGGACCTTGTGCGTGTGAAGCACACGTGATAACCGCTACACTACGGAAACATATCACTACTAGCACTAAATAATTATCATTAGATTTTGTTTACAGATCAGATCATCATCAGACCAGACACAATAAAAAAAAAACGTAAATATTCATCTAGAAAATTTTAAGGACGCTGTTGTATTAAGCACTGTACATAAAGTGTAAAATTAGAATTTATTTATATTGTTTTTTTTTTTAATGTATAATGCATATGGTACATAGAGCCCAGGGTCGATCGGCGTGGAGGTCTTTGAGTGAGCCCTATGTCCAGCAGTGGATATTCATTGGCCGATGACGATGAGTACATAAGGTAGACTTGATGCATAGAGACATTCTCCATTAGTCTGAAACTTTTAATTGTAACCAAGTTACAAAAGCTTTATTAATAAATAATTATATTTCAATATATCCTAAAAGGTAACGTGATAAGTATATACCACATTTTTGTATGGACCAGCTCTTACCCTCAGAGGGAATCGTATCAAATAATGTTCTATATTACTGGTGGTAGGTTTCCGTTGCCGGATACCGTCTAGGTGGGCACCACCGTAGCTCCTATTTCTACCGTCAAATAGCAGAATTCAAACATTACTGTGTTCCGGTGTTAAGGGCGTTGTAGCTAGTGTAATTACTACGACATACGACGACCGCAATGTGGTACAGTGTATATCATCCTTACTAGCGCCACGTTTTTATAAGCGAGCGTATCACTTACCATCAGGTGAACGTCCCGCTCGTCCCGGTAAATTTTATAGAAAAACAAAGTATATATTACTGTATTAGGTAAAGGAGATGAACGCAGATTGATCCTATGTCTAACTAGCTCTATCTATCGCCACTATTATCATTATCATAACGTGATGATCATGCCTTCTTCAAACTGAAGTTAGGAGTTCAGATTGAGAAAGCTAGTCCGGTGTTCATCTCTTCTTTTCAACTAATAGTGTTAAGGCTCAGTGCAACCCTTTATATCGACAAAAATACTTCTGCTGGTTAACAAGGGTATATTTTTCGGATATTTCGCTCTTCAGGATCAATCATGGCAACTTTGCAGATGCCAGAAAGAAGCAACCTTTTTTTTATAAGAAGGGTGAGCAAACAAGCGAACAGTTCACCTGGTGGAAAATGATCACCTTTCTTTCCGGTTGTCATTTATACGTTTGCAGTTACCTTTTTCAAGAACATGAGTATTGGAGACAAATTTTGTTACGAGCAGGCGTATTGCTTACCATCAGATGAATATCTTTTTTTTTTATGTGAAAAAAAAAAATATTTACGCAATAATGCGGTAAATGCTTTAAGGACGTTAGATACTCGAATAATACTTTATCAGGGCGAAACCCGCCGCGGGGTCCGCCCACGCTTTTCATATTAAACGAATTCAGCGGCAACACGGGTTCTATTTTGGTAACAAACGGCACCGAGCTTATGCAAATTCCCACAACCCTCGAGTTGCTTTTTAGGTTAAAACCTAGTCTACCTTTATACCTAGAATTTACCTCCGTAGCGAATGTTACAACAAAACTGTATATACTTTATGATCTGCGACTAGTAAAATCCGGCAGACTGTACATTGTAGCTATTTTTATTAATATTATTATGACCTGGTGTTAATCACAGGAAATCCATTGAGAAGAACATATTAGTGAATTTCAATAAGTGATGATATAGTATATATATAGTAATAAATGATGACGATGAATGTAATTGTGAAAAGATACAAAATCACACTAGTCAACACTAATGAAAGTGAAAGGTTCTGTTGATAATTGTAATTCCTTTGAACGAATTATCTCAAAATAAATTACCTTATCATCATCATAAGATGCCTTCTTCAAACTGAAGTTCGGCAGCCTTATAAGCCTATAATAAGCTTTGTACCTTCAGCTATGTTTCAATTAGGTACTAACTTATTTCCAAGTTGCCTTTATATATATTTTCAGGAGAGAAATTACGTCTTATACATCTTCGGCAACGTGTTACATTCCTTTCAGTTCGGCGTGGGTTGGACCGCCTCGATAAGCCGGGTACCAGTTCGCGGAAACATTTTTTCATCGCTATCTCACTTCCGCTGAAGGTTAACTGGCGAAGAATGTCAAAAGGCACTGAAAGGCCGGTTAGCAAGAATACTACCCCCGATACGCTTTGATCAATAAAGTTTAAACGAGGCTTATTTTTCTAATTCAGTCAAGCACGAGCAGTCAGAAATGATGTATCTACTAATAGCAATCGCATTAGATTGTTTACACTGCAATGCGTTATCTTCGTCCCTAGAACATGAAAAGATTCATTGTCTCAGTTATTTTACTAGCTACAAAAGAAACAATAGTTTTTGAACTCTACTTTTTTTTACTCTATGACGCGACAAAACGAGTAAGACGTTTACCTGATCATAAACGCTTACTGCTCATGACATGACGCTAGTTAGGATCATATAAAAAGCACCGCGTTATGCTCATCACCTTGAATCATAAGATGTTGCTACTCCAGTAATATCAATAGCCACAATCCTCTTCAAACTGGAACACAATATCTGCACACTACTGTCCGGCGGCAAAACAAGCTGTGGTGGAACTACATAAATGTTCATCAGTAATAGATCTATCACTAGTATTTTATACTCTAGGCTTTAGGCCATATTAAGTCATAACATGTTGTCTCCTTACCCCGGTAAAATCACTAGTAACAACGCTCTTCAAACCGGACCGTAGTAACCTTTGCACATTACTGTTATCCTCAGAAGGAGCCGTGGTGGTACCTATTTAGACAGTCTCCAGTGACAGAAACCCACTACTAATATAAGTATTTGCAAATACCAAAGTATATACTATTTAGACAGACTTAAGGTACATACCTGTTTTTACTGGTAGGAAAATTCTAAAAAAAACCTACTAGGGGTTATTAAGAGTTACAAGGGATTGCTCGCTGAAAACAACTCAATGGTCACCTTCAGTGCGTTGCAAGGAATCCTGGTATCTCCTAAAGAATGCAACAGAAAGACAGCATAAAAAAATTATACAATTAAGCGTCGAGATGAGCGGAATATTCATCTGATGGCAAGTAATACGCCCGCCCATAACAACGTGGCGCTAGTTAGGATGGAAATACTGCACCACATTGCGCTCGTCGCTTGACACATAAAGTGCTTAGTCTCGTCACCCCAGTAATTACAATAGCTCCAGCGCTCTTCAAACCGGAACACAGTTATGTTTGCAAAATACTGTTTGGCGGCAGAAATAAGCGCTGCGGTGGTACTAATAGAAGATCTCCTGCAACAAAGATCTACCACCAGGAAACAGACCTACTACCAGTAAGTAATAATATAAAATATTAAATAGTTAATTCTAGGGGTGTAAGGAGTTCCGCACAATAACTCTCGAGACCCAAGCCAACCTCATCTGCTCGTGGTGCACCCTGCTAATTAACAAACGAAGCTCTGGTTTTCACCAATCCGTATTGGGCCAGCGTGGTCAGATATGGCCCAAATCCCTTTATATCAAGACCTGGAAATGACGGTCCCTTGTTTCCGGCGGTACCAGAGGCCATGCGGACTGTGGGCCGATCGATGTTTAGATCTTTGGTGGAGGCCTATGTCCAGCAGTGGACGGCGATCGGCTGATGATGAATTAACACAGTACATTAATCACAGCCTCAGCAAATTTTAGCTCTGAGAATAGATATTTTGTTATTAATTCATGAAGTAATATCACTATGAGATATTTCTTCCATTCAGCAAACGCAATGACTCATGCTGCTGAAGAATTTAATCTTGAATTATAATACATATTCAACGTTTGAAATTTAGTAGAGAATTATATGAATTATTAAAATTATCCGAGCGGGAGTCCATTTAACCACAGTGTATCCATCACCAACTCGTATTGGGCTAGCGTGGCCGGAACTGGCCCAAATCTCTCCATGTGAACCTCTACCAATGACGGCCCCTAGTGCCCGGCGATACTGGAGGCCATGCTGACTTTTGAAGATAGCGGGAAGCCGCTGTATGCAGACAGCGTAGGACCGAGTGATGTGGAGATCTTTTGGGCTATGTCCAGAAAGAGAGGTCTGTAAGCTGATGAGTATCAAAAATTATCATGAAAATAAATATTCTTTCTGTCTTTCATTTATGGGAAAAGAACGTACATTTTGGGGACACCGTCACTCAAAATATGTGGAAAACTACAAGGAAAAAGCTACAGCTTCCCTTGTGCACTTCAGCATATTTCTTTCACCAGCATTATTGAATGCTATCTTCAAACTGAAGTTGAGCGGTTTTAAGTGTAGAGTGATCATAACTAATCTACTTTCTTACACCTCTATCATCGAACCTCTTTTCTCCATTGTCTTCCGGATGCCTGTTTTCCGGAAATCGTGCCTTCGAAAATCAGCTTTGGAGAATGGAAGAAAGATCACCTTCGTCGTTGGTTGATATTGACCACTTCCATCTGAATTACGGTTGTAATGAGCCAACGTTTACAGTTGACACTTCGTAGTACTTTTGTACTCGTATTTCAGATGAAATATTTCCATCGGATCTTAAACATCTTGGGCATTGCATCGCACAGTCTTGCAACCGACTACAGGGCTCATTCTTCAGAACACTTGGCTCATCTTCTTCTATACCACACGTAACTCAAAACACGAGATCTAGTCGTGAATAGGATTTTTGAGATATGTAAAAAGCAGTTTTTGCTTCTCCAATTTACTTTCATACCAACGCGCATTATAATGATGACGCGATAAGAAAACATTATCCTATCTTAAGTTTTAAACTTATGACATATTAAAATTATCAAGTTAGAATTGTACTCTTCTAGAATAGTATTACCAATACAGTAACACTTGTAATAAGTTGCATTAGTTAAAAAGATATGATGATTATTCATCACATCGATAATCTCTGTCCCGTCGCCGGATGGATTACAAGAACATCTCGTTCAGTAATGTATTGGATTAGAATTGAACCCTCACTCCCTTGTTTCTGTAATAGCATAAGCTTTTCCGACTATTCACTAATTTGCACTAAGCCACCCAAGCTAAACAGCTTCACGTTTCCAATCCGTTAATTGAAATGATGCTTTAGATTAATTCGTCCCTGTACCTTAATGTCCTAATGCAACAAGAAAATAATTCCAAGAGCATTAATTCTAACTTCACAAATTAACTCACGGGATCCAAACCAACTCACCTGCTCGTGGTGCACCCTGTTAATGAACAATCGAGGCTCTGGCTCTCCCACCAAACCGCAGTGGGCCAGCGTTGTATGAAATGGCCCAAATCCCTTCATATTAATTCCTACTTCAAAAAAGGTTATAACATTTCGCTGAAGAACTAAACACCCATCTCGCTGTTGAGTCATGTACATAAGTTGTTCTTGAGAGTCATTAGGAATCATCTCGCCAGTAGGATCTTATACATTCGCATGGTGGTAAGTGATACGCCTGTCCATAACGACATACACAACACCACATTGCGCGCATTGCTTTGAGACATAACGTTGCTCATTACCCCAGTAATTTCACTAGCTATAACTCTCTTCAAACCGGAACACAGTTAGTTCTGCATAGTGCTTTTTGTCGGCTGCAATAGGCGCTGCGGTCGTACCTAAATACACGATCTTCGGCAACAGAGAGAAAGAGAGAAAAAAATATATGAACTTGTTAATGAAAGAATAAAGTAGCCGTGTTTAATAGTATTTTTTTGGCGTTTCAACAAAAGCAATAAAAAAAAATTCGTAGCCATTTCTGACTCCGTAAATCTCTTTTAAAAAGGTAAGAATTTTTAATTCGCTGAACAAAAAGGGAAATTCTCAAAGAAATTTCTTTATTAGCATCGTTAACAAAGGGCAGGTCTCTGATCGTTAGAACAAAGTGTTTCCATATATAAATACTCCGTTCGTTTAACAACTAGTAACACTGTAGATATTTTTTCTAAAAAATTAATAGTAATAACGGTACATTTAGTATTAAACCAGGTTATAGTTGTACTACTCTATAGCAACATTTGCATTAAGCGGCCATTTTGTACAATAGCCGTACATACAGTTTATATATTACTGTATCTGTTATTTGCTGTTTAAAAATTAACATATATTAGTCTATGTATGTATACCTTATGGTCAATTAAACATGGTCATCTATCTAGACTTTTGACTAGAAAATGGTGTAAGACTTACTGGTATTTAAAGTTGTGGATATTCCGCACGTCAGAACAAAAGTTCCTTCATAATCCAAATGGCGAAACGATTTAGTCTGCTGGCGATGCTGTTTCCGTCCCGATTTGATACGGAAGTTATTAAGATAAGAATTAATAGGCTTTGTTGAGAAGACTGAAAATTAAAAAAAATATATTTTGCACTTTGCTTTTGATATTTTCTGCTAATAACAACACGGCGCTAGTGATTAATTGAACTGTATTACGAGTAGCTTGCGCTCATCGCATTAAATGTTAAGTGTAAAGCAAGTAATTTACTTAGCTACAACACCCTTCAAAGTATTACATAATAATGTTTATACACTACTATTTGATTGTAGAAATAGGCGTTATATCAATAGGTATCGCGTCAAGTAAATATTGAGGTTGAGAAAAGTTGATTTCTGTCAAAACCTTTATGGAAAGCTTGTTACACCTAGCTGTGGGTAATTTATTTAAATTAATATATTAATAATTTAAATTGGCAGAATTGTTGCAAAAATAATTATTTTATCTGTGCATCATAATTTTTAAAGGATTTATCTAAAGGAATCGATTTCAAGCTTCGCATGTAAATCGGTAGACGTACTATAATGGCAAAAGTCAAAGGAAATCTGTAGCTCATTACTTACACTTGGTGCAGTTTCCTCTTAAATGCAACTTATTTATAATCCATTGTGATGGATTCTTTCTGGAGAGATAAAGACCGGCATTGTCTATAATATCTTTTTTCATAAAGCAACAATTTGAAGTTAGCCCACTGATCTTCTTATTTTATTAAAGAAAAGCAAGGTTAGGAATGTTTTAACAAGTATTCTGTTTATGTCTAGCGTGGGTAGAAGGGAGGGATTGGTATTTACCTAAAATTCTTGTATCATCAATAACATACCACGAATTCTTTCTCCGTTATAACATATATCAATATTATTCTCCGTCGTTAATAGATTACAAATTTAATATCATTACAGTCGGATCTCGCGTCGCTATAGAAACTCGTAAGGACAAAAACAAACAAAAAAAATTTAATTCAGTAGTTAAAGTGTAGATAGAGATGAACCAACAACTATTATAAACTTTCTCTTTATTTTTCTGTACAGATGTATTGTACAATAAATCATATTATATCACGTATCGCCTACAGAGATGAAATCTTTGGAAAGGGATACCTTTTTTTTGGAGAATTTCCGGGTTTTGTGAAGACTTGCTCATTAAAACACCCTTTTTGATGGTCCTCAGTTGTAGGATCTCTGTCGGAAAACGATTGTTCTTTCTTACATAACTCAATTAAGTTGAATCGATTTATTTAACTTAATAATTTAGTTCATGGTAATTAGAAGACAAGTAGTGCCCTACAACACAGACCTGAGGAGCAAACATACAACACTTAATTTATTTCAATATGAGAAGAACTAGTTGTAGATCTTCTTTTTCGGAAAAGATGTAAGTATGTACCACTGCATTTTTTTTTTATTCGATGCGACGAGATATTGGACCTGATCGTAAGTACGCCTGCCCATAGCTTGCCGCTACTTATAATGGTATACACATCATCAAATTAAGCTCGTCCGTTTGAAACTGAGATGTTAAGTGTCATTACTTCGGTAATTAGCTAACACCTTCTTCAATAAGGGAGACAGTAATGTTTTGCACACTATTGTTTAGCGGAAGAAATAGGAGTTTAGATGGTATCCATTTAGACGGTCCCCGGCAACAGAGAACTACCTAGTTTTTATATGACAAAGGCAATATATTACTCCATAAAAACTCTATTATGCCTCTGACGAGCCGTACCATATCGCCACAGTCAGCTTCAGAAACGTAATCGCATGGAAAAGTCCTAAGTCAAATAAAAGTAATTTTCTCTTTCAGTAACCAAACGCCGAAGATTTATTTACTCCTGAACTACGGCTGTAACGGAAAACTTACTACTTAAATAGACCGTGAATACGTATCGTTACGTTTAAAAAACAATACGCCATTTGTTTGGAACTACGTAGGTTGGAATTCGGATGAATGCTTTTCTTATTAGTTTTTGGTTTCTTAGAAGAAACGTACGGACCATTCAGACGGCGGAGATCAGTCGTAACAAGCAATAAACTAATATTTATAGTAGAAATGGAAATACGATACAAAAGGGGATAACTGATTTTTTTGATATCATGGGAGAAAGGATGTTCACGAGATATCCTGGTTCAGCATGGCAGTCCGAGTTATGCAGGATTTATACCAAACTTAGGAGGAACTCCGAGATCACCTACATAACACAATGGTACTCCTCTGTACTTATTAGTACTGTTCTAGAACTGTGCTACTTTTTTAATCGACTTCCATAGTAGTTAGTTTAGCCAGCTTAGTTTTTTTCTTACCAACATGTCACTACATCACTAACTTGGCCACTAAGTATGGATCATAAGAAAGATCAAAGTCGACAGCTTGCGATATAGAGGGCGCTGCTCGGGATAACTCTGTAATCAAATCAGAAATAATGAGCAGAAAAACCAAAGATACGAAAGGTGAAAATAGACAGGGAACAGCTGGTAGAACCTTTAAGGGTTTAAGGTACTGGAACGTCAGTTCCGATCTATATACGCAGCTCAAGTAGACTCTGAACTAGTTGGATAGGAAATATAAGAAAATCAGTAGGAATCAATAGACTCAAACAGCACAGACCAAGCTTTGCGAAATTCTTAAAACATATCCAGAAGCGACAGTCCATCGCTTCTGATGGTGACGATGAATCAAAGAATTCTCCTTTTTTAATTTTGATTTTGAACTTCGAGACGATATTGCAGTTAATTTGCACCGGAGTTCACATTAACCCAATCCAAACCAGCTTGAAACAATATTAATTGGTACCAGTTTATAACCATTAAGGTCTATAAATAAAAGGCGTAATAAATCACTTTAAGTATTCATGTAATGGATATATATATTATTATATGTATCAATATTATTATAAAATGCACGTATGTATATGTATGTATATATATATTAAGTACTCACACCAAATTTGTCGGTTATTTATCCAAATTTTCCATCTAAATCTTGTCTGGGAGAGATCGCGATAAGACCGTTCATTGCTCATCTATTGTTATATAATATTCTTTTGTAAAATGTAATATTTCCGTGCAATAAAGCATTTTCTATTCCATTCTATTGTAAGAGGCGTACCACCACAGACCATTAGATATTACTATTATAAGCTATTAGCCGATATTAATAATCTACTGAATCAGTACATTTACCCGCCCACGTTGTATTACTACCGAAAATAGCTCGGATTTATTTCACGCTTATACGAGTCGCTAGATAGTCGGTTGATACGGAACCCCAAGTCCTTTATCGCCGCATGAAGGAACATCTATTTACTGGGCCATAAACGAGATCTTGTTATGGTTATGTTTTATCATAAACAGGATTGAGTAAAAAAAAACCTCAGTTTTTTTTAACGACATCTCTTTAAACCTCTTGCTATCCGTCAGGGTGACAATATTTTTTTTTTATTGGTTTATGCTTGACCACGTTCCGGTGGTAAACTACACTACTTTGTAATAAGCTTATTTACAGTTTTGTTAAAGATTCCTGTAAATATTTGAGTGGGAAGTGGGAATCTGTAAGTTTGAGATTCAGGGTACCTATATACCTGTGCAAGTCTTCCGTCTGCCGCTAGCTCTTCTCTCTACCTTCCTCACTGCCAAACCAATTGTCTTTACAATTCCTTCATTCCTCTCTCTGATAACATTTGCATAAGAGCTTCCATCATATACATGGAGATACTAACAATTATAAAAGAACTTTCTTCCGTTTCCTCTCTTACAGTATATTTACAAATCATGTATATCGTATAATAAATCCTAAAGTATACTTGAGAAAAAATGCTTTTTAACATCAAATTCGCTACTTTGCTTTTTTTCTGTACTTAGATAAAGTTTTAAACAAATTAAGAAAAAAATAAATGGGCGGAAATACTGACTCCAGTAGACTACCAATCCTTTGTTGGATGAAACGAATCGCTTTGACCTTGTGTACGCTATGTTAGCTGAACTAACAATTGTGCATCATCATAACATTCTATAGATGAAGAAGATATTAAAAACCACAATAAAAAAAAAAATTATGAAACCATTGGGATCAGTAGGTGTAAAAGAATCGCATGCTCATAACAACACCACGGTAGATAAATAGTTTGCATTCTGCACCACGTAGACCTACTTGCTTTGAGATAAGAAATTAAGAATGTTCCTAGTAATGTAGTGAAATTACTGTGGTACAGTAAATCAGTGAACTACACCTTTACACTGTTACACAGTCATGTATGGGGACGGAAATAAGCGGTTACCTATACGGTATCCGGCAAGTGAAACCTATACGAAAAATACTAAAAATATCTATTTATTCCTATATAACAGTTATTAATGTCATTAAACTTTGATAGGCTTTTAATTAATTAAAACCTTAACCAGAGATCGTAAGAAAACTTATACTATAAAACCTTTCCTATCGTTGAAACTTTTCTATTGCTCTTCATTAAAAACATTTTTAATTAATAAGTTTATACGGCACCTTTATTTAAGATAATATAATTAAAAAATACTAGTTATTTATACTTGGTATTTATATAAGACTAATAATTTAGTTAGGCGTTTGAAATATACATCTTTATATACTTACAGTATTCACTAAATGTAAGTTACAATATTACATATTCCTTTTCAAACAACTTTTCTTAAAAAAAAAAAAAATCAACAGTTACACATTTCCCTAACAAATATATAGAGTTTAACAAAGTTATATCGCCTATTCCTGTAAATAATATCCTAATCTAAAAACTGGTATTTCCCACTGATTCTCTAGTATAATCATTTATATAACATTATACTATACAATGTGTACATAACGATTATTGACAGGTCGCGAAATTTGAAGGTCACGGGGGTAAGTGGTTTAGACGTTGTTAGCGATTTTATTTATTTAGGCTCTAACATAAGTGATACGGGTGGACGTGAGACTGAAATTAGGCGTCGGTAGGAATGGCGAAGAGTGCTATGACGCAGCTTTCAAGAATATGGAAAGACAGAAAAATCTCGTTGCAAACGCGCCTCGTTAATCTTTACCATATTTTTCTACGGAGACTTGGACTATAAAGGCTGCCGATCGCAAGAGAATAGACGCGTTTGAAATGTGGTGCTGGACACGGATGCTGAACGTATCCTGGACAGAACATACGACCAGCGTCTCCATTTTAACACAGCTCCATATCCAACTGCGCCTTTCAACCGTCTGTCTTCGTCAGACACTTTTTTCGGTCATGTTGCCAGAAAAAAACGGAAATGACTTGGAGAATCTTGTCGTTACTGGCAAGATTGATGGTAAGAGGCCGCGTGGAGACCATGGAGACACCTGTATACGACACTATACGGAAGGCATCAAATAGAAGTGATTGGCATAACATCATTATAAACAGGTTATCGATAAGGAGTCACGACCCTCATCATAGAGGAACCGACTTAAAGAGAGAAAGATACCATACAAGATAAAGTGAGGACTAAGTACTGTCAACATATGTCCTTCGTAATATTTATTTAGATATAGCTATTATTCAGACAATAAAATAATCTAAATCTTTACCTAAAATTTGTACGTATTTTTTTTTTATATATTATTTTTCTGTATTTTGTCTTTCGAGTAAAGCTTCTAATATTTCTACGAGAAGAGATGTGCACAGAGATTTCAAGTAGGGTATGCAAACCACACTTGAAATCTCTGTGCTTACCTATACTTGAAACTAAACTTACCAATTTTGCAATCGTAACTTATGAGATTATTATTTGGATAGATTTAGGGAGCCAGGGTGTTTAGTGCTTTTGTATCTGTATAGAGCGCACGCCCTCTCATACTTCCTTTACTCCTTTTGTCACCTCCTTGACACTACTCCGTAATAATTTTCATCTATATTTGTAACAGGATGTCTTCACTATTAATAATACCTTCTTGATTAATAGTTGTTGATACAAACAGTTAACGTATTCGATTCAGAAAATAACATATAAAGGTACCGCGAAATTAATATACTTAGTGAAGTAGTGTCGGACATTTGTACGGTGAATCGAGTTTTTTTTTATTCAACTATTTATTTCTAACGATACATAAAATATATGCTTCGATATATTTCTGTAATCGCTCGAAATATGTGCTTTATCCACCGCCCTTTCGTTTGTCTCTACTAGCCTGTGTTATATAGGTAATGTGAAAAATAAATATATCTAGACGATAGATGGCCTACATCCAATTAACCTTCCCAACGTAACTAATGAAATTCCCGCAACCACTTTGACGTGGCGTAATTTAATGGAATGTTCATTGGATCACGCCAAATTGAATGTACGTCATCTACAATCAATTTCCGCCTACTTAACCGACACAGTAACCTTATTACTATGAGTTTAAAGTTTATTTAACACAGAATCAGTGTCGCTCCAGCGATCATACCATAAATTAACAAGTAACACGCTTCGCAAATGACTAAAGCCAATATCCGGAAGAGTAATTGTTTAATTAATTTTATGTCATCAGCGGTGAACAATATACATTATAACATCTAAATTGATATTTGATATTTTACCTTCAGGTATTATAATCTGGAGTCGCAAATATTTCCTCGGTTATATTTTTATAGATATCATCATCATCATCAGCCGATAGACGTCCACAGCTGGACATATGCCTCCTCTAAAGATCTCCACATCGATTTGTCCTGCGCCGCTCGCATCGCCGGGTACCAGAGGCCGTCGTTTTAGGGGTTGATATGGGGGAATTTGGGCCATTTCCCACCACGCTGGCCCAATGCGTATTGGTAGACGCCAGAGCCTCGTTTGTTGTTTAGCAGGGTGCACCACGAGCAAGTGAGGTTGGCTTGGGTCCCGTGAGTTATTGTGCGGGACCCCTTACACCCCTACAAATTATTAAAATCAATTTAATTGCCTCCGTAATGCAGCTGAAAATCCTTTACATTACCACACAGAGATCCTCTCTGGTTCGATCTTCAGAACCATTATACACTAAAGGTTAATTGTAGGGTAGTAGGTTATTTGTAAGGTTTTTCCTTTTTAACTCTTATATTCTAAATTTGTCGTTATCCAACAGCAATGGGATATACTATCAACATATAAGCACCAAGTTATTCAAGGCGAAAACTTCATCTACAACAGCATTATCACAATATTACAATATTAATTCGAGGATAATTTTTCGCCCTGTTTTTTTTTATAATGATGAAGTCCCTGGTTTCTTTGACAATTATAGCAGCTTCATCGGACTCGGGGCACGCGGATCTGATGTTCGCGAACTAAATACCCCTGTACTACTGTACTTAACTATGAAATAAGTTAAATTGGTGATTTCACTTATATAAAGTGCGTGGAAAAAATACCTATTTTTAATATCTTTTTTCATTACTTTTGACCCCAAAAAAATGTCCATTCCGCCGTCTACCTATAAGATTGTTGGACACAAATGTGGCAATCCTTCCACCATATAGATTCTATAAAATATCTGGGTGTTATGGTGGACAGTTGCTTAACGTGGAACAAACATATTGACGTTGTTGTTTCTCGTGTTAAGAATAGAAATACAATAGAATATAATTAATAATTATATTATAATTAATTTATTAAATAATTCTTAATTGCACACCGATTAATATTACATCATACAAAAGAATATATACATATATAACAATAAACGCGCAATGGGCGGTTTTATCGCTAAAAGTGATCACTTCCAGACAACCTTTGAGTGGAAAATATGGAAAATAACCTAAAATTTAGTGTGGGTACTTAATTTATATATATACATGCATAATATAATAATATCGTTAGAACCAATAATACATACATACACATTACATACTTAAGGTGATTTTATATCATATATAATTAATTAAAGCGAAAGATAATGATTCCTGACAAGGTTCTTAAAAACGATTGCTCCATGTATTTGGTGGAATGTTGTGGAAATTTCAGAGTAAGGTTTTCGGCTGATCTTAAACATTGAGAGTGTGAGGTATAGAGACATTCAGAGCGTTCTTTAAGATAAGACGGGTACAAAGGATGAAATAGAACGTTATAGAGAAGATAAAGTGTATGAGTATTCCGGCGAAGTTTAATTGGTAACCAGCTGAGTTTATCACGGAAATCGGAACTGTGGTCATATTTGCGCAATCCAAATATAAATCCGATACAGATGTTTTGAAGACGCTCAAGTTTATTAAGTTGTTGCTCGGAATGATTAATATAGCATCAGCTTAATAAAGTAGGAATCTTATTTATGTGTTTTAAGCTCTGAGAGATGTAGATCAGCCTTTGCTAAGACAAGTTTCTTATGCACTTGTTCAATCAATATATACTTATTGTATTACTGTCTGGGGAAATTGCTCAAAAATCGTCATTAGTCGACTAGAACGAGCTCAAAGGACTCTTCTGAAGGGAATGAAGCCCGCTCCTCTCATCGCTTCATTGCATAAGAAAAATGCTCTTTAAATCATTTTTACAGAATCATGTCACATATAAAACATATATATAACAGCTTCTCTAAATACGTTACAATGGTACGCTAATCGCACTTGAAACGATGCCAAATCTATTTATATCCGGTTCCATCCAACAAAAGCCTTTCCCGTCGAACAGCTCGAGTAATACGATTGGATAACGCCCTGTAATGGAAGCTGATCTAATTTTAAACCTCTCATCGTTTAATACTTAAGATATCTATAGGTTTGGAGACGCGATGGTATATTGATTGTATGAATTATAAGATAGATAAAATAGATAAAGCTGTATTAGGTTTCAGCATCTTCATAAGCGGATAGACGTTCGCTGCTGGACATAGCCCTCCCCCAAAGATTCTCACGTCGATCGGGTAGGAATTCATATGGGGGATTTGGGCCATTTCCCACCAAGCTGGCCGAATGCGGGTCGGTAGGAGCCAGAGCCTCGTTTGTTTGATCACGAGCAGGCTTGTATCCCGTGAATTGTTGTGCAGGAACCCCTATTAGTTTCATCTAATACTAGTTGTTCCTCAGCCACTTTGCTGGCCGTAACACACAATTAGACTTGAAATTTATCTGCAATATTCCTTGAGAGCAACCGCAACCGCAAATGACTTATCATAGCAACCGTTACTGTAGCAACCGCATAAATAATATCAAACAAAAATGTTTGTTCAAAACGAAAATTCAAAAAATGAATACCCTATAAATTATTGTGCGAGCTGTGTTCCGGTTTGAAGTGAAATTACTGGAGTAGCGAGCGACGAGAGCAATATGCCCTGCAATCCTAATTAGCGCCACGTTGTTATGGGCAGGCGTACTTACCATCAGGTGATCGTCCGGTTACGGTGAAAAAAATAAAATAAAACCGCAGGAACAACTATAGTATCTCTTCAACCCTTCCGCATCCAATATTTTCTCATCTTTCTCATCCCCATTTTTTAACAACTTTATATATATGTATATATTTAATTTTTTTGTTTTGGTTTTAGGTTTTTATTCTTATGTGTTTGTGTTCGTTTAGAGTTTTAGTTTAATTTTATTTTCTTTTTTCATTATTTTACCCCAAGTCCGATGAAGCTGTAATAGTGGTCAATAAAACTTGTGGTGCAAAATTAATCATAAAAAAAAAAAGAATTATAATAAAGCAATAGAAACGAAAAGTTTAACTTTAACCGTAATTTAAACCGTTAGATGAGAAATATTAAAAACGGCTCACGTTAACTGTACCAAGTATACATTTGCATAATAAATTGAAAACGTAATTTCGCAGCATCCGGCGCCTTAGGTTAATTGCTTTCAGTGCTTTTTCAGCGTATTTTTTCTTTAATTATTACTATAAATAATGTACATTTGTAAGTTATCATTTTCTTAACTTAAATACTATTTGTTAATAAAAAAAATTGCCACAAATGTTTATACTAAGGAGCGACAAGTATCTACTAAGTATCAAGTCTATTGATACTGACGACTACTGGTGGTAGGTCTCTGTTGACGGAGACCGTCTAATAAGATACCACCGCAGCTTCTATTAGTGTGCAAATATTATTGTGTTCCGGTTTGAAGGGCGCTGTAGCTAGTGTAGTTACTAGTGCAATGTGACTCAACATCTTATGTCTCAGATGACGAGCGCAATGTGATGCTGTATATAATAACCGATCTAGCATGTTGTTGTGGGCGGGCGTATCACTTACCATCAGGTGAACTCCTCGCTGGGCTTGTCGCTTAATGTAATATAATAAAAAAAATGTTATTCCACAAAGCTACAATTATCTATTAAGTACTAAGTCTATTGATACTGATAACTGCTGATGGTATGTCTCTGTTGCTGAACCCCATCGAAGTACCACCGCAGCTCCTATTTCTGTTGACAAACTGTAGTGTGCTAACTTTACTATGTTCTGGTTTGAAGGACGTTGTAGCTAGTAAGATAGGATAGCGATGCTTAACATTTTATGTCTCAAGGTATACAATCATACGAGTGTTGTTGTTGTCTTAACTAGCATCACGTTATTTTGGGCAGATCACTTATCATTAAGTGAACGTCTGGATCGTCTCATCACTTCGAATAAAAAATAAGTTACTACAGCACCAAAGCCGGAACACGACCGCTACAATCATGCAAACATATCATCATCATGTTTGAAGAGCGGTATAGTTAATGAAATTGCTGATGTACCGTGATTTAACATCTGTTTCAAGTCGACTACAATGTGCTGTAGAGGATATCCTTTTATGTTTCTTTTCAGAGTCCGCTCCTATGCCCACCGAGCTGAAGATTTTCTGGACGTCAGCAGCGGCCGGGGAGGTCTTACCGCCCAGGACGATTAACAGATACGCGGCCACGTTACGCATTTTCTAAGTCTTAATGACACGAAACGTGTTACGCCGAAAGCGAATGAATACTTCCTTTAAAAAGGAAAAAATATCCTTCTAATTATGTGCTATCATCATTGTAGATGTCTACCAAGGTGAGAAGAAATGACACTCGGGTAGACACCAACAGCGGGAACAGATGGCGAAGTAACCGTTCGATCGCTGTTGTTGTGCAGGTATGAGTGTCCGACTGTCCGACAGTTCGACTGTCCGACTGTACGACTGGCGAGTCCACTCGAGGATCGCGTCGTCCTTAGATGCACACCGGGGCCGCGTAGCTGGTCACCGCTAAATAATGCTCTCGCTCGGATTTGCATGGTATTTTCAACCATATAAGTAGTTCCCCACAATCATCATCATCATCATCATTAACCAATACACGTTCACTATTGGACAGGGGCATCCTTCAAAGATCTCTACAGAGATCATTGAGAGGAATTGGGCCTTAGCTCATGACGCTGGGTCAGTGCGAGTTAGTGAGTTGCCAGAGCCTCGTCTGTTTTCATTGAGCAGGGTGCACCGCGTGCAGGTGAAGTAGACTTGAGCTCCGTAAGGTGTTGGGCGGTACCACTTCTATATCACTTGAAAATTTTAAGATGGCACAGGATAGAATAAGATTCTCTCATTCAACGCAGAATTTCAATTTCACATTCAATGATGATCGCGCACAATTAAGTAAAATAAAAAAGCACCTTCGTTTTTTAGTAGTTTCCCCATCATGGTGATGATGATGAAAGAAGTTTTCACCGCAATGCGTGAGACTTACTTTGATAAAGTATACCAATTCGTATTATGTCTCGCAGAAGAAATCCACGACGATTAATTTCTACATGATTCATAGCTAACTGCCTTGATAAACGTTCGAGTTTTGGCTGGTCTCCAAGGGTGGCGATTTGCCAAGTTTTTAAATACTCATACTCGGCAGTTCCTGCAGGCCAGATGGTATAGTGACCTGGGTCAAAGAATTCATGTTTTATGCTGGTATTCTTTAGATGAACTGCTTCTGGAGAGAAGACATATAACTCGGTACAGTTCCCTCCTCGGTTAAAAGGCTCAAGGAAATTTTAGGAACACACCAGTGAACCTTTGACATCTAAGAATCCTAAGCAGACCTTCCTGATACTCATATCAAGATATTGGTGGTAGGTCTCTGTTGTCGGAAACCCTCTAGATAGATGTTATCGCAGCTTTTATTTCTGTCACTAGATAGAAGTGTTCGAATATTATTGTATTCCGGTTTAAAAGATGCTGGAGCTTGTGAATTTGCTGGCTTAAGGAGACTTAACATCTTAATACTACGAGCACAATCTGCTGCTGTGTATATCATCTCAACTTGCGCTACGTTTTTTTGAGCAGGTGTATCGCTTACCATATAAAAAAGAGTTCACTTCATACACCCCAAGCTTAGATACAGGGCGATAAAAAAAGACCTTTTTACTTTCTTTTAGCAATATACAAGGGTTAGCTTATATATCATACATACACGATTACTAGTTGTTCCTCAGCGGCTTGGCTAGCCGTAACACCCCCACAACTTCCTTCGGGGAAGGAATTTTGTAAAATCCATTCTCAGCTGATCTATATTCGGCAAAAGTATTGTTCCTACCAAATTTCAAGTCTCCAGGCCTTACGGTTCTAGAGAGATCGTAATGATTCTCTACATAGGTGGAAATCTCGTATGTACATATATATATAGCCAGCGCAATTAGTTCTAAAATAAGCAAACACTGACCACGTCCATTACTCGTAACAGGCGGGTCTGCATAATGATATTTACTCACGCCTCCAGCTCTTCGGACGCAGTTCACAACCTTAATATATTCCTAACAGCAGTACTGAACTACTAAACCTCCGGGTTATACAGAGGCGATCTAACCATATATTTAATGTTGTTGCAAACCGGAAGTCAACTATGTTTATTTATCTATATTTAAAATATTAAAAAATCTATTAACATATTTTTTCATAGACACTTCTCTATTATAAGTAAGAATATAAATTTATTGTAGTTCAGCTGAAACGACCTAACACATAAATAGTATTTTTTTTTCCAAAAAGTACGCGACGGTACCTTCACCTGATGGTAAGCGACACCCTTGTTCATAACAACGTGGCGCTGGTTAGGATGGTATACAATGCACCACATTGCGCCCGTCGCCTAGAGACAAGAAATTAATTCTCGTTTCCCCAGTAATAACACCAACTACAGCGCCCTTGACTCGATACCTACCTAGATCAGAATTAGCTATGACTCTGTAATGATGCTGTACTCAAAATATTTTCCTATCATTATCATGTGAAGGTTAATATACTTATACTTTTATCTATTTTTGTCACATATACTAAGGTACTGATTTAGGTTATAAAGAAAAATTGCTTTGAGTAGTTTTTAGCTAAATTGGTTTTATCATTACGAGATGTAAATTATACTTTAGACTTATAATGAATCTGTTTTCTGAATAAAGAAATTAATCGTTAGGACATCTATTAATTGAGTCCTATTAAACTACTTCTAATTAAACATTAAAAAAAAATTATTACGGTCTTTCTCTGGAAATATAAAACGAAATCATCTCGAAGTTAGAGTGATTAAACAATGTAGTGAAAAGTAACTTAACTATGAAGAGAACTATGAAGATATTTAAAAAAAAAAACTAATGTAAATATATACAACTTTTTGATAACTATCTTGAAGGTTCTTTACCACACAAAAACGGATTAAACACGTTACTAGATATCATAGATTACTAGATATTAGTACTTACATTTAATCAAAAACACACAAACTGAAATCCTTCAATTTCAATAAAGCCTTCAGCAAACATTGTAACAGATATATTTAAACAAAGTAACAGATTGCTTCCGTCAAAGATTAGTTGAAACCGGATATTGAGCTAGTTGGATAGGTATTCTAGTTACGTTCACTTCCTTTACGGGAAATTGAGGCGCCATTTTGGATCATACTACATTTTCATTCCTGAAAATTTAAAATATAGATAACGTTAAGAAATTATTACTTAGATCAATACCAATTAGGTAGTAGAACAGAAATTATGTAAATTTCCAATTATTACAAAAGTTGGTGTCATTGAAGATGTCGTTAGGAAACGGTCAAGATCCAGGAACCACGGATATTTAACTTCCGCCAATTCGCATCTGTAAAGCGTGGTAGATAAAATGGCATTAACTTTATTCTTTTGAAGAAAGGCTTCAATTCCCAATGAAAACGTTAAGTGGACAAAAGGAACCGTTTGATAAGGAATGCTGTTGATTTTTTTAAAAAAAAAGAAAATTCGTGTTTGTAGGTATATATATCGTTAAATAATTTAAATTTAAATAACAATAAACAAATAATTACAATCATTAATAAGAAACAGTCCTTTGAACATCATAATTAGATGTTTGGTAAGGACTCTTTCTGAAAGATGGACTCTTTTTTTATTCAATTATATACATTCACGCTTAACTAATATCCCAACAGATGGTAAGAGGCAATGTAGCTGATAGTAAAACAGACTAGTCTAGAACTAACTTATTAATATAACTTAATGCTTATTAAGTAAATTTAAGTACGGGAACAGCGAAACAATAGTACTCTCGTATCAACGCCCACGAGCTGAGGGCGTTGCGAAAGTTCGACAACAAACCGGACGGAACTTTGAAATACTCAATAAATAAAACAAGTTACAGTGGATGCGGTTAACCGTGAAATATTGTTTGTATATTTATATATATACAAACTGAAAATTTCTTTGGTTTAATAAGACCAGTGTTATCCATTTTTTTTTTATATTTACTTTGTAGTAACAAGAGCAGGACGTACTATACTATGCTATACGATTGCCCTTAACAAAGCGGCGCTAGTGACGGTACTGGATTAAAATTGTTGTAGTAAGGTTATAACAGTAAGAAGTCATGATAGATCCACCACCATCATCATCAGCTGATAGAGATCCACTGCTGAACAAAGGCTTCCCCCAAAGATCCCCTCATCGAGCGGTCCTGTGCCGCCGCCTCACCTGGCACCAGGGGTTGTCGTTTGTAGGGTTTCATATGGCGAGATTTGGACCATTTCTCATCACGTTGACCCAATGCGGATTGGTGGGAGCCAGAGCCTTGTTAGTTGATTAGCAGGTTTCACCGCGAGCAGGTGCGGTTGGCTTGGGTCCCGTGAGTTGTTGTACGGGACCTCTAACACCCTTCTCATGATAGGTCAGTAGATACCGTATCTTAAATAAGAAGATCTCGAAGAGGCGCAAGATTGATTCCTACAAAGTTTCAGGTAAAGAATAATAATCGTTAAGATATAGCCACGTTACAAAAACAACAACTTCTGTAAACATGTGCCATCTCCCATTAGCAGACCAGACTGGTGGATAAATACCTATGACGGGACGTCTCGAGTCCCAACTGTGGGAACATTGATGTGGCAGATTTCATACAATTTAATTTACTGTTGGTAGATCTCTGTTGACGGAGAGAGTCTAGGTAACTTGGTACCGTCGCAGCGTCTATTTCCGCCGCCAAACAATAATGTGCAAGCATTACTGTGTTCCGGTTTGAAGGGCGCTGTAGCTAGTGAAATTATTTGGCTAACGAAACTTATCATCTTTTGTGTGATGATGTCACATCTATATATATACCACCTCAACGGGAATAAAAGATAATGATCCGTATTTCAGCTCTACTATTGGTATTGTAAAAGTAATAATATTTTTTTTATTTTTCGCTTAAGTGGTATGAAAAATGGATATCAAGTGCATACTGGATGGTGATATTCACAATTTATCCAGCAGAATGTTCTTTCGACAATTTATCATACGAGATACGGATCGGGTACCATTTGTTAGAAAGCGGAGCCGCGACTATTTTCTTATATATACTAGCTGCTCCCTCGTCAGCCCTGCTGGCCGTTATATAAAAAAAATTGTCTGAAATATTCCTTGAGAGCAACCGCAACCGCAACCGACGTTTTATACCAACCGTTACCATAGCAACCGCGCAAATAATACCAAATAAAAATGGTTATGAATGTTATTTGGAAATAAAATGATGAAGGATCTTTGAAATTGTCCAAATATTTCCGCGTCGCCTGTTTCCTTGCTCATACGTTCACTAGTTTACGCGTGATTGCCAGAACAAAGGATTTTTTTTCTACTTTGTGGAGTTTTTTAAAGATATCCACTCTCGTAAAGGGAAGATAGGTTTATGCGGGATTCAAATTAAAACTGCTTAGGAGGTTATTTTACATCCAGAGCCATCTCCATCGTTCTTCACTTTGATGTGACGTGACCATCGTCATCCGCCGATAAACGTCCACTGCTGAACATAGTCCTCCCCCAAAGGTCTCCACATCGTTTGTTGGAGTTCAATGAGTGGAATTGGGCCGAAACCCAGCACGCTGGCCTAATGCGGGTTGGTTGGCGGTAAGAGCCTTGTTTTTTATTCAGCAGGGTGCACCGCGTTTAGATGAAGTTGACTCGGTCTTTGTAAGATATTGGGTGGAACCCGTTGTCATATATCCACAAAAGATGTTATTCTTCCAACGTGTCGGTTTTCCTTTACCAGAAGATCAAGCTCAATGGCTATATGTAGATGTAAAAACTGTCAAATACAACAATTTTTCTACAGTTGAATAAAAAAATGTTTCCGCCCGGGATCGAACCGGGGACCTTGTGCGTGTGAAGCACACGTGATAACCGCTACACTACGGAAACATATCAATTCTTGTTGTATTAATGTTTCAGTGTTAAATTAATTACCAATTATTTCATTTATGTTTATAGGAAATACTGAGTAAAGAAGCGAATACTTGAAGTAATGATAAGTGATCACCGTCATCCGAAGTCGTACTTCCGGTGAATTTTTAATGCATTTCTGACCTCGACGTAGTTCAAATTTACAATATTTGCGAGTGGCAAACAAAGCTGCATAGTATGTTTAAGTTACTTGTATATATATATCTGACCATGACCACTCTGTCAAGAGTGATACCGACTAGGGAGAAGAAGAAGATATATATCTGAAAGTTAAATTAGGCTAAGATATTATATGAGAAAGAGTGTATAAAATTATAAATTACTGTGGACGCTCCTTGCCTTATCTTGCACACATCTTGCTCTATCTGACACAGAACATTAATACTGATGATGAAAGGTATACTACAATAATATTAACAATTATCCTAGCACTATCCGCTACCCAGACAATAACAATCCTGTCTTCTGTTGTTACTCTTTCCTTGTCCGATGTTTGCTGACTGTCATTTCAGATTAAATGAACGAGGATATCCATGGATGGTGAAGCCTATTTGCATGGAATACTCCAACATTCATACGCTGCTAGTAAATACAGATATGCTATTAGGGCGACAAGCAGCAGTTAAACTCTGACTGAAGAGGTATCATTCCAAAAATTCCACAAAATGCATAGAAGGAAATCATGTAAATGGTACTCGATTCTTCTTTTATTGCTGTATTTAAGTTAACTTTTTAAGTTACCATAAAGCTTAGATATTATAAGAAAACTGCTACATTACAAAATAGTTATATACAGCCTATGTTACAATGTAATAGATAAAGTTAATACAGATAAAACACTTTAGAGTGGACTTATAAAAAAAAATAATAGAATTAGATATTTATACACAGTTACTAAATTTTTATTATTAATGCAAGATTACTTACTTATTTGTTTCAATGAAAACTAACAACAAAATGATTGAAGCTAATTTGATGACAGCGCCATCTTTTCGAATAACTTGACAATATTGTTTTTACAATTAATTTGATATTACACTGATATTAGAAATATTTACAAAATTTAGATTTTGAATTAATTAATTTTCCTATAACTTTCAAAGAATTAAAAAGTTTAAGTTAAAGTAAAAAAAGTTATCTCCAATAATGGCTCGCTGTACTAATAACGTAACTTAAGTTATATATTACGCAAACGGAAAAAAGAGAAAAAGTTAGATTCGTGAATGAATATTTAACGAGACTAAAGTTTCAATTTTAATTTAAATGATAATAGAATTTATATGAAATAATTAAAAATAGTACTTTTAAAAGTAAATCTGTAGATATGAGATGTATTTAAACTTTTTTTTCAGTTACTACTATAATTGACAATATTGGATTATCTCTTCAACTTCCGGTATCATTACTGTCTCTTCAATGATATATAGGTACTTTCTCAAGACCCGCGAAACTCTTAAACCGTTTTAGTCGCCTTCTACGACAGCCAGGGCTTACCTTGGTCCTATTCTTACTAGCCCAAGACTACAGGGCTGACCGGCAACAGAGATCTACCGCCAGTAAATATATAATTGTGCACTATTTTTCTTATTGCTAACAAAGACTTCAGACTTCTGTAATAGTAGTCCATGAAATTGTCACCCCCAACCCAACGGTAACATTTGCATAAGCCAGGGTAACGTTTGCGACGTAAATAGAACTCGTTGCCCCGGCTCAAAGGGTTTATTTAGTGCAGGATGTACCCGCGGTTTTACTTGCGCTAAAATTCAAAAACATTATTTTTCTATAAAAGGTTGTTGACCTCGATTTTCTGTAATCTTAATTAATAATAAGATAATATAGCCAAACGTAGTGCTTGGTAGGTGATACATCGCTGCTGTTAGAAATCATGTAGACTACTGTGCAAACATTACCGCGTACTAATTTGAAGGTCGCTGCATGTGGTGAAATTACTGTGGTGATGTGTATACCATCATAATTAGCGCCACGTTGTAATTGGCAAGCGAACAACCGTCAAGTGAACATCTCGCTCCTCCCTTCTTTTAGTTGAATAAAGAGCATTACTCTTATTCATATATATCGTTTCAAGTCATCGCTTCCAAATAAACCTTCCCTTTGGCATTAGTTTTATTTTCGTGATAAAAAGACACACTTTAAATTAAGTAACAATAGCCAAACTTAATGTCGGTAAGCATTCTCTACCAGATAACCTAGAAAGAAATAAATTATTTTTATTTATTTATTTGTTTAGAAAACCACAGTAATATGTTACAAGTAATTACAAATTCTGATGCACCAGCTGATTGAAGGTACAAGAATTTATCATGTACTACAGAAATCCATAAACATAAAGAAAGAATAATAAATGATGATTTTATACTAAACATGGATTTTATCATTATTCAGTGTTTTATGCATATATATATTTATATCTTCTTATATATTTATATTCTGCTCTTTTCCTTATACTGAAATTCGTGAAAATCAGCCGAGCTGTGTTTATTCGTGAAACGCGACAGATACGATTCTGCATTTATGATATTAGTTATGTAGAAAGGGGTTTGCTAGGGGAAATTAAAGGGTGTAACCCCTTACACCCTTTAAGAGACCCCTCTAGCACAATAACTTACGGTACCCAAGCTAACCTGACCTGCTTGTGGCGCATCCTGCTAATCCACAAACGGCGCTCTGGCTCCCACCAAACCGCATTGGACTAGCGTGATGTGAAATGACCCAAATCCTGGTCGCAAGGAGCCGCTGGATGCAGGCAGCCCTGGACCAATCGATGTGGGGATCTTTAGGGCAGGGCTAAGTCCAGCAGTGTAAGTCCATCGTCTGATGATGAATATTAGTTATGAATCTATAGCGTGGGCTGATATTGCGTTACTACGGTGGAGATTTACGAAGGGATAGCTACGCCGTTGCGTTAATGCTACACACCGTAGCGGTGCTACGCAATACTTGACTCTGGTTCTTTCATAGAAACAGCTGGAGAGAAGCATATTATTTTTAACTAATATTTTTAACACTTTCTAATTTTTCCTTGTATCGGTAAAATAATTATTGTATTAATATCCTTGTACATATATATGTAATGAAAATGTTTTTTTTTATTCACCAATCACGTGACAACTAGTGAACGTATCGATATGGTAACATGACCATACAACGGGGAATAATTTATAGATGGTTATAGGCTATTTATTTTTTGAATTTCATGTGTTCTTCATTTTATTTATAATTAACTTTTATAATTTAATCTGGGATCTTCTCTTCATTGTTTAAAAAAAAACTACCCTATACATGTAGGGTTTAATTATAAAAAAAATATAAGAAAATTTAGTGTTTTAGAACAAAATTTATGTGACAAAGAGAGGGTTGAGTCAATAATGCCGTATATAGAATTAAAACGGACATTTATAATAGGAGATTAAAAAGATGATTTTCATAATAATTCGTTTATTTATCGATCCCTCCACATGTATAGATTTTGTAAATTTAATAGGAAATCCCAAAAAGCTCGAACGGATAAGTTTATGTCGGATAGGGCTTCGTCAGAATAAGTTCAACGTGAAAGTCGGAAGGTAGTTTCGGTAGACTTTGGCGATGTCAGATTGTATGAGGAATAATGATGTAGGGCGTAACTTATCTTTTATGTGAGGCTCAAGTTCTTGTTCAAACTAACTAAAAAAAACCACCGCAGCCATTTTATATCAATGTATTTGGATGAAATCATCATCATATAAAACCAAAAATAATCTTACTTTTTCCTGCTGTATCGTTGCTTTATATTGAAGTAATGTCTTCATTATCAATATGGGATTTGAATTAAAAAAAAAAAATTGTTTCCGCCCGGGATCGAACCGGGGACCTTGTGCGCGTAAGGCACACGTGATAACCACTACACTACGGAAACACATGACTATTTTCAATAATTATGTATTCATATCAATATTATTATACATTTGAGACAGTATTTAATGGTGGTAAGTC